>JAPDNY010000004.1:167994827-169339183 GCA_029375565.1 Gekko gecko | reverse complement strand
ATAGTGATGCTCTAGGAATTCCCTCTGTGGTCTTTACCACAGAGATTAGGAAGTCATGAGAAGAAGAAGAGGAAGAGGAAGAAGAGGAAGAGGAGGAAGAAGAAAAAGAAGAGGAGGAAGAAGAAGAAAGCAGGAAGAGGAGGAAGAGAAGATTGAATTTATACCCCACCCTTCACTACCCAAAGGAATCTCAGAGCAACTTACAATCCCCTTCCCTTTTAGGCTTGCCAAGAACTTACCGCGTGGAAGCGGGGGATGGATACGTCCTCGCAGGACCATCCCCGGGGGAAGGACAGGCGTGGAGCACCATGCTGTCGCCAGGAAGTGACGCTAGGTGACGCTCTGGCAATGCAACTGGAAACTCGATGGTACCATCGAGTTTTCAGCCCCATTGCCAGAGTGTCGCCTGGCATCACTTCCTGGCGACGGCATGGTGCATTACAAGGAAGGCTGGTCCGGCTGGGGAGCAAGCGTCCCCCGCTCCCACACAGTAAGTACTTGGGAACCCTATTCCCTTTCCCTCCCCACAACAGACACCCTGTGAGTTAGCTGGGGCTGAGAGAGCTCTCTTGGAACTGCCCTTGAGAGAACAGCTCTGAGGGAACTTGTGACTGACCCAAGTTCACACCAGCAGCTACATGTGAAGGAGTAGGGAATCAAACCTGGTTCTCCCAGATTAGAGTCCACCACTCTTAACCACTACACCAAACTGGCTCTCAAGTTCCTCCCTCTCCAGGTGGAAGAATCTCCCAGCATTTGCCAAGCCAGTGCCAATAGCCCTAGGGTGGTGCCAGCCACAATTGCTATTATTCTCATGTTTCCTTGCCACTACCCCAAACATGTTGGAAAACTCCTGGAGATTTGGAGATGAAGCCTGGGGAGGACAGGGACCTCAGTGGGGTACAATGCCACAGGTCCACCCTCCAAAGCATCCCTTTTCTTCAGGGGAAGTGATCTCTGTAGTCGGGAGATGAGCTGTAATTCCAGGGGATCCCCAGGTCCCACCTGGAGGCTGTCATCCCTAGATGGACTCATACACTACTGACTGTAGATTCTGAATCTTTTTTAAAAACTTGAGCCTGTTATGTGCAAACATTCAGATAAATGATTATGTGTCAGTTCGCATGTTCATAAGTTTGTGTGTCTACATCTGTTACCCGGTGTGCCAACAGAACTAACAATACCAACCCTCTCACACACCGTGGGGAAGCCAAAAAGTGAAAAAAAATGGCATACAGTGCCTCTCCATGGTGTCCCTGGTAAAATGCAGAAGTAAACCTGTAAACCTAACCTACGGTTAATACTCTGCTCCACATTCTCAGTGAGCTGGAGCTATACAAGTACCACGCAAGAGTGTGTAGTCATGCTAACAAGAAGGACATGAGCAAGGAGAGGAAACGTGGGAAAAAGAGACGGGACAACATGGAAATGTGCTATGTCAAACAGACAAAACACAACACTTATTGGTGCCTGCAAGCGTACATGAAGATAAAGTCATATCTGGTTAGGCCCTTGGGCACTGGCCTATCAGTGCTCCGCGATCAGTTCCCTTAATTGGAAATGCTAAGTATCAAACCACAGACGCCAAAGAGCTACGGCATGGTTCCCTTGGGAGTTTCCTTGCAAAACATGGACAACATCTCCATTGCCAAAATAATGATGTGTCATTGTTGCTAATAAAACCTCCATCTAAAATAGTAATTAAGTGTTCCCTTTTAGCCTGTACAATTATCTTTAGCCCAGGCGTGTGCATGCATGCAGCAGGGAGGGTGTGGAAATTGGGAAAGCTCTTCATTTCCCTTTCAAGGGAAATCAGGATGGCAGGCAATTGCCTGCATGACAAATATCTCTCAACTCTTTCCCCCCTCCATGCTATCAAGTCACTGCCAAGTTATGGTGACCCCATAGGGCTTTCAAGCCAGAGATGTTCAGAGGCTGTTTGCCATTGCCTGCCTCTGCATAGGAACTCTGGTATTCCTTGGTGATCTCCAGTGTTCCCTCTATGCTGAGCTGGGGTGAGCTAGCTCACAGTTTTTTAGTCTCTGGCTCACACATTTTTGTCTTCAGGTCAGGAAGGCTGGCTCCAGAGCAAACTAATTTATGCAGTAGCCAAATCGCTTGCTCACAACTTCAATACCAGTAACTCACAAAGTAAGAATTTTTGCTCACAAGCAGGGCTTTTTTTGTAGAAAAAGCCCAGCAGGGACTCATTAGCATATTAGGCCACACCCCTGACAGCTCATTAGCATATCAGGCCACACCGCCATGTTACCAGAAGTGTGGTCATCCAGCCACACCCACCTTTTGCTTCTTATTCTGTTTACCTTGTTTGTTGTCAAAACCCAGGGCTTTTTTTGGAGCAGGAACTCCTTTGCATGTTAGGCCACACACCCCAATGTAGCCAGTCCTAATGAGTTTCTGCTGTTGGGTGTGGCCTATTATGCTAATGAGTTCATGTTGGGCGTGGCCAACTCAGGAGCCAGCCGGAACTCCATTCCTGTGCGTTCCTGCCCCAAAATAGCCCTGCTCACAAGACTCCACAGCTTAGAGGGGACATTGGTGGTCTCCCATCCAAACACTAACCAGGGCCAACCCTGCTTACCTTCTGAGCTCTGACACAATTAGGCTAGCCTGGGCTGTAAAGCTTGATCAAAATATACCTGCTAAGTCTGTTGCTTCTTGCCTGCCAGAGTTCATGCCACAATGCCACAGTTAGTCTATATGGCAAGTTTCCTTTCTCCTCTCAAATGTTTAGTATGCGTCTTTAATATACTAAGAATTTAACATAGTGGTGCATGATCATGGAATATGAATTTGGACAATCAGACTGATCAGCCAGCTAACTTCTAGCATTTGATCCCTGAATTTTCAGGTCACAATGGTTTTGCCGTAGGATGGCTAGTCAAACATGACAAAGTATGCATTTTCAAAATGGTTTTTATGTGCATTAGTTATAAAAATAATTGCTTTCTGTGTGGAAACCCCCCCTCCCACATCTCCCCAAGATTTTTAAAGGGAAATAGCCATGTGGGAAATCAATTAAGAATTGAAGTCATGGTGCAAGGGACAAAGTGGTTTAACAGTTCTCTTGCTTTTGATATAACTGACCCCATTCACATGTGCAAAACAGACAATTATGTTAATTCGTATGTTCCTCCTTACAAAAGGATTCCCTGGGGAAGCTTTTAGATTATGATAACTGTGGCTTATAAACAATGGTTTCATCAAACATCATTTAATCGCAGCCTTTAAATGAAGAAGTCCAATAAAACAGAATTTTCCGGATGACACACGTAGGAGAGGAAACAACTCTGGCCTTCTGTGACTGCCATCTTAAAGTTAGCCAAGCTGATCTAACTGCAGCTTGTCAAAATGTCAGACTTTATTTCCCCTGCCCTCCACCTTGGCCAAAGGCCTGCACACGAGCTAGGATATGTTCCTTACACCTGGCAGACTAACCAGAGATTGTTGCATAAGCCATAGTTGCATAAACTATGCAACCAAAGGATTCTACCCTAGCCTTTTCACCGCCATGCCAGTTTGCTAATTCGGGAATCTTTTTCTTGTACGTAGGGGCATTAAACTATAACAGCCTCACCTGCAATATAAACTGTTATACTGGACACTTGGAGTACACAGCCCCCCCTCCCCCTAATCCCGGAGGCCTCAGAGATCAATTCCTCTGGAGAAAATTACTACCTTGGAGAGTGGAATCTATGGCATTGTACCCCGTTCTTGCCCTATCCCTCCCCAAACCCCTGCCTCTCCAAGCTACACTCCTAAATCTCCGGGAATTTCTCAACCCAGAGTTGGCAAGCCCAGGGCTATTTTTGGGCAGGAATGCACAGGAACGAAGTTCCGGATGGCTTCCAAGTTGGCCATGCCTACAGCCTCCCCCTCCTCAGGTTCCCCAGGTGCCTCGCAAGCCGCGGGGTGCCTGGGGAAGCCAAGCCGATCCAGGGAGGGAAGGCAGTTTAAACTGCCTCCTTTCCTCGGGTTCCCTGTGGGGGGCCTGGGGAAGCCACTCCAGAAACTGCCTTCCTTCCCTAGGGTTCCCCATGCCCCCGTGCAAGCCACGAGGCACCTGGGAAAGCCGATCCTGGGAGGGAGCTGTGCTGTCAGGGGCGTGGCCTAATATGCTAATGAGTTTCTGCTGTTGGGTGTGACCTATTATGCTAATGAGTTCCTGCTGGGCTTTTTCTACAAAAAAAAAAAATCCCTGGGCAAGGCTACACCCAACCCTGGACATACAGCCTAGACACAACCTTACCCCCTCTGAGTGATCCAGGGAACACATGCCAGGGAATATATATATATTTTTTAACAAAATGGTTTGTAGATGGAGAAACAAAATTTCGAAGAAAAAAAAGATTCTTTGGGAATCTACAACATATGGGACTAAATTCACAGCAATGGTTTGCTGGTCAATACGAACCCCAGAAATGTTCTCAGAAGTATGCCCCAGCCTCACATTCTTTGCCAGCCATAACCAAATAATGTGTTTGCTGCTGTCTTTCTAGCCATAACTGTCTCCTAACTGTTCTGCAGAAAGAGACTGTACCAGCTAACTAAAAATTTGCCATGGTCAAATTCAATAATTTTTACCAACTTAAATAAAACATCACTTGTATGCATATTGCTCCCTACAGAGTTTTTCTTCCGTTTAAAACAACTGTAAAAGAAAGAGAATAATGCAGAGAATACAAGACTGTGTCTGGGGAGGAAAAAAAACAAACAGTTTTAGCCCATAAATAGCAGGGGCAACCCTTTGCATACTTCAGCAAAAGTTATATGCTTTTAAATTCCATTGTTTTAAAAATGAGAGAACCCATCTTAGCTCTTTCCCACTGGAGTTAGAAATACTTAGCTAGATCATTCTTTGTGCTGTATTATTATTATTATTAACAAGGGGGAACACAGCCCCTGGTGCATTTTATTTTCAAACAGTGACATTCCTGTCTACTCAACATTTTTACTAACTACTGATATTGGGCCTTATATTCCATATATATTCCATGTGGTAACATTAATAATGGGACTATTCTCTGTTTCAGCATCTATATTCATTTTCAGGCCAGTCTGTGTGGCAGATTGAGAATAAAAATGGGTGTGTGTGTCAGGGCAGGAGAAAGGCAAGAGGTGGCATAGGGTTGCCAGGTCCCCCCCGCCCCGTCCGCTGGCAAGGGACAGAGGGGTTAGGTCTATATGATAAAAGTAGATACGATAACCATCTTCAAGTAGTTGAAGGGCTGTCATACAGAGGATGGTGTGGAGTTGTTTTCTGTTGCCCCAGAATGTCGGACCAGAACCAATGGGTTGAAATTAATCAGAAGAGTCTTCGGCTAAACATCAGGAAGAACTTCCTGACAGTCAGAGTGGTTCCTCAGTGGAACAGGCTTCCTCAGGAGGAGGTGGTGGGCTCTCCTTCTGTGGAGGTTTTCAAGCAGAGGCTAGAGGGCCCTCTGACAGCAATGTGGATTCTGTGAATCGGAGGCAATGTTCCCTCTCAGCTGTGGAGTCTTGTGAGCAAAAACTCTACTTTGTGAGCTACTGACATTAAAGTTCTGAGTGAATGATTTGGCAGCTGCATACACTAGTTTGCTCTGGAGCCCTCCTTCCTGAGCCAAGACAAAAATCTGTGAGCTGGAGGCTAAGAAACTGTGAGCTAGCTCACACTGACTCAGCTT
Organism: Gekko gecko; assembly: GCA_029375565.1. Lineage (NCBI taxonomy): Eukaryota > Metazoa > Chordata > Lepidosauria > Squamata > Gekkonidae > Gekko > Gekko gecko. Next base: position 169,333,496 of record JAPDNY010000004.1, on the reverse strand, counting down.
AGAGGGAACGCTGATCGGAGGTCCCTTCCAATTTTATATTTCTATGGCTGAGGACAGACTGGCAAAAAAGCCCTGGAATAAACTGTTCTGGGTTTTCCTGGTCACTCGGGGTCGACAGATGCGGGAGCATACCGGGAGGAGGCGCGCAGGAGCGTTCAGACTGCTTGTCCTGAGGCGTGGCTGTCAATGGCTTTCCCTCATTAATTTGGCTGTGTGCGTATGGGTGTATGTGCACCTGAACACTCATGCAGATCCAGCCGATTGGGGGAGGACCCGGCAGCGCCAGCACCGCATTAGGCGGTGTAGCGGAGCACACCCAATCATATCGCTGTTGCCTTATGTGCAACGCGGGTTGCCCCCGGGTTTTCCGCGTAGCGTTCACACTGCCGGGAAGCGGACAAATGCGGGATAAAGGCACTCTTTGGGGATTTGCTACCACTTTAATGAGGTATCTATTAAATGCAGGAGTGAAGCAGAACAGCGCGGGTTGCCTACGGGTGGGGAACGCCAGGCAGATGTGCCTGTGTGAAAGCCCCCTTTAACCCGCTTTTAAAACATCGCTGAAACGTGGCTATAGCGGGGCAAATTGCCAGTCTGAACTCAGCCTATAGTTGCCAGATCCGGTTTGGAAAATGCCTGGAGATTTGGGGATGGAGCTTGAGGAGGAGAGGGGCCTCAGTGGGGTACAATGCCACGGAGTCCACCCTCCAAAGCACCCATTTTCTCCAAGGGAACCAATCCCTGTAGTCTGGAGATGAACTGTAACTCCAGGGGATCCCCAGGCCCCACCTGGAGGTTGCAGACCACAGCTATGAATTGTCTTAGCAGGCATGTTATCATTTCTGCACTAGGGCCGCCACCTCCCCCCGATAGTCCCACGTTCCCACTGCCACGTGGGGCAGCGGTGGGAGAAACCTTTTCAAATGCTGTTGTCGTCTATGCTGTTACATCACCATAAATGTCTGGGGATTCCCAGAGCTATCCCACGTTGCTTGCAAGTTCTCCCTGAAACCAGCATAGCAATACAGCTGACGTTGCACCCCCCTGATTTTCCCACCCACAACCCTCTTACATGGAATCTGTATGGAATTTTTAAAAAATCATTGCAAAGGAATTAAATAGAAAGGACAATGGCAAACCAAAGCTAGTGTGTGATAAAGAACTAGCCTTGAACTGGGGAGACTTGTTCAAATACAGCCCACTTATGAAGTTCACTGGATGATCTTAGATCAGTCGCTGTGTCTCATTATAGCTACCTCTTATAGATGCCAGCCTCCCTGGTGGGGCCTGGGGACCCCCCAGAAGTACACCTCATCTCCCGACCACAGAGATCAGTTTCCCTGGAGGCAATGGATGCTTTGGAAGGCGGACTCTGTGACGTTGTATCCCAATGAGGTCCCTGTCCTCCCCAGGCTCCACCCCCAAATCTCCAGGAGTTTCCCAATCTGGATTTGGCAACCCTAACCCCCACTACATCCCCTGACAGTGGCCGGGGGGCACCTGATCATTCTACTACCTCTAAGGGTCATTACGAGGATAAAATATGATGAGGGGGGACCACACGATATTCACGGTCCAGAATTCCTTGGAGGAAGGATTGGATAAAAATGATGCAGCAATGCAAAATCAATCATAGCATGTGGGTTAACTTCATTATGATATGATTCCAATGGAAATTTTTTTGAAAAAAAATTGAAATCAAGCTGCCTGTTCTTGTCTTCTCGTGATTGTCTGTTATTGACTCTAACAAAATGTTTTAATTTATAAAAAAAACTAACCAATCATATTCTCTTAAACTTTTTCCAGGTAGAGTGTCCACTTCCAAAACTTCAGCTATACAGTTTTGCTGCGAAGAAGAAGAAGAAGAAGAAGAAGAAGAAGAAGAAGAAGAAGAAGAAGAAGAAGAAGAAGAAGAAGAAGAAGAGGAGGAGGAGGAGGAGGAGGAGGAGGAGGAGGAGGAGGAGGAGGAGGAGGAGGAGGAGGAGGAGGAGGAGATTGGGTTTATACCCCACCCTTCACTCAGAGTCTCAAAGTGGCTTACAAACTCCTTTCCTTGGCTCACTGAAATAGTTGGTCCTTGACGGTTGCAAATCTATTGGGGGGAGAGTTTACATCTAAATGCCATTTTCTGTCAGTAGAAGGGCACTTCCATTGGTGGGGCAAGGTTGGGGATTCTCACCAATATCCTCTCTCTCTCTGCAGATCCCTGCTTTATTCCCAGTCTGTTTGTGAGGGTCCCCCAAATCCTAGGAGCAGAATTTGGTTTGTGGGGGGCGCTCAGTGGGTGTGCAGCAGGAGAGAAGAGGCAAAGTTGGGTTCCATGGCCTTTGTTCTGTTTGCATGTCCTTGGATATAACCATTGTGTTAAGAACATAAGAACATAAAAGAACATAAGAAGAACATAAGAGAAGCCATGTTGGATTAGGCCAATGGCCAGAACTCCAGAAGCCCTCCCACTGTTGCCCCCCCAAGCACCAAAAATGCAGAGCATTATTGCCCCAGACATAATGTTCCATCTATATGTTGTGGCTAATAGCCATTGATGGACCTCCCCTCCATATGTTTATCCAAGCCCCTCGTGAAGCTGTCTGTGCCTATGGCTGCCAACACTTCTTGAGGCACTGAATTCCACATGTTTGTGGGATACTGCGGGCTGAACATAGAATACCAGCACCAATACAAGTAGAGGTACATGGGCAGCTTGTGAGCTGCCATATAAAACCATTGTTGTTGTCTCTGTCCACTGAATGGGCCTTCCTGATTTATTATAAGAGCAAAATTAACCAGGATGTATTGGAATCTGAAATCCTGCCTTAAGTTCAAAGGATCCAAAGGCATTTTAGTAACTCTGTACCTCATAGCATTTGTAGTAAGAGCTACATTATTTCCCCTGTTGCTTGGTCTCCTGAAAAGAAGCAGAAGAAGAAGAGGATCAACATTACCACTTTTGTTAGGAGATGATTTTGCAACGGTGAATGTTGTCATCTCGTTCACGGGTCTTTTATCTTCTGGAAAAATTGTAAAAAAAAAATATCAAAGAGTAAGTGTCAGTCTATGATCTGGCCAGACTTAAAAACAGCAGGATAATGAGAAAGCAGATTGTAGTAGTAGATTAGATTTATTGTATATGGCCATTGGCCGTTACAATACAACAGTGTTTTTCAACCACTGTGCCGTGGCACACTAGTGTGCCGTGAGATATTGTCTGGTGTGCCGTGGGAAAAATTCCAATTTCATCCGTAACATATGAACAATTATAAAATAAAGTATTATTATTTCATAATAAAGTAATTATAAAATAATTTCGTTGTGTTTATTTGATTCCTATTCAAGAGAATTACTTTATATATAGTCAATATAGGCACAGAGTTAAATTTTTTTAACATTTTCTAATGGTGGTGTGCCTCGTGATTTTTTTCATGAAAAAAGTGTGCCTTTGCACAAAAAGGTTGAAAAACACTGCAATACAAGATTACATTCAAAGAATACTTATAACTTAAAACACAGCATTCAGGATAATACTCAATCACTGTGCAGCTAAAATATCAGGATTACAACAGTCTGGAATTTTAAAAGCATGGTATCAATACTTTATAACTCGTTATGAGACAGAGCCTTCTCGGATCTGACTTTCCTAGTGGCAAGTGCAAAAAGCACTACCTTGCGTGAGACCAAGGGGTTTGTATACAAGAGAAAGATCAGCTTTTCACTGTCAGATAAATTGTGCATTTGGCTTCAAACTCCAGATAGGAACCTGCTTCTAAGGTCCGAATATAAAGGACAAACCATTATATTAGTGAAACAGATCTTCCACAGAGGTTCTGCATACACAAATGTGTTGTTCCTGTGATTTATCGGAATACCTTCCAGACAGCAATTCCATGTGCATAGACTGAAAACGAAGTGCGGTAAATGCCGCTCTTAAACTGTGTACTGCAATATCTGTCAAATAGGATGCTCTTGAATGATCGAATGAGAAAGCAGCTATTCCTCACTCCCCAATTTCCAGCTTTAACAAAAATTAATCCAACACATTTGCTTCTAGTAGTTATGTGAGACCTGAGTCACACATTGCCCAAACGTGTGGAAGGGAACCTCTCTCTCTTCCACCAACAAATCTAGTCCAAAATGAGGAAAATTAAAGAAGCATAAACTCTGGCAAATGAAACGCAAGGCTGTGGAAAGAAACCCAAAGGGGATTTTAAGGAGTACATCATTAGAAGCAGTAGGACAAACAATGAGATCGTCTTTAACTATATCATGAGCAGAAGGCCACTAAGGCAAGCTACTGGACCATTAGTATGAGAAGGTTACAGAAGGGGGACAGGGAGATCTCAGGGAAATGGAATGAATTATTTTCACCTCTCTTCATGTTGGGCAGATACCTGTTCTTGAACCAAATTTTCCAGGGAGGATGCGTAAACAACTGAGGCAAACAGAGGTGCCCAGAGAAGAAATGGAAGGGCTAATTGACAAAATAAAAATTGACAAATCACTGGATACAGACAGGTTCTTAAAGAGCTAAAAAAATGAAATCGTTGATCTAACCAAAATATACGATTGGTCAATAGTATTAACCTCTGTGCTGATTTTTAGAAGTGAATCCAATGAAACTATTGACCAGTTAGCTTACCAGGTGTCCAGGGCAAACTGGCAGAAAGTGGCATGTATCCAGCCATGCAGTTCTAACAATTGTAACGACACTTTGGAAGATAGGGTGGCAATTCTCACCAAGTCTCTCTTCCCCTATAGACCTTTAATTTCCTCCCTGTGCTGTTTCTGATGGTCTCCTGATTCCCAGAGACAACATTTCAAGGGCCTCAGCGGACTGCAACATTAGAGAGAAGTGGGGAAAGTCCTGCCGAGCTCTGTAAATTTCATGAGTGTTTAGATACGCACCATTATTATTAAAGGCAGAATTGTTAAACATAAAGAAGAATGAGCCTTGCTGAAAAAGAATGAGTGTGGTTTCCGTAAAGGGAAGTCCTGCCTTACCAGTCTTTTAGAATAATCTGTGTGAACAAGCATGGTAGACCCAAACCTGGTAGACATTTTATACTCGGGAGTGGGACAGCCAGAAAGCATTCGAAAAAGTGCCTTGATAAAGGCTTCTGTGTAAACAAAACCATAATGGGCTCAGAAGTCTTTCATGGATTGGAAACTGGCTTAAAAAAGAAAGCAGATGGTGGAAATAAATGGATAGTTTCCACAGTGGAGGGAGGAGGCCAGTGCAATCCCCTGAGAAGCATATTAGGGCAGATTCTACTTAATTTATCTACAAATGACCTTGAACTGCGGGGGAGGGGTGAATGATGAAGCAGTATAGCTATATGGATTATATCAATTTGTTCAGGATGGTGAAAACAGAAGGGGATCGTGAAGCGCTCCAAATTGACCTTTTCAGAGTAGGTTAAGGGGTAACAAAATGGCACAGGAATTTCAGTGTAGGTAAGTGCGAAGTAGGGATGCCAGCTCCCTCATGCAACGAACATGAAATTGAGCAAACTTCAGCAGACAGCGGAAGACAGGAGGGCCTGGCGTAATCTGGTCCATGGGGTCGCGAAGAGTCGGACTCGACTGTGCGACTGAACAACAACAACAAGGGATGCCAGCCTCCGGGTGGGACCTAGGGATCCCTCAGAATCTCAGCTCATCTCCAGAATACAGAGATCAGTTCCCCTCGAGAAAACGGATGCTTTGGAGGGTGGTCTCTAGCACTGTGCCCCACTGAGGTCCCTGTCCTCCCCAGGCTCCACCCCTAAACCTCCAGGAGTTTCCCAGCCTGGATCTGGCAACCTTGCCCTCCCCATCCCTCGGTGGTAGCCGGGGGGACCTGGCAACCCGAGTGCAAAGTGATACATGTCAGGGCAAAACAGTCCTAATTTCATGAACAGGTTGATGGCATCTGAGTTGGTGATGACAGACTGAGGAAGAAAAAAGACCTTAGGGACATGGCGGATAGCTCACTGAAGATGTCAACACATTTTGCAGCAGTGATTTAAAAAGGCAGATTCCATGCTAGGGACCGTCAGGAAAGGGACTGAAAATGAGAATGCCAGTACAGTAGTGCCCTTCTACAAGTCCTTGGCGTATGCACAGGGTGGCAACCTGCAGGAGACTACGGGGAGGGACATGAGGGGTGCTGTCAATCACAGCATGATACCACTTGTGGATTAACCCCATAGTTTCCAGTGATTCCTAGCAGGCTTTCCAGACAATGCTGGCAATTAGTGGGAAACTCAACGCTGGGGGGGGGGTGTCTTCTCACCGTCAATATAATGACATTGCTGGAGATGTGCAGACCAGAAATGATGCCAGCATGTCACTAGGGAAGCTCTAGCATTCAGCCAAAACTCTACAGAATTTAATCAAAGAGTTTTGGACAAATGCTAGAGTGACCTCGGCAATAAGCTGGCATAATTTCCTGTTGCTGGAAAGTTACATCAGTGTGACACCGGCTCTGCCCTATTTTCCTCTTATTTTGCTCGCACCCCCCCCTGCTCAGCGGTGGCAGGAAGGTCCCATTAGAAGTTGCGGACCCTCACCCCAGGGGGATCTTGGCAACCCTAATTCCTAGAAAGGACTGACATTACTTCTGGTTTTTCCCCTGAAGTGACATCAAGCCATTGCCTGAGAACCATTTTATTAGATCAGCTGTCTCCCACTGGCCACAGTGGCAGAGGTGGGAAACAGAAGCCAGGACCATGGAATCCCTGGATACCAGGAGGGATTTGACAACCCTACATTGGTTTGGCATCATTTGGAATGTCGGGTACAGTTCTGCCCACTGCTTCTCAAAACAGATATTGAAGAGCGGGATGAAATGCCAAAAGGGCAACCCAAATGATTATGTGGTTGGACCACCTTCCCTATTATGCAAGGGATTTTTATTTCAGAACGAAGCGATCAACGGGTGACACAATCAAGATCTGTAAAATTCTGCATGGTTAGAGAGAGCAGATAGGGGGGGAAATCCATTATATTAGAGCTGGGCGTCATCCTAGGATTGACAGTAGATTCAAGCCAAAGAAAAGGAAGTACTCCTTCACATGGGAGTGAAGGACTTGTGGAACTTGTTCCATGAGATGTGATGATCACGATTGGCTTAGTTTTATTTGAAGGGGGGTTGGCAGGTTTATAAAGGTTTTCTGTTCGCATAATCAAATAGAGCCCTGGATCAATCAGCAGGTAAACAATTCCTTACCCTGACCTGGGGTTGCCAGGTCTTACTTGCATCCTGGCAGGGAATGCCACAGTGAAACCAACCAGAAGTGACATCATCATGCCAGGCACGCTGTTCAGGGGACACTCTAGCATTTGGGTTAAAAACTCTATGGTAAAAACTCTATGGTCACCATAGAGTTTTTACCCAAATACTAGAGCGTCCCCTTCATGATGTACCTGGCACGATGATGTCACCTCTGGGTGACATCATTGAGCTGGGCATATTGGGCATGATGGTGCTCTTCGGGGGTGGGGCTCCCCCACCAGCCAGCTGGCAGCAGTGGATTGGGGGCCCTGCAAGCAGGAAAAACCCCACCCCCATTAGGGGGATGGCAATCCTACTCTGACCTCTCAGAGACAAGAAAGGTTCAGGAGGAGCTGTTGTCTAACTTAAGGTTGCCAGGTCTCCTTCTATAGAGGGAGGCCTCCTGCTGACAGCCCTTACTGCCCACTGCTGCTTGGTGGTGGGATAATTTTTTTTGAAATGTCAGCATTGCACATATCATAATGTCACTTCCATGGAAAACCCAGAAGGGATGTCACATCACTCAAGAACTTGCCAGAAATCCTATGGCTTTACCAGTGAGTTTTTGGTGGTTCTTAGACCAATCACTTCCACTTTTTTTCTGAGGAAGTAATGTCACGGTGCATGCAATGCCCTCCCTCCCCATGTCTCTGCCTTATGCTCTGTCCTTATGCTTGTCAGGCATAGTCCGGCAACTCCAGTCTAGTGAATTTTCAGGAAGCTATCAGGAAACAACCATTTCTCATTTCCTCTGGAATATTTTGCTTTTTCCTACAGAGAAATCAACGGCTGCCTGGTTCTTGGCCAAAAAGCGAGCAGTATAGCACAGGGGACATATTATTGCCTTCTACACCACTGCTAGCACAACCAAAATTTTGATGGTGATGCATGAAGACTGGGGTTCCCCTACTTCTGGGGGCTCCAATCTGCTCCCGGCCAGCTGGCTGGCGGGGGAAGCCCCGCCCCCCAGATCAGCCACCCATGGCCACTCCTCTCCCTCCCCTCTCCCTCTCCCTCCCCTCCCCAGATTCAAAGGGCTTCAGCTGATCAGCGGGGAGTGGGGAGCATGTGGCCCACCGATCAGCTGGAGGGCCCTATAAATCTTTCATCAGGGAGAGAGAGGTGCTCTCGCTGGCCCTTTAAAGGGTCTATTTGCGAGCGGGTGAGGGCCATGGTGCATGTATGGCTGGCTTCCCATGGCGATCCATCGTTTGGGATTCGGGCCCACGTGGCCATGCCCTCCTCATTAATGGATGACCCTCTAAGTTAAGTAAATGTAAAATTGGGTAACAATAAAGAGAGTATTTTTCTAGAGCTACTAAACACTTGTGCCTTGGCACAACTAGTCATAAAGACAAGAGAGGTGATTTTAGTTTCAGTCCAGTGATGTCCATCATCTGATTTATGACACAAATACTGAACAACACAGTTCAGGTTCTACTTTTTGTGCTTCCAGTTTTTTACTGAAGCAAACTGTCATGCACACACCTCGGGCCATTTGTGTGTTGTTAATTAGTGTTCTGTGTAAGGAATTAGCCAAGACAAAATCCTTTTGTAATCCAGTGTTCATTAGCCTTTGTCAACAACCCACCCTTTGTTGGAGGACAGCAAAGTGACATTCCGCATAACCAGTGTCGAGTCAGTAACTGCGTAAGTAGGGGTGAGTTGCCTAGAAGTTTTCTCACTGCTACGAGCAATTCCAAGGCGAGCTGGGCAGCAACCAGCACAGTAATGCGGCATGGGGACCAACTTTTCCACCAATTAATAAGACAAATTGTACTATCGTTAAAAAGGAAACACAATTGCTCAACAACCAAGGCACTGTTCAAAGCAGGCTAGAGTGATCTGCCACCCACCAAGCCCAGTGTCATGCATCTTTTTACAGTGAGGTTCTCCTGTGTTTTGGTTGTCAACTCCCTGCATTTCCCCCTTTAAGTTTCCTCATGTCTTTGTTTTTAGGGTTGCCAACCTCCTTTTGGAGCCTGGAGGTCCCCTGGTATTCCAGTGGATCTCCACCTGATACAGACCAGTTCCCCTGGGGGAAAAATGGCTGCTTTGGAGGGTGAACTCTATGACATGAGAGCATAAGAGAAGCCAATGTTTGATCAGGCCAATGGCCCATCCAGTCCAGCACTCTGTCACATAGTGGCCAAAAATACCAGGTGCCATCAGGAGGTCCAGCAGTGGGGCCAGGACACCAGAAGCCCTCCCACTGCTGCCGCCCCCAGCACCAAGAATACAGAGCATCACTTGCCCCAGACTGAGAGTTCCCATCCATACCCTGTGGCTAATAGCCACTGATGGACCTCTGCTCCATATGTTTATCTAATTCCCTCTTGAAACTGTCCATGCTTGTAGCTGCCACCACCTCTTGTGGCAGTGAATTCCATGTGTTAATCACTCTTTGGGTGAAGAAGTACTTCCTTTTATCTGTTCTAACCCGACTGCTCAGCAATTTCATGGAGTGCCCACGAGTTCTTGTATTGTGAGAAAGGGAGAAAAGTACCTCTTTCTCGACCTGCTCTATCCCATGCATAATCTTATAAACCTCGATCATGTCACCCCTCAGCTGTCGTTTCTCCAAGCTAGAGAGCCCCAAGCGCTTGAACCTTTCTTCATAGAGAAAATGTTCCAACGCTTTGATCATTCTAGTTGCCCTTGTCAGCATTTTTTCCAAAGCTATAAAATCCTTTTTGAGGTGGGGTGACCAGAACCCTAATGAAGCCACTCCCCTCCTCAAACCCCGCCCTCCCCAGGCTCCACCCTCAAAAGTTCCTGGCATTTCCCTACCCAGAGCTGGCAACCCTATTTCCATTTGTTGTCCTTCTGTCCTTAATCATATAGGATTCGACGTGGCTTGAGACAGCATGGGAAAATGACACAGAAAGCGTGAAAAGACAACAAATGGAAAACGAGGATGTGAGGAAACTTGGAGAAAGACAACCGCAGGCCAGCACCCCAAACCATGGGGCAGCCTCTGTATGAAAACACCCTATATGTGACAGACATAATAAACCAGCCATGGACAACGGAACAGGAGGGTTTTCAGGCATCCAGAAATCCACAAGAAAATTTAACAAAAATAATAAATAAATAAGTACTTATAGTTAAGTATGATACTTAACTCAATTTCAGCAAAGTGATTCAGCTTTGTTCTGCAACAGCTCAAGTCAACCAGAACAGCAAACAGCCGATCAACAAATGACAAAGAACAGTGGAGCTTTGCTCCCTTTTAAATGTTCCCAGCTAATATAGCCACGCCCAGGGCTATTTTGGGGCAGGAACGCACAGGAACGGAGTTCCGGCTGGCTCCTGAGTTGGCCACGCCCAGCAGGAACTCATTAGCATAATAGGACACACCCAACAGCAGAAACACATTAGGGGCGTGGGGCCTAACATGCAAAGGAGTTCCTGCTACAAAAAAGCCATGGATTTTGACAACAAACAAGGTCAACAGAATAAGAAGCAAAAGATGGGTGTGGCTAGATGACCACACTTCTGGTAACAACGGGGCATGGCCCAATATGCTAATGAGCTGTGTCAGGGGTGTGGCCTAATATGCTAATGAGTTTCTGTTGTTGGATGTGGCCTATTATGCTAATGAGTTCCTGCTGGGCTTTTTCTACAAATAAAGCCCTGGCCATGCCTATTTACATACACGTAACCAATAAGATTACAGAGATAAGAACCAATAGGGTTTGTTCCCCCCAACAGTTTGAGGTTCATCCTGATAGGACGGCGTTTCTTAGACAACCAATCAGAAAGGCTGGATTACGATCCTTGTCTAGGCATGAAGCTTAACATGGGTTTCCTATGGGCAGATTACATTTTGCCGAATCCATTACACTTATTACATATAGCACTGTGATAGCCCCGACGTGGATGGCCCAGGCTACCCTGATTTTGTCAGAACTTGGAAGCTAAGCAGGGTCAGCCCTGGTTAGTACTTGGATGGGAGGCCACCAAGGAATCCCAGGGTTGCTACACAGAGGCAGGCCATGGCAGACCGCCTCTGAATGTCTCTCACCTTGAAAGCTGTACAAGGATCAGCGATACGTCAGCTACGGCTTGATGGCACTTTCCACCGTCCCCACCACTGCGACAGCAAAATCGAGGTGAGACCAAAGAGACTTGGACTTTCCAAAGTGACTTGAATCACGTCTCCGCAAACTTAAGAATTCATGCTGTAATACAAACGTTTACAGAATCCTCGTCCTCTTGATTTATCTTTGGATACAAATCATCCATTGGCATGGCGTAATGGCCAGAATGACTGCAAGCTTTTAGTACCCACTCAACGACAACAGCAACAGAAAAGCTCAGGGCTACAGTAAAATTCTCTAAGAAGAAATTATTAAATGCGTTTTGGGCATTATCCCAACGCAGACTGGAAACCATTATTTTTAAAGGATCAGACGGGTATCTTGGAAAACATCCAAATTTTCTCTTCTGGTTTAAGATATCAGAGTAGCTGCCAGGATTTTTAAAAATATATACGCTTGAGCATTTTAAAAACCACAAAGGATGGGATCAATTTGCTTTCTGTGCTCTCTGTTTTACTCGGTTTCTGAATCAGAGGAAGAACGTGAATTTGATCAGCAGTTGGTCCCAGCAATACTTCATCCATCAGACTGTGCCTTTATACACCACTGACAAAAGTCTGTGTCCCACTCTGTGGTTCTGAAGACTTAAGGGCACCAAAGTTTTGGGCACATGGACATGTATAACTGGTTCAACACAGACACTCAGAGAACGACGTCCAAAATCTAAAATGATGTGGCTATATTTGCATCCTTCTTGCTTGTGAATAAGCCCCAAGTAATCACATTGCCAAAAGCACAAAAAAAAGGTGATGGCAGAAATGCAGCAGGAGTCAACTTGTATTACTATCTTAGTTTCTCTGTCTCTGTCTCTCTGTCTCTGTCTCTCTCATTTTTCATAACCTCACCATGCTTAGGCTAGGGAGTGGCAACAAATAGTAGAGTTTAATGGAAAAAAATGCTGCTTTATTTAGGGGAGGGGGCATGGCTCACTGTAAAAGGCTCTGCTTTGCATTCAGAAAGTCCCAGGTTCAATCCCTGGCATCTTCAATTACAAAAGATAAGGTAAGAGATAACATGAAAGACCTCTACCTAAGACCCTGGAGAGCAGCTGCCAGTCTGAGCAGACAATACTGACCTTGGTGGAAAAACGATCTGATTCAGTATAACACAGTTTCATGCATATTCAATTTTTTTTTTAAATGAGTCAAGTTAAAGGAGAAGCACAGAAGCTATTGCGTGGACAGAGAGAAGAATAACCCCGGCTCTGAAAACGACATGGAACAGACATTGCAACTGCAAAAAAAAAAGTCCAACGCTATGCTAGGGATTATTAGGAAGGGAATTGAACACAAAGTCAGTATCATGATACCCCTGCATCAATCAATGGTGCATCCTCATTTGGAGTACTGTGTACAGTTCTGGTCACCACATCTCAAAAAGGATATTATAGCATTGGGAAAAGTGCAGAGAAGGGCAACTACAATGATCAAAGGGTTGGGACACTTTCCCTATCAAGAAAGGTTAAAGCGCTTGGGGCTCTTTAGCTTGGAGAAACAACGGCTGAGGGGTGACATGATCGAAGTTTATAAAATTATGCATGGGATAGAGCAGGTTGAGAAAGAAGTACTTTTCTCCCTTTCTCACAAGACAAGAACTCGTGGGCACTCCATGAAATTGCTGAGCAGTCGGGTTAGAACGGATAAAAGGAAGTACTTCTTCACCCAAAGAGTGATTAGCACATGGAATTCACTGCCACAGGAGATGGCAGTGGCTACAAGCATGGACAGCTTCAGAAGGGAATTAGACAAGCATATGGAGCAGAGGTCCATCAGTGGCTATTAACCACAAGTTATAGATAGGGACTCTCAGTCTGGGGCAAGTGATGCTCTGTATTCTTGGTGCTTGGGGGGGCAACAGTGGGAGGGCTTTTCGTGTCCTGGTCCGATTGGTGGACCTCCTGATGGCACCTGGTATTTTTGGCCACTGTATGACAGAGTGTTGGACTAGATGGGCCATTGGCCTGATCCAGCATTGGCTTCTCTCATGTTCTTATGTCCTTAATCACAAGCACAGGTGAAGTAGGGCTCATATTCCAGTTATATTCACCCAATGGACACTGCAGAAAATGGGGCTGTCTTCCCCAACCAAGCAATCTCTCTTCTGGAACAAACCAACCATACAAACTGCCATTTGTTTGGGGAGGGGTGTTGTTCTTTTACAACAGTTAAGTAGTAAGACAACAGAGGAAGGGCATCCTAAGCAAAAAGGGGAAAGGGCATCCCTTCCTACAATCAAATTTGCAACCCCCAAGTCTGTATTCCTTCACCTGCAGCCCCAAGTTGGGACATCATATGTCGTTTGTGCCAAAAATAGCAGCACACAGGAGCTGGTGGTGTGATCAGAACCTGTAAACATTATATGAGGAACTGGGTTTGTGTGTGTTAATATATCATGCGGCAACTATAATGGAATTCCTGGCCCTAAATGACAAGATAATTTAATCACCAGATTCAAGACTGCAAGGTATCCAAAACCACCTCTTCCTCTTCATGGAATCTGTGTAATTACCGTAAGGACTTGGCTCCTGGCTTTTCAAGGCTTAAGGCAGATGTTTCCATTGTAATAATCACTTGTCTTAGATACCAGCCACTGGCAAGCTGTCATATTTGACAGACCACACCTTACTCTAGGCTTATCATGTTGCCTTATCAAAGTGCACTATGGCGACACGAACTCAGAGGCCTACCCTTCATTACCAGGTTTACAGCATGAGCCACCAATTGCGGCAGATCCCATATTGTATCACTTTCTTTTTGCTGCTGCTGCTGAGATTTCACAATTCAATCTGAAAACGAAGAGACATGTTATCTTTAGCTATACTATGTCACCTGCTTTTACAGGAGACCTCCTGGTGGCAGCACAAGGCTCCCGACGCCACTGCTAGGCCAATAGGGGGAAAGAGGGGTAAAATCAGCGTCTGCTCCAGTTTTGCAATGTCACTTTTGGTACACACCAGAAGCGATGTCAAGGCATCAGGGCGACACTCTAGCATTTGCCTGAAACTCCATGGTAAAAACCATCACATTTTTGACTCATGCTAGAGCACCACCCCATTCTGTTGATGTTACTTGTGAGCCCGTTTGGTGTAGTGGTTAAGTGCGTGGACTCTTATCTGGGAGAACCGGGTTTGATTCCCCACTCCTCCACTTGCACCTGCTGATGTGACCTTGAGTCAGTCACAAGCTCTGGCACAGCTGTTCTCTCAAGTTTCTGTCAGAAGTTCTCTCAGCTCCGCCTACCTCACAGGGTGTCTGTTGTGGGGAGGGGAAGGGAAAGGAGTTTGTAAGCCGCTCTGAGACGCCTTTGGGCAGTGAAGGGCGGGGTATAAATCCAAAACTCTTCTCTCTCTTCTTACTTCCAGTATGAACTGCCAACCTCAGCGGGAGATTACAGAATTACAACTTATTTCTGGCCTACGGAGAGCAGTTCCTTTGGGGGGGAAATGGCTGTTTTGCAGGGTGACCTCTATGGCATGATACTGTGCTGAGGTGCCCCCTCCCAAATCCTGCTGTCTCCAGGCTCCACCCCCAAATCTCCAGGAATTTCCCAACTCAGAGTTGGCAACCCTAGCTGGAAGTGACCTCGTGATGCTTTCCTGCCAACTGCCAACTGCCAAGCATGGAGCTTCCAGCTGTAGTTACTCTAGCACAGGGGTGTCGAAATCATTTGTTACGAGGGCCAGATCAGACATAAATGTCACTTTATCTGGCCACGCCATGTGTGCCATAAAATGTAATGCCAAGTACCAGAGATATAACCTTTATAAAGGACGTAGGCAAACCCAATTAATTACATTATTTTTTACTCAGCATAAAAACATGCTTAAAACATTAATGCTCTTCCAGTATTTCCTTTATTTAACATTCTTTGATAACTGACATCTCTTGCTCTGAAGAGCGGGCACTGGGCAGACTCTGCAGGATTGAGTCGGGTGAGGAGGAACCAACCAACCTGCCAACCTCCCTCCCTCCCTCCCACCCACCACCTCCTCATCCTCCTCCAGCACGTTAACAACGGAGGCAGGCCATGTGTGCTCAGTTTTTAGGGCAGCAACGTAGTCTCCATAGAGACCACAGAGGCAAAAGCAGACTGCCTTATTCTTGCCAAGTAAAGAGACCTATTGGTGGGACAAGGTGCCCACTCGCCCTCCCAGCAGCCTCCTACCGTCCTTCCCTTGTACCAGTTGCTTGTAGGCCTGATAAGAGCCTTGGACGGGCTGGGGCAGGCCCATGGGCCATATGTTTGACATCCCAACTCTAGCATGTCTATCTCTATGCTCATTTCCACAACGCTGCATCCAAACCCTTCTCCAGACCTCAAAGCCACCTCTCATTGGCTGAAGCCAACTCACTAAGTGTGGACACGGCCACCTCCCCCTAAGGAAGAAAGACAACTTCCCTTTTTGTTTTGTAGCAACAACGTTTTATGGCATACTACCAGCTTTACGCAGTCGCCCTATAAACATTCATGAAGAACACAGCAGGGCCTAGGGAAAGGAAACACGGGTCTGCCATAAACTGTGATGATCTATTATAAGCGTCTTCCTCCTCGTTCTTTACCTTAAGCCTGCCTCATTCTGCCCTGCTTCTTCTAGCACTGTTTCGTCTGGTCTCCTCGCTAGTCCCTAGGTTGGGTTGCCAACGTCCAGGTAATGTTGTGACCAATGAAAAAACTCCGAAAATGGGCTATGCAAAAAACTCCCAAACGTTATGAAAGTTATACCAATAAAAATTAACAACTGAAACTTCTATTGAAAAAGATACAACACTTTAGTAAATAATAACATCAATACTAATAAATCCACAAGTTACAGGAACCAGTTGCCAACTAATCCAATATGATGTAGTTAAACAATCAAATAAAGAAATAGCTAGAAAATCCTATAAACACATACAGAGTAATTCCATGAAGACATAACAAACACAATGAGGATAAGTAACATCAACAATGAGGAGTAAAGAAGCCAGTAACAGTGATACAAGGTCCCGGTTTACTTCCCTTATTTCCTTAAACATTCTTCCTCAGTCGCTATTACAGAACGATAATTCTGTATTGAATGAAACCATGAGAAATATTTTCAAACCTCCCTCAGGGGTAGCATGGGTGATAACCTCCTGGTCTCCCGTCCGGGATATAGAGCTCATATACTCATCAACAAGGAACATATACTCCATAGTCAATTCGACACAGCCTGATAACATCCAAAGATGGAAAGTCTTTACAACGTCCAGGTAATGGCTAGAGATCTCCCATTATTACAACTAATCTCCAGGCGACAGAGGTCAGTTCACCTGGAGAAAATGGCCGCTTTGGAAGGTGGACTCTGTGCCGTTATACTTCACTGAAGTCCCTCTCCGAACCCTGCACTTCTTAGGCTCCACCCCCCAAATTTCCAGGTATTTCCCAATTCAGAGCTGGGAGCCCTATCCCTAGGACCTCCTTGCTCACAGTACCATAACAAGTCACTTCTGCACCAAGGCCAGGCTCCTAAACCCTAGAAATGACATCCTGCGATCCCACAGCTGTGGGAACTAAAACACCAAAGTGCAACAACTTGCAGACATTTAAACCATTTGTAAATTATAAAACGTTAGTAAACTGTTATTAAATGAGCTAACCTTATTATAAGCCTCAAAAATACCCTTCAGGTATCAACAAAGAAATAACAAAAGTGCACACAGCAATTCCTTAAGCATCCATGCCAGACAACATCATGGACTACAGTCAAATTCATAGATATGTAAAACTCCGAGAATATATGACCACATACTTTGTCTAGATTCATAGCTTTTTAAAACATTCTGTTAGAATAAAATGACTTACCTGCACAGATGCTAATACATGGGAGCAATTTCTTCCCACAAATTATTTCTTTTTTCTTTCCCTCTTATGAAATTGGTCAATGTCAGCATCAATATATGGTTCCACGTTTTACCCAACCATTCTTAAAGTGACTGAAATTTCACTTGTGTCCACTGTCTTGCTTAAATTGCTCTTTGTGCCGGAACTTTGTAGGAATGAATACTAAGCAGAATTACATCCTTCTCAATCCATTGAAGTGAATGGGCTTCGAAGGGTGTAACTCTGCTGAGGATGGCACTGGAAGACTAGGTTCTTTACCCTGAGACATATTTTACTCTTAATGTAGATTACCAGCAGAGCAATGGATCTAGGCTAAATTCTTCCATCCGCAAATTCTACAAAAATTCTTAGCACCAGATTTCTTTCCACAGCCTAAGGTGGGGGGACACTTCCATCATTCTAATATCTCCAACATTTTATACTGCTGGTTTGATCTCTCATGTTTAAGATTATAGGAGTAATTCACCACCTTGTTAGCACCTTAAAACTATTGTTTTCTTTATAGGTATACTGAGAGGAAAATGGTGCTGCTGTTTCCAAAGATGTCCCAGATATAGGGGGAGGAGGAGGAGATTGGATTTATACCCCGCCCTTCACTTGGAGTCTCAGAGCAGTTTACAATCTCCTTCCCTTCCCCTCCCCACAACAGACACCTTGCTAGGTAGGTGGGGCTGAGAGAGCTCTGGCAGAAACTGCTCTTGAGAGAACAGCTCTGAGAGAGCCATGACTGACCCAAAGTCACCCAGCAGCTGCATGTGGAGGAGTGGGGAATCAAACCCAGTTCTCCCAGATTAGAGTCCGCACACTTAACCACTACACCAAACTGGCTCTTCTTCCCATAATCTGGACCTATTTTGCCCGTTTCACCCAGTTCACGGAGTTAGAAATCTCAAAGAGTGCTGAATGTGAACCAGGATGCTGAATGTGTTTTACGGGAAAGTCACATCAACTGCCTCAGAGTTCCGGAGATGAGCCAGGGCATTAACAGGCGCACCAGTCATGTCAGCTGGAAACTCCCTCAGTGCCAGCGGGAACCTGTCTGAATTCAGCAGAAAGTCTGGGAGGGCCATCCGAACGCTTGCAGATATTTCGAGTTCCCCAACAGTCTAGGCATTCTGGAGGGGTGACTTTTGTAGCATCTCGCCGACTTCCCTGCAGAGCTGTAACCAGCTCATTCTGCGCCTGAGGCAAGAATATAAAATTGCAGCCCCTGTAGATTCGTAGCAGTTATTTTGGTAAAAAAGTAAATGCATAAAGAGTAATAAGAACACAATGTTTATTTTAGTCATGATATATTTCTTCTGCGCCCCTCAGCTTTGTGTGCCCAGGGCAGGTGCCCCACTTGCCTTGCCCCTGTTACAGCTCTGCTTCTGAGAGCCAGTTTGGTGTAGTGGTTAAGAGCGCGGACTCTAATCTGGGAGAACTGCAGCTGCTGGTGTGGCCTCCTGCGCCCCGGCTGGTACCCTTGGGCTCCCAAGAGATGTGTTGGGGGGGAGCACTGAAGCCTCCGTCCCGCTCAGTTCTCTGGGAAGTGGGCTCAGGCTGACAAGCAGCCTTACCAAGGGGCAAGAAGTAGCCGCCTCCTCCTCCACCCGAGGGGGAAGGGGGAAGGTGGGCGAGCTGTGCTGACGCCGCCTCCTGAGCCTTGGCTAGCTGGCCGGGCACCCTTTTAATGATGGTGGTGGGCAGTGGCAGTGAGTCCCCAGTGGCTGCCACCATGCCGCCAAGGGGGGAGGGCAGGCAATCTGCGGGGCGCAGGAGTGCACTGGGCGGGGCACTTTGGTGCCCCTGAGGGCCGGCACGCCCTAGGCAAGCACCTAGCTCGCCTACCGGGCGAGCCGGCCCTGTCCAGGCTTCACTCAGAAAGGAAGGTAAAGGTAAAGGTTCCCTTGCTCAAAAGCCAGTCGAATCCGACTCTAGGGTTGCGTTGCTCATCTCCGTTTCAAAGCCGAAGAGCCAGCGCTGTCCGAAGAAGTTTCCGTGGTCATGTGGCCGGCATGACTAAACACCAAGGAGCACAGAACGCTATTACCTTCCCACCAAAGTAGTACCTATTTATCTACTTGCAATTTCTTGCTTTCGAACTGCTAGGTTGGCAGAAGCTGGCACTAGAGACGGGAGCTCACTCCGTCATAGGGCACCCTGGGTCTTGAACTGCTGAACTACTGACCTTCCACAGCCTGCAGTTCAGCATCTTAACCACTTGAGCCACCGCAGCTTCTTAGAAAGGAAGCACCTGGCCAAAAGGCATATAGCCTGTGGCTGGCTAGGCAGAGAGGCTGGCTCTTTCTCCCACCCCTCCTCTTCAGAAGGTGGTGCCTTTTTCCTGGATGGTTTTTGCTCCCAGTCCTCCTGGTCGGCAGCAAACAGAGCCAAGTTCCAGAATCTTTGCCAATACCTGAAGGGCCACTTGGCAAATGATCCTTCACTGGCAATTCTAATTGGGGTCAGCTCAAGTCCCACACTGCTGCTGATTTTCAGGAAAAAGCAACGTGTGAGGTAATCAGACCCATAGCCAGGATTTTGTGGCTTGTGGGGCAAAACTTTTTCTGGTGGGGCTGCTGGGGTTGCCATTATTTGCCATAATGAAGGGGAGTGGTCATCGCCCTCTCCTTCCCCTCATGGAAGATTTAAAGGGCCCTTCAGCTGATCGGTGGGGAGCACATGGCCTGCCGATCAGCTGGAGGGCCCTTTAAATCTTGCAGGAGGGAGGGAGAGGGGCACGCACTACCCCCCACTTCTTCTCAAAAGCATTTAAAGGATCTCCTTTAAATGCTTTTGGAAAGAAGCGGGGGCCCTTTAAGGAAGGGGGCGGAGCCCCCAACAGCCCACTGTAGCTACAGGTCAGGATGTAACACCCACTCTTGGGGCTGTTAAGCACCCCATGCAGTGCTGGCTTGTAGTGCTGCAGATGCCAGTCATCTTGGATCCCAATCAGATGGGTCTTTAAATCCATGCCAGGCACGAGTGCCTGGAGGATATAAAGGTAATGACCAGACAGCAACATCTGGGGAATGTGCCTCTTCCGTGAGCATCCCGTTTTGCTGCACTTCGAAGCCGTACTTAAAAGATACTAGTTAAAAACGGGAGTTTTTGGTTCCCAATGGGCCAATTGCGGACTTTCCCCTGTCTGATTGTTCCAGAGCGCAATCCTCCCATCAGGATGGTCTGACGTCAGACCATCCTGAGCGGCCACTATTTAAAAAAATTCTAAGCGACATGCGCATAAACGCACAACAGCCGCAGAGCTCCGCTCAAATGTTCCGGACGATTTCGTGTTTCTGAACAGCCCGTCAATTTTATGAACTGCGTTAATTAAAAAGGTACCTAGAGGGAGGTACCACTGGCAGTGCTTTAACCATCCAATTCTGTGCATGTGCGGAAAAACAAGTACATGTTGAGACACAGATGCGCATGTGCAAACAGAATTTTTTTTTAAAAACCCAACCGCGTGGCTCCTTCAGGTGGATGCCGTCTAGACATGAGGGAAAGGTGGGGGGAGGAATACAGACCAACAGTAGATCCATATCTTTCTTAAGTCTAGCTCTCTCCTTTGCTTATGCGCCTGGGGTTAAATCTCTGCCCCATGGTAGAGATAATGGTACCAATACAAGAGCCATACATGTTGAAGACACAGAGTCTTTGAATGACAACTCCCTGCTGCAATGCATTCACTTGGTAGCCTTTTACAAGTCACTGTATTCTCCCAGAGTGATAATAAAGTTGAACTACCTTGAACAATTGCTGCAAAGATTATTGAAATAATGTATGTGATGTGCTCCGAACACTCTATAAAGTTATATATAAATATGCTGATTGCTACAGAGTGCATATTGCATTCAAAATTAAATGCAATAAAGACTTATTATATTCATACGATATTAGCTTCTGTAAAGGTTGCCAGGAAGATTTAGAACACCGCAGAATGCATTGGGAGGAACCCCTGAATAAAGAAAGGAATCTCGTTTATAAAGTACTAAAGTTCAAACCAGGTGACTGAAATCAGTTCACCTGGAGAAAACGGCTGCTTTGGAAAGGGGACTCTATGGCATCATATCCCATCGAAGTTCCTCCCCTCCCCAAGCCCCACCCTCCTCAGGCTCCACCCCCAAGTCTCCAGGTATTTCCCAAATGGGAAGGGCCAAGGCTCAGTGGTAGAGCATCTGTTTGGCATGCAGAAGATCCCAGGTTCAATCTCTGGCATCTCCAGTTAAAAGTATCAGACAGTCGGTGATACGAAAGACTTTCTGCCTGAGGCCTTTGAGATCTGCTGCCAGTCAGAGTAGACAACACTAGGTTTGATGGTCTGATTCACATAAAGTTATTTGTATAAACCTGGAGCAGGCAACCCTATGGCTAATGCTGTTTCTGTCAAGACACTGCTTGTTACGTTAGGAGACTATTACTTTATCTGCAAAACCCAGTTAGCAGTTAACCAAAAACACACTTGAAGTATTTTGCCGTAAATTTAGCTCACAGCATATGGAACTAGAATTCACCATTAAGCTCGCACCGGGTAAAGTCAGCCCAGGTCAAGCGCTAACAGGCCAAACTAGCAGGAGAATCAAGTTACAGTGGCCCCTAGCGCTGGTGGTTACATAGAATTTGTAAAACTTGTACTGGGAGCTGTCGGAAATTGTGCAATATACAAAAGTACACTTTCGTTTAAGGCGGCACAGCCCCATGGTCCAAAAATTTAGGAGGTAACTGGATTTCCTTTTCAGTTAGAGGCTACAAAATAGACCCTCCCGCCAATGCTCCCTCTAAGCTCTGGAGTCTTGTGAGCAAAAATCCTACTTTGTGGGCTACTGGCATTGAAGTTGTGAGTGAGCGATTTGGCTGCTGCATAAATCAGTTTGCTCTGGAGCCACCTATCCTGAGCTAAGACAAAAAAATATGTGAGCCGGAGGCCAAAAAAACTGTGAGCTAGCTCACACCAACTCAGCTTAGAGGGAACGCTGTGCTCCAGCAACTACATCCCCCCCCCAAGTCATTGAAATGGGTCCTGTGGAGCAGAGAAGATTTGTCTCTAAGTGTCCAATTTGCCGTACCTGCTGAAAAGGTCTTTTGGGAAGTAAGAAATGACTATGCATCCTTGGATCAACATTCCCCCTACTCTCAGGGCTCTTTAAGGATGAAAGGGACCTGTACTTTTGCCTCTGAAGGGACCCCGTGGAACAGAAATGCACACCAGGTACACCCACTACAGAGTTTGTGTCTTTTTGCACACCCAGCTTCTCTCCCCCACTACCCATCAGATCCTTTTGACAAAGATGGGCAAGCAACCTGTTTTGCTCCAGAGAGGCAAATCTGTAAAGTCTGGAGTAGGCCAATGCACAGTTGTACCATCCTATAACTCTTGGGATTGGGGAGATGAGCATTTTTGTTTTGTTTTTTCAGTCCCTGCCCAGCCCACTTGACTCTCCAGCAGCCCAAGGCTGGAAACAGCTAATATTTACAGCTTAAAAAATGCACTAGTGGATTATAATTTTTTGTCATTTATTTGTGATGATAGTTCCTCAAAGATTAGCTTCATTTTCTTTTCTTTTCGACATCAGGTCATAGCTGACTTCTGGTGACTCCGTAGGGTGTTCAAGGCGAGAGGCGTTCAGAGATGGCTTGTCATTGTCTGCACCTCCACGTCATGATCCTGGTATTCCTTGGAGGTCTCCCACCCAAATACTAACCAGGGCTGACCCCTGCTTAGCTTCTGAGATCTGCTGAGATTCACCTAGCCTGGGCTATCCAGGTCAGGGTGCACTTGATTATGGGCTGCATGATTTGAGCCCAACAGCACCTTAGAGGCCAGCAAGGTTTTCAGGATAGGAGCTTTTGATGGTCCAAGCTCCCCTCCTCTGACAAATGGAGCATTGACTCTGGAAAGCTGACATCTTGAAAATCTTGTTGCTCTCATAAGATGTTTTACAGATGGTACTTAACACCAGATAGATTAGCTAAAACGTGTAAGAATATGTCAAATAGTTACTGGAAGTGCAAAAAACACGTGGGTACGTTCTACCATATGCGATGGACGTGTGATATGGTACGCAAGTTTTGGGTTATGGTACATACTTTGAGACAGACCGTTTTGCAGACTTCATTACCTTTCCGACCACAATTGTTCTTATTGATTTGCGTGCCAGATGATTTTGATAAAACTCAAAGACATTTTATAATTCATGTAGTAACTGCAGCTAGGATTTTATTTGCATCCTTTTGGAAGCTTCCAACAATACCTTCTGAACACAACCTAATAGTGAAGGCTATGGAAAGTGCGGAAATGGATAAATTGACTTCGATGCTAAAAGGGCAAATGGAAGAAGATTTCATCTGACTATGGATGCCTTTTTATGATTGGATAAGAAAGAAATACAATGATATGAACTTCTTAATATTATAATATGAACTTTATGAACTTTTAAAACCTCACAGTCTACCTCTTTGTGATGTGAAATGATAAGTAGAGAAGATTTATAAGTAGGCAACCTATTACTTTTGTTTCCTTCCCTTTCCCCTTTCCTATTTCTGTATACCCTAATGTTAAGTATGAGACTTAAGGCAGCAGCTCATAACAAGTGATTCAACTTTATTTACAAGATAGGAACGAACACAAGAACAGGAGAACAACAGGCTCTCCTTTAAACTATCCGGGCTTGGTAGACCACGCCCCTTGTTGAGATAAGAACCAGTCAGAATATGAACATAACACCCAATCAAGACATCTCCCTCCAGAACCTTTCTTGTATCCTGATTGGGCTGCTGTGCAGAGCAGCCAATCAGCTTGCATGAATTATGATACCAGACTTAAATAGAGGTGAATCTCAAGCTCAGGCATTATGTATACCAAACTCAATAAGACATATTTTAATTTAAAAAGAAAAAGGAAATCTTGTTGCTCTCTAAGGCATGTAGCTGTGCCATTTGCCGTTCCACTGCTGACCAACACAACCGTCTTCCGGAACTATCTTGATTAGAGACTCATCTTGAGAATAAAACAGCCGATGTCGTCGTGCCCCTGTACAGATTTATGGTGCGGCCTCATTTGAGATACTGTGTGCAGTTCTGGAAAACAAAGTTTGAGTCCAGTGGTGCCTTTAAGACCAAGAAAGTCTTATTAATTTATGATTTGTTGGTCTTAAGGTGCCACTGGACTCCAGCTTTGTTCTGCGACTTCAGACCAACCCACCAGATTCTATCTCCATGGAAGCGTACAGTTCTGGTCACTGTTGCTCCAAAACGACATTGCAGCACTGGAAAAAGTGCAGGGGAGGGCAACCAAGATGATTAGGGGGATGGAGCGCCTTCCCTGTGAGGAAAGGCTGAAGAGTCTGGGACTTTTCTGTTTAGAAAAGAGACGTCTAAGGGGGGGGGACATGATACAGGTTTACAAAATGAAGCATGGGGTGGAGAGAGTTAACACAGGGAACTTTTTCTTCCTCTCCCAAAATACTAGAAGTTGAGGGCATCCAATGAAATTGATGGGCAGTAGGTTCAGGATGGACAAAAGGAAATGCTACTTTATATAGAAAGTGGTTTCAGTGTGGAATTTCCTGCCGGAGGATGTAATGATGGCTACGGGAATAAACAGATTCATGGAGGATAAATCTATCAATGGCTACTAGCCACAGTGACTCCCACTATCTGCCCATGAACCTCCATGTTTTTTTAAGGAGGTTTGTGGGAGACATGTTCTTGGGCATTTAAATGCCTTCAGAGCTCACTTCCAGGTCCAGTGGCCCACCCAGAAGTGAGCTCTGGAAGCATTTAGATGCCATTAGAGCCCACCTCTGGGTCGAGTCAGGCGGCCTGACTTGACTGAGCTCCCAGAGTTAGCTCTGAAGGCTTTTATAGGCCTTTGGAGCCCATTTCCAGGTAGGGCCTACCCATATAAGGACTGAGCTCCAAGAGTGAGTTCTGAAGGCCTTTATAGGCTTTCAGAGGTCACACTGGGAGCTCAGTTGGGCCAGCCTGACACAGAGGTGGGTGCTGGAAGCATTTAGATGCCTTTGGAGCCCACTTCTGGTTGGACAGCCCAACCCAGAAGTAAGCTCCGAAGGCAGCTTACTTCCGAGTGAGCCAAACTCCCTGAAGTCCCCGAACCACAAACCAGTTCAGCAAATGGAAGAGTTCATTGGAGGTTTGTGGTTTAAGGTTCATGAAAACACCGAGCCACAAAGCTCCAATGAACTTACAGTTTCCTGGTTCGTCCCCACCCTTATGCTGGACTAGATGGACCATTGCTCTGATCCAGCAGGGCTCTCCTTATGTTCTTATGACTTTTATTCTGACCAAATGAGTAGAAGAATTCTTAGTATGCAGTCAACTACACTTCAGAGAAATGGTTTTTTAAAAAAAATTTAAATAGTAATCTAGGGTTGCCAACTGCCTGGAGAAAATCAACATCTTGTCCTTTTAATACAGGCATCATGGGAGGCTATTTACCAGTTGATGTTCTTTTTCTCCATTCCACGAAAAGCTCTGACTACGCATTTCCACACATTAAGACTCATTTAAAAGACTCTCTTGGCTAGTTGGCCACCTTACTGACTGAAAAATACCCCCCCCCGCAAGTAATGCAATACCTCTTATTAGGAGCAATCAAAATAACACAGAACAGTAAACAAGCTTTCAAGTTCTCTACAACTCTTCATCAGGTTGAACGTTCAGTACCAAAAAAAAAGGGAGGGGGGATCAGTTTTATGAAAGCAGAACATTTTTTTAGGACCTTGCAAAAAAGGCTCCAAGTCCGCTTCCATTTGAAAACTCCAGGCTATTGAGCTGTAGTCTTTCCATCACAGCCTGAAAAGGCTTATTTTCTGTCCACTCTGCCACATTGTTTTGTGTACAAGCTTCATTTCCCCTCATTTTTAAAAATTGTTTTTTACAAGTGGCATGAATCTAGCAATATGCGGCTACTGCTGGTCTTGAATCACTGATTTTTTAAAAAATTAAATGATGGTGGACATCTTAAAAGGAGCTGCATGAGGTTTAGTTCCCTGCTCCTATTATCTTGAAAGGGGGGGTTGAAGAGGCAAATGGCAGTGTCCCCAGTGCAAAAAGAAAAAAAGGATTTCAGTGCTGCATACAGTTAAAATAAAGGGGGGAGATCGTCAGTGTGAAATGAATTTGACATGAGATGTAAAGAGAGAGCGAGAGAGACTCGGAAGGGAAGCCTAAAGATCTGAAAACATTTTTCCTTTTCATGCCTTAGTGAACAAAGTTTTTTGGGGGGAACCAGTTTGGCAGTCTCTGGAAGCCTAACATTAAAATGGCAGCTGAGCCACATGGACCTTCTGCAAACCATCAAACTTAAGAATTGCTTGGGATCAATGCATTTGGAGGAAGAGTGCAATCCAGACGGGACAGGCTTTAAAAAACTGCCAAGATCACAACCAGTGTGCAGGATCAAATTTGAGAATCACAAAGAGAAAACCAGGCAAATTTGCAAGGAAGGGTAAGAAATTAGCGTTACAATGCAGCTGCACTAGAGCATCAGTGAAAATACCCTCCCCCCTTTTCAATTCAGAGGCACAAGACTAAAACAGCTCTCCAGAGCTTCTTCCAGAGGACTCCTCCCCCATACAAATTGCAGCCATGTGCAAAGCATAGGTGCACACCGGCATGCACACACATGTTGACAATGATCACATCTTGCAATGCCAGTGGGTTATACCATGCATTCTGTACACTAAACATATTCCCCCATATTATGAGATCCTGTGAGTCTTTCCCATTTTTTCACAGTGACTGATAACACAGCAGAGAATCCCCTGGTGCTCAGCAATTGGAAAACAGGGCTTCACAGCTGCTTGTGAGTTTCAGAAAAAGTCTGGGCAGTTTTAACAGTGGGGTTTCCTCACTGGGCATGGGTCAAAGCAATATTTAAGTGGTATTAAGTGCATATTTTTAAAATCATAAAAATATACCAAAAGGCAGACCCAGTAAGGGGTGATGGTTATTTTCATAGAAAATGCCAAGTGCAATTCACAGATCTTCAGGGGGATTTAGTTCAACAATTAAACAGACAAATGTGTTTATTTAACTGCTAAATAAATTCTCCCAGAAGATAATCAGTGAAACATACTGGTAATTTCCTATTAAGTAAATATTGTACTTTGCTGACTAACCATTATTTTCTTCTGGTGCTCCCCCCCCCCCACCAGTTCATATCTCTCAACACGAAAACAAGTCTGCAGGCTTAAATCTAGTTTTACAGGCTTTCAACAATATAAATCATATTTTTTCCAGACTGGTATCGCATCTGGGTTTAGGAACTACTTCTGTGGGAGAAGATTGCCTTCTCATATGCCAGTCGTGGGTGAAGATTACAAACACAAAACAGAAGGTTTAACTACTGTGCACAAACATGCAAAACTTAAAATGACTTATCTATTCATAGCACGGCAAGTGACTAGAACTTGTTTTTCAGGATTAGGGTGGAGAAGATTCTTTTCAAACCAATTAATCCCCAAAATTGTCAGTAGCATGGAATCGGAGAGTTGCCGTGTCACATTTTTGAGTGGTGAAAATTCTGTTTTCCCTTAAACACTAAACAAAAGTTAATTGTTCCTGCACAGTGCAATTTTGTTACAATTCTTAATTAGTAACAAAGAAACACTTCCTTATTAAAATACGCGTTCTTTGCTGCAACATCATAACAACAGTTTATCAATGCCCTCCGTCTCCAAATAGTTTGGCTTCCTTTGTTTTATGAACCAGTTTTTTTAAAAAAAGATATAACTCCTGGGTTTTTGAAAACTGGCTGAGAAAAAAAGGTGAGAAGTGAGGGTGACCCGTCCCCGTCCCCCCGTCCCCTCCCCACAAGCATATCTTTGTGAAGATTACATAGTTCTCCTTCCAGGCTGATTGGGCCTTACAATACCATTTACATTCTTAAACACCCCAGAAAGCAATTTAGGGTTGGGTTGGTTTTTTTTTAAAAAAAGCACACAGTTAAATTATACAAACTAGCTTTTCAAAAGTCCCTTGTGATTTTTGAAAGCCCAGCACTTGCAAAGTACTTTTTGGAAGGTTTCTCGGAACCGCGCTCCCCCCACCCACAGCAGTGGCATGTAAAAGAGAACGATGAGGAAAGGATCACAAAGGTATTCCCCTCAAAACATGTCTCGAGTTTGCTCCTGTAGATAAAATCACGACTTCTCAAGTCATTTGGCACATAAATAATCCCAGCCTATATTAAGTCGATGCTTACCTTCTTGTACAACGAACGAGACACTCTAGAATCTGGCCCCTGTTGCTTACGGCTGTGCACTTCGGCTTACAAGAGAGCAATATCGTCCTCCATCTGAGAGTTTTAGCAGCTTCCCCGACTTCTCCACCACCATCTGAGTCACTCAGGGAGGAGAAGGGAGGTGTGGTGGAGGGAGTTCACCTTCCACAAATTCCAATTCAGTTAAAATCCACTTGCAGTTTTTGTTTTCTGGTACTTGGAGCTTTCCTATAATAGAGAACCGGGCTGGGGCAGAAAGAAAGAAAGAACAACAATATAGAAACAACTAACAGGTTGTCATGGCTTTTTTTTAAAAAACCCAACTCTCTTCTTTCCTGCTAAACATGCCTGACCACAGAACTGTCACAGTGTAATATCCCGACCTTCTGAGTAGTAAAGTCAATGTCTACAGTGTATTATTTTTTTAAGGACAGGTAAGTCTAATTTCCGGTCTACTAATGGGGTGGCAGAATCCTGAGGTGACAGAATGAGCCGTGCCACTTCAGGGTGCAGGTGGAAAGGACACCTTTGTAATATTCCCCTAGGATCACCAGCTTTCAAACTGGTCCCTCTAGCTGTCCCTTTAATATCAGCCTGATCTGCAAGCAATTACCAGGCAATGTGATTTACCGTCATGCCATGAAAAAGCTTCGACTGCTCATTTCCACTCCTTGCACTTCTTCTAGAGGGACAAGATCGTTATTTTTTTTGTCCTGTCCAGTTGGCAACCTCAGTGCTCCCGCCCGTGAAAAGACTCCCTGTAAATAAAAATTGACCACATCAGAGAGGAAGCATGTAGCCTAACCTTTCACAGGTTGGGCTAGCTCTCCATTTAAATGGGGTTATTAACAGGAGGGGAATTTGGAAAAAGGAAATTACAAAATGCTGGGAGGTTCCCAACCAAGCCTCCTCTCCTACAATGGGAGCAGCGAGAAGTGCTCCTTGAAGATCTAGAAGCGCTGCCAGTTGGGGGGTCTTTTGAAGCAAGACTGGCTTTTTGCTTTGGGGAAGGACAAAGTAGGTGCCAAGGAAAACGCTGGCAGACTGCATGGTGCCCAGGGGAGCCATGTCGGGGAATCACTGCATTAAATCAATTCTAAACTGCTCAACAAGCTGCAACTTTTATGGCTTATTATTAGGTAACAGATGCTTTTATACTGACGTTATGCAATCTATTGGGAACACGGTGTAATCGTGATAGATTGGGATATCGGGCTTTTCTTGTAGGTGACACATGGCATTCTTGCTAATTCACCAAGATCGCTTGATAGATCCTGGCATTTGCAACTTTTTAACCTGCCATTCTACACCCAGTTCACCAACCACATAGTGCCAGCTTAGAAGCTCTTGACAAGCCCCTTCTTTAAGCATGATAAAACAAGAAGTAGTAGAACAAACAGGGTTGATAGGTCCCCCATCCCCAGTCCCCAGCGGGGTACTGGGCGGTAGGCTTATCAGATCCAGCCTGGGAAACTCCTGAAAATTTGGGGATGGAGCCTGGGGAGGACAGGGACCTCAATGGGGTATAGTGCCACAGAGTCCACCCTCCAAAGCATCCATTCTCTCCAGGGGAACTGATCTCTGTAGTCTGGAGGTGAGCTGTAATTCCAGGGGGTCCCCAGGTCCCACCTGGAGGCTGGCACCCCTATTAAATGTTCAGCATAGTGGTTATGTAGGACTGCTTTAAACAGGTGGTTCAGAACCAATGAGAAGTTCAAAAGAACCTACTATGCACAGCATACCCTTAGGAGGGGCAGCTTCCAGGGCACGGGGCTCCTGGTGAGGCTCATTGATGCTGACCCCCCCACACTCCCACACCTTCCCTGCCACCTGTCTGCGTTCCCCTTCACATCTCTTTGCTTGAAGAGCAAGCTAAGAGGCCTCTCGAGCCCCCATCATACTTACTGCAAACAGTCTCAAAGGACAAGGAGGAGCCCTTTCTTTTGTTTCTACCCAATCTCTGACGTGGAAATATCTAAACCATTGAATCATAATGTTTCTATTGCTTTGCTCAGCTGCTTTTTTAAAAAAAACCAGTTTTGAGATGGACCTTTGCTGTGGACTCCAGCAAAATCCAGCCTGGTTCCTTGTCCAATATTATCAAAACCGATTTCAAAACTTTTCAGTTCTCTGTGTTGTAGTCCCTTTCTTCCTTTGCCTGGGCAAGCAATCGTTATTGTTCCCTGTCGTATCACTGCAGATGTCATCTAGAGGCAGATCAAGTTTGGAGTTCCCATTCCCGACTAAGTGATCCACACGTTACAGAAAACACAGGTTAGGTCTGGCGTCCCCACCTTGCATAACAGTGGCACATAAGTTGTGGGTTTTCCTCAGTCCTCATGCGCTCAGTGCCCAATTTGGATCACGATTGTGACAAGCATGGAGAAAGGGCTTAATCCTCCCCACATGCGGTTTTCCTGACAGTAAAGGTCCTGGCCAGTCAGACACATGGGTTTCCCTGAACAGACCAAGCAGTACCCCCATATGGACCATTTAAGGACAGGAAAATGGTGCGTGTGGGGGGGTCACTGGATGACCTCGGAGCATCACTACTTTTCAGCCTAGTCTATTTCATGGCTTTGCCATGAGTTGGATGCAACCTGGCGTGAAGCTAAAATGGGGAGGGGAGAGAAAAGATATCCGCCAAGAGTTCTTTAGGGAACCGGCAGGATACAAATGTGATCAATGAATACTCTCTGAATCTATTCTTGATTTTAAGAAGCTGCAAGTGAATAGTACAACTGAAAAAGCAGCAGTAAATAAAACTGTGTTTACATTCTTCCACACAGTGATGTGTCACTGAAACTTATCACTAGCTGGTTCAGTACGCAGATTTGGTCAGTTGTGTACTACAAACTTCTCCATTTCTACAGACTTTTCTATTTCAGAGCATTAAATGAGCACACAGGGTCAATGTTCAGCAGACTAGCTAGATTGGAATCCAATAGCACCTTAGGGACCAGCAAGACTGGGGGGTTATGAGCTTTCAAGAGTCAGTTTGGTGTAGTGGTTAGGAGCACAGACTCTGATCTGATAGAACCGGATCTGATTCCCTTACTCCTCCATATGCAGCTGCAGGTGAGACCTTGGGCAAGCCATAGTTCTCTCAGAGCTGTTCTCTCATGAGCGGTTCTTGAGAGAGCTCTCTCAATCCCACCTACTTCACAGGGTGTCTGTTGTGGGGAGGGGGAGGGAAAGGAGATTGTCAGCTACTCTGAGACTCATTCAGGTAGTGAAGGGCGGGGTATAAATCCAATATCTTCTTCTCTTCTTCATCAGACACCTCCTTTTGACTCTCGAAAAACTCATACCCCAAAAATCTTGTTGGTCGCTAAGGTCCCACTGGTCTTGAATCTAGCTTGTTGCACTACAGACTAACATGGCTGCCCTTTGACACTGAGTTCAAGTTCTGCTGATGCACGCACAGAGCTTCTGTCAGGTACAACCCTTCCTCTTCTCTTGACAAAAGACTTCTTAATTGCCGTGAAACTAGCTGAAGCACAAAGCCAGGCATTTTGAAGGTGCATACAAAAGTCTTTAACACTAATCTTGTCGACTGCTAAATCCAGGTGGTCTGAAGCAGCAAAATAAAGTCTGAGTCCAGCGGCACCTTTAAGGCCAACAAAGTTTAATTCTGGGTATCAGCTTTTGTGGGCATGCACGCTCTTCTTCAGATACTGATAGCTGTGAAGTATGTCAACAGGTCACCGGCCAGCCGTCTTTTGTCTGATGACTATGGTCACTGCCACAGGAGGTGGTGGCAGCTACAAGCATGGAGGGCTTCAAGAGGGAATTAGATAAGCATATGGAGCAGAGGTCCATCAGTGGCTATTAGCCACAAGGTATAGATAGGAACTCTGGGGCAAGTGATGCTCTGTATTCTTGGTGCTTGGCGGCGGGGGGGGAACAGTGGGAGAGCTTCTAGTGCCCTAGCCCCACTGCTGGACCTTCTGATGGCACCTGGTATTTTTGGCCACTGTGTGACAGTGTTGGACTGGATGGGCCATTGGCCTGATCCAACATTGGCTTCTCTTATATTCTTATCTCCTTTCCGCATTTGGATCTCATCCCTGGTTCTATCAGAGTTCACCTTGGGACACAATACCTTGCATTTATCCCTGGTTATAACAGCATCCGTTTACCCTGGGGCAAGTGTGGAGCGAAACCAGGGTGACCTCAATGTAATGTGGAAACAAAAAAATACCCCAAGATAATTACAGGGCTGAACTTGAGTGTAGTGTAGAATGTAAGTTCAGGGACAGGGCTGAACCAGGATTTAAGGTCTAGTGCGGAAAGGACCTATTATCTCTCCACTTGAGTGTGGCTGGTTCCTTGCATTTATACAGTTCCTTTCCCCCATCAATATTTAAAACCCCTTTCCTTTTTTTTCTGGGAGTGTTTGTCTATTTGAAGGAGAAGATTACTAGAACAAAAGGACTTAAGTCATAAAAAAGTAGATGTTGTTTGAGAAACTTCCAAACAGTAAGAGCGGTTTGACAATGGTACTAATTACCTAGGGAAGCAGAGCGCTCTCCCTAGATGGAGATTTTCAAGCAGAGTACAGAATATTGTCGTTCGGATTTCCTGCAGTGAACAAAGGGTTAGTCTAGGTGACCTGTAAATCTCCTTCCAACTCCAGGGCAGGGCTGTATTATCCATAAGGCTGACTAGGCCGAAGCCTAAGGGCCCTGCAGGGACTAGGGGCCAATCAATTTTTCTTTGCTGAGGCACTGTTATTTTCTCTTCACAGACAGTCTGTAATATATAACCTCTATTAATAAGATAATTAACTGCTTCCTTATTGCAGTGAAACAAATTGTCTCTTATATTGAAACAATTATCCATAAGTTATATATTTTAAATAAATAATACAAAATTTATTCACTTCAAAATTTTACAGTATTGAACAATGATACCCCCAAAATGTGCTTTCCTGAAGAGTCCTACTCGCGCAATAAAATATATATATTAAAAATTGTGAATAGAATTCTTCAAGAGACCCTCAAAATGGATATAGGGCTATGTACTTGGACTGCGGTGGCTCAAGTGGTTAAGACGCTGAACTGCAGGCTGTGGAAGGTCAGTAATTCAGCAGTTTGAGACCCGGGTGCCGCATGACGGGGTGAGCTCCTGTCTCTAGTTCCAGCTCCTGCGAACCTAGCAGTTCGAAAGCGAGAAATTGCAAGTAGATAAATAGGTACCACTTCGGTGGGAAGGTAACAGCGTTCCGTGCACCTTGGTGTTTAGTCATGCCGGCCACATGACCATGGAAATGTCTTCGGACAGCGCTGGCTCTTCGGCTTTGAAACGGAGATGAGCACCGCAACCCTAGAGTCGGATTCGACTGGCTTTCGAGCAAGGGAACCTTTACCTTTACCTTACTTGGACTGCAAGGACTTCAAATCAGTCAATCCTAAAAAGAAATCAACTCTGACTGTTCCCTGGAAGGCCAGATACTGAAGGGAAGCTCAAATACATTGGCCACCAAATGAGAAGGGAGCACTCACTAGAGAAAACCCTGATGCTGGGAAAGACTGAAGGTCAAAGAAGAAGGGGACGGCAAAGGATGACAGTGTTATCAATGCAACAAACGTGAGATTGAGCAAAGTCCAGAGGACAACGGAGGACAGGAGGGCCTGGCATGATGTGGCCCATGGGGTCGTGAAAGAGTTGAACTCGACTGTGCGACTGAGCAACAACAACTGCAGTCTAATACCTACCGTACCAGCGTCAGGCTGTCAGCTGTAGTAGGGTGAAAGACTGAAGTGCTGGTTGTTGTTGTTGTTCAGTCGCACAGTCAAGTCTGACTCTTCGCAACCCCATGGACCAGATCATGCCAGGCCCTCCTGTCTTCTGCTGTCCTCTGAAGTCTGCTCAATTTCATGTTCGCATGTGTAGAGTCGCCTCTTAGGTTGTTGGAAAAGAGTGTTCTCTTGACAAAACTCTGTTAGCCTTTGCCCTGCTTCATTTTGTTCTCCAAGGCCAAACTTGCCTGTTATTCCGGTTACCTTTTGATTCCAGTCCCCTATGATGATGAGGACATCATTTTTTGGTATTAGTTCTATGTGGTGTTGTAGGTCTTCATAGAACTGGTCCACTTCAGCCTCTTCTGCAGCAGTGGTTGGGGTATAAACTTGGATTACTGTGATGTTGAATGGTCTGCCTTGGATTCGGACCGAGATCATTCTGTCATTTTTGAGATTGTATCCCAATACTGCCTTTCTCACTCTCTTGTTGACTATAAAGGCCACACCATTTTTTCTATGGGATTCCTGGCCACAGTAGTAGATATAATGGTCTTCTGAGTTAAATTCGCCCATTCCTGTCCACTTTAGTTCACTGATTCCAAAGATGTCGATCTTCATTCTTGCCATCTAATTTTTGACCACGTCAAGCTTACCTTGATTCATAGATCTTACATTCCAGGTTCCTATGCAGTATTGTTCTTTGCAGCATTGGACTTTCCTGTCACCATCAGACACATCCACAACTGAGCTTCCCTTCGGCTTTGGCCCAGCTGCTTCACTCTTTCTGGGGTTACTTGTACTTGCCCTCTGCTCTTCCCCAGTAACATATTGGACACCTTCCGACCTGAGGGGCTCATCTTCCGGCGTCATATCTTTTAGCCTTTTGTTACTGTCCATGGGGTTTTCTTGGCAGAGATACTGGAGTGGGTTGCCATTTCCTTCTCTAGGGGATCACGCTTGGTCTGAGTTCTCTGCTGTGGCCTGTCCGTCCTGGGTGGCCCTCTACGGCATAGCCCACAGTCTTATCGAACCATGCAAGCCCCCTCGCCACGACAAGGCAGTGATCCATGAGGGAGAAGTGCTGGAGGGCCCCCAATATAACAGAAAGCCTAGGGGCCTGGCCATGCGTTAATACAGCCCTGCCCCAGGGCTCTGCGATTGAATTTCCAGTTGGCTCTCTAAGGGGTGAGTGAGTGAAACCAAAACACCCATTTCCAGGAAGCGATACACCTAACATTCACACACCATGGCACTGTTACTGCATATGCATTAACTTTACAAGCTGGGACAGAAATCTTAGAAAAAAGACAAGCTTCTTCCGGGTATTTAGTGAGAAAGCTAACAAATCCCTAAACTGATTCTGAATTAAGGCCACCGCGAGCAAGAGCTCTGCACCTACTGCTTCGCCTCAGGAACGAATTTTATTTTCTGCGGTGCTGTCTTGAAACAGAGATATGCTAGGCTTTTAGTTTCAGGTATGCAGCAACGGCATGATATCGAGCCACACCTTAGTACGTACGAGAACAAGAAGGGGAGAGAGTGGTCACAGGTTGGCAAACACATACTTCGGATGCCAGGAAAGCCATGAGAGATGGTGGAAAGGCATTTGGCAGTGCATGCTGTTTCCTCAGGCTGCAGCAAAGTTCACAAACTGAGGACGGAAAAATTTAATCAGGACTGATTCATTTGCTGGGGGAGCCACTGACGGTCACTGAACCCCAAATATCAGCCAACTTGTGGAACTTTTATAGCAACTCTTGGCTAGGATCCTCAAGTTTTTCTGCAGCTGTAACTGTTTCCTTCCACCTGCAGGCCGTGACTTTCTCACATCCCCCCCTCTCACAGCAGCTCCAAATACCCCATGAAATCCTGTTTGGAGGGGCAGTTCCCTGTCCCCCAGGAACAGCACGAGGGGCATTTCCGGCTGCCGCAAGAGGGAGAAGACAAAAAAGTCTCACTCCTCGGACTGAAATGTTTGTGCCTGCAGAAATACTCTGGGGCATCCAAGCCATCGGATCAAATTCTATTGGCCTCATTTAGGAGATAACAGCAGGAATGGCATCCCTGAATTTTGAGAGTCTTTTCAACATAGCGGCAAGGGGTCGCCAACCTCCAGGTGTGCCCTGGAAATTTTCTGTAATTACAACTGATCTCCAGGCTACAGAGATCAGCCCCCCCTCCCCAAAAAAGAAAATGGCTGTTTGGAGCATGTGCTCTGTGGCATCATTAAGCAGATTAACCATTAAGCAGACTAAGCACGTCTTTAGGGCACCGGGGCCAAAGGGGGCACCACAAAATATTAAAATAGATGTTGTATTGCATTTTTGAAGAACTTTATGTAGCCAAAGCTTGGCTTAGTTTGTACAGTATATTGCGTTATGATATGAATAAATTTTTGCATTGCTGCAACCTGCATTTGTATATCTGGCCAGACAGGTCAACAACTAAAATGGACGGGGTCAGTGTGGAAAGGAGGGGGGGCACCAAGATTGGTCAGTGCGTAGGGCACCAGTGAGCCTTAATCTGCCCCTGTATTATACCCCACTGAAGTCTCTGCCTTTCCCGAATGCCACCCTCCACAGACTCTACTCTCAAATCTCCAGGGATTTCCAAACCTGGAGTTGGCAACCCCGTCTAAGCGCCAGATGCAAGATCACATCGGAATGCCACCATCTCAGCAAATAGTCCAGATACTAGAAATGAGGGGGAGGACAAACTATTCAGTGTTAAAGTATTTGCTGACCCTCAGGTCAATGGATTGGACAGAAGACTTCTGCGCGCACAACAGTCCTTGTGCAAATGAAAATGCTAAAACTCTTCTTCCATATCTGCTTCCGCTAAGTGAGCTCAATTGTATCCCCACGATCTGTCCTTTGTTCACAGGATGTAGCACTTTGTATGTCTTCTGATACGGCCTCAAACCCAAATTAAATGTAATCACGTGGATTATCTGTTCAGCATTCTGCTGCACTGGGTGTACATTGTACTTCTGTTAAAAATTCTGTTGAAGCCCAATGTGTTGCTTCAGCCCTTGAGAGAGCATTCACTCGCTCTGCCGCGGAAGCTCACTGGGGTAACTTTGGGCCAGTCACACTCTCTCAGCCTAACCTACCTCACAGGGTGGTTGTGAGGTTAAAATGGAGGAGGGGAGACTGGTACATGCCGCCCCGGTCTCCTTGAAGGAAGGAGGGGATAAAAAGGTAGCTGATTAATAATTTCTATTCTGCTCCTGCATCTTCGGGATCCATCTCTTTGTTTATGCAGTATATGGAAGTTGAGGGCGTAAGCATGACTGCCCTCTGTCAAATAAACATGTGAATCATGTTTGTTAATTCATAGACAATTAGAAGCCTGGCTTAATTAATTAAGTACTGTCATTTCTCAGCATATCCCAAAGGGAATATGCTCCTACTGTAATGAGGATATCCAGTCCGTGTCACTTTGATTGCTTCTTTTACGGAACACAAACAGTTCAAAATGCCCTCGCCTAACATGGCGACACACCTAGATCTAGATTAGATGTTAAAGTATATAGGGTCCGTTTATACAAATGACTTTTAAAATAGAACAAATTAATGCGTGGAGTCTATTTTTATCAGGCGTGCATGCCCTTCCCTATTTCATTAGTAGTTTTGCAGGCATCCATTTCATGAAACACTCCGTCCTGGACATTTTCAGAAACCAAGATTCCTAAACCAGGTTGGTCCATAACTTGAATATTCGCTGAGTTTTCCTTCCAATGTTTTTGTGGTTTTTTTGGTATTTGTGTGTGAATGTGTGTGCACCTGGAAGTCATGGCAACTTCTGGTGACTGACTCTACTGGGGGCCTGGAGGATATTTAGAGAAGTGGCTGAATAAGGCCTGCCCTCACCTCCTGCTTCTAATATTCCAAGGAGGTCTCCCATCCAAGTGCTTGCCAGAGTCGGCCCTGCTTAGCTTCCGAGATCTGATGAGTTCTGGCTTGCCTGGGCTATCCTGGTCAGGGTCCTCCCAATGTTTTGATGTGTCGGGATCCTGTGGCAGCTGTTTTGTGATTGGTCCCACGCTCCCATGGCTGCCATTTTGTTGCAACACCCACTACCTGTTTTCAGAATTCCAAAAATGCCCACAACTTCAACAAGATTAGGGACTCTTGCTGTGCAGAATGGCATTCCCTTCCCAGAGGTACACGATCTCAAGAAGGAGGAGATCCAAAAGCATGTGAAAATACCGAGACAGAAACTTAGACTGTATCTTTGGGTGTGTGCCTCATGAGCATAAGAGAAACTCTGCTTTAATGCTATGCTCCTCTCCAGAACTTGTATCCCAAATGGATGAGAGAAGGCACAAGATGGATGTCTACATTTTGGAGGCAGCAAAGCTCATAAGATGGTCTTTAGAAATCAAGTTTCATTTTAGAGGAGAACCACTAAGCTGCTCCCCTGCTAGGGATGCCAGCCTTCAGATGGGACCTGGGGATCTGTTGGAATTACAGCTCCTCTCCCAACTACAGTCATCACTCCCCCTGGAGAAAACAGATGCTTTGGAGGGTGGACTCTATGGCACTGTGTCCCACTGAGGTCCCTGTCCTCCCCAGGCTCCATCCCTAAATCTCCAGGAGTTTCCCAAATTGGATCTGGCAACCCACTATCCCCTGCCAGTGGCTGGTGGGGGAGAGGAGAGGAGGACCTGGCAACCCTACTATGGTAGCCAACCTCCAGGTGGGGCCTGGAGATCTCCTGCTTTTATAGCTGATCTCCAGACAACAGAGTTTTCTCTGGAGTTCCCCTGGAGAAAATGGCTACTTTGGAGGGTGAACTCTATGGCCTTGTACCATGCTAAGTTCCCTCCCCTCCCCCAAACCCCACCCTCTCCAGGCTCCACCCCCAAATCTCCAGGTGTTTCCCACCCCAGAGCTGGCAACCATCCTCCTCAGTGTTCTGACCTGCAGTCTCTCTCCAGCATCTCAGGCACAGAAGTGTCTTTCCCAGCATCTGCTACCTGAGGTCCTTTACCTAGAGATGCCAGGGGATGAACCTGGGATGGAGGCACCCTACCAGTGAGGCACAGCTTCTTGCAAGTTGGTAAATTAGAATGGGATGGGGGAAATGAGGGCCGGCAGGGTCCGGGGATTCTCAAGGGGACTAGCAAGGGATTTGCCCCTCACGCTCCTGGTAACACCATTGGGCACATGACAGGCTTCATGTATTAAAAATGGTCTCCGTTCAGGGGACAAGGAAGCAAGGTATTTTCCAATGGGGGGCGAGGAACTGTTGGGCTGATTGTGCCCCGTTCCAAATCAAAACACCGACACCACACATGCACATAGCAATTGGGGTACCCGGAGTGGTAGGTAATTGTTTCAGACTTTTGCGGAGGGCTCAGTGTTTGGTAGTTATCTTGCCACACTGCTGCTGGGTCACAACAGTTGGGGCTGTGGTCACACGGTTGTTTTGATCGGGATTCACTGCTGTTCCCTCTCGCATGTAAAATCGCTGATCAGACAGGCCAATCCGCCTCCCACTCCGAAGCGAGCTCACTCCACAATGCTCCTGGTTCTTTCCCGCATTTCCCTACACCCGGAAAAACGAGTATTTTCCGGGTGTTTCCACTGGGATCCTGCACTTCCCCCTATCTGGACTCCCCTCTCGCAACGAGTGCGATTTGGTCTCCCCTCCCCCCGGCGACCGCCATTATGCGCACGCCCAGTTATGCACATGATACCCCTTTGCGCATACGCAAATGATTTTCTTTAAAAAAAAATTCCCGCACCACTACACAATTCAAGAGGGACGTGTAACCAGTTTTCATCCGATAAAAAAAGCCACGGCTAAAACGACAGTGGGAGCAAGTCGTGCTAAGAGGTCAGTGTGACCGCAGCCTGGGTCTTGTCTGGAGCAGAGCTGAAGCCGAGACTGGCCATGCGACAGGGCCCTTCCTTCACTCTCCGGTTGCTCTCGAAAGCCTCCCCTTGAGTGGTTCTTGAGCGCCCAGCCAACCTTCCAGGAGACGAGAAAAATCCCAGCCTGTGCGCGACATGACTGACATGGGTGTGTATGGAAATCCTCACAGTGTGTTGCAGGACACATCACCTAGATTGGTTTTACTTGATTTTCAGCTTGCTGTTAAAGGTGAGTGTTTCTCAGGGAGTGGCGACAATCGGGAGGGGTAGAACAGGTTCAAGTGCATTTTACTGTCAAGCTTAAGACGCAAGGTTTAATTCATACTCTCCTCCTCCCCACACAAAACAACTGTGAGTGCCAATGAAATGAACTGTGTCTTGCCCACACCTGCATTTCAACCTTAGAATGAGCCACCGTTGTCTAATTCTCTGCTACCAGGAAGTGTGTCTTCCAAACCGCTCCTCTGATCTGATAGTCTGCCGCTCTTGAAGTTTAGGACATAGCGAGGATATTAGTCTTTCCCGACACCTTTGTGCGTGTAAAGTGCCCTCAACTTGCAGGTGGTTTACGGTGACCCCCTTGGGAGCCAGTTTGGTGCAGTGGTCAAGAGCGCAGACTCTAGTCTGGGAGAACTGGGTTTGATTCCCCACTCCACCACACACAGCTGCTGGCGCGGCCCTGGGTCAGTCACAGTTCTCTCAAGAGCAGTTCTCTCAAGAGCAGTTCTCTCAAGAGCTCTCTCAGCCCCACCTACCTCACAGGGTGTCTGTTGTGGGGAGGGGAAGGGAAAGGAGATTGTAAGCCGCTCTGAGACTCCTTTGGGTAGTGAAGGGTGGGGTATAAATCCAATCTCTTCTTCTTTTCAAGGCAAGAGGCGAATAGAGGTGGTTTGCCATTGCCTGTGTAGCAATCCTGATATTCCTTGGTGGTCTCCCATCCAAATACTAACCAGGGCCAATCCTGCTTAGCTTCCAAGATCTGAGATTGAGCTAGCCTGGGCCATCCAGGTCAGGGGAAAACAAATCGAAAACCAACATTTTGTGTTGAAAGAGTAGACTGCTGCAATTGGGCTGCTCCTATGACGGTATTTCCCTTAACAGGAAAGAATCACTCGTTCCTCAGGAGCAATCTCATATTTTTCATCGACGCTTCATTGGGGGAACAAGGACCAGTGTGCAGATGATTCAACTGGGTGTCAGTTTTAGGGACAAGATGAATGTTAGTCACAGTGACTTATTGAAACAGGACCTGGCCGCAGGCACATTGTGAGTATAGTGGTCAATAAAGGTGTAGTCAACCAAGTAGGAGAGATTGTTTGAGAATAACACTTAGCAGCTCTCAGTTACTCCAGAGCAATGCTTTTTCATTCTTTCCTTTTAAAGAGAATGTGAGACTGGCTTACCTACAACGTTCCCAAATGCAAACGATAAAACAAGGGAACGATAAAATCAAGAATGTGGTTGCAATTTGAAAGGCCCTAGATGCTTCAACTATAAACAGTAAAACCACATGAACTAAAATCCTGGTTGCTGTACCCAAAATAAATCTCCTCCAAAGCTTGAATAAATATCAGGACTTAAAAAAAAAAAAAAGCGGCTACAAGATCCCCGACCTTCCAGATCTCAATGAGCAACAGGTTCCAAAGCCTGCAGGCCACAGCTGAGAGATCACACCTGTCCTTACCTTCCACTCTCAATGAGTGGGAAGGTACATATGACAGAAGTCGCACCCTCCGGTATCCTAGATAGGCCAGTGCTATAAAACAGGTTAAAGGTAATAATCAGCACTCTGAATTTAGCCCAGAAGCAAACTGGCAACCGTACAGCTCATAGTGTTAGACATATAATGCTAAAAATTGACTGTCACACACACCTTGAAACACTGGTAGCTTATGAACTTCAAACAAAGCAGCAGGGACGTTACCAGGACAAGACTCGGGGCAGAATGGCATAAGGGGGACTCCCGGGCCCACACAGTCCCAAGCTGGGTCTCAGGGAGGTTTGCCAACTTCCAGGTGGGGTCCAGCAACAAATAAATATACACTGCAAAAACCTTTTAACAAACTAACGTGTTCTATTTATAGTCATCATTTAGTAAAGTGCATAGTATATCATTTCATCCTGGTCAGGTATAAATATTCATTGTATTCATTAAGCAATAACATTCAG
Organism: Gekko gecko; assembly: GCA_029375565.1. NCBI lineage: Eukaryota > Metazoa > Chordata > Lepidosauria > Squamata > Gekkonidae > Gekko > Gekko gecko. The sequence goes on along the minus strand of JAPDNY010000004.1, from coordinate 169,291,254 downwards.
TACATATAGATTTCTAACTACCAGACAGTTTAGCATCAGTGTTTGTAAAAAGTCAAGCCCCAACGGGAATTCCTAGAATAATAACCCACTTCTCCTTGCAATGAAGTCTTCCAAAAAGGGGGACTGCCTTCTCAGTAGTTGTATGGATGCTTTTTTGCCGGTCCTACAAAAGACACATAGTGCAGCTACTATTGATAAACGGAGTACTCCTGTCATTCTCAAAGCTATGCACTTATAACTATGCACTTTACTAAATAATGACTATAAACAGGGGTCTTTTGGGGGGGGAGCGCACCAGACCACAGCTCCGGGAGCTCAGGAGCCAAGCCCCGCCCCCAGCCGGCTTCCCGGGGAGTCTTTCAGGCAGCCGAATGTCAATTTCAGCTCCATTATATCCTATGGGCCATTGAAGTAACTTTTTCCCCCACAATAGAGAACAATGGAGGGAATGGGGCAACCTGTTTGGGGGCCCATAGAATTGGACCCCCTAGTCCAATGTTCTTGAAACTTGATGGATATCTTGGGGAGAGGCTCCATCAGCTACCCTGTGAGTTTGAAGCCTCTCCCTCAAACCCCCTCCCCTCCAGCCCCCAGAATATACCCTATGTTTTCACCATTGACTTCAATGGCCCATAGGATATAATGGGGCCGAATTGCCGCCAAATTTCTTTCATTCCCTCCTTTCCTTCTCTCTTTTTCCTCCTTCCCTCCTTCTCTTCTCTCTTTCTTTCCCACCTTCTTCTCTTCTCTTTTTCCTCCTTTCCCTGTTTCCCTCCTTCTTCCCTCTCTTTCTTTCCCTCCCCTTTCCTTCTCTTTCTTTCCCTCTTTCCTTCTCTCTGCCCTCTCTCTTTCCTTCCCTCTTTCCTCCTTCTGTGGCCCAACTCTCATGAGAAGGAGTTTAAACTTTAAACCCCTTCTCTTTTAGCTCCCCCACCCAGACCAGCTGGGGAAGGGAAGGGGAGGCTTTTGAAGATGCCTCCCTCCCTTTTGCTTCCCCTTCTGACATCACTTCCGGTGATGTCAGGGGGCATGGCATATGCTAATAGCCTAATAGCTCATTAGCATACCATATGCTAATGAGCTCCTGCAGCTGTTTTTTTACGAAAAGACCCCTGACTATAAATAGAACACATTAGTTTGTTAAAAGGTTTTTGCAGTGTATATTTATTTGTTGCTGGACTCCTCCAACACTGCAGCTCAAGTTCCTTCAGCAACTTCCAGGTGGGGCCTGGAGACCTCCCAGAATTACAACTGCTCTCCAGCGGACAGAGATCAGCTACCCCAGAGAAAATGGCTGTTCCAGAGGGTGGGCTTTACGGCATTACACCCTGCTGAGATCCCTCCCCTCTCCAAACCCTGCCCCCCCAGGCTTCACCCCCAAATTCTCCAGGAATTTCCCAGCCCAGGGCTGGCAACCTTAGTCAAAGCCAAGCATGCAGCTGCTAGTCGCAACCCTGGGGCTCGTCAAATGCCGAGGACATCCGGCCTCATCTCTTGATTGCTGCTGCATCAGCACCTTTGCATTCGGCACTCGGGCCCAAAATGTTGCTTATCCCCGGCTTTTGACATGTCGAAGGTGGCTTCGGTGTGCATCCTCCTGGCTGGCATCCGTGATAACAAGTAATCCAAGGGTGCTTCCGCAACCTGATTCAGCATCTCAGCTATTCCAGGAGTCTTTAAGCCTCCTCCCTGGTAGGAACGTTATCTGTAATTAGAGGAAGAAAAACCTAGCTTGCTTATTAGCTGGGCAGGAAAGGGAGTGCTCTCTCTCGCTCTCTCCCGACTGAGAATTCAAGCCCCAGCTTCCTCGTAAGACAGTGTTCTTATTGTTATTATTTCATCCTATCAGGTGACATTTAGGGTTCCCAATAGGGTTGCCAGCCCCCAGGTGGGGCCTGGAGATCTCCCGCTTTTACAACTGATCCCCAGCTGAAAGAGATCAGCTCCCCTGGAGAAAATGGCTGCTTCGAAGGGTGGGCACTATGGCATTGTACCATGCTGAGGCTCCGCCCCTCCCTAAACCCCGCCCTCTTCTGGATTCACCCCCAAAGTCTCCAGGTATTTTCCAACCCAGACCTGGCAACCCTAGTTCCCAACATCCAGGTGGTGGCTGGAGACCTCCTACTATTACAACTGATCTCCAGGCAACAGGGATCAGTTCCCCTGGAGAAAATGGCCACTGTGGAAGGTGGACCCTACGGCATTATACCCCACTGAGGTCCTTCCCCTCCCCATACCCCGCCTTCCCCAGGCTCCCTAAAATCTCCAGGTATTTCCCAACCCAGAGCTGGCAAACCTAGCAACATTTCTGGCAATAACGAAGCTCATAGTCTAGCCCTCACGGTCAGCTCCCAACACATTAGAGAATTGTGTGTGTGTGTTTGCGTGTGCGTGTGAAGTGCCAAATACAGAATCAAGAACCGAAAAGGTAAGAGAGAAACCTAGTAGAGGGCCAATAGTTAAAACATCATATATACGTGTAAAAATACATGTATTTATTCTGAGAAAAGCTAAAAAAAATATATATAAGGACCCAATGGAAGCCTCATTACAAAGTACAAACAACATACACACAAGGACCATGTTTTGGCTCCATAAGGCCTTCTTCAGAGGTCAACCAATCTGAGGTACAAATAGGCTCATGGTACAAAGAACTGGCAAAGAACATGTCCATACTGGACCATACAAGGAATGTTCCAAAGCAAGATTAATAGACACACGACTGGAACATTTATGAGGCCGCTTAGGAATAAGTCATGGGTCCAGTACATATGCCCAGGTGATAAAAGATGTAACTGTTGTGTATCTTCCAATTCTGGTCAAGAAACTAACAATGTAATCAATTAATCAGAGCCAAAATGTCCTCAATAGGGGCCATCCAGGTCAGGGTTAGAGGATTTGTGGGACAGAAGAGAGCTGGGGGCAGGGCTTTTTTTGTAGAAAAAGCCCAGCAGGAACTCATTAGCATAATAGGCCACACCCAACACCAGAAACTCATTAGCATATTAGGTCACACCCCTGACCGCAGAGCTCATTAGCATATTAGGCCACACCCCCATGTTACCAGAAGTGTGGTCATCCAGCCACACCCACCTTTTGCTTCTTATTCTGTTCACCTTGTTTGTTGTCAAAACCCAGGCCTTTTTTTGTAGCAGGAGCTCCTTTGCATGTCAGGCCACACACCCCTAGTGTAGCCAATCCTAATGAGTTTCTGCTTTTGGGTGTGGCCTATTATGCTAATGAGTTCCTGCTGGGTGTGGCCAACTTGATAGCCAGACAGAACTCCGTTCCTGTGCGTTCCTGCCCCAAAATAGCCTTGGCTGGGGGGTTTCCCCCCTAATTTTCTGTCTGCTGGCCTCCTCTGTCAGGCCATTCAAATGCAACAGGATGTAATGCACGGCATTAGAGGAGAGAGCCAATGGGAACATTGACAGGAGATTCAAACCTACCAATGAGGTTTTGGGGCATCCCCCCCCTGCTGTATATAGTTGGCCTCTGGCCGTTGTTGTGTGTCTTTGTGTGTGTGAAGTACGAATAAATGCATCTTCTTGTATGTTGTTGCCTGAGTCATGAGGTACCGAACCCAGTACTTTACAGCCATAAAGTAACCCAAAAGGTGCATTACCCCTTTTTTTGCATTCTCTAGGTATTTCCAGATTGGGCAGCTTATAAATAGGTTTAATTGGTCTCAGGTTGTAACTTTCCTATCCTATTAGGTGGCTGGTATGTCTGTCCAAGCCAAATAAATGGTCTACGACACAATACTCTTAGGCTGCAATCCTGCATGCTTACTTGGAAGTCACAACTACTGTTGTGTACTAACAGGGACCGCGCATGCAGTCAGGGTTACACGTGGTCATGTGAGCGACCAAAGCTTCGCGTCCCGAGACAATGGATGGAGAGGATCCTAGACCTAGCCAATCGGCTGGTCTGAATCCAAGAGGGGACCTATGGTTAGGGTTACACTGTAAATAGACCTATCACGGGTGTGTGTTTGTGTGTTGGGTGTGGTTTGGACTGGCATTTAAGCGGGCCTCCGGGCCTGCATGTTCATCTCAAGTTTTCCTATCTTTGAATAAAGTATGAGCTGAAATCACTATGCTACGCCTCAGTCTCAGTACTTTTCAACTACTGAAATCAACAGAATACCTTTGAGTTTTCATATTGACCTCTTTTATTATCGTGATCTATATGGTTATTTTATTGTGCTGTTCACAGACTGCGTTAATATCACTTTATAACAGGATTGCCAGGTCCCTCGTGGCAACTTGCAGGAAATTTGGGGGGGACGACTTACCAGGAGTGGGAGGGTGTCTGTCACTTCTGATGTGACCTGGAACTGATGTCATCACACAGCGACATTGGAGCTACACTCTGGTATTTGGGCAAAAACTCTATGATAAATTTGGCTTACCACAGTATTTTTCCCCAAATACCAGAGTGTTGTCCTAACGTGATGTTGTCACTTCTGGGTCACATCAGAAGTGATGTAGACATGTCACTGCAATGTTGACTGGGCCTCGCTCTTTTTCCGGGTAAGTCCCCCCCCCACTGGCCAGCTGATTGGCAGCGGGGCAGTGGGGCCTGGTTGCGGGGGACCCCCACCTCCACTGGGGGGTCTGACAACCCTACCTTGTAAAATGTGGAGCAGTTTGGCTTCCTTGATACAGTATGCTAAATGAAACCCCACAAGTTGTATGAAAGAAAGCTGAAGGAACTACATTCAGTCGGGCAAAGACTGATAGGGCACATACCATTCAAATGCCTGAAGGGCTGTCACAGGGAAGAAGGCAAAGACAAGTTCTCTGCTTCCATGGGCAAGGGTATTGACTAACTACGTTTACTTTGGGGATGTCCCTGGTTCACTCCAGAGACATATCCTAGAGTTCTGTAGTTCCTGGGTGCTAAAGACAGAGAGTTCTGGAACACATCTACTTCTAAATCAAAAATTACTGATGGCAGGCGAGAATGTCAATTAAACAAGAGCAATTATTGCCATTGACCAGATTCAGCCGACCTGCAAAAAGTCACCTCTTAGTGTAATTTATAGATTGAGCCACTAGATGGAAGCAAAGGAGGAGAAATAAAACCCTTTCTTTCTCATGGTTCCTCATGGCCAGGAAACATCTTTTACCTAGGGTTGCCAGTTCTGGATTGGGCAATACTTGGAGATTTGGGGGGGGGGAGTGGAGTCTGGAGAAGGTGGGGTTTTGTGAGGGGAGTATAATGCTGTGGAGTCCACCCTCTGAAGCGGCCATTTTCTCCAGGGGAATTGATCATGGTCGTCTGAAGAACAATTATAGCAGGAGATCACCAGGTGCCCCCTGGAGGTTGGCAACTCTACTTTTGTGACTTCTGGAAATGAAAGTGGAACTTTGCTCAGTCATGGCATAATATTAATGAGTGAGTTGAGCTATTAATTAAAGGTGTTTTTTTTAAAGGTTGATGACGAATACCCAGGATGTTAGGATGATACCTACAAAAAAGGGGCATTGTTTTTCTTTAATTACCACTGATGCAGTGATAATTACATGAATCTTCCTTTAGAAATTTGGACTACTTTTTAAAAATGAGTGACACCCTTCTAAGACTTCAATGGACTTCAGTGGGTGTAACTCCATTCAAGATTGCACTGTCTGCGTTGTAAGGCACTCCTCTCCCCATTTTTTTTTAAATTAGGGTTGTCAGCTTTTGAACCTGCCCTTAATTTAACAATTGTCTGATTTGCCAAGCTAGCTGCCACCAGAGCTGGGACATTTTCGGTGGCGGCCCCTACCTGGTGGAATGAGCTCCCGGAGGAGATCAGGGCCCTGCGGGACCTTTCTCAGTTCCGCAGGGCCTGCAAGACGGAGCTCTTCCGCCAGGCATTCAATTAGGGGCCGCCGTCGTTGGAGTGCCCAGCTCGTAACGCTACAATGGAGCAGCTGCCTGAGCAGGAACACCTAGTATTTTACTACCAAGCTGGGGCCACTGGAGTTGGCAAGTAAGGAATACCAGCTCTTCAGAGACGATGAAACATTGGCCTATTGGTTGACCACCGCTAGCATCTTTGTACTGTAAATTGTATTGTAATGGTTTTATACTTGTATTTATAATATGTTTTAACGGGTGTATTTTAAAAATATTTTATGTATGTACTTACATTGTTTGTGAGCCGCCCTGAGCCTGCTTTGCGGGGAGGGCGGGGTATAAATCCCATAATAAATAAATAAATATATCTGTGGCCACTAGTCGTCAAACTCGCTGTGCATTTTACAGCTCGCTCGCCATAGCAACCGAGGAGGGGTGTGTGGGAGAGTGGAACACTTTCGCTTTGCTAGACTGCTTTGAAGTAGAATGCCTCCTTATCACCTCTGAGAACCCAAGCATCCTTGGGTCTCAGCTTTTGTAGCTCGGCTTCATTTTACATATGGGGGGGATGGCATAGTAAGGGGGGTTGCTAGCCGTTGCTTTTGGTGGGTGGAACACCAAGGGGTGATCGGTCCTGAGTCCTTTAGGGCCTCTGCTTGAACCTTATACATCTGTTGTCTTCTCACCTTTACCCTTAGTTCTAACACAGCCAGTGTACAGGCTGGATCCTATCAATGTCTCAATAAACTCATAATTCTTCAGCATGAATGTTGTTGGGAACTGATTTATCCAGGAGTCTGATGCTAGTAGACTATATCATCTATAAATGCCATAATAGTCTATCCCTGCACATATTGTAAAAAAGGCTCAAGAACAGACCAGGCCAATTTTATGGCCATTTGGCAGTATGTGTTTCGATCCTTTACAATATTCTATTATTTCTGGTAGCATTATAAAGTTGGCACTTTTTTTGGCTTATATTATAGTACAGCCACAAGAGACCCCAAGTTTTCTGGAGAATTCTTACTGATTTATTTGGAACTTTTATATGCTGCCTTTCCAAAGATCTGCTCTAGGTGGCTCACAAGGTAAAAACAGTTAAGGGTTACCAACCTCCAGGTGGAGCCTAGAGTTATGGTTGCCAAGCTTTGGGGGGGGGGGCAGGAGATCATCTAGAATTACAAGGGATCTCCAGACTACATAGATCAGTTCTCCTGGAGAACATGGCTGTGTTGGAGGGGGATTCTAGAAGTTCCTTCACTCCCCAAACCCAACCCTCCCTAGATTCCACCCCCAAATCTTCAGGAATTTTCCATCCTTGGTTTATGATATGATGCCAGGTAGAAACCCACTTAGAGTTCTCCCAGAATTACAACTGGTCCCCAGACTACAGAGATCAGGTCCCCTGGAAGAAATGACTGCTTTGGAGAGGGGGTTGTCTGGTATCACATCTCTGCTGAGTTCCATCCCTCGCCACTTTCCCCAGGCACTGCCCCCAAATCTCCAGGAATTTCCCAACCCTAAAAACAATATAATAGAACCCATAAAAAGCAGCATAAGAATTGTCAATAATAAAATAGGACAGAGGCATAAAAACAGCATTAAATTGCTTTAAAGAAATGTAAAGGAACAAAGAACATTGCCAGTATTAAAAAGCACAGCTGAATGAGTTGCCAGCTCTAACACGTTAGCACATGCTTTGAACGTGTACACAATGGATTCCCCCACACACAAATGACATCCACAGGCACGCATGCATACAGAGGAAACTAGGAGCAAAACAGTGCCAGCCCAACCAGTCAGTTGTCAAAGCTGATAAGTGTACTGACATTTTAAATGCTATCCCGATTCTCCCTGCTGACCCCAGGCGCATTATTAAGCCACAATAAGCGTGCCTAGCAGAATGCCTTTTTTTGCCACCAAATCACAGCTGACTTGTGGTGACCCCCTACGGTTTTCAAGGCAAGAGACATTCAGAGGTGGTTTGCCACTGCCTGCCTCTGCGTCACAACCCTGGTATTCCTTGGATGTCAGCCATCCAAATATTAACCAGGGCCAAAACCCCGCTTAGCCTCCAAGATCTGATGAAATCGGACTAGCCTGGCCTATCAAGGTCAGGGCATCAGAGTGCCTCAAGTACCACTAAAGAACAACTTTTGGATCAGAGGGAAGCATATATCTAGTCATTTCTCCTGTGGTATTCAAAACCTGCATCCAAATGTCTGAGACATTTATAAAATTGTGTGTGTTGTGGAAAAAATAGATAGTAACAACCAGGGCTTTTTTTCTGGGGGAATGTGCCAGAATGGCGTTCCGGAACCTCTTTGACAAAATTCATTTTCCTCTTGAGAGTTCCGGCACCTCCTTAAAAAAAAAAAAGAAAAAAGCGCTGGCAACAACTTTATTTCCTTCTCCCATAATATTAGAACTGAAGGGCTTCCAACCTGATGCTCAAAAGAGTCAGGACAGACAAAAGAAAGTCCACTGAATCAGAATCTTGATCTGTCAAAGTCAGTATTGTCTACTGAGAATGGCAGCAGCTCTCCCGGGTCTCAGGCACAGGTCACTTCCTGCCTGGTCCAAGAACTGGAGATGCTGGTGACTGAACCTGGGCCCATCTACAGGTAAGCAGAGGCTCTTCTACCGAGCCATGGCCCCTCTCCTGGGTTCAAGTCCTCACATGGCATCATTACACCCTGCGAAACTCACTGCCACTGGATACAGTGGTGGCTTTAAACGGGGATTAGGCTGTTAGCCATCACGGCAAAAAGTTCAGTGTCGTGAGGCAGCGACTGCCTGAACGAAGGGATTCCAGGGAATCTGATTGGCTTGCTGTCGAAATAAAAGGATGTGGTACAGATTCCAGGGAATCTGATTGGCTTGCTGTCGAAATAAAAGGATGTGGTACTAGTTGGGCCATTGGTCTGCTCCAGCATCTCTCTGTCTGTTTTTAAGCTACATTGATTTTGGTTCTTCTTCCTACATTAATGCTATGTAACACCTTGGGCCCTGTGAGTTCTCTTTTTTTAAAACAAAACAAAACAAAAACTTCCAGGATAACCTACTAACTGAAATTTAAGGCTGTCCCCCCTAATGCATTCAGTTAAGATCTCAGAAAAACCTTCTCTTAAAATAGCATTCGAGCAACACATGAGATTTTAAATAGCCGGTAGGAGCCGCCGGTCTGAATGCCTCCGCCAACTGCTGCAGCCATTTCTTTATTGCCGGCTAATGAGATGCTTTCTCTGCAGGCTGACCCCCCTTTCCTCTGGGGAAGGAGCACAGGACCCGCATCACGATTCAGAGCACGCTGGCTTGATGACATCAGTCCCCCCCACCCTCCCTTTCCCAATCCATCCTTTCAATTAGTACTGCAAAAAAAAAAGAAGAAGGCATTTGTTCAAGATCAAAAGAATCACAGGCAACAGAAAGAAGCGCACCGCTCCCTGTTGAGTCGCACATGGACTAACATAAAACATGGGATGGACGGAAATGCTACCTGACTGATGGGTTCAGGAAAAATGGTCAGTGAAATACCGTGTGGATGCGTGTGTGCGTTTGTGTTAAGTGCCGCCGAGCTGCGTCTGGACTATGCAAACCTATAAATGAATGACCTCCAACCTTTCCTGTTGTTAACAGCCATGCTCAGGTCTTGCCAACGGAGGCCCCTTGTGGCTTCCTTGATGGAGTCTGACCATCTCATGTTGGGTCTTCTTCTTTTCCTGCTGCCTTCTGCTTTCCCGAGCATTATCATCTTTTCCACTGACTCTTGTCCTCTCATGATGGGACTAAAGTATAATATCCTCAATCAGGGTTTCCAGGTCTCACCTTTCCTTTTTAAAAAAAAAAAACACAAAATTTTTATTTGGATACACTCAACATTTCCAATCACGTTACCAATACAATTTTGAAAAAGAAAATCCCCATCCCAACCCCCACCCCCATAATAGGCTTCCAACACTGCTAATAACAAACAAAAAAATTATAAGGTAATCAAGCTTAGACTTAAATGCATCGACAAACCAGGTAACACATTTCAATTATATATAACCTCTACAATTTCAACATATTATATATAACAGTACATACAGTTCAAAATTCATTTCACTTCTCGTTCAATATCCATACGTATCCAAGTTATATATTTTCCCCTTCATTCTATATTCAGTTTCTAGATACAGTTTCAATCCTTCCCAGTCTTTTAAGTACTGTTCTGCCATTTGTCCATTTAATTTCTTTGTCATTTTGTCCATTTCCGCTAAAAATAACAATTTTCTCAACCAATCATGTATATCTGGCACCTTCTCCATTTTCCATTGCTGAGCAAAGGTCATTCTCGCTCGACGTAATCATGTACCATAACAATGTCCTTTTTTCTAGTGGAATTTTTTCCATTGTCAAACCAAGGAGAAGAAGTTCTGGCTTTCTCTCAATTGGGATTTTTAATATCTTCTGCATCACACAGTGTATATTAGACCAGTATGCTTTCACTTTATCACACGACCACCACATATGGTAAAAAGAACCCTCCATTTTTTTACATTTCCAACATTTGTTACTCAAGTTCTTATCCATACTAATATTAGCAATCTTTTTTGGTGTCATGTACCATCTATACATCATCTTATAACAATTTTCTTTTACATTAATACAGGTAGACATTTTAAAAGATCTTTTCCACAAAAATTCCCATGATTCCATAGAAATTTCTTTGTTCATATTTATGGCCCACTTTATCATTTGTTCTTTAACAGTTTCATCCAAAGTATATACAGTCAGCAAGGTTTTATACATCTTTGATATCATTTTCCGTTCTCCTTTCAACCATATATTTTCAAAGTCATCATTTACAGCTCTAAAACCAAACTCTTTACAATCTTTTTTATAAATGTCCCTTATTTGACAATACTGTAGCCAACCATACTCAAATTCTAGTTCATTATTTGGCTTTAAAACATATTTTTTCCCTTCTTTTTGCAACAATTCATGATATTTCAACCAGTCATTACCTTTATAATCTGAAAACCGATGTATAATTGCTGCTGGAACAATCCACAGAGGCCTCTCATCCGAGATTTTATCCTTGTACCTGGTCCATGCATCAAACAATGTCCTCCTTACATAATGATGCTTAAACATAGAATCGACTTTATTTTTCCCATACCAAAGATAGGCATGCCAGCCAAATCTGCAATCGTGCCCCTCAAGGGCTAAAAGTTTTCTATTTTCCAAATTAACCCACTCAGATAACCAAGACATACATACTGCTTCATGATACAAACTTTCTCAGTGGAGGGTGGTAAGCAGTGGGGTACCACAGGGATCAGTACTCGGTCCGATGCTTTTTAACTTGTTTATTAACGATTTGGAATTGGGAGTAAGCAGTGATGTGGCTAAATTTGCAGATGACACGAAGTTGTTCAGGGTGGTGAAAACCAGGGAGGATTGTGAGGCACTCCAAAGGGATCTGTTGAGGATGGGTGAGTGGGCGTCAACATGGCAAATGGGGTTCAGTGTGGCCAAGTGCAAAGTGATGCACATTGGAGCCAAAAATCCTAGCTATAAATACACATTGATGGGGTCTGATCTGGCAGAGACTGACCAAGAGAGAGATCTTGGAGTTGTAGTGGATAACTCGCTGAAAATGTCTACACAATGTGTAGCTGCAATAAAGAAGGCCAACGCTATGCTGGGGATTATTAGGAAGGGAATTGATAACAAATCTGCCAGTATCATCATGCCCCTATATAAATCATTGGTGCGACCTCATTTGGAATACTGTGTACAGTTCTGGTCACCACATCTCAAAAAGGATATTATAGCATTGGAAAAAGTGCAGAGAAGGGCAACTAGAATGATAAAAGGGTTGGAACACCTTCCCTATGAAGAAAGGTTAAAATGCTTGGGGCTCTTTAGCTTGGAGAAACGACGGCTGAGGGGTGACATGATCGAGGTTTATAAGATTATGAATGGGATTGAGCAGGTTGAGAAAGAAGTACTTTTCTCCCTTTCTCACAATACAAGAACTCGTGGGCACTCCATGAAATTGCTGAGCAGTCGGGTTAGAACAGATAAAAGGAAATACTTCTTCACCCAAAGAGTGATTAACATATGGAATTCACTGCCACAGGAGGTCGTGGCAGCTGCAAGCATGGACAGTTTCAAGAGGAAATTAGATAAACATATGGAGCAGAAGTCCACCAGTGGCTATTAGCCACAGGGTATGGATGGGAACTCTCAGTCTGGGGCAGGTGATGCACTCTATTCTTGGTGCTGGAGGGGGCAGCAGTGGGAGGGCTTCTGGTGCCCTGGCCCCACTGCTGGACCTCCGGATGGCACCTGGTATATTTTGGCCGCTGTGTGACAGAGTGTTGGACTAGATGGGCCATTGGCCTGATTCAACATTGGCTTCTCTTATGTTCTTATGTAAACGCAAATTCGGGACTTGGAAGCCACCTCTATCTTTAATGTCATACATTATCTTCATTTTAATTCTTGGCTTCTTCCCTGCCCAGATAAACTTGAAGATTTCTCTTTGCCATTTTACCAACACTTTCCCATCTTTCACAATTGGTATTGTCTGAAACAAAAACATTAACCTGGGCAGTACATTCATTTTGACAACGGCAATTTTTCCAAGAAGAGATAGTCTTAATTTTTCCCATTTTTCTAAATCACTCTTTATCGAACCCCACAGTTTTTCATAATTATTCTTAAACAAATCTATATTTTTCATTGTAATTTCAACTCCCAAATACTTAATCTTTTTAACCACTTCACATTCTGTCACATTTTGTAACATTTGTTGCTTTATACCAATCATATTTTTACACAATATCTTAGATTTATTCTTGTTAACATAAAACCCTGTGAGATCACCAAATTCTTTCACTTTTTCAAATACCTTGGGCATATTATTAACAGGATCTTCAACAATAAACATAATATCATCCGCAAATGCTCTTAGTTTAAATGAAAAACCTCCAATATTTAAACCTTTTATGTTTTCGTCATCTCTAATCATTTGTAGCAAAATCTCCAAAATCCAGATAAATAACAATGGTGACAGGGGACAACCCTGTCTAGTACCTTTTCTTACCCGGAACACTTCTGTTGGTTCTGCATTCACGATCACCGTAGCTTTTTGTTCTTTATAAATTGATTGAATCATTCTTATAAATTCTGCGCCCATCAAGGATTTCTCAAACACCTTAAACATAAATTCCCAGTTCAGATTGTCAAATGCTTTTTCAGCGTCCAAAAATAAAAAACCAACTTCTTTCTCGGGGTGCTTATCATAATACTCAATTGCGTCCAAAACAACTCTCATATTGTCTTTAATTTGTCTATTTGGTAAAAATCCAGCTTGGTCTTCAACAATAGTGTCCTTCAAAAACCTTTTAAGGCGCTCTGCTAATATTTTTGCAAATATCTTATAATCATTATTCAATAATGAGATAGGCCGATAATTCTTTACATTTGTTAAATCTTGAGTCTCTTTAGGAATTAAGGTGATTGCAGCTTCGTTCCAGGAATCTGGTATCTTTCCTGTCCTTCTAATTTCGTTTAGAAGTATCTCCAACACCGGAACCAGGTCTTCGTGAAGTTTTTTATAAAATTTGGCTGAGAAGCCATCCAGGCCTGGAACTTTAGAGATCTTTGCTTCTCCTATTGCTTTACTAATTTCTTCTTTAGTTATTACAGCATTTAAGAATGCTTTCATTTCAGGGCTTGGTTGTACCACATTAACCTTGGATAGATAATCTTGCATCTTTTGCAGATCCACTTGTTTTGCTTGAAAAAGAGTCGCATAGTACTTGTAAAATTCCCTCCTGATCCCTCCTGGGTCTGAAATCTCTTTATTTCCATCTTTCAAATTAGTAATTGTTTTATTCTCTCTTCTTTTCTTCAATTGCCATGCCAAGTATTTGCCAGGTTTATTTGCACCTTCAAAGGATTTCTGTTGCAATTTTTTCAAATTCCAATATACTTCTTTGTTCAACCTCGCCTCATATTGCTCCCTTAGGATCCTCAATTCTCTCAAAATCTTCTTTTTGCCAGGCCTTTTCTTAAGTTCCATTTCTTTTTTCCGAATGTTTTCCATAATCTCTTTATCTATTTTCAGTTGTTGTTTCTTTCCATTATTATTAATTGCAATCAGATGTCCTCGCATCACAGCCTTGTAAGCTTCCCATACCGTTTGCGTCTGTACACCCTTATTTAAATTCAGTTGAAAATATATTTGGGTTTCTGTCCTTATTCTATCCACAATATTTTGTTTGTCCAGCAAATCTTCATTAAGTCTCCATCGGAATTTCTTTCTCTTAACATACGCTGACCATTTCACCGGACTATGGTCAGAGAGAATTCTAGGTAACATCTCAATTTTGCGTGTCTGCAAGATCAAATTCTCCGTCATCCACATCATGTCTATTCTTGAAAATGATTCATGTCTTGATGAATAAAAGGAATACTCTCTGTCCCTGGAGTTTTTAACTCTCCAAACATCTACCAAATGTTCATGTTTAGTCAGTTGAAAAAAGACTTTCGGAAGTTTGCCCATGGCTTCAATTCCCTTTTTGGATTTTCTGTCAACAATATTGTCAACAGTACCATTAAAGTCACCCATCAAAATCATTTGCTCATAGGTTAACTGTCGTAGCTGTTCCCACAAATCTTGAAAAAAAATTTCCTTCGCACCATTTGGGGCATAGAGATTGACAATTAAAGTCTTTTTATTTTGCAGTACGGCTTCTACCGCCAGAAGCCTCCCTTCATTATCTTTAAACACTTCTTTTGGTTCCAATTCTTTTTTGATATATATAACAACTCCTTTTTTTCTTTTGGGAGGAGAGGGAGTAAAATTCCTCTCCTAATCTTTTTGAATCAAAAATTTGGCATCAGATTTTTTAATATGTGTTTCTTGCAAACAAACAATATCACATTTTTGTTTTTCCAACCAAAGTCTAACATTTTTTCTTTTTTGGGGTGAATTAAGTCCATTAACATTCCATGATATGATTTGACTCTCCATGTTGATTTTCTGCTTATTTATCAGAGTCTTTAAAGTTATCGTCGATGAATCTGGTCATTTGCTCTACAGACTTGATGGTGACTCTCTTCTGTTTAAATGTAAAACTGACACCTTTAGGAATTTCCCATCTGTATCTTATACCCTCTGTTTTCAGTTTGTCAATCAGATCTTTGAAGAGTCGTCTATCCTGGAGCATTGTTCTGGGTAGTTCCTTTAAGACCATAATTTTCTTGTTGTCAATTATGAAATCTTCCTGAAATTGTTGCTTAAATAGATCCTCCTTCAGTTTTTTAGATATAAACTGGACAATTACATCTCTGGGTAATTTTTTCCTTTGCGCAATCGCAGAATTGACTGTACACCACATCAATCTGAGCTGCCACCTTCTCCTCTTCCATTTTTAAAAAATCTGCAACAGCATCCACCATAACAGAATGGATGTTCTCACTCTTGTCTTCAGGGATCCCCCTGAATCTCATGTGGTTAAGCATTGCATTATATTGGACCATCACATTGACTTTTTCTGTTTCTAAAGTAACCTCAGCAACATTAGATGCCACTCTCTTCACTCTTTCATCCGTCTCATCTGCTCTTTTAGTCAACGTCTGTATCTCTTTTGTAATCCCAGACATTTCTTTTTTCAGCTCTGTTACTTCTGTTATAAGGGTTTTTTCCAACTTCTGAATCGCGTCCATCACACGTTTCTCCATAGCTTCCATCATGCCCTGTAGCTTTTTTTCTTCTTTCGCAGCCATTTTCGGGCAGGACCAGGAGTTCGCCCTCTGTCGTTGCCGCAGATCGTAAGCCGTTGTTCAAAATTTCTCTCCAACCTACATCAAATCAAAGTCCTTCTTGTGCCCACCTAAATCGCTCTATTTTCACTATTTTCTATTAAGTCTTTCGTTTAAAATCGAAATAAATTTTTTTGACCTTCTCAAAATGGCGGGCGCAATTTCTCTATGGTAAATGGATCTTCCGGGTACTCACTTCCTGTCCGGCAGTTTTAAAGGTCCCCTTGTCCCTGGTTTCCTCCCTTCTTCCGGCCTCCCTGGACTTCTCTAGGACGATTTCTTGTCAGGTCTGAGGTCACTTCCTGTTCTGACGATTTCTGCTGCAGCTCGAGTACTTTTCCACTCTAATTCTCGCGGAGATTGTTGTTAGTTTCTATTTCAAAGTCAATAATCCAACCGCAGGAATGATCAACAACCCGGCTTTTTGGCCTTTTTAAGCTGTTTAACTGCACTTTTTCAAGTTTGATGTTAGTACGACAGATACAGCACGATCATGCGCTTCATCGGATGTTGTTTACTTTCGGCCAAAACGCGTCTCCGGTGAGCAATTTTAAAAAAGTTACCTTCAAAGTCCGTGTCTTGTTATAGCAGTGTTTCCTTAATATCAGCTTGCATAAAATGTCTTGGAGGTCTGGGTCATGCGTTCTTATGTTGAGAATCCAACTCGGTGGGGTCTTGTAGAGAATTTCTGAAGTGCCTTCTCTGGGGGAGGGGATCAAGGCTGGTCGCGACGCTCTTTAAAGCCCCGCTATCAGCCGATCTCAACTCCCTCTCGGGCCAAAAGCTCGCTGCCAGTCACCCCCTGCCTGGGGGGATCTGCGGAGGGTTGTAAGAAGCCCTCCCTGTCGTCAAGACCCTCTGTATGCTCTGGGAGCTCAAAGAGCAAAGCCAGAACACGTCAGGACGCCATGAATCCCAGCTCCTCCTCGGGACTTTTCTTCTGCGCGCTTGGTGATGACATCATGCTATGGTTGTCGTGCAGCGACGCTCTAGCATTCAGGGCAAAAACTCTATGGTATGAGACACCGCTGTTTAGAGGTGGGGCTTCCCTGCTGACCAGTTGGCCGGCAGCAGATCCCCTGTCCCGACCGGGGATGGCAAACCTACCCTCAATTTTTAGCTTGTAGGAAGAGTTCAGGCTTGATTTGATTTGGAACCCACGGATCCATCTTTTTAGCAGTCCACGGTATCCGTAAAACTCTCCTCTAACACCATATTTCAAATGAAGTGAAATATTACTCTCAGTTTTAAAACGTTAAGCCATTTTGTTGTCTTATACCCCCCCCTCGCCCCATGGCAGCCATTTTATTGTGGTGCCCACTGCCTGTTCTTAAAACCAGCAAAACTGGTGTCCTTTGGTCTATACTACCACATGGCAAATGGTTATCTATATTTGCTGGGGCTGCCAACCTCCCAGTGGTGCCTGGAGAGATCTCCTACTATTACAAGTGATCTCGACACACCAGAGCTCAGTTCCCCTGGAAAAAATGGCTGCTTTGGAGGGTGGACTCTATGGCATTGTACCCTGCTGGGTTCCCTCCCCGTTCCTAACCCCACTCTCCCCAAGCTCCACCCCCAAATCTCCAGGTATTTCCCAACACAGAGCTGGCAACCCTAGTATTTGCCCAGAGATATGTCTTTACTTATAGCAAAGTAGGTAACATAAGAGAACATAAGAACATAAGAGAAGGCAATGTTGGATCAGGCCAGCGGCCCATCCAGTCCAACACTCTGTCACACAGTGGCCAGAAATACCAGGTGCCATCAGGAGGTCCACCAGTGGGGCCAGGACACTAGAAGCCCTCCCACTGTTGACCCCCCCCCCCAAGCACCAAGAATACAGAGCCTCACTGGCCCCAGAGTTCCTATCTATACCTTGTGGCTAACAGCCACTGATGGACCTCTGCACCATATGTTTATCTAATTCCCTCTTGAAGCCATTCATGCTTAACCTGTCCACATATCACAGGCAGTAGCACACCACACCGTTTTGCTCAGAATACAGGGCCAGTTCTCCAGCCAAGGGAACAAGATGTGCCCCTGAGACCCTGAGTGCCCCACTGTGTCTGGCTGAGAGCAGCTCTAATCTTCCCACCCCCATTTCATTTGCCAGCACAACGCCACAGGTAGCCATTGCCAGGGCTCTGGCACTTGCCTACCCTTGACTTACGGGTTTCTTACTGACATCGTTGTTAAAAACAAGAAAGACATATATCTTTTGTGTCTGACAAAGCACGCAGGAAATTTCCTCTCTGTCAAAATAACAAAACCTTTCTTTCGCTTTATACCATCTGAATTAAATGTAATCTATATTCATATGATGCAAAGCTTCAATTAATGAACGCGGGGAAGCTAAACTTTAAACAGGTGGGAAGCCCTGGAAAGGGAAGGGGAAAAAAACCCTAGTGATGGCATTGCTTTGAATTCAAACCAGCTTGCATTCACGAGGGGGAGGGAGTTCACTCAGAGTACTTAGCTGGCAGGTGCTGATGAAATATGACTCATCCTTCACAGCTGGAATGAGCAGAACTTGATATTACACCAGCCCTACCGACTGACGCCTTGCAAAAAGGCACGGAACAGAATGAGAAAGGTACCCAAGACGCATCCTACAGGACAAAGGCAGATCAAGACCTTTCAGTGGCTGGGGAAGACAACTCACGTGGCACCCCCGCTCCTGCGGTAAAGATACAACAAACAAGCAAAATACATGACAATTAAAGAATATAAAATGAGCCCTGCCGGAGGAGACCAGTGGTCCACCTAGCCCAGGGTTTCCCAACCTATAGGCCGGGACCCAAATGGGACAGCCAGACTCCCTGGTGGAGGTGGGGGGTCTTCTGCTGTGAGGCACCAATCCTAGCCACCAATCAGCTTGCTGGGGGGGGGGACTTACCAGGAGAAAGGAGGAGGCCTAAGCCTTGTCACTGGCATTGCACAGGAGGTGACCTCATCACACCAGTGACATCCAGTTGGCGTTCTGGTATTTGAGGAAAAACTCAGTGGTAGAAGCTGTTTTTACTATAGAGTTTTTGCCCAAATACCAGGTCATCGCCTGGCTGTCACTGGCGTGATGACATCACTTCTTGTGTGATGCCAGCAATGAGGCCTAGACCTTTCTCCTTGTAAGGCCCCCAGCCCACACTGGTTGCCAGGAGGGACCTAGACTAGCGTTGCCAAGTGACTTACTGGCTTCAGTGGGGAAGCGGTGGTCCCATTCTGGGACATTCGCTTGCATGCATAGCGCTTTCATGCCGCAATGACATCACCTGGAAGTGATGTCATCATGCTGGGCACATCGCCGGGCGATGCTCTAGCAATCACCCTGAATCAGGGTGATTGCTAGAGCGTCACCTGGCGACGTGCCCGGCGTGATGACGTTACTTCCGGGCGATGTCATCACGCTGGACACATCAGCCCAATTTGGCCACTTCAGGGGTGGGGTTCCCCCACCAGCCGAATCCGAACCAGTGAATTGGGGGCCCTTTGAGCAGGGGAACCTCCACCCTCCCAGGGAACCTGGCAGCCCTAACCTAGACCCAAAAGCGGGTCGCAAAGCTCTGAAAGTGGGTCATGGGCCAACCCTCCCTAATGGCCTCTACTGCCAAAAAATCTTGGGCCAGCCCTGGATGGGTTCCCATGCCAAGTAAATCTGGACTTGTGGGTCATCATACCAAAGCAGTTGAGAACCACTGATCTAGCCAGCATTCTGTCTCACACTGTGGCCAACCAATTACTCTGGAGTATCCAAAACACAGTATAGAGGCCAAGGCCTTCCCCAGCTGTTGCCTCCTAGAACTGAGGTTTGCTGCCTCAGGATGTGGAAGTGTCTTCTGGTAGCCAGTGACAGACCTCTCCTCCATTAATCGGTCTAATTCCCTCACGGCCATTCCTATGCCCACTGGAAGTGAATTCCATAACTTAATTACTTGTTAACTAAAGAAGTCAAAGTTCATACAGTTGATCTCTATGCTCTTTGGCTGCCATTCAAGGTTCTCCTAAAATCGTCCACCTGAAGCAGGGGGTTATCCCTGCCTAATAGAAGGGTTGGCCCTGCTAGGATTGTTCTCTCCTTGAAGGACCAGATTCGAGTCCAATAGCACCTTCAAGACGAACCAGATTTTTGAGGTAAATCAAAAATCTTGTTGGTCTATAAGGCGTTACTGGACTCGAATCTAGCTCTTCTCCTGCAGACCATGGTTACCCTCTGAAACTTTCTTTCTGAAGTTTCTTGTTGAATTTTTGCGTGAACTATATTTGTAAGGGTGCCAATTTCCAGGTGGCACCTGGAGATTTCCTGCTATTACAATTGATCTCCAGACAACCAAGATCTGTGCCCCTGGACAAAATGGCTGCTTTGGAGGGTTCCTCCCCTCCCCAAACCCCACCCTCCTCAGGCTCCACCCCCCAAAATCTCTAGGTATTTCCCAAACCCTATATATTTGTTGGCGCTGTTTTTAAGCTGGTCTCTAATGCCCTTTGCCTTAGAAAAAAAAAAAGATTCTGCTTTCAAAGCTTTATGCAATTGGCCTCCTTGGACATAAAATGAAAAACAAATAAAAGTAATACTGCTAAAAGGTCCTTCAGAATCTAGACATCGCGTGGGTTGGAGAACTGGTGGTCCGCAGGCTAGATTCAGCCCCCAAAGAGTGTTCTTTGGCCCCGAACTATAGTTTCCATCACAGTAAAAAGCTTCCCCATTGTTTGATCATAAGAAAACAAATTTATATTCAAAAGTGCTCGAAGACAGAATGATTCCAGCCAATGCTGTAGAGTTTTATTTATTCATTTATTTAGCTCAGAGTCAGAAGGGACTCCCAGAGTCATCTAGTCCAACCCCCAGCCAATGCAAGAAGAGATTGGATTTATACCTTCACTACCCAAAGGTGTCTCAGAGCAGCTTACAAACTCCCTTCCCTTCCCCTCCCCACAACAGACACCCTGTGAGGTAGGTGGGGCTGAGAGACTCTTGACAGAAACTGCTCTTTTGCAAGAACAGCTCTTATCAGAGCTACGGCTTGGCCAAGGTCATCCAGTCAGGTGCAAGAGGAAGACTGGGGAATCAAACCTGGTTCTCCCAGATTAGAGTCCGTGCACTTAACCACTACACCAAAGTAGGCTTTCAATTGATACTTTAAAGCATCCAACAATAAAGAATCCACTACCTCACAAGGGAGACTGTTCCAGTGTCGAACACAGCTATCAGGAAGTTCTTCCTCAAATTTAGACAAAACCTCCTTTGCTGTAGTTGATATCCATTAGTCCAAGTCCTGTCATTCAACATGACTGAAAACATGTCCGCCCCAACCTCACGGCAACCCTTTATGTATTGGAAGGTGGCAATCATATCCCCTTGCAAGCATCTGTTCTCCAACGTAGAGATGCCCATACCGCTTCAGCCTCTCCTCATAGGACAGTATCTCCAAACCTACGCTGGACTCCTTCCAGCTTGCCGACATCCTTCCTGAACTGCAGGGGCCAAAACTGAACACGGTACTCCAAGTGAAGTCCAACCAAAGCAGCATACCGTGGCGTCAATACATCATGGGACCTCCACTCTACACTTCTGCTTGTTGTTGTTGTTGTTCAGTCACACAGTCGAGTCCGACTCTTTGTGACCCCATGGACCAGATTATGCCGGGCCCTCCTGTCTTCCGCTGTCCACTGAAGTTTGCTCAATTTCATGTTCGTTGCATCGATGACACTGTCTAACCATCTCATTCTTTGCCATCCTCTTCTTCTTTGACCTTCAATCTTTCCCAGCATCAGGGTCTTCTCCAGTGAATGCTCCCTTCTCATTTGGTGGCCAAAGTATTTGAGCTTCAGCTTCAGCATCTGGCCTTCCAGGGAACAGTCAGGGTTGATTTTTTTTTAGGATTGAATGATTTGATCTCCTTGCAGTCCAAGGGACTCTCAAGAGTCTTCTCCAGCACCACAGTTCAAAAGAATCTATTTTTCGGCGCTCGGCCTTCTGCTAATGCAACCTAAAATCGTTTTAGCCTTTTTTTACTGCCGCATCACACCTCAGGCTCATATTAAGCTTATGGTCCATTAGAACCCCCAAATCTCTCTTTGGATCTTGTACGTAAGCCCCTGGTCATACCAGAGCACACGTGCATTGAAGGTATGGCCCTTTTAGGTCTAGACGACCCTCCTGAGATGGTCAAGGCTCAACATCACATTATACCAGGAGTCCTGTAAACGGAGCACTGCTTCCAACCCAAAACCCGCTCCCCCCCCAAGCTGCTATTTAACTAAGGGCTTAATCAGACATGTTAAAGTCCTCGTGTTTGTCGGGGAACAACATGAGGACTTCGCATCAGAGGCACAATGGGAGTTTTCTGCCTCCCACACATTTCATTGTTAAAATCGAGCCGCCGACAGCAGCTCAGCTAAGTGGTTTGCTAACACGAAAACAGTAGGGGGAAGCAGAAAACAGGTGGTGGGGGGCGTGTGGGAGACAGAAAGCTCTCATTGTCCGTCTGATGCAAAGTCCTTGTGCTGTTCCCCAGCGACCGTGAGGACTTTGTAGCGTGTAGAGACAGACCCTTGCAGTACCTGAATCGATACCTTTATGTCTCTCTCCAGCCAGGCCACTTCAGGTCAGGAAAATGCTAAAGGAGGAGGTTTAACTCCCCCCCTCCCCTCACACCTAAGGCTGCCAGCTCTGGGTTAGGAAATGCCTGGAGGTTTGGGGGGTAAAGCCTGGGGAGGGTGAGGTTTGGGGAGAGGAAGGAACTCAGCAGGATACCATGCCATTGAGTCCGCCCTCCAAAGCAGCCATTTTCTCAAAGGGAACTGATTTCTGTAGCCCAGAGATGAGCTGTAATTCCAGGGGATCCCCAGGTCCTACCAGAACGCTGGCATCCCTCACCAGGCCTCAGTCAGCATGGAAGACTGGCGAACCAAGGTTAGAAACTTGCTTCATTGGCACTGTAGCTGCCCTTAACACCCAAAGAGTGAATTCACTGTCACAGGAGGTGGTGGCAGCTACAAGCATGGATGGCTTCAAGAGGGAATTGGATAAGCATATGGAGCAGAGGTCCATCAGTGGCTATTAGCCACAAGGTATAGATAGGCTGGGGAAGTGATGCTCTGTATTCTTGGTGCTTGGGGGGGGGGCAACAGTGGGAGGGCTTCTAGGGTCCTGGCCCCACTGCTGGACCTCCTGATGGCACCTGGTATTTTTGGCCACTGTGTGACACAGAGTGTTGGACTGGATGGGTCATTGGCCTGATCCAACATTGGCTTCTCTTATATACTGGGGTTATCAACCGCCAGGTGAGGCCTGGAGGTTTCCCAGAATTATTACTGATCTCCAGACTATGGTCTTTCCCACATTCTCATTTTACTCACTGGTAAGTTTCTGTTTCTTTGAGGGTTTTTTCTTCTTCCATGTGTTTTGCTCCCTCTAGTGGTGGATTGAATATCACACAGCTCCCCCCCCTCCCCCGGCATAGTAAAGCTTCCCCATGCTCGAAAACCAGTCGAATCCAACTCTAGGGTTGCAGTGCTCATCTCCGTTTCCAAGTCGAAGAGCCAGTGTTGTCCGAAGACGTTTCTGTGGTCATGTGGCCGGCATGACTAAGCGCCAAGGCGCACAGAACGCTGTTACCTTCCCACCGAAGCGGTACCTATTTATCTACTTGCAGCTTGCTTTCAAACTGCTAGGTTGGCAGGAGCTGGAAGCAGAGACGGGAGCTCACTCCGTCATGCGGCACTCGGGTCTCAAACTGCTGAACTACCGACCTTCCAGCCTACAGTTCAGCGTCTTAACCACTTGAGCCCCCGGCATATCTCCTTGCAAATTTAGGCTGATTCTGCATTGGCTTTTCCCTCCGTTGTTTTACGAAACCCATGATGGAACAGAAATTCCCCTCTGCATCACTCCTTTTGACTATCGGGATTTATGGTGGCGTCCACACTCCATGCCGCTTTCACTTTGTTTCATCATCGGAATCTATTGCGCCTTCTGCATAGATTTATGGCCGTCTTATTGCTGTTCAGGGGTGACTCTGCAGTCAGTACGGCGTTGCCCCTGCGGTATTTGGATGCGGTTTTGAGCTGCACTTTCCCCTCCCCGTTGAGAAAATGTGGAGCAAATGCTAGATGCAGAATCACCCTTAAACTGCAGGGTTTCAAGCTGAAAATAAATCTGTGTGATATCGAATCGACCGCTGGAAGGAGCAAAACACATGTGACACAGAATCCGCCCCCCTCCCCGAAACAGGAACTTACCAGCAAGTAAAATGAGAATGTGGAAAAACATTATAGAGGTGAGTCCCCCTGGAGAAAATGGCTGCTTTGAAGGACAAATTCTATGGTATACCATAGATTCTAGGTGTAGTCCCTTCCCAGTTTTCCTCCTTCACAGATATCATGCTTAAATCTCCAGGAATTTCCTAGTATGAAATTCACAACCCTATCTACCACCCAGAGAGACCACAGGCAGATTAACAAAGGGTTTAATAAAAAACGTTAAAACAACATTTTATTCCCCCTCCCCAAAATGTCAAATACAGCCCCCTTTCCTGCCCATTTTGCAGAATTCTCTTACAAGCAACTGTATGATATCCTTTCTCAGGGAATGTACCTACACCGGTTTGAAACTACTTCAAAAATCTGAACCACTTTTTTAAAATCAGCAGCCAAACTGCAACGGAACCAGCGAATTATAAAGAAATAAGGCTGGACCTGAACTGGAACTGACCCCAAATTTTTACCCTGTTTAAAAACACTTAACATTGGTTGGTTGAATAATATCCAGGGTCTTTTCAGTAGTAGCCCTTCCAGGGACATTGGACTTGAGAAGTCAAAGATCAGACCAACTATCTCTTTAGTTTTCCGTTTAGCACCATTTGGGCAAAGTGACATTGAAGTCATCTGGCCAAATTCCCACTGGGAGACAGGACAGAAAATGAGCCAAGTCTTCAGGCCTTTGTCCCAGTTCTTTCTCTTGCAATGAGAACCGGTTTCATATTTCAAAGAGGATGCAAGATTTTTAACCTCTAAGCTGCAGCTTATGTAAGCAGGACTGTTATCTAACACCATCTCCACTCTAACCTAACTCAGGCAAAGCCAGCCAGCCAGGCAAAGGAGGAACTCAAACAATGAATTAATCCTCTCGCCTGTCACTCATTCCCCAAGCAGCCCTCACACCACCACAGGCCAAAGCACCCACAGAGACAGCACCACAACGAATGTGAGTTGTTCCAGAATTCCGGTTCTGAGTTGCAATTCAGTTACAGGGTGGAATTCTGGCTATAAAATCCTTAACTTCTGAAACTGCCTTTTGCCACTATTTGTGCTGGGCTTGTTCGTTGCGTTTAATTTCTGTGCAAATTAATTTCAGCTGAAGCGAGGGAAGGAGGGAAGCAACCACACCCCACACCACTTGCACGGGCCTGTGCAACGTAAATCCAAGCTTTCGTTAAGGAAGCACAAAGTTTGGTGGAGACAACAGAGAGCGTACAAGAAGGAGAAAGGAAAGGAAGGAACTGTGCCTGAGTTAAATGCGGGAACAAAGCGTAACGGTGACATTAATTACATAACTTCCTCATCCTGATCCACAGCTGGACTCTCAATAAAATATGCCGTGGACTCTCTTTTTTTAATTTAAGGAATTTTAAAGCTTCCTTGCAAGGTCCTCGAAGCAGTCATAAGAAAAAACCCAATAATTTCACTTTAAAAGTATCCAAAAACCACAGCAGCTGAAAATCTAACACAGTGGCAGCAATGTCCCCAATATCCAGGGGTCCAACGTGGTGCCCGTGATGAGCACTATGGAGGTCACCAGCACCTTGCCTGAAGACCACTGAGTGTTTGTAGAAAGTGGGCAGGGCCAGGTAGGGCTTCTGATTGGCCACTGGAAACCCAATTGGCTCCTGGAAACCCAATTGGCTGTGCAGATGCAAAAAAAAATAATAATAATTGTTTCAGCAGCTGCTGCCAGCACAGCACAGAGGTCTTCACTGCATGACAGATGGTAGTGCAAGAAAATATTTTAAAGCAATATATTCATAGGAGTCCTGTTAAGCAGAACATCCACCTGAAATGTTGAAGGGAAAGGACACTCCCCAACGATGCTTGCGGTTCCCCAGCCTCCCTCAATAGAGCGGTGGGAGGAAAAAGAGGAGGGAACAGAGCCAGAACAGGAAGTGATGCCGTGACTTTTCAAAACAGGAAGTTACTTTTAAGAAGTCTCTGCCTGTCTCATGCTTCCACAGGCAAGGCACCACGGCCAAATAAGGTTGCCAGGACCCCGCTGCCACTGGCAGGGGATGAGGCAACAGGGTTGCCAGAGACAGGTCAGGAAACTTCTGGAGTCGTGTTGGTGGAGCCTGAGGAGGAAATGGACCTCGGTGGGGTACAAGGCCACAGAGTCCATCCTCCAAAGCAGCCATTTTCTCCAGGGGAACTGATTTTTGGAGTCTGAAGATGAGCTGTAATTCCTGGGGATCCCTGGTGGCTGGAATCCCTCCTGCAGGAAAACCCCCCCGTCTCTAGCCCCCACCTGCCCCACACCTACAAGGTACAGAGACCAAAGCTCATGAGTCTTGGATTCTCTGGACTGGATACTGCCAGGGAACCATAAAAAAAAGCAGAGTGCTCAAAGGCTTTAACGCAGCAGAGGGCTAGGTGTGGCAACAGACTTACAAAGTGACACGGAGTCAGCAATCAGTCCAAAAACCAGGGCTATTTTTGGACAGGAACGCACAGGAATGGAGTTCTGGCTGGCTCCCGAGTTGGCCACGCCCAGCAGGAACTCATTAGCATAATAGGCCACACCCAACAGCAGAAACTCATTAGGACTGGCTACATTGGGAGTGTGTGGCCTAACATGCAAAGGGGTTCCTGTTACAAAAGCAGCCCTGGGTTTTGACAACAAGCAGGGTAAACAGAATAAGAAGCAAAAGGTGGGTGTGGCTGGATGACCATACTTCTGGCAACATGGGGTGTGGCCTAATATGCTAATATGTTTCTGCTGTTGGGTGTGGCCTATTATGCTAATGAGCTCCTGCTGGGCTTTTTCTACAAAAAAAGCCCTGCCAAAAACTAATAAGTAGAATGCTTATGAAATGTTGTAGCCCGCCCTGAGCTTGTCTACGGGATGGGCAGGTTATGGATGCGAAAAATAAATAAATAAATAACTTTTATTAAAGGAAATACATGCTTGAGAGTGCAGGTAAGAGATAGCTATAGATTAAGTATTCTGACTAACTAGATGCTGTTTAGGGTTGCCAGATCCGGGTCGGAAAATACCTGGAGACTTTGGGGGTGGATCCGGGAGAGGGTGGGGTTTGGGGAGGGGAGGGTCCTCGGCACGGTACAATGCCCTAGAGTCCACCCTTCAAAGCTGCCATTTCCTCCAGGGGAGCTGATCTCTGTTGGCTGGAGATCAGTCGTAAAAGGGGAAGATCTCCAGGCCCCACCTGGAGGCTGGCAACCCTAATGATTTTGGATGCTGGATGCACTTCCAGCCCCCATGGTACAAGATGGGGATCATGCACCTTCTTTTTTGTGTGCGTGCGAGAGAGAAGAGAGAGAGCAGAAGCAGAGGAAATGCCCCTGAGAGTAGCATTCTGCTTCAAAGGAAACGGTCAGATAGCAGGAAGGAAAGGGTGGCTCAGTGTGTCCTGACCTCTCTATCTGCCTAAACCCTTTGGTGCCATCTCCCCACATTTGAGCCAGGAGACAGTGGAAAGTCCTCCACTTCTAATGATGAAGAGGAACTTAACTTGCGCTGGGCGGTATGGAAAAAGGTAGTTCTTCAAGTACCCTTGTCCCAAACTCTTTCGGGCATTAATGCTAAAGCAGCCAGAGGTCAGAAAGACCATAAACACGGGTCTTAGAAAGAAACAGCTATATCTTTCAAGCTGCTTGGGACTGAAGAGGTTAACATCCTCAGCTTTTGAAATCAGAAACATATCTGATCTTTTTGCTCGTAAAAGCGCCTGCCTGAGCCAATGCCTTGGCTTAAGATAAATCACGTGGATGATGCTCTTGCCAGCAATTCCCTACAGATGTGGGGTTTCAGGGTACCTTGTTTAACTGCAACTTCTTGGGTCGTCTAGGAAGGAAAACCTCTGTGTTCTGGCTGCTTTAAATTGCGCCTTATGGACGCACTTTCTGCAAGGTGACCAGCTGTCCATCCAGGACTACTTCCCCTGTATTTAGATTCATGTTTTTTTGACCACTCCCCTGCTCTCAAGATTTGGGCAGTCGTTTTGTGCTTAGAGACTGATGGGTAGGGTTGCCAGCTCTGGGTGGGGAAATACCTGGAGATTTTGAGGGTGGAGCCTGAGGAGGGCAGGGTTTGGGGAGGGGAGGACTTCAGCAGGATACAACGCCAGAGTCCACCCTCCAAAGCAGCCATTTTTCTCCAGGGGAACTGACCTCTATTGCCTGGAGATCAATTGTAATAGCAGATCACCAGGCCCAATTGGAGGTTGGCAACCCTATATGTGGGTGTCTGCAATAACGGCTCTGCTACACCTGCAAGATCTCCTGCTGGTAGCCCTTTTTGCCTGCCCCCACTCTGAGCAACAGTGGGAGAAACATTTTCAAAAATGATGTCTGTGATGTCACTAAGCCACTTCTGGGGGAAACCTGGAGACTCTAAAGTTTTACCATACTATTTCCAGAGATTCCTAGAGCTACCCTAGGTCACCAACTTGTTTTTTTTTTAATTCTCCAAGCAGGGGCAGGCAAGAGGGCTAGCAGCCAGGGCCCACTGGCAACTCTAGACTCTGCAGAATTGTGTGGCATAATGTCAGTTTGTAATTGTTACATATGCTACAGTTTTAGACTGCGGTCACACTGGAGGCTTGCTGCGATCTGGGCACATCTCTAATTGCATTGGGTTAAAGTGTTGAGGGGCAGACCAATCAGACAGTGCACCCTAGGACAGTTTCCCCACATGCTCATCTTGTGGTCAGGCATTCACATTACTGCAGCGCCTCAACCACTGAGCGCACTGCCCTGTCATTTTGGTTTTAATGCAGGCGGGTGCATATAGGCAGCAACTCCAACCCTCCCCCACAAAACCAGTGGTGGAAATGGATCTGCGGGTTCAGACTTCCCTTCTGGGTTCCTTTCACAGCAGAAGAGTTCAGATGTCTGGGAAAGTGGAGCAGAAGCGTTGGCAGCTGTAAACACCGGACTTTCCCCAGTGCCTGGTTACTCCGCCTCCAAAGCGGGGCATCACAGGGTGCCGATGACTGCAGCACGGAAGGCAGGTGTTGCTGTCTGATCATGCTCTTTAAATCCATAAAGGTAACACTACTATATTGTGGCAAGCTGCTCATGTGACTGCAGCCTAGATAACATTTTGTGCTCTGACCTTCCTTGAGCATATGAAAGCTTGGTTCTGATCACTGGAAAACATAGCATTTGTGTGTTGAATTGGGGGGGGGGATCCTCCCCCATATTTCCCTGTTTTGGAGTAGCTCAGTCACCCACTGTCTTTAGCTATACTTATCCCAGTGTCTTTTAACCACAGGCTCCAGTTTTTCACATGGGTGTAATTTTGATTTCCATGCAACGCAAAATGCAAAACACTTCAAGCTTCTGAGAGTTTTGACATCGCACCAGTGAACATTAAGCAAACCTAGATGGCTCTAAGTTACAAAATTGATCAAATGAAGGCAAAGCTTCTGTTCTGCCTGGGAGGGATTATAAAGATGTTGAAATGTTCAGCAGAAAGCCTGGAAGGAGCAGTTTTTGAAGAAAGGAAAGAAGGAAGGCAGGGCAGAGAGAAGATGTCAGTACCCAGCAAAATGTAAGTGTTCTTGTCTGAGCTTAAGGAAGCTTCATTCTGGACCGGTTTCTCTTGCACTGAAGCTTCAAATCGGTGCATGAAGTTCCCAGTTAAAGGCTATTCAGGTGTGATCGCAATCCTAGGCAGACTTTCACTCCTATGAGTCTACTGAAGGCGACCGGCTTAGAAAAATGTAGCCCTGTTTAGAGACCATGTGATTAGAAATCCAAAACATCCACAAAGGCTTTCATTCACTTACACTGAAACACAATCTTAAAATTTTATTTTCTTAATTTACAGTTGCCAATTTCCAGGTAGGGAATGGAGTTTTCCAGGACTATAACTGAGACTGAGACTGCAGAGGTCAGTTCTCCATGAAGAAATGGCAAAGCTCCCTCCTCATAAGAACATAAGAGAAACCAATGTTGCATCAGGCCAATGGCCCATCCAGTCCAACACTCTGTCACACAGCGGCCAAAAATACCAGGTGCCATCAGGAGGTCCAGCAGTGGGGCCAGGACACTAGAAGCCCTCTCACTGTTCCCCCCCAAAGCACCAAGAATACAGAGCATCACTTGCCCCAGACTGAGAGTTCCTATCTATAAATCGTGGCTAATAGCCAATGATGAACATAAGAACATAAGAGAAGCCAATGTTGGATCAGGCCAATGGCCCATCCAATCCAACACTCTGTCACACAGTGGCCAAAAATACCAGGTGCCACCAGAAGGTCCACCAGTGGTGCCAGGACTCTGTCTTCCCCAAGCACCACCTCCAAATCTCCAGGAACTTTCAGAGACAGAGTAGGCAACCCTACTTCATATATACCCCACTTTCCTCCCCAATGGGCCTCAAAGCGGCTTACAGTATTCTCCCCTTCTCCATTTTACCCTCAGGACAACCCTGTGAGGTAGATTGGGCTGAGGGCATGCGACTGGCCCAAGGTCACCCAGGCGGCAGGGTTGCCAACCTCCAGGTGGTTACAAAAGTAGAGAGATCATGGGACAGTTTGTCAAACTAAGTATACACACCGTGTATACACCAGTTTGGTATAGTGGTTAAGAGCGCGGACTCCAGTCTGGGAGAACCGGGTTTGATTCCCCACTCCTCCACATGCAGCTGCTGGTGTGACTTTGGGTCAGTCACAAGTTCTGTCAGAGCTGTTCTCTCAAGGGCAGTTCTCAAAGAGCTCTCTCAGCCCCACCTGCCTCACAGGGTGTCTGTTGTGGGGAGGGGAAGGGTAAACTGCTCTGAGACTCCTTTGGATAGTGAAGGGTAGGGTATAAATCCAAGGGTAGGGTACAAATCCAATATCTTCTTCTCTTCTTCCTCTTCATGAAGAATGATGAAAATTACAATTTATATAAACAATTAAATTTATTTAATGCGATTGATATCTCAATACGCTGTGTACCAAAAACCCAACAATGCTTTAGTGTCCCTTGTAAAGTGCTAATGCAGTCACATTCATTCATTCAGCAGGTGAATTCCACATATTCCAACCATCAAGTGTCCTTGCTGTGATTTGACCTTGTTGAAAACTGGAAGCGATGGAGGTTGTCAGCCGACTTATCTTCCATTCTGTGCTTCCACAAAGCTCACAAACACAACTCCAACAAGGCCAGCTATAATGTGCGTTTCACCAGTTTCTTTGTGGGAAATCGTGAAATGCAAGCTTCAAAGATTCATCCAATTAAGGGTGGGTGGTCAATCCTAGGTTTCCAAAAACAGCAATAATTGCCAGTGCCTTTAGCTAGGGTTGCCAACCTCCAGGTGGTGACTAGAGATCTCCTGGAATTACAACTGATCTCCAGGTGACAGAGCTCAGTTCCCCTGGAGAAAATGACTGCTTTGGAGGGCGGGATGGGACTCCAAGACATTTTACCCTGCTGAGGTCCCTCCCCTCCCCAAACCCTGTCCTCTTCAGGCTCTATCCCCAAATTTCCCAGTGTTTCCCAACCCAGAGCTGGGAACCCTACCCAGCAAGCTCACATGATAGAGTGGAGATTTGAACCTGGGTCTGAACCTGGATTCAAACCTGGGACTTCCAGGTCCTAGTCTGGCACTCTAACCACCACACCATATAAGTTCACTGCCATTCCCCTATGCGTAGATTCCTGGCTAGGCAGACAAGGATAATTTAGGAACGAGATTTGCCCCCTACCTTTTATCAAGGGCAGTTTATATTCAACTTCTCTGCTCTTGAGTCTGGCTGCAACTTTGTGGCTGCAAAGTAGTGGTGGGGAGGGTAGATTTGGAAGGGAAAGTGACAGGTGGGGGGGGAGCTGACAATCTCCTTGCCTGTTACTGACACTCTTCAAGTCCCCTGGTCTCTTCTCCCTGACATGAAAAAGCCACACAGGAGAGGCCCCCCCAAAGAAGTAAAGATGGTGGGGAGAAAAAAAAGGAGGCAGAAAACGAGTCGAGGGACCCTTTCCATTGCAAGCCCACCCTACTTGGCAGCAGAGAAACAGTCAGTGAGGTTCCCCCACCTGGTTGCTCCCATCAATATAACCCTACCCTTTAAAACTACTGTCATATTCTCCATTACTAGCCAGTGTCTTGTCCCCCCATACACTGTTGCTGCCACCACTTTGGGTAAAATCCAGTCCCTCTCACTCTCCATAGGTTGGCAGAGACCAGCTCCCCAGGGATGCATCTCTGTAGCATGCCAAGGAGTCAAGGCAGGTGTTGGAGGACTCAGTGCAGACTCTCTAAAATTAAACAACTTCCTGTCACAAGGCACAAACTCAGGGTCCTACAAGGGCAGATCTAAGGGAACTAAAACTGCGGTCACACTGGCGGCTTGGTGCATTATGATGGCGCCTCAAATTGTACCAGTTTAAAGTGTAGTGGAGCGTTTCATCCAGACCGCACACCCTGTGGTGGGTTACTTGCTCAGTCGGCCCATGGGGGAGCATCCACATTAGTGTTGTGCTTCAATAGCAGGACGAATGGTAAGGGTGGGTTTTATTTAAATGCTGGCGGATGGATGCGCATATGCGCTCATGTACATATAGGCAGCAAATTTAAAAAGTGGTGGAAATGGATCTGCAAGTTCAGGAGTCCCTTCTGGGTTCCTTTCACTGCAGGAGAATTCAGATGTCGGAGAACCCAGATAGGAACCACGAACAATCCGATAATACTGGACTTTCCCCAGTATCTGTTTATTCTGCTTCCAATGCCAAACAGTACGGGCTGCTGACAACTGTGCCACAGGAGACAGATGTTCTCATCTGGAGGGGCTCATTTATTCTGCTCAGGTAACACCACTATGTCGCCACAAACTATGCATCTGACCACAGCCTAAGTGAAATAAACAAAAGGACACTTACTAACTAAGGTACTTACAATCCATGATATATCTGAGCTTTGTTAGTTGCAGGATGCCCCCCATCCCTGAAGCACGTGCATCACAGCATCATTCCCATCTGGCATCCTTCATGGCAAATACACCCCTCAAAACCACTCCCAGGAATGGACACCAAATGCACCCCCACACACACACACACACCACCAGCACACCTGGATCTTCCAGTCAAGAGGTGTTAACACATCAAAGAGCTAGTGTGTTTCCCACTCGGTTGGGAAAAGATGCTTACTGTCCAGGAAGGGAACCTTCCCACCCCTTCTTCCCCACCACCATGCACACACCCCTTTCCATCACCATAACAGCCACAGCATCTCTTGCTCCTCTGCCTCTCATTCCATCACAACTATTATGAACAAGTAGCATAAATTTAAAGGCTACTTTTTCGGAGAGTTATTTTTCAGGTTCTAGGATTGCCAGCTCTGGGTTGGGAAATTCCTGGAGATTGAGTGGAGCCTGGTGAGGGTGGAGTGTGGTGAGGAGAGAGAAATCAATGGGGAGGCGATTTTATTTATTTATTAGATTTATATACCACCCTCCCCGAATGGGCTCAGGGCGGTGTACATCAATTAAAATAATACAATTAAAATAATGTTAAAACAACAATTTAACACATAATAATATAATATCATAAAATACCACGTAAACAGAGAGATCAGATGTTAAATCAGTTCGATATCTAATCAGATGTCCAGTCAGGACCAGGCCACTGATGGATGATTGGCCGAAAAAGCTGGGGGGGATGCCCACTGCCTCAACCAAATGCCTGGTGGAAAAGCTCAGTCTTACAGGCCCCGCGGAACTCCCTCTGCCATGGATTCCCTCTTCCAAAGCTGCCATTTTCTCCAGGGAAACCAATCTCTGGAGATCAATTCCAAGAGATCTCTGGGCCTTACCTGGAGGTTGGCCACCCTCTTCTGGTAAGAAAACAGTCCCAATGACCCACTCCCTTTTTGTACACTTAACCAAAACCAAGATGAGGATAGACAAAACATCCAGGCCATGCAGAAATAAGGTCCCGTGCTGACATTCCCCAGAAAGTTCAGCAGCTGCTTCAGCAAGACTTCTATGCTAATAAGTTAGCAGCAGAAGCCAGAAGTCACATGGACTTGTCCCCAAGTACATTGTTTCTGTGTCAGCATGGCCTCAGGGCAATCCTCGCTCATTACTCAATCCTGATGCTAAAGGTGCCAGACAAAGTGCTAGACCACTTTCCAAAGCAGACACATATGTTCCAAGTCTGGAACAAACCAAAACCTCCTTTTGACCAGAAATCAAGGAAGTACAGATAACAACTGTGCAGTCTGGTCAGCCAATGGATAAAGTTGTACAACTGGCAAAAAAAAAAAGACATCTAGTGTGGTGTAGCGGTTAAGAGTGTTGGATTAGTACCCTGACCTTGATAGCCCAGGCAAGCCCGATCTCGTCAGATCATGGAAGCTAAGCAGGGTCGACTCTGGCGCAAGTACTTGGATGGGAGACCTCCTTGGAATTCCAGCAGCTGGGAGGACAGGGGCAGGCTTTATTCAGCCACCTCTCTGAATATCCTCCAGGCCCCCAGTAGGAGTCGGTCACCAGAGGTCACCATGACTTCCAGCTGCATGCACACACACACACAAATACCAAAAAGAATGTTGGAGTAGAATCAGGAGACCCAGGTTCGAGTCCCCACTTCTGCCATGGAAGCTCATTGGGTGACCTGCGGCCAGTTACATCTCTCAGCCTAGCCTACCTCACAGGGTTGTTGTGAGGATAAAATGGAGGAGAGGAGAATGACATAAGGTGCTCTGAGTCCCAACTAAATAAACAAAAATAGATGGGGGCAATGTTCCCTCTAAGCTGTGGAGTTTTGTGAGCAAAAATTCTACTTTGTGAGCTACTGGCATTAAAGTTGTAAGCAAGTGATTTGGCTACTGCATAAATTAGTTTGCTCTGGAGCCATCCTTCCTGAGCTATGACAAAAATGTGTGAGCCGGAGACTAAAAACTGTAAGTTAGCTCACACTAATTCAGCTTAGAGGGAACACTGGATGGAGGTATTTTTGGTTTTCTTTTTTAATATTAAAACCGTTGGGCTAAATGATATGACAAAGTTCATGAACCCTGAGTGGTTTGGTGCTAATCCCAAAACATTTAAGAGGGGAGTGGTAAAGGGTCAAGGCACCCGCCCAAAGGAAGCAAAGCAGTGCCAGCTGAAAAGTTGGAAACGGAGTGAAAACAAGAGTTTGCAGGAGGGGAGGAGCTGAGGGAGTGTGCCAGTGGTGGGAAGCAAGGCAATTAGAAAGTTCCAGAAACAGAGATGGTCTGCCAGGAAGCTTATTTGTATCCTGCTGCATGCATCAGAAAAAACTTCAGGACAGCTAGCCACAAAATAAAATTCAGTCACATTCGATCAATACTACACAATACAATTAATTCAGACACAAAACAATGGAAGAAACAATCCATAAAAGCAAGCCGCTTCCATTAAAACCGCTGAAGTCGGGAAGAAAACTTTGGTTCAAATACTCACCAGAACAAGAGATTCTTAATTCATCTCTTTAAAACCCACACCAAACAAGTCTTCCTGTCTTCTCTAGGGAGGGAACTACCATGGGGAAAAACTCTACTCCTTGTGCTAGAAGGCAACAGATTATATACATCTACAAGAAGAACAGAATAAATGTCTACCAGTAACTACTAGTACCCTTAACCACACTGAGACAACCTGGCAGGAATGCAAACTCAGGAGCGGTTAATAAACATGGTCCTAATAGTGGCAACCTAATTCTTGGCAGTCACCAGATGGTGTCATGTGCCCCCCATATTATGAATGGTCACACTCAGATATTTGACGGGTAGAGGGTGTTCTGCAATTCGAGATCTTGCCAAGTTCTTGGCGATTGTAGAGTCTTGCTGTTCCAAGCAACACGGTCTCCTGGAGCTGAGCTGGTGTTATTTGCTCAATGCCCAGAATGTCTAGGTCTTTCCTGAGACTTCTAGGCACTGCTCCAAGAACTCCATCCCCCTTGCCATTGAGATCATGCTCAATGGAGGGACTATTTTGCATGTTAGAAGACTCATCCTCCCTCCAGGTCCCATCCCATTAACCAATCGTCCTTAAAGTGACGGGTCATTCATAAACATTAAATTCTTCGTGGTACTGAATTGGGGTTCCGCAGCCTTGTTTTTAAATGCATTTAAGCGCATATTGGGTAGTGATTTTTTAAAAATCATGCCCGCTCGGGATGGTCTGTCATCAGACCACCCTGATGGGAGGATTCCACGCTGGTGGCACGATCAGACGGGTGAAAGTCCGCTGTTGTCCCATCAGGCCTGGAAAACTCCAGATTTAAAGTGCTATCTTTTAAGTCCGGTTACGAGGCGCGGCAAAACGGGATGTCTCCGGAACAGGGATGTTTCCCAGATTTTTCTGTCTGGTCGTTCAGCTTAAATCCACCAGGAAATCGTGCATGTCACGGATCTAAAGAGCCGTCTGGTGGGGACCCAAGTGCCCATTTGGGAGCCACCTCCAGGTGTTTTCACTATCAACTGTTTTCTCGCTGCCTTTCAAATATTGCCCGTGCAAGAACTTTTATTTCCAGTTGTCAATGTGAGTTTTGATTTCAGTCTTTTTGTAATCTTGTTTGGTTTCTGTAACCTTAAATAAACACCATCATCATCATCATCATCATCATCATCATCCAATCATTCAAACAATTTACACAGATAGTTAAAACCCAGAAGCCAGAGACTATTATTAGTATTACTAATGATGCCGATGACTGTTAGTTTTAACTAGCAGTTTCGATTATTGTAATGATTTTGCATTGTATTTAATGTTATGATGTGTGGTGTGTCCCTCCCAACTATGATATTGGGGGAAGGCAGGGTATACTATACCCCAAATAGGAGACGAGGAAGAGGACAAAAAGAAGAGATTGGATCTATACCCTGCCCTTCACTACCCAAAGGAGTCTCAAAGTGGCTTACGATCTCCTTTCCCTTCCCCTCCCCACAACAGACACCCTGTGAGGTAGGTGGGGCTCAGAGCGCTCGGCCTTTGAGAGAACAGCTCTGAGAGAATTTATGACTGACCCAAGGTCACACCAGCAGCTGTATATGGAGAAGTGGGGAATCAAACCCAGCTCTCCCAGATCGGAGTCCTCGCTCTTAACCACCACACCAACTGGCTCTCTCTCTACATATATACATACATGAAAATAACATTTTGTCCTAACTTTCCTCCAAGGGCTCCAGGGAGGAAGATCTACCGCTGGCAACCCCAGATTCCAGCCACTGCTCAGGGGAGGGAAAACATGAAGAAAAAATTGCTGCCACATTGCCAGTATGATGGCACTTCTGAGGAGAACCTGGAACTGATTCCACACTGCTTTGGAATTCAGCAGAAACAGTGTGGTAAAAGTACAGAGGCTAAATGATACAACCTTCCAATGTCCACATACCTCAGTCTCCTGTCAGATGCCAGGACTTGTTCAGGGTAGTGTGTATAGGGTCTTTCTCTTCTCCACCTTATTACAGTGAAAACCATTTGAGGTAAGTTGGGCTGAGAAAACGTGACTGATTTCATGACTGGGGTGTGTGGGTGGGCATTCTGAGAAGGCAACTGAATGCCTGAGGAATGGAAGATCTGTCTGTTGTGGCCATGAAAGGTAGGAGGCAGAGCAGAGAGGTATGAGCAATATAAGGCAATGTGATAGAGAGAATACTTAAAGTTAGGGTTGTCAACCTCCAGGCCACAGAAGTCAATTTCCCTGGAGAAAATAGCAAATTTGGAGGGTGGATTGTGTGGGTTGGTATTCCACCAAAGTCCCTCCTCTCCTCAAACCCTGGACTCCCCTGGTGCCACCCCTAAAATCTCCAGGTATTTTTCAACCTGGAGTTGGCAACCCTTTTTAAAGACCTTGCATTAAGGATACCTAATACATTTTTGTTCTGAGTTCTTTCGGGGAACAATCCTAAGCAGGTCTACTCAGAAGTAAGTCCCATTTTAATCAAGGGGAGCTACACTCCCAGGAAAGTGTTCTTAGGAGCACGGCCTTGTGTACTTTCACTTTGAGTCCTTTGGGAGAAAAGTGCATTGGAAATGTTTTTGATAAATAAATACATGACATTTTCCACTCGCATCTTTAAGGCCAGGGAGATCTATTTATTGCTGCGCTCTCCGGAGTGGATCAGCATTTTAGTGATTGCACTGAATAAGAAATAATGCAAGAGACACAGGATTTTTGATCTGGAGCAACGAATGTTTTAAAACCTGGTCTGGATAGTGACGTGGCTGGTAGAATAGCTAAAAAGAGCATTGTAGTGTGAATGTTGGAGTGGCTCATGTAGAGGAAAGTCAAACATTTGGGAGGGTGGGTTACACCAGGTGAGGAAGAAGGCAAGGTTGCCTTTCCTTTATGAAAAGGAATATCTTAAGGATGTCCTCAGCCTTCTAAACAAAGACAGCTGGTGTAGTTGCTAGGAGACAGAAAGCAGAAAGCAGCACACCAGAGCGAACAGGAATTGTGCCGGGAGTGTCCACATCATGTAAAAACCAATTAAAGAAAACAAACAACAGCTAATTGCTGTTTAAAACCTTTGCAACTGGGTAGAGATTTGTTGGGTCGTTTGTGTTGTTGTTTTTTTAAGGGAAAAGCTTCAGTTTTATAGATTTCGAAGACGGAACAAACAAGACAGTACTTTTGCTCAGACCAATTGGAGTTTAAAATGCTGGATTCTGCTTTTCGAATCCTACCTGGCATACATTCATTTGTTGCGCCAAACAAAAGTTTTGTCTCTCTTGCTTTATTTCTTATGCTGCATGGTCAGTAAGATGCTGATCCACTGTAACTAATGCTAAGCTTCTTTTGAACTTCAATCTTTATTTACTTATGCTGATCTGTTAAATCCGTATTATCAGGGCTATTTTTGGGCGGGAAGGCGCAGGAACGGAGTTCCGGCTGGCTCCTGAGTTGGCCACGCCCAGCAGGAACTCATTAGGATTGGCTACATTTGGGGTGTGTGGCCTAACATGCAAAGAAGTTCCTGCTACAAAAAAAGCCCTGGGTTTTGACAACTAACAAGGTAAACAGAATAAGAAGCAAAAGGTAGGTGTGGCTGGATGACCACACTTCTAGTAACATGGGGGTGGTGGTGGTGGCATAATATGCTAATGAATTTCTGCTGGGCTTTTTCTACAAAAAAAGCCCTGCGTATTATTATGATCAACATCAGCAGCAGCTGATACTACTGAGCTGAGAATGCCTTATTACACTTCTCTCTTCTCTGGCCTTGGCTTTCTGCTAAAATTTGGAAAGCCCCCCCATTCCCGTCCCTCCAGGCTACAATGGCGGAAGAAACATGGCGGCTGGCGAGGCGAAGAGGCGAAGGGAGGAGGCCGGACCAACAAGGCGCGGAGGCGGAGCAACGCAGCAGGCCAGAGCCTGACATGGATGGAGGCCGCTGCGAGCATGCGTGGAAGTGCGAAGTGTTACCGGCCTAGAGATGGAGTCACGAAGGCCAGGAAAATAGAACTTCAAAAGAGAACAGCACCGGGAAAAGGATGCCGCCGGACTGTCCCCCTCGCAAGAAAGATCTGCTACAACAGGAAAAAGGGTGCCTGGTAGGATACTCACCTCCCCTACACATATGTGGCCCTAGGTTAGGAATGTTTAAATTGGAATATATGTAAGCCACTCAGAGCCCTTAGGGGGTGAGCAGGATAGAAATCGAATGAATAAATAAATAAATAAATAAATAGAGTTGTCCACTTTGGGTTGGGAAATTCCTGGAGATTTTGGGGGTGGAGTATGGAGAGGGCAGAATTTGGGGAGTGAAGGGACCACAGCAAGGTATAATGCCATTAAGTTCACCTTCCAAAGCAGCCATTTTCTCCAGGGGAACTGATCTCTTTCACCTGGGGATTAGTCATAATCCCAGGAGACCTCCAGCCACCACATGGAGGTTGGCAACCCGATTATGGGCGCATCCCTGGCAGCCATTTTTATTGTCTGCTTTCTACTAGATGAGTAAGACCCAGATGTGTAAGGTCACCCTGTACTAGAAGACTTTGGGGTTGGAGCTTGATATTGTCAGCTTGAGCGACATCTTGGCATCTATTCCTGTTTGTCCTGTATCTTGTTTTCTGTTCCACTTAAATGTATTTGTTTTGCACACTCAAGAGTGTCCTTCACAAGGGGACAGGCTTGTGTAGTTTCTGACTGCACGACAGCAATTGGCAGGCTTCCCAAGAACTTACCGTAATTTGGTGGGGCATGGATACATCGTGGCAGGACCATCCCCCGGGGGGTGGGGGGGAGATGCAGAGCACGATGCCGTCGCTAGGAAGTGACGCCGGGTGGCACTCTGGCAATGGGGCTGGAAACTCAATGGTACCATTGAGTTTCCAGCCCCATTGCCAGAGCGTCACCCGGCGTCACTTCCTGGCGACGGCATCGTGCGGCATGGGTGTTCCACGGAGGAATGTTCCGGCCGGGGACTGTGTGTCCCCCGCCGAAATACGGTAAGTACTTGGCAACCCTAGCAATCGGGCTTCCACAGAGCAGGTTTCTCTGCCCAGTCCCCCAGCAGTGGCTGTTCTCTCCCCCATCCTTGCCTGGGCTTTTTTCAAGTGTTTTTTTTTATAAATTGGCGATTGACAATTGTTATGTATCAAGTTCTCTGAATTCCCAGCTTTCTTTTTTCATTAAAAAAAAGTCTCTAGTCCCTTTTGGTGCAGAGATATGTCTTTAACCTTTTATCTGTACAAGGAAAGGAGCATTTTTCATTTTAATAACGACAGCTGGGTATTCAGAGAACCTGACAGGCATGTTATCAGACATCCGTATCCAAAGAAGTGTGCGTGCACATGAAAGCTTATACCCAGAATAAAACTTTGTTGGTCTTAGAGGTACTGCTGGACTCAAACTTTGCCCTGCTGCTACAGACAAACAAGGGCACCCTCCTGAATCTAACAGACACGTTGTTATTATATAACAATATTCAATAGCAGATTTTTATAAACCGACAGAGCTCCCTGGTTACGGTAGGGAAGAAAATGGCCACTGTGGGGATGGAGCAAGGAAAATGGCTGCCTTGTGGGCAGGACCAAGAAAATTCGCAATTTCTCACCCACAGTGCAGCCAACCCTGCACAGGGCTTCCCAACCGTGCACTGTCGAATGCCAGGAGATTTTTGGAGTAGTTCCTGGGATGGGTGGAGTTTCAGGAGGAAGTGATATCACTTCTGGGCGATGCCCCAGTAATTTCCCCTAACTTCTGCAGTAAAGACTATAGAGACTAGGTGAAACTCCTAGAGCTTCACTATCAGAGCAATTTCCCTCCATTTTTTTCTCCCAGCCAGTTGTGGTGTAGTGGTCCAGAGCAGCAGACTCTAATCTGGAGAACCGGGTTTGATTCCCCACTTCTTCGCATGCAGCCAGCTAGTGACCTCTGGTAAGTCACAGTTCTCTCAGACCTCTCAGCCCCATCTACCTCACAGGGTGTCTGTGGTGGGGAGAGGAAAGAAAGGAAATTGTAAGCTACTCTGGGACTCCTTCGGGTAGTGAAGAGTGGGGTATAAAACCAATTCTCCTCCTCCTTCTCCCCCCATTCCCCCCCCCCCATTTGGGCCTGGTGATTTATCAATGTTTAAGTTGTCTATCAGTCGTAGGACCTCCTCTCTTGTCACCTCAATCTGACTCAGGTCTTTCAACACCCCTCCGGAAATCAGTGGTTCTGGAGTGGGCAAGCACTTCTCATCCTCCACAGTGAAGACAGGGGCAAAAAATGCATTCAGCTTCTCAGCCATTTCCCTATCATCCTTCACTACTCCTTTTACCCCTTGGTCATCCAAGGGCCCCACTGCCTCCCTGGCTGGTTTCCTGCTTCTAATGTATTTGAAGAAAGTTTTATTGTTGGTCTTTATGTTTTTTGCAATATGCTCCTCATATTCTCTTTTTGCCTGCCTGATCACAGACTTGCATTTTATTTGCCACAGCCTGTGTTCCCTTTTATCAACCTCACTGAGACTAGCTTTCCACCGCTTAAAGGAATCCTTCTTACCTTTTACAGCTTCCATTACTTTGTTTGTTAACCATGCAGGCTTTTTTCTATACCTATTTGTGCCTTTCCTAACCTGCGGTATATATTTTTTCTGAGCTTCTAGGATTGTTGTTTTAAATAGTCTCCAAGCTTCCCCAGTGGTTTTGACCTGAACGAAAGGGACTGCTCAGGTGTAAAGCAAAGGGGCAGGAAGTGCACAGACCTGAAAAATCCAAAGGTCTCACAGTCTGAGAACCAGGAACAGTGCATGACTGGTACCACCACCAATCTGGCTAAGCCTAAAAGCTTTCCTTACTCTACTCTTTCTCCCAGAGAAGAAGTCAGTAGAACTATCAGGGCTTGATCTGGGGGCAAATGTCCAGAGTCCACCAGCCCCCACATAAACACAGAAACTGTAGCTAGCCATGAGTAAACTCTCTCCATCTCACTAGCTCACTTTATTCCAGCACTTCTCTCAGTCTCCCTCTCCAGTCTGTTTTTGAACTGTAGTTCCTCCTAGAACTGAAGATATTGACAATCATACATTCTGGAAACAACTAGAAGACTCAAGGGCAGAGGAAGTGTGTGTATAATAGACACACACTGCATGGTGCCTTCTGGTAACGTAGTTCCCATAACACGTGGTAATTAATGTCAAGTGCTCTGGGAACTACAATTCCCAGACAACATGGGGGGCTGCGGAGGAATTAAAAGATGGAGGGAGGGAAGAGACTGGAAGAATTTTCTGTCCACTGCATTGTTCTCTGTTAACAGGGTACATAGCGGATGGAGGGTGCCCACTCTGGGTTAGGAAATACCTGGAGATTTTGGGAGTGTGGAGCCCAGGGTGGGTTAGTGTTTGGGGAGGGGCAGGACCTCAGCTGGCTACAATACCATAGAGTCCACTCTCCAAAGCAGCCATTTTCTCCAGGGGAACTGATCTCGGTGGCCTGGCGACCAACTGTAATACCAGGAGATTTGATACCTGGCCAGATTTGCAATACTTAGCCAGATTTGAATTCAGCTGCTGAGAAGCTGGCCCCTTAGTTGGAGCTAAAAGAATACAGCCTTTGTCTGTGTCTCTCAAATCAGTCAGACCTGGTGATGAAACTAGCGACGGAGTGAGAGGTGTAAGACTATTAAGCTGACGGTCTAACATTACCTAACTATACCACTGGCAGCTAATGTGGAAAAACCACCTGTCTCTCCTTAGTGAAATCTGCAAAAAGCTCTAGAGTCTTATTAGAGGAGCTGGAAAAACAAACATGGCTGCCTCCGTTCAATTCTTGTGAGGTTGCCATTGGCAACAAGAAACAGAAAATGTAGGCTGAACACTGTGTGTGTATTTTGCCATGCTATTTCCCCCTTTGTTTAGCTTGGAAAATACATAGGTCCCAAAAATCCGTGGCTAAAAATGAGAGCTTGACACAAAATCCTTCACTGTATTGATCACAAAGAAAATCATAGCCAATTTCTGCAACAATAAATACCTGCCACTCAGTGAGGTCTTTCTGCATCACCCCATGTTCCCAGATAGCATCAGACAGATTACAGTGTCTAAGATGAAAGCTGGGATGGAGGAAAATGTGATTCTTTTAAAATTAAAGGCAAGGCTGTACTTTGATGTGACAAAATTCTTTCCTTTGCTGTCATTACAGAATAAAAGACACATTGTTAACAGGTAATAACTACTTCCTCCTTGCTAGGGTCGGCTTGACTGATAATGCTCTGCAGGTTCCATGCAACGGTTTATCTAGTTTTCACTCGATTTGTCTGAGGTCAGGTTTGATCCAAGGGAGGGGAGGGGCTGGCACGTAGGGGCTCAGCTTCAAAATCTCCCTGCGAGTCCTTACGTTGGCAAGAGTTGGCACTGATTTCTTGTTTATTGTAAGATACTTACATTTTCCTATCCCTGTAATCGGTGGGTCTCAAAGTGGCTTCCATCCAGTGAGTTATATAAGCTGGCATGGTGCCCACAGTTTGGCTCGCCAATACACCAACTGGCCAGCTGAAAAATGTCCTGGTCCCTTGGGTGGGGGTGGAAAGTGCGGTCGAGTTGCAACTGACTCATGGCAACCCCTTGGGGTTTTCAAGGCAAGAGACATTCAGAGGTGGTTTGATGTTGCCT
The DNA here is from genome assembly GCA_029375565.1 of Gekko gecko. Lineage (NCBI taxonomy): Eukaryota > Metazoa > Chordata > Lepidosauria > Squamata > Gekkonidae > Gekko > Gekko gecko. Next base: position 169,247,297 of record JAPDNY010000004.1, on the reverse strand, counting down.
GCCTCTGCGTGGCAACCCTGGACTTCCTTGGTGGTCTCCCATCCAAATAAAAACCAGGGCTGGACCCTGCTTGGCTTCTGAGATCTGACGAGATCAGACTAGCCTGGACCAGCCAGGTCAGAGCCCTGTTCTGTTTAATAGAGGCTTAATGGGATGTTACTTAGCACAGAGTGTTATTTGCCTCAGGGCTATGAAAAGGGGCAACCGCTCATTTCTACACATTGGGTGCGTTCAGACGGGCTGTTTAGTCCACTTTCGGCACACTTCAGGAACGGATTTTATGTGCGCGTTCACACACCCAACATCTGTGCACCGTCCCCAGCCGTCGCTTTCCGGATCAACCCCCCTTTAAAACGGAGTATTTTGATACCACTTACCCAAGTGGTGTTTTCCCGATTCTGTTTCGAGCCGCACTTTTCTGTCATCTGATCACTCCAGTGTTGAGCCACTTCCGGGTGCTTCAGCCCCCTCCCCTCTGGAAAGCTGCCAGGGAAGCCTCAGGCCTCAGGCTTCTGCTTTTCGTCAGCCATTTTTTTTAAGCCTCAGCAGTATGCGCGTGGGCGGAGCTCCACTCCTAAGTCAGTAAAAGCAAAGTTTGAATGGTGCCTAGTTTAAGCATTTAGACGAGTTCGGGATCTCACGGAGGCCAGTTTCGGGGGTAAAAGTTTCATTTAAAGTGTCCATTTAAAGTTTAAAGGAAACAAGAGCAGGTACCTGATAAATGGGAGTGGATTAAGAAAATGATCTTTATGGCTGAAATGGACAAGTTGACAAAAAAACTTCATGGATTAGAAGACGAAGAATTTTTAGCAGACTGGAAAGATTTTAAAGACTATTTCGAGCTTAACTGGGATGTGAAAAATAGATTACTTTGTTTCAATAGCTATTAATAACAGAAATGTTGCAACAAAAGAGGTTGTAATAGAAAAGTTACCTATTGGTCAAAATCGAAAAAGGAAAATATTGAAATGCAAAATTTGAATATTAAGAATGAATTGAACATATGAGAACATTGACTGAAATGTTAATGGGGGTGGAGCATCGTTGGAAGCCAGGGGAGGGGGGAATAAATTTTGTAGAAAAGGATATGACAAGAATTGTAAGTCAAATGTGAAACATGTTAATATATCCGGTTAATAAATTTTCTTAAAAAAAAAAAAGTTTAAAGGGAAGTGTGGAAAACGCTGTTCTGTGCACGCATGAAAATTTCAGTTCTAACGATGGCTGCCTGTGTGCATGCTCAAGCTGAGAGGGGGGGGGAAACCACCGATGCACGCTCCCGGCGGGGAGTGATGTGGCTGTGCAGGGATCCAGAACAAGGAGGTCAGTGTGATTACGATTCTCCGGGTTTTAAAAAAACCCGCATCGGACCGGAGCAATTTATACCACTCCCAGCACGCTGTCTGAATGCACCCATTAAGTCACTATGTAAGGGAGACTCCCCTACTGAGCAGAGCTGTTCACATCCTGGGCAGAATATCACTGCTGTAATCTTAAAATGGGCAATGGGCAGTGCAAGGCCCTGCGTGGCTCCAGATGGCTGCTGAGCGGGGCTTCCTGGGTTAACGAGCAGCTGCTTAAAGGGGACACTGGCAGAGGACATGTTTCTCTAGCCCAGTTGGCAGCCCTACCCACGATTCCTCCAGTCACACTGTCTCAGTACCCAGTGTGGGCTTGGATCTTCATCGACCTACTGACCAGGCTAACTCACAATTTTAACAACCTTTCATGGAGCTTGCTCCCAGATCACAGCCTTGCTTCTTCTGCCACCAGATGCCCGGTGCATTCATGAGGCCAGAATGACATTGCTCTCTTGCTTGCTAAAACCCTGACAGCTGCTTCTTCTTTGCAAAGCAGGTGTTGAGGAGAGCTAGCTAGTGGGTCCAGTGAGTGGGGTGCTTCGACTTCCCTTCGCCCAGTTGGGGTTCTAGACCCATATTTCTGGTCCTCAGGCACTTGTCACTTCCAACCCAGACCTTGTTTTGCAAAGACGTTGTGAGCATAATTAATTGTAATGCATAGAGTGGCCATATAACGTATCGTTTTAGCCTGGTTTAATACCCCCAAAGCTTTCCTGCAGAGAAACAAATTATGCCATACTGTGACAGTTATGCTGCAAGGGCAATGGGGTAGAAGGAAGTGAGAAGCAAATAAGGACATCTCTTGAGGGCTGATGTGCGTAAGGTAACTTAATCTTGGAAGCGGAAGGATCTTAGAACAAAACCGCGTGCAATGTAAGGCATTTCAATCATTTGTTGAGAATCTTTTGATTTAGAAGAAGAGATTGGATTTATACCCCGCCCTTCACTACCCAAGGGAGTCTCAGAGCGGCTTACAAACTCCTTTCCCTTTCCCTCCCCACAACAGACACCCTGTGAGGTAGGTGGGGCTGAGAGAGCTCTGACAGAAACTGCTCTTTTTCAAGGACAGCTGTGCTAGAACTATGGCTTGCCCAAGGTCATCCAGCAGGTGCAAGTGGAGGAGTGGGGAATCAAACCCGGTTCTCCCAGATTAGAGTCCGCGCACTTAACCACTACACCAAACTGGCTCTATTAGATAATGCTAGAATTGCCAAGTCCCCCTGACCACCAGCAGCAATGGTGGGTGGGTAGGGTTGCCAGATCCTGGTTGGGAAACTCCTGGAGATGTGGGGATGGAGCCTGAGGAGGACGGGGACCTCAGTAGGGTACAATGCCATAGAGTCCATCCTCCAAAGCATCCATTTTCCCAGAGGAACTGATCTCTGTAGTTTGGAGATGAGCTGCGATTCCGGAGGATCTTAAGGTCCCACCTGGAAGTTGGCACCCCTAAGTTTGGTTCAGAGTCTTCTCCTGCCACTAGACTAGAAGACGAGGAGGAAAGGAGGAGATTGGGTGGATTAAAGGTAAGCAAAGGCAGCCCTCGATGGAAAAAAATTGACTTGCCTCAGAAATGCCACAATGGCCCATAGCTGATGCTGTGGAGCCCAGGGTCTAATGCAGTGATTCTCACTAATTGGTTTGGAAGTCACATGTGGCTCTTATGACGTGCCACCTATGGCTCTTCTGAGTGCTGTCCCTGCAATGTGGCACTTGTCCCATGTTTCAGGAAAGTTGGCAAGGCCATGGCCTGATAGTAGTCAGCTGAGGTGCAGGCCTCATGCCAGGGATGGAAATAAATGAGGCTCTCTTAGTTGACAGTAACTGATTGTGGCCACAGAATGAGTACCCTTGGCCTAACAAATGGGATGGATTGGAGGAAATGATGATAGGGACTCTTCCTAGGGCTGCCAACCTCCAGGTGGAGTCTGGCAGTCTTCTGGAATTACAACTGATCTCCAGACAACAGAGATCAGTTCCCCTGGAGAAAACGGCTGCTCTTGTCGTGGGTGCGGAGGAAGGGCCGTTGCATCTCCACGTGACCCCACAGCTGGCCCCTCTGAAGCTGCAGAAATCAGCAATTTACCATCGCAGCCTACACTGGCACCTGGCTCAGAGACGGCTGACGAGCAGCAGACACCGATGGACAGCCCTCCCGATTCACCCCCAAGGGTGGCTCCCTTGCGAAACAAACTCCAGCAAGACTTAGCAGCAAGGTAACACTCAGCTCGGCTGAGAAACAGGCGAGCTGTCAGTCCTGAGTGTTAACAGACGCTGAGTCGCCGGTGCTGCTGCGCTAATTGGAAACAGCAGCAGAGGGCTATTTAGTTTCAGGGTAAGCCGGCTTTGCTGGTGGATGCAAACTCGTCATTACTCCGTGACACCTTGCTGCTCTCCACCCCCTGGTTCCGAGACCTCATTCCTGCTACCTATTTCTGGCTTCTGACCCTAGCTTGATCAACCCTGCTCCTGGTTTGTGATTTGGACTGTTGCTTTCGGCTCCTGCTAACTTCCTCTGGCTTCTGGCCCTGGCTTGAACCACCTTGCTTCTGGCTTGCACTCTGGACTTTCATTCTCGGCTCCTGCTTCACCGTTTTGGCTCCAGACCCCAGACTGAACTCGGACTTCCCTCTGTCCGTGCTTCAGACCTTGACAGCTTTGTAGGGTGGACTCTGTGACATTAGAATCATAGAATCATAGGTCCTGATCAGACAGGTCTTTAGATCTGCACCAGGCACAAGTGGCTGGCAGATTTAAAGGGAATGATCAGACGGCGACATCTGGGAAAAGTGCCGTTTCCGTTATCAACCTGTTCAGCCCCGCCAGGGAGCCGTACTTGAACGATACCAGTTTCAGTCTGGAGCAAATGCTTGCTGACAGCCCAATGGCGGACTTTCCCCCGTCTGATAATTCCGGCATGCAATCCTCCCGTCAGGATGGTCTGACTCCAGACCATCCCAAATGGCCGCCATTTTAAAAAACTCTTAGCGATATGTGCATAAATGCGGAACAGCTGCAGAGCTCCGCTCAAACGTTCTGGACAATTTCATGTTTCTGAAGGGCCCGTGAAATTTATGAACTGTGTTAATTGAAATGGTACCTAGAGGGAGGTACCGCTGGCAGTGCTTAACCATTCGATTCCGTGCATGTGTGGAAAAATAAGTACACATTGAGGCGCAGATACGCATGCACAGACTTTTTAAAAAAAAACCGACTGCGCGGCTCCTTCAGGTGGATGCCGTCTAGACAATCCACTGCGGAGTGTGTGCGCGGTAAGGTGAGCTGTTTGGGCATGCAACACTGGATAAAAAAGATCTGGATCAAATTAGAGCCAGGCCAATGGCAGGATTTGCTGACCTTCTGAACAGGACCATAGAATCAGAGTTGGAAGGGACCTCCAGGGTCATCTAGTCCTGCACAATGCAGGAAATTCACAAATAACTTTCCCACCCCCACCCCCCAGTGACTGCTGTTCCACGCCCAGAAGTTTATACCCCACTTACGTCTCTCCCTTCCGCAAACCCCACCCTCCCCAGGTTCCACCCTCAAATATCAAGTACTCCCCATACCTGGAATTGGCCACTCTGCCTGCCATCCACCATTTTCCCCGCCCCCACTTAACGTTGCTTCTTTAAAGGAATGAGAGTCAAAACCATTGTCATTTTCAATCTGAGAGCAGCGGAGTCATTGTGGAACTGTACTCCAGTACAAGGACATGCTGTTAAAATGTTTTAAAAGCCTACCACTCTGTAGGGGGGAAAAAACGGTGGGTGGAAGATTTCAAATGCACATCAGCTTAATATCCCCATTCCCAGAGAGGCAGCCTTGCTAGTTTGTCGCAGCGAAAACAAACAGGATTCTAGCGGCTCAGGAAGATTAACAACGTTTTATTCCAGCGCAAGCTCTCATGGATGAGAGCCCGCTTCTTCAGACCCAGTGAGTGGGTCCTCACTTGGAAGGACTTTTTATGTAGCAGGTATGAAAAACAACAAACAGCAGGCTCCAGGGCCTTGAAAGCCTGAAATGTAATTATGTCAATTTCCAATCTAATCAAGAAAAATACAGAGACCGTTGCCTAGCTCTTGTAAGCTAGTTAACTCCTGTCATGAATGGCAAGTCCCAGGTTTTGCCAAGACAGTTATCATCACTAAAATAATAACTATGCACTGGAACACCCTGGTTCATTTGGATTACCAGTACCTGTTCATTTCCCTTTCTGTAAATCATCTACAAAAAGCCCTTTAGTCTCATTAGGCTTGCCATTTGACCACTAACAGTGAGCAATCCCCCAGACATACCCTCAACCCCCCATTATTAATCTAGTTATTAATCTATTCCCAGAGCCCAGTGATGTCATGTTGTAGAACTCCAGTAAGATGCATTCTCCCCTCAATGCCTCGTGGATCCCACGTAGTAGGCACAGTACTACTGGCCTACTTTACAGGGTTGTCGTACAACCAATTAATATATGCAGGGCTCTTTTTGTAGCAGGAACTCCTTTACATATTAGGCGACACACCCCTAATGTAGCCAGTCCTCCAAGAGTTTACAGTAGCCCCTGTAAGAAGAGCTCTGTATGCTCTTGGAGGATTGGCTACATTAGGGGTGTGTCACCTAATATGCAAAGGAGTTCCTGCTACAAAAAGAGCCCTAAATGTATGTGAAATGTTTTGAACGCTACATAAATGCAAGTAGTACTAGATGTGTAAGCCGTGCACATTTATCAATGCTTCTTTGATCCAACCAGTCAATTACTGAACTGCTCATAGATTACTCTTGTTCTCAGACATCCTAATTGTATCAGTTTAATTAAGGCCACCTGCCCCATCACAGACTACTCCTATGTTTAAAAGCATTTGTCTGATCAATTACTTCCTTTTTAAAACATTTTTATTGTTTTTATCTAAAAACTACAATGAAATCATAGGGAAGGGTAACTACAAACTATGGGAGAAAGTAAAGAAAACCACTAAAAACCCAAGAAGCAGTGATCATAAATTGCTTACAAATGTATATAGCGCTTATAAATATATGAGTGTAATATCAGTGAAAAAGGTTAGTAAATACATCCGGTATCATTAACTATACAAAGAGCATCTGAGAGTCTGTTAATATACGCTAAATTCAGACTTTAGAGATAAAAATTAATGCTTTTCTTTTCTTTTTTCTGAGCTTATAGTCTTGGTTGGCTTTAGGAGTTTTAGGAGCCTCAGCCCCTAGTTCTGAATCAGATTCTTCTTCAGTGGAAGTTGTTGAAAGCTCTCCATGGCTCCTCTGGTCGCTATTCTCTCCACAGTCGTCCTCCCAAGGATTTAATGGCTTTTCTGGCTTTTGTAACTTTTCCAAAAAGTCTTTAGCCTTAGTCAGTCCTTTCTCTCTTGTTATATTTGAAGAAGATGTCTTCTGGTATAATCCATTTATAGGGGATAGATGACTTTTGCAAGAATAAGACCAAGTCTTTGTATTTCCTCCTCTTCTTTCTTATTTCAAAGGGAATGACTTTAATTACTTTAATTTCCTTGTCGTTGATTTTCATGGTAGTTCCATTAGTTGCTTTAAATATCTGGTCTCTGATATGCCTTTTGGAGAATTTCACATAAATTCCGCCAGGCAGATTATTTTTCTTAATATATTCTGAATATGTCCTATAGGCCATATCCATCTCATTTTCCAGACAGTCCACTTTCAAATCTGCTACCGGTCCCAAGGCTTCAACGTTTATTTAAGATCTTCTCCTTTAGACTCTGGAACTCTTTGAAACCTCAAAACATAGTTTGACTTTTCCATTTGCAGCTAAAGTAGTTGAAGTTCGTTGGAGGTTCTCTTTTTCTCCCCTTTCTCTACCCGTTTTTGAAGTTTAATCGCTTTGGCATCAACCTCCTTAACTGCTATTGCTCTTTGCTCTGCCGTTTGCGTAGTCTCATTCAATTGACTTTGTAGAGTTGCAAAATTCTGATTGAGAGTTGTCATTTGATCCAGCAGGGATCGCAATGCTGCTGCAATCATACCAGGGAAGTCTGTAGCCACTTCCGGTCTTGTGACTGGAGTGGCTGGGCTGCCGTTTCCCGAAGGAGGTTTCATTTTCGGCGCAACTTTCCTCCCCATGTTTTAGTTGTTTACTTTTCAGAAAAGTTTTAAAAGTCTCTATTGCTTGAGAAATTATATCGTTTTCTCTTGCAGACTCTTTATAATCGTTGTTATTTGCTTATAATCCTGCCCACCCTTAAAACGCTCTATAGTCAGTTTTTATCAGCGGAATGAAGCCTCCGTCCCGCCTTTCTTTTTTTGGGGGGGATGTTTTCACTTATTTAATTATCCGGATGTTTTGGGGGGATGTTTTTGCTTATTTAATTATCTGGATGTTTCACTTTAACAAGAAAAAATCACACTTCATCTTAGATCATGCTGAGGTAAGGGTTTCACTCGATCACCATTCGCTTGTCCTGGTGTGCGCCCCTTCTGCCATTGCTGGTTCCACGGCATGCCTTGGGAGTGGTGCCTCTCATGCCCCATGGCTAGGTGTTCCCTACAAGGGCCCCAGGGGTGGTGCAGACAATCGCACCCCCTCCTGTCCGCCGGGTCATGGGCCGCGTTCCCTGGAGCTCCAGAGGAACGCGTCTGCCATGCAGGTCGCCAAAACCGGAAGTCCTGATCAATTACTTCCCATGATGGTATTGCTTTTGTTCCTTTAAGTAAGCCATGATTATTTGCTGCACAAAGAGAACGGGGCTGAGCACAGTTGAGGATGAGAGGCTCCTGCTCTCCTTCCATCAGCACCCGATTAAGATCTGCCAAGGCCCTAAACAATGTCGAGTTTAAGATACTGTCTCCTTGGGTTTGCCAGGCCAAGCCTAGCAACTGGAGGACTGGGGACGAAGACATGGGGACCTGCGTGACAACAGCTGCATCCTGCATCATTTCCATAAAGAAACTCGGAAGTGATGTAAGGTAAGTCTAGGAATCAGTGGAAATCCTATGGTAAAACCCTAAAGTTTCTGGCAATTGCTAGAGTAACCCTACATCACTTCCAGGTTTCTTTCGTGAGGTGACATAAAGATGCGGGTGATGTCACTATTTTCCCCGTATGCCACTGCTTGGAGTGGTAGTGGGCAACAGAACCTGGGGGCCGGGGTTCACCCACCCTGATCGGGGTACCAGCAAGCCTGCTCCACATAATATAAAACTTGTAATTTTTTGTATGTAGAGGCCCTTTGTAACCTGGGGCCCTAAAGCGTAGCTTACTTAGCTTGTGTATAAATACAGTTTTTGGTGACTACCGGTTTAACCATCCTCATCTCCACTGCTTGAAAGGAGGCTTTCCACCCTCTTCCTTAATTTTCATTTAATGTCTTGGGTCTCAACTTCCCTGTATGCAGAGAAGGGATCAGAGGAATGCTCAGTAAATGATCCAGACTGTCCAGTCCAGTGGTTCTTCTCATCCTTTCGTATCTCACATCCCACCAATCACTCTATCGAAGAACCCGGGGCCCACCATGATTGAAACAAAAAAACCCACTTTCCCCAAGAAGGACATTTTGTTTTATTTATGTAATTTATAAACCTCCTTTCTCATTTGGACTCAAGGTGGATGACACAGAATGAGTCATTAAAATCAACAACACGGTGTATTCAATAAACAATAGTAATGTATGGCTGCAAGAGTTGGACAGTAAGGAAGCCCAAGCACTGAAGAATAGATGCTTTCAAATTATGGTGCTGGAGAAGATTCTTGAGAGCCTCTTGGACTGCAATGAGATCAAATCAGTCAATCCTAAAGGAAATCAACCTTGACTGTTCCCTGGAAGGCCAGATACTGAAGATGAAATACTTTGGCCATCAAATGAGATGGGAGCACTCCCTGGAGAAGACCCTGATGCTGGGAAAGACTGAAAGTCAAAGAAGAAGAAGGGGATGGCAAAGGATGAGATGGTTAGACAGTGTTATCGATGCACTGAACATGAGACTGAGCAAACTCCAGAGGATGGCAGAAGACAGGAGGGCCTGGCATGATGAGGTACATGGGGTCTTGAAGAGTCAGACTCGACTGTGCAACTGAACAGCAGCAGCAGCAACATAGGATTAGGGTTGCAGAACCAATCAGAAATCCAGAAATAGAACTGAAACAAAACGTATATCTTATCACGACATACTATAAAAATTACAGAGCAGAATCCTAGTTTCAGCAAGCAAAACACAGTAATACAGACCACAGTCCCTAATAATTTATTTACACGTTTAGAGGCATTTTGTTGTTATATTTTCCATTTGCAGGAAGTTTTAAGGACATTAAAAGATTGCCAAAGTACAACAAATAGTCTCTGGCAGGTAGGGTAGGCAAGATGTGGCACACTTGTTGGTAGGCAGAGGGAGTGGAGGTTTAGGAGAAACACCCAAGCATCAAAGGTTACTACCAGCGTACCAAAAGATCACAGATGGATAATGTGTGGCAGGTAGAATTGGCCAGGAGACAGCATGTCACTCTTGCAGGTGGACATGAAACTTGAGGGAGTGTGAATTCTTAGTCACTGTTATGAAAACCCTGCATCCCACCTAGACTACTCCTGCCTCCCACGGATGGTAGATGTACCACTGATTGAGAACCTCTGATCTAGTCAACAGAAGTAACAAATCCCCAATGTTGTCTAATATCAGAGCTTTAGTTTAATGCTGTTCCGTAATAAGAAAATGTAAACATTACCAGTGCAGTCCTATGCAAAATTACTCCAATCTACACCCAGTGATTTCAATGGACTTACACTGAAGTAGCTCTGCATAGGACTACACTGTAAATTAACTTGTGCCTGAGATGTAGCATGGCTGTAGACCAGGGATCCCAAACCTTTTTTTTTAGACCTTCGGGGCGCAGTCACAAAATGGCTACCACAGAAGGCGGGGCAAACCTCAAAATGGCAGCTGTCGCTTACTTTCAGTCACACAGTGAAGATCCTTTAGCTATGGTGGCAGCTGCTGCCAAAGCAATATTTTAAAAAATTTACTCTGCCAATCAAATCTCTAGTAGCCTATCAGAAGCGTTGCTCGGCCAAAGCCCCACATGGCCCTGCCCTCTTTTAAAAAAACACCTGGTGGGCGCCAGGAAAGGTTTTGGCGAGCGCCATGACACTCACTGGCACCCTGTTGGAGACCCCTGCGATGCTCCCTCTAAGTTGTGGAGTTTTGTGAGCAAAAATTCTACTTTGTGAGCTACTGACATTAAAGCAGTGATCGAGCGATCTGGCTGCTGCATAAATTAGTTTGCTCTGGAGCCATCCTTCCTGAGCTAAGACAAAAACGTGTGAGTCTGAGGCTAAAAAACTGTGAGCTGGCTCACACTAACTCAGCTTAGAGGGAACACTGGACCCCTGCTACTTGAAACGAATCCAAGGCGTGCCCTCTCATTCCCTCGTTGGGATGGCCTTTGAGATAGTCCTGTTACACCAGGGAGGGGGGAGATGCTCTTTGGCTGCTAACCCATGTTGCAACCATGCAGTGCATTAAAAGCAGAGGCAGTTGCCATGAAGTTGATTCGGGTCTACTGTTTCCAGGAAAATTCAGACAAGCTGTGAAGAGTTCGGAGAATAGCTGTTAATGTGATTAAAGACTTGGAGCTGAGTGCCCAAATTATTTTCACTACAATAGCGTGGATAACTCGGAGGGAGCATTAAATGATCATGAAGAACAAACAGGAGAAATTCTTACGTGATACTTGCCTGATTAGTGCTGTGCACGTGGTGGCAATCTGAAACAACTGTGTCCTCCTGGTGCGCCCATCCCAGAGGTGTCAAACTCATTTGTTACTAGGGCCGGACCTGACCTAAATGTCACTTTGTCGGGCCGGGCCACGTGCACCATAAACATAATGCCAGGTACTAGAGATACAAACTGTATAAAGGACAGCAGCTGGTAAGCTCTGAGTTGTTGTATCCTCACTGCAAGACCCCCGTAGGCTGGGAGGGGGGTGCAAAGGGAAACCCATATGGGCGGACTGGAGACCCAGTGGTGCAGCCCTGGGCAGATGCTCCCCACACTGCTTGACTGCTGCAGCCAAGGTTGTTCTGCCACACTGAAGCCACCATTGGAGTGGCTCCGCCCATTCCCCCGAAGACATCTCCTGTTCCCTCACTAGTTGCTCACGGGCCGTTTAAGAGCCCTGGAAGGGCCGGTTCTGCCCCCCCCCCGCCTTATGTTTGACACTCCTGGCTCATTATTATTATTCTTATTATTCGACTTTCTATCCCGCTCACCCCTAAGGGCTCTGAGTGGCTTACATATATATTAGGTCCAACATTCCTAGCCTAGGGCCACATATGTGCAGGGGGAGGTGGATATCCTACCAGGATATCCTACTCATCTGATTCCAATGACACCACCACATGGGTAGTGTATTTATCTGATGGGATGCAATATTTTGACAGTTGGCTGTTGGAAAAAACTTATTTCTTCTGCAATATAGACACTTGGATAAAGAAAGCAAACCAGTTGTATTTGTGGAGAAGGGAGGAAAGCTGGACATAACCGCCCTCCCCTCCCCAGTACTTGGGGACTCCTGGCAAACAACATTGCATGTGTTAAACCATGTGGGAAATCTCAGTGTTTCTCTAACATCAAAGCAAGCACACTGATCGTATACATCATTCAGAAGTACTTCCACTGATCTGAATAAAACAGACATCCAAGTGAGCATGGGTTGCCGCTTGCAATTCTAAACATCCTTTTAAGAAGCAAGAACCTGTTTACAAATTGCAGTCATCACATGGAAAGCAGCTATGGGTGAGCCCGGGACTGACCGCAGAGAACTGAACACATGAAACAGACCAATCTGTCTACTGGGTTCTACAGGGGCTCAGGCAAAGGTCTTTCACATCACCTACGACCCAATTCTTTTTTTAGAAAAAAGAAAATTACTGTACATTGATCCTGGAACCTTCTGCATGCAAAGCAGATGCTGTATGACTGAGCACTTCTTATTCTAGAGATTCCACTGGAGATAGGCAGAAAAGGCTACAGGTGAGCTGATTGTTCTCCGGTCCTTCCTTGTTTATCTATGCTTATGTTATATTTTTCTTAACGTGTTAGCGTTCGAATTTAGAATTGCCAGCCCATTGTTGGCAACCAGTAGGAGCCAGGAGGTGGAGACACAACACTGCAATGCCACTTCTACTTGAAAACCAGGAAGTTATGTCACCATGTCCTCTGACACTCTAGTAGTTTACCAGATCTCTGTGGTTTTTACCATAGAGATCTGGTAAATTCATAGGGCACTACATGACATGGTGATGTCACTTTTGACTGGAAATGACATTGAAACATTGGGCGATGCCATTTCTCCCCAGCGGCTCATCCGAGTGGCAGTGGGAGGCAAAGGGCAATTGCTTGCCTGCCAAAATGGGCAACCTGGAAGCCATAGTCAAACTAGAAGGGAGAAGTGAGAATGAGATCGGACCCAATCAGATGATATATGACCGATTTGTGCTGTGTGTGTATGTAGTAGGAATCCAAAGCAATCCTGCACCCCTGTTGTGCCTACCCAATTCCAATGACAACACTAGATGGTCCTCACATGGGTGCGATATGTAAAAGGAACAGGCATGTAGAGGCCGTCAAATTGTGTGGCCGATTTCCAGATTGGGCCACCCATGCCAAGTGGGCAGGCACACACTTTTTCTCCATCGTGTGGGCGTGCTTGTCATCTGCTGCCGCTGACGAGGAGCATAAAATGTAGCTAAGCTCCAAGCGCCATTGAAAACAGCTGACCTTCTCTGTAAACACGCCTGGGTGCATTTTAAAGCTGCAGACCCAAGGCGCTGAGTCCATGCAAGCAAAACACACCCACCCACACCCCTCACACCCACACTTGCTGCTCCCCAGCATTAATGTGGCTCTTATTTGGGCTCTGAAACACATTGTTTACAAGTAGGTTCGCAATTTACACAAAGAGCCCATACTGAGAGCTTTAAACCAGAGAAGATTACAAAAAACAAAACAAAACACAGTTGTGTATGTATCCCTATTGATTATAGATGTGCATGCTCAAAAAGGTAGATGAGTAGATAGGAAGATGCCATCTGCATAAAGTAAGGGGGAGAAATCCACACGGGCTATGGGAGGCGAAGGCTTTGTTGGAGGCATGGGCACTGGAACTGCTGTGGTCATCTTTATCCCTGCTGGTCAATCAATAAGCATCCTTTCTGGCACACATATATAATGTACACTGTACAGTGCCCAAGAGAGCACTGTGACATGTAGTATCTCCATGGCATAGAGAGAAATGCTCTTTAATAATTCAGGAATTATCTGTACTAATTAATCCCCTGATTGCTGAAACATTTTCCCTCCATATTGCAGGTAGAATATAAAACAATTTAGCTTTTCCGGCAATCCTGCTTTGTAATCAAGAAAGGGATCAGTCAGTAATAAAAGAAAAATACAAGGATTTCATATCAAATTCTTATTAAAAGAGAGTTAAAAGAAGATTGTGGTAAATCACCAAAACTAAAAACAGAGGTCCTATCAAAGCATAATTATTTTGGCCCGTTATTTTCTCTATCATTGTATGTAACCCTAGCAAATAAGATCAGAAGGTAGGAAATCTTTTTATTATAACCCCCTGTGCTCTTCATCTGGAATGGGAGAGGGAGATCAAAACTCTGAAATTACAATTAAAAAAATAATAATGAAAATTGTAAAGTTAAAAAAGAAGTACCTACCCTCAGCCAAGGCTGACTAAAAAGAGGCATGAACAGTACAGTAAACTATTCAGAGACACAACAGGTAACATTTTGTGGAAACATATTTTAGCTCATACAGTAGTCATATTCCCCGCATCGACATTTTGAAAACTGTGTTATGCGAAATTTTCCACAGTAGGTTTTTCTTCACCAGGCGCAAAACCAAAGTTCTCTCCTCCTTACCCTGCAGTTTTGGAACCAGCTAAAACTGGGGATTCCAAAAATGTACGGTAAGAAGGAAAAAACTTCGGGTTTGTGCCTGGTGAGGAAAAATCTGCTACGGAAAGTGTCACATAACGTGCAGTTTTTAAAATGTCAATGTGGGGAATTTCACTACTGTGGACGTGTTCCAGGGCTCGCCTGATGTCATCAGATTTTAGAAGCTAAGCAACATCGCCCCTGCTAGTATTTGGATGGGAGACTTCCAAGGAATACCAGGGTCGTGAGGCGGAGGCAGGCAGTGGCAAAACCACCTCTGAACGTCAGCTGTGACTTAATGGCACTTTCCACCACCACCACTCCAGCTCACAGAGAACTTATTTCTCAAATTTTATTTATTTTATTTCTATTTCTCCCTTCCCTTCCCCACTTCTGAACTGCTGTTATGAGTTCCCTCTCCCCCTGCCCAGAAACCGGCCTGGTAGTCCAGAGCTGGGGCAGAAATTTCCAGGACACCATCATCATGGACTCCATTTGGGTCTTTAGTTTTTTAAACTGTCTTGTAGGATTTTAATGTTTTACATGTTTTTACGGCATTCTGCCCTCATGATCAATCCTCCTCCTCCTCCTCTCTCAGAATAAATTGCACAAAGTTGTTGTGAGCATAGAACAGAAAGGAGGAACTGGAACCATGTATACAGCCTTGAGCTCTTTGGAGAAACAGAAGGATAGAAACACAGAAAATCAGGGGTCATTTGGAGCAGAAGCGTGCAGGAGCGGAGCTCTGGCAGTTAGAAGCACAGGTGGCGGCAAGCCCTCCCCCCCCAGCTCCCAGCAGGAGCACAAAGCAGCATGTGTAGCATTCCTCCTGGGCCCAGATAGGCTACTCTGGGACTGGAATGACAGCCCCCAGAGTGGAAAGACAGTCCCTAGGGGTGGAGCCTGAGTGGTGGGTGTTGCCTTCTGACACACTTCCAGTGATGTCAGGGGATGTGGCATATGCAAATAAGTTATGCTAATGAGTTATGCTAATGAGCTCCTGCACCTCTTTTTCTACTAAATGACCCCTGCACAAAATAAACAGGGCCCTAGAGTATTTGCCTTGCAAAACCATCAATACCATGATGGGCCAAGGGAAAGCCCTTTCTGAGTCTCCCAATGTGTTGGCAGATTTCAGGATTCAGTTATAAGTTTTAGGACCAGGTGAGAAAAGGACAATTTAAGTCGATGGCGGTTCACTGCTAAGTATCCTACAGGCAATAACCTTTCTCAATAAAGCAGGTCAGTTGGATGACCTACAACAATAATCACCTGACTCTCCCTGGCCCATAAGACACCAGATTGGCCATCACCAGAGTGAGAGCAGCTCCACACTGGTGGAATGAGCTCCCGAAAGACATCAGGACCCTGCGGGACCTGTTACAGTTCCACAGGGCCTGTAAAACGGAGCTCTTCCACGAGGCCTTCGATTAGGAGCCACCACTGGTGAATGAGCTATTAACAACTGGACTACTATGGCCCCCGTGCTATTGGCTTCTAGAACAACTTCGGACACCGTCCTAGCTTCATTGGACCACCTCATAGAAATTCGTCAACTGGATTCTACTGCATTTTATGTAATTTATTTGTAATCTGAAATTTTATAATATTGTATTTATTCATGTTTTATTGCATTTTAAACTGTTGTATGCCCCCTTGAACCTGCTTGCGCAGGCAAGGCAGGATATAAATCGAAATTAATAATAAATGAATAAATAAATAAATTCTTGTCTTCAGTTTGTTTTGGAAAACGCTTTCATGCCTTCCCCCTGTGTATAGCCTCACTGATGTCGAAGGGATTAGGAAACGAAAAGGTAAGAAGGTTTTGGTCGAAGGAAAATCTAGCAGACAGCAGAATAATCACCCAAGGGAAGTGAGAACAGGACAATTTAAGTCGATGACAGTTCACTGCTAAGCATCCTACAGGCAATAACCTTTCTCAATAAAGTGGGTCGGCTGGGTGACCTACAACAATAATCTGTAATCTTGTACGAGCCAAGACGCAATAAAAATGATGGATTTCCAACCTGTCACCCCCACCAATTCGCCCTGCTTTCTGTGTATAACGTAACTTCTTCCATTATCTCAGTCATAACAAAGTCACCTATAAATCCGTCCCTTCACTTTTCCTACTTACTGCCTATTAAAATGCCAATCTCCACTCTGATTCAGAAAAGCCACGGTGGTGCATAACCTTTGTGCATTAACGTGGCTACACTGCTTCCTCCTTGTGAGCCCCTCCCCCACCTGGGTACATGAAAGTACCTTCGGCATATGACTCCATACCGCAGCATCTGTGGTGATATCAGAACATAAGAACACAAGAGAAGCCAATGATGAATCAGGCCAATGGTCCATTTAGTCCAACACTCTGTCACACAGTGGCCAAAAATACCAGGTGCCATCAGGAGGTCCAGCAGTGGGGCCAGGACACTTGAAGCCCTCCTACTGCTGCCCTCCCCAGCACCAAGAATAGAGTGCATCACCTGCCCCAGACTATCTATACCTTGTGGCTAATAGCCACTGATGGACTTCTGCTCCATAAGTTTATCTAATTCCCTCTTGAAACTGTCCATGCTTTCTGTAGCTGCCACCACCTCTTGTGGTAGTGAATTCCATGTGTTAATCACTCTTTGGGTGAAGAAGTATTTCCTTTTATCTGTTCTAACCTGACTGCTCAGCAATTTCATTGAGTGCCCACAAGTTCTTGTATTGTGAGAAAGGGAGAAAAGTACTTCTTTCTCAACCTGCTCTATCCCATGCATAATCTTATAAACCTTGATCATGTCACCCCTCAGCCGTCGTTTCTCCAAGCTAAAGAGTCCCAAGCGTTTTAACCTTTCTTCATAGGGAAAGTGTTCCAACCCTTTTATCATTCTAGTTGCCCTTCTCTGCACTTTTTCCAATGCTATAATATCCTTTTTGAGGTGTGGTGACCAGAACTGTACACAGTATTCCAAATGAGGTCGCACCAATGATTTATACAGGGGCATTATGACACTGGCTGATTTATTTTCAATTCCCTTCCTAATAATCCCCAGTGTAGCGTTGGCCTTCTTTATTGCAGTTACACACTGTCTAGACATTTTCATTGAGTTATCTACTATGACTCCAAGAGTCTCTGCCAGTTCAGACCCCATCAATGTGTATTTATATTTAGGATTTTTGGCTTCAATGTGCATCACGTTGCACTTGGCCATATTGAACCCCATTTGCCACGTTGACGCCCACTCACCCATCTTCAACAGATCCCTTTGGAGTGCCTCACAATCCTCCCTGGTTTTCACCCCCTGAACAACTTTGTGTCATCTGCAAATTTAGCCACTTCACTGCTTACTCCCAATTCCAAATCGTTAATAAACAAGTTAAAAAGCATCAGACTGAGTACTGATCCCTGTTGTACCCCACTGCTTACCACCCTCCATTGAGAAAGTTTACTCAGTCTCTGAAATGGCAGCCAGTAAAATAACATCTAGCGAAGGTAAAGTGTGCCATAGAATTGCAACTGATTCGTGGCGTCCCCATGGGCTTTCAAGGGAAGAGACTCAGAGGCGGTTTGCCGTTGCCTTCCTCTGCATAGTGACCCTGGACTTCCTTGTTGGTCTCCCATCCTCCAAGCTCTACGTAGATCAGGCCAGTCTGAGTTATTACGGCTGCTAACATCTAGCTAGATGATGCAAATGGAAATGTATTTCCTAGTAGCTCCAAGAAGGCTAGTATCAATACAGCAATAAAAAGCTCTTGCAAAAAGGAAACTGGCTGCATTCAGGTAACACTTTTAACCAAGACTATGTGCATGAAACCAACCTGCTGCCCCGCTGGTATGCATACACTGATCCTCCCTCCTGATGCAAAGAATCCCAGTTAAAAACCAACTCCGATTACCCATAATCAATGTTTCCTCTAATTTTTTTCTCTCTCTACTGAGCAGAGCAGTTCATATCCTGAGCAGAATATAACTGCTGTGATCTAAAAATGAGCAATGGGCAGTGCAAGACCCTGTGTGGCTCCAGAATGCTGCTGAGCGGGGCTTCTGGTGTTAATGAGCGGCCACTCATGTGTACAGCTTAGAGGAAACACAGCCCATGATGCACAAATGAAGCTTCCTGGGCTAACCAGAGTTAGTTCCCCTCCTCTAAACTGGGATTCTAAATTCCAGAGTTAGAATCTTATTCTGCATGGGGAAAACCAATCCCCATTAACCCATATCTCTGCATTAATAAGATACAGGTAAACCAGAGTTAGTTCTGACTTGGATTCTCGGGGGAGGAAAGAAGGAGACCTGCATGTGATGAGCCAGATCTGTGCATATCCTGAATTAACATTGGTTAATTGTCTGAATGCCGCCAGAGAAAGACAGAATCAAATCATATCCAATTAAAGCATGAATTTTTATTCATGCAATTCTCCCGCTTATTTTTATGCTGAGAACAAAATAGGACAACAGTGTTTCACACACCCACAAAGCCTGAGAAATGCTATCATCTTAAAATGTAGGTATATAGATCTTGTCCCATGTTACATGTACATGTGAAAAACTACAGCATGAATGCAGTATTGGCACCTGGACATCTATAGTGGTACATGGGGAGCCACAATTACCTGAAGGTCTGTATGTACACTCATGGGTAGATTACGCAAAACCCTTTTGTTCTGGTGTGATGTGACAGACTGAACTTTTTAAAAGCTTAGAAGTGCTTTACAAACAACTGAAGGACTGTGAAGGGTTAATTCTTCACAGAAGCCAGAGAGCCTTGAGTGACAGGCTGTTCCAAGAGATCTGATTGGCTAGCATCAGCTGAACAGAGAGATACTTTAGAGCTGAATGCTGAGGAGGAGAATTCATTTGGAATTTAGCCCTGATGGACTGCATTTTAACATAGACAGGAGAACTGGGGAGAGTTGGCAAGGATGACTAGGTAGGTAAACAGAGACTCCCATTCGAGCCAAAGAAAGGGGACAGATCTTCTAATGAGAGGAGAATTTACCTACCAAGTCAAACAGGGAGTTAGCTCTGAAGAGTGAAGAGACCCCTGGTCTGGTGTGGTTAGAAACTGCCTTTAAAGACCTTAAGAGTCAGTTAAAAACTCAAGACAAGTACTGGTGTTTCAAGAGAAGGGGTTTGGGTACTAGAAAGAGTGTACCAGCCTTTTGGAAAGAGTCAGAGAATACGCAAAGAAAATGTACTGAAGTGTTTTGGGGAGAACACTGGAACAAATGCCTCCCCAGGTTCCATCCCTAAATCTCCAAGTTTCCCAACCTGGATCTGGGAAATCTGCTCCACCATCCCCCACTGGTGTCCAGGGAAGACCTGGCAAGCCTATGGCTCAGGACCCCCAAAATCTGGCCCTGGCCCTGTGTGTCCTCCTAGTGGTGCCAGCTCCAAATTGGGAAACATGTGGAGATTTTGGGGGTGGAGCCTGGGTTGGGTTTGTGGAAGGGCAGGGACCTCAGTGGGGTACAATGACATACAGTCCACCCTCCAAAGCAGCCACTTTCTCCAGGGGAACTGATCTCTGTCATCTGGAGATCCTACCATTTAGGACCCAATCCACAAACATTTGGTCCCATAGTTGCCACGGGCTACCTACTAGGCAACAATACTGCTGAAACAATATTCTACCACAAGAAGGGTTAGGGTAGGTATCAATCACACCTGCTTTGCAGTGACTTGCATCTAATTTCTGCAGGAAAACTCTCTCCATTGCCTGCTATTTACAACAGAGCTCCAGACCACAGAAATCAATTCTCCTGGAGAAAATGGCAGCTTGGGAGGGTGGACTGTATGCTATGGCATCATAATCCTCTAAGGTCCCTCTCCTCCCCAAACCCCATCTTCTCCACCTCCAAATCTCCAGAAATTTCCCAACCTGAAGCTGGCAACCCTTCCGCTATCCCTTTATGTCAATTTTTGCATCAATTCTGCAGAACGTTACATTTTTTTTTAGAAAAGGATCAATGTTTGAGATTGCCAGGCTGCTTTAACAACACAGAAAATACTCCGGTGTAACAAGCACTGTCTTTTCTGCCTTTTCCAGCTTGTTACCCATCCCTGAGGGAATATGCAAAGGCTGGCTTTACACAAGGATACGGATTCTGGCAAGTAACTCTTGGAAGACCAGAAAAACTGGTCAGCCCATTGAATCTGACAAGAGGATAATGAATGGGGATTAAACAATATTTGCATCCTGTTGTTAAAGTAGTTCTACAATTGTCTACTGTCGGGAGGTGTATTTATTCTACTGTCGGGAGATGTATTTATTCCCCACTAGGACGCAATTGAGAAATTCTGCACTGCCTTGTAGGGGGGAAAATGTAGTTTGTCATCAGAAGAATTAAGAAGTCTGAAAGGGGATTTCTGTGCAGGCACAGATTCTTCAGCAAAGGGGAATAAAGACTACCAAGGACTAACTAATAAGAGGAATTGGTACGGAAATCTAATTCATCCCACAGACCTGCTTTCAAATATAATGCCAGTTTTTCCAACAAGGGGACAAGGGCCCATACATTTAGGGCATGCTTGGGTGGGAACTACATCCATTTCTTGGTCCCAATGACTATAGTTTCGGGGGCTAAGGAAAGCATTAGCTCAGCCGCCTCCTAGACCAGCAGTCCTCAAGCTCTTTGGTATGGTGACCCATCCAGGGCTTGCCCAAGATTTTTTGGCACCCTACGCAAACTATGGCCCTGGCAGCCATCTTGTTCAGCATTCCATTTTCTACAGGGGCAGATCAAAAAATTCTGTTCCTCAGCAAGCCCTAGGAAATTTTGTTTCAAAAATAACGTCCCATAGGTTCGCATTTGAAATTAATCTGTCTTTCAGGGTATATATATATTTTCAAATGTAGGGTTCAAACAAAGCAAGAGCACAAGCCAGCTAAAGATAGTGCTGAGCCCCTATGAGATGTACTTCCCCTTTCCAATGATTTTTTTGGAGGTATGTTTGCATCCTTTTGGAAGAGGATACAAAACAGCTTATAAAAGATAGGAAGGACATCCCAGCTGCTGAGGCATCCAGATGCACCTGAGAAAGCAGAGGTCACTCCATCCACATGATACTTCAGGGAATCCCCCACATGGTGTCTGCCGACATCTTTTCTGGCCCCCTCAAGGTTTTTGTAGAAAGTAGGTGGGGGCTTCTGCCCAGCAAGGCTTCTGACTGGCCACTGGAGATTTGATTGGATGTGCAAATTTTTAAAAACGTTGTTTGGGCAGCAGCTGCCACGACAGGACAAAGATCTTCCCTGTGTGACTGAAGGTCAGCTCCAGCAGCCATTTTGTGGCTGGCTCAGCCTCCTCCAGCAACTATGCTGCGGCAGCCATTTTGTGGCTGTGCCCTCCACACTGCACCAGAATTCCAAAGGCGTCTGCAGCCTGGAAAAGGCTGGAAACTCCTGCTATATTGCATGAAATGGGATGCAGATCCCTGTGTTAAGTATGAGACTCAACAAAGGATTCAGCTTCAAGTGATTTCAGCTTTATTAAACAGTAACTGTAAGTCAGGAACACACAACAACAAGGGGAGCACAGCTCCTTCTTTTAAACTCTCCCGGGCTGTCAAAGCCACACCCATTACAAGTTAAAGACCAATCAGAATACAGGGATAAAGGCCAATCAGGACCGTTCCCTCTTTGCAACAATATCACTCAGTGATTGGGTAATTACACAGGTTTCACAGAAACCGACCAATAGCAATGCGACATCTGAAGAGCCACATTCAGACTCAAGCTTAACATGTGAATAGATGGGAGCGATTCACATTCAGTACATAACACCCTGTTTCCAGAGTACATGTCTGTAGAGGAGTGCAGGAAAAAATCTTGCTGGGAAGCGCCACCAGCACAGCAAGAGAGGGAGCATTGTGGCTCCATGGCTTTAACAGTGCCAATGCACTCTTTCCCCCATTCAGAGACAGGGTAAGCGGAGGGCTTCCTTTGCCTTCAAGTCGACACTACTGCATAACCAAATCTGATTGGCTGCACGGTGCCACGTTGCCTCTATATTCACAAAATTATCCCTGACTGGTTGGGATCAGGCAGCGAAGAATAAATGACATGATTCACAAAGTTTATCCAGTGTGGTGGACCAGCCATTTAACCCACGGGGGAAGTTCTCAGTGGGGTGCTGCCCTAGAGGGACACTGGAAGCCAGAAGCAAGCACGGCCAAACCTTACTGCAGATCTGCCCACGCCTCAAGGAACCATTTGGCCGGAAGTCTTCAGCGGCCACAACAATCAGCGTCAGCTTGTCAACTGCCTCCTCCTGCTAGGCATGCCGGTTCTGTGTTGAGAAATTCCCAGAGACTTGAGGGGTGGAGCCTAGGGAGGGCGGGGTTTGGGGAGGGGAGGGACTTCAGCAGGGTATAATGCCATAGAGACCAACTTCCAAAGCAGCCATTTCCTCCAGGGGAACTGATGTGATGGGCCACATCTCCAACCACGCTACTAGCATATTGAAGTGATTTAAAAATGCCACAAGGTACTCACAATGCTGCAGGCTGAAGCACTCTTGGCTCCCCCCCGGTGCTTTTTCAAGTGTCAAAACAATGTGTCTGTGTGTGGGGGTGTGGTGGCCATTTTGGTGCTTGAAAAGGTGGGAGGGATGCTGCACTGTGGGCCCCATCTGAATTTTTAACCTACATTTAAATGGTGGTGGCATCAGGGTTGCCAGCCTTGGGGGGAGGGGGGCTGGAGATCTCCCGCTTTTACAAGTGATCTTCAGCTGACAGAGACCAGCTCCCCTGGAGAAAATGGCTGCTTTGAAAGGCGGACTCTGTGGCACTATACCATGCTGAGGCCCTCCCCTCCCCAAACCCCGCCCTCTCCCGGATCCACCCCCAAAGCCTCCAGGGATTTTCCAACCCAGAGCTGGCCACCCTAGGTGATATCCTCGTGGTGGACATGAGGGTGCTGTCACATCTAGTTTGGCTCTTAATTTCTCCCCAACGCACGCCCTACAGAAGGAAACATGTTTCATGGATTTACAATGGTTTCACTCCTAAAGGCTTGCCCCGAGTAACAACTGTGAACTATTTAGAAAGTCACCAAAGAATAAAATAGGTAGGTATCTAGCAATCATCACATCTGGGGGTCAGCTTTTCTATTACTTTAGCAGGCAAGATGCAATATTAGCAGTTACAGAAGAGAGAAGTCATGTTCTGCTGCAGCAAACTCAAGGGTCTGGCAGCATTTTGTTAAAGACCAGCAAACATCCTGCGGCGGAAGCTTTTATGTGGGCTAGGTTCTCCTCTATCGGATAAAATGAAGTGGTCACTTAAGTTATTTTATATAGATGTACAGAGAGAAGCGAGGCATAAAATAAAATGTTGGCGGTGAAGCTAGTAATGCAAGCATCAGACAAATAAGGCTGTGACCCACAAATGTTCTGTGTTGCATGTGCTTAATAACTGCGCATCACTTCCCATTCAAGAGCAGAAACCTAAACTGGGCTGAATGAATGCTGAGTCATCGGCTTCACGGCATAATGACTCATCGCAAAGCATCGCTGTAATGTCCATCCCCCGACAATAATCTTAAACCTGTTGCTGCTCATCCCACAGCTCTGAATAGAATTTTTAAAACAAATTTCAACAATGGAGAATAAGATTTGTGGCATCCTCTAAACTTGAGCAGATGTTCGGTTGGAAGAAATACAGACGGCATTGTATAGCTCAAGAAGATAGAATAACGGTCTGCAAAGGGAGACAGATGGGATATCTTATACCTCAGCAGAATGGAGTGTTTGGGGGATATTTTTTTCACGCCTTAAAAAAAGCCTTCTATTGACACAACCTGGCATTGGCCTTTCGTGCTGCAGCATCACACTGCTGACTCGTGCTAGGTCTGTTATTCACTGAACCAAACATATCCTTCTTGGAAGTGCTACAGCTGCTCTTATTTCATAATACTTACGTGAAACTTAGAACAGTGTTTAGCCACCAAGTTCAATGGGATTTTCTTCAGGGAAGGACACACAGGATTGAAGTAAACATCTCCTTTCTTATACGCAACACCTTACGCTTTGCCCTCGCTCAATTTATTTCTGCTGACTCCATCAACTTCCTAATTGCAAAGCTATGGATCCCAGGAGGCGGCACTGCCAACTGTTCTAAACCAGTGGTCTTCAGCCCACGTTCCATGCCCAGTAGTCTCAAGGCTAGATTGTTGTAAGATAGGGCTGCCCTTGGAAATAGAATGCGGCCACTAGGATTATTGACTGGTTTATACCGCCCTGATCATATAACGCCGTGCTTCGGCAGCTTTGCTGGCTACCTATTTGTTCCCAGACACAATTCAAGGTGCTGTCTGCTGCTTTTAAAGTGCTTCATGGCCTGGGACCCACATACCTGGTGGACCACCCTTCCCCATATGATCCCATGAGCCACATTAGGTCATTGGGAGCTGTATTTCTGACAGTCCCCTCTATTTGGGAGGTCCACTCATCCACAGCCCATGTCTTTGGTGGCTGCCCCTACTTCTTGGAATAGCCTGCTGGATACGCTACAGAAAGCTCCCGTGCCCTCTCTTCCATAAAAGGGAAAACGGGGAATTATCTTGATGCACCTTTGGCAGCCGGTGGTGACCTGTGTTGCAGCAGTCGCAGTTTCAACTCAGTGCATGTTAACTGATGTGTTTTAACTCATTTTTAACTGTGTATGTTTATATATTTTTAAAGCTGCCTTTATCATTGTGGAAAGGCGGGCATAAATATGTTAAATAAATGAATGAATGAATACAGTAGCCGAGACCCCCCCAGGTGTGGTGGGTTGTATAGGGCCGTCAGCCTCCAGGTGTTGGTCTGGAGATCACCTGGAATAACAACTCATTACCAGACTACAGTTCGCCTGGAGAAAATGGCTGTTTTGGATCGTGGATTCTAAGGCATTATACCTTACTGAGGTCTCCCCCCCACCCCCAGACTCTACAGTTCTCAGGCTCCACCCCCAAACCTCCGGGAATCCCCCAACCTGGAGCTGGAAACCCTGGGACCCTTATTAGGTCATGAGCCCCCTTCAGAACTGCCATTTTTATAACTGGTTTTTGGAAGGACCTCCCTCTGGTGTGTATATGTAAAACCAGACAACCCAGACTGCTTTGCATCCGGGGCCACTTTGCATACCTACGGCGTGCTGGCGAGGTCATCACGCTGGCTCCTCCCCTGCCTGTCATTTGGTTGCCGCTCTGTGTGTCCTGCGCTGCCTCCTGGATTTTGAAGGCGGGCCTTATTCCTGGAATGGTTGAAATCCACTGCTTGGAACTCTGTAACAACACAGAACCCGGCAAATGCACATGGAAGATCGGCTTAAGGTCCAGCAGTGATGTCCTCCACCACTACCAGTTCCTTTTCATTTTATTTTATAAACCAATTTAGACAGAAGGAGGAGGAGATTGGATTTATACCTCGTCCTTCACTACCTGAAGGAGTCTCAGAGTGGCCTACAATCTCCTTTCCCCGCCCCACAATGGACACCCTGTGAGGTAGGTGGGGCTGAGAGAGCTCTTCCGAGGACTGCTCTTGAGAGAACAGCTCTGAGGGAACTTGGGACCGACCCAAAGTCACAAGAAAGCAATATAGTTGAGTGTGGTCTCACATTTTTTCTGGCTTCGTCATACCCTCTGCTCTCGAAGCACCGCATCTTTGTGTTTCGAGCAAGGCAAGGCTGACAGTGCTTTGGTTTGTTATTTATGCATTTATTTAAAACATTTCTGTGCCACCTTTCCATACCCAATTCATGATCCCCAAGGTGGCGAACATCAAAACCAGTGTTCCCTTGAAGCTGAGTTAGTGTGAGCTAGCTCATGGTTTTTTAGCCTCCGGCTCACACATTTCTGCCTTCGCTCAGGAAGGAGGGCTCCAGAGCAAACTAGTTGATGCAGCAGCCAAATCTCTCGCTTGCAACGTTCATGCCAGTAGCTCACCAAGCAGAATTTTTACTCCCAAGACTCCATAGCTTAGAGGGAGCATTGATCAAAACATTCCAAACGAGGGTTGCCAGCCCCGCCCCGCCCCCCCCCCCGCCACTGGCAGGGAATGGGGAGGGGAGGGTTGCTAGATCCAAGCAGGGAAACTCCTGAAGCCTGGGGAGAGCAGGGACCTCAATGGGGTACCATGCCACAGAGTCCAGTCTCCAAAGCCTTTTCTCCAGGGGACCTGATCTCTGTAGTCTGAGCTGTAATTCCAGGGGATCCCCAGGTCCCACCTGGAGGCTGCCAGCCCTATTTCAAATATTAAAACGTTTCGGACACCAGAAAGCATTTAAAATGTATATTAAACAATTAAATAAAACATAGTATAAAGACATAAAAACACAAATGGAGAGGAGGGTTAATGAGTTAGTGAGTGAACGTTGACCGAAACGGAAAAAAAGCCTCCACAGTAGGAAGAAACAGTTCTACATGCAAAGCAAAGAAACGAGAAAGAGAGAGAGAGAAAGAGGAACACAACTTTTCCATTAGTGACTCTCAGGTTTAAGTGGCTGTGCACAAAAAAACAAATAACTCGTTTTGCATTCTAACTTCTGGCAAATACCCAGTAAAACAGGCTAGGGAGGGGATAATTTGTGCTGACAGGCATATGTGCATTTATACCCGAAAGGGGAGGGGCAGAGATGAGAATGGTTGAAATATATTGTAAACAAGCGTGCATTAGATAGAAGGTTAACAGAAACTATGGCGCTGCTCAGCCGGGGTTTCCAGGGAGGGTGATGTCATCCACTTCCTCTGTCTGCATGACTCAGCAGAATGTCGGATCCTGAGACTTGATTCTAACAAAATACTCCTTCCACGGGTGGAAATAGCTGGGGAAAGTAATGCTGGAGTCCTAAAGACACTTTCCTGGGAATAAGTCCCATTGAATAACATGGGTCTTACGTCTGTGTAAATCCACTTAGGCTTGCTCCATAACAGGGCCATATGGGTCAGATATGCTCCCTATTTAGGCAAGCTGGCAGGCACCGTAAAAGAGTGCAGATCTTAAACTGGTAAAACAATTCCCTAAACTACACTACTTAAACAGCTTCAGAGTATAGTGCTGGACTTTTAAGTGTCCCCCCAACAAACATTTGTAAGTGGAATTGAATTAAGGCTGCAACCCTAAACATATTTTCTAGGATGCCAGTCTGACTTGACTTAGAAATAATTCATGCCGAAGCCATGCAGCACAATCCTAAAGAGATTTACTTGGAAGTAGGGATGCCAGCTTCCCAGAATTACAGCTCATCTCCAGATCACAGAGATCAGTTCCCCTGGAGAAAATGGATGCTTTGGAGGGTAGGCTCTATGGCACTGTACCCCACTGAGGTCCCTGTCCCCCCCAGGCTCCATCCCCAAATCTCCAGGAGTTTCCCAACCTGGTGCTGGCAACCCAGGGTCCCCATCCCCTGGGACCTGGCAACCCTATTTAGAAGTAAGTCCAATTCCATAGCATTTGGTTTGAAAATAACTCTTAAGAGAAATATGCCTGCTTTTGCAGTTTGGTAAGAGGGGTGGCCAATACAAAAACTTGTAAATTTAGATAGATTCTGGTAAATTCTTGGCAGTCAGGCAGGATGAAAGACCAATGCTTGTCTGAGATACGCTTGCCAGTCCTGGTCCTCATTATGCCTAAAAAGCAGTGACTACCGTTCTTAGAACCTACAAAAAAATTAAGGCATGCAAAATTAAAGATCTGCCAGCTGTAACAAAACTCATACCTGGAGAAGACCAGGCAGGGAACCCAGGCATGTTTAAAATGCCTTTCTTTCCCTTTCCCATCTGGGGAAGGGAAAGAAAGGCATTTAAATCCCCCCCCCTTCCCTGAATTTCTCCACAAAAGTGGAGAGGCTCAGGAAAAAAAGGGGGCATGTCTGCCTGCCTCCACTTCCCTCCCCAGCCAACCTGCCATGGCAGGCTGGCTGGAGAAGGCAAGGGAAGGGCGGGCAGGCAGACATGCCTGGGTTCCCTGCCTGATCTTCTCCAGGTGCCCCGCGGCTGCAGGGCACCTGGAGAAGACCAGGCAGGAGAGGAAGGGAACAAAAGGCATTTAAATCCCCCCAGATGGTGGGGCACCCCTGGGCTCCTTACTGCCAGAGCGCTGCTCCGGCGCACTCTGGCAGGAAATGACCCCTGCATACTATTAAAATACGATTAATGCTTAAATATCAAATGTAGCCTTTGAACTCTAGGACCCAAAGAACTGTACAAGCCAAGGCCCGTGTCTCCAAGAGAAAGTTTGTGGGAGTCCTCAGCTGTGTTTTCAAGCGAGAGCATAACCCTGGGAATGTGGAGACAAAAGTGCTGTAAATATGTTTCTCCTTTTCTTCCTACAAACCAGTTGCCTGCCTTCTGTTTTGTTGACAAGCGCTTGACAGCTTAGTGTATGACAAAGAGAGAATGTTTCACTTCTATAATGTTGTTCAGCCAAAGCAGATTCCGGTTCTGTTGTCAATGGACTCTGTGGCATGTCTCCCACAGATATGACTCCTGATTAAAGTAAGTCATAAATCTGCATTATAAGATGGACTGTGAGTATTGTGTATTGCCTTGACCAGCTTGACTGCTGAGCAATATCTTAGTCATCAGATAATAGGCAAATGGCAGCCTGGCACCAAAGCTATTTAGATCTGAGGAAAACTCAGGACGGGGGGGAGAGAGAGGGAGGGAGGGAGGGAGGGAGGGAGGGAGGGAGGGAGGGAGAGAGGCTTCCATCTCTCTGATAATGCAGAACCCCTCTTCGATTTAAAAAAAAATTCAATGTGTGTGATTCTCATGGATTCCATCAAGAGTAATCAATACACTGGATATAGCCCAACAATCTATTCTAAGGGTAGATATTCCAAACTGGTATAATAAATGAGTTGTTGTTTTTTTAAAAAAACCCCAAATAATAAAAGCAATGGCTTTTAAATTATTTATTTATCTATTTCATTTACATCCCACCTTTCTCTCCAATGGGGACCGAAAGCAGCTTACAATTCTCCCCTTTCCCACTTTATCCTCACAACAATGTTGCGAGGTAGGTTACTTTGAGAGTATGTGACTGGCCCAAGGTTACCTAGCATGCTTCCAGGACAAAGTGGGGATGTGAAGCTGGCTGCTCCACATCGTAATCTGGCATTGTAACCACTATACCACATGCTCACTGAGACCTTTGCTCACTGAGATCTTTGCGGGCATTTGGTGGGGTTGCTAGGCAACCACCACCCTATTTCAAGACTTCCAAGCCTTGGTTTCTGTCAATCAAAATGGGGGTACGTAGGGGACTGAAGATGGCAAAAGATGAAAGTCATGAAAAGGAGGGAAGGAAGCAGGGGAAAGGGAGAGAAGGAAAAGCAGGAGGAAGGGGAGAACAGAAAAAAAGAAGAAAAAGGGAGAGGGAAGGCAGAAAGCCTGAAGGCTTGGGAGAGCAGATAAAGGTAGGCAGGTAAGTTGGTGGGTGGGAAGGAGAGAAGAAAGCAAGTAATGTGCAGAGCTGCCAGGGGAGATGAAAGAATAATATGGGGAGTGAGATGTGGGGGGAAATGAGATGAGTTCTCCACTTATGTTCTGTATAGCTTTAGAAGCGACTTTAAAAAGAAATAAACAAGAAAAGCTAAATTGTGGCCATGTAATGTATCGCAACAGGGTATATAAAACAACTGTATTATTTAAAGTCGCCCTGAAATACTTACTTAATGAAGCGGATTTTCAAGATTGACCCACCAGGGGTTTTGACAGCTGCCAGTCATAAAAAGGGCCCCAACCAAATTCAGGAATTCAGAATAAGGCTGCCATCAGCTAACACATATAAGATCAAGCAGCGTACCTGTCAGTGCTCACTAGCTGAGGTCACTAAAGCATGCAGAGTTATGCCAAACAACAACAGGCACTGGGGAATAAGAAACGGAGTATTAAACTACTAGACACTAAATGGCCTTTAGGAAGTTCATTTTTGGCGCTTACCTGTGTACACAAAACAGTAAGGGCATTTGTTCCTATCACCCCTCATTCCTCAGGATTTCTACATCATATCTCCTTCAGGTGCCGTAGCCAGAATTTTGTGACTTGTGAGACAAAAATTTTTCTGGTGGGGCTGCCATTATTTATGGCTTAGAGTGCACTTGCATGCCCCCCCTGCTTCTTCCCAGAAGCATTTAAAAGGATCCTTTACATGCTTTTGAGGAAGCAGGGGGTGGTGTGCACCCTTCTCCCTCCCTCCAGCAAGATTTAAAGGGCCTTTCAGCTGATCAGTGGGGAGAAGGTAGCCCGTTGATCAGCTGGAAGGCCCTTTAAATCTTGCTGGGGCAAGGGAGAGTGGCGTGAGCCACCCCCGCTTCTTCTCAAAAGCATTTAAAGGATCTCTTTAAAGAAGTGGGGGAACCTTTAAGGAAGGGGGCAGAGCCCCCAATAGCCCCATCTTAGCTACGGACCAGATCCCCTTACTGTTTGTCTTCTTACTCTTCAAACAAGACCTGTTTCCTCATAATCTATTTTAAGGCGCCATCTGGGTCATTTTCAGGCACCAATCTTTTTTTGTCAAGCCAGCTATGGAAATGCATGTTAGATGCATGAAATGAAACCTCAGCTGGCAAATATAGACAGAGAGAGAAAACACTGAGTCGTGAAACCAAAATTTTCTTTCTCTTTCTGATGGCTGGGAACTTGCTTCACGCATCTGACAAAGTGAGATGTCAGTCACCACAGCTTTTATGCTTCAATAAATCTATTAGCCTTACCTGCAGGACCACTTCTCCTGGTTTGTCCCCTGGAGAAAACATAAGAGAAGCCAATGTTGAATCAGGCCAATGGCCCATCTAGTCCAACACTCTATCACTCAGTGGCCAAAAAATACCAGGTGCCATCAGGAGGTCCACCAGTGGGGCCAGGACACTAGAAGCCCTCCCACTGCTGCCCCCCCCCCAGCACTGCGCTCAAATGACCAACATCTCCTGGAAGTCCCTGGCCCAAAGTGTGTCTGGCTGTCCTCAACCTGAGCCGGGGCCTTTTTGACCCTGGTTCCAGCTTGGGATCTGCTACTGTTATGTATTATTATGTATTGTGTGAAACAATGCCTGAGTTTCAACTAAAAGCAGATATCCTGAAACACTCATTCTGATTGGCTACTCTGCGCACTAGACCAATCAGAACATAAGAAAGGTTCTGGAAGGAACTGAAATCATTGGTCTTTATCTAAGCAGTTCTATTCGTTGTTATTTCACTTAGGGGGCATGGTTATATTCGCCCGGAAAGTTTAAGAGAGAGCCTTCTGCTCTCCTTATTTTCATGTTGGTTTCTGTCATGTTCAAATAAAGCTGAATCACATGTGAAGAGCTGACTGACGTCTCATATTTAACAGCTACAATTCCGCAGAGCCTGCAAGGCAGAGATGTTTTGCTAAGCACATGGTTCAGGACAGCAACGGTTTTAATGGCTAACAGCTCTAATAACTATTGGCTCTACTACCTGCTTCCATCCCTCTCCATCATTGCTAACATAAATTGGGAGACTAGAATTGGATTATGGCACCATGTGGGTTTTTAAAATTTAATCCATAGATTTGTATTTTAGATTGTTTATTGGATTTTATGTTTTATAAAGTTATGTTGTGAACTGCCCTGAGCCCACTTGTGGGACAGGTACAAAACTCCAATAAACCAACCAACCAACGTCCCACAACAAAAGAAGTGCATCTCTTTGCAACTTGCTCCTGTTCCAGAAGACTGGGAGCACAAGAACAAAGTGTGAGTCCAGTGGCACCTTCCACACCAATAAAGTTTAATTCTAGGTATAAGCTTTTGTGTGCAGGCACACTTCTTCAGATTACAAAGCGCTGTTTCGAATCTACATGAGGCACCTACCAAAAAAAGGAATTGCCCTTTTCAAGTACATGATTTGAAAGAATATCGGTTCTGACGTCTTGTTCCCTTATCAGGCTCTCTCCCTTAACTGTGCGACAGAGTTCTTGTAAAAACGTTGTTGGCCAGAGGGGTCACTACAACATCATCTTTCTCCAACTGCTTTACTTAGCAGAGCGAAGTTGGCAGCTTGCGGACAAAGGCTTTCATGCAATTATTTGCCGGATAGCCGATTTGTGCAAAGTGGTACCCAAAGGCAATCCCTTCTTGTCGTCCTCCCCCCCGGTTTCTAAATACATTAAGGCTTTGGGGGTGGAAAGTGCCCTCAGGTCACAGCTGACTTATGGTGACCCGGTAGGGTTTCCAAGGCAAGAGACATTCAGAAGTGGCTGGCCGTTGCCTTCCTCTGCGTCGCGGCCCTTGGATTTCCTTAGTGGTCTCCCGTCAAAATACTAACCAGGGGGCTTCCGAGATCTAACAAGACCGGGCTAGCCCGGGCTAGGCAGGAGGGCACGTTAACAGCGCGTGCATCTTCTCTTCTTTCCCCCGCTATTCCTACTACGGCGATGACGTCACCTCTACTTGACGGTCTCTCTTTGCAGCAATCCATTTAAGACAAATGGAGTAATGCACTACACTAGGACCCCCCCTCCCTCCCACCCCTCCCCAAACACTGGCACGTCGTGGGCAATTCCCTCCTGGCCAGAAGTGTTCACGCCTTGCGCCTCCCTCCTTCCTTCGCTCTTCCTGGCGCCGCCTTTCTCCTCCAAACCATTTGGATTCCTTTTTTTAAAAAAAATCTCGCCCCTTTCTCCAAGGATCCCCAAGCGACGCACATCGCTCTCCCCGTCGCCAGTTTTTTCCCCCTCCCTCACAACAACTCTGCGAGGTAGGCTGGGCTGAGAGAAGACGCCCGCCGCGCCCCCCGAGCCATTCTTATGGCCATTGAAAACTGGAACCTAAACCTATTATCAGAAGCCCTGCTGGCAACAGTTATCCCCTCTATTACTAAGTTGTTCACCATTGCTATTTATGCGGACGTCTACCTACTGCCCCGGCAATAAGCGAACGGAGGCGCCCCCACCCAGAAAACCCCCTCAAGAAACACTGGGCGAAAAGGAAAGAAAAGAACTCCACCAACGCGCATGCGTTCTCCGCGCTCCCTCAGGGTGGGACAATGTGTACGTTTCGGGGGGGGTGGGGAGGAAAGAAAGGGGGAGCCTCGCCGCGCAGGCGCAGTCGCGTCCCGATGTCAGCGCTTTGACACACGGAAGGGGTGTGGGGCGGATAGGTAGAAGGGAGGAAACGAGGGAGCGAGAGAGAGAGAGAGAGCGCGCGCTCCCGCCCGCGTGGCTGACGTCGCCCCGCCCCGCGGCGTTTAGGGTCCCGCGAGCTCCAGTTCCTCCCCTCACAGTCCCTTCCCGCGCGGGTGCGCGCGAGGGCCCAAAGGGGAGGGTAGAGCGCCTGTCAGTCAGCCAGTCAGCCCGGCAGTCAGTTAGTCACTGAGGCGCTGCCGGCCGAGGGGGGCCGGTCGTGTCTGTCCGCGGCGGCGGCGGCGGGCCTCCCTCCCTCCCTTCCTTCCTCCGGCCGGGCCGCTGAGGGGCGGAGGGAAGGGTCCGGGCGCGGGGCGGAGCGTGTGGGGGCGGGGAGGGAGAGGAGGCGCGCGGGGGGGGCCATGAGCGCGGCAGCGTCCGCCGCTGCGTCCTGCACAGGCTCCGAGCCCGGCGGTGCCGGCGGCGGCGGCGGCTTCTTCCTCTTCCCCAGCGGCACCGGCGACGAGCCCTGCGTGGCCATGGGGCCTGGCGAGAGCGCGGCCGGCTTCGGGGCGCTGCTGCCGCTGCCGCCACCGCCGCCGCATCAGATGGCCTCCTCGGGGCTGCCTTCCCCGCCCGGTGCGGGAGGCGGCGGCGGCTGCCGGGGTCGCTACCAGCTGCTGCTGTCCGGCCGGGCCTTGGCCGAGCGCTACCGGAGGATTTACACCGCGGCGGCGCTGAGCGAGCGGGAGCAGGCCGGCCACCCGGGCAGGTAATGATGCTGCTGCTGCTGCTGCGCACACGCCCCGCCGCCGGCCCTGGAGGAACCCGCGGGCGGCGGGGCCGGTCCTGGACCCTCCGGTCCTCCCTCCGAGCGCCGTCCCGTACCACGTAAACCTAAGACCAAAATCTCTCTCCAGTCTTCCGGGGCCAGCGGATCCTGGCCGGGCCCGCACCTTTGTCGTTGCCTTTCCTTATGGACGAGTGCCGTTCTCTCTTAGCGTTGGGTTTTGTTCCCGGTTGGGCCAGCGAGGCTACCTATCGCGACACAAATGGGCTGTAACAACAACAACAGAAAAGGGTATTGTTTGGTGAACTTTGGCTCCGGGAGAGGTGTTGTTACACATCCCTGTGAATGTAAACATCTGGCAAAAGGAAGGGGTTTTGTAGCTTATTGTAAGCAACCCCTCCCCCATGATATCTGGATTTGGGGGGATTTTTGTTTTTATTTGGAAGGGCCCTTCATGAATCGGCCACTTCCCGGTAGATTCTACAGAAACATCTAGGCAGGCAGCAAAACATCTTGGAGTAAGTGAAAATTTCCTCCTGTATTGTCTGGGATTACAATGTCTTACAGTACTATAGCAGGTTGTGTTCATCAGCAAGTCGCTTACCTCATGCCAGTTAGCAAGGTAATAATGCTTTGGTATTTGTCGCTGCTGCCTTCCTTTCCTAATAGCTTTTTAACCTGTGGCTGTCTAGTGCCTGTGGATTGGGGGGAAGAAAAGAATTAGGGGTGGTTGGGGAGCTGCTGTTGAACAGTTCTTAGGGACTGTTACTGCCTTCTGTC
Organism: Gekko gecko; assembly: GCA_029375565.1. Taxonomy (NCBI): domain Eukaryota; kingdom Metazoa; phylum Chordata; class Lepidosauria; order Squamata; family Gekkonidae; genus Gekko; species Gekko gecko. The sequence goes on along the minus strand of JAPDNY010000004.1, from coordinate 169,212,384 downwards.
CCCACCATTGAACAAGGTGGTGAGGATTCTCCTGAATTCAGGCCTGAGACCTGGGTGCTAATTCAATACAAGTCCTTCCCATGTAGCAACACCTGTTGAGGAATAAACGTCAAACTATATGACAGAACGCACATTGTGTTTAGATGGTTACAAGAGAATGTCTGCTTTTGCTTCCAGAGTATGGGTTATGATTTTTTCCCCACAAGTATTTTAGAATCAGTGACTAGTGAGGGGTTGTAGGGTAGGTGTTTACCAGATAATTTTGAAAAGTGCATTCAGACACATTGCCTGCAGAGACCTGACATCTAGAAATGGGTTATCTCTTACTTCAACAGGTGTGGAGGTGGCAGCGCTTTCCAGGGTAGAACGAACTGTTTATTTTAGAGTAAGATCATGTTAGGTTAGACTACAGTTATAACGCTATCACTGAATTGCCTGAATGTATGAAGTTTAATGATCAGTTAACAGATGAGCAGTTGTCGAGTATTTACTCTTATTACTAGGCACTAAACCGCACCTATAGGAAGCCAGACTGGGAGTTGGTTAGGTTACCCCTTATTTGCTGCCGTGCTAAACATAGAGAGTGACAGTGTAATGGGGACAACTACTGTCAAGTGACATGCATATTATTTATATATGTAGTGCTCTCAATGTACATAGTGCTGTAGAGAGTTAAAAATACTTTTATATATAAAAAAGAGTAAAATAAGCAAAAATAAAAAGATAGGCCTCTGCTCTGAGGAACTTGCCTTCGACAACGAGGGGAGACGGGAGAATGGAGATGCCACAGAATGGAAGTAAAGCAGCTGAAGGCCACATGAGTAATCTGGCAAAGGTAGAGGTTTAGTTTTGCTATGTCGTAAGATACGGAAGGCGTCCTTCCCTCACTGTAGCTGCTTTCAGAGCAAACTTTGAGTCCAGTGGCACCTTTAAGACCAACGAAGTTTTATTTGTGGTATAAACTTTTGTGTGCAAGGCACACTTCATCAGATACAGTGGATCAGAACCTTCTCAGCCGTTATTTATAGGGGCTGGGCTTTGTTGTCAGGAAGTGCCATGTAGAGTCAAGATTCATAAGTACTGGGTAGCTGCTTTCAGTGAGACTGTGGTCAGACAAGGAAATAAGGAGATGCTAATATTTTATGTGCCTAAAAAGTTATTAATTTAGTAATGGAAGATATTTAAGCGGGAGTTCACCATCCGTTTGAATGGTTTGTTTTCTGACTTAAGGTACCCTTGATATTGGAGAGATGCTGAGAGAGTATCACAGCACTGGCAAGGAAAGAGGATGATCTGCTATATAGGAGCAGTTTGTAAATTTTCCAGGATAGTGATATAGCTAGTGCAGACAAAAACAATGATTTACCTGTTTTTTCTGCAGTTCAGCTGGGCTGGTATCTAAATTTAATTATTTTTAGTAGCTGGGCGAACTGTACATTAATGTCTATCTAGAGACCTCTTTACTGTTGAAATAAATGTAATGTACACAGGAAGAAGAAAGGAATTCTTGACTTTGTGTAGAATGGGGCTGTGTATAGTACTTTATTGACTTTCTCCTGAACTGCCGTGGTGAATATAACTTGTTTTGAGTGGTTCTTGGTGATCTGACATTATTTGTCAGTTGCCTTTTTGTATCTGAGGATTACAGAATAGTATTGTTTGTTGCTTCATAGGGTTTGGTCACCCTTTTGTTCTCTAGTTTGAAAGACTTTTGAGCAGGTAATGCCATCCCAGTAGCCTGGTTTTGGGTCAGCTTTCTTGTTAACAGATAAATGGTGATGCAGGTTCCTGTATGCCTTTACGATCAAGATGAAGAGCTGTGTAGCAGGGCTGGCCTAGTGTTTGACTGAAGAGATGTGGAGTTCACAGAAACACTAAATAAGACTTAAGGTAGCGAAACCGTTCAGGATGTGCCTATCCCTGAGGAGCCAATCTCTGCTTGTGTCTTGTGGTATCCATGGATAGCACAGTGCCCAGTTTCTCTTCAGAACCTAGTAGGGAGGACAAGAGCTGTTTGCTGAGCAGGGATTAAGAATGACAGGATGCAAGATGACACTTTGTCAATTGCCAAGCCCTGCACTTTGTTCCTGAGCCAGAGGTGGCAGGGCTGCTATGTAGACGCTCCTAGTTGTCTTCTACGTTATTGGGGGGGGAGGTCCTCCTTTTGTGTTTCTGCTGCTCTTGCTCGTAACTGAAAATGAGAATGAATATGAAATGGAAGTGGATGTTCTTTGTCTGCACTAGAAGGTCTGTGCTTGTTTTTAACCCTGAGATATAGGGGAATTTCACATTACCCTTTTTAAGCCGTTTTTAAGCCGTTATTATACAGGGCTGCCATTTCACACAGCCTTTCCCCTACTGGTAAGGAGCAGTCTCTGAAGTGGTTTGGCATTTCAGACTGCGCTGCTTTGTTTTCCCGCCCTTTTTCGCCCATGTGGGTGACCTCCATCCTTTTTTTTTTTTAACGTTCGCTTTAGAGAGCTATACCGCTACAGTGCTACCACACAACACCAAAACAGTGCAATAGCAACCTCATTAGAATGCCTGGACTCCACTGGGATACATGCGATGGCTACATCTGCCACCTGGAAACAAGTACCTCATTGGATACAGGCTTCAAGCAGGAAATCAGGGCATCAATGATTGGTGTGACTGATGTTGTTAATCCTTCCATACCCACTGTGAGTCAGGGGAAGGTGATGGGTTGTCAGGTTGCCTGACCCAGCTTGATGTATATCGATCCATGCCAAGAGGCAATTGGTTGGGAAGTGACTGACACAAAGCTGGATCAGGTATAAAGGGCAGGGAGGCAAACCCCTGATTTTCCACTTGAAGCCTCTATCCAGTGAGGTACTTGTTTCCAGATGGCAGATGTAGCCATCTCATGTATCCCAGTGGAGTCCAGGCATTTTAAAAGGGTTGCTATTGCACTGTTTTGGTGTTGTGTTATAGTGCTATAGCGGTATAGTGCTCTAAAACAAACATTAAAAAAAAAAGGACAGAGATTGCCCGTGTGGGTGAAAAAAGGCAGGAAAACAAAGCAGCACAGGAGGAAGCGCTATGGGGCATTTTACACAGCACCCCGTAGTGCTTCAGAAATGGTGTAGAAAAGTGAAGACCACTTGGAAGCAGTTTGCAGGTGAAACGGTTCAGAAACGCTTCCCTAATGGGACAGAAGCGTTTCTGTCTTGAAAGTGAAAATATATTCAGGTAGTGAACCATTACTGAAACGGTTCTGTCTGAAACGTCAGACCAGAAACTGTTAGGGAACATTTCCTGAACCAGAATATATTGGCTGTCTGAAATTCCCCATAGTCTCCTGCTGCTGAGAATAAGAGTGCTGAGGACCCACAGCCAGTTCATTGCTTGTATGGCAGAAGCTGCATCAAGTTGTGTTTTCTTGATTATATCAGCCTAGCAAATGTTCACTGAACTTCCCAGGTCCTAGGTATTTTATTATTTAGCTTGGTTGAGGGGGGAGAACTAACCTATAAAGTTTCTCTGCCTTATCACCTGGAGGCAAAAGTTCCACAGATAGCTCGAGAAGTGGCTGTTCTCTAGGAGCAGTATAAGCTGAATTCCTGAGCGTACCCTGGTTTTGTTCCTTGATTTGACAAATGCCCAACGGCGGCATGACTACAAGCTTATCCTGGTGTGATCACTTTCTCATTTCAAAAGGAAAAAGGGGCTGGGCAGTCAAAGACTCTGCGGCCGTTCCAAGTCTATAATACTGACTCAGTAATAGCATAGTATTTTGAATTTGTTTCCAAGATGAATCTTATCAGTCAGGTAGGGGTGTGGGTGTGTGTCCCTTTTTATGACCAAGTTTGGAGGCTCTGTGCTTCAGTTGTTGCTTTGCACACTGGAAGTGCCAGGTTCAGTTGCTGACATCTGCACCTTAAAAGGGTCTCAAATAACGTGTTTAGAAAGACCCTTTTGTGCCCAAGACTCCAGAAGGTTGCTGTGAGTTGGAGTAGACAATTTTGGATATAAGGCAGCTTCATATACTCATAAATTCTATGGCCAAAGATGACATCATCTTGAGAAGATGCCATCCTAATATAAAAACTATGTGCATGATTCCTTTGATCGGTTCTGTGATGCTACTCTCATTTTTCAATGTGAATCTTCCTTTCTAATGTAATATGGAATTGCACAGATTAATGAAGAGACATGCTTGATTAATATAGTGTGATAGTCTAGAATAGATGTACAGATTTTTTTTTCTGATTTCTTTTTTGATTGCTGAATATGCTTGTGCAAGTATTTAGTAGCTACCAGTTTTACTGCTTTTCTTTCTGCTTTCTGATCATGCATCTTCAACTGGAATTGAATACAGTTTTGAGTTAGTTGCACATGTGACAAGTAAACAGAAAACTTCAAGCAATCTTTGAGACTAAATCAGTTGTTTTTAAAGAATACCTTTGATATTTTAGTGTTTAAAATAAATCTGTTTACTCTAAGCATGTATTTAACATGTTGGAGTAAAACTATAACTACCTAATTTACAGTACCAGTGTACAATATAATATCGTGTTGTAAGGATTGAAGTTTGTTGCAACACTGGCGTATGAGGTTGATAAATGCATGCTTACATGGCATTGGTATTTGTACACTCTATGGATTGTAGAGATGCATAGGTCTAGGGAAGGCAAAGAATAAGGAAACATTCGGAGTTCATTTCCTAGGTGTCTCCCAGTTCTCCCTCCAAAACTGGAAACTTTGGGGAAAAGTTAACCCTCCCCCTTTCCCCATTATGGAATACAATATTTCAGAATCATGAATGGAATAATCCTTAAAACAGTATTTTAAAATGTTATATCCAACTCACATGGGTGCAAATCTTGCTACTGAGTTTCTCTGGATCACGCCTGATTCAGTTATGGGGATTCATGGCTTGCTACCACAGAAACAAGCCTTGAACTATTACACTTACTCATGTGGCCCCTGTTTTTCTGTCCCCCCCATTCCTTTCTCTTGAGTACGAATGAATTAATTATTTTCTACTTTAATTGTAAAGTACTGGGTTTCAGGCCTCATGACTCGGACGACGACATAAGAGAAGACGCGTTTATTCGTACTTCACATAAGACAAAGAACACACAGTAACGGCCGGAGGCCAACTATATACAGTTAGGGGGACGGCCCTATATTCCTATTGGCGGGTTTGAATCGCCCGCCAATGCTGCCATTGGTTCACTACTGGCGAGCTCAGGAACCTAGTCCCTATTGTTCTCAGAGAGCGAAGCTTGGCAGTGTTTCGCCAGCTCAGCCCTCTGATCTCAGGACACAACACCCCTCCCCCATGGTTCGTCCCCTATCAGGTGACGTAGTCTTTTAAGTATGCTGGTGGCCTCCTTTCTCTTAGCGAACGTCGGGGGCCGGTACCGGACTGGCGGGGCCCCTATCGGTTGTTCCGCCCGCACACGGAGCTTGGGCCTCTGGAAGTCGCCGAGGCGGTGACGGTGGCGGCTGTAACGGTGGCGGCAGCGGCGGCGGCGACTCGGCTGCTACCGGGGCCAACGGTGGCGGCAGCGGCGGCGGCGGCTCAGCTGCTACCGGGGCCCCTCCGGATTCCGTGGACTCTCTGGCGCTGGCTCCGCTGTCGGTGCTTGCGGTCGATCGGATGATGGGGCAGGGGCGGCATTTCCCGGTAACTCGATCTCTCTATCGGGGTCTTGACGCCTCCGGAGCTGGTCGATGTGTTTGCGGAGGACCCGGTCCCCATCGGTTAGGACCTCGTATGACACTGGCCCGGTGGGTTTTAGGATGCGCCCTGCCACCCACTGTGGCCCCGCTCCGTAGTTCCGGAAGTAGACAGGGTCTCCCGGTAGGAAGCTCCGGGCGCCTCCCTGTTCTCGACCAGCTTTCTCGGGGGCTCGGTCCGGGTGGAGTCTGTCTAATAAAGTGGCAGGGCGGCGGCCCATTAATAGTTCTGCGGGGCAGTGTCCGGAGATGGGGTTTGGGGTGGTGCGGTATGTGAGAAGGAAGCGGGCCAGCCGGAACTCCCAGTCCCCCCCGTTATGCGGCTCAGGGCCTCTTTGGCGGTGCGTACCGTCCTCTCCGCCTGTCCATTAGTTGCCGGGTGGAAAGGCGCGGATCGTATGTGCCTGATGAGGTTCCTTTCGAGGAACGCTTGAAACTCCGCAGATGTGAATGCTGCCCCGTTGTCCGACACGATTGTGTCGGGTAACCCGTGCGTTGCAAATATCTTCCGCAGGGCCCTTATTGCCGCCTTGGTAGAGGGGGTAGACACTGGGCTTATTTCCACCCATTTTGAATAAGAGTCTACCGTTACCATGAACTGGAGCCCCTGGAACGGCCCCGCAAAGTCTATGTGCAGGCGTGACCACGGCTTGTGGGTAGACTCCCAGCTTTGGGTTGGCGCTCTCGGTGGATTGGGGCGGACCTCCTGACATCGTGTGCACCCTCTGACCCAAGATTCAATTTCTGCGTCCACCCCGGGCCACCACACGTAGCTCCTTGCCAGAGCTTTCATTCGTACGATGCCCGGGTGGGCCTCGTGCAGCGTTTCTAGCACCCCTTGTCTCATGGGCCCCGGAATGATCACCCTGTCTCCCCATAGTAAACACCCTTTCAATGCGGACAGCTCTTCCCGCCTGGCCTTGTACGCTGTGAACTCTGGCCCTGTCTGTTCCGCTGGCCACCCCCTCACCACCCAGTTTAGGACCCGGGAGAGAATGGGATCTCGGGACGTGCGGGCGGCCACATCTGCAGCCTGAAGGGGGGGTTTGGCAGTTCCTCCATCAGCAAGACAGCGGGGGCTGGGGCCGGATCTTCCCCTGTCTGCGGCAGCGGTAGGCGGCTCAAGGCGTCGGCATGACCCAGCGCCTCGCCCGGCCGATGCTCCAGTCGGTATTGGTAACCCGCTAAAAATAAGGACCAGCGCAACACCCGGGGCGACAAAACTTGCGGCGTTTGTTTGTCCGCCGCGAACAGTCCCAGGAGCGGCTTATGATCTGTTACGAGCGTGAAGGGCCGCCCGTACACAAAATTGTGGAATTTTTTTACCCCCGCCACCAGCGCCAAGCCCTCCCTGTCGATTTGGGCGTAGTTCCGCCTCCGCGGGGGACAGCGTGCGGGAGTAGTAAGCCACCGGGACCTCCCTCCCATCCGGTAGCTTGTGTGCCAAGACTGCCCCGACCCCATACGGTGATGCGTCGCACGCCAGGATGACCGGGAGCTTTTCATCAAAGTGCGCGAGTACTGCGTTTGAAATCAAGAGGACTTTCACCCCCCGAAACGCCGCCTCCTCCCTCGCTCCCCATGCCCAAGGTGTCGCCTTATCCAGCAGCCTGTGTAGGGGTTCGGCCACGGCGGCTTTGTGTGGGAGAAAGGAATGGTAAAAGTTCAGGAGGCCTAAGAACGCCTGGAGCTCGGCCTTGGACTTCGGGGCGGGGGCCTCCACGATGGCCTTCACTTTGTCCCTCGCCGGATGCAGGCCTGATGCGTCTACCCGGTATCCCAAGAACTCTACTTCCGGCACCCCGAGGAGGCACTTTTCCCGCTTCACTTTCAGCCCCGCGGCTTGGAAGCGTTCCAATACAGTTCGGAGGCGGGCGGCGAAGCTTTCCGGGGTGGTCGCGGCGATGAGGACGTCGTCGAAGAACGGCGTCACTCCAGGGATCCCTTTTAACAAATCGTCCATTAGATTTTGGAAGATCCCTGGGGCCACACTAACCCCGAACTGCAGCCTCTTCACCCGGAAAGCTCCCCGGTGGGTCACTATGGTTTGTGCCTCGGCCGTGGCCTCATCTACCGGGAGTTGCTGGTACGCCTGTGCGAGATCCAGCTTTCCAAATATGCGCGCCCCTGCCAGTGTTGCTAGGACATGGCTGACCACTGGTACGGGGTATGCGTGCGCCTGGAGTGCCTGGTTAATAGTGCACTTATAATCCGCGCAGATGCGGATCTCCCCGTTTGGCTTGACGGGTGTCACTATCGGTGTCTCCCATCTAGCGTTCGGGACGGGCTCTAAGACTCCCTAGGCCACCAGCCGGTCTAATTCGGTCTCTATTTTAGGGCGGAGGGCCAGGGGCACGGTGCGGAAGCGCCGACGGATGGGCGTCACGGTGGGGTCTAAGTGGAGCGACACCGGGGGTCCTTTGTAACATCCCAGTTTCCCGTCAAAGACCTCTGGGAATTCCTTGCACACCGCCCCCAGTCCCGCACCCCACATTTATTTACTCCCCCAATCGATATGCCTAGGGCCTCGAACCACGCCCGCCCCAGGAGACTCGCGAGATTTCCCTCTACCACCACCAAGTCCAACTTCCCCTCAAAGTCTCGGTACTGCACTCGGAAAGTGCCGACTCCCCGGATGGGGACAGGGTTCTTTTGAAAGTCCACCAAGCTTAGTGGCGATGGACGTAGAGGGGGTCCCCTAGTGGGCAAAGTCTTTTTAAAGTGTCCAGGGAAATGATGGACGCCGCCGATCCCGAGTCCACTTCCATGCAACAGGAGGACCCCTCGATCCGCACGGTTACTTGGATCTTCGGGGCAGAGGAAAGGTTGGGGTTGGGGAGGCGAAGTACCTGTAGTGGTTGGTCGGTGAGGTGGTACAACTCGGCGACCTCTTCCGTTGTCTCGTGTGCGGTGGACGATGCGCGGTACTGGGGGACCGACGATCTCGAATTCCGGGAGCCCTTGGACCGGCAGACCCGGGCGAGGTGTCCCTGCTTTCCGCACCCGTGACAGACAGCGTCCCGGAACCTGCAGGATTTCCGTCCGTGGCCCTCCCCGCAGCTGGCACAGACGGCTCGGTTGCCGGAGTACTTGGCTTGCTCCCTGTTGGCCTGCTGGAACGGCGCCGGCCGGCGTTGTTGGGGTTTGAGGGCGAAGACCTCGTCCGTCTCTTCGTTTCCGGGGCTTGGGCTCCTTCCAACCACCTGCGCGGCCGCGACCGGCCGATCCCCTTCTGCGGCCTCGTGGGCAGTGGCGGCGTCGAGGGCCTCGTCCAAGGTGAGCTTCCGGTGTCCCACCAACTTGCGCCGCAGCTTGGAGTCCGCCAGGCCCCACACGAACTGTGTCAGCAGGTTGTCCTCCACCTTCGGAAACCCGCAGTCCACGGCTAGCGCCCTTAGCGCGGCTAGGAAGTTGGCAATGGATTCCCCTCGGGTCTGGACTCGCCTCTGGAAATCCATCCTCTTGGCCAGGAAGGTCGGCCGGGGGCTGAAGTAGCCATTTAGGACGTCCAGGATTTCCCCAAACGAGCTCTCCAAGGCCGTGCGGGGCACCAAGAGGCTCTTGGCGAGGCGGACGGTTTGGGTGCCGCAGGCGTTCAGGAGGATCGCTCGTTTCTGGTCGGGGTGGCGGATTTCGTTGAGCTCCAAGTAGCTGATGAGCTGGTCGACCCATGCGTCCCAGGTTTCTGGCTGCGACTGGTCGAAGTGCTCCAGTGTTACGTGGGAAGCGGCCATGGTTCTGTCAGGAACGGCGCGCGCCGGGGCGAGCGGTGCGGTGCTGCTCTCGGGGTCAGCGATGCGATGCTCGGCGAGCGGTGCGGTGCTGCTCTCGGGGTCAGCGATGCGTTGCTCGGCGGTGTCCGTTTCGTCGTTCATGGAGTCACAGAAGGCGTTAGAATCCCACCTTCGTCGCCACTGTAAAGTACTGGGTTTCAGGCCTCATGACTCGGACGACGACATAAGAGAAGACGCGTTTATTCGTACTTCACATAAGACAAAGAACACACAGTAACGGCCGGAGGCCAACTATATACAGTTAGGGGGGACGGCCCTATATTCCTATTGGCGGGTTTGAATCGCCCGCCAATGCTGCCATTGGTTCACTACTGGCGAGCTCAGGAACCTAGTCCCTATTGTTCTCAGAGAGCGAAGCTTGGCAGTGTTTCGCCAGCTCAGCCCTCTGATCTCAGGACACAACATTAATGATAAACCATTTTTTTGCCATTATATCCAAACTGCCAGATTTGCACTTTTCCTGCAGACCTGGATGGCGAATGGTGGTTTGATCCTGGTTTGAACCAGTGTTTCCTCTGTGTACATGAGTGGCCGTTCATTAACACAGGAAGCCCAGCTCAGCCGCAGTCTGGAACCCCACAGGGCCTTACATTGCCCATTTCCAGATTACAGCAGTTCTGTTCTGCTCAGGATGTGAACTGCTACGCTCAGTGTGTGTGTGTGGGGACTAGTGGGAAGAGTGGTTTGGACTCATGGTTTGTAGAGAGCTTGCAGAACACAGCAGGTCAGTTGGGATGTAATGTGATTCTGGAATAACTAATTCACTGTGTACAAGGGAAGGGACAGATCTCGTGAGGTATCACCTTCAAAGGTTGTTCACATAGCAGCAAACTGTGAATTGTTGTTGCATTAAACCATGTGTTAAGACAGGGGTCCCCAGTGTTTCTGAGTCCGTGGGCACCTTTGGAATTTGAACACAAAGTTCTGACACAGAGTGGCGGTTGCAACCAGAATATGGCTGCCACAGGGGGCAGAGCCAACTGCAAAATATCAGCGAGTGAGGTCATGCGTAACTGTAATAGAATCTCTGCAGTGTTTTAGGCAGAAGCTCTTTTTAAGTGGATGCCTTTTAAAATGAACACATTGTTTAAAATATTTTCTTGCATACACACAGTTTATCTCCAGTCACATAGTGAAGATCCTTGGGCCATGGTGGCAACTGCTGGTGAAGCAACTTTGTAAAAATCTGTATAGCCAATCAGAAGCCCAGTTGGGCAAAAGCTCCACTGGGCCCTGCCCACTTTCTAAAAACACTTAGTAGGTGCCAGGAAAGGAGTTGGCACTGCGTTGGGAACCCCTGCCTAAGGATTTAATGTTGGAAAGGTATTTTCAAATGTTGGAGAATATAGAACGTCTGTAGATATTGGGTCGCAGGAGTACAGTCTGGATGTTGGCCAAACATTATGATCCTACAGCCTGGTTGCATGGCGTTATTACTGCTGACTCCCCGTGCTTTTCACTTGCTTGGGTTCCTCTGACTGATGCATCAAATGAAATAAATAGATGAATCTTTGAAAACATGGTTTTTCTCTGGGATCAACAGCATGTGGAAGAGTGGAGATTCATGTCAGTTTAAGGCAGTACTCAGTTTCTGAAATCTATGAAACGCAGTGTGAAAGAATGAATCATAGGCAAGGATTTTGATAAACTTCAATTATGCTGGTATTTTCAGGGACATACATTCGCTGAGATGGAGTGGGGTATAAATAAAACGGGGCCACGGTGGCTCAGAGGTTAGACGCTGACTTGCAGACTGGAAAGTCGGTAGCTCAGCAGTTCGAGACTCTAGTGCCATGTGACAGAGTGAGCTCCCGTCTCTGGCCCCAGCTCCTGCCTACTTAGCAGTTTGAAAGCAAGAAATTGCAAGTAGATAAATAGGTACCACTTTGGTGGGAAGGTAACAGTGTTCTGTGCGCCTCGATGTTTAGTCATGCCAGCCACATGACCACGGAGAAGTCTTTGGACAATGCTGGCTCTTCAGCTTGGAAATGGAGATGAGCACTGTCCCCTTGAGTCGGATTTGACTGGCTTTCAAGCAAGGGAAACCTTTACCTTTACTTTACCCTTATAAACAAAACATGGCTGAGGAGTGTTAGTTTTGCTGACATTTATTATGACATTGGAGCTGCGGTGGCTCAAGTGGTTAAGACGCTGAACTGCAGGCTGTGGAAGGTCAGTAGTTCAGCAGTTCGAGACCCAGGTGCTGCATGGCGGAGTGAGCTCCCGTCGCTAGTTCCAGCTCCTGCCAACCTAGCAGTTCGAAAGCAAGAAATTGCAAGTAGATAAATAGGTACCACTTTGGTGGGAAGGTAACAGCGTTCCGTGCGCCTCGGTGTTTAGTCATGCTGGCCACATGACCACGGAAACGTCTTCGGACAGCGCTGGCTCTTCGGCTTTGAAACGGAGATGAGCACCGCAACCCTAGAGTCGGATTCGACTGGCTTTCGAGCAAGGGAACCTTTACCTTTACCTTTTATTATGACATTGTTAATTGCAAGCCACCTCAAGCAGGACTCTGATGGTCTAGAAACGGCCTAAATAAATGTAACTTGCATCTTGATCCTCAATGGCTCTTTCTCCCAAGAGGCTGCTGTCCTGTATATTATTCTGTGCATGACCTTAAAACTATTGAACTCTTCAACAGAATATCAAGTCTTACTTAACATACAAATTTTATTACTATTATCATTATTAAATGTTCCCCAACTATGGGATTTCTTTTCTCCTTTTCATTAAAAATAGGAGTGTTCTCTTTATGTACTGTAATTGTGAGACCTGCACAAATGTTTTGAACTCAGTCTTTCTGTTTATAACAGTGTTGGTGGCTTTTATGTTCAACTTTTTCCTATTTTCCCAACTGGCAAAAATTAAAGCATAGTTTGGTAATGTATAGCAATTTCTGTCTCCAGTCCTGGGAGTATTTGTGATCGTTGTTTAAATGAAATAAAGTATACGTTTCTTAATGCTTTGTAAGTAACCCATATAGTCAATTCCATGCACTAATCAAAGAAAAAAAATAATTAAGTAGGCTTGGTAAGAAAATTTTGTATTTGTTTCACTTTCTCAGTCTCAGGGTTTTTTCTAAAAAAAAAGTGTTACTGACGATGCACAGTACTGAATGAGTTAATAATAGAGAAAAGCTTAACATGTTCACTCTTTAATCTCAGGATGATTTGCATTTCGTTAAGGACCTTTTAATTTATTGATACCACACTAATGCTGTTTAACTGAAGATTGTATATGACACTTCATTGCTAATAATAGAAGTCATTTGTTAACAGATTAACAAGCTGATCCCAGGCATGTTTTCTTAGGAGCAAGTCATGCTGAGTTCTTTAGGCTTATTTAGTAAGTGAACTTTGCAGCCATAATGATAAGAATGTTGTTTAAATAAAACTGTTGAACTTTCTGCTTATTGCTGTGGGAAGTTTATAAATAAGTTAACTGAGAATCTTCATCAATTTATTTTGATTCTTAGCTTCATAATGATGTAATGAAAATTTGGATCAATATGCATTGGTATACCTATTCTACTAATGCTTCTAACAAAGTTGAATGAAATGAAGACCTCTCATGTACCAGTCCAGTTATAAGTCCAGCTTTGTGGTCTTAATTTTTGTTGTATATTTTCCTAGATTAATGCAATTATAAATATACAGTTTTTAATATAGTCCTGTTTTCTGAGTTCATAAATATTTAAATTTTACTGCCATTCCAAATTATTTAAAAGTTAGATTTTTTCCTTTTGCAAATAAAGAAAATAAATCTTTGAACTAAATGAAGTTAGCATTGTACGATTCCATGCAGTTTAAATCTATTGAAATCAGTGGGTTTGCAGTAGCAACCTTTAAATTCTTCCATGTTTTCTTGTGGAATGAGGTTTATTGTGGAATGAGGGTTTGTTGCTTATTACTCTGGTTGCAAAAACAGCAAAGACAATAAATTTGAAATCAGTGGGCTAAGATTTGAATAGTTGTGCCTAAATAGGACTGCACTGTAGATGAAATGAAATGTAGTGCTAGTTGCTACTGAGGATGACTTAAGAACAAATAATGAAAGAAGACTAATCCAAATGTAAGGTTGAAATACAACTGTTAGCAGACAGAGGTTATTTGTGTTCAACCCTGTCTTTCAGCATTGTATAATTGTAACACTAACAGGCTGCAATATCAGGATGAAATCCTAAATAAAATGGTCTTCAGCTGCCTGCTAAAGATTGAAAATGGGGGCTAGGCGTGTACCCCTCCAGAGGTTGTTCCATAATTGTGGGACTGCCACAGAATAGGCCCTCTCTTGTGTACATACCAAACAAGCTTCTTTGGTTGATGGGACAGTCAGGAGATCCTCTGCCTGTGATCTTAATTCCTGAGCTGGAACATCTGGAAGGAGACGGTTCTTCAGATACCCTGGTTCCCAAGCCATATAGGACTTCAAAGGCCAAAACCAACACCTGGAATTGGGTTCCTGAGCAGTGCTCCCTCTAAGCTGAGTTAGTGCGAGCTCACTCACAGTTTTTTGTAGCCTCCGGCTCACACATTTTTGTCTTCGCTCAGGAAGGATGGCTCCAGAGCAAACTAATTTGTGCAGTAGGCAAATCGCTCGCTCACAACTTTAATGCCAGTAGCTCACAAACAGTGTTCTTTCTAAGCTTAGTGTGAGCTAGGTCACGTTTTTAGACTCTGGCTCACACATTTTTGTCTTAGCTCAGGAAAGATGGCTCCAGAGCAAACTAATTTATGCAGCAACCAAATCACACGCTCACAACATTAATGCCGGTAGCTCACAAGGTAGAATTTTTGCTCACAAGACTCCACAGCTTAGAGGGAGCATTGCTCATGGGTGGATCAGTAGCCAGTGTAATGGCTGCGGTATTGGGATCATATGCTGCTGATAGCTGGCCCTGACCAGCAGGTTAGGCGCAGCATTCTCTGCACTACCTGCGGCTTCTGAATGCTTTTCAAGGGTAGCCTCAAGGAGAGCACATTGGAATAGGCCAGTCTAGATGTAACTAAGGCATGGAACACTGTGGCTGGATATGACCGACCCAGGAACGGATGCAGCAGACGCACCAGCCAAAGCTGGACAAAAGTAAAATGCAAATAATATTGGCAACCGCTACTATGCTGTGTGTTTAATAGTGTTTAACGTTGTTGAAAGGGTTCAGTGTTTTCAGTTTTACAAAGTTTAACTTACTATCCGAATGTACTGGTAGCTCTACCCACTGTTACTGTATGAGAGTCTTTCTGTCTAAATAATCCTCTTCTGTTTGTTTATTGCAGAATTTGTTTTCTGCCTTCAACTTTTATTTTTTCCTGTCTCTCAGATGCCCTGACCTGGATAGCCCAGGCTAGCCCGATCTCATCAGATCTTGGAAGCTAAGTTGGGTCAGCCCTGGCTAGTATTTGGATGGGAGACCTCCAAGGAATACCAGGGTCATTGCATGGAGGCAGGCGATGACAAACCAACTCAGAACATCTCTTGCCGTGAAAACCCTATGGGGTGACAATAAGTCAGCTGTGACTTAACACTTCCCCCACCGCCTCCCATAGTGGAAGAATCCAGATGCATGTGCTATGGTAGCCCAGAAGGCAGTTATTCATAGTTCTGTATTAAGTATTGGATATACTTGCAACTTTTCTTATGGAAGACGATAGAAGACAGACATTTATACTTTTAAATTCCATCAATTTGCCAAGTACTACCATTTTGTATATTAAGTTATAAATTGTACATGCTGCTAAATCGTAAAAGAAGTTTAGGTTTGATGGGAAAGCCCTGGTGGGGGCTGCCTTTGCGGGACTAGATCAGGGAAACAGTGGGAAGACCTGTTGTGTGGCAGTCTTGTTGCTGCTGCACTGAAATGACAGCAGCGGTAGCAGTGGGGAACCTACAGAAGCCTGTCCCATATGGAAGGCACATGAATCACTTTTCAGCAGCTTTCCTCTGTGGAGTTCTAAATGCATTGTGCCTACATTTGGAATTGTCTAAAAGGGAGAGGGCTGCTTGTGGAAGATTACTAGCGAGATAACATGGTCAGTGAAAAAGTTAAACACCACCACTCTCCCTTGTATTTTTCAGTATCACTCAACCTCCTAGACATGGCTTTTCCTGTAGCAAGAGCTAGGAGGGAAATAGTTCAAGTACCTGTGCACAGCATTTACCTTGATCCTTATCCCTTGAACTATTGGACGGGGAGCTCAGTGTAAAGAGAACATGGGGTGTCTTTCAGATATATTCGGTTGTTAGTATATCACGAGAGTCATGGTTACTGGTGAATCTGTAAGAATCACGTGTGCATTTTAATTTGTTGTATAGTGCTACAACATGCCCACATATTTTTTTTCATTCCTGTGTAAAACAATTGCAAATCAAATGGGACTCCAGACTTTTAATGCACCAGCAGAACCAGCCTACTGCAGCTATTTAGAACTGTGCTGCCTTCAGATATGCAAACAATGCCCAGTGTGCATTCTCTTTTAATCTGTTTGGAGCTCAGCAGTATACATGGGGCTGGATTCAGGGATTGGCCCATGGCGGATGCTGAGTGTTGCTTGTCTTCCCTTCCCCCAAGTAGGCCCATATGAGGCCAGGTGAGTTGATTCCTGGGGTTATGCGAGTAACAGTCAGGTGGGTTTGGGGAGGGGGAAGGGGAGGAAGGGACTGAAATGATCCTGCTTGCCTTTTCCATCAGCAGGGCGTCAAGGTAAACAACAACGGCAACAACAAAACCTTCATTTTTTAATTGGAAATATTAATACCCTTTCTACAAATGATATTTTAATGAAGAAAATGGTTGGTCTTAACATACAGTCCTGTTAAATCTGTCTTCCTCGGAAGAGTTATTCCAGTTTAAAATCAACCTTAAAAGATTTAATAAATTCCTTTCTTCAGGTGAATATAGGACAGTGTATTAAAAAGGTAGGTTTGGCATATATGCACATACTAGTACGAGGCAGATGGTGTTAATTTGCTATTAGAGAGGGACAACAATGTATTTAGGTAAACCATAAGAGGCTTCGAGTAAAATAGGTAAATTAATGAATAAGATCCCATAGTTTGTAGTGTTGCAAACATTGCTGAAGGAAAGAACAGAACACGGTCCTGAGAACCGTGCTGAAGATCTGGAAATCTCAAACCTACTATGTCTAGGTTATTCACCCTAATTTCAACTACAATCTAGTAAAGGTGAGTGTGAAGGGAGCTCCCCACCTTGACTGATCACCTGGATCCATGCCATGGTAACATTGAGACTGGGCACTTGTAATCCATTCTACATGGGTCTGCCCTTGAAGTCAACTTGGATGCTCCAGCGGGTACAGAATGCTGCAGCACTGTTATTATCAGGAGTTGGGGAGGGATGCATATCAGCACCCATTCCACAGTCACTTCATGATTACTCATTGGTTATCAGGTTTAATTCAGGGTACTGGCTATCACATCTAAGCCCTTCACGGCCCTGGAGCCTCACATCTGCATGACTCTGTCTTGACTCCTGTGCTCTGTCTTGACAACTTCCCTCATCTGATCAGGGCCTTTTGTAGGTACTGCCCTGCAAATGGACAAAGCTGAAAGCTAACTTTACATGTGAATTCTGTGTTGTGGCCTCCGCTTTGTGCTCCCATGCTTCTGTCACTCCACAGAAAAACAGAGTTTTTTCAGGAGGGCATTTCTACAATGGAATGGTTCAGCAGGTTGCTTTTAAGAAGTGAATGGGACTGAACTGTACTACTGTGTATGGCATGTGTCTGTTTGCTTTATGTATTATCTTGCCTGTCACTGCATTGTTTTCCACTGATGTAATTCTGTTTTTCTCCATTGTATCTGCTTTCTCTTTCATGTCTAATATTCTTAGCTTGTTTCAGTTTTGTTAAGCCTAGTACATTGCTTATTAAATGTCTCATCCTATTGATTGCATTACCCTTCACCGTGTAATCTGCCTGTGAGTTTCAGTGAGGAAGGCGGCCTATAAATGCGATACAGTAGTCATTATTTAGAAAGCAGGGATGGGGGAGGCACATCTGCTGTTGAAATATTTTAAATTAGGATTTCTTGGAAAGGAAGCTGGGAACATCATTTGTTTCCCTCATGATCATAGTTTGGTTTGACAGTGTGGTACTGAGAAACTTCATGTTTATGTTCATATGTGTCACATTTTGTTACAGGTAGATAAAATAAATCATCCAGGTTATATGCAGAACCGGGGGAAAAGCCTAACAATGAGATTTCTGGTTAATATTTATTGATTTATGAAATAAACACTGTATGCCACTGAGGGAAAGCTGCTATTAGATGATGTAATATTATCTAACACCTGCTTTTATGTCTAAAAATTTGGAAATATCAAAGATAAATGCTAGAAATACAAACAGGAAACGAGGAATTTAGTTTTCTGCTGGCAAACTTGTAGAAGAGCAAGAGGCTTTTGGTTACAGATAATATGATCAACAAGGTTCTCATAAGCTGAATCTTGACTGTAAAGCTTACGTTTTAGGTTTCATTTCAAAAGACAAAAATTTTTTTATATAGTGACTTGAGTTTTTGTAATAAGAAAATCTCTGCACAAAATGAAGGAGAGGCTGAAGTCTGAAGTGACTTTGAGACAGTCTGCCAACTGTGCGGAGAGGAGTTGAATCATACTGCTGTATTTGCATCGTGTGTCCGTGACCCATCCAGTGTCCCGAAAGAGCAACCTTCATCTTCCAGACCTCTGTTCAAATAAGCTAGCTTTGATTGGCGCATGGAATTGATTCACATGCGTTCTTTTAGTGCAGTGTGTCCACTCCGACGTTACTTTTCTGAAGGATTTCAGCCTGGCGAATTAGTCTCTTTAGCATGCTGATCCTTCAAGATCTTGGTAATCCCCATTTCTTAGCCCACTGTTTAGGGGTTTTCCAGGCTGTGGTGAAGGGTCATCTTCAACTATAGTAGAAAGTTTGCAAGGCTGAAAAATCCCTCCCCCTTCAGTTTTAAATTACTTCATTGTGTTAAATGTGTATTTATTTATGCTTTATAGCCAGTGCATATATATTTTTTGAAATTATTTTTATTGAACTTTTAAACAAGTATCAATATGAGTAACAGCCTGTTAATACAAAACAACAACTATGAAATATATGTTATAGTAAAATGTATAACACTATGTACCATGTTATTACCATCAGTAAAAAGGAGCCTGGTAATACCAAGAACATTTATAGGAAGGCATATAGTATCATAAAATAACATGAAATGCCATCTGTCTGGCTTTAACAAATTCTAAAGGTTTTTCAAACAAAATTTCTACAAGGTCTGTACTTTGTAAATCTTAAGGGACTACATAAGATAATCCTACATTTACATTCTGCTTGCTCTTTATCCGTCTTGACTATAAATGGATACCACTTATTCGTTGGACTGCAGAGGTCTTGTTTGGTGCTTGCTCTGTCTGTATTACAGCCAGTTAGCATAGGTTTCAGTAGCTGTTAAGCAATTAGCACATGCATATGTACAATGCATCAACTTTATTGTTGAGTTGGCTGTGACTTCATCATGACACACAATTATTATTAATTTGAACAATATTCTACACTTAACAAAGGTAAATTAGAAACTGAAGTTTACATTTCTGCTCCATCAAAGAGCATGTGCTGTTTTGTGTTTCCGCGATCATAAATCCTCTGGTGCCAGACTCAGCCGAAGAACCTAAACCCTATGATACAAATGTCAGTTCTCACATTGCCTTATGTTTGTATTTATCATCATTACCTTCCTTCTGTAGATCCCCTTTGCCAGTTTTCCCTTCACACTCAAAACACCTTTTGCCTCACTTGGGGTTACCTTATCTTTAGGCACATCTTATCTTGGTTTACTGTAGCAAACAATCACGCAATAATAAAAACAGTGATAACCACTTTTAGAAAGGACTCAGCATAGAAAAACAAACAGCATTGTTAAAAACAGATATCAGAACAAGTAGGACAAGCTTGGGTTTACATGCACCAGAGGTTTTCCATGAGCAGAAGGATTTCCATCTGCAGAACACTACTTTGTTTTCCTCTCCTATAACAGAGGTCCTTTTTCAGAGGTCCTCTGGTCCCCTTCCTTGTGGGGTTTATAAAGGTTTATCACCAGTACTCTGAATTGTGTCTGGAAGCATACTGCACAGATGCTCTCATTACTGTATGCCTAAGTTAATGTGGTTGCTGAAACTGTTTTTGGCAACTCGAAAAAGACGGCACATTAATAGTAATCAAATCTGGATGTAACATGGGTGACTATGGCAAGATCCTTTTTCTAAGGGTAAAAGCTGGTGTGCCAGCCCAAGTTGGTATAAGGTGCTTTGAGCTGCAAATGCTTTCTGTGCATACATACTGTTTAGTATGCAGACCTCAAGCTGCAAAAGTGATCTTTTAGGGGGAGCACAGTTGATTGAACACCACCTCCATTGGTGTGACAAATTGCATAATAGTACCCTGTCTTGTCTTGCTTCCGTTTATTAACTTCATTCATGCTGTCACTGACTCCGTACACAGATTCAGTTTCCCCTGTCTCAGCTGCACCACATGCAAAGGAGAAATGATGTTTGGTGATGCCTCTCCCCGAGTATCCAGAAGACCTTTTCCTCAGAGTTTAGTATGGATATAAGATAGCATGGGTAGCATCCTGCAGAATATCACGGCAACAGTAATAACTTCACAATACCATATTCCGTTTGCCAGGTAGAATGAAATCATAAAATAGTACTCCTTAGTTCCAGGCCTGTAGACAATCCATGGCTGATAGTATGGGTTTTTCTGGGTCTCTCAGTAGCTTTCAAGAGCACCATGTTCTCTCCAATCACAGGTAATCCACCAAATTATTAAGACAATTTCAGTCTCAAACCCAGGCTGGAGTGGCTTCAGATGATCTCTTATCCAAGAATACCTGGAACTGGATTGCTACCATGTCACTGCAATGGTCCACTGACATGGCAAGTAGGATTTCATTTGATGGGAGATGGACTGGAAATGGGAAAAACCATCACTGCTCAAGCCACCCTACACCTAACTGGCATCCCTTTCCTCTCCTCCATTCTATCCTGTGAATTCCAGAAAAAACATGTAGAGTCAGAATAAAGCTTAACATTTTGCAAAGCACAAAACATAGCTTAGCTCTCTCTGACTTTGCACCTCTTACCTGGAGAACTGTCTTCCCCCCCCGCTCTCTTCTCAGCAAAGGGCTTTTCTTGCCCATAAAAACAACAACAAAGACCCTTGAACCCGTGTCAACAAGCCCTAAGATTCCTGGCCCTTTTGTCAACCTGAAAGTTGTGACTACCAAAGGTTCACGATGGTGCATGTGAACTTTGCCGTAGGATGGGAGGCAACAGAAATCACCTTCCCATTTTGTGTGAGCACTTTCTGCTTTCCCATAAAGCTTGAACAAGGGTGGGGAGGGGGGAGTGTCTGCCGATTCCCTCTTGTTGCTTCCCCTGCTCTGCATTTTGTGCTATTCCTGAACAACTCTGCCCTGGCCCCTGCGAGCAGGTTTGAAGGACAGAGGGTTGTGGTAAGAAGGGGAGGTGACAACTCTCCTGTCTACAAGCCTTTGCTGTAGTGTTTAAGGCTTCAGATCAATGAAAGCTGATATGAAGGGGAGTTCAAGAGTGGAGGTGGTGATGCCAGTATACCTAAATGATTGTCTGCTTATTATAGATGCCTAAGGCCCTGCTCCCGTTTTCTTCTGATATTGGAGATGAGATGAGCATTTCCAGGGAGGGCTTTTCAGTTGTGCCACCCTGAGTACGGAGCAGCCTCTCCTCATCTGTCCATCTGGTGTCAGCCTTTCAGTGCCTGGTCATTTGCTCAGGATTTTTGTTGGCTCTGTCCTTTCCTGTTGCTTTGAAGATACTCCTCATTTTTAATGTGTTTTGAGATTTGCTAGCTGCCTAAGAGCTTGTATTGGCTGAGGAGTGCGGGAAGCACACTTTTAAAATCACCCTTGGAATAATGATGCATTAGTTCTTTTGTCATTCTCCGTGTAGTCTCTTTCTTGGATTCTCATGGTGGCTGGGAAATCCTTCTCTGTCTAGTTATCATTTGCTATTTTCTGCTGTGATCTTTCCATTGTTCTTCTTGCTCGCTCTAGTGGTTAACTGGCTGTTGATAGGGTCACAAGTTGTGCATGCTTATTAGCCTCACGTAACCATTTTACTCTCCAAGCTTTTTTAGTAGTGCTAGGTGTACATGAAAATCTCACATTCCAAGTAAGTGCCCCTTAATAGTGATATTAGTGCTTGAGATTTTTTTGATTAAAAAATATTGACTGCAGTCCACCAGACAGACAGTACTGTGATCTGGATAGATCTTTCAGCAGAGCTTGATACCGTTAACTGTTATGTAATCAGGGAGTGTTGCAGATGCTTAGTACTGCAAAGGGCATCGCAAAATAGAGATCAGGGTTTAATTGGTAGATTAACAACAATCTCATAAAACAAACAAGGGTGCTTTTTTTTGTTTTGCTGTATTGTAGTAGGAGAAAAGAAGGCTGAAGATTGCCTTTGCTTCTGACAGTGAGCCTGTGATTAACCATACCCCATTCATGATCTCATAAAGGAATTTCTTAAGGTTTTGCTAATGCACATATCTAAACGGTAAAATCATTTTTAAATTTATGTACCTCTATACCCTGAAATGGATGATTGCTCATGAGGTCTTTCTCTGTGAAGTCCCATGGGAACCAGTGTTGTTCTGCTTAGTGTGTACGTGAGCCCTGCTTAGTGTGTATATGAGATTTGGAGAAAGAAATCCTATTAGATCAGATCTTGCAATTAAATAATGACAAGCAGGGGACCTGTAAGCACATGTGGGTGGCATCTCATTCCCCCTTCCCCCACTATTTCTTCTTTCCCTTCCCTGAAAGATCCTCTTTCCTGCGCTCCTTCCTTCCCACCCACCATCCAACCTACCTTTGTTTGCCCGTCCCATTGTCAGCTTTCCTTCTTTCCCTCTGCCTGGTAGCCTGTCCCTCAGAAAACTCTTTTCTTTCTCCTGTCAGCCCCAATATCCTCACATTTCTCTTCTTCCTTTTCTTCTTCCCATTACCCCACCAACCTTTTATCTCTCCCCACTAAATTTCAGCTATATTTATTACTAATTTACTTAATTTATATTCTACTTTTCTCTCTCATAAGGACCCAAGCGAGTTTACATCTTTTTCCTCCATTTTATCCTCACATGAGGATACATGAGGTGAGAGTGTGTGACTGGCCTAAGGTCACCCAGTGAGCTATCATGGCAGAATGGGGATTCAAACCTTGATTCAGATATTAGTCTAAAGCTTTAACCACTATACCATAGCGGCTTTCATTGGGTGGCTGCTGTTGGAACAGTAGCAAGCAACCAGATCTGGGTGAGTCATGGAAGTTGGATGGTAGCCAGTCACCTGGTTATCAGTGCTGGCCTGGAAAGGGCTATCTTCTACTGACAGAAACCAAGGCTTAGAAGCTGGCAGTACTGTGGTTTCCTAACAACAACTGTAACAACCACTGACAAGGTGGTTAAACCACGGACAATGTTTTTAAAGTTACAGGTGCTGCTTCTGGTGGTTGTTTTTTAGGAGGGTTTATTTATTAGTTAGATTTTTACCCTATCCTCCTGGCCAAGGCCGGTTCAGGGTGGCTTACATAAAAACAGTATAATATAAACACAACAAGAATTCTTAAAACCATAGATATAATAGTATAATAAAGTGCTAGTGCTTAGTTTCCTCATCATATAGTCAGTTCCTTGATCTTCTTAATCTCCACTGTATTTCTTTTATTTAAAAAAAAAGACTTCAGATTTTTCTGCAAACCTGGGGATTTTTTTTCTGTTTTGTAGAAAGTTTTGTCTTGTGTGTTCATGGCCATGGTCTCCAGATTTAAACTGTGAGAGTTAGATATATTACTAATCCCCTCCTCTCCCACTGGAATGTAGAGAGCAGTGGAGATCTCAGCCATTTTTTTTAGAGTGTCAGTAAGCGTACTCTTTAGCGATAGTTGAAAAGCATCCTTATAGCTTTCCTAAGTCTCCCCAAAATCTTGTAGGTTGCTTATGGAAAGTTTTCTTATGTTTGCAGCCTTCAAGGGGAAAATGAGTTAAAAAGTGAGGGAGGAGACTGCTGTTTTTCTACTATATGTTCTGTTCATCAAAGATCAGGTCCTTGGAATCTGAAGGTCATCAGACTTAATCCCAGGGAGTGAAGACAAAGTTATGGGAATATGATCATTCTTTGTTAGCATGAGGTACTGGGCAACAAGAAAATGGAATGTGATCCTATCATCTGCTTAACCTTTTCTAGATTAATGATAGTGAGACTGAGAAATATGAATATTGAATGCCAATTTTTTCCATATGGTCTAAAAATTTTGTTGTTGTTGTTGTCCAAATGCCTGTTAAGGAATTATGAGGTATTTGCTATTGGAGTGTGCCAGACAAAACTTTGAAGGTTTACTTAAGGTACTTGTCTAACCCTGTTCAGGGTGGTGTTAAAGGACTGATTAAACACAGAAGCATATTTTATGTGAAATCCCTATGTTGGGAACTAACACTGATATAAAATGTCTCTATATTTCGTGCCTTTGTCTGAGGCTGATTTTAATAGCTTTGTGGAGAGCACAGGGTACTTTTGTTTCCGCTGTGTACGGAGAAACGGGATCTAAAGGCCATGAAACCTATTGTATGCATCTTTATTGTGAAGTAATGTTTATATTTCTTTTTTTATACTAGGTGTAAAAAACTGTTAAATAAGAAGAAATTAAAAAGAAAGCAGAAGACTAAATTGAAAATAAAAACAAGAAGCAAGGTAAATCAAATTTTATATTACTCTATACCATATTGGACCATTTCAGCTAGAGTTCAGATGTAGCACATTGAAGCAGAGCTTTAATAAAGAGGGGGAAACGCTGGCTGCTTAATAGCCATAGCTTGAACAAACAGAAGATGTTCGAAACAACTGATTTTTACGTGTGCATATTTTAAAGTCCATTCCATTTCCCCCTGGAAATCTAGCCCTCAGTTGCATGGGCTTACATTTTTATTTTGCCACATCAAAAGGTATTATTTCATTTGGTGTTTTTGCTTTGTTCTGAAGTCTGTGGGCAGACTGCATCACATTTAAACAATATTAAAAGATTGGAACGCATAGAACATCCTTTCACAAAATCCAGCATTATTAAAATATCTCAACAGTCTCTATTTTAATTTGGCCACTAAACCCAGTTCAAATAGGGATTCATTACAGCCTTGTCTGTCTATGTTAACTGAAACAAAATAATAATTTTTTTTTTTCACCTTTTCCGTGTGAAATGGAGCCTGTCTTTGAACTTTGAAAATTGGTGGCATCTGGCTGGGTTTGAATTTTGCTGGTGTCAAATGCAAAATCTAATCTCAGCTGTTAAGTACAAAACGCCACTGCCTTGTTAGGTACAAAAACGACAGCTGAATTTGCGATGCTGAGAGCAACCACTGTTGTGGCTAGTAATTCTTCCGCACGACAATGAGCATGAATTCCCGTGGCTCACGCAAGCTGAGAAGAAGCTTTTGTCTCTAACATCCTTTACCTTTAGGTTCAAGTCCAGTAGCACCTTAGGGACCAGCAGGCATTTCAAGGTAGAAGCTGTCAAGAAACTCTTGTTGGTTAACCTTTGGCCTCTAAGGGGCTAGCGGACTCAAATTGAACTGCTCTGCTGCAGACCAACCCAGCTACGCTCTGAAGCAGTCATTTACCTTGCAGCTGCTTCTGAGCTCACAAAGAGAGCTCAGGAATTTCGAGTCGTTGAAGAACTCTTGAAGGGTGGGGACTTCTTTCTGATGGCTATAATTTCACAGGCTTTCTCCGGTTTGCACCTGGAAGAGTTCTCCAGTCATTTAGGCATGTGGTCGAGTATCAGATTGATAATCTGTAGTAATTGGTTCACTGGTAACCTTCTTAAAAATATGGGTTGGATCCTGTGTAAAAGATCCACATACACAATGAGGAGGGGTGTGATTTCTGCTGCTTCTCTCCACTTTTGGTAATGGCTCTGCAGTTCTTGCAATCATGCTGTTCCTGGGGAAGCCCCTGTGTCCCCCCCCCCCCAAAAAAAAAAGCAGAATTTTAGGGAGCATTTTGTGCTGCAGTCGGGTGGGAGAAGGTGGGGATTCAAGCTTCTAAACACGGCATTGAGACAAGATTGAACCCCATGTTTCCTGTTTAGGGAAAGGTTCCATTCCCTCTTCCCACTGCAGACCTTCGATTTGCCCTTCATTGCTGTTCCTGAGGTCTCCTGTTCCCAGGAGCAACATTTCAGGGAGAACAGTGGTCTTCTGTTTTGGCCGCTGTGTGACAGAGTGTTGGACTAGATGGGCCATTGGCCTGATTCAACATTGGCTTCTCTTATGTTCTTATGTTCTTATGTTCTTATGTTTGAGAAGGGAGGCAGGAAGGATCCATTCCACTGAAGGAAGCACCTGTTATCAGAAGATTCTGTTTGACTCCATCCTATGTGGTTAATTAAAAGCTGTACGCTGCAGAAATGATTAAGAAAATAATTCAAGCTACAGTTCTGTGAGGAATCAGTTGTTGGAGGATGGGGAAGAAACAGCTTGGAAACCCCATTCCATTGATGAAAATCCTCCCCTCCTATATTCTGTAGATTCTCAGGGCAGTGACCAAACTGGTTTTTCTTTGGTGCTCATTCTTTTAATTGACTCTCACCTCATCTCATCATTCTGCAATCCTGGAGCACATTCCATTCTCATCCGACGGTTTTAGGGCCTTCCCTTTTTCCATCGACTCTACAGAGTCATACTTTTCTGCACACTGGGGAACCTTTCGCCTTGTCTGTGGATGGCCTTAGAGTTTGCTTCTTTTGTGATAGTCATGAGGGTGAACGGCTTTATTGTTAGATGTAGAGATTATTAGTGCCTTTTTGAGAGTCTTCTAACAATCTGAACCACATCTTGAGTGTCTTCAGTGCAAGGTGTTTAAAAAAGGACATCTCTTTCTCCTCAACAGATTGCGGCAGTTATTTCCAATGCTCCCTCTAAGCTATGGAGTCTTGTGAGCAAAATTTCTACTTTGTGAGCTACTGGCATTAAAGTTGTGAATGAGAGATTTGGCTGCTGCGTAAATTAGTTTGCTCTGGAGCCATCCTTCCTGAGCTGGAGGCTGAAAAACTGAGCTCACACTAACTCAGCTTAGAGGGAACATTGTCTAAAGTTTAATTGAAAACTTCCATAGATACTGAATGAAGGGAAGGAATTGCTTCCCCCCATCTTAAGTGATATGACAAGTACTGTCTGTGAAGACGCTTAACTCTGTTGCTGGCTGTTCGTTCAGCAGTAGAAGCTTCAGATTATCAATTCCAAATGTAGGAAGTCACAGCTGAGACAGAGGCAGTCATCTAGTGGGTGTTTGAAACAAAGGGGTTCTCTCGGTTTGCTATGCATAGGTGAGCAGCCAGAAATAGGCATACATATTTGCAGTATGGAAATGATCCAACAAACATGTTACCAGCTGCCTGCCATTTGTTCTTGATTCCGGTATCAGTGTTTTCCTCATAGGTGTATGGAAATTGTGTTTGCATGGTATTTACGCTCTTAAATGGAATAAGTCTGCCTTTTAAAGAATTAGCATACTGATCTGGACCACTTATGTATCATAAGTATTGGTGTAGGAAAGCTTTTGCCTAAGCCTTTCTGGCTTTGATATGTGTGGCAAACTTGGGAAGTTTGATCTTTTGGAGGAGATGAGCAGTAGGAGAGATTCATAAATGGTTTTGCTGGCATATTTAGGAGCCAGTTGATAGTTGTATTTGGAGGCTTACAGTGCTTTTGGAAAATGTTCAGACTTGGGCTTTAAAGATTTGCTTAAAAAAAACAAGAGTTCGTAATTGTGAAGCAGCAAATGATACCCTCTTAAAGGTGGTGATGGAACATGAGATGATATGGTCTACAAGGCCCAAGCTGTTTAGATTAAAATTGATAGCGTCAGTTGTTCCAAGAAGGCAAGAAATGATTTAGTCCTGGTGCAATTTTCAGTTTTTGACTGACCTTCACTAGAAGGCTTTTTTTTAGTGGAACTTTTCAGATATTGACAAGCCCACAGATAGAATATTAGAATACATTAGACTGAAGGTCAATGTTCCCTCTAAGCTGAGTTAGTTTGAGCTAGCTCACAGGTTTTTAGCCTCTGGCTCACACATTTTGGTCTTAGCTCAGGAAGGATGGCTCCAGAGCGTCTAATTTATGCAGTAGCCAAATCACGCACAACTTTAATGCCGGTAGTTCACAAAGCAGAATTTCTGCACACAAAACTCCACAGCTTAGAGGGGACATCGCTGAAGGTTACAATGCCATGATGGTGGTCATTGTGTCCAGATCGGGGCATGTGCACGCGTGGGTGTTCAGGTGGAATTGATAGAAAGCATTCTTGCCATCATAGCAACCTGTGTTGCTAGGTTCAGTGACTAGCATAAAAGAACTCCAGTGATGCAAACAAGTTCCGTAATGAGGTACAAAGGAGATCTGAATTCCATACCCTGTAAATCCTTTCCCAGTTTAAATTAATTTTATTGTGACCATTTAAAAAAAATAGTTGAAAAATGTCTGAAAGGTCTTGAATATCATAATCCTGTTCAGTGTGTAGCATCATTAATAAGCCCTACACATTGGATATGAGAGGCTTTCCCCCCGTTTTGCTAAAGAATGGTCAGCAGAGCCTGAACTCCTCCTTGCCTGATGCAACACTGTACCTCTTTGTTCTTTTTCAGATGGCTCCCCCCCCACACACACCTGAACTTGTGGAAAGTTCATAACTTTCTGGGTACTGGTGCAAATTCAATATTGTTTTCTTGTACCAGGGAGGGAGAGTACGCAGGAAGACTATGTCATCTCTTCCTCTTGATTCTGTCCCCTGCAGTTAGATGGAAAGGAACCTATCAGATCCACATCACACTTTATGCCTTAATCATCCTTGCCATGGCCGTTCGGGTGTTACATAATAACACTTAGCATTTATATAGCGCTTTAGAATGCTTCACATACATCATCTTGCCTTCCTTACAAATAGCCCTACAAGGGTAATAATGATGCCTACATTACTGATAAGGTGGGGATACTGAGGGAGGGGTTTTACTGATGCTGCAAGCTCATGGAAGAAATCTCTCCAGGGGATTTTTCTGATTGGTAGTTGACTCCCCTAGCCAGTAGCTAGCACCTCCTCAGTATAAAAGTATTCATTGCTCAATATACAGTGCTAACCATTCATCCCTAGACACAGCCAGGGAACTGCAGCTTGGCACTGTCAGAGAGCATTTAGAATGCATATCTGCCCTTTATATTTTACATACTTAAGCACTGGTGTAACACCACTGTAGTCTTTGCAAGCACACTTAAAACATGGTTTCTATAAAAATGCACCTTTACACTTGCACATCCTGTAATGGCAGTGGCAGGGAAGGGCTTACAGGTGAACTGTAGTAGCAGGTGGGCATCCTTGTCGCCCTTAATTAACAGCTGCTGCAGCTGTTTGACCAAATTGTTTTGGTGCCATGGCCCTGGAGAAATTGGCTGTGAATTCTGCTTAACGAGCGAGCTCATGCTGTGTTACGGCTTGGCATCCTTGCATCCGTTAATTCATAAGTGATTCCTGCAGGGAAGCTAGCTAAAAAAGTTCTCTCTCTGCTGTAGATTGTGTCAGGCTCCCACCGATACTAGACATAATATGGAGGGATTAGATAAATCCCCACTTTTATGTTCTTTGTGTATACTGAAGATTGTGATTGTGTTCAGTTTTAAACATGGCCTTGAGTTTGATCTGATTTCTCGCTGTTCCCTTTGAGTAAAAAGGGAAAATATGTATTCCTTAAGCAGTGCATGTATGTGTTTCCCCAATATTAAAGTAGAACAGGAATATTTTGCTGAACTGTCGACTGAAACAGATTCTCTTATTTTTATCAGAGTGACAACTTGGATAGCATGGCGACCATACCTGATATCAAACTGCACAGTAACCCTTCAGCATTCAATGTCTACTGCAATGTGCGGCATTGTGTTCTAGAGTGGCAGAAAAGGGAGACCTCTTTAGCATTGGCTTCCAAAAATACTGTGCAGAGTGGCGATTCAGATAGCGATGAAGAGGAGGAGGCGAAAGAGCCCCCTATCAAGCTTCCAAAGGTAAGAACATCAGAACAGCCTTTCAAGCTTCCAGTGGTGCTGGGATGACTAAATGTTCTGCAGCACAGAAGCCAAAGCATCCTTGTATAATAGTACATCTTTCTCTAGATCATTGAAGTTGGACTGTGTGAAGTTTTTGAACTTATCAAGGAGACAAGGTTTTCTCATCCTTCTCTCTGTCTAAGAAGCCTGCAAGCTCTTCTTAACGTGCTTCAGGGTCAGCAACCAGAAGGTCTCCAGTCAGAGCCTCCTGAAGTTCTAGGTAATGCTTTTCTCTGATCCCTTTTCACTCCTCACCCCCAAGTTTTTCAGATATTGGTGTGGATCCCAGCTGACTCTTCTGCTGATAAAAAAGAGGGAGGATCAGTCTCCCTTTGACCACACAAAAGGATAATGCTGGGGATCCTGGGACCTGCATGAACAAAAGCCATGGGAACTGTCGTAAGGGCAGGAGTTGGTTGAGATAGAGTGGAAAGCTGGTTATGGGATGCATACTCGGCATTTGTCCTCTGACTAGAAGGGTCTTAAGGATTAGTTGGCTATAACAACAGCATTGCATTCACTGTGTTCCAAAATTCTTTACACTGATAAGGGTATAAAAGTTACTGATTTTTGACACTGGTAGCAATACCAAAGGTAAAGAAAAAAGTGTGTGGTTTTCAGTTGCTGGCCTTTAAGGCACTGCAGCCGCTGCATTGAGGAACTGATCCACCCGGCCATGCAAAACTGTGTATGTATTTCGAAGAAATAGCTCCCACTCGTACAAATGGTGGAGGTGGGCAGAGAGGAACGAAATGGAAATAATCTAACAAACATGTAGATAACTTACTGCCTCGATGCTCCGAAAGGAAGACAGTTAAGCCATTTGAAATGCTGTACCACATCCTTCTTATGGAGGCCACCCCAGACTGCTTCTGTGTTATAATCATAACATTACCACTATAACACTCAGTTTGTCTCATGGAGATGCATGGTTTTCTGTCAGTATGCTTATATGTAAAGAGATAAAAGATATGGTCTCGTGACATAACAAATCTGGTACTGTATGTCTTACTGCAGCTATTTACTGTTATGCTGCAACTGCTTCCCACAGTTTAAATAGCAAGGCGCATAACCTGAGTATGATGTGCGGGGGCATCTCTTAATGCATTGCTGTGAATCATGCTCTGCTCAGAAGGCAGGAGACTTCTGTCTTGTGGGTGTTTATATGGGACATATTGCTGCTCTTACTTGTATGTCTTTTAGTCATTGAATATTCCTTTGATTTGGCGTTGAGGATTTGAAAAACAGTTTCTATTGAAACTTAGGGGGGGTTTTTTACACTGTTATTTGGATGCCTGTTCACTTCTTTGAAATATCAGTCAGTAATTGAGAGTTGTTAATCTGGTGAAAAACTCTTTGGTAATTCCTGCAGGGCGACATTATCCACACTGTTGTTTTGGCCTGTCATTGCTTTCATTTCTTTAACAAAGCTCCAGTCTTGGAATATATCAGTAAGCATTTCTTAGTGCTAGTCGATTTTTGTTACTCTCCAGCAATCCCTGCTTTGCACAAGTAACTTTTTGTTTTATCTTCAGAGTCTCTGTTCCAGCTTCTTCTAGAAATAACTGTTCGAAGTACTGGAATGAATGACAGCACAGGCCAGTCTTTGACAGCCCTTTCATGCGCTTGCCTCTTCAGTCTGGTGGCCGCTTGGGGAGAAACAGGAAGAACGCTTCAAGCAATCTCTGCTATTCTCACCAACAATGGAAGCCATGCTTGTCAGACTATCCAGGTGTTTTGATGAAATAACTTCTTGGTGGCCGTATTGTTTTGGCAGAACGTTTTTAGCCCTAGCAATCAGAATTTCATGCTCATTTGTCGCTTGCTGTTTTCCAAATTCTGAGATGGGCAGTTTTAGAGGTTAAGGGTTGATTTGGAAGCATCATGAGACAGAAGTCCTCATACGGTATAGTGAGTTCAGTGTAATTGACTTATAAATAGGTTTGTTATTTTCGTGAACGTGACGCCTTTAAAAAATTGACAGGTCACATGTCATCCTATTTTGAGACTATTCCCAAAGAAATATCTGAGTCAGCTCTTGAGAAATGTTTGCAAAATCTGGTTTGAAATCCTGAGCTGAAACACTCTGGCCTCGATCCAAAGAACTGCACAACTAGTTCTGTGGCCCAAGGGAGCTTTGAACTTGTGTTCTCTATGCAATCGTCTCCTCTGCAGCATGAAAAACTTCTTTTGAAACTGAGGAAAGTTTTGATAACCAGTTTATGGCAAAGGGTGCGCTGTTCAGAGAGAAAAACTGAAGTCATAAATTCTTAAGCCTTGGGCATTCCTAAAGAAGCCCTTGGAAAGCTATAATGGATTTGTACATTGCTGTTCATTCTTGTTTGGAGTCACTGTTTTAAGGCTTCTGTCTGAAAGCAGTGGCTCTTCAGCTTCCAAGAGCTGCTTCATACAGCATGAGAAGAAGTACTAGATGTATGTGTGTGTGCTTTTCATGCCTGCTGTTTTTGCACTTATTGCAATGAAGAAATCGTACAAGGGAAATGTGTAAAGCTGTAGGCATGTCTGGAGCTTGCACAGCCCCCCCCCCCCCGCCTGAAGGTCCTGTTCAGATATTGCAGACGTGACAGCACTCTGACATCTGCTTGTCAGTACTGTTATAACATGGGATTTCTCTAGAAAACTTTCAGACTGTAAATAAAACTCACTAGCACCACATGCCTTAACATACAGAACAGGACATGTGAATGCATGGACAATTGGAAACTGCCTTATACTGAATCAGACGATTGGTCCATCAAAGTCAGTATTGTCTACTCAGACTGGCAGTGGCTTTGCAGGATCTCAGGTGGAGGTCTTTCACATTATCTACTGCCTGGTCCTTTTAACTGGAGATGCTGGTGATTGAACCTGGGACTCTTCTGCGTACCAAGCAGCTGCACTACCTCTGAGCCATAGCACCTCCCCATGTGTTCCCTGATTGTGGGAGCTAAGTTAAATCTGTTTAGGATTTGAATGCAAGAAACTTTGTGAAAGGGAAAAAAATGAACGTTTGTACATTCCACTGTGCCTTTAGCTTTAATTTTTGATAAGGATAGAAGCGTGTAGTGCACAGATGCTACACGCAACATTGTTGTTGCTTGTAACCTCCCTTTCTTACACTAAACAAAATAAATTTATATTAATGCATGTATGATGTTAACTTTGGCTATAATTCACACTAAATCTGTGGGCTGCTACTAACTTTGTGGTAATTGTTCCAGTTTTTGTTTGTTTGTTTCTTAGTGTTGGTAGTTTAAATTTCTAATAAGTGACAGTTGCGTGTTATGTTTTCTTCTTTTAGGTGCCAACTATCTTAAATTCCCTCCAGCGGAGCGTGCAGGCAGTTTTGGTGGGCAAAATACAAATTCAGGATTGGTTTAGCAATGGAATTAAGAAAGCAGCCCTAATGCACAAATGGTCATTTAAGGACATTTCTGTGGATGAAGATGACCAGTGTCTCCTTCAGAGTGATGGTTACTTCCTGTATTTATTATGCAAAGATGGTCTTTACAAAATCGGTTCTGGATACAGTGGAACAGTCAGGGTAATATAGAATTTGCACTTGGACTGAAGTTGATTTAAAACGGTTTTAAAATAAGTAACTGTATAATCATAAGACCCGTATTGTGCATTCCCCCCTCCCCTTTTTGTGCCATTACAGCAGTTGTCAGACTAACTGTTCTGCTGCATTACAGGGTCATATATACAACTCGACGTCTCGCATCAAAAACAGAAAAGAGAAAAAGTCTTGGTTGGGTTATGCTCAGGTAAGAGAAACTTTTGAAGCAATTCCAAGGGATTCGTTTGAACCAACCTGAAGTAAAACATGGAATAAAAGCATTTATAATTTCTTCATTGTTTTGGTGTAAATGTAAAGAAGTAGTGTTGCCTTAGCTCACACTGCTTTTGAATTTTATGCCTAAAATAAGAAGTGTAGCTTATTGACTGGCGAACAGTGCAGCTGCCTTTGGTTTATGCTGCTCAGCGTTTGAGAAGGGACAGGGAATCCGATGCTCCCTCTCAGCTCCAGTGTTGTGAGCAGAAATTCTACCTTGTGAGTGAAAAAAGCTAGTAGCATTAAAGTTGTGAGTGAATGTACATTTAACTATCGCGTAAATTAGTTTTTTAGAAGATTATTCCATAGCATTGTAAAAAATCGCAGAATAAATTCTTTTAAATTATATTTAAACTATATTTTAAGAGAAACATTATAAGGGAAAACAGAATCAAGTCAGATTTCACCCTCCCCTTTCCACTATATTGGTAGACCTGTCCCCTGGAGAACATGTCTATCTGTCCCAGTCCACTATATTGATAGACCTGTCCTTCAGAAAACATGTCTATCTACCCCTTTCCACTGTATTGGTAGACCTGGCCTCTACAGAACAGGTCTACCTACCTCCTTTCCACTGTATTGGTAGACCTGTCCTTCAGAGAATGTGTCTACCTACCCCTTTCCACTGTATTAGTAGACCTGTCTCTGGAGAAGAGTTCTACCCACCCTAGTCCACTATATTGGTAGACCTGGCCTCCAGAGAACAGGTTACCTGTCCTAGTCAACTATATTGGTAGACCTGGCCTCGGACTGTCACCCTGTGCTGAGCCTTAGAAAACATATCAGCACATTGGGGGGCAAAAACTCTTGCAGTCTACTTTGTGTTTTGTAGTGAAATATGACAACCAGCATTACAGTTCAAGAATAACAGAGGAGGAACAATCACTGTCAGAGCCCTGCCTAACCCAACAAACTAGTAGTTACTTAAATGTTATCAACCTGGCCAAATATTTATTCAAGTATTTATATCGCACTTTTTCCTGTGACTCAAGGCAGCTTACAAATCATACTGAAAAGCATAACAGGAGTGTGCAAAATAAATAAATAAATCATTTTTTTCTGGCTCCATTGTAGCCTATGGGGAACATTATGGTCAATGGATTCCATAGGCTGTAATGGAGAATCAATCTGGGGGTATCTGGGGCTCTGGAGGAGCTATTTTTGAAGCAGAGGCATCAGATTTGCCACATAGCTGGTAGTGCCTCTCCTCAACCCCCCCCGAGTTTCAAAAG
This sequence comes from Gekko gecko, assembly GCA_029375565.1. Classification (NCBI taxonomy): domain Eukaryota; kingdom Metazoa; phylum Chordata; class Lepidosauria; order Squamata; family Gekkonidae; genus Gekko; species Gekko gecko. The sequence continues at coordinate 169,177,619 of JAPDNY010000004.1, read as the reverse complement.
GATTGGACCAGGGGATCCAGTTCTGTGGGCCCCAGAAGGAGGTGCCCCCATCCTCAATTGTTTCCAAAGGAGGGAAAAATGCCCTGTGGGCTGAAAGCAGCAATCCCTACGCTGCATGTTACAATTTTGTGTGCCAGCGCTCCCTAGCACAGCTTAGAGCGAACTATGATTAAGGGACATGTTCTGATTTGAAAGGAATAATACCCTAATTTACTTTTAAGGTGGCCATGAGGGTTGTTTGCGCACAGCCAGTCTGAACAGAAATTGCTTGAGAAGTGCTTGTCTTGAGTGGAGTTTATGTGACTATGGCTGCGGTCACACACACTAAATAATCCACTTTTGGTCCACTTTTGAACTGGATTTTTACTTTGTGAACTGGAAATCCAGCTGGAAAGTGCGTTGAAAGTGGATTATTTAGTGTGTGTGACCACAGCCAGTGTTTACTTCTATCACTCTGTTATAAATCCACACTTGTAGCTGCAGTGGCATAGTGAAAGAAAGGCATGTCCGGGTGTCTAGATGTGTCCAGACAGCTGCCATGGAAAGAAATCAAAATGGTATTTCCATGGCAGTTTTGTATAACCATCCTTAGACTTTCTCTCTCTTGAGCAGTGCAGGAGTCCAGTAGCACTTTAAAAACTAACAACATTTGTGGCAGGGTATGAGGTTTCATGAGTCACCGCTTGCTGGCCTATAAAGTGCTATTGGACTCTTGCTATTTTTTACTGCTTCAGACTAACACAGCTACCCATCTTGATCTCTCTTGAGCAGTTTCATCTGTGGCTATGTTGCATATGCCAAAGATGAGCAGCCATTGATCTTGGAAAAACAGAGCAGGATTAGATGTGTAGCCTAAGTGCTTCACTCACATTGCTTAATATTACTCTTGGCTGTTCTTCTGTATGTTTAGCATCAGAGTCCTGGTAGCTATTACATGCAGGTGGGCAGGGGGGCAAATACTGTAATATAGAATGTCAGAGAGGGGTACTGATGTGTCTTACCTTCTGGGAATAAGCCCTTTTAAAGGCAGCTGGGAGTTATCTTTTATAGTTACATTTGAATAGTTTTAATATTCTAGAATGGATATTTGCCTTTATAACTCTGCACATAGGGTTGGATCCTACGGAGTATGTGCATGGACAGATGGGGGATGATTTTCACCAGTTTCCCTGATTTCCCTTTTGTTCCCTGGAGGTCCTGTGCCTTCCAGGAGCAGAATTTCAGGGGGCCTCTTTGGACTGCAGAGGAAGTGGAGGGGGTTTCCACTCCAATGATGAAAACCTTTTTGCCAGAAGCATATAAATAAAGTGAGCAGTTTGGGTAGAAGTAAGCCATAGCATTAAGTGGTTGTTGTATTGTAATTATGGGGATGCCACAAGCTAGCTTCGACTTGATGGCACTTGATACATACACACACACACGATACACACATGCATTGCAGATAACACAGAAATGCATGGGTATGTTATGGTACCATGTGTGGATATATTAAGTTATCATAATTTGCTTGGGTGGTAGTTCAAACACTTAAGTACAGACAGACAGACAACCTTTATTGGCATATCAGAGATAAAAATACATTAAAATTTAGGAATACATCAAAAATGTGGCTGCACTTAAGTAGTCAGTTGGTTAAAAAGAGGAATTGGGCATAAAAGCATGTGGGTTTTCGAAATAGGTACAGCAGAAAAGGCTGAATAAAACATTAAGCTATTTTGTTACTGTGAGCACAGTTCTGAAACTTGTGTAGTTATATTTGGTCTGATGTATTTTTGCAGGGTTACTTGTTATATAGAGATGTGAACAATCACAGCATGACGGCCATAAGAATAAATCCTGAATCCTTGGAGCAAGATGGCACAGTGACTTTGCCAGGTACGGGAAAGTAGACTCCTTTCGACGGGGTCCCTTAATGCGAAGAAAGGCAAAGGACCTGATAGGTGCAGATTTCACTAGCCTTTTAGAAATGACTGAACCACGAAACATGACTTATTAGAACGTGGGTCCCTGACCTTTTTGAGCCTGCGGGCACCTTTGGAAATCTGACACAGTCTGGTGGGTGTAGCCATAAAATGGCTGCCGTGGCTTACCTTCAGTCACACAGCAAAGATATTTGTGCTGTGGGGGCAGCTGCCGCCAAAGCAATGCTTTTAAAGATCTGCACAGCCAATCACGTCTCCAGCGGCCAACCACAAGCCTTGCTGGGCAAAAGCCCCACCTGGCCACACCCACTTTCTAAAAACACTTGGCAGGCGCCAGGAAGAGGTATCGGCAGGCTCCAGGGCACCCACAGGCACCACACTGGGGAACCCTATATTAGAACATATCCTTTAAAGTTAACTTCAGAGTTTAGGGCACTAAGCAGCAGAAAATGTAATACATCATTAGGTGATGTATTCTGCTGACTTCAACCAGAAAGAGGGGTGGGGGGGAGAGGTATTATCAGAACCCGTGTACCAACTTTCTACAAATAATTCCATTTCCCGGTTTGGTGTAGCGGTTAAGTGCGTGGACTCTAATCTGGGAGAACCAGGTTTGATTCCCCACTCCTCCACTTGCAGCTGCTGGATGACCTTGGGCAAGCCATAGTTCTGTCAGAGGTGTTCTTGAAAAGAGCAGTTTATTTATTTATTAGACTTATACCCTGCCCTCCCCGCATAGGGCGGCTTCCAACAGACATAAATACAGTTAAAAACATACAAAAGTTGTTGAAAGAGTTCTCTCAGCTCCACCTACCTCACAGGGTATCTGTTGTGGGGAGGGGAAGGGAAAGGAGTTTGTAAGTCGCTCTGAGGCTCCAAGTGAAGGGTGGGGTATAAATCCAATCTCTTCTCTTCAGTTGTTTTTGCTGAAATGTAAGTGTGTATGGAATTCCAGAGGTGATACTTGGCTTCTGCAGCTGCAGACCGTTGTGTTATATAAAAGGTTCTGCCACATCTGCTGTCAGATGACACCTAGAAAAAACATTTAAGTAACCGACAGTGGGACAGCAGTTTTTATATGACAGAATGAGGCCTCTGCTGTCAGTGTTGTGGAATGCTATTTTGGAAGATCAAAGGTGGTGTGTCCCATTCCAGATCCAGTTAAAGGTGATAACAGAGTTAAGTAGCTTCCGCAGGTTGTTGACTCTGTGGAGCACAGCTCTGAGTATTCCCCCACCTCCCACCCCCGGTGAGGTACGTGTGCTCAGTCACAGAGATAGGTGTGGCCTTGTAGTTTAATAATTTTGTGTAGAGAAAGAGAACGGCTTTTAGTGCCTGTGCAGAACCCTTGGCTGTTTCAGACAATCATTCTGTAGTCTGCAGTCACAGAAGGTCTTACAGGATGGGCAAGCTTTCTGGCCAAAACAATGCACAAACTGCAGCATCTACCTGTGAAGATGTTGGTGTGCAGCAAAGAGAAGAGAGAGTGGGTGGTATCTGGCAAGATGTGCTGGGCGTAAGCAGAGCCTCACTGTCTCCGCCAGAGTCATGTTGAGGAAAAATGGTCTAGTATGTTGTCTTCATGTCATTGGAGAATTTTTATGGGGGAGGGAGGGGAAGTTGTACCGTGTGGGGGTTTTAGGCCTAAAGTGTGAGACGGCAGGTTGAAGGAGAGAGAGAGCTGTCTTTCTGAGGAGCATGTTCAGGCTTCAACGGATGGCCTTCTGGCCCATCTTGTATGGGAGGCTAGTATTTATTTTATTTTATTTCTTCAAATTTATACCTCCCCCCCCCCCCGAGGCAGGCTCAGGGCGGCTTACACAATAAAAGCATAACAACAACAAATATCATAGGACATAGTAAGGAAGGAAGGTTGCTGCACTGAGGGCTATACCCTCTTAGGGATCAAAGTGGCAGTCTGTGTCAACACAAAACTTGTTTGTGGTGGTCTGCTGGGCGTGTGGGTGCCCACAGAATTATTAATGCTCTTAACAGCAGTGTGGTGGTTTTCAGAAGTCATAACAGAGGAAGAACCCGAATGGGTGTTGGAGGTTGTGGTCAACATCCTTTGACAGCCTTTGGATCTTCCAATGTTACACCTAAGCTACTGTCTCAGTAGGACATCTTATATTCTAATCCCAGACTTTTTTTTTTCTGTGCGGATACCTATTCCCTCCAACAGGGGCCTCACTGTCCCCCAACAGCTTTTCCTACATAGTCAGTAGACTTCCTGGGTTTGTAGAAAAATCTGAAAAGTAAGGAAATCCCTTCAGGGACGGTTGAATTCCCCCCAAAAGCCTTTTGAAATGGCCTCTGCAGGGACCTGACTCCAGGCAGCAACGGTGAGAGATTAGAACGTTGGGGGGGGGGAAAGGAGGCTTCTGACTGGCTCTGTCAGTCAAGGGTGGGGGGAAGGGCCCTTTCTTTCCAGGCCTCTTTCGGCCAGGGAGGGAGGGGGGAGGGCGCCTTGGGGCCAGGCTGGGGGATTCCTAGAGGTTTTGGGGTGGAGTGCAAGGAGGGCAGGATTTGGGGAAGGGAGAGGCCTCAGCTGGGCATCATGCCACAGAATCCACCCTCCAAAGCAGCCATTTTCTCCAGGGAGACAGATCTCTGTTGTTCACAAATCTCTGGAGTTCACTCTCCAGGCCCCACTTGGAGGTTGCCAACCCTAGGCCTAGCAGCAGTATAGGGTTGCCAGGCACTGGCAGGGGATGGGGTAGTGGGGTTGCCAGCTCCAGGTCTGGAAACTCCTAGAGATTTGGGGATGGAACCTGGGGAGGACAGGGACCTCAGTGGGGTACAATGCCCTAGAGTCCACCCTCCAAAGCATCCATTTTCTCCAGGGGAAGTTATCTCAGTAGTCTGGAGCTGAGCAGTAATTCCAGGGGATCCCCAGATCCCACCTGGAGGCTGGCATCCCTAGGCAGCACCCTCTGGGTGACTTGATGCCACCTAATTTGCATGACTCAACTTGGCCTGGCTGCTTGCTGCTGTTCAGCAGCCACCCTATGAAAGCCAGCAGTGATGCAGCAGTTAGAGCCTCAGAGTAGGGTCTGCAAGACCCAGGTTCAGATCCCCATATTGCGGTGGAAGCTGACTGGGTGATTTTGGACCAGTCACATACTTTCAGCCTAACCAACCTCACAGGGTTGTTGTGCAGATAAAAAAAGGAGGTGAGAATAATGTAAGCTGCTTTGGTCCCCACTGTGGAGAAAGACTATAATTTTCGTTGGTAGAAGCTGTGGGGGAGGGGGTGGAGACAAAAAGCTGAAGACAGATAAAGGCAGATAAAGGTTAAGTTGGCTGTTGGGTGGGAAGGAAATAGGGTTGCCAACTCTGGATTGGGAAACTCCTGGACATTTAAGGGGTGGATCCTGGGGATGGTGGGGTTTGAGGAGGGGAGGAACTTCAGACCAGTATAATGCCATAGACTCCACCCTCCAAACCAGCCATTTCCTCCATGAGAACTACCATTGCCAGCCTCTGGGTGAGGGCTGGAGATCACCCAGAATTACAACTGTTGTCCGGGTGACAGAGATCAGTTCCCCTGGATAAAATGGCTGTTTTGGAGGGTTAAGTCTATGGCTCCACCCCCAGAAGGGAGAAAGAGTGTGAGATAGGTAAGGGTAGAGGGGATGAAGCAAAGGTGTGAGGAATGGGATGACCATCCCGCAAGTTTCTTGCGGGTCTCCACTTGTACATGTCTAAATTTCAGGTATTAACTATTACAAAGTTGTAATATAAATATATCTGTTGATAAGTAAGGGCTGTGGCTCAGTGGTTGAGCACCTGCTCTGTATGCAGAAGATCCCAGGTTCTATCTCTGGCATCCCTGGTTAAAAGAATCAGGTAGCAGGTGATGTGAAAGACACCCCCCCCTCCCCAGCAAGAGACCCTGGTTAGCCACCAGCAGTCAGAGCAGGCAATACCGACTTAGTATATGGCAGATTAATGGGTTCCCGTATTATTCTAGGTTCAGTTTGCACACAAAGAAATCCAGTGGTTATATTTTATTTTGTGGGAATTAAAGCTGGAATAATATAGAGAAAAATTTGTTGCCACTTAACATGGATACCTGAAATCTAGAAATGTATATTGGTTAAACTATATATTACTTCATTATGTCCTACAGTATATTACCATAGCATGTATTATGGTTAAATGGAATATTATCCTTGGAAATACATTGTTTATTATTGATACTTTCACTTTTTCGGGTGGAGTTTCTTGTTGTGCATGTATGGGGTAGCTGTAGTATGTATTATCTAAGCATGCAATGTAGTTTAAAGGAATAACTTCAGTGACCTGGATCCCATGTTATGTAATGAAGTATGAATGTGAAGGTTGATCAGCCCTGAAGCAGCTTCTATATGCTAAGCAAGAATATGTAGAGTAAGGGAATCTTACAGGTTTAAGGCCTTGTAAGGTTCTTGGGTTTTGCTATGACAGGCTAAAACATGGCTGTTCCTCTGGAATCCTTTCTACGTTTTCGCCTTCATTCTGTAGGTTTCCTTTCTTTCTAGAACTTCCATTACACTTTTGCATGAATTGTGTAAAGTTGGAGGGTGAAGTATTGCTTAATGTGAGTTAACACTACGGTTGTTACACGCAGATTGCCAGACTGAGGGGCAGAATATCCTTTTCACTGATGGAGAGTATATTAATCAGATAGCAGCTTCTCGAGATGTAAGTAAAGTTCTTCTTCTTGTACTGTTTGGTGCTGAACTATCTTAAGAGACGAAAAATGTTGCCTGCAACATGGATTTTATTTTAAATAGAAGTATTATTAAATGAAACAGGTACTATAAAAAGTAAGTCTGATTTAAATAAAAAGCCACTTTAAAACAAAATTGCTCCTCTTCCTCTTCTCCTTTTTCTCCTTCTCAGAAAGCTGCTTCTCTTTGAATAGCAAATTTTGCAGATCTCATACATTTTGATACCTTCATTCTGAGCGCCCTGCTTTGTAGGGAAATCTTATGCAGACGAACTCCTGTCTAATCCCTAGGGATGCCAACCTCCAGGGGGACTATATAGATCAGTCCCCCTGGAGAAAATGGCTGTTTTGAAGGGTAGATTCTGTGGCATTGTATCCCATTGAAGTCCCTGTCCTTCCCTTGGCCCACCTCCAAATCTCCAGGGTGTTCCTAATCTGGAGCTGGCAACCCCACCCCCCCACCCGCCGCTGGTGGCCAGTTAGGGCATGGCAACCCCACTAAGCCCACTACGCCTACTGATTTAAGTGGGCTGAGTCTTCAGTAACCACACAGAGTTGCTCTGTTCTTGCTGAAAATTCTCATTGTTAGAAGTGTTTCTGCCAGCAGAGTACAACTTTCATGCCTCCCCAGTTGGGAGGGAAGAACTAGAAAAATGACCTCCTCCCTGCCATCGCTGGAACTATTAGGCGGTATCCAACCCTTAGTCTTTTCTAAAGAATATTGTTCTGCATCCAGAATTAGAAGTTCAGTAATTTGGTTGATAAGCTTAACACTTATTCAGTGATTTGCCAGGAAGGATGTTGGCCTAGGTGAAAAGGCATGTGAGAGGCTCTGAGGTTTTTGACAGCATTCTGGTTCATCTGTGGTGTTAGCAGATTGTGTCTGTGTTTGCTGCTTGATGCAGACAAGAGCAAGTGTTAAAAATGGAGCAGCAGAGGGAAGCTGGTAAAATGGGATTCCTCATTTTACTAACAAATAAGTTAACATGTTTTGCAACCTTATTAAACTCCTGGGAAATGCTGCAGTTCTTGCTAATTTCCTGAACGAGTGCTAAATATGACTGCTATTTAGAAGCATCGTGAAACATTTTTGCAAACTTAATGTGCTTTCAGACTGCAGGAACTAAAACTCATGGTTTAATTTCATAATCCTTCCATTGCTTCTTTTTCTTGCCTCACCCCTGTCTATACGTTATTTGATGACACATTCTAAAGAACTGCAGAAGGTTCACAGTGCAATCTGGAAAGGGTGGGATTAGCCTTTCCTTCCTTGTCAATACATTTTAAAATTATTGAATCTGGTATTTTCTCTGTTGCAGGATGGCTTTGTTGTCCGAATATTTGCAACAAGTACAGAACCTGTACTACAGCAAGAACTGCAGCTCAAACTTGCCAGGAAATGTTTACATGCATGTGGTATCTCGTTATTTGATCTGGAGAAAGACTTGCACATTATCAGTAAGGCATCTTTTTTGCTACTGTCATTTTCATCATGTTTTGCATAGAAAACATGTCAGGATGAAGAAATGTCTGAGGATAAAATTTAGGACTGAGAATATGGGTTGTAGTCATGGGCAGGTGTTGCACACAGACACATCCATATAATGTAATTAAATGCATTTACAAGTCATATTTGCCATGTGTATGAGGCAGTGGAACCCCTTTCTGCAAATGGTAGGTCAGTTATGATTTACTAATTAATGGTTACCTTTTAATTTGCCAGGTATAGATTTGCTGTATCCTAATATTGTACGGCTTGTAGATAAGTTTGCTTATAGCTAGAATCTTTACTGAGCACAGTATTTTGATGTTTTTAGCCCTACGAGTCATTGCTAGTGATATTCACTTGAAAACACGGAACACTTCCTTGAAGTTTTTAGTTGAATGCTTGAATGGATATGAACTATGTAGAGCTGTGACTGTAGTACATTAGAGCATGAGATTCAAACCACCTCTGTTTTGAAGAACTTGGATGGCTAATTGTAGTTTTGTACTCTTAGGTACAGGGTTTGATGAGGAGTCGGCTATTCTTGGTGCAGGAAGAGAATTTGCACTAATGAAAACGGCTAGTGGAAAGGTACTGGAAATGCTTTATTATGGATAATTAGCACTGGGTACTTCATGATGGTACTTTTGAGCAACAGGGCATAACTTCGTATGTGGTCCAACTACCCATGATCCTGAGTTATGTATCCTGCATTTTCTTATTTTCCAAAGTACAGTCAGTTTGGGATTCGCCAGAAGGAAGCCCCTGACCTTTCTCAGGTTATAGCCTCTGCAACTGCTTTTTGTAAAAGAAAAAGACATTGAAGGAAAGCGATGTGTGACTAAGTGTCACGTGGCCCTGTGATTCAGCATTTGCAGACTTACTTTCACAGAATGAAAGCATCTATATGTACATGCTTCTAGTTTTGCCAAATAACAAAAACACGGTCATGTAGCCAATTCCTGCATACCAGTAAGTACCAGTATAGAGTGGTTGGGTTGGGTCCAATTCCTCCTTCTGCAAGTGGAATGGCCCTTCCATGCACCCAAGGTAGTGGTGGGCATTTTTGCTGATTTTCCCTCCCCTCGCTGCAGACCACTGCTATCCCCTGTGGGTCTTCTGACCCCCCCCAGAACTGTTTTGGGGGGAGTGCAGGGACTGTTCTGTGTGTGTGGAGGGGGGAGAGGCACACCGCTTCTTTTAGTGGCATTCTGCTCACTGTCCAACTCTTGCCATACTGCTCTTTTTTTCTTGTTTGCACTGATGGATTTCTATGGCTTCATCCTGAATCCTGTAACATATATATATATTAGATTCTCATGCAGCTTTTGTGGATTTTGTTTTAATAGATTTATTATACTGGGAAATACCAGAGCCTTGGAATCAAACAAGGGGGTCCTTCTGCTGGAAAATGGGTAGAGTTGCCAATTACCAAATCTCCAAAGATTGTTCAGTTTTCTGTTGGGCATGATGGTTCACACGCCTTGCTTGTTGCGGAAGATGGAAGTGTGTTTTTCACAGGCTCTGCAAGTAAAGGGGAGGATGGCGAATCAAGTAAGTTTGGCAGTAATACGTCTACATCCGTGTCAACAGCTATTAGAGATACTTTGAATGAAAATGGAGATACTTCCTAGTGTCCTGGTCCTTTGTGTTGGGGGTCATCATCCTTCTCCCATTGTGTTATGTCTCAGTTTAAGATCCTGAAACATGGATGTACTTCTCCTATGAATAACTTTCTCAGAAGACACGCATTTGTTTGCATAACTAACTCAAATACTAAAGAATGCAGTGCTATGAACAAACTTGCATTGGCTTGTGTAATTCATACCACTACATTCAAAAGAGCAGGTTTGGTTAGAAGACATGAAGTGTACGCCTTTCTTTTTTAATCATATCCATTAAAGACAAGAGTGAAAAACGTCTGTGAAAGTCTCATCTGTAAACAACACTTTCTAATTCTTATGTTGCGTTTTCAAAGCTTTGTTCAGTTTTGGTGACACGAGCAAAGTGCAACGACTCTCTTCATTTGAGTGTGCCGAGGGATTTTGTTTTGATGTTTCTTTTACTTTAGGATATTTTCAAAAGGTTTCACGTGAACTGGCTGTAGAGGCATACAGTTGGCAGGAGTGCTGAGGGGTACTGTGGCCCTTCCTGGGCAAAAGAATCTTGCCAGTATGTTGCGTGCCCTGGTAATATGTAGTTTAGACCAGTGTTTTTCAACCTTTTTTGTGCAAAGGCACACTTTTTTCATGAAAAAAATCACGAGGCACACCACCATTAGAAAATGTTAAAAAAATTTAACTCTGTGCCTATATTGACTATATATAAAGTAATTCTCTTGAATAGGAATCAAATAAACACAAAGACATTATTTTATAATTACTTTATTATGAAATAATAATACTTTATTTTATAATTGTTCATATGTTACGGATGAAATTGGAATTTTTCCCACGGCACACCAGACAATATCTCACGGCACACTAGTGTGCCGCGGCACAGTGGTTGAAAAACGCTGGTTTAGACTACTCCAGTACGCTCTACGTTGGGGATGCCCTTGAAGAGTGTCCAGAAGCTAGTTGGTGCAGAATGTGGCCAGAACATTGACTGGACCATATCACTTCCGTCTTGTTCCACCCACACTGGCTCCCAGTTTACTGCCAGGCCCAATTCAAGGTGACACTATTGATCTTTAATGCCCATTATGGCTCAGGGCCAGCATACCTGAAGGACTGCCTACTCCCCTATGACCCCACCCAGCTACGCGAGTTATCTGCGGAGGCCCAGCTTCAGGTGCCTCCCATCACCAGAGGCCAGACGGTTGGCAGTCTGAGGAGGGGCCTCAGTCGTGGCACCAACACTTGGGAACTCCCTCCAAGGGAGGCTTGCCTGGTCTTCCTCTACCATTGTCTGCCGCCAGCCAACAAAGACTTTTTGGTTCGATTTGACTTTTCCTCACCAAGTCTCATTAGCACACCTCCCTGTCTGTGTGTGTGTGTTTGTTTAAATGTTTTGTTTAATTGTTTTAAAAATTCTGTTAACGTTTTGATTGTTTGCCCCTTTGGGACTCTAAGTTGGGAGGGAAGGCAGCATACATATATTTTAAACAAATGAATAATATTGGTTGCTTTATGATCTTGGGAGGCTGAGAACATTAAAAGACATCTGTGGTTTATAGTTATAGCTGGCAGTATTTGTTGCCTTAGATATCTGAACATGTTTGCATAACTCTGAAAAAGGGAAAGGTGGGGGGAGCAGGTGACTCATACTTTCATGTTGGCATGCTCCTTTCTTGATTCTGTGCAAAAGTACAAATGGGAGAAATATGATAGATCCCGTGGGAGGCAAAAAAAGTCTTATCCACGACCCCCTTTTTGCCTAGCTGTTCTGGAAGATAAACAACTTAGATATCAGTGACAGTTTGATAATTCCGAACATTTGCCTGACAAAGTGTAAACTCGTTCACTTCTGCGGTCTTTTGTTAAAACTTACCCACTATAATGTGTCTTTCTTTCCCTCTTTATAGCTAAAAGCAGGCGGCAATCTAAACCATACAAGCCCAAAAAAATAATCAAAATGGAGGGAAAGATTGTGGTGTATACTGCGTGCAATAATGGGAGTAGTTCCGTCATTTCAAAAGATGGAGAACTCTACATGTTTGGAAAAGATGCTATTTATTCTGACAGCACAAGTAAGTTGAGACTTCTGGTGTGTTAAAGCAAATGGAACTAGTGATTTGGTAAGAAGAATAAGGATGGTGTACTGGTTGGACTAAGGAGACCTGATTTTAAAATTCTCAGCCATGCAGTTCATTGCGTGACTTTTGAGTCAGTCACTCTTTTCAACTGTCAAAATCCCTTTATAATCTGATCAGAAAGCCACTCATCAAGCTTAGTCCCCTTAAAAAAATGAAAATTACACATTCAAAGAGAATACAATCTTCTGCTAGCGATAGATCTCTGATCGAATTTTCACCAACTAAGAGAGCCAATGCTGATCAACCAGATTTCCTAGACAAGATGACTTGTGAGAGTTTTAATCTAATGGATGAAGTTAAAACCTTTCCTTTGCCATCCTTCTCAAAGGACGATCAGCTAGACTTAGCGAATATGAACCTTCAGTCATTTCATTCTTTACCCTTTAAGAACAAGGCAATATAATTGTCCAGTTTCAGAAATTATATCATACACTAGTACAAATTAATCAGGATTAAAATCAGCTAACCAATCAAAAAGAGTTGTCGTTAGTTGTTCCATATCTTGATAAGAATAAGAATCAGTCTTTAGCTGGTCCTTTAGATGGAATCATCCTCCCCTTGGCCAATAAGAAACCGCATGAACCAAGCCTGACAAGAGAGAAAATTTCTATTCCTCTTGAGCCAAGAATTATAATTAATCTGGGAAATAGCCTCAAGATGTCAGTACCAGACTTTCTCAGCAGCAAAAAATTGACTATCTGGGACTTGTAGACTCCATATCTTAAGCTGGAATATAGCTGGCTGGTTTTCTAGAGTTTGTTGCAAGGATACTAAAGTGTTTATGGCCTCCTTTAATGTTTCACTTCTTCAGGAGACCTGGTTAATGGATGAACCTATTTTTCTTGATTACATCACTTTTTTCCAGAGAATGTCCATTGATGGGGGGTAGGCCACAGGGAGGGGTGTGTATCTGGCTTGTTTAATTTTATCCAGTTTGAATATTGGATTATGTGACCTCTTGGTGGCAGATGATCTGATCATTGTCTTTCCATTAAAATTGGATGATTTGACAGTTCTTCTCTCCTCAGTTTATATTCCCCCATCCTCACCTAGTATAGCAATTCAAAGATTGGCCCATCTGGGGAAAATTGTTGATGACTTGCATGCCCAATTTCCAGGAATCCTTCTAGTGTTAGTGGGTAATTTTAGTGCAAGGATTGGTAGTGGTGAGTATACACTTTTCTTCCAATTATTAGGGCCTGATAACAATGAATTTCTCAGTCCTGCTTGGCACAACAGAGAATCTTAAGGATGCTGTAATAAACAGTGGTGGTTTAGAGTTGGCTAAACTTGCAATCCAGAGAAATTTTATTCCACCAAATGCTTATCTAGAGGTTGATGGAGCTGGTGATTTTACTTATGTGAGGTACAGAAGAGCCAGCGTAATAGGTTATATTCTGGTTCCTTTTGAATGTTTTTCCCACTTTAAACACTTGAAAGTTGGTGATTTTATGGGAAGTTATCATCTCCCGGTCTTTTTTTACAGATTTCTCTTTGGAACACTATTTTGTTCCAGCACAAAGCTTTTCTCTCTCCCAAAATCAAAATAATGTTTGTCAATAACTCTGGAGCTCTAAGTCTAGTGATAAGGCACAAACTATAATGGATTCCATTCTTTGTATACCTTAGTCAACAGGGTTCTGCAGTCAGACTCCATTTCCAACTATTTGTATAACTTGCATGAGGTATTAGATCTGTTTAGACCACTCTGTGATAGGACATCTTTTGAAACCAGGCAGAATAGCTGGTTTAATAGTGACTGTAGAATAATGAAGAGGCGTATCCAACAGAAGCATTGTGAGTTTAAAAGTAATTGTACAATATCGGTTCTCCGAGAGTTGTTGAAACTGAAGAAAATGTATTGGGAGCTGATTAAGATGAGTAGATGGATGGCCTTGAGTAAGGAATGGGTATGTCTCATTTCAGCTAACAGCAATGATAATAAGGCCTTCTGGTCCATTATTAACACTGCTGTCAATCTAAATTTTAAAATCTCTTGCTTTATTACCCCCCTGATGTGGGAAAACCATTTCAAGGGACTGTGTTCTGATGTTAATGTGCTTAGTTCATCTTTGACTATTATTTCTCTCAATTTAATAGCCCCTCGGCCTGAGGCATCAATCAAGGAAGTTATACGTTAAGGGATTAAAATTAGGAAAAGCCCCTAGCTCTGATCTAATTCCCAATTAGTTATTCAAGGCTGATCTACAGTGATGGGCCACAGTCTGGCCCCAATTTTTACTCAAATTAATTCCGATGGGCAAATACCTGAATCATGGAGACATTCGATTATTGTCCCAATATTTAAAAAGGGGTCTAGACTGGGGCCATCCTGCTATTATCCAATTAGCCTCCTTTCTTCTTTGGGAAAGTTACGTTCTGCTTATCTACTTAAGAAACTGTTGGATGGAATCCAAAGCTATATCAGAGCATGAAGAGATAGGCTTTCGGTGACCATTGTCTAACTCGCTACCATTTTGCTGAGAAATATTCATCTTTTAAAGGGGAGTGATTATATGCAGACTTTATTGATTATATGCGGGGTTCATTTATTGTCTGTGGATACTGTGGACAGCCAAAAAGACAAAGAAGTGGGCTCTAGACAAATCAAGCCTGACCTCTCCCTAGAAACTAAAACAACTAAACTAAGGCGATTGTACTTTGATCACATTATAAGAAGACAAGACTCACTGGAAAAGACAATAATGCTAGGAAAAATTGAAGGTAGCAAGAAAAGAGTACGATCCAAGATGAGATAGATTGATTCAGTCAAGGAGGCCATGGCCCTCGTTCTGCAAGACCTGAGCAAGGCTGTTAACAATAGGACTCTTTGGAGGTCATTAATCCATAGGGTTGCCAGATGTCACAAGCGACTTAATGGCACTTACGCACACAACCAGTTGAGAAGAGTGTGTGTCTCCACTTTCAGAAATAAAGGTTGGTGCGCACTGGCTCTTGGGTGCTGTCTTTCATGGCACTTCTTCCCTACATCAGTTTGCTTGGTACCAAGTTTGTTAAGCTGTTAGGTGACCAGCAAAAGCATACTTGTTTACCAAGCATTCTGTTTTTCGTGTGTATTTCTCTCCTCTGTCTTTGCCTTATTTTGTCATCTCTGTCTGATTTTTAACGATAAAATGATTTTGCTGTTTTTGGCGTGGTTTATTTCATAATTTTAGGTGTTAGAAACTCTTCTGGAATCATGTATGCTCAGAATGTGGGATATAAATGGTTACAATAAATATATCTTCTCACAATATGCCAGATTTCTGAATGCGGGAAATTAAATGTTTACCATTCCATTGTGTGTTATCTTACAGGTTTAGTGACTGATTTGAAAGGCCATTTTGCAACTCAGGTAGCCATGGGCAAAGCTCATACTTGTGTGCTAATGAAGAATGGAGAAGTGTGGACATTTGGAGTGAATAACAAAGGGCAATGTGGACGAGACACTGGTTCCATGAGCCAGGGAGGGAAAGGTCAGTTCCTTCCTTCCTCCTTCGTGGCAGCGTCCTTATTTTGTATTTCTATAGTTTCTCTATTTGTGGAGCTCCATTATCAAGGATGGTTTTGTCTAAACTTTTCACCGTTTCTTCCATTTCACTTTTTTTTTTTTTTTGCTTTTGTAGGCTTTTACCATTCAATATCTCATCTTCATTTTATTTGTACACATGTATAATTGAAATGTTAACAGTCTGTGTGTCTGAACCAGCAGTCTTCTGTTTTGCCTGTGTTAGGTGTAGCTCTTGCCTTTCTTTGAATAGCATAGGCCTAATTGGGGCACCTTTGGCCTAGTGCTCTGGTTACAGAACTGTGCACAGTGGAAAGATGAGCACCTGTAGTGCTCAGCTGTTAGTTAAAGATCTTGCCTTAGTTTTTCATGATCCACCCATTATAGTCCTTATGAGTTCTTATTTGCCATCCTAGTAGGCCACTGTTCCTAGTCTCCTGTTCCCTATTTCAGTTGCCGTCTGAATCTGTTGTTTTCTGTAGATTTTTCTGTTTCCTGCTTCATGTACTGCAGTTTTTCTTTCCGCACTAAAACTTTGTTAAAAGGGACTGTTAAACATCTTTTCACCAGATTGCTTCCTTTCTTCAGTGAGCATCTGTAACATTCTAGGCTTTTGGTGGTGGTGGGGGGCCCTTACAGTTTTATTTTAGCTTGAAGCTTTGTGTTCCCTTAGTTCCAGGGTGTGTGTGTGTGTGTGTGTGCAGGGTCTTTTGCAGGGCTATTTTTGGGCAGGAACACACAGGAACAGAGTTCTAGCTGGCTCCTGAGTTGGCCACTCCCAGCAGGAACTCATTAGCATAATAGGCCACACCCAACAGCAGAAACTCATTAGGATTGGCTACATTAGGGGTGTGTGGCCTAACATGCAAAGGAGTTCCTGCTACAAAAAAGCCCTGGGTTTTGACAACAAACAAGGTAAACAGAATAAGAAGCAAAAGGTTGGTGTGGCTGGATGACCACACTTCTAGTCACATGGGGGTGTGGCCTAATAGGCTAATGAGCTGTGCTGTCAGGTGTGTGGCCTAATATGCTAATGAATTTCTCCTGTTGGGTGTGGCCTATTATGCTAATGAGTTCCTGCTGGGCTTTTTCTACAAAAAAAGCCCTGGTCTTTTGTATGTGTTCATTGTTACGAATATCATGGGGTAATCTTTTGTGAGCCACCTTGAGCCTTTTTTGGAAAAGGTAGGATACAGATGTTCTAAATAAAGAAAATGTTCACCCTAGACGAGTTTATTTACAGAGAGCACCAAGATCCCCTAGAATGGTGCTTGGGGAAAACTTTGACTAATTCTCTTTGATTTTTTTTTTGTCAGTGTACATAGTCCCCTGACTTTAATGCGAGCAACTGTGTGCTATAAAAGCTTTTTTAAAAAAATAATAAATTAGGTTTTTAGGGTCTTAGGTGTGCCTGTCAGGCATTTAACAGAATTACTGCTTTCCTGGCTTAGATCCGCTATATGAATCATGTAGTGCTGTGCTGGTTTACAGAATCTGCCATGGATTGGTTTTGGCTCTCCCCTAGGCTTTGGAGTAGAGAACATGGCAACAGCGATGGACGAAGATTTAGAAGAGGAACTAGATGAAAAAGATGAGAAGTCCATGATGTGTCCGCCAGGCATGCATAAGTGGAAACTGGAGCAGTGTATGGTATGCACTGTTTGTGGGGACTGCACAGGCTACGGAGCAAGTTGTGTTAGCAGTGGGCGTCCTGACAGAGTCCCTGGAGGGTAAGCAAAAGTCTTTCATACTTAGCCTTGGAAACAATGAATAAAAGTTCTTATGGAATATAGCCAATTTGTGTTGCCACTATTACTATAGCGAGGCTGCCCCCAAGTATTGTCATTCAGTGGCAGAAGGTATACCCCATAATTGCTTAAAGCAATGGTTGGAAGGCTCCTGATGCAACAACCTTGTTATACTTCATTGGGTCTGGTCAGTGCCTGGTTCTGGGAAACCTCATCAGCATCCCTCTGTATATCACCTTCAGGTCCCTGATGGAAGATAAGTGGGATAAGAATACATAAGCGGGTGGTGTCCCTTACGATAGCAGCAGTTTCTGAATTGCCCACAGCTATGTTTTTCTTTTATCCAAGTATTTATATACCACTTTTCCCCTGAAAAGCCTCTTACAAGAAAAATACAGTGCCCAGCAACCAGACAACGGAAGCCAAACAAATACATCTCAGGCTGGTCCTGGGTTTTGTTGGCTTGTTTGCTGCAAATCACAAGCTGCAAGCCACGGGGCCAAGGACTATATGGGCTCCTCAGGTTGAGAGTCTTACGGTTAATAGACATAGAGCATTTGCAAGCTCAATTGGGAGGGTGAAAAGTGGCAAGTCTTGAGCTGTTGTAAGCCGTGGGTTTCTGAAACAAACTTTTAAAAAACACACTTCAGTTCTTTGGTTATACTACAAAGAATCTGTTCTGGATGGATGTACTTGTAGGCAACCTTTTTATTTATTTCTGCTTTTCAACATTACGCTGTTTGGGGGGGAAAGATCTCTTTTTAGAGGAAGTAATTACTTGTCTTCTCAGAAGCAATGGTAACCATGGTTTGATGGTCTGTAAACAACTTGACAATGGGAATGAAATGTGGGAGTATGTGGCTTAGTGGATGGATGTCAAATCTTTAGTCTTTCTGTTTTTTAAAAAGATCACACTGGGAGACAGACACCAATATCAAAGGGGGAAAAGGCAATATTTAATATATATTGAAGTGTAAACTCCTGTTTGTTCTTTGTGATACTGCATACAATAATCCAGGATATAAGGAAATCTGGGTTTGAGTTCTATCCTGCTGCTCTTGAAATTATGGCGAAGCATGAGGGGAGGGTCTTCAACCGCTAAGTTTATTTGGAGTTGGGATGCAAAAAGCTAACCATGAGCAGTGCGACTAATTGTCTTCATGGCTTGTAAAAAGAGTTCTAGCAGGGTAGCCGTTTTAGTCTGCTGTAGCAAAGCCTAACAGGAGTCCAGGGGCATCTTAAAGACTAACAATGTTTATTCCAGCCTGAGTTTTCATGGGACAGAGCTCGCTTCTTCAGATACAATAGGAGAAAGAACACTCTTTACCTTAGCCTTCTAGAAAGATTTCGGTAAAAAGTATAAAGTACCCTTTGCAAAATTTGACACGTGGTTGTGATGAAATAAGACGCTTATGATTCTGACCTTAGAATGGTTCTAAGAATGAGTGTTCTGAGTATCTACAATTCGATAATACTTCCCCCCCCCTTTCCCAGAATCTGTGGATGTGGCTCTGGAGAGTCTGGCTGTGCAGTGTGCGGGTGCTGCAAAGCCTGTGCTAGAGAACTCGATGGTCAGGAGGCCAGGCAAAGAGGAATCCTGGATGCTGTGAAAGAGATGATTCCTCTGGACCTTCTGCTGGGTAAGGAGTCTAAAACTGGAATGTGTGAAACCTGTTGGGGAAAGTATTAAAAAAACCCACCCTCTTTTGTTTCACTTCCTTCCCTTTTTTTGGTAACTTGATAACCAGCCTCCTAGAGCCAGCTCTGTGTGCTGGTGTTAAAGCCACTTCTCTTTGTGAACCGCAATTCTTGATAGTAGCTCAGAAGGCACGCAGCGCAGGTTTAATTAACTGGGGCTTAAATGGACTCTGAGCCCATTTTACAATTGCCTAAGCTTAAAAATTTGCATGCCTTTAGATAATGTGCTTCAAAGTCTCATTTTATCTCCTTCACTTAAACATATTGTCTAGTCTTGTGCTTCAGTGACGTTGCTGTTGGAGACGATGATGGTATTTTACTAATAAGATAGTCACATCATCATTCATGGTTTTATGGCAAGCCAGTGCCATCCTGATTTCATTTTGTGTGTGTAAGAGAGAGCAAGCGTGCAGACTTTGTGCATCAAAGGAAAACAGTATTTCACTCTTAGGTTTTATAGTAAATAGGATTTATTTTTCACATGGGACAAGATGTGAATCTTTTTTACAATAATTTTTTTATTGCGTTCTTCCATAACAAAGACAAGTATTACATAATACAGAACTGTTAACCGGTCAGAAATATGCAAAGTCAAGAAAAGACATTTGGTGATAGCACATTTTGCATTCAAACAACTTAAACAACTCTAAAAGTAGATGAAGATTAAACAGTTAAAACGTACACTGCTTATGCACTTTATAGAGTAATCACATATACAGAGAACATTTTTGGTTGGCAAGAGTTAGCCAAGACAAGATGTGAATCTTGACAGACAATACATTGAGAATAGTCAAGTCCTTACATTTTCGCTTTTCAGAGAATAATTAAGTTCCTTTTTAAGACAGATTAATAGTAATGCCTTTTGCCCGGTGCTTCAGTTTGAAAGTGTTTTAGAAATCGTATGCAGATGCGTTTTTGCATATACATCTGTGTCAACCACAACTATATGTGGATGCTGAATGCTGTTGCCTCTTAACTGATACAGCTGTCCCTGTGCCTGGAGTTAATATTGAAGAACACCTCCAGTTACGGCAAGAAGAGAAGCGACAGCGGGTGAACAGGAGACACAGGTTGGAGGAAGGGAGAGGTATGCAAGGTCTATTCCCCCACCCCCACCCCGCTTCCTACAAAATCAGGCTTGATGAAGAAACAATATTCTGAGAAATTTAGAGCAATTAACAGGTTAGCAAGTAAATTGTGAGAGTGAATTTTATGTGAACAACCTTGCTTTAAGTGTTCTGTTACTTTCTTGGTGTTTGGGACGCTTGCTTTCTCCTGAGGTACCAGAATAATCTAAGATTTAGCTCTTCTGAGGTGAAAACACAGTCCAGTCTAAGAGTGAACAATCCACTCCTAACAGTCAATGAATTTTCAAAATAGGATAACTCTGAATGGTATATATAAGCCTGCAAATAGGAGCAATTAGTTTTTGTAGCGAGCTAAGCATCTCAAAAGCCTGTTGAGTCCCAAATAGTATCAGATCTGCACCTTCTAGCTGGAGCCTGCCTTTGAAGTATCGCATTCTTTAAGCCTATTAATGAATGCCCAAGGGGAATGGAATGGTCCCCTGCTGGCTTAAGTCCATGTTTAATGTCTGATTTGTGACCATTTATTCTCTTGTCTAGAGACTGTCCAGTTTGGCCATCGTAATCAACCAAAGGGCATTGCTGGAGTTACGTGTTCAGCAATTTATATCACTTATGGTATAACTCTTAAGCCCCGAGTGAGTTCTGAATCTTAACGGGCCGCGTTGTGTTGGCACAAATGCATTTTATTTGCAAAAAACCACACTGTTCAAAGTGCAGAAAGTGAATGGGTTTTTTCAGGTGAGAGGGGAACTTGGAGCAAAGCACCCCTCCTCCTCGCGTTATGGTAAAGAAGCCTGAGAAGTCTTTATATGTCCTCAGAGGAGTTCCCTTCTCAGTGAAGATGTGAGTGTCACTTGTTGTGGATGAACATAACATCTCCAAAATGTCTTGGAAATGCCTCAGAATGGCTTCCCGTGCTATATTTTGTTCTTGGGTACAGATACCAGAGTATGAAATAGATGCCTGCTATGGCTAGTTAGATTGAATGCAGATGCTTATGTTTTCCCTTTACATGTAAGGAGGGGATGAGTGGGAGAGACTGAAACCTATTTCTGTATGTTTTAAAGAAGAAAGATACTTGTATGCAGATCACAGATATATTTTGCATTCTGATAACATCTGTACAAGTGCATATGAATTTACCCTCTGACCTAAGAATGCACATCACAAGATGCTGGCACTTCTTTCCTGCAGAGATCAGAAATCAGTTGATACAAGTGGAGACCCGCAAGAAACTTGCGGGATGGTCATCCCATTCCTCACACCTTTGCTTCCTCCCCTCTACCCTTACCTATCTCCTTCTCCCTTCTGGGGGTGGAGCCATAGACTCAACCCTCCAAAGCAGCCATTTTATCCAGGGGAACTGATCTCTGTCACGCGGACAACAGTTGTAATGCTGGGTGATCTCCAGCCCTCACCCAGAGGCTGGCAATGGGTAGTTCTCATGGAGGAAATGGCTGGTTTGGAGGGTGGAGTCTATGGCATTATACCGGTCTGAAGTTCCTCCCCTCCTCAAACCCCACCATCCCCAGGATCCACCCCTTAAATGTCCAGGAATTTCCCAATCCAGAGTTGGCAACCCTATTTCCTTCCCACCCAACAGCCAACTTAACCTTTATCTGTCTTTATCTGTCTTCAGCTTTTCGTCTCCACCCCCTCCCCCACAGCTTCTACCAATGAAAATTATAGTCTTTCTCCACAGTGGGGACCAAAGCAGCTTACATTATTCTCACCTCCTTTTTACATGCACAACAGCCCTGTGAGGTTGGTTAGGCTGAAAGTATGTGACTGGTCCAAAATCACCCAGTCAGCTTCCACCGCAATATGGGGATCTGAACCTGGGTCTTGCAGACCCTACTCTGAGGCTCTAACTGCTGCACCACTGCTGGCTTTCATAGGGTGGCTGCTGAACAGCAGCAAGCAGCCAGGCCAAGTTGAGTCATACAAATTAGGTGGTTATCAAGTCACCCAGAGGGTGCTGCCTAGGGATGCCAGCCTCCAGGTAGGATCTGGGGATCCCCTGGAATTACTGCTCAGCTCCAGACTACTGAGATAACTTCCCCTGGAGAAAATGGATGCTTTGGAGGGCGGACTCTAGGGCATTGTACCCCACTGAGGTCCCTGTCCTCCCCAGGCTCCATCCCCAAATCTCCAGGAGTTTCCAGACTTGGAGCTGGCAACCCCACTACCTCCATCCCCTGCCAGTGCCCGTGGGGGGACCTGGCAACCCTAGACTTCTGCCAGGCCTAGGGTTGGCAACCTCCAAGTGGGGCCTGCTGGAGGGTGAACTCCAGAGATCTGTGAACAACAGAGATCTGTCTCCCTGGATAAAATGGCTGCTTTGGAGGGTGGATTCTGTGGCATGATGCCCAGCTGAGGCCTCTCCCTTCCCCAAATCCTGCCCTCCTTGCACTCCATCCCAAAACCTCTAGGAATCCCCCAGCCTGGCCCCAAGGCTCCCTCCCTCCCTCCCTCCAAGGCCGAAAGAGGCCTGGAAAGAGAGGGCCCTTCCCCCACCCTTTTCCTGACAGAGCCAGTTAGATAGAAGGCTCTCCCCGCCCCCCCCCCAACATTCTAATCTCTCACCCTTGATGCCTGGAGTCAGGTCCCTGCAGAGGCCATTTCAAAAGGTTTTGGGGGAAATTCAACCGTCCCTGCAGGGATTTTCTCACTTTTCGGATTTTTCTACAAACCCAGGAAGTCTACTGACTATGTAGGAAAAGCTGTTGGGGGAGAGTGAGGCCCCTGTTGGAGGGAATAGGTATCCGCACAGGAAAAAAAAAGGTCTGGGAATTAGAATAAGGATGGAACTGGGCATCATATTAGCCTTCATGCACTAGAGGGGTGCGTAGCATTCCCGTCCTTATTTTAATTCTTTAATAAACATCAAATTATGATGAGTGAACTGAATCCACTGGCTTAATTTTAAAGTAAGTTCTAGTTAAAGAGATAATTCCCATTGGTTTTGGTCTGTTTCATTTAACATTGAAGGTATGTTCCAGGGAAGAAGCTGAAATTGGCAGTATAGCTGACAGTATGCCTTAGTCCAGGTAGTGAAGCTTTGGAACTGATAGTTTTTGCCATGCTAGTACTCCCTTTTCTTTCTGAAAATACTGGGGAGGTGGCAAAAGCATCAGATGAGAATATTGTTTGTTTTTAAGATGGATAGTCTCCGAACAATGGAGGTGGCAGTTATGACTATCCATTGAAAGGCTGGTCATTTGCAGTTGTAGAACGAGTTGTTTTCACAACGTCCAGATTGGAATTTTAGATCCATTCAATCACTCCTTGGTCTGTGACAACTTTAAGAAGTTTGGTTGCTATGTCATATAGGGGGGCAAAAATCTTCCACATTTGAGTTGTTACCAGTTCAAAAGTTCATCCCTTTTCCCATAGCTGAGTATTTATCTGTTTCCAGTGGATCATGGATCCACTGGATGATGAGCTACTCTGTGAGTGGCTTAGCTGTATTTGCTGTGCTGAGACGGTAGCATTTTATGATGCTTAGCAAAGTAATGCAAAACAGATTTTTTTTTCATGAGAAAATGTGTCACCTCTGGTGAAGACATGCCAGGACATCTGGTTCTTGTTTGCCTGCCACTGTTTTCACTTGAGGATTTCCTTCTTGTATATATTGTCATAGATGCTCATGCAGAAGAATGTGTATTCAGTACCCCTGCATTGTCCAGTTTCCATGTGAAATTAAAAGAAAGCATGCAAATTACAACAGTATGCTAAGCCAGATCTGAAGAGCACAGGCCAAAAAGACCTTTTCCCAGTGAAAAAGCCACTAGGCAAGCCTTTATATTATATTTCCTTTTAGCAGACCCCATAACTACAGATTGCCTTGGTAGAAAACCTGTGAATGGGAAATTTATGTCAAACAGTAGTATACCTAAAGAGGTTGTGTGAATCACAGTGATGAACAAAGGACGGCACAGGGCTAGCACCAGTAAACTTTTGCCACTTAAATGACAAAGGAAGGGATCAGATAAGAACTGGTAAAGGATACACAGCCGCATGAAATGAAGATAAGTGGGAAGATACTAGGTTGTCATGTTTGGTGAAGTGACAAACCTGGAGTTATCGAAATGTGCAGAAGGCAGGTGACATATTCAAGAGACAGTGATGGAATGTATAAGTTACATCAGTTTGTCTATGAAAGGGAGAATTGCAGAGAAAGAAAATAGCACTGGAAGAATCAGAGGAGGCTGTGCAGAAACAAAAAACTACCACAGAACCCCAATCTATACCTTTCCAGTGCCAGGACTCCCTCCCTTCTGCTGAGAGGAGTTTTCCTCCAATGGAAGCTGCTTTTCTGTAATGGAGGGAGACTCCTCACTTAGCAGAAATGTGTCTTTAGATGGAACTAAGCTGTTGTTTAAATTGTCTGTTGAAATTCTAAAATGGGTAAACAGTTGCTTGGTTTTCATTTAGTTTGATTTCCAAGTGCTCCTCTTTGTACCGTATCAAGGGAAGGGATTAGTCATGTCTGTGATATTGCAGGGGAATGGGTTAATTCTAAGGAACATTTTATCTCTCAGAAAGAGAGTTTATTCTCAGCTGTAGACAGAACATGTTCTCTTACCTAAATGTCTTCACTATATTCCTCATCTCTTAGTTCTGTTTCATTCAGGTTTGTTGCATGACGCTTGGGTCAGGTGCAGGTCCCCTACTTAGTTTGGCTAGAATTTTCTTTTTCTTTTCTTTTTTTTTACTTTTTAGCCATGTAGCTCTTCGGTTCTACTTAGATAAGTTTAATGTTTTTTTTTAATCGTTTGGAGGCACTGTAGTTCAAATGTTCATATGTGGGTTTTGGGGATCATGCAAGTGATAACCAAGTTAGGTGAGAGATCATATTATTGGGCCTACATTCGTATTCTAAGGGATGTCCAGCCGAGTCCACTGCAATCTCAGCCTCACACCACATGTAGGCATTTGTATTGTCTCCCTGTCAATCATCCCTAAAGATTCTCCTTTCCATCTCTGGTCGAGTAGGTGAGAAAGGTCTCAGTTTGCTTGTGGGCTTTCTCCTGTGCTGCACTATAGAACAGCTTCCTGTGAGGAGTGAGGAAACCCATTCTTATATCTAGATTGGAGTCCAGTAGCACCTTAGAGAGACCAACAAGATTTTCAGGGTATAAAACTGTATCTCTGACAAAGGGAGCATTGACTCTGGAAGGCATATACCCTGAAAACCTTTATTGGTCCCTAAGGTGCTACTAGATTTGAATCCAGTTCTTCTACTGCAGACCTAGAAAAGGCCAAGAGTCCAGTAGCACCTTAAAGACGAACGAAACTTGTGGCAGGGTCTGGGCTTTCGTGAGTCACCGTTCACTTCTTCAGATATCCGATCAGCTCATCCCCAGCCACAAATTTTTGTTAGTCTTTAAGATGCTACTGGACTCTTGCTCTTTTCTGTCGCTACGGACAGACCAGCATGGCTTCCCGTCTTGATCTGCCGCAGAGCAGCACAGCTAGCCTCTGAAACTGTGGCATTCAGGAAGGGGCTGGGTTATTTAGGAGGACTATGATGGTTCTTGGAATGCTGAATCCTCCGTTTTTTTTTAAATTGAGGACGCGTTTTGTGCTGTGTACGCTTTTAAGATCTGTTGCTTTAATTGTGATTGTCGCTTGCTCTGTGTTCCAGTGCCACTGCAAAAAGCAGGATTATAAATATTTTAAATAAATATCTAGTTTGACAGAATGGCTTGCATACTTAAGATTGGTACATAATGGCTTTTGCTAAGAAAGTCTACTGATCGTGTGCAATCACATTGGAGCTCCAGTTCGGGTTCCCTGTAATGCCATCATGCATTTATTATTGTGTTAATATGCTAGATAATTAACAAGCGCTTGGATTGTAATTAAATTTTAGTGTCTTATCTAAAAGTATAAAGTATTGATTACCGAATATTGCATCCTTTTTCATGCTTTTAATTTGTTTTTGTTTTTTGTTGAACACACTGTGTTTCCATTTTGTGAGCTTTCCTATGCATGTGCAAAAAATTTTCTCCTCAGGCCCCCTTGTATTTCCTGGTCCCATTTTTATGAACCACCGAGAGCAGGCTCTAGCCAGAGTAAGACCCCATCCTCCACAGCTAAAGCATAAACGGGACAAGAACAAAGGTATTTGGTCTTCCTTATTGACTGGGGTTGACTTACACCTATCCTAAAAGTTATTTTTTTCCATCCAATGGGTGTTATTAGAGAAGCATACAACATTTATGGTTTCTTCTTGCTAATCTTCTGTACCCTGAGGAGAAAGAAAACACATTTTCAGTGTTGAGCTGCCTGAACTGTAAGAATGTTTAAAAAGTTGCATTTGTTTTAATTTTCCTTTTCTTTAATGCACGTCATTGTTTTTCATTGCTTTATAATTTCGTAATAAGCAAGTAAGAGGCAGGACAGATGATCCTTTCTAGTGTTATTGGTGTCTGGAAATTAAATTGCAGGGTTTCCTTTATTTGTTGTTCTTTGGAATATCACCCGTAAGGTCCTCACCAGATGGGAATTCCAGATGTTCAGCTAGTGGATTAGAATTGAAGGCCAATTCTTGGCCAGAAGGGAATTTTGCATGGCAAAAGGAAAAGTAATAGCTGAACTTTGTCCTGTACTGCAGGAATGAAGGGAAAATCACACCTGTCGCATTTCTATACAGTCTGGAAAAACAGAAGAGTTTCTGCGGGGGCTGGAAGGGGTGGGGAGACTGACCACCCCTTTCGACCTCTGTGGATACTCTTCGGCTTTTCCATGTTGTATAGAAATTCTACAGGAGTGACATGCCTTCATTCCTCTCTTGCACTGCAGTATGAAGTCCAGCTACTACATCTCCTTTTGCCATGAGAAATTCCCTTTTGGTCAAGGACTGGCCCTCAGTTCTAAGCTGGAACATTTCATTGAATGCTGGTAACATTCCGATCACCAGTTAAGTGTACCTCGTAAGTTTCTTTCTGTTGTCTGACTTGTTTGTCCTGGGTAATCTCTGTGCAAAAGAATAAATGGGCACAAATTCGACAAAAAATGGCAAAAGGGAGGTTCAATGTGAAATTGCTGAATTATTCATCTAGGTCTGGATTGGGTTTTCTCACCCAATTAGGAAGACTGTCACTGCCAATACTACTGGTAGGTAATTGCATAGAACTGCCACTGGACTCTTGCATTTCATGACCTTTTTGATCTAGTAACTTTAGGAATCTTTTACTGAAGCCTTTTCTTGGTAAGGTAAGACAGCTCTCCACCACTTTTTGAATGTTCTGCAGTCTGAATAAGGGACCTGGAGGTTGAATGAAGGGTCTGCTTTCAGGGTTGGCACCCACAGGCCGTTGCCAGTGGGCCAGTACTGACCCCTGACAAGCTGTCTCCAACATTATTGCTCATCCTCAGATTACAGAAGCCAGGATATGACTCTTCCGGGCCTCTCCTCTGCCATCCTCAACCACCCGTGGTGAGAAGACTAGGATGGCCTAGCATCAGCTTAGCCTCTGTGCCAATCCTTGCTGCTGCTGGCTCCTGTCTTTATAAGCACTCCCATTTGCCACTGGCTGCTCACTCTCCTGAGCGGCTGCACAGCTGCATGTTGACAGAATGGAGGGGCTGCACCATTCCTTACATAGTTATTGCTGTTCCTTGCAAATGGCAGCACGACATCCTTGGTCTGAAGGTGCCCTGAATGGTGACGGTGCCAACCAGGCAGAGGAGTGACTCTGGCCTTTCTCAGACCTAGTTTTGCTGATGACAGTGAGCAAGAAAGGGTTTATTGCCAAGTCTCCCTTTGGTTTTTGAAAGTTTGTGTGCTGTCTCTTAGGAGTAAGCGTGATGGAAACATGAGAGGGTGCATGGCCCATCATGGACAAAATAGAAAAGTGGTGGTGTGTATCAGTAGCTTTGTGAATCTTCAGTTGCATTGAACATGTTGTGAATCATTCCAGAGTGCAAGAAGGGCATATTTTTACCTTTTTGAGTCAAGTAGGGAAGCTGCTAAGGAAAAACTGTCTAGTTTTACATCTGGAAAGCTGAGGATGGCAGTAATGGAGACTTGGCAGGATTATCTCAAGTGGCTGTTCTGGAATCATGTTCTTCAAAGAAATTATGAGTGTGAATTTTTCTGCACTGTATCTCTATTATATTGAATATACAGAAGAAGTGACCTAAAATCTGTAGGAGCTGAGAAACAGAATACCACAAGACCTAGCAAGCTGTAAAGCTTCCTGGCAAACATGGACATTAGCACTTTTTCTATTTTAAAACATGAGAACTACACAATTAAACTAAGCAATTAGATTTGATTGTTAGCTATAACTATAAACATGCCACTTTCTTCAAAACATGCAAAGGGCACAAATTAGATTTAAATCTATTTCAGTATAAATGGTTTTGTGTTTGTAATGGAAAAAAGACAAATTACTAGTTAGCGGTATTATATGGGCCAGTTTATAAACTTTGGCATGCTGTACTTTTCATAAACCTGTTCCACATGTATGAATGTTTCAGGATTTTATCTCTTCTGTAGTTAGTCTGAAGAAATTTGAAACAATTACATTACGAAGTTTGGTA
Source organism: Gekko gecko (assembly GCA_029375565.1). Lineage (NCBI taxonomy): Eukaryota > Metazoa > Chordata > Lepidosauria > Squamata > Gekkonidae > Gekko > Gekko gecko. The sequence goes on along the minus strand of JAPDNY010000004.1, from coordinate 169,149,142 downwards.
AAGGTGGTGGGAATTGTTGCGTGAGACTTCTATATTGTCATCTGCACTTGACTTGATAGAATTAAACAATTCAGAGATTCCCCCCCCCCCAACAGCATTGCTGTGTGCTGGGGCTGGATAAGTAGCTTCTTGCTCTCCTAGTCCTAAACCTCCGCAGGTTAGCGCTGTCGGGCATTTTGTCCTGACTACTAAGGTTGGAGGGAAGGTGAACCTGAGTGGTTACAGTGCAGGGATGATTTTAACCTCTCCTTCTGTTTGGTCTGTAGGAGAATTTGGGGGAGGGCGGACGGGGAAAGCATGCGTCTGGGTATGTGTCCCTAAACACTAATTTTGCCCCCTATTCTAGGATAATATAATTATTGAGGGCTCTGCCACTGTAGCAGCTTGAAGGGCTGGGAGCAGACAGTTAATTGGGAGTCACAGGAAACTATTATCTTTCAGTCCTGATTCATTTTCACTACCTGTAAATTCTTGTCCTCATAGTTGTCTGATCTCTTTAAAATATTTTGGACCTGGCTTTTTTTTTGCGGGGGGCGGGGAGTACAGCATGCATCTCAGCATCCTCTGATCTAATTTTCTGGGGTAGTATCAGCTTAAGCACACAAACTCCTCCCTCCCCCTGGTCTTCTGAAAGGAAGCTCAGCTGCCCTCAACATTCCATTGCTCCTGGAGCATGCTCAGTGGGATATTTGGTGTACGTGGGTATAATTTTATGACATTGATTTTTGCATATTCCGGGCGTTCCTGGAGTATTATAACCCTTAACTTGTATAGAGATAACCCAATTTTCTTTCTCTGTTAATAAGCACAAGACCAGGGTTGATATTGTGCTTAACTCTAAGGGTATGCCACATAACATGGCAAGCCTCAAAACATTTGATATATGGTATTGGTTCACCGGGACTTCAATGAGATGGCTTCGGAGCCGGCTGTTTCTTAGTTCCTGTCTTTTACATGACTTAAAATTGTACATGTGAGATGGCTGATCAGTTCCTGTCGCAGTAACATCCTTTTGATAACATCTTAAAGTTTGTCTATTTAATATCATCCTAATCTGGCTTCCCTCTGAAGAGTTCAGTGCAATGTTTGTGAGGTTATCCTGTATTGCCTTCACAGTAGCTGTTTCTGAGAAGCCTGGCCTACCCAGCATGCCTCATGGCTGAATCCATGTCTGTGAGCCCAGGCTTTTGTATCCAAGTCCAACACAACCTGCCTCCTCCCATCTTCCTCTTTTTGATTATTACTAGAAAACATTGAGTTCCTGAAAGGCATATTAACATGGGTCTGGGTAGACAAACTTTGAAAATCATGCTTGCTGAGTGCGCAGAACAAAATCATCTATTCCTTGAGTCTTTTTACTGTGCATTCTGGACTCTTCTCCTTGTATCAAGCAAGCTTGCCGGTTTTGGGGAATAACGGGACCAACTAGAAGGATTTCTAACTTTGATACAGAGGAATATCCTTTCTTTGGTTGTTCTTTCATTTTAACGCTGTTAACTTTAAAATAGCTTTTTAAAAATAATAATGTTGATGGAATGCCACTCATGTATCACTGCGACATGTGACACAGCTTCCCATGCATCAGGCCACCAACTCATCATTTGCGGCTTTGGTCTTGATGAAGGTAGAACTTTCCCTGCACTGTCTCCTTTGGGTTCTGCCTGTAATCAAAGCGGAGAGACTCTTATTGCCTGCGCTCTTTTTATTTCACCTTGACAGAGAAAAAATTGTTCTGAACAAAAAGGACATTGGAAGCCATTTCTGCCTTATTTTTCTGAATTTATTAAGACTGAAAGCATTTGCGATGGGATTTAACGAACTGAGGCAGTACGTCAAGCCACCCTTGGTGAACTTTATTAATTTGGCTGTACTACCTTTTCATGACTAGACATTTCTTTTGGCTGCCTTCACCATTCAATTAAGCACCGTTTACCCATATCCCTGTGAAAGCATGGAATTTATGTCCATAAACAGGATATTCGAGTTGAGCTTTGCATTTCAATTCACTGTGTTAAATATTCCCTACTATTCCGAGATCTCCAGAGCCTGAGTATGTTGTGTCACAGAATTCCAGTTATTCAACCCCTAATTTTTGTGCTCAGAATCAGTTATACGTATCGGTATACCTGCAAAAATTTATAGGCGAGGCTCTTATAGTACTTTAAAGACTAATAAGTACCAAGCACTTATAAGTGTGTGCACGTGTGTGTTGTGTATAAAGCGCCGTCAAGTTGCAGCCACCTTATGGCAACCCCAACAAGGGGCTTTCTAGGCAAGTGAGCAGGTGGGGTGGTTTGCCCCTTGCCTTTCTCCGCAGACCCTTCCTTGGTGGTCTCACAAGTACTGACCTTGCTTAGCTTCAAGCTCTGGCAAGATTGGCCTGTGCCATGCCACAGCCCTCTGCACTTACAAGTACAAAGTATGAACTTTGGGGGGTTAATGCCCAGTGCTTCATATGCAAGTGAGTTTATCCAGAAAACCTTATGCTAGAAGAAAATATGTATTCATATTTCAGGTTTTCACTGCAATAAACAAACGTGGCTCTAATATTTGCCAATATTTAATTCAGCATTGGGCTTGGCATAATTCAGCCCATTTTTGCACTAACTGTGTTAGTCTCTGGAACAGTGGCAGGAATATTTTGGGTAAAAGAAACCATGGGAGGGCAGGGGGAAGAACTATTAACTGTCTCAGTGGGGAACAGTGGGCACCCCCTCCCCTGACCTTGGAAAGCATGGAACTGTATCCTCTATTTTAAATTTTATGCTCCGAAAAAGATCTAATAGTTAAAATGGATATTAGCACTTTTTAAAATTGATGTTCTGCAGTACTGTGGATTAGTATGCTCATTCTAGAAAGCAGATGTTTATTACAACTAATGACGCTACTCATTTGTTTACAAAAAAGATTTATGGAGTGTGTGAACTTGGTGTGGCACTAGCTATATGAACAGATAGCAAAAGGTCTTTCTACAGCTTTAATATGTTGTCTACAGTTTTCTTTGTAAATTGTAGTTTGCCAAACGCAAGAAGTAGGCTGATATATCCATCTTCTCTCATACATATATTTTAGAAAAACAATTTTAGCCAACGTATAAAATACAATCTGCATACAAATTAAGATTCTTAGCAATTGCTCTTATTTTCTTTCTATTTATGCTGGAAAACTTTGTATATACTATCATTGCTGAATTAAAGCTAAAGAAACACTAATTGTTACAAACTGGCCGAATGGTCCTTTTTTACCAAGAAATTTCATTTTAGCAGAATATCAGTTTGTCATTGAAGATCTGTCTCCTCAAATTTGTCACCTACTACTAATTTTGACATCCACTTTTTAAATATCTTGTTTCTGTTAGTAATCTCCTGTTCCCTCAGCCTAATCTGATCATGATTAGTTAACTGTGAAACACATTGACTAATGGAAAGAGGTGTAATTATAAATTACATTTGTAGATGGAAGTGGAGACAGGAGTGAGAAGGATACCAGCAAAATCACAACCTATCCACCTGGGGCTGTCCGCTTCGACTGTGAACTCCGAGCGGTACAAGTCAGCTGCGGATTTCACCATTCCGGTAAAGAATTATAGCGTTAACATACGAATACCTTATGACTTATCTTTTTTATTGTATGTGCTGTTGGGTCATTTAAACTTCCCGTGCTAAATGTTTTTGGGAAATCTTGTCATACTTACATAGTAAGGAAAACACATAACTGCAGTCCTTGAAATGATACTTGGTGCCTCTGGTCAAAGAAGGTAGCACATTATTCTTCATCAGAATGAACTCCCTTTTGTGAAGTCTTATAAAAAACATAAACTGAAACATGCCACATTTTAACCCTTAGTTGTCCTGATGGAGAATGGCGATGTTTATACATTTGGATACGGGCAGCACGGGCAGCTTGGACATGGAGATGTTAATTCCAGGTATGTTGATACTTTAATATTACATGTGTGTAGTTTAAACGGAATAATTCCATCTTTGTTCATCTGTCTGCAAGAACTAGGGGGAAATAATCTTCCTAAACTAGCCTGACTCTCTTTGAATAAGGCGTGATTTTCTGTTTCAAGAGAGCTTCTGGAGGATTAGGATGGGAACTGTTTCTGTCGTCTGGTGTTTGAACTTTCATGCTACGTCTTAAACACACAAAACTCTGTTATACTGAATCAGACCCTTGGTCCATCAGAGTTGGTATTGTCTCCTCAGTCTGGCAGCAGCTCTCCAAGGTCTCAGGCAGAGGTCTTTCCCATCACCTGCTGCCAGATCTTTTAACTGGAGGTGCTGGGGGTTGAACCTGGGACATTCTGTGTGCCAAGCAGATGCTCTGCCACTGAGCCACAGCCCTTCCCTGAGTGATCTATACACAGCAAACATATGTAAGTGGATTCAGCATACTAGATTAAGTTGCGTTGCATAAATACCAGTACTCTAGGAAATGCCTGTGCTTCAGAATAAATCCAAATTATATTCAGCTTCAAGTAAGATAAATCCATTTAGCTTTCTTTTTTAGTATGTGGCCTTCATAGCACCAGATACATGACTGTTCATTCTGGGAAAGGGCTGTGGCTTGGTGGTCCCAAGTCCAATCCCCAGCACCTCCAGTTAAAAGGAGCAGGCAGTAGGCGATGTGAACGACATCTGCATAAGATCATGGAGAGCTGCTGCCAGTCGGCTTTGATGGACCATAGCTCTGATTCAATATAAAGCCGCTTCATATGTGTGTTCTTGTAAGGGCAACTAGCAGAATCTTCATGGTAGCATCTTAAACAGAACCAAAATGAACCACCTCAATTGATTTCTTTTTTGACTCTTAGGCAAAAGTTTTAGATTATAATGAGGTGACTTCACTCCTTTTTGCAGCTATGCTTTTGCAGCTATGCCAGCAGCAAAGTTTTAAGGGAACACTGATGATCAAATTGTCATTGTCAATAATAACTAGGATAGCTGCTTCTGTGCTTCTGAGACTTACATACCTGAAGGATGTATCCTATTCTTTTGATGGCAGAGGTTTTGGGGTAGAAAAGTGTGTGGTAACAGGCTCTTGAACCAAAAGTGGTTGTTAATATTGTTTCAGGTACCCTAGTGGATAGAGATTACCTTAAGAACCACCTGGTGTACATTGTTGTTGAGCCATGGGATTGTGTGCCTACCAACTGTTAATGTGTACCAACACTTGGACCAGTCATAGCTATGGGAAAATCAATCAATCAAAAGCATGATGGTATTCCTCACAACTGGAATATTACATAAATATTAAAGCAGCATTCAGACCCCTGAATTGTGCAATCCTATCTGATACTCAGGGCTCTTTTTGTAGCAGAAACTCCTTTGCATATTAGGCGACACACCCCTATGTAGCCAGTCCTCCAAGAGTTTACAGTAGCTCCTGTAAGAAGAGCTCTGTAAGCTCTTGGAGGATTGGCTACATTAGGGGTGTGTCGCCTAATATGCAAAGGAGGTCCTGCTACAAAAAGAGCCCTGCTTATACTAATGACTGATATTCACTCTGCTAATGGCTTAAACCTTTTCTTTTATTCACTGTAAGCTGAGCTCAGTATGCTATTGATAATTACATGTTCATGATTTAAATGTACAGCACATTCATTCTTCTTATCATGTATGATATATATGGATTGCATGTTTCTGACAGAGCATTAAACTTCAGTAAGACCGGATGCACTTACAAGTGGCTTTTTCTGATCTAGGGGATGTCCCACTCTGGTACAGGCATTACCTGGACCTAGCACACAAGTTACTGCTGGCAGCAACCATACAGCGATTCTGTTAATGGATGGGCAAGTCTTCACATTTGGAAGCTTCTCTGTAAGATCTTTCTTTTATTAAAAAAAACACCAAGCTGCATGTTTCATATGTTGTACTTTGTATTTATTATATCTGCAGTAATTAAGACAGGATAGCATTAAAACTAGTGATGCTGCCTGACTTTGAAAGCAAACTCCCCAGAAGTGTGTTAAGTTAACATGAATCTTACTGAAGTTGGACGTAGCCTGCCATGATTCCTCCCAACGGAGGCCACCTCCTTCTCTTCTCTGCCTAAACTTACTTGGTTGTAGTAGCATTGTAGTAGCATCCTGTGGGGACTCCTGTTCTTCTTTAGGGGGCTAGTGTGTGCTACCTTCAGAATCATCAGGAGTTATGTGTAAAGTTGTTCCCATGGTCATGACAAGGGTCTCCATGGGCTGTCATGGAAGCCCACCTCATCACTCTTCCCACATTGCCAAAGCCGTGTACATTTGTATGGGAGAAGGGTCAGACTGGCTGACAGGTGTTGATGGTGGGCTCACTGAGAAGCTGGCAGAGAGCTCTCCATCTTAATTGGGCTAAACTTCAGTACGTTGGTTCAGGTCTGATCTGGACAGATTCCATATTAACTTATTTAAGTCAACCCGTTCTAGGTCAAGACCAATGAGGAATTACTAATTGACATTTTAATCAGATGGTGGTAGAAAGTCCCATCAAGTTGCTGCAGACTTATGGTGACCCCTGAGGATTTTCAAGGCAAGAGATGTTCAAAGGTGGTTTGCCATGGCCTGTCTCAGCATAACAACCCTGGACTTCCTTGGTGGTCTCACACCTAAGTACTAACCAGGGCTAACTCTGCTTAGCTTCTGAGATCTGATTAGATTGGGTTAACCTGGGTCATCCAGGTCCAGGAATTTTAATCTATGTCCTAATAATACCAATTATCTAGTGTGCAGGTCTTTGATATTTGTTGAACTGAAACACAGCAGGTTTGTGAAAACATAGAAAGTGTAAACAATGTCTGTTAACAGAATCCCTTGTTTTACATTTACCCAAGTGCCACAACTGATTTTAGCAACCTCAAGGATGTTTTCCAATTTTCATTCATTGCTTGAATTTCTAACTTGCATCTTCAGAAAGGGCAACTTGGCAGGCCCATTTTGGATATTCCTTACTGGAATGCAAAACCAGCACCCATGCCTAACATAGGATCCAAGTACGGGCGGAAGGCTACGTGGATTGGAGCCAGCGGTGACCAGACCTTCCTTCGCATTGATGAAGCTCTGATCAACTCTCATGTGCTTGCTACATCAGAGATCTTTGCCAGCAGACATATAATAGGCAAGGTTCATTTCCTCTTTAATTATAATTGAGACAAACCAGTTACCTCAACTGCATGCTGCTGCAGTCTTCTCCTTGAACCAAAATCCCTCACATGCTTTCTAGATCTCTGCATTATCATCATTTTCAGTAATGATTGAAGAGTAAACATGTAACTTTGGCTTATTTTTTCCCCAGGCCTGGTACCTTCTTCTATATCTGAGCCTCCTCCGTTTAAATGTCTCTTGATAAATAAAGTCGATGGAAGTTGTAAGACATTTAATGATTCTGAACAAGAGGATCTTCAAGGATTTGGTGTGTGTTTAGATCCTGTTTATGATGTTGTTTGGAGGTAGGTATGGCTTGGGAAAAGGTGTTGGAATGAACCAAACATTGTTTGCAGGATGGGGAGAACTTTCAAATGACAGTGTCATGAATTTTGAATAGATCTTCCCCTGGGAGTTTTTTTTTTTTTAAATTAGAATGGTAAATCTTGCTTTCTCAAACTTTTAAAAAATTAGTTTTTGGCCCTCGCAGTTATGAATTAAATATAGAACTAGTGAAGTGATGAGGGGATTGAACTGGTATCTGAGTGACAGTGTTTCAAGTCCCCAGACGGCCATGGAAGCTTGCTGGATGACCCTGGGCCAGTTTTCATATGCTCCCACCCTTGCTTGCTTCACAGGTTTGTTGTGAGGATAAAATGGGGAAGAGCACTATGTTCAGCTGTTTGAAGGAAGTGTTGGGTAAAAATATAGTGTGTGTGTGTGTGTATTTGGTGTTTCTGGAAATCACACCGGGAGAGTTGCTGAAAGAAAAAGGGGAGACGTAGTTGAGCCCAAGAAGTGGAGGGAGAAGATGACACATTATGAAGGGATAAAAAGAATAATGAAAGAGAATAGAATAGGAAAGAACGGGCACCAGGGTTAAAAGGGGAGCCTGAGAATAGGACGTCAGATGGGGTAAAGCACATAGTCTTGAGAAGCTGGAATCAAAGCGCTCCCTTTTTGTATGTCATGGCATGTTGCAAGGTGAAGGCACTCAGTACCTCTTGTCTGAAGAAGAATGTTTTGTACACTTTGAATAAAACTTTGTCAGTCTCAAAGGTGCCACTTGACTTAGACTTCGTTCTGGTACCTCATAGAGTACAGTACACCTGTTTTTCTGTAGCAGCTGTGCCCATGCAAGTGTGGGCCCTGATTTGTCAGGGGCCTTCAAGCTAGCCCAATCCCACGCATATTTACTCTGGAGTAAGTCTTCATGAGTAAAGCAGGGCTGGCTGGCTGCTAAGCGTGCCAGGGACTGCTGTTTTTGTGTCCAAAAGAAACTCCCACTCTACGTCAAGGATTACTGAGTGTGAGCAGCTGCCCCTTTGAGATTCTGTCATCGCAGGGAAGGTGTGTCTTTGTTTCCCCAGACTTCTGCAGCCATCTCCCTTTATCTCAGAGAGACTGGATAAAACTTAACTTGTTCATTGTTCATGCTGTACCAATCAGTATGAAGACATGCCTGTTGCATCACTGTTGTCCCAAAATCTGTTATGGTAAAATTGTATGTCGTTTGTTCAGGTTTCGACCAAATACAAGAGAGCTGTGGAGTTACAATGCAGTTGTGGCTGATTCCAGACTTCCCTCCGCTCCAGACATGCAATTACGTTGTAGTATCCTGAGTCCAGAACTTGCTCTTCCGACAGGGTCCAAAGCTCTTACAACAAGATCACACGCAGCTTTGCACATTCTAGGTATCAATTATGACTTCAAAAGCAGTTCTTTTCCTAACAAAATATGGGGGGGGGGATTGGTCTGATATATTTATTAAAGGCTTTGAATGATGAATGGCAGCACATTTCTTTATCTGTGTTCTCTAAAGAATTACCCAGTCCATTTAAATCAATCTGTGTTCTGATTCACATCTATTCTAATTGGTGGTCGTTGAGATCTTATGGCCCCAGTAGTTTGATCCATAATTGTGCTTGAAAAACTGACTTCCAGGCTTGTATCCTTTGAAGCCTTCTTTCAGCCTAAAGAGCTTTCCTCCCATTTTAATTGGCTCTTCCACTGGCGGAAGACTCCTTAGGCTGGAGGAAGGCTTTAATCATTGCTGAACAAAGGGGCAGCATACAGGCCATTTCCCCCTAAGTGAGGGAACAGTTTAGTTTTTATATTCTGAGACAGTTATGGAATCAGATCAGATCCTGTTGCATGTCTGATGACTTTTAGATTCAAATGGCAGCTTCTCTGAAAACAAAGAGAGGGAGTTGCTGTCCCTCCTCTTCTTTCCACTCCCCCAGGACATAATGCCGCTAGAACAATAACCTGAGCGCAGGTATGTTTCCTACGGCTCCTGGCACCTCCGTTGCCGTCATAGCAGCCTTCCAAGTGCTGGGAAGAAGCGGGAGACCTGTTTTCCTGTTGCTGTTCTTCAGCATCCTGGTGGGTGGGAAGGAGGAGTTGGTTTGGATTAAAACCTCAGTTGGAAAAGAATTTGGGCTGTAATACTTGCTCCGTATTTAACCCCAAGTCTTACCTCTTGGCCTGTATTCCAGCTCTAGTTTCAGTGGGTAGCCACGTCGGTTTGCAGTAGAGCAGCTAGTTTCAAGCCCCGTGGCACCTTGGAGACCAACGGGAGTTTCAGGGCATGAGCTTTCAAAGAGAGCTTTGAGTCTCGAAAGCGTATACTCTGAAACTCTTGTTGGCCGCTAAGGCGCTACTGGGCTCAAATCTAACTGTCCAACTTTGGGGATATCATTAATTCTATCAGGCTCTTAAAAATCCACGATGGTGCCTTATTTTTTGGTTAAGCTACTGAGAATGTGTTCTGCAGTTATTAGGAAACAGACTGGAATGCCTGAAAGTCAATTTGGTAATCACTGTGCAGAACTCGCATATGACGTAATCACTGTCATTGATAATCTGAATCCTTTGTTCTCAGTTAAATTTCCCGGGAGGTGATGTCAATGACTCAGAGAATCCTTTTATGGTGGGCTTATTGCCGGAGATGGGACTGGTATAAAATAATCTAATCCAGTTTACCAGTCCTCTCCAGGAGTGCTAGGATATTCTGAAGGGCACCTGCAGATTTGTGGCAGATGTTTTTGCTTAAACTTGGTGTGCTTTCCCTCTCCCTCATTCCCTGGTCAACCTGATTGATATGGCTGTCATGAGGCAATATTTTGTGTTGTCCTCTTTTGAAATGATTGTATTTTTTATGAACAAATTCATGGATGATGGGATCTGTCAATGGCTACAAGTCATGGTTATCTACTCCCTCCAGTACCAGAGGCAGTATGACTCTCTGTATCAGTTGTTGGGGAGCATGGGCATGCAGGTGTGGTTGCTGTGATCCTGGCGTGTGACTTCCTAGAGGCAGCTGGCTGGCCATCGTGTGAACAAAATGCTGGACTTGATGGGCCTTTGGCCTGTTCCAGCAGGACTCTTCTTATGTTCCTATGTCTCTTCTGAGTGTTTAAAAGAGGTGCTAATCAGAGGTCTGTCATGGACATTTTATCTACTTGACTTCTGCTATTATTCTTAACCGTACATTTTGGGATAAAAGAACAAGATGCTCAACAATACCTTATTTTCCATAATCGATACCCAGGTCCTCCTTTTGTTTGTTTGTTTTAGGTTGCCTCGATACCTTGGCTGCTATGCAGGATTTAAAAATGGGTGTTGCAAACACAGAAGAAGAAACTCAAGCTGTGATGAAAGTATATTCCAAAGAAGACTACAGTATTGTCAACAGATTTGAAAGTATCTATCAGATGCAGATTTTTCCTATTCCCCACCCCATACGTGGTGCATGAAGCTTCTTTCATAAACATTTGCAACATTTTTCCCCCCTTTCAGGTCATGGTGGAGGCTGGGGCTATTCAGCTCACTCAGTGGAAGCCATCCGCTTCTGTGCTGATACTGACATTTTGCTTGGTGGTCTTGGACTCTTTGGGGGTAGAGGTGAATACACTGCTAAAATAAAGGTAAGAAAAGGAATATTTTGGGGCTCATTACTGTAATCTGAGTTTGGAGTGGTAAATTGTAAAATGAGGGGAAGGCAGATATAGAGATGAATATTTTAGGCTTTATCACGCAGTGGAGGAAATTTGTGTGTATGTGTTACTGTATTTTAAAAAAAAACAAGCTTGAGAACAGTAGAAACATATGTTTTAATTACTGCTGTTTATTAGTTTAGGAATATATACATACCTAGCATGTTACTCCTAAGTATGTGCTTTTTAAATGTTGATGCAATAATGATATATGCTTAATATTGGTTATGCCATGAAGTATCATGGGAAATTGTAGTTCAGTTTTTTAGCTTTTGCCTGTATCGTTCATATGTTTCAAAGATGACAGTATAATGCAGACATTAAGTAAATCCATATTTTAATCCTTACCAAATGCTGTTTAAAAGGCAAAGCGTTGGCTGCAAGTTGTGGGGGGAGGACATATTTTATATCCTGCTTCAAATATAAATATGATGCGTGGTTTTTGACAGCTTCAATTTTTATGTCTTACTTAAGACTTGAAAAGGCAATACACATATACTATATTCTCTTGTCAAAGACAAAGTAGTAACTAGGCCATATGTGAATTTTAACATTTTGAGTCATGATTTTTTTTTAAAAAAACCCACATTTAACACACCCACACACCCATATTGTCTCTGTGTTAAATGAATTTGTGCACACGTTAGAGCTGCTGAGAGCACAAAAGGCTGTTGAATCCAAAATCTGCATCCAGTGAAACTTGAAGTCCTTTATTAGCCCGCACACAATCTAGATGACCCTCTTTTCTCCCTGACGGAGGCAGGTGGAACTGACTATGCTGAGCATATGAATGGAGTTGAGCTGCACAAACATAGTAGTGTCCTGAATTTAAATTTTTATGGATTGCGGTAATTACTTATTTTTTTGCACTATTGCGGGGCTGCATGACATGACTCTTCCAAACGAAACACAGCCCATCTGGAGGCTTCTGGAGCCTGTTGTCTTTGTCGCCTGCTTTGGGCTGTACAAGTGGGGGATCGAAAAGCCCTGGGCGGGTGACTATCCATGGCAGGCGTGCTGCGTTTGCCTCAGTGAGTCAAAAGCCATGTAGGCCTGCAGTGTTAAAAGCCATGCAGTGTTCCTTATTAGAAGTTTTCTTCTGCTTCTGCTGCAGTGTACTTTTGTTAGAGATTACTTTTCCTCCTCTGTACTTGGTGATCTACGGCTCAATGGGATTGTCTTATAAAGATTTTTGCCATGCTGTTTGTTCTGATGACCCTTCATTGTTGAATAGTCTGAGCTCTGTTTAACTGTGCTTATACTTCATTAATAATCTGCCCTGGCTCAGAAGGGTGGGTGGGTAAAATGGCATACGAGTAAAGCAGGAAAGTAAAACTCTTAAAGGCGTCTCTTTTCAGTTGTTTGAATTGGGCCCGGATGGAGGTGATCATGAGACGGATGGTGACCTTCTTGCAGAAACTGATGTCTTGGCTTATGATTGCGCTGCAAGGTAAAAACAAAAACAGAAAACCCCCTCTGCCTTTAGCTTGTGTAGAGAGCTGTTACTTTGGCCAAGGAATTTTAAGCATATAATAGTGAGCCTGACTTTGGTAGATAGGTGATACACAAAATGTTCCTTTGAGAAGGAATATAAAATGCCAGCCAGTGCAGAGAATTTCAAGATGTCAGATCACTTAAGGTTTACCATATCGGTAAGAAGCTCTCATTCTTTTCCCTATTCTGAGCTGAATGTATTCCTGTTGCACTTTCTGAAGAAGCTCGGAGCCCGAGATGTAATGAAGTGGTTTTCTAAGGGGAAAGAAGGGCACCCCCTCGTTGCTTTCATGAATCCTGTTCCACGTCCATTATGAAAAAGAGAACCAGTGCCATTGTCATCATGCCTTTGCTTTGAATATCATTGGATTAGATTTCTCTCTATTTCTTCCAGGGAAAAATACGCAATGATGTTTGATGAACCTGTTCTGTTGCAAGCTGGCTGGTGGTATGTCGCTTGGGCACGAGTATCTGGCCCCAGCAGTGACTGTGGGTCCCACGGACAAGCCTCTATTACAACAGATGATGGGTGAGTATTACTTTGGGATCTTATCACATGCTAAGTCACTCAGCTCTTGCTTATACTCAGAATTAACCTTTGTTGGTCTTTAAGGTGCCACTGGACTCAAACTTTAGTTCTTACATCTGTTTATTAACTCTTTCATTATCTGCATGCTAATTTGCTGCTATTCACCGATCTTGCCAACTGCTTTAATCCAGTTCTAGCTATACTTATCACTCAGTTACTTATGTTTCTTGACTCTAATTAGCCCTTCCTGGCAACTAAACCCCCCCCACACCTATATATAATGGTTGAGGAAGTCTTGTTTCAGTGTATCTGAAGAAGTCTGCATGCACACAAAAGCTTATACTCAGAATTAAACTTTGTTGGTTTTAAATGTGCCACTGACTGGACTCAAACCTTGTTCTTTTGGTTCCCAAGTGTCTGTGCAGAAAGTATTACTTCGTGCACGTGTGTGTGTGTGTGTGTGTGTGTGTAGGGTGGGTAGGAATCTGAAATGGAAGATAAACTGTTTTCTGGTGACTCTTTTTTCTTTCAGGGTTGTCTTCCAGTTTAAGAGTTCCAAGAAATCAAATAATGGTACAGATGTTAATGCAGGGCAGATTCCGCAGTTACTATACAGGTAATTCTTCTTTTATAGAAAGCAGTAGAGAGGAGGAAGGGAGGGACCGAATCCAGTGTTCAGCACAACAGAATTTCCTCCTTGATAAAGGTGGAATGGTCATTCAACCTGGGTTTTTTGCTATATCCATGATTACATTTGTATCCTGGCAAGGGTGATGTGGGATCATCATTTATTTTTGCCCACCGATTTGTGAACGAATTTTGGCTGCTAGAGGATGGCTCACCCAAATTCATACAAAAATTCATGGCTCTGTAGGACTGGAATGGAAGTCCTTCTTCACTCAAAGGGTATGATATTTTGGTTGTTTGCTCAGCCCAGGAACCTGAGGGGAAGGATCGAGAGACCCCTTGAACTTAAACTTAAATGACACTCAAGGTGTTTTGAAATTCCAAATTAACAAAATATTTTATTCAACATAGAGGGGAAAGGTCAGGTGAAATCAGGGGTAAAATTTCTCAGGTAACTCAGTATAGAACTCTGAAAAATATCAGTATATGCACAGACTTTAGTTCATATTTTTCAGGCTATTAAGAGTGTCATAAGCTTTTCCTGGTGACTTAGGATCTATAAGATGAGAGGCTTTTGCTCCAGTCTTTCCCAAACACTCCAGTATACTTTCTTTGAATATTCACTGACTCTTGGTTTCCAGAAGGCTGGTACAATCTGTCCAGTGCCCTTCTTTAAACACACCACTACTCTTCTCAAGTTTTAATTGACTCTTAAGATTACACAAGGCAGTCTCTGACAACACCAGACCAGGTATCTGTCCACTCTTCAGAGCTATCTCCCTGTTTTAACTGAGTAGGGAAAATTCTTCTGTCTCTACAAGATCTATCCCCTTTTCTGGCCTGATGGGAGTCTGCAGCTAACTACCCACTCGTCCCTGCCAGTCTCCCCCAGTTTACCGTCTGCAGGGCTGCATTCAGAATGCTAAGTACTGGGCTCAACTCAGTCATGGCTAGTCTCAGATTAAATTCTCCTCAGCATCCAGTTGAGAAGTCTTTCTCTGCTCAACTGATGCTAACCAATCAGATATCAAGGCTCTCTGGCTGGGAAGATCTGAGTACAAATCCTATCTGGCCATGAATTTCAGAGGCCAAATTTAGTATGAGTGAAAGTTTAAACTGTTCTCCAGAGAGATGTAGTGTACAAATGTTTTGTTTCTGTAAAACTAGCTTTTAGAGTGAAAAAATATGGGCTGATATTTCATTCCTTTTTTTTCCCCTACCAGGCTGCCAACGAGCGATGGCAGTGCATCGAAAGGGAAGCAGCAAACCAGTGAGCCTGTGCACATTTTAAAGCGATCTTTTGCAAGAACTGTCTCAGTGGTGAGTAATGGCTGCAATTCCCATTGTCTGTGTATTTTTGGTCATCTTAGATGAGGGGAAAAAACCCAAGAAGCTAAAACCAGCCAATAAAAAAAAAACAATGTAGAAACTATTAATAAACTGCCAACACCGCAACAATATATCTTTCATAGAAATGCCATTTTCAAATGTTCCATTTTTACACATTTATTTTACGGAACCGTATGGGCATCATCTGGACTTTGTTGGATAGGTTATTTCACCAGGCGGGGTGTCACAACAGAAAATGCTCACTCCATTGCATGACGTAAGGAAAAAGCAGCTGTTCTTCCAGAACTTCCTTCCAAACCAAATTGGGGTGCTGTTGCCTCCACTAATGTAGCGTGAGCCAGTTAAATCCTCTGCCAGGAGTCATTCAAACCACTAGAGGGCCCTGCCCTGGATAGCCCAGGCAAGCTCCATCTCATCAGATCTCGGAAGCTAAGCAGGGTCGACTCTGGCAGGTACTTGGATGGGAGACCTCCTTGGAACACCAGCAGTCTGGGGGGATGGAGTGCGTTTGGCCTTATTCAGCCATCTCTCTGAATATCCTCCAGGCCCCTAGTAGGGATCAGTCACCAGACTTCCAGGTGCACTCACATGCACACACACACACACACACACAAATGCGTATATGAAAATACCAACAACCCCCCACCACCACTAAGGAGGGACAGGGGGAATCTGACTAAGAAGTCAGTGCTCCCCTAGGACTAGACGACCCATGCTCCCAGGGAGGTCCGTCCCTCAATTTGAGACACATTACATTTATTAATAATTTCAAATAAGCATTACAATTTTTTTTCCTTTTTGTCATTCTGCTTTTACATCCTTCTGAAAAACAGGAGTGCTTTGAATCATTACTGAGCATTCTTCACTGGAGCTGGACAACCCTCGTGTTGGGAGTAGAAGAACTTCGCGGCTTGAAAGGTTTCCAATATACAGCCACGCTTTTGGACTTGGAAAGGCTGCGGTTTGTTGGCACTTGTTGCTTAAGACTACTGCGAGTCTACACGTGTGAGATATACCCGGTGTCAGGTAATAGGCTAAGTTCTAATAAGAACATAAGAAGTGCCCTGCTGGATCAGACCAGTGGCCCGTCTAGTCCAGCATCCTACACTGTGGCCATCCAGTTCCTCTGGAGGGACAACAACAGGGCATAGGGGCCGAGGCCTTCCCCTGAGGTTGCCTTTCTGGCTCTGGGATTCAGAGGATTATTTCCTCTGAATGCGGAGGTTCCCCTCAGTCACCATGGCTAGTAGCCACTGATAAAGTGATCCTCCGTGCATCTATCTAGTCCCCTTTTAAAGCCGTCTATTCCTGTGGCCATCACTACACCTTCTGGTGGCAGATTCCACATCTTAATCACTCTCTGCCTAAATGAGTATTTTCTTTTGTCTGTCCTGAATGTATTGCCCCTCACCCTCATTGGATGCCCTTGAGTTCTAGTATTTTGGGAGAGAGAAAAATCTTGCCTTGTCCACTCTACCCTGTGCATAATTTTATAAACCCCTCTCATGTCCCCCCTTAGCTGTCTCTTCTAAACCGAAAAGCCATCAGACCCTTCGGCCATTCCTCATCGGGAAGGTGCTCCAGTGCCCTAATCATCTTGGTTGCCCTGTGTACTTTTTTCCAGCACTGCATTGTCCTTTTGGAGATACGGCGACCAGAACTGTACACAGTATTCCAAAAGAGGCCATACGATAGATCACCGTAATGTTTCATTGGTGTGAAATTTGCATGTAACCTTTTGTAAAAAACGATTCAGCGTGTTATGATTTATGCCAGCCCGTGCAAACCTAGGCAAGTCTTCAGGAAAAAAAGTTCTTGGAGGCTACATAGTCTAAGTTTATTTTTCTTCCTATGAACTCTTAACCAAATCGTCATTAGCGATCATCATTAGTCTTGTTAATGTTCTTCCTTCTCTTTCCAGCTACAACTAAAGCTGTTGTTGAAGAAACTAGCAAGCTGGCAGACTGCATTGGGAAGACCAGAACTCTGCTAAGAAAAATCTTGTCTGAAGGAGTCGATCACTGTATGATAAAACTGGATAATGACCCCCAAGGATATCTTACTCAGCCTTTGAGTCTTCTGGAAGCTGTTCTTCAGGAGTGTCATAACACTTTCACAGCCTGCTTCCACTCTTTCTATCCAACTCCAGCTCTGCAGTGGGCCTGCCTTTGTGACTTGCTAAATTGTTTAGATCAGGTACCAAAGAGTCATTCTCACATTGAATGATGCTTCTTTTACAGTCCAGAAGTGCCGCTCTTTGTCCTGCATATCAGATCCACAAACGCTGTTTGATGTGTGGCAGCTTGGCCTGGGTTCCCAATTGTGTCTCTTGAAAGGGCCTTGTAAATATGCATCTTTCCAGTGACTGATGGGGTGCTGTTGCCTCCACTAATGTAGCATATGCAGTATTCACCCTAAATCCTCGGTGCAGATATGACTTCAATCTCAAAAGCTACTCTGCAAGAAGTCTTATTTACTGTTTTAGAACTGCTGAGGAATTATGGAAGGAGGGATGAAGGACAAAGGGAAGAGGCCAAGTCTTCTGCCTTCCCCTTTCACCTGCTTTCCCCCCTCCCCTTTCAGTGGCCTCTTGCTCTCTATTTCTAGCTCAGTCGCTTGCTGGCGCTGCCACCCACAGTCCTTGACTTGCCCTCCACTTTCAAACTCCTGAAGCTCAGCCAACCTAGGCCCCCCCCCAATGCAAGTAATTGGAGGGTTGGTACTTGGCTTCGGGGAAGCACACAGAGGAAGTCTCTTAACATCCTCTGAGTCAACAGAACTCTTTCCCCCACAGGGCCAAGTTGTACTGCCTGCGTGCAACACACTATTGCCAGGGGTGTCCACCAGTAGCATAAAGGAAACTAGGCATGAGCAACCCTTTAATGGGGGGTGGGGGAGGGAGATTCTGACTCCTTATAATTTTTCTTAAGAGGTGGAGGGTGACCATCACCATCTGTAAAAACCGTGTTGGTGTCAGGTCCTGGAGTAACCACTCTGTACGCAATAGTCCTTAAGCAGGTTTATTGGTAAGATATGGCTTCTGGTCAGGTGAACACCTTTGCCAGAACTGGCAAGCACAGGAACAGCATTCGAGGCATGGGGTCCACCCATCAAACATACGTCACATTCACCCAGGCTACTACAGGTCATGAAAGAATATATGACCCAACTAGCTGTATTTCAAGACTCCTATCTCCCAAGGCCACAGATCCAGCAGGGACCTATGAACCGCGTGGGGGTAGCTTTGGGAAAGTTACGAGTGGCGCCTCTTCCTCACTCCATGCATTCATTCACACACTCCCCCCCTTTGGGAATGTCAGGGAGGACAGATTAGGTACTAAGCAGAGCTGGCAGATGGGCAAAGCAAGCAGGGGTTACAAAAGTGAAAGTAAGCCTTAATAGCATAGGGTAACATTACACAGTCATTGATCATGGTACAAAGACGAGCATCACTCCTGGTAAGGGTCCGAACCTGACAGTTGGTCTGCTTGTTACCTTATTTTTTGCTATCAGCATTTGCTCATGGACACTGAATGTTGCTGATAGACGATATAGGTATTCTTGGACGTAATGTGGATTTTCATGAAGTAGTATCAAATCATCTTAGTACACCATGAGAGGCCATGCATCCTTCCATTTTTACCACTCTTCCACCATGTCATTTTGACAAGTCTGTCTTTGTTTTGCTCGTTAGGATATCCAGGAAGCAAACTTTAAGACTTCCAGCAGCAGGCTCCTGGCTGCTGTCATGTCAGCCCTGTGCCATACCTCTGTGAAACTGACCTCCATCTTCCCTATCGCCTATGATGGCGAGGTCTTACTGCGCTCCATGGTGAAACAGGTCAGCACGGAGAACGACTCTGCACTGGCCCACCGCTTCCCTCTGCTGGTTGCACACATGGAGAAACTCAGTCAGGTGAATGCCAGTCTGGAAACAAAAACCTTCTGCAGTGTAATAAATGATTATAATAAATATAGTGGAAACTGTATTCAGGGTTAACCCTCAGAATCAATGTCTTGAGATCAGAGAGAGCATCCTTTTGAAATAAAAAAGATGCATCTATAGAAAGATATCCAAGAGCCAGATTTTTTGGTGACATCTTTCCTTCTGTTCGTGGATTTGGTTCCCCCCCCCTCCCCATTAAACCTGAGCAGTTGTGTTCCAAAAAGGAAGCTGCAGTTTGTAAACTGTGACCTACCTTTTGATTCATTTTTCATTTGTTTTCTGGACATACACACTCCGTGTGAGGTAGTAAATGCACGTGTGAATCAGACTCGACTTCTTTCCTCACTTCACTTTAGCAAGCTCACATCTAACACGCCAGTTCCTTTTGCAGAGCGAGGAAAATATTTCGGGCATGACAAGCTTTCGCGAAGTGCTGGAGAAGATGCTAGTTATTGTGGTGCTGCCGGTGCGAAACAGCCTCCGGCGTGAAAATGAACTTTTTTCTGCACATTTGGTTTCTAACACCTGTGGATTACTCGCGAGTATTGTGAGTGAACTTACTGCTTCGGCACTGGGATCTGAGGTAAAGTGGCTCGTTCTGTGGTGGAGTGGTTAGCATGTTATGCTAAGACCAGGGGTGGGAGTGCTACAGTCCGTGTTAAGCCATGAAGCTTAGTAGCTGAGCAGCTTGGGTCACTGTTGCTCGTATGGTGGTTGTGAAAATAAAACAGAGAAAAAGAGGGAAGAGAACTTGAGCACCTTGGGGAGACAGCAGGATAAAACCTAGTGGGGTGGATCTAACCACTCTCTAAGGAGCCTTTCTTTAACTCTTAAGGCGTCTTCTCTAACTTAACTGGCTCTTCTTTCTGTTGAAGAGCTACTTACGTAGGATGAAGCCTCCTTAGGCTGGAGGAGAGTTTCAGACTCTGCTCAGTAGTGTGGTGGGATAGAAGTGGGACCCCCTCTCCATTTTGATAGCCCCTTCGTAGGTTTGGCTCTGCTCGTTTAAATTGTCTGTTTAAATGAACTGGGTCTTGTTTGCAACCCGAGATGAGCATTATGGAATGTAATCTGAGATGGAGATAACGGCTTCCTTCTCTTCTCCTCCTAAAACTATCTGCCTGCTTAAGTGGTGTCTGTGGCAGAAAGAGGGGTGTTTTTCTCCCCCCCGCGCATCAAATTATTTGGGGTGGGGGACAAAAACACCCCTCTTTCTGCCACAAATAGTGCTAGTCCAGTATCCCAGCTACTAGAAACCAGGCTCCCAGGAGAACTATATTTCCTGGAGTCTTGGGCATCCAAGGTTCTTGGGCATCCAGATGCTGCTGCTGCTGATAGTGATGTTGATGATGATGATTAACTATTTACGTCATTTGTAGTCCGTCTTTCTCATTTGGACTCAAGGCTGATTACATAGAGTGAGTCAGTACAATCAATGAGATGGGGTATTCCGTAAACAGTAGAGTAGGGTTGTAGAACCAATCAGAAATCTAAAACCAGAACTGAAACAAAGCATAAGTCTTAAGATGACACTTTAAATGACACAAAAATTACATAGTAGGATCCTAGTTTCAGTACACTGAATGCAATAGAATAGACCGCAGTCCCTAATAATTTATCTAAGTAACTTTGTGAACCCTTTAGTCCAGTGCAACTCTATCGTTTGTGTAGAAAGCTCTTTTGACTAGTTCAGTTTTGCATAGTTTGTGGAAAGCCTGGAGTATGGGAGCCTTCCTGACCTCCTCGGGCAGGCTGTTGCGTAAGGTGGGGGCCACCGTGGAGCAGGCGCATGTACGGACAGTTGTTGGCTTTGCCCGTTTGCAGGTTGGCACCTGCAGAAAACCTTGATCAGATGAGCAAAGCCGTTGTGGCAGAGCATAGGGGGAGAGAGAGGCCGCCTCGCAGATATGAGGATCCAAGGCCATGAAGGGCTTCGTATATGATAGTCAATACCTTAAATTGAGCCCAGTAATTGGGCAGCCAGTGGAGTGACTGTAGAATGCGGCTGCATATTCAAAAGGCCGTAAGGAGGTCTTCCTGTTGGGCTTGGGAGGCTCATGGCAGGAAGGGGTTGGAACCCTTGTTGCACTCCTCCTGTATGGGATTGGGTTTCAGTGTGTTTGTGTGGTGGGGGCACTTCTGATATTTTTCTGAATTTAAATTTATTCAGAAAATAGCATGATCTGCCACGCCCAAATCCCAAGTTTATACATTTACTGTTAGAAGTAAATAGTAGACGGAGCTTTTCCGTAGGGCATACCAGTGAGTTTGATTTCATGCCAGTTGAGCCACGCCAACCCACTAAATGATTACACCATGGCAGAAGCGTAGATAATATATGTTGAGCCGTTTACCTATCCTGTTGTATTTTACTGTATTTTAGTTAAACTGTTTTTATATGAATTGCTTGTGTTTTTATGTATACTGGTTTTATTGATGTTGTAAGCTGCCCTGAGCTGCTTAGGCAGGAGGGTGAGATAAAAATCGAACAAACAAACAAACAAACAAATATAACTAAGTAGTGCCCTAATTCAGAATAATGTTACGTGGCATGCTTTCATGTGTTCCATCCTGACTGCTGCTTATGCTTCTTCCCAGGCTGATGGGCTTAATTCTCTGCATTCTGTCAAGTCCAGCCCAAACCGCTTCACTAAAACAAGCCAAGGAAGAAGCTGGAATACTGGGAATGGGTCCCCCGATGCCATCTGCTTCTCTGTGGATAAACCTGGCGTCATTGTTGTAGGGTTCTCTGTCTACGGAGGAGGAGGAATCCATGAATATGAACTGGAAGTGCTCGTGGATGACGTATGTGTTGTCTATAAAAGCGGCAAATAATTTCATTAATCACCGCACAGTAATGAATTCCCTTCAGTACAGCTACTGTTCCAAAATTCCACATAAGACTCTTCAAGTGTATTTTAGGTTTCCTAGTAATAATACTCTGTGCCAGTAATTTAACAGCACCTTGTTCCCAAAACTATGTTCGTATTTTTGTACTGACTACCTTGTCCTGGAAGAAGGGGTAATGGGGGAGGGTATAAAACAGAGCAGCATATTTTACTGAAATAATTATTTCTTATTTCTCTTTTGGTTGTTAGAAGCCCTGTTGGGTCAGTAGACCAGATGGAGAGAGTTGTGATTGATTATTTTTGCTTAGACTTGATTGTGTGCACATTATCAGTATATAAACAGGGCAACCTGAATGTTAAAAGAATTGACTCTTGCTTCTTTGAATCCAGAGTGATCATACAGGAGATTCAACTCACTCTCATAGATGGACGTCCTTGGAGCTGGTTAAAGGAACGTATACCACAGATGATTCCCTGAGCGATATTGCAGAAATCAAACTTGACAAAGTTGTGCCCCTGAAAGTAGGTGAAACTTGCTGTTATTTCTTTGATGAATCTGAAAAGTGCTTTTGCAGTGTGGGTTACCTGAAGATAGAAAATCTAGTTACCTTACAGACCGTTGGTGTAAAAAGTTCACATTTTTAAAAGCCTCTGTTACCCCCATTTTTTATTTCAAATGATTTTAGATTTCCAGGCAAAAAAGCAGAAACTGGTAGACTGCAGATTTAGTCTATTTCACAAGTGTAAATATAGCAGTTTATAATAAATATTATATAGTAGTTGAAGATGAGGAGGAGGAGGATGGATTTATCCCCCGGCCTTCACTACCCAAAGGAATCTCAGAGCAGCTTACAAACTCCTTTCCCTTCCCCTCCCCACAACAGGCACCCTGTGAGGCAGGTGGGGCTGAGAGAGCTCTGACAGAAACTGTTCTTTTTCAAGAACAGCTGTGCCAGAACTATGGCTTGCCCAAGGTCATCCAGCAGGTGCAAGTGGAGGAGTGGGGAATCAAACCCAGTTCTCCCAGATTAGAGTTCGCACACTTAACCACTACACCAAACTGGCTCTCATTGAGCATTAGGTGATATTGAATAAAAGTCATTTGAACAGGAGTGCAAAACCAAGTGATAATTCTTAATAGTTGCATTCTTTCCTGGCTTTTATTGTGAAGGAAAATGTGAAATACGCAGTCCGTTTGAGGAACTATGGAAGCCGCACTGCCAATGGAGATGGAGGAATGACCACTGTCCAGTGTCCCAGATGGCGTGACATTTACTTTCAGCACATGTAGTCTGAGCAGCAATGGCACAAATCAGACGCGGGGCCAGATTCCACAGATTCTCTACTACAGGTATGGATTGGATTTTTGGGTCAAGTGAGTTCTGTTTAAGAACTTCATTTGAAAAGACGATAAAACCATGCAAATTCAGTAACAGCCTAAGGAAACGTGATCGTATTCATTGCTCTCATCTTCAAAATCAGGCTTTCCCTTACATGTACTCTTGCTTTACTTTCATGTTCATTTCAAATGTTGAGTTCCAGGCCAAACAATGGCAATGAAACTTAAAATTATTTAGATCTTATAGAGCTTCTTGTCACCCTTCAGCTTGGTAGATTCTTTATCTCCAATATTGTACATGGGCTGTATTCATTCTCTAGTGCTTTTATTTAGTGCATTTTATCCCACTCATCTTTCAAGGAGTTCAGGGTCATATTCTTTGAGAAGAGGTTTGCAATTGTATATTGAATTTTGTATTTATTAAATATTATCTCTGCCAATTTGAGGTGGCTAACAAAACAGCAAAAGCTGGAGGACACATAAGGATTTGGAAACCTACCAGTTTTCTGAGTGCTGTGCAAATCTTCTGTAACTGTTCTGATGTATCCAGGTTGTTCTCTCGATCCTGCTGTTGTCGGTTTTGTAGGGAGAGTAGAACTGGTGGCTCAAAAAAGAAATCAGCTTCTGTGCTACAACTGTTGCTTCACTGAGGTTTATTCCAATTTTAAAATGTTACATCATCCCGAAATGTGAACAGAATGTGGAGAAAGCTCAAGCCAGCCTGCTGCCTCCCACCCACTGTATAACGAACAAGGAATTTACCGCTGAAAATGGATTAGATGAGCTTTGTGTAACTTCAGGCATTCTTACAAAGACTTCGACGTCTCAGCCAAGCACAGGTTTCAGGCCCAATATAAATATGACTGAGGTGGAAGGAAGGAAGGTTTTCCCTCTGAACTGCCCCAGGAACACTGCCCCTTTCCCCCTGCCCCCAAGCCCGTAGCACTGAGGAGGTGCAAGCTGAGTAATTATTCCTGACAGGCCCAGAGGTCAGGCTGGGGGTCGGCACGGTGCTGCCAGTGTGGCTTTCCTCCTCCCCTCCCTCCCCAGGCAGGGCACCGAGAGGGGCTCGCTCTCTGTTTTGCTAGAGATTGTTCTGAAGCTCTAACGGTTTGGGCAGTTTTAAACTCTTCCATGCTATAAAATCAATTTCAGTTATGAAGTGGATTGTTCACTACCATTGCAAAAGCAGTGGACTTCCACAATAAAATAATACAAGAGGGGGCAAGACCCCCCCAGCTGTCTGACTCCCCCCTTTGTTCTTTGCTTATTACAGAAGAGCAAAATGGAATTTGGTGGTCCCCCCCCTTTTGTGCTGACACATGTTCTACTTTTCTGCTGCTCTTGCTGGTCTGACCCTGACTTCTTCTCCACTCGATTTCACAGCCATCAGTAGCCTCCTTCACATCTACCTATATAAGAACATAAGAACGTAAGAGAAGCCAATGTTGAATCAGGCCAATGGCCCATCTAGTCCAACACTCTGTCACACAGTGGCCAAAAATACCAGGCGGTCCACCACTGGGGCCAGGCCACTAGAAGCCCTCCCACTGCTGCCCCCCCCCAGCACCAAGAATAGAGTGCATCACCTGCCCCAGACTGAGAGTTCCTATCTATACCCTGTGGCTAATAGCCACTGATGGACCTCTGCTCCATATGCTTATCTAATTCCCTCTTGAAACTGTCCATGCTTGTAGCTGCCACCACCTCCTGTGGCAGTGAATTCCATGTGTTAATCACTCTTTGGGTGAAGAAGTACTTCCTTTTATCTGTTCTAACCTGACTGCTTAGCAATTTCATTGAGTGTCCACAAGTTCTTGTATTGTGAGAAAGGGAGAAAAGTACTTCTTTTTCAACCTGCTCTGTCCCATGCATAATCTTACAAACCTCGATCTTGTCACCCCTCAGCCGTCGTTTCTCCGTTTCTCTCTGTTATCTGCTATCCATAACTGTATTTATTTGGATTGCGGTGCAGCAATCTTGTGTCTATACCTGGCCTCATTCTCTAGCTTTTGCAGTCTGCATTGGGACCAGGTTCAGAATTAGATATAATAATTCTTGTGACACAGTTCTCTTATAGAAAATAGAGAAGCAATGGCTATTAATAACAACCTCAAATAAAATTTTTGGAAAATTGTGTTTCACAGTGCTTCTAAATTTGATTTGGTGTTGTGTTTTCCTAGTGCACTTACAAGCTTGTTGTGTATTAACCATTCTGTTTTTCCAGAAGCGAATATGATTGTGATCTCCAGTCACAGCTCTTAAGTAAAGCCAATGAAGAAGATAAAAATTGCAGCAGAGCACTTTCTGTCGTGGGGGCTGTGGTGCGAGCTGCTAAAGATCTTTTGCACAGGGCCCTTGCTGTAGATGGTAAGAATAAGGCACAAAACCGGTCAATGTGTTCCCTTCATCCAGGCTTCGTTTGAGGGGAGAGGCTCTATATGGCAACTGTTTGCCTTAAGGACATTCTCTTGCCTTGCAGAACTATTACACGCTGTTGAATCTTTACATACCACTAAGGTGATGTGAAAGTAATAATAGAAAGAAGCCATCAGAATTTTAAAAATCAATATCTGGCCTTTTTACCACTACGAAATATTAGCATTAGCAGCTTCCCAGATGCCCTTCTCTAACCAGACTTTGTGTGCAAAGAGACAAGAGCGGGTCTTGATGTGTTCTCCATACAATGTAATGATTAAGGCAGGAATGTTTTAAGCGTAACTTCACGAACTCCTCCAGGTGTGGGGGGGGACGACGGTCGGACAGTGCACGAACTTCAGACCTTCAGTGCATTGTGTATAGGGTGAGACACAGCATTTGAACAGCCCTTCGTTTGGCATATAAAGCAGTATTTGATTATATTGATATGAAAATAATCATGATTTTAAATGCCCTGCTTGGATGGCCCAGGGTAGCCCGATCTCGGAAGCTAAACGGGGTCAGTCTGGGAGACTATCAAGGAAGTCCAGGGTCACAGTGCACAGGCAGGCAATGGCAAACCACCTCTGAATGTCTCCATGCCTTGGAAACGTTATGGCGTTGCCATAAGAAGTCCATTGCGACTTGATGGCTCTTTCCATCACCACCACCATTGTTTTAAACGTAGCTGTAGAAATAGCACCAAATGTAACCTGACTAAATTCACAGGATGCAGCCTGGCCAGAGCTGAGTCCTTTCCATTTGTTTTCACGTGGGAGTTAGGCACACGCTTAACTACCCTGCTGAACCGAATGGAACTTAGCAGTGCTTAATCTTAAAACTCATGACTTTTTGTTTACCAACACAGCTGCCGCAACGTATCGCAGCTGTTTAGGTGAGCGGTTGTAGATTATTTGTACATAGAAGAATATCTAAATCTTGCGATGTCTTCCTTTAGCTGAAGACATCCCGGAACTGCTCAGCTCCTCCAGTCTCTTTTCTATGCTCCTTCCTCTTATAATTGCATATATTGGACCGGTGGCGGCAGCAATTCCCAAGGTAAGTCTTCAGAATCTCCAGAGGTTCAGTACGGTAAGACTCTGAGAAAACATTTATGAGCACTTTCCATTTGCACTGGCTTGTGGATCAAACCATTTTAAACTTCGTTGTGGTGTTTGCCAGCATTTGTGGATTACTGCACTTATGATCACCGTGTAGGAAAGATGCTTGAAAGCCTCCGGGCTGAGGTTAAATTGCGGCGTTTAATCTGTGGTTGCAGTATGAAATTGTGCTTCCGGCATGCATGAACTATCACAATTCTCAGGGTGCTGTTATGTTAATAGAAGGCTCTACTTGAGGGCTCCATTCTCCAGGATTTGTCTGCTATCCCAAAGGCCAAGTCTAACATGTAACTCCAGGCCCTCTTGGGGTCCCACTGTGAGCACTGAACCACAGCACCGCCTTCTCTCTAACCGCCACTAGTGGTGTCAGTTGGTCCTTAAGAAACCGCCACTTGCCACGTAGTGCTCCCCTTCAGACTGGAAGGGGCTAGATGTGTTTGAGGCAGGCTGCTGCACCTTCATATGCAGCACACCACATGGTATTGGAAGAGAGAGGGGAGAGGTGCTGGCAGTTTGCACACGTGTCCAGCTTAACTAGTACAGGGATAAGGGGACCAAGCCTGTCACTATAGCAGGAGGCCTCCCACCTCTGGCTATCTGGTGTAGCAGCAGGTGAAAATTGCAGGTGGTGGGTACCATAGAGATTTTGGGGGTTGCTAGAATGTCACATGATCACTGGCGTGATCTGGTCCATGGGGTCATGAAGAGTCGGACTCGACTGTGCAACTGAACAACAACAAAAGAATGTCACAGGAGCACATGATGTCACTTCCAGTTACATGAGTGGAAGTGATGTTGTGATATCACCAAGCCCTGCCCCCAAAAGGTCGCAGGAAGAGTGGTACTGGGAAGACATGAAGAAGGGGTGGAAGAAAGAGGGTCATCTTCCCCAACTCCAAGTCCAGGAGTTCTGTTATTTTCAAAAGTGGTAATGTATATTCTTCAGAATTTTTAGTTTTACGTCACGAGTCACAGTCCAAGTGCTTTCAGTTTCATATATTATTTTGTCATGTGCTTTGTTTCACTCTAGGTTGCTGTTGAGGTCTTCGGCCTAGTTCAGCAGTTACTTCCTTCTGTGGCAATTCTGAATCAGAAATATGCCCCTCCTGCCTTCAACCCTAATCAGTCTACAGACAGTACCACAGGAAACCAGCCAGAACAAGGGCTCTCTGCTTGTACTACCTCTAGCCACTACGCTGTCATTGAATGTGAACATCCCTACAAACCAGCTTGTATTACCCACTACAAGGTAAGCACTACTTTTGCACAAACCTTCGACCCAGTTAAAAGTTGTTTTGTGCAATACTTGGTTCTGGTGCAAAGCAGGTTGTTTTAGGGTCAGACTAGATGTTATGGCTTTTAACAAGCTGAGTCTGGGTTTCCCAGACAGGAGCTGTGGGGAACTGCGGGGGCCTGATTCTGCTTGTACTGTGGCATAGGGGGAGGAGGAATCGTTTGTGCCTCTCCATCCCATTTTCCTGAGCCCAAACAGCCCCGATTTGCATTTCCAGAATGGGGCAAATAATGTCTCCCGTCCCGGAGCTATTTTGCCTCAGAAAAACTTGCTGAACGTCATAATGTCTAGTTTTGTACTTAGTTTGTTTTGTCAGCTGCTTCAGATCCTGTGTCGAAGGCCGAGCTAGATGTGACCCAGGAGATCTGGGATTAGGGTATCCTGCAGGTTTTTTGAAAGACTAAAAGCAGCTGTGGATCCGGATTTGGATCAGGGCCATGACACTGAGGGAGAGAGAATTAGCCTTTCACCCCACACCCATCCTGCAGTTGCTTTTTAAACCTTTGAAAAATGTGAGAGGACTGAAACATGGATTTCCTCCACCTAATTTGCTCCTAAGAGGTTGTGAATACAGCACTTAAGTGTTGGAATACGTTAGCAGCAATTACGTGGTGCTATAAGGAAGGAATATCTGCATTGTAAACATCAGAAATTGGTTTAAATATGCGTACATACCTACATCGCAGTGCGCTATGCTAATACTGTACAGTTAATGGATGTCATATTGCCTACATGTTAATGTACTTTCAGATTTTTTTTTCAAGCCTCCAACTCAGAGAGTTCTAGATATTTGGTTACCTGTACAATGTAAATAACCAGACCGTATTGCTCAGTCATTCTCCAGTTGAGGTTTTGTAATGAACAAGCAAGCATTTGCTACTAGAGATATTCTAAAGTTTCTGTTGAGGCTAGGGCTTTGTATTGTATCTTATTTTAGGAACAGATTGTGCAGTGTTGGTTCCATACCTTGTGAGGGTCTCTTAAACAGCTGCTGCCAAATTATAACCAAAGGCCCTGTATCTAAATTTTGGGGACATTTCCTTGGCCATTGGCCATTTCCTTGGAGATTCTCATTAGGACACATGAGTAAGAGTCTTGGATATCGATCAGTTTGTGTCCCTCCCCCCATCACACAGCAATCCTACGAATCAAATTCAAGGATAACATGGATGCCAGTTTATGTACTGTGTAAGTTTTTAAATAGGAACAATGGTACCTCTTTCAGAGTAGCAGAGCTTAACACTGTAGTAAACCGTTGCTAAGACATGAACCAATTTCCCGAAAGATTCTGCCGCTCAGAAGTATTTTGACTTTTATTTGATATAGGATTCTGTTCATTCTTATCCAGAAAGAAGTCCATGTCCTTTAAACTCACTGGAAAAATCACATTAACCTCTTTTCTCCTGCTTTTGTTCAGGTGACTTTTCCAGAATGTGTTAGATGGATAACAATAGAGTTTGACCCTCAGTGTGGAACAGCTCAGTCAGAAGATGTTCTCCGCTTACTCATTCCTGCCCGAATTCTCCAGAACTCAGGATTTGGACCAAAGCAGACTTCTGTCCATGAAAACCTTAACTCATGGATAGAACTGAAGAAGTTCTCAGGCTCATCTGGATGGCCCACAATGGTCTTAGTGCTGCCAGGTAAATACAAATGACTTTTAAAAATTATCCCTAGTGGCAGGCCAACATTAACCCACAGTTTTAGAAAAGCATATTCTCTGGGTCCAACGAGATGAAAAAAATCTGAATTTCATGAATGCAAGATGCCCAGTGAAACATGTGGCACGGCTATGTCAAGAGGTAATCAGTTCTCTGTACATTTTCTTCAGTTACATTAGCTCTCGAAGGGCTCATATCATACAGTTACTTTTGAACTCACAATGCTTCAGTTGAACCCGCCTCTGTCCAGAGGTAATGGTTAAGTATCTGAAATAATAATCTTTTTCCCTGCATCATCTGCAACTAAAGCAAGTGGCACTGTTCTGGGGGGAAATCAGCAGGAAGGTGTGACTTCCCCTCCAGGCTGTGTGAGTTAGCGTGCCCTCTTCCTTGAGTGGGGGACTAGCAGAATTCTTTTAGATTGGTTCTAGGAAGTTCTAAGCATTGCTGAGCAGAAAGTAGAGTCCCGTGCATGCAACTGCACTCAAAGGTTAAAGATCAGCAACCTGGTCTGGGCCAAATTCTTACAAGTTAATTACTGGGATAGATTTTGTAGAAAATTGGAAAAGAAAGTGATGGATAATGTGTGTGTCTGATTCCTACAAATAAGCACAAAAGGCTGAGTACAAATTACAGGCAAACTGCACACCTGCTTTTAGGGAGAACTGGATGAGAATCCTTTTTTATTTCTTTGCTAAATTCAGTATTTCGTTTTAGGTAATGAAGCACTGTTCTCACTTGAAACTGCATCAGACTACGTGAAAGATGAGAAGGCTACCTTCTATGGTTTCAAATGTTTTGCTATTGGCTATGAATTTAGTCCAGGACCTGATGAGGTAAGGGTGAGTTTTTTAAGTACAGCAGCCTTCAAAACAATCATACAAATTCTCCATCCATCACACTGTTGTTCAGGCCAGTGATGGGAACGTTAATCCCATTTTAATTGAAACACTTCTGCAGAATAGATATCATATACAGACTTGATTGTTCGAAGTAACTATTTTGATTTCTTTTCCAACGTTTTCTGTTTTCTTACTGTCTTTCACATGCCAGCAGGGATGTATCACCAGTTTTGCTTATTTATTAAACCACAAAGTTTACATGAATCTTGTCATTCAGTAGACTTTAAATTTTACAGCCCTCAGGACTACCATATAACAACATCACTTGGGCTCACTTTTGATACAGTTTGATCTTTCTCTTTTGATCAGCTACCCATCTTAATCTTATTTTAGCTTTTTTCCCCTTTTCCTTTTGTTTTTTTAAATGCCTTTTGTATCCCTACTTGGAGAAAGGCTGGGTAAAAAATTTCCCAGTAAATTAGAACTCTACCTGTTAGATGTTAAAGACCTGAGACCCTGGAGAGCCGCTGCCAGTTTACTCTATCCTGCCTTTGATGGTCCAAGCATCTGATTCAGTATGGGGCAGCTTTGTTTGTGTGTCCATTTCTCCAAGGGCAGATTTAGCAAAGGCTCCTAGCAGTGTTCCCTCTAAACTGAGTTAATGTGAGCTAGCTCTGTTTTTTAGCCTCCGGCTCACACATTTTTGTTTCAGTTCAGGAAGGATGGCTCCAGAGCAGACTAATGTATGCAGCAGCCAAATCACTTGCTCACTACTTTAAAGCCAGTAGGTCACAAAGTAGAATTTTTGCCCACAAGACTCCACAGCTTAGCGGGAGCATTGGCTTCTAGATGTTTCCTGTGAACTAACCTGAACTTCAGCAAGAGCTGTTTTACGTTCTGTAGCCTGGCTAGACATGGCTATCAGGGCCTTGCGGGCTGAGAAGGGGGCTGGTACATGGGGCAGACTTCAGTTGTCTGACACCTGTACCCATTTCCTGGCAGTCCTATTCACTCCACTACACTGACCTTTTCCACTTACAAAGGCACTGCCCCCACTGTTCCATGTGGCTCACAACTTCATTATAGTACCTTAGCCATGTACCCCCCCCCCCACAACTTCCCAAAACAAAGGATACATGAATCGCAGGGACCGTTTCTGGAGGCCACAAACTGCTCACTTCCCCAGAAAAAAATTAGAAATTTGATTTCAAAAAGTTACACATTTTATTTATGTAGTTTTAGTTTTCAGACTGAGAGGTCGAAAGAATTTGAGTCCCTAAAAATGAAGGGGGGAAAAACGTCTTTTTGTTCTCTTTGTTTTAAGGGTATCATTCAGCTTGAGAAAGAGCTGGCCAATCTCGGAGGAGCGTGTGCTGCAGCTCTGATGAAAAAGGACCTGGCACTTCCCATCGGTACGTGCCCTTTAAAGGGGGGTGGAGTCACCCTTACTTGTGGAATTCATCACACAACTATAGGATCTGTTTTGGAGGGAGGAATATTACGTTAAAGGTAACAGTCACAATCCAGCTAGATTCGATTGTGATTAACACATGGAATTCACTGCCACGGGAGGTGGCGGCTACAAGCATGGACGGCTTCAAGAGGGAATTAGATAAGCATCTGGAGCAGAGGTCCATCAGTGGCTATTAGCCACAAGGTATAGATAGGAACTCTCAGTCTGGGGCAAGTGATGCTCTGTATTCTTGGTGCTTGGGGGGGGCAACAGTGGGAGGGCTTCTAGTGTCCTGGCCCCACTGGTGGACCTCCTGATGACACCTGGTATTTTGGACTAGACGGGCCATTGGCCTGATCCAACATTGGCTTCTCTTATGAGTCCAGTGGCACCTTAGAGAGCAGCAAAAGTTTCAGGGTATGAGCTTTTGAGAGTCAAAGCTCTGCTGGACTCGAGTCTATCTGTTTTACTGCAGACCAACATGGCCACTCTCTGAAACTGGTCATCATCCAGACTGCTTCAGGAGCATGCTCAGGGGCTTCTGCGTGCTCAGCAGGGACGGCATCAGACTCTGTGGATTAGATTCAGACTAAAGTGACAGTTCCCACCCATTCCCCCTTCCCACCGCAGAGCCCCTGTGTGTCATTCCCCAGGCCCTCCTGTTTCCCAGGAGCAGCATTTGGTTGAGATCAGAGGGCTGCCGTGGGAGGCAGGAGATTTCTAGTCTGCTGCTGGAAAATTTAGTCTGTATCTAGCTCTGTGAGTAGCAGCGGCTGATGCCATACCACAAACTGCTTTGGAAAATCTCCTGAACTTCAGCAGTGACTTCCCTGCAGAGCACAGGATTGGTTATCTGATGAAAAGCCAAAAATCCTGCTCGACTGGTGAAGTACTTAGTTATATGCTGTTCCCTGGACTGTGGTCAGTGTGGGTATAATCTCCCAATTAGTGCAGCTGGTTTAATCCCCTTCAAGATGTTGAGAGAAAATTATCTTAATTGCATCGTGTAAGTTCACAATATTTTTTTCTGAAGCATTTGTGCTGTATAAATGGTGTTTATTAAGCTTTGGAAGGGGTGCTTTTGTATCTTCCCTAGAATCTTTTAATTTCATAGCTGTCCTACTTGGTTGGGTTTTTTTTTCCTTTGGGATTTGTTAGCATTAGTTAGAGGATGTCTCTGTCTTCCAGGGGTGAGGAGTCAGAATTTCATTTCAGGAGGGCTGCTCAGGTTAATACTGCTAAAAATGATACCCAGGCAAGAACCACTTGGCCAATTTATCTCATTGAAAAGGGGCTGGGGGGGAGCTTAAATATAGAAAAAAAATCAGTATTCTTTTTTAAAGGATACGATTAAGTTGATATTACAATACTGTGTGCTGTTTGGTTAACAGGCAATGAATTTGAAGAAGATCTTGAGATACTTGAAGAGGCTGCTCTGCAGGTAGATAATTGCTGCTGCCCTTGCAAAACACTTTCTGAGACGCCTTGCTAATTCTCAGAACTGCACACAGCAGGAAGACGGTTTAATTGCTCAGGAAATAGTTTTGTAGAGTTGATTAACGTCTGTGGCCAAAGTAATAGAATGTCTCAAGGGAAATGAGGGTCGCTGTTGCTGGGGGCCAGATCTGTATGCCCCAAGGAGAGAGAACAAGATCTGCTGTGTTGAGGTCCCCAGCTGGACTATAGTGGCCGCCGACAGTGACCTCCAGCTTCTATGAGTTCTTTGTAAACCCCTGAAATGTGTTTTCAGGATTTTTTTTTCCTACAGGCTAGAAACCCGTTCTTGAGACTTTCGGTTAATTTCTTTATAACCCTTGAGATCCATCAATTTCTAGATGTGTCCTACTGTGTAATTTGCAACAGTTGCTTTTTTAACAGCACCTTGAACCATAGAGGGGGGGGAAACCCCAACTTTTTGATGTGCTAGAGCAGTCTCAGTTACAGTTGTCTTAAATGCAGTGCAATCAGTATATCTATGTATAATGTTAATAAGACGGCAGTGCTTGTTTACTAATGTTTTATGTTTTCCAAATGGCTGTACAAATCAGATGGGCCGTTCTCCAAAGAATGAGCATCTGTATGTGCAGCAGTCTGTTTTTTCTTTACCTGCATCTTGTTATGTAGCTTTGAAAGGTTCCAGGTTCAAATTCTTCCTCCGTAAACCGTAGTGGGCGTACAGATGGAACTGTGTGTTTTACCTGCACAAGCATGTTATAGCAACAGTACAATTACTGTTAAGAAGAAAGTCACAGCTTCTCTTCCTCAAGTACACCCTGTATGCAAATTGAGCAATGGAACTTGTGGTCATCGGGAAAGTTCTGTAAAGCAGCTAATCTAGAAAGTCCTGGCTTTAATGGCCTTGTTTATCCCAGAAGAAGAAAATTATGTTTTTTTATGTAATTGATAACCTTCCCTTCTTCCAAGCAGCTCAGGGTGGGAGCATATGTCTCCCCTTTTATTCTCAGACAACCCTGTGAGGTAGCTTAGCGTGATACAGGAACTGAACTATAGTCAGAGTTTTCAATCTAGGTCTCGCCAATCAAAATTGGGCATTCTGTCCACTGTATCACCTGCTTTTCACACTGGACAAATACCACTGCTTGTTGGATGTTTGCTTGGATTTTCTGTCCATCCTTCCAGAACATTGGAGTTCATTTCTCAAAACTGGAGTCCCTCCATCAGACACAGCCCTATGCATTCTCCCTGCAGGCACACACCCACTTTTATGTAAATATTTACGTCATACTGATTGGTTCTGCACAGCCTGACTCAATGTGTGAATCCTTACAGGGTGTAGTTTAAACTACCCTGAGTTCTTGAGATTAAAGGGCTTTTTAAAGTGCAGCAGCTACTAGCTGATGGAAGATTCCACCCAAAGGTGGTGTATTATATTTATTCCTTTTTAGGAGGATGGTGAAAATAAGTTTCAGCCTGGCTCTTGAGTTGTAGGTCACTGAGATTTAAAATGTGGTTTTAGCTATTGCACACCCCCCACCCATGATTTCTGGTCCTTTCAGGCTTGGAATGGCAATGTTTTGTAATAGGATTGTTTTATTTCGTAAACTTGGGGAGAATCTTAATAGGCAAGATGTGTGTTTTAAAAATTCAGTTAAAATGATTGGATTCGTTATCGTCTTCTAAAAAGCAGTACATTTGTTTAGAAACAAAATTTAATATTTTTATCATTTCTGACTAGGTTTGTAAATCACACTCTGGCATCCTGGGAAAAGGTTTAGCACTGTCACATTCACCAACTATCCTGGAGGCACTTGAAGGAACTCTCCCGCTGCAAGTACAAAGCAATGAACAGTCATTTTTGGAGGATTTTATTTCCTGTGTACCAGGATCAAGTGGTGGACGGCTCGCAAGGTACTTTAGTTGCTGTGTTAAATTGCTGTATCCATGACCCCATTTGTTATGGTCATGCTGAATAGAATGCAAATGCTCTTATCGCTTGAGTATTTTTTGTCTACTTTACTTATATACTTTACTTCGAAAAATGCATTTTTTTCTTGCATACTTGTCTTTCGATTTTTAATCAGTGCAGGAAAAGACATGCCATTTTAATCCTCGAGACTTTTTTTAAAAAAACATTTTTTTCATTAAGTAGTACCATTGTTCATTATGTCCTGAACTAAATCCTGGTTGTAGCAGGCGTGGTGTTATCCTTGGTGCATATGGGCAGAAGTCTTTTATTGTAACACTCAAGGTAGCTAGACAGCACTGATGCAGAAAGATTTTAAAAAGCTGTAGTATTTTACTATAGAAGTAATGACCTGAGATCTTTTCTTTTCTAGTAACTTTATATTTCTTGCTGTAATATACAAATTGTCTTATTCTGGACTCTCTTTTGTAGCGAGAGATTTAATCTCCACAGAGCATGAAGATACAGAGAGCGGTAAATGATTTCGTTGCTCTTGGTTTTTAGGTGGCTTCAGCCAGATTCCTATGCAGATCCCCAGAAAACATCCTTGATTCTGAATAAAGATGATATCCGGTGTGGTTGGCCAACTGTTATTACGGTGCAGACCAAGGACCAATATGGTGATGTTGTTCATGTGCCCAATATGAAGGTAATAGACTGTGGATTTAAAAAGACACTCTTACATTTGCCGGTATACTTCTTGTGTAATAACTTGACACACAGAGGGCATTTTGATTTTTTTTTTTTAAAAAAAAATCCTGACCCTTTCTGAAGTGCTGCTTGATTTAAGGCTGGCTCCGGTTACTTAGATTTTATATAGTTTGAATCACAGCTTGGCCCATAGTAATTTAATTCACCCTTTAGATGGAGATCATGTTTGGTGCTGGAATATCTTTAGAGCATTTCTTTAATCCTTTCATGTATGGGCAAAATAACTATTCCAGCTTCCGTATCGTTGAACTGTCAGTGCTTTGCAGAAGTCATATAAGGGCTTTAAAAGCAGAATTTTAATAGAATATTACAGCTCCTGCCAACCTAGCAGTTCGAAAGCAAGAAATTGCAAATAGATAAATAGGTACCACTTCAGTGGGAAGGTAACAGCGTTCCGTGCGCCTTGGTGTTTAGTCATGCCGGCCACATGACCACAGAAATGTCTTCGGACAGCGCTGGCTCTTCGGCTTTGAAACGGAGATGAGCACCGCAACCCTAGAGTTGGATTCGACTGGCTTTCGAGCAAGGGAACCTTTACCTTTACCTTACAGCTCGGGTTTACAGCTTGACTGGATGTTCACATTGCAGGGTATACCTCCTGTTGAGGGACTTGGGGCATCTAAGAAGTGAAATTTTGCAGCTGTTCGAAATTTAGCAGCCTGACCTTTGATTTCATGCCTTTTTCCTGTTTGGTTAGGACTCAATGAAGATGGGTTTTCTTTGCATTTCTACTGACTATTGTACAAAACCTTTTGAAAAAGAATTCAATATATTTGCAAAGTACTTTTGGCTACTGCTGGCTCTTTTTTAACTTCAATATATTTTTACTTGAAATTTGGCAGGTGGAAGTCAAGGCAATTCCTGTTTCCCAGAAGAAAACTTCCTTGCAGCAAGAACAGGCAAAAAAACTCCAGCGAATACCAGGCAGTCCTGCAGGTGCTGCCGCCGCCACCAGCACCGACATGACATTTGGAGGACTTCCTTCTCCCAAACTGGATGCTTCCTATGAACCAATGATAGTCAAAGAAGCGCGTTACATAGCTATTACAATGATGAAGGTACAGGAGTTTGAGTATTGATTGGATGGATAAGGGACCTTCAGGAGTAACTAGAATTACCAGTCTTGTGCCAAAATGCTTCTGTTTGGTGTGGATTTCCATGCAAGTGTCTCTAAAGATTTGTACGAATATAAAATTATGGAATGACATGTTCTTTTTTCCTGTCACCCTCTTGCTTGAGCTTCACTCGTTTTTTGTGGGGACCCTGCTGATGAAAATCTCACTAAAGCGGCCTGACCTGGGTAGCCCAGGCGAGCCCGATCTCGTCGGATCTTGGGAGCTAAGCAGGGCCAACTCTGGCAAGTACTTGGAAGGGCGACCTCCAAGGAATACCAGAAGTGGGACGCAGAGGCAGGCTAAGCCACCTCTCTGAAAAACATCCAAGCGCCCAGTAAGGGTCACCAGAAGTCACCATGACTTCCAGGCGAGCACACAAACACTCACACATGTGTGTGCACACGCACACACACAGATTAAAAAAAATTAACTGAAGCAGAATGATAAGAGAGTGAGAGGAGTGTGGATGATGGCATTATCTTGTAGCTCCTTAAAAAAAACAAGAACATTTAAGTCAGGGGTCCCCAGTCTGGTACCTGTGGGCACCATCGTGCCCACCAAGCGTTTTAAGAAATTGGGTGGGGCCAGGTGTGACTTTTGCCCAGCAAGGCTTCTGATTGGCCATTGGAGATTTGATTGGCAGTGCAGATTTTTTTAAAAAAACCCAAACTCAAAACATTGCTTTGGCAGCAGGTGCCACAACAGCACAGAGATCTTCACAGTGTGACTGAATGTAAGCTGCAGCGGCCTTCCTCTTGCAGCTGCCATGTTGTGGGAGCCATTTTGTTTCTGTGCCAGCATGCTGTGTCAGAATTCCAAAGGTGCCTGAAGGCACAAAGAGGTTGGGGACCCCCGATTTAACTGAATCTCATTGCTTGTTTTTGTTTTTGTTTTTAATTTTATTTTCGTTTTCTTGTCAAACATAAACAATCCAACACAAATTACATCTCAAGTACAGTCTCATACATCCAATAACTTTTCTACCCATTTGTATACCTTTAACCACCTCTTCTTGTGTATCTTTTCACTTTTATTTTGTAACCTCAAACTCAAATCATCCAATTGTGCTAATTCTAACACCTTAGCTATTAATTCTTTTCTTGAGGGTATTAATTCTGTTTTCCAATTTTTAGCCAGTAGCATACGTGCAGCAGTTATAATATATGATAATAAATAATTTTCTTGTTGATCATAACCATTGGGAATCATATTTAACAGATATATTTCTGGCCTTAACTCTACATTTTTCTCCAAGATCTCTTGAATCATTCTTCTGTTCATTCAATCTCATTGCTTGTTGACGTTTTCAGCAGGTATGTCAAAGTTTAATCGAAAAATTGTAGTCGGGCCTGTTTATGTGAGAGTTCAGATACAGAAGTATGCTGAGTAACGATAACAGTTGACCAATAAATTACTTTTCTTTTTAGAGTGGAGCAACTTATTCCATGCCAGATTCTTGATCTGAGAATCAAGACCCAACTGTTTCATTGGTGTTAAAACATACTCAATTTGATATGCTCGTTACTTTCAGGTATATGAAAACTATTCATTTGAAGAATTACGCTTTGCTTCACCAACACCTAAAAGGTAATAATTTTGTACACATTTTAACTTCTGTATGTTTTCATTTTTTTTACATATGTGTGTGACTTTGTAGAATAGTGGTTAAGATCAGTGGTGTTCAGGTTTCATTGCTTCGGTATCAAGGAAAAAGTAATTTTCAGGAAATTTCAATTTCTTTGGGAAGCTACAGCTAAATTTGCGGTTCCGTGGCAAATCCTTCTTGTGGATTCACTCCTGCATTCTGTACCTGCCCAATGCCACCTTCCCCAGTCCCACTTTCCTAGCCTGATTTGGGCACCCCCTATAACCAGTGCTCCCTCTAAGCTGTGGAGTCTTGTGAGCAAAAATTCAGCTTTGTGAGCTACTGGCATTAAAGTTGTGAGCAGGGGATTTTGACTACTGCATAAATCACTTTGCTCTGGAGCCACCCTTTGTGAGCTAAGACAAAAATTGTGTGAGCTGGAGGCTAAAGAACTGTGAGCCAGCTGACACTAACTCAGCTTAGTGGGAGCACTGCCTACAACCCCTTCTAATTTGCAAAGGTGGTGAGAAGTAGACGGTCCAATCATAGATATTTTTTCAGCATCTTCGCTGATATGTCTCTTAGCTGCACAAGTTTTAACTGAAGCTTAGCATGAACCAATACAGAGCTGATGAGCCAGAAGGGAAAAGGTGCTGGTGGGGGGGAGGACGCAGCATATTTTGATAGCCTTTGTTCAAAATGCTTGGGCAGAGGAAACTGTATTGTCCAGCTTTGATTTTTAATATAAAATTATTTTATTGTTTAGATTTTTGAAGCATAAGCTGACGGCTTAGATTTAATGCTGTAGTGATCTGTGGCCTGTTGTGACTTCTATTATTCCTTTTTTCCCCCAGGCCAAGTGAAAACATGTTAATAAGAGTTAACAATGATGGTACTTATTGTGCTAACTGGACTCCTGGAGCAGTTGGTCTCTACACCATTCATGTTACAATTGATGGCATTGAAATAGGTACATGTTAGTTTTATATAACTTCTTTTTCTATAACCTCGAGGTGTTAGCTTTAGATTGTTCACAGCAGCATGCTAAAATTTGGAGAGGGGATTTAAATTTGGAGGATGGTTTTTGAACCATGACTATCCATTCACTGGCACATCTCTCCACCTCTTCAGAAGTATGTCAGCTGAATCCCAGCTCTGCAAAATTCCATTGGCACTTCACAATCGTTTCTTAATTTTATAGATGCGGGACTAGAAGTCAAAGTAAAAGACCCCCCAAAAGGAATGATACCTCCAGGAACTCAGTTGGTTAAACCAAAAACAGAACCCCTGCCAAACAAGGTATGAGAACTAAAGTCCACTCTTTGTGATTAAACTAGTAGTTAGCATATGTAAATACATGAGCAGCGTTATCTAATATATTTAAACTCCATCTTTGGTAACGAGCCATATTTAGAGGTGGAACACCAGCTGCATGTGCAGAAGGTCCCAGGTGGACCTTTTAGGGAGGGGCTGTGGCTCAGTGGAAAAGCCTCTGCTTCATATGTGGAAGGTCCCAGTGAAAGGATCAAGTAGGAAGTGTTGTGAAAGGCCTCTGCCTAAGACCCTGGAGAGCTGCAGCCTGTCTGAGTGGACAGTATTGACCCCGATGTACCAATAGTCTGATTCAGTACAAGGCAGTTTCACGTATGTCCAGTCTGTGGCATTTCAAGTAAGAAGGATCTCAGGTAGTGGGTCTCGAAAAGACAGCTGTCTGAGAGCCATTGCTGGTCAATTTATATAGAATCTGGCTAGATATTTTTATATTCTCAGAGAACTGAGAGAATTAATAAAACAGATTTTTAAGATAATTGTTTTCCATGTTAAAGATTTTCACTTTGGGACCACTTCTAAGCTTACAGAGTTTTGCATTCTGTTCTGCACATTCTCACAGACACGTGCAGGGAGGTGACCCAAGATCCAGGATCCAGCTCCTTTGGGCTGGTTCAGAGCGCTGCTCTCATCGGCATCAGTGTTGCGTCAGTTTAAACACAGTGCACTATGTTTATGTGTTATAAATCTGTCTGAGAGAATGTTTTTCTTTACACACATACCATTTGAAACCTTTCTGCTTCAGTGTTAATATTTACCTAATTTGTGTGTGTTTTGAATAAATTTCGTTCTTGTTCACTTTAAAAGCAAATCAGCTTATTCCTGTCCATTTACCTCATTATCTCAGTTATCAGTCCAGGCTTGGGTAGATTTGTATCCAGGCCCAGATTCTATCCCTTTGAATCTTTTAGAATTCCCACGGGGACCACGGTGCAGTGGGGTGTGCAGGAAATTGTGTGACAGGAAAAAAAATCTTTTAGGGCAATGTCTAGTCCTCAGGAAATATGTCACAGATTGAATCATGAAGATCTATCAGTGGCTAGTAGGGAAACCTCCACCTGCAGAGACAATAAACCTCTGAATATCAGTACAAGAAGGCAACATCAGAGAAGGGTCATAATTTCTGTTCCCCGTTCGTTGACCCTCCAGAGAAACTGGGTGGCAGCTCTGTGATACATAGTGATCTGATCCAGTGGGGTTATGTACAAGGGGAGGTCCGTCTCTCATTTTTAACCTGTTAAATATTTTCCTGCATGTTTTATCATTTATCATCTATCTGATTTGCTCCAAAATATCTCCAAGTGGATAATTAAAACCTAATAGTTCTTCTGTAGATACCCGCCTCCAAACATAGAGCTTCTCTTGGATCTTCTTTGTGGTCTTTGTGCAGTCCCACACTGGACTTGACCTCAGAAACTTGTAGAGCTAATCAGCCTTTTTGGCAAGCTTTTTTTCCTCCGCTGTGGGGAGCAGGCATCAACTATGCATGCCTGGACCTGAGGAGAAAGCCGCTGCCCACTCAGTTCCTTCCAGCCACCGCCAGTTTGTTCAGAGTGTCTTATGGGAAAGATAGTTAACAGCCCATAGTGGAATGAACAAGATCCATATGAAATTTCTTAGGTGGCTTCTTCTCCCCAGTAGTCTGGCCAAAGTACACATTTGTTTCTTTTCTTTCCCAAGCTAGTGCTCTGCTGCCAACTTGGCCCTGATTGCTGCTAGTGCAGGAAGGAGCAGGTGAAGCCTTTGTCAGTCACCTCCCAGACTTGAGCTGCTGGCAGCTGGGTCTGGGCTAAGCCACAGCAGTGTTCTTAGTCACTCTTTCTGAACCTAGCTTACCTGATGCATTTGGTGTGGGAAGGACCATCTGTGCACCTAAAAACCCAAGGTGTGAGTCACATGTAAATATTTACAAATGGGAGCACTGGAAAACATGCTCAGTAGAAAGGTGTGATTGGCTGCAGCCCCTGCTGCACATGTTTACCCAAATGTGCATTTTTGTGTGTCCACTGCATTGATGTTCTGTCCTCTGTCTTCCATGCTCTTTAAGCTCAGTCCAGGCGAGACTGATTTGCTGCTGACTGGTAATGCTGTTTGGGTTTAAATAGTGAGCCTGTCCTGGAAATGGTTGTGTGCATGCCTTTGTGTTGCGGGCTAATTTAGTCACCCCTTTACTTAAAAACATGGAACTGCTAAATGCGCAAGCCTGGGTGTCATGGCTACTGTTGGATACCACTGATCGTGTCACCCTCTCAGTGGCAAAATTCATAGCACAATAATCAAATATAAGAGAAATAATACTAAGTAAGGTCTCTTAAAATATTTTCTTTGGTTCTAATTTCTGCTTAAGGTGATAGTCATATGAGAAGTGATTGATAGGTAGGTAGGTAGGTAGGTAGGTAGGTAGATAGATAGATAGATAGATAGATAGATAGATAGATAGATAGATAGATAGATAGATAGATAGATAGATAGATAGATAGTGTGTAAATGTGTGCACTCAAGTTACAGCCCACTTATGGCGACTCCAGCAAGGGGCTTTCAAGACAAGTGAGAAGTAGAGGTGGTTTGCAGTTTGCCTTACCTCTGCAGAGTCTTCCTTGGTCGTCTCCCTTCCAAGTACAAGACCCTCCTTCAGTTCTGAGATCTGATGAGACTGGACTATATACCGTGCTGCCTTCTTCCTGGAAGAAGTTCCCCCTCAAAGGACCAGGTTCATAGTTTGGAGGTGCTATATGATCTGTGCCTACATTTAAGAACTGCCAGTTTCTCCCATGGCACATAGTGTCTTTTACTGCTTCGGCTGGTACGTCAGCTATAGCTTTTCCTTAGGAAGTAAGAGTGGACCTCCGTAATCCATGCTCTGGTCATATCCAAGATGGGTTACTGTAATGCACTCCATGTTAGCCTAACTTTTGAAAGACCATTCAGAAAGTTAATTTGGTACAAAATGCACCATCCTGGTGGTTACAGAGGTTACATCACCTCTGTGTTAAATGAAATCCACAGGTCGCCTGTTTGCTTCCAGGTAGGGTTCAAAATACTGTTCCTCACCTGGGAAGGCTTAGGACCAGGGTACTTGAAGAATGGGTATGGCAGTCAAACCTAAAAGTCCTGCCTCCCCTCCAGGGCTCTGAACCAATGCTTCTGATTTAGGCCTCATGCAGATTCAGGTGATTGTCAGCCAATCAGAGCGCATGGAATTCCACTGGAAACAAGGGGCGGGACCCAGCCTCAGCCTTAAGAAGATGGGAGAAACCTCTTTTTTTTACTTTTTGATGGGAATTTTGTGGCTCTGGAAAGGAGCATCAGCTTAGCCAAGCTTTTATTTGGCTTTCTAGCTGGGATTTGGGGGCTGGTTTATGGAAGAAAGCTTATTTTAGTGGTACAAATAAGGGCCCATCATTCCTAACTGATGTTTGTGGGTTCTGTGGTAAGGCGCTCTGTGAGGGAAAAGAGCAGCCTTGAACCTGCTGAGGTACCCTGTCCGGACAAAGGGGAATCAAATCTCCCCTCAGGGGTTATTTACTGTATCTGAGCGCCAGTTTTACTTTGCATATCTAAGTTACCCAGCATCACATTTACTCTATTAAATACTCCATTTTCTGTTAAATAAACCTTTGTTGTGCATCTCCATCTGTGTCTTGTCTCTCATGTAAAAAATCTAATAAAGCAGGGGAACTTTCATTTACCTCGCATGTAAGTGCAGCTTTGGTCTATCAGGTTTCCAAATACAAGACCTTTAGGGGAGCACATAGCTTACATGCTACCAATCTTTAATTTGAAGCCCCTTTTTTGTTTAATTGTGAGTGGCTGGGGTATAAAGAATCTGTAGGAGAGTGGGGGACTGGATATTCTTCAGTCCAGAAGGCAGTTACCTCAGAGCCTTCCCCCCCTCTCCCTCACTCCACGGCCACCACGACTGGCTTCCCCCTTGTCATCCTGTATGCCAGTTAAGCAGCAGCTCTTTTTCCTAGGCCCTCCTCTTGTGTGTCTTTGCCTACAGAAGTCAGAGGGAGCACCTTATCGTTAAAATGGGAGAGTATTTTATTGGGCTGGACTTTTGCTTGATTTCTCCCGACCTGTACCTTTTTCTTTGACTGGTTCTGTTGTGTTACTGCTGTTACGTTTTGGACACTGTGCTTTTTAGTACTCTTTTAAACTCCAGTTTATGAACGGCAGCAGCTCTGGGTTTATATTTTTAGGGTTTAATTGTTTTAATTCAGTTGCAAGCCGCTGTGGCTAGATTTCTGCAGAGGCAGCTCAGCAATATACATTAATAAACCTGTACCACCATCTAATCGCTTCTGTTTGTTTACTATATGTGCTGCCTCTCCAGCCCTCACAGTTTCAATACCACTTGCAGTCCTCAGTCCCTGTGGTAGTAAATTAAACACTGGACCAGCAAACTGTAATAAAGTTACAACAAAACAACACAGAGCCTGGCAAAACCAAACAATAAAGCCAACAGTGTAACAGCACACTTCCCCAGACTTCCTCAGCAGTGATTAGTCATTACTGAAATTAGGAAAACCATAAAATAAACAATCCAGAATTGTTCCCAACCATGAATACTTGCTAAAAACACACTGGCCATTTTCTAAAAAAAAACTCTGAAAAGTGGCCAGGGTTGGTTTTTTTAAGCTTATGGCAAGTAAAAATGTCTTAACCTGGTGCTAAAAAGTAGATACCATATTAAATAAATGAA
Source organism: Gekko gecko (assembly GCA_029375565.1). Classification (NCBI taxonomy): domain Eukaryota; kingdom Metazoa; phylum Chordata; class Lepidosauria; order Squamata; family Gekkonidae; genus Gekko; species Gekko gecko. The sequence continues at coordinate 169,104,220 of JAPDNY010000004.1, read as the reverse complement.
AATATCTTCAGCATGCCTGTGATATTGACCTTTGGTTGTTTTTTTAATGATTTAACTATATTTTATTATCTATGTGTTAATTTTTTTGAGTGTAGATATCACTGGGACACCTATGTGTATTGATCTTTGTTTAGGTCTCTCACCTGTAAGGTGTCAAAAGACTATTTTTTTAATATATTTCACTCACAAAGAAATCTTAGTGGATTAATCGTGTGAGTTTTAGCTGATTGCCTGATTTCATTGATAAAAATCAGTATGAGACAACATGATTCTAAAGAAGAAATACTGTTTGGTTTCTAGATAGATGCATATTTGCTGTAGGCATCCTCTTAGAAGAGGCGTTCCTGCTTTTCCTTTACACAGTCACACTTGCCATCTGCAGGTTTCACAAGTATACTTTTATTAGAAATAGTTGGAACTTAAGAATCTGTAGCCTCATTAATTAGGGGGAAGCATTTTAGTTGTTCAAACTGTTTAATCAATTAAATGTTGCAGTCTTAACTTGGGAGGGGGGAGATACTTGGTTCATGCATTATGATTATGGTTATATCATGGGGTAACATACTTAAACCTAATTTGCTGTTCAGTCTTGTTTCTGCAGTGCAGCTTTTGCACCTGAATTTCTTTAGCATCCAGTTTCAATGATCTGTGCAAATGATTCTTGGGAAACTAAATAAATGAATAAATAAAATATTAGCCAGATCCTAGAAACTGAACTCTTAAATGGTAACTCATAATCATAGAAAGTGTTTCTTTGAAATAAAAGTGGTCCATAGGAAGGATTGAAAAAGTGCTTCAGTCAAGTCTTGTCCTTATTTTAGACTTGAGAAGATAACCATTGTGTGTGCTTACTATATAGCATAATTTTTTATATTGAATTAAATAATCTGTGTGTGTATGTATGTGGGAGTGAGCTTGAATTCAGTTTATTTTTCTGTGCGTATTAAAAAAAAAAAGGTAGGCACATTTAAGGAAAATTTAGCAGCAGGCTATAGTTACTGAGAAGCTTTTACTTGACTGCTGTGGAATCTCTTAATCTGTACCTTTATACTACTTTTTCTCCAAGAACTCTGTTCCAGATTTCTCTGATTTACTGTCTCTTTGCTTCTCTTAGGTGCGCAAATTTGTGGCCAAGGACAGTGCAGGGCTGCGTATCCGCAGCCACCCTTCCCTTCAGAGCGAGCAGATAGGCATAGTAAAAGTCAATGGATCCATTACTTTTATTGATGAGGTAAACTTGAAAGAAACTTACATTGAATTGAAATCACGGTTAAATTATCACTTATGTAATAGGGCCAATATCCAAAGAACCACATAACTTGTTTTCCACATGGCTATAGAGTATTGGCCTTGGGTTTATCCTCAGCAGCCCCATGCCTTAGGACAAGTGGATTTGAAACTGATAGAAGTTTCAAGAAGTCTGAAGAAGTAAGCCTAAAATCTCATTGAATGGATATAAGTCCTTGGTTGCACTTGGGACTACAGTAGTTCTTTGGATATTGGCTACAATATTTAGGTAGATAAATGGCATCATATTAACTAGCCATTTTGCTTTCTGTGTTGCTTTAAACTCATGTTACAGACTACAAGATTGCTTTTTAGAGAAAGTGAGGCAGATACTTAAGTTGTTCCAATTTTCCTGTAAGAATGATGCCCGTTTCCCCCAGAAGCATCATTACTTTATGTAACTGGAGTGTTGCAGATAAAAATCGTTGCAAATAAAATTTGGAGGGAAAGCTGTGACAGTTTGAGTGCATGGCCGAAGCTTGATTTCTAACTCACCTTTTTATCTTTACATATTTCCGGCCACTCTTTTTCACTTCTTGGTACAAATTATTTTCATAACCCAGCAGTCTGATTCTCAGATAGGCTGTGCTACCAAATTATTGTTTTCAACAGTGGCATATGAGCTGTTTTTCAAGAATGATGCCCAGTATCCCCATGCTAATAATGACATGGTAGATATCCAGGGTCTTCATCTTTTAACACAGTTCTTCTTAATGGCACCTGTGTCAGCTTTTCATGGGCCTTTTGAGCTTAATTTACATAGCCCCAAAGTTTATCTCCTGTTCTTCTCTTCTAAGCTTGAAAATGCAATCTTTTAGCCTCTGCTCCCTAAAGTAGCCTGGCTTGTGTGTGTGTTTCTTCATCATAGATCCACAATGATGATGGTGTATGGCTGCGGCTGAATGATGAGACAATAAGGAAATATGTCCCTAATATGAATGGTTACACTGAAGCCTGGTGTCTGTCTTTTAATCAGCATCTTGGCAAGAGCCTTCTGGTCCCTGTTGATGTAAGTAAGAGGTGCTTTGGAAAGATAATTCTAGTGCTCTGTCGCTGCAAGGGTTTTTGTGTTTTTTTAAAGGTATGCCACCGTCTATTTATACCATTCTTAACAGGTAACTATGTCCAGTAACTAATTTTAGGGTTTATAATGCTGGTGAGGCATAGAAAGAATTGAAGGTGATCTCTTTTTCCAAAGAAGGAAGAGCCTTGACCTGGTCTCTTACATAATGTGGGATGGGTCTGTGATTTGTATGATTTCATTCAATATGTTTTATTTTTAATATTAATATGCCAGTTCTGTAGTTTTGAAAGGGGGTCCACGTTGATTTAATGGCGTATTGTTGCTGGAGAAGTTGATTGCTTTTTTCATTTGGCTACACTACCAGTATGACTTGCCGTGTTTACACTTTTGGGAGTCAATATAAATTATTGCGGCGGTTTAAAATGAATCGTCATCACCTAGGAAATGTGTTTAGGATTCATATAGCTTTTTAATAATAGTTACAGAGGCTTTTGTTTGTGGGCTGGTGCATACATAATGTGGCCCATTCCTTAACTGTGGCCTGTTGAGCCAGCATGGTGGAGTGGTTAAAGTGGTAGAGTAGGATCTGGGAGACTCACGTTTGAATACCCACAATGCCATGGAAGCTGGCTGGGTGACCTTGGGCCAATCACTCTGTGATAAGGTGATGGTACACGTAAAATGAATTTGAAGATAAGGTGAGATATGGTGAGAAGGAGTATCTTCAGAGAGTCAGAAGTAGCCCTGTACACCTTCAGTATGTGGAGATTATACAGAAAGTGATACATGTTAAGTACATATGCAGATAAACAAAGGCGACATAGTGGTGCAGCAAGGGTTGTGATCTAGAAGTTGTTGCCTGTTTAAAAAGAAGGTTTTACAAATGGGAAAAATACTGTGCTTCACATAATAAAAGTGTGAAAACTAGATGCTTCTTTAGGAGGTGGTACACAGGTGTGTCATTTGCCTTTCTAGTACAAAGCTGGTGAAATATCAGTAGCTTTTTTTAAAAGGTTACAGTTGGCTTTCTAGCCTAATAATAAGCTATGTCATACTTAATTGCCAGGAAAATATTATGGACCTGAAGGCAATCAGAAATTTAACTTAGGGTGTGGTCACACAGCCAGCTTATCCCGATCAGTTCCCGCAATAGATTTGATCAGGAATACTTGTGTCTATATGTGCCCTTGAAATTATTCAGCGCAAGATTGTTCATGCGCATGATGACAGAAGCTTGGGGGGGGGGGAACTGCAAGAAGGATGATCAGACGACCTAATTGTGATCATTGCAAGAGATGGCTGTCCAGATCTGTGAAATCACGGATTCAAAGTGCAAATATCTGGAAAGTACTTGATTTTCCAGGTGTAGGGAAACTTACTAGGGAACTGGGAGGATTGCGCGAGTGAGCCCACTTCGGTATGGGAGATAGATGCGGGCATCTGATCAGCAAGTTTAAATGCAAGAGGGAACAGCGGTGAAACCCAATCAAAATGACTGTGTGACCACGGCCTCAATCACACCGTATGTGATGGATTTTATAGATGTCTCCTTTAGATAAACTGGCTACTGCACGTGGAAAAAGTTATACATCTGGCTGTGTATATTTCTGTTACCATTGTGAAAGGTGCATAGGTTTGGTGAACTTCAGCAGCTGAATTAGGCAATCTTTTTTATTCCTGTTGTCAAGAGTTTTGCTGAGTTTATCAGGTGTCGTTGGGGAGCCTTCAGGTCTTTGCTGTGCTGAGTCAACCAAAGGCTGTGGAAGGATTCCTTGGGTTATGGTGTGTTCTCAGGCTTCAAAGTGACTCTGCCCACTGGGGCTACCCATTTGATTGGATTAGTCGGGTAAACTGATTGTTTGAGGGTAAACGTTGTGAATAACACTTTTTCCAGGGATTGATTTTCCATGCCTTTTTTTCCTTAATAAAATGATTTACAGTGTATAAAACAATTCTAACTAACTTTTCCAAGTCAAGAATTGAGGAGATGTCCTACACCTGTACACATTTAATTCTGGCAGGTTACTATATGATTTTAAATGAAATGCTATCTCAGCGTTCATACTGATGCCCCTTTTTGTTTAGGACGGTGTTTTTTGGAAGTACTCTGCAATTTAAATTGACTGAGGATTTCTAGAAATATATCTGCTTGTGACAGAGCTCAGCACAAACTGTGATAACTGTGGCTCACTGGAACCATGAGAGCTTTGACCTGCTGGGGGGTGCTTTTCAGTTTCAAGCTGTGGGGCATTCTGGTCAATGCGTTTTCTTTAGATCTCTGGTGCTTAGCAGAATGTTGTGCAGGATGGCAACAGAACTACACTCACCTGTATACTGCTTGTCCCGTATTGGCCAAGACAAGTGTGGTTCACTGCTTGGATGATGATTTCAGAGGATACGTTTAGTCAGGGCTATTTTTGGGCAGGAACGCACAGGAACGGAGTTCCGGCTGGCTCCTGAGTTGGCCACACCCAGCAGGAACTCATTAGCATAATAGGCCACAATCAACAGCAGAAACTCATTAGGATTGGCTACATGAGGGGTGTGTGGCCTAGCATGCAAAGAAGTTCCTGCTACAAAAGAGCCCTGGGTTTTGACAACAAACCAGGTCAATAGAATAAGAAGCAAAAGGTGGATGTGGCTGGATGACCACACTTCTAGTAACATGGGTGTGTGTGGCCTAATATGCTAATGAGCTGTGCTGTCAGGGTGTGGCCTAATATGCTAATGAGTCTCTGCTGTTGGGTGTGGCCTATTATGCTAATGAGTTCCTGCTGGGCTTTTCCTACAAAAAAAGCCCTGCGTTTAGTCAGGTGCTTCAGGAGGAGGACCTGTTCTTGTCTCAGTTAGGCACTGTACTTGGATGTTGAATCACTGTACTTAGCAGCTGGGGATGTTCTACTCTGACTGAGGAGGGGTTTTCGGAAATCACAAGGATTGTGGTGGAGGAAGCTAGGATAAACCTCCACAAGGAAATCTCGTACTTGGATTTAACTAGCGTTTTAAATCACAGTTAGTAAGTTCATGAGGGTGTTTTGACCTGACCTTTTCTGAAATGTCATGCTTCTGTAGTGAATAGAGAGAACTTTTTTCTCCCTCTCCCATAACACAAGAACTCTAGGGGCAGCTGTTGAAGTTGATAGGCAGTTGATAGACAAAACGAAGAGGAGTACTTCTTGTGAAATGCACTGATAGTGGATGTAGTGATGCTCATGAGTGTAGATGGCCTTAGGGGTTTAGACAGATTCGTGGAGGCATAAATGGCTACTGGCCATGATGAGTAAAGGAGACTTCCATATATGGAGGCAGGAGACCTCTAAATGCTAATGCTAGGAGGCAGCATCAGGGGAAGGTCTTGGTCTCTATGCTCTGTTTGTTGTTCAGTGGCCTATTGAGTCTAGCATCCTCTATTGTACTGTGGCTGAACACAGGATGCTGGACTATATGGACCATTGGTCTGATCCATCAGGGCACTTCTTATGTTCTCATGTTCTCAGTGAGCCACAAAAAAATGCTTTTATTTTGTTCTTGTCCCACAATTGCTCTGAGCTTGCCAGTGTGCATCACTGTTTGGTCTGTTGGTGCTGTTTTGAATCAATTCTCAGTCAGACCTGAGGTTAGCAGTAAATGAAGAGCAGATATCAATTCAGGATATTAAGATTGTTACCTAAACGTAATATAGAATGGTCTAATAAAACATGAGCACTTTTAAGACCTGCTGAGTAATATGGCAGAGATTCAAGCACTTGTGGAACTCTTCCATTGAAACCGCTTTGGTTCCAAATGCTTTGGCTTGGATCGCGGCCATTCATGTTTATAGTATTGCAATAATAATTATACACTGTGTATCTTAAAAGTAGGTAATGTAAAAGCTTTACATTGTTTTAGGAACAGTGAAACATTGATTGTGTTAAATAAATTTGTCTTCCAGTAAGTCGTTTAAAATATTTAGTAGCAATTATTGAACAGTTGCTTATATAGCGCTTTTATATTGTCAGATAATTGAGTAGTTCCAAAAACATGGTTTTATGCATGAAAGGGCATAAAACAAAGATGGTGAGGAGTCTGGAGACCAAGTCCTATAAGGAAAAGTTGAAGGAGCTGGGTATGTTTAGCTTGGAGAGGAGACGACTAAGAGGTGATATGATAACCATCTTCAAGTAGTTGAAGGGCTGTCATATAGAAGGTGTGGAGTTGTTTTCTGTTGCCCCAGAAGGTTGGACCAGAACCAACAGGTTGAAATTAAATCAAAAGAGTTTTTGGTTAACCATTAGGAAGAACTTCCTGACAGAGCGGTTCCTCAGTGGAACAGGCTTCCTCGGGAGGTGGTGGGCTCTCCTTCTTTGGAGGTTTTTAAACAGAGGCTAGATGGCCATCTGACAGCAATGCAGATTCTGTGAACTTAGGCAGATCATGAGAAGGGAGGGCAGGAAGAGTTGCATCAGTGCTTAGTTCTTGTGGCCCTTTCTTACATGCCCAGGGAAATGCTGATTGCCATTTTGGGGTCAGGAAGCAATTTTTCTCCAGGTCAATTTGGCCAGGGATCCTGGAGGGTTTTTTGTTTTGTTTTGTTTTTTTGCCATCTTCTGGGCATAGAGCAAGGATCACTGGCGGTGTGGGGGGAAGCTATTTGTGAATTTCCTGCACTGTGCAGGGGGTTGGACTAGATGATCCTGGAGGTCCCTTCCAACTCTATGATTCTAACAATCTATTAGAATCAAATTTGTATGGGTAATGACAATCCTTGATCTTGTTTATCCAGCTCAGGAACTTCTGCAACTCCACCCTCCCATGAGAACCTGCGAGAACATACATTTTAAGGGTTTTTTTTTTTGGGGGGGGGGGGTATTTTTGCATTTTTGTGTGTGTGTGTGTGTGTCCATGCCTGGAAGTCATGGTGACCTCTGGCAACTCCTACCGGGGCATGGAAGACATTCAGAGAAGTGTCTTGATAGCCTGCCTCTGGCCTCCTGGCCCTGGTATTCTCTGGAGGAATCCCATCCGAATACTTGCCAGGATCGGCCCTGCTTAGCTTCCGAGATCTGACGAGATCCGGCTTGCCTGGGCTAAATTTTTAATCTTCCTGTTTTAACTATTTCAAAAGATACTGGAGATACTGGGTGGTGTGATTTCAGACAACATTTTTTTGTGTATGATCTTTGAGCGGTTTGGTATAAGATGCTTTTGATGTGATTAGCCTGAGATAATTTATGTTGGTTTTATAGTTGTATGTAAGCCGCCTTGAGCCGCTTTGGCAGGAGGGCGGGATAGAAGTCAAATAAATAAATAAAGCGGCGGGGGTGTGTGTGTTGTGTTTTGTTTTCTGAGCTAACTTACCTGGTCTAGACAGGCTATAAAGGTTTCCCCTTGTGTTTGTTCTCCCGGGCTGCTTTGTGTGAAAGGGGCCTTCCTTTAGTGTCTGGACTGGCTGCCTTGTGCGCCCCTCCAACTGTGGCCTTACCTTTGGCTTTCCTCACTACAGATGCCAAAGCTTCTGGTCAAACTTTTTTTGTTAATTGGTTTGTGGTCACATATTGGCATGTATTTGCAGAGCTCTCAGTCTTGGCAACAAGATAGCTGTGATCATTAATCTTTATCCCTTGTGTAGATTGTTCTAGCTTAAGTTCTCCCTTAACAGCATAGCTTTCCAGTCTGATAAACAGGCTTGAAAATATTTTCAGCTCTTACAGTACCGGACGAAATTAATTTCTAGGTAATCTTAGTACCCAGTAAAGGAAAGGACAGGTTAATTTCCCGGAGAGCTTGCTTTGTTTTCCTTCTTTCTTGGGCAGGCGGTCCACTGTTATCATTATCAAGGAGAAATACCAGCCTGGCAAGAGTCTTGTGGGCGAATGTGCTCACCTCCTAGCACTCCTAACTGGGCCTTTAATACTCTTGACAGGAATGCCATGTTCCATCCATGTGCTCAGGGAGATGCCATATGGCAACCAGTGTAGCACTCTCTCCCAGCAGTTAAAGAAAAGAGGATGGGTGAAAGAGCTCTCAATTCTTTCTGAATTGAGTTTTCTTCTCAATTAACTTGCAAACTTCAGACAATATGTGCTGAATGGCAAGGGAGGAGAAATAAACTAACCAGCATGTGTCAGGAAAAACAAGAAAAAATGATGCTCTGTTGTTCAGGAGCCTCATATGCCTTTTGGAAGCTCATGCCAAAAAAAAAAAGTCTCCATAGTCTGATTTTCAAACAAAAATAAAACTTTGCTGTGGCTAGTGGATCATGACAAGAGTTGCACCACTCAGATTCTAAAAGAATTAATGTATTTCTGACCGATAGTTCACACAAAAAGGAGCCGCTTGAGAGTATGTTGCCACATTGGCTTGTACTAGTAAGTTGGGAAATGGAGGTGGTTTTAAAAGCATGCTGTTCCGCAGGAAGCTTTTTGGTTCAATGGTCAGTTCTATATTAGAAGCTCTTTGTTACGGTAAAAGTCTGCATATGTATGGGTGGCAGAGAAAGACTATGCGCTAGAAGAACACCAAGCACTTGAGTCCCCCCCCCCAAGAGAAAATAAATGTATTCATTTTCTCTATTCGGTGTTACATAATCACTATGCCTTACCTGCTAATTTCTTATCATTGCTTTTTTTCATAATTCACATATCACAGAATAATAAAATTGTTCGAAAGAGCACTGCAGGGGGGAAAAAAAACCTGGGATGTTGTTTTGTGTCGGAAGTCTGCAATGGAACCTGTTGTTTCATTTTGCCATTTCCTCTAAATTTGATGCTACTTAGGTGTAACATGTTAATTGTTCAGAAGTGTGCAAAATTTATATTCCCTGTACTTCATTGTCCCGTTTTGAACAACAAGGGCATCAGCCACCTGTTTTGTGTGTACATACTGGATGTATGACGTGTTAAAAGCCAGGATTGAAACAGCTCCACGCGCAAGCAGGAAGCGTGTGTCTCCTTGTAGTGGGAAGAGGCTGCCTTTTTTTTTTTTTTTGGCCATCCAACTGCAGTCTGTTTCACCATGCTGAATCCCACAGTAGTGAGAGACATGTGTTGTAGGGAGAGTAGAAGGGCACAGCTGTCTGGCACCCATCCCACATGGATATTCTCAACCACTGAGCATACTCGTTCACAAAATGAAGCTGGATTAGTCAGACTCTTAACCAGAGGAGATTATATATTTGGATAAAAGTAGTGTGTGACCTGAAGTACAGCTATATGAAATGCCAAGTTAATGCAGAAAGGTCTCAGGTTCAATTCCTGGCATCTCTCATGAAAAGGACCAGGCAGTGGGTTATGTGAAAGATCTCTGCCTGAGACCTTGGAGAGCCCACTGTCAATCTGACTACACAATACTGACTTTGATTGTCTGGCGGTCCGATCCAGTATAAGACAGCTTCATGTGACTTTTGGAATGGTTTTTAAAATCTGAATATTGGATATTTTCTCCATTTGTTTTAATTTTAACTTCACTTTTCAAAAGTAAGGTTGGGAGATGATTACATCTAATGTATAAACAAAACTCAGCGCTGGTGCAGTAGTTAAGTACTGTGCCTGTGAGCATCTGCTGTGGGTGTCTTTGCCTCGTCAGCAAATACTACAGAATACCCCAACATGTTTACAATCTCTGGGGATGGATTCTGGTACCTCATTTTAAAAATCAGCTCCAAAATATTCCTCTAATTTTTTTTGCAGACTAGGAAAATTCTGCCAGCTCTTACTGTTCTATATTGTTTCTAATATCAGGAAGTTTTTTCTAATACCCCAGAGTGTGTATAGTACATATATTTTCCTGGTTTAACCCCCCCCTCCCCCAATTTTTGGAATGCAGTAGACTGCACTAAACTCACAGCCAATTACTGACACCATTGGACTTTTAAAAAGCACATCACTTTTCGTATTTTAAAATGTGGTTGAATGCATATTTCAAAAAAAAAAATCATGCAATCTCTAGCAGTCTTTCATGTGGGGATGTAATTTTTTCAGTGTGTTTGAAATGTATGGCATTAACATGCTTTCCAAAGTTCTCTAAGGGATTGCTCACCCGATACTGAATTTTTCCAGTTAGGAATAGGTGGCTGAGTGTCCTCGAATATTTTTTTTAAAATCTTCACAAAGTGGCAGACTGTCTTTCATAAAACAAATCTGGCTGTGGTAGGCCTGGTGTTCTCATTCAGACAGGAGAATGGGAATTGCCTTGCACAAAAACGTGATAAGCTCTATAAAAGTATTTTCTGTTCAGTGAATGGCATGACACACTACATCATTTAGAGCTTTCAGTGTAAGCTTTTTGCATTCAGCAGAATTTTCCATGATGAAGAGTGTGCTAAGTGGATTTAATTTTAGAGATCTTTTTTTTGTGGGGGCGGGGAGAAATGAATATTGTTACAGAGATGCAAGAAAAAATGCTCTTTCATTTCTTTAAGTTTCTTCTGCTGATGTCTTTCTTAATATTCCAATTCGCTTTTGATATTTGTCTGTCTTAAACTTTGCATAGAATGTCTTTAATGCTAGCCAAGGAGTCAGGGATTTGGACTTATTTTCCTGGACTTCCAAACCTTTTCTCCCTCAGGTGAGTTCTTAATTCTCAGGATCGGTCTCTTGTGCACCAGTATTTTTAGCATGTGGTATGTGTGACAGCTGTACATTTCAGCCAGCAGTTTTCAAACTTTCTGCAGTCAGGGAACTGTTTCTATGCTGACTTCCCTGCCACTTAACTTCTGTGTTGCAAGAGATGCCAGGCCATATTGTAGGGTGCAGACAGCTGGCGAGGATGCTAACTATTACCCTTTCATTTCACCATTTCTATGAATGAAATGAGGGAGGGAAACAACGATGATGAAGATCACAGCTGTGAATTGGGGTCACAGCTGCACAACACTGGGAACGATGGTTTCACCCGAAGTCCTGCTTCGTTTCAGTATTCAAAGCCAGTCATCCTGCGCTGATAGTTAATTGTTTAAAAAGAAAAAAACTATGTGTCCTTTTAAAACCTGTCTTTCCCCCTTATCACCAGTAACAGTGCGGGAAGGCCAGTTTTGAATCGCTAGCAGGGTTTGAAGGCTTAGTCCTTCCTCGGTCTTCCTGATCCGGATCTTGGGCACACATATGTGCATTTATCTGTGACCTGTATCATGCCTAGTTTGGTCCTGGGAGCATATTTTGGAACATACCAAATGCTTCGCTGCAGCTGCACACTGCAGGGGAATCTTGTTAGGGAGGGAGAAGCTGTCTTAGGGAGGTTGTCTACTATCATTGGTCATTGACCTTCTGATTGTAAAATGCCTAATAAGTGTTTGAAGAGCTTCGGGGTTCTCCAGAATTTGGTTTCAAAACACTCGTTCAGACATCCAAAGCACAGTACTGATCAGGCAACAACACATAATCGAAGTTAGAATTTTGTAGGAATAAGGTTTGATCTGGTATTTTTTCCAAGGTGGCTTCGTTCTTAGATCTTTCCACCTGTCATACCTGTACATTGTGTCTCCCTTCCATTTTTATGCTTGCTTGCATGAATAGTGATTTTATTAGGTCATAATCTTTGTGTATCCCTGTGTGTAATGGTGATGTGGAAAACTGCTTGTGTGACATTTCCAAGCCTTCATGCTGCAAATTGTACCTTGTGTTTTACAAACATTCATATTTTGTGTTCAGCAGTAATTCAGTGAGTTCTGAAATTGAGGTTAAAGGGCCTAACTACATGTTAACATTTCCCCCAGGTCTGCCCAATCAAACATGTATTCCAATTTCTGTGCCAGGAACTTAATCTAGGGCATGCGCTGGCCTGATTTGGATCAGGACTGTGAGACTGAAGGCAAGAATGCTTCAGATTTCCCCTCATGCCGTTTTCCCTAAATGGCCTCAGGGGGCTGCTGTTTGCCCAGTTGGGAAACCTTAGGTGTAGCCTGCCAGTGCATGTGGATCCCCAGGGGGGGCAAATACTGGTGCCATACCCTCTGGCCATGTCAAATTGAGACACTGGTGTGACAGGGAGGCTAAAGCCCCTTCTTGCCATGTGCCACTATCCTGACCTGAACTAGGCCCACCATGCCTGGGATTAAATTACAAGCATAAAACTTGCAATACGCTTTTGATCATGTAGACCAGGGGTGGACCTGGGGGGAAAAAAAGTAATGTTGGATTTAAACCTGCAAATTGAATAAATGTTCTGACCAGTTTTTTTTCATAGGGATAGACTTTAGTTGTCGCGGATTTAATGAAGAGGTGGGCTTAGTTGAAAAGCGCAAAGGCATTATTAACAGGATTTTTGTTTTTTGATTTTTTTTGTTTGTTCTGAAATTTTCAGGAGTCTAGATCTAATGCAGATGACTTTTTCAAAGACCTAAACTCACACTGCCCTCAGGAAGCGGTAATGCAGGAGCCACCAGATATGCCGTTCCTTCGTGGTGGGCCTGGAGTGTATAAGGTAGTGAAGACTGGCCCCTCAGGTCACAACGTCAGAAGCTGTCCCAACCTTAGAGGTATCCCAATTGGAATGTTAGTTCTGGGAAACAAAGTCAAGGCAGTGGGCGAGGTATGGATCCTTGTAGCTTCAGTTATTGTCTTCATAGATACTGGGTTTAATAATCATAAGTAAAGCAGCTGTACTACGCAAGGTTTGCTTTTCCCTCCTGGGTTGCTAAATGTTAACTCTTCAAAGGTTGGTTTTATGTTGTAAAAGTTTTATGCAAATCACTGTTGTCTTGATTGTTATATTTCATTAACTGTCGTTAACTTTTCTCGTACATGTGTTTCTAGAATATTGTTGGTTCATCAGAGAATGGTCTCCTATACTTAACTGCATATTTCAGAATTTGCTAATCAGATTGTTTCTAGGAATTCAACAGAGCTCAGACTTGATCTTATTTCTTGGTATTGATTCAACTGTTGCCTCTAGTGATCGGGCTTTGGTGCTGTAATTCTTTGGGCTTGAGGATGTAGTGTGTCATGCTATTTTTTTTTTCCAAACAGCATAAGGGACAAAAGAGCGACTTTGTGAATGTTGAATATGTAACTACGTTCCTTTTTCATTAGGCTTCCAAAAATCCAACTCTTGCATACTCCTGGGTAGCAAACACTGCATGTTAATTGGGGAGCTCTCTGTGTGATCTAGACAGAATATTCTTTTCCCCCGCTCAATATAATCCAACAAAGCATGCTAAAAATTACTAATGTTCTTAAATGTATCAGAAATACAAATAGTTCTCTCTCTGTCTTAATTCTTCTTCGGTGCTTAAATTGAAAAATGCCTGTTTACTTTTGTTAGGCTTTTAAAAAATATATATACGGAAGCATATTGCTGTATCTTATTACTGGATGATTTGAAAAGTAATTCAGATGTGCTTTTTGTGTGTGTATATACCAGGCGACTAATTCTGAAGGGACGTGGGTGCAGATGGATAAGAACAGCATGGTAGAGTTCTGTGAAAGCGATGAAGGTGAAGCATGGTCCTTAGCGAGAGACAGAGGAGGAAACCAATATCTCCGGCATGAAGATGGCAAGTTTTAATACTTTTTACAAAGCTGTCTATTCTTAGTACTTGTAAATGAAGCATGGAAACACCATCCAGATACATGTGAACGATCTTAACAATTCAGGATAGTTTTTTTGGGGGGAGCACATGGTACAGTAGCCTTGCTTGAAGCTAAGTCAAAGTGGGGCCGGCAAGTGTTTGAATGGAACAGCCCGTTAGCCAGAACTTTTTTTGTGGGGAGGGAGCCAAAGAGGGGGCACAGTGGCCTGGGAATCTAATGCCGGCCTGCATATAAACACAATAAATAATAGAAAATCATCTTATTTATTCAGAGTTCTTATTTTACGGAGCTTGTTTCAGAATATTGTTCAGGAATGCGACCAACTTTGAGCTGTAGTCAAGCACGGTTCTAAGTAGTGGGCTGGGATGGGGAGTCTTCCCTGCAGCAGATTTCTGCGTTCTCCCTCTTACAAGTCATGCTAAGAGAAGGCAAGAGGGAAATGGGTTTCAGGGAAAGTTTGAAGCAGCAGAGTTCCGACAGGGAAGCATGTTGAAATGAACTGCCTCTTCCCGAGGATTCTCTGAAACAGCACAGAATACAACACCATTCTAATTAAAAGTGGGAGATTCTCCCCCCAATAACTTCTGATTTGAAATATATTTAAAAAGTTCAGTGTTAACATAGCAATTTTTGAAACAAATAGGTGGAATACGTAAATTATAACAAGGTGGAATCCTGTAGTTTCCTTCCACAATGTGAGGAGTTTTCTCCTTTGGAGCAAGACTGACTCATGCAGTGAAAGAAAGCCGTATGCTCTGGCCCAGTAAAGTTATTAGAATACAGGAGTTCAGTAATTTCACATACAGGAACTCAGTAACTTCACATCTTTAAAGTGTCAACAATTTAAAATGCCAAATGTCATTATATGCTTAGACTAACGTAATAAAACATTTGGCATTCTAATTTGTTCATACTTTTTTTGCGATACCTTTAAAGATGTAAAATTAATGAGCTTCTGTGTTATATAACCAGCATGACTCCTAATTGCTTAGAAGAGTGAATATCAGGACAATGTTACATTGTGATAGTTAAGAGCTGTTCTGCTAATTTTATTCGATTATTCTGGAGAAGGTGATTTATGAATTGGAACCTTCACCCTTGTGTGCGTATGTTTGGTGTTTTTCCCATTTGAGATGTAATTAAGTTCTAAACCAGCTTTTTGTTTTTACAGAGCAAGTGCTTCTAGATCAAAATGGTCAGACTCCTCCACCGAGCCCTTTCTCGCTGCAAACTTTCAATAAGGGGACTGGGTGTAGTAATGGACAAGGATTTGATTATGGCCTTGGAAATAACAAAGGTATATTTTATGCCAGTCTCATTCTTTTCTTTTTTTTACCATTTTCACTGAGTACGTTGAGTATTGCACTGTGTGATACCTACACACACACACATATATATGTATATATTTCAGAAGATCAATTAATTCATATGTATTTTGATAACTTGGATTTTTTTTTTCTTATGACATTGCAAAAGCTTTAGGCCCAGAACCAGGGAAGATTCTTAGGTATGAGCTGTAGAATTTTAACCGTAAAAGGCAGTTGCTTAGTATCATGAATGGGGAATCATGAAGTGTTCAGCCTTATTTAGCAGGATGTGTTTGAGAATAATAGTTTTCACATTGCAGTCAAAATCACTGGTTTTTGAAGAACTGCCGTAAAATCCCAAGCCCTTCAAGCCTCTGCCTTACAAAATGTTTGTTTTTGTGTAATTTGGTCCATGTTATAAGCATCAGAACTCACATAATAGATTAAATTATAGCTTGATCCTGTGAATCTACATCACCTGCCACTGGACCATCCATAGCCTGCTCTGCGGAAACTAAAACTGCATTCTAGTTGTGTTGATGGTTCCTCCCCTACGCCTCCTCCAAAAAGTACATTAGCACAGTGGTAATGGCAGTGGGTATTGTACCTACACTTTACTCCTTGTTGATTGTCTCATTCTACTAGCATGAGGGGCTTATAAGAAAAATTAGGTTGTAAAGTTTTCATTGAACGTTGAATCTGTGAAACTGTCTTGTAACAAATTAGTCTCTTGCTGTATTTAGCTCAGTATTGCTACTGGCTGGCTGTAGCTGTCCCAGATCTCAGACAGAGATCTTTCTTAGCATTAGCTTCTCTAGATTATTTTAACTGAAGATGCCGTGGATTAAACTTTGGATATTCTTGATGCAAATCATGCGTTCTACCATTGGAGCTACGGTCTCACTCTCAAGGCAGAGCAAGAATTTAGTACTAGTAGCTAGCTACTACATTGCTAGAGTTTGGCTAACGGGTATAATGCCGGAACACGTTTTATAAATGTCTTACCAGCCAGAGGCTACTGTCTGCATAACTACCCATGTATAATTCCCAATGAAACCAGTGGAGCTTTCACAAGTATGTAACCGTATATATGGTTGTTGCCAAGAACTGGTAATCATATTAGTGCCAATGGATTTTGCAGGTGTCATTTTTATACCTTTTGAAGCAGGGAAAATTCAGGTTAGCACATCTCATGTAAAAGAGTGCGAAAATGTCAAAAACATAGAATGAAATGTAATAAATAGCTGGAAACAGATACAGAGAAAAACAGAAAACAAAGATGAGGCCGTCTATCTGAATTTTTGTAATGCTTTTCCAAACAAGGAAACGGTGCGGCCAGATGACACTCTTGTAAACTTCAGGGATTACAGTGGGAAAAATGGGCTTTACTTCATGCCCTGAATTTGTGATAGAGGACCTGCCAGTTATCATTAGATTAACTTGGTATTGCTTCAAGTTCAGTGTTATATCCTTGTGGCAAGGTCATGCGACGTGGGTCTCTTTGAACATAATTTTACACTGTTCACATAACTGTCTCTGTTCCATAATACTCAGAGACTTCATGCTTGTTTTTTTATCAGTAGTGTCATAAATAAGTGTTTACCTTCATTTCCACTATTCTTTAGCTTCATTAATCCATGATTCCTGGAGACCTTTTTTATTTTTTGTCGAACAGTCTGATGATACCTTTGCAGCAGAGTCTCTTTGTTGGCAGTTCTTCTTGTTTTGTTTTGTTCTTTGCATCTCGCTCTCCCCTGTGTGTTTCCACTGCTTGTGCACAGCGTGGTACAGCAACAAGAGAGGTTGGGACCGAATTGATTCTACCCATTCAAGTGGCAAACTAGTGTGCCGTCTTGCAAGTAAAGTTAAAGTAAATGCAGCAGCACACGGAAAAGTACAGATGGACAGGCCTTTGGCCATAGATGCCCATATACCACAAGGAGTTATATATTCCTGGAATTTTTTAACCTATTTTTCATCTGGAAAGCATGAAAGAGAAGTCCCGTTAGGGATATCAGCCAGGACTGCTCAAAATAGCATGTCCCATAGACATATCCTGCAAAAATTTAATTGTGTAGATGTGCTCTCAAGAATCTTTTCGGGCTTTTGCTTATAGACTACCCGAGTGGCTTTTTTCAGCTTATTGGCTCCTGTTATTTGTATGCTGCTTTCGTGTTTTTAATTTTACAAATTAAAGGATGGAGACCAGTGATCCTCCTGTTAATGACCAGAGAGCAGTCTTCCACTTCTAGCATTCTTCCTAAGTGAATTTGAGATCACCATCTGACCACAAGTTTTGTTTTATCCCCTAGGCAGGTAGTGGAGTTTCCCTGGATCCCTTCAGAGCTCAGGTCTGCATTCAGACATCATGATAAACCATTGTAAGTTGTGATGTCTGAATGTGGA
The DNA here is from genome assembly GCA_029375565.1 of Gekko gecko. Lineage (NCBI taxonomy): Eukaryota > Metazoa > Chordata > Lepidosauria > Squamata > Gekkonidae > Gekko > Gekko gecko. The sequence continues at coordinate 169,086,689 of JAPDNY010000004.1, read as the reverse complement.
GGATCCATCAAAGTGGGCATTGTTGTTAACACCAAACTGGCATTCCAAAATAATGTTTGTAGCTGGCTTGTTAACCACAGTATATCCTCAGCTGCTTGAGATGCAATTACCCTCGCAACTCAGAAAATCTCAGGAAGGTAGCTTTATATAGACATGATGGTGTTGGGTGAAGTGATTTCACCTCACCACTACCACAGAAGAGACACAAGTAATATCCTTTCGCACATGACAGAATTTGCTACAAGTTTTCTTCCCCTTTCTTTCTATCTGCCCAGTCCTTTTCTATCCCCATTGTCCTCAATAAACAACGGCAGTCTCTTGGGTCTGTGAGGGGGAATTGGAGTCCTTGGGCAGTATTTGACAAATCCTGAGTGCTTGATTGCTGTGGCACCTAGGATTTTCAACACATGCAAACCCTTCATCTCTTATTGTCTCTTACAATGACTGCCACACTATTTCTGACAGCTCTTGTCATTCCCTCTCCCTGGCTGCAATTGGAGGGATGTATCTAGCGTCAGAAAGCTTCCCCCTGCTCCTGACAACGAGAATGGATCAGAGCTTTCTGAAGCTGGTAGAATCCCCTCTCCAGTTATGGCTGGTAAAGGAAGGAAGTAGGCAAAAAGTTGCTAGGAGATAGAGGGGCGGGGAGAGAGAAAGAATATTTGTAATTTAATTCCTGAGTCCTACTTACAGTTCTTCAGAAATAGGTGTAATTTTAGTTTTTATTGTTGTGATGACAAGCAGGGTTATCCCGTGTATTATGTGCAATAATACTTCAGCCAGAGCATTAATTAACAAAATCACAAGAAATTGTGAAAAGAGGTTAAGATTAGGTTTTTGTGGCAACAATAATTAGAAAATGCGGTCACAAAAAATATGAAAACCCGGCTGGCATAAAAATGTGTCTGGCACCTGAATTTCTGGGCTGGCTTCTAGATCAGTCTTTGGTCAAATCCTAAGAAAGTTCAGAAAGACAGAATTAAATCTAGATTCAGGCAGGTAGCCGTGTTGGTCAGAAGCAGAAGAACAAAGTTTGAGTCAAGTGGCACCTTTGAGACCAACAAAGTTAAATCTAGTCATCCACAATGCTCCCTCTAAGCTGTAGAGTCTTATGAGCAAAAATTCTACTTTGTGAGCTACTGGCATTAAAGTTGTGAGCGAATAATTTGGCTGTTGCATAAATTAGTTTGCTCTGGAGCCATCCTTCCTGAGCCAAGACAAAAATGTGTGAGCCGGAGGCTAAAAAACTGTAAGCTAGCTCACACTAACTCAACTCAGAGGGAACACTGATATGCACATGTGTATATTAAGTGCCGTCAACTCGCTTCCGATGTATGGTGACCCTATGATTTAATTATATGTGTACTGTAAGAGAAGGACTATCTCCTGCATTTGTTGCAGGGAGGTTCCTAACCTGGAGAAAGGCTTCACACTTTGATGAACGGAGCAGTAGGGCAGGTGCTAGGGGTTGAGGGAGGGGATATCCCTCCCCTACTGAATCCGAAAGTTAACACTGTCTCAACCAGGAAAGGATGCAACCCCAGAAATGAAAGACTGCCCTCTGGCCATCTCTGTAGGAGGGACTAAAAATAAGTTTTTAAAATTCCCAAGTGTATAAAATTAACGTTTTGTGTCTGTAGTGTCCATGCAAAAACTGTGCAATAACGTAAGGAGGATGAATCTGATCAAGCCCCATTTAGTTAAGGACCCTAAAAAGGTTTCACACTAAACAGGAAGGGAGCTTACAGCACAATCCTAAGGACACTTTCCTGGGAGTAAGCCCTACTGAAAAGACTGTAGTAAAGACTGCTTAGGATTGCTCTCTTCGCCTTCTATACAAGTATATGTTCCATTTTCTGAGAAACAGGGCATAAGGATAATTTGAAAACTAATATTGCTGAATAAGAGTCATGAATTGACCTTACTGCCTACCTGTGGTATTTCTTTAGCACATACTTCCATACATAAGACTCTGTAATCTGTGTCTTACAATATATTTGTCAGAATAGCAGTGGTCTCTAGTTTGCATGTTCTAGTTGGAATTTTTTTTTTTTTGGTTACTACACAATGCCCAATTTTAAAATCTTTTTAAGCACACTGTCTAAACAGCGACAAATAATTTGTTCTCAGTGAAGTCATACATGAGTTTTATTTTTAACTCATGGTAAATTTTTAGTCTTGTTTTCAAATAAGGAAAATAATTGGCGGAAGAGAGTTATGAGTTATTTTCACAAGCGTCATCCCTTCCCTCTCCCTTGTGAAAATATTTGGTTTGATTTACCCATGCGTCTAACCAAATATTTCTTGGTAACTGCATCGCTTTCTAGACTGTGTCTTGCTAACGGAGTCATATTTAGTTACAAGACTGCAAACCAGCACAAGACTTTTAACTTTGGACTAAAATTTCATTCAGAACAAATTTTTTTTTGTGGAAAATTTCAGGTTGTAGTGTTGACTGTTTTGCCCACTGCAGGTGACCAACTGGGTGCCCTACTGAATTCCATTCAGTCACGGCCTAGTCTCCCAGCTCCTTCCATCTTTGATCAAGCTGCAAAACCTCCCTCTTCCTTAGTCCAGAGCCCATTTGTGTTTGGACAGTCCCTTTCCTTCCAGCAACCTCAGCCACAGCTTCCGAGTAAGTCCGTCAGCCTTTCCTGCCTCATCAGTCCATTTTTAAAGCTTTGCCATTGCTGTAACAATCTTCGTCGCCTACCAACTACTAATCCTCTGTCAGTGCACCTTTTGATTTCTTTTCCCCCTCCTTTTATGTTGGCTTTCCATGACTTTGAAGCAAACTCCAGTTTCTCCCGCAATTTTGATGGGCTCGCTCCACCGGCCTTTCTGAGCGTATTTCTGTAGTGCAGAAGATAATATATATACATTGGTATCTTTTTTTAAAATTTTCCTTTGGGTTGTAATTTGGTTAAGTTTCATAGTAGTTGCTGTAACACTTGAAATAAATTAAAACATGCCCTTGAGTGGCCTGTGTCCATTCAACTAGAGACTTTCGATTCCAGGGCTTTGTTGTAGATTCCAGTGTTAACTTCAAATGCTCTGACTATTGCTGCAGTTTCCCCTCCTCCCTCAACAGTCTTTCTCCCTGACATTTCTTGGAGTTACACATTATGGGTAATCTTACATATGGGAAAATAAAACTAAGATTCCTCCCTCCCCATTTAATTGGAGATGGTTGTCGCCTGTATAGTTTCGATATAACGGCTACTTTAGATACCACCAGATCATCTTGGTATATTCTTAACTGTACTAATATACTACTCTAGCTGCCATTGCCGGTTAGTTTTCCTGCTTAGCTAGAGAAGGAAGAGCAACCTGAAGCACTGCTCTGTGTGTGACATTCCTATTTGGTTCAGCCTGTTCCGGGAACTGAATGTGCCCCAGGTAGTTGACGAAGCCTTTTCCCTGTTTACTGAGAGCACCAAGAGATGCTGACCTGCACAGCCCTGAAATGAGGCATTATCAAGGTGCTCCTTCTCCCCCTGAAGTTGGCAGGAAAAAAGAAGCCAGGAGGAGGAACCACAGGCTTTACTTCATCCGGCCAGTAGATACAGACCCTTGAGCAGCAAGACTGACTCATAAACGGCTAATGCAATTGGCAGGCATTCTTCATTCCTCCTCATTTGCTGATCTTGAGAAGAATAACGAGCCAGTTTTGCCACAATGTCCTAAATCCCCCACCTCCCATGACAACTGTGGTTTGTTATAAATCTAGAAGTCTTCGATGTCCAAGGTGTGTGCCAGGAGAGGAGGGGGGAATGTGCAAGCCCAAGAAATACTTAAAGCTTGTTCCCACAATGACACCCATAGTTCAAATGCCATCTAGGACTCCTTAAAGCTTACCCATACAGACTAACAAAACCAAGGAGAGGGAAGAAGAAAGGGACAGCAGCCCTCATGCCTCAGCTTTCTTCCTTAGCTGTATTTTTTGCACGGCTGTCTTACCATTATTCTGCAAAATGGCTGCTGAGCCCTGGATTTCCTCTCCAAGTTGTGGAATCATCTTTGCCCTGTAGGGTGAGAAAGTGGATGACTGAGCCCTGGGCCAGTTGGAGAGGGATTTAGGTCCTTGCTTTCGATGCCTTGTTTTGGTTGATGGTCCTGATGGCAAGAGTCCAGCAAAAGGGACATGACAGGGATGTTTAAACTGTTGGCTAGCAGAAGATGGCCTGTGGTCCTTCCTTGATCTTTTCCATAGGTAGAACAGCTGTTCTCTTACCCACAGACCAAGATTCCAGCAACAGAATAAATGGTAGCTTGTTGTTTCTTCCAGTATGGAGGTTATATACCAACCAAACCCACCCCCCCAAAAAAACCAGTAAGTCTTCAGTGTCCGTGCCATATGAGAGTGTGAGGGAGGGGAGAGCATTTATACTCAGGGACCTCAAAGTCTCCCATTATGGTTTGTCATCAGGTTTTTCTCATTTTTCTACGGAGAAGAGGGGAAGATTCAGCTAGAGGATGTGAGAAAGATTGCAGCTTTTCACTTCCTAGTTCTGGCAAACATGGTTAGCAAGGAAGCCAATAATTTGTGGGATCAAGAGCCCGCTAATACTTGTTGTAGATGTGATTCTCTGGTCAGAGCTGCAGCAAAGGGAAGATGCCTGCTTTCTGTTACAGCTTGCCTTTGAGCAAGCCACTCAGAATAAATTAGTAAAGTCTTCTCAAAGGAGGTGGCTTCCTTTTCCCCAGCCCAAAAGGTGAACTTAGAAGCAAATGCTGTTAATAAGAATGTAGCAGTCCCAGAAGTAAGAGAAGGTTTGACAGATTTTAGCAGTCACTAGGCTGAAATTGAATTGTGCTGGTTACTTGTGATAGGAACAGGAACTGTCAGACCTTTTCTAGATCTTCTGCCTGATCCCTTATTTCCTGGCCAGGAGAACTCAGATGTTTCAAAATGATGGGTTGGGTTGGATTCCAAAGAAAAGGTCCATGAACATTAAGGGTGGAAGTGATTTTTACTGGATCTGTCCCTGCCAGCCCGTTAAATCTCTCATGCTACTCCCGGGGATCCCCAGCAGTAGGGGAAGATGGGGAATTTGTGCTTTGCGTGGACAGAATTTAAATAGGATACAGCTCCTGATACACAGTCTTCAGTCTTTTAATCTAACAGCAGTACTCTCTAGTGAAACATTTGATTGGAAGTTGAATAGCAGAGTAGATCCTCCAGTCCTGTCTGGAATGGCCAGTAACATATCATGGAAGTGGACTGGACAGACAGTACATATCATGGTGGAATAAATGGGGGAGGGGGAGAAGAGGTCAGGCCATAGACACTAATAGTCAAAAGACTTTTACATTTCATATGGAAACTTTTGTTATCCTGCCGTACATTTCCTAGCCTTCCGGGGTAACCAAGGGTCTCAGGACATTTGTTATCCTTCCTCCTATTCAGAAAGTGGATCTGGTGAAAGAGAGAAGGCTACTGTTAATTGTGGAAGTATGGAAACGCACCAAAGTTAGCAAGTAGTTTCCTGATCCCAGATATCATTGATTCTTGACAAATGGGAAGTTACAAGTGTAAGCCCACGATACGGTGAGGGGGGATCCCCCTACTTGTAGCACCTGCACCCAGCGTGACTCCTGGGCCTACACCTCTCCCATCGGCAGGCCCAGCACAACTTCTGGGCTGTGGTGCCAAGCCCAACGCAGCTCCCACACTGTGCTGGCGGCAGTGGCATGCCCAGTATGGCTCCTGGGCTGTGCTGCGTGTCAGATCCAGGACAGAGCCCCAGACTGCACCACCAGTTGACCCAGTGTGGCTCCCTAGTGTCACTGCTGACTGCTGGAGGTCAAGCACAGAGAATGGTACTTTACTTTTGGGGGGATTTAAAGCCCCCCCCATTTATTTTTTTGAAATTTTGAAAGTTTAGCATCTGCGTGGCCCTGATCAGAGGATTAGGTATCTGCAGATGGAGGCCACACGTCACTAATAGTATATAGATTCTGTTATCCAAAGTTAATCAGTCTGTAGGAGACACATTAATCCACACGGGCGAAAGCAGCCTGTATTCCTCAGGGTCTTTAAGAAGGGGTGCTTTCAGGCAAGGGAAGTACTGGGTTTCAGTCACCTTTTCTAGTTCATTCCACATCACTTCTTTCGGGAAAGAAACTGTAGCATCCACTGTGGCAACCCGAAGATGGCAACTTCCTTTCTCCATTAGATCTCAGTAAAGAGCGCCTGTGCATCACTGTCAGGACAGATTATTAAACTTGTTCAGTGTGTCTGTGTAAGGCAATGCTGTGTCTCTCCATTGCATTTAGCAATGACACAAAGACCTTCTATTGAGGGTGTGGAAGTTCAGCATGTTTAAAGGTTTCATTTGCCTTTCACTTAAATGTTGACACCATCTGGCTCCCATTTCATAAACAGTTTTCTTCCACCTTTTTCATCCTTTTCCCCACTCACATAGCCAAATAGTTTTGTTATTTCCACGTCACACAGGCAGCCAGGTTCAAAGTGACAGATAATTCACGCCAATCTTAGATGTTTTTCATCACACAAGCTCACATAAGATATGTTGCCGAAGGCTTTCATGGCTCGAGTTCATTAGTTGTTGTAGATTTTCTGGGCTGTATGGCCATGGTCTCGGCATTGTAGGACCTGACGTGTCATTCCTTGACACAGAGAGTACTCCATTTTTCTGAGGATGCCAGTCACAGCTGCTGACGAAATGTCAGGTCCGCTGATGAAATGTCAGGCTATACAGGCCGAAAAATCTATTTATTTATTAGATTTTTACCCCGCCCTCCCAGCAAAGCCGGCTCTACAAAGCAAATCTACAACAACTAAATCACATAAGATACTCTTATTAGCATTTACTTTAGCACGGATCCTTTAATTCATTCTGAAACCTCTGTTTGTTGTTGTAATGTCACAGTTAAGAAACATAATTTTGTGTAGCTTATTTAAAGTCTTTACAAAACTTCTACCAGGTTTACAGTGAATTGACTAGTAACTTGGCTGATACGTCATTATTTTTTTGCATGAAATGTGTCTTAATTGAAGCTGAAGTGGAGTATTGTATGCTTAGCTTTGGCAAAAACAGCCAAAAATCTCTTGGTACCTTAAATTCTAACAAATCTATTGTAGTGCACGCTACATAGACAAGAGCCTTTTTTCTTCAGTCACATATCTCTTGCTTCTGAAAGCCTGTGGTGTAAGGTGGTTACCTTTGTTACATGTCAGGATTAGTTGAATGCATCTCTTGTATGGAATTTGTTCTGGCAGAAGTAGTAAGAGTCACTGAGGTATCCAGCCGCACATTTCTGAAAACTTTTCAAAAGGGTAGCTTTATTAGTTTGTTGCAGCAAATTGAAGCAGAAATCTGTTGGCACCTTTAAGACTAACTAAATTTATTCCATATAGATTTCTGTGAGCCAGACCTCCCTTCTTCAGACTTAATGTCTCTTAAGTCTTCAAAAGAGGGAACAAAGCATTGGCAGGTCGGGAGGGAGGTACCATTGGAGTACAGCAGGAGGTGAAAGTAGGAACAAGCGTCCCTAAACAGAAACGTATCATTGGCAGGACTAAAATGCTGGGATATCAACCATCTTTTAATCTGTTTCCTGTTCATATTACAGTTTGGGTATCTTGACTATTGTGAATGGGTTTATGTATATGGTTTAGCTTACCTAACATTTAATGGGTAGGGATGGGCATGAACCGGTTCATGAGGCTAAATTTGGCACAAATTTGACTCGGTTTGTAGCCCCAAAACTGATGTATGGAGAAGGCACCTTCCCCGAACACTTACTGGACATTTGCCCAGTTTGGTTCGGCTATTCAGGCCATTTAAACCTAACAGCTGACAGGCGGACACACCCTGCTTGTTAGGTTTAAATGGCTATGAGCCATTTCACTGGTCGGTTTCGCTTCCCCCTGCTTTGAAGCAGGGGGAAGCGAAATGGACTGTTGAAATGGCGATGAGCCATTTTAGTGCTCTGTTTCACACATACACAAACACACTTCAAAGCTGCCAGCCATTTAACCCTTCCCGAGCAATCCCACCCCCTTTCTCCCAGCTGTGGCTTGCTGTGGCCGAGGGAAAGGGGGATCCAAACTGGCTGGTTTGGTTCGGGCATAATTTTTTTTTTTGCCCGGTTCAGTTCAATGGTTTGATTTGTGAACCACCCCAAATCCCAAACCAAGCCAGAATTTTGAGACCTGTGCCCATCCCTAATCAGGACTTTAACAAATGGAGCTGGAATATCCTTTGTAGTCTAGAGTCTGTTTTCATCCTGTGGAATATGACACCAATCCCAGTTTGGAGGAGGGACAAAGAGGCTGCTAGAAGGCGTTTGCTGTTTGAATTCATATGTAGAAGTTAGGGAGCTGGGAATTTTGAGCTAAAATTGAAATTTCCTTGGGTGTAGTTGCTGTTTAGGACTATGAGGCATGGTTAGTCATTGTACTGTCTGCTCTGCAAGTCTGTTTGCTTCCACTGTGTTCTGTATGTCTTTCAGTAGGTATTACGAAGAAATCATAATAATGCATCTCTAGATCCTTCTTGGAGTTTCTAAAACAATCCTTGTCCTCTGTTTAAAACTTTGGTATAGTTTCCCATGTGTAGGAATAGGTGATTGACATTAATTTTCTTTAATTACTTGGGATCGTATCAAAGAAAACGCTTCTTGTTGGAAGGAGTCTTTCCCCTACACTCCAGGCATTTATTTTGCCTACTGATAACAAGACTTTCTTATATTTGGAGTGCAAGAGAAGATTCTAGAGAAATCAGACCTTCTTTTTGGAATTAGGACTCCTTAATCCAAAAATCAGGGGAATCAATCCAAAAAAGCATATGGTATTACTTTTGACTTTCTTTTGGGCAGCATGAATTGTGGGAACTGACTTTTGCTGACGTGTATTTTTCTTGCTTATCCTTGGCCTTAACCCCATCAAGGTTCTATAAGATTGTCCTCTTCGAGGAGTATTATTGGGGAAAATAATATATAAATGATAAATGGGGGTGAGGTTTGAAAATAGTTATTGGATAAAAAGCTAATAGGTCTTAATAAACACCCTATGGTTAACCTGTGAGCTACAAATCATACCAGAAGCATAGAATATCAGACATATTTTTCCAGTGCTTAGTCTGTTAGAAACAGTAATAGTAAAGAATTATTCATGAGTGGAATACAACCAAACCATTCATTAATTGCTGGTTCATTTTTTTTTTAGCTCAATCATTTGCTGTCACCATAAGGATTTGTAGTTAGGTTTTCCTTAGGTCTTTATTGGAAAAAAAAAATGTATTCTTTTTTGGGGGGAACATAGCACCTAGAATGATTATTTAGTTTTGTAAAACCTTAGCCATGGAAGAAGAAAAAAAGCACGTGTAAATATGTCATGGAGTTAGATGTGTCTCATCTGAATTGCTTGCTTTGCTTGTTTTTTATCTTTGCTGTTTTTTCCATTGAATCTATGCTGCTTCTGTGCCACTGTTTTCCACTTTAGAAACTCCATCCCGCAGCCTTGCTTCTCGTGAGCGCATTTACAAAAGTAATGATGTAGCTGGGCCTGCCTCTGCTATTTCATCTCTCTCTCACAAACTAAAGGGTGGGTACGCATGCCAACGTGGAGAGGTTGTTCAGACGTTCTTAAAAGAAAAAGATGTTACCCATTCCATTCCATTCACTTTAAAAAAAGTTTTTGCTCAGCATTCTGTTGATTTTGTATAAAGCACTCCTTTAATGGGTCAGCAGCATAAATGTGGGGGGTATTTTCTTTAATGACTGTGCCAGGTTACTTTACTAAGTGATAACAATAGATATATTTAGACAGTGCATCAAGGATGTGTAGAAACACACTTTTTGTATATGATCATCCTCTTTGTTGACAGTAACATTCTGTATATCTGAATATACTGTAAATATGATTTAAGACCTGATTTTATTACAAAGCAAAGAATGAATTAATATTTCATATTTTGATCACCTCCGTGATTCTGGGGTTTGGGGGGAGAGTAGAGCTAAGGAGCACTGTATGCCTTTGTATAAAACTTATGGTTGGATCCACCGATCTGTCAGCTGAAGGTGCTGAGAAGGGCTGATTCCACCCCCCACCCCGGCTCAATAGTCCTTTCCAGTGCAAGATGGGTGGTTCCCAGAGCTGCAAGAACTGCATAGATTCAGAGATGCATAAGGATCAGGTGGCTGCAGCAAGGAGGAGGAAGGGGGTCAAATCACCACTTCACCCTCTTCTGTTAGCACAGGACAGAGAAGGTGATTTCACCGCTTACCCTTCCACATTGTGCCCCCCTCCACAACTGTAAATCCACACAGCCCTGTGATCCCGAGAGTCAGCTTGCCCAGGGTTGGAAAATATTGCTGAGAGGAAGGGGACGAGAGGGAACAAGGGAAAGACCCGCAGTCCTTATAACCATAGTGAGCTGGGTCAGACCCATTAGGCCCATGTGAGCATCACCCTTGCCCAAACGTCATTATAACATTTTCATTTTAGTTCCTGGATATTTCCTATAGATTTATGCAAAAAATTATCCAATAAACAAGATTCAAAATATTGATTTCAGGTATTGTAATCTTGATACATCTTACCAGCAATATACTGCAGTACATGTTAGCACCCCCCCCTCATCCCAATTATTCTTTTCTTTGTTGCCTTTCAGGAAGTGTGGTTGGCATACCAGCTTTTCACACGGTGCATGTTAATAAGCTGCCTTAGAACATGTATACACCACTGTGGGAGGCATTTTAGATAACTGTAGGATAGTATTCAGGGATCATTCACCTCAGTCCTACAAGGATGATGTGTGTGTAGAAATCTTGTTCCATGGATGGCTACCTTGTATGTTGGATCGTTTGCATGCAAAACCATGCTGCGTGCCCCCACATTCAGTACCCAGGGCTGCACTACAGTACAGCTTGTTTGATTGGGATTCCGTATGCATTCACGAAATGGTGGCTTGGTGGTATCAGGCCAGGCAGTAATGGGCACCTGCGTGGAAGTGGAGATGAAGATAAAGCTCTTTGTAGATGGTCGGCCCTGATAACTGATCGCCAGACTCAATCCCAGCTTGTAGGACTGAGCTCTGCTAGACATAAATCCCTCCTTATATCCCCTTCCTCTTTAGCTGTATTATCTTTCTGATATTGAGAAATCTGAGGAATTTATGTGGCCGTTCGGCATTGTGATTCTTGCTACCGTAAACAGACTTTTCCTTTTAATAACGTCTTTACGAAATGTATCAAAACAGGTGACAGAGTGAATTTTACTGCAGCTGCTCGTCCGGTTTCTCCAGCAGGGAAATCAGACATGGCGTCCAAATACAGAGCGGACAGCAGGTCGCTTAAATCCGATGGGCGCGTGAGCCATAGTGTTGGAGACCAGAAAAAGCCCAGGAATATGGAGGGCTTATCTGCTAGTGAATCTCTGATGCTGAAATCTGATACTGGAAAGCTGAGGTCAGACTCCCACAGCAGGTCGTTGTCTCCCAATCATAACACTCTGCAGACTTTAAAAACGGATGGCAGGACAACATCGGGCTTGAGAGCGGAATCTCCAGGGCCAGGTAACCGATCCTCTTCCCCCAAGACTCTCTCAGCAGGTAAATCCTGTACCTCTGGCGCTGGTTCTCGCCGATCATCTTCTCCTCACGATAAGACTCAGAAACCCTCGGCCCCTGTGAAAACAAAAATCGACCCTCCTCGTGAGAGATCTAAATCAGATTCTTATACGCTGGACCCAGATAGCCTTCGCAAAAAGAAAGTGCCCCTAACAGAACCGATAAGGGGAAGGTCCACTTCTCCGAAACCAAAAATCATGTTAAGAGATGGAAAACCTGTCCCTGAAACAGACAACCGGGCCCCTTCTCCTCACGTGGTGCAAGAAAACCTTCACAGCGAAGTTGTTGAAGTCTGCACTTCAAGTACCTTAAAGACAAACAGCATTACGGACAGCACCTGTGAAGATAACTCAGAGTTCAAAACCGTGGACGACGGCTCTAATAAGGTTCATTTCAGCATAGGGAAAGCGCCGCTGAAAGATGAGCAAGACATGAGGGCGTCTCCCAAAGTGAGCCGCAAATGCGCAAGCAGGCACACGAGACCAAAAAAGGAGAAGTCTGTCTGCCTTTTCAAGGGCGATGGCACTAGACCCGTAGAACCTGCCAAGCAAGCCATGTCTCCATCTGTGGCGGAATGCGCCAGGGCTGTCTTTGCTTCTTTCCTGTGGCACGAGGGGATTGTGCATGATGCCATGGCCTGCTCCTCTTTTTTAAAATTCAACCCTGAACTCTCTAAGGAGCACGCACCAATTAGATGCAACCTGGGCCAGCAGCCAGTAGAAGAAAAAGAAACCAAGCTGAAAAACAGACATTCCCTGGAAATATCTTCTGCCCTTAATATGTTCAACATAGCCCCCCATGGGCCTGACATATCGAAAATGGGCAGCATAAATAAAAACAAGGTCCTCTCTATGCTTAAAGAGCCCCCACTTCATGAACGATGTGAGGATGGAAAGAATGAAAGTGCCTCTTTCGAAACTTCTAGCCACCACGCCATGAAATCCAAGTCCCCTCTTCCCTTAACGCTGCAGCACCTGGTAGCCTTCTGGGAAGACATTTCTCTGGCGACCATCAAGGCAGCTTCTCAGAACATGATTTTTCCAAGCCCCGGGTCCTGCGCAGTGTTAAAGAAGAAGGAAAGCGATAAAGATAACAAGAAATCCAAAAAGGAGAAGAAGAAAAAGGAAAAAGCGGAAGCCAGACCGAGAGGAAACCTCTTTGGTGAAATGGCTCAGCTGGCGGTAGGGGGACCAGAAAAGGATACCATCTGTGAGCTGTGTGGAGAATCCCACCCGTATCCAGTGACCTATCACATGAGACAAGCTCATCCAGGTAAGGCCAAGGATCATCACGGGACATGAACAGAGAAAAGGTTGCTATGTGCTGTGGCTTGATCCTAAGAATGTTTATTTGGAGGTGTTTCCCCAAGTTCCCCGTTTTTTAAAATTAGAGAAACATGTTGAGCTTAAAATAATTTACATGTTCTATCTGAAAGCCCTTTTGGAGAATAGTGAGTGAAGCCTTCTCTTCTTTATAATCTTGGGCCTGTTAAAGAAAACAGTGAATTACTAGAAGTGAATGGAAGCCATAGAAACATGGGAAAAGTTTGAATGCATTCAGAGGGATTCTTTATTAAAAGAGTGCATCCGCATTCATGAAATGACCCCGAAAGATGATTAAAGAATTTGCAGGACTGTCTTAAAAGCTAGTATACTGCTACAGTAACAGTCATCACCCAAACTTCTGAAGTGGTCTTTTGGAGTCTGAATGTAAACACGCTTTTATCAGTGGTGTTTAAAAGGTTAAGAGGGTCTTCTAATTCCTTATATGCAGCCTTCCCCATTTTTTAAAAACAAGGATTTAATATAGCATTTAGAATATGCATTGTTGGTACTACAACTTTAGTTATTGATGCACCACTGAAGTTTTTAGACACCATTCATTCAGTGGATCCAGTACAAGAACCTTCTCTTCCAGAGATTTTTACGTTTAATTCTAAGTTATAGCCCAAGTGAACTCTGCTGTAGAAATGTGTTGATATACTAGTGACCTTTGCACACGCACACAAACCCACATGTACTCTCTGAACCACATTGGTGCTGTTTCTCCAGGGTATTTATTCCTCATGAATGTGGAATATTTGAATACTGTAACCATTGGGATTTTCAGTCAGCACCGTTCATGCTGATAAAGTGCTGGTTTGGTGCGAAAAACACGATCAGCCGATATACATACAATGCAGGCACAACACTTAGCACCAGAGAGAAGTAGCTCACGTTCAGAGGAGGGTGTGTATATGTGTGAGAAATAAAAGGGGAGCTGTATCTGTCTCCTTACCATTCGATGTAGGTAAACTCCGTGTTCGCTGGTAAGCAAATAAAAAGTTTGGCTCTTTCATTGGATGAATTTACGACCAACATAGGTATGAAAATTCCTTAGCTGACAATGTGGGCAACTGGAATTCAGTAATCAAAAAGCTGAACCAAGCGGTGGGAGGGGAAAAGAGTGTGTGTGTGTGTGTGTGTGTGTGTGTGAAGTGCTGTCAAGTTGTAGCCAATTTAGGGGATATGAGGCAACTGATTAAGCAGAGGAGGTTTGCCGTTGCCTTCCTCTGCAGGGTCTTCCTTGGTGATCTTCCATCCAAGCACGAACCCTGCGTACCTTCCAAGATCGAACAAAATTGGGCTATACTATATCATTCCTCATCCCTGAACAAAAACGTGGGATTAACTGAACAAGGAAACAGACTTTGATGAGTTTTATGTAAGAAGGGGAGCAAGTGAGGCGGAGCATCAATATCTTGCAGTTATCAGTGCAACTTTCTAAGCAGCTCACTTTAAGACTGCCGTCTGTTTGAGTTGTAGCATCAGCGGTTCCTGCAGCCCCTTGACCTCCTGATTGCAGTTTTTGGCTATCCTTTTTGTCAGTAAGATATCCATGCCTGCAGTTGACGATGCCAGCCAGTGTCCTAAGCCCTCTCCTGTCTGTTATCCTGAATTCAAGTGCATCTGTTCTAATATGAAACGGTTATGTTAAACTACTATGACAGTTGTAAATGTGATCATCTGAACCTCTAAAGAACAGTCTGACATGCTTTTGAAGATGCTTGACCCTCTGAAATACAGAGCATAGCAGTAGAAATTATAGATGCAGTAGATCTCAATCTGAAACATGTTTTTTTTCATGATTTAAGGGTGTGGCCGGTATGCAGGTGGACAAGGCTATAACAGCATTGGACACTTTTGCGGTGGATGGGCCGGTAATTGTGGTGATGGCGGTATCGGAGGAAGCACGTGGTATCTAGTCTGCGATCGGTGCAGAGAGAAATATCTACGTGAAAAGCAGGCAGCAGCAAGAGAAAAGGTATCTTTTCACCTGTTTCTTACTGCCTGTGATGAGTAGTTTCACTCAGTTTCAGTCAACCCCTACAGTCTGCCTTGGAAGTCATCTGGGCCCTCTGTGAAATGTAGAACGACTTTCTCGCCCCTAATGTTGCCCTCTTCAAGCATCCTTCACAATAAGCTTGTAAACATGCGCTTACCACATTGTTTGCGGCAACAAAGAATCATCCCATGGGAAACTTTTCTAAATTTGTTCCTCTCTTTTTTGCTTTCTTTACCACAGTTGACTTAAAGATACATGGCAGGCCGCTAGTGAACAAAATGTTTGAAATAATGCGACATGTTTGTAATGCTTCCTTTTCCCTTTTTAAATTTTTTTTATAAACTTTATTGAAGATCAAACAATACATTTGTAAATTGTAGCGCACATACATAAATAGAATCATGTTCATTAATCACAGTTACAGTTACAACTTATGTTCCGAGATGAGCATTGGTTATCTTTACAAACAATCACAATTCAATTAGGCATTGTAGCAGCATTTAGAAGTAGACCGTGTTTTCCCATTTTTGACTTCTGACATTTTTAGTACAATAAAAGAACTTATTTTGTTTATTTAATTCATTCATACCTTGCTTTTCTCCCCAACGGGGACCCAAAGCAACTTACACCACTCTCCTCTGCTCCATTTTATACTCACAACAACCCTGTGAGGCAGATTAGGCTAAGAGAGTATGACTGGCCCAAGTTCATTCAGTGAGCTTCTGTTGCATGAGTGAGGCTTTGAACCCAGGTCTCCTGGGTATTAGTCTGACAGTTTGGTGTAGTGGTTAAGTGTGTGGACTGTAATTGAGGAGAACTGGGTTTGATTCCCCATTACTCCACTTGCAGCTGATGGATGACCTTGGGCAAGCCATAGTTCTGGCACAGCTGTTCTTGAAAAAGAACAGTTTCTGTCAGAGCTCTCTCAGCCCCGCCTACCTCACAGGGTATCTGTTGTGGGGAGGGGAAGGGAAAGGAGTTTGTAAGCTGCTCTTAGACTCCTTTAGGTACTGAAGGGCGGGGTATAAATCCATCTCCTCCTCCTCCTCCTCCTCCTCCTCCTCCTCTTCTTCTTCTTAAGTGCTAGATCATCCCAGCTTTCAACTTGATCTATAGATCAGGCTCTTACAGTCACAGATTGGTTAACTGGCATATTATTGGCCTCTTGGTATTCCCATTTTCTGTGTGCGATGACAAAAGGGAGAAAAATAAAATGGGGTCTCGTTACCAGTCTTGAGTGCAACTGTAGTGCACGTAAGCAATAGGGCTGGGCTGTTTGCTCGGTCCTTATGTTTCAGTTATAGACAGCTAATAATAATGAAAAGGGGACAGACAGACTTGGAGCAGGAGAGCTCCAGTGTGAAGTATTAGATCTGCTGTACCTCTCTTGGACGACAAGGACGAGCCACAACTCTCTGTAGAAATCTGACCCTCTTTAGAAGTAGGCTGTTGAGAGCCCTTCCCTTGGGGCCTGAAGATCGTGCGGTCTTTATCTATGATCCTTTTTACCTGCCTCTCTCCAGTGATACTCAAAGAGTGCTCTTTTGTGTCTCTTTGTAGGTCAAACAATCTAGGAGAAAGCCAATGCAAGTGAAGACACCTCGTGCCTTGCCGACCATGGAAGCTCATCAAGTGATCAAAGCGAACGCATTGTTCTTGCTGGCCTTGAGCAGTGCTGCTGAGCCCAGCATCTTGTGCTACCACCCTTCCAAGCCGTTCCAGTCCCAGCTTCCCAGCGTCAAGGAAGGCATCTCCGAGGACTTCCCCGTTAAAATGTCCTGTCTCTATCTCCAGACTTTAGCCAGGTTAAACAACAGATCAAAACTTGATTAATTACCTTCCCCACCCCCCATGTGTTCAGTGGTTATAAAAACAATTCTGCTTTTCTAAAGCTTCTGTAGTCAGTCTCGAGCAAACTTAAGCCGGGGTCCCCAGCATTTTTGAACCCGTGAGCACCTTTGGAATTCTGACACAGGGTGGTGGGCACGGCAACAGAATGGTTGCCAAAGGAGGCAAAGCCAGACACAAAATGGCGGCTGCAGCTTACCTTCGGTCTCGCAGTGAAGATCCTTGTGCTCTGGTAGCAGCTACTGCCGAAGCAGTATTTTTTAAAAAAATCTGCACAGCCAATCAGATATCTCATGGCCAATGAGAAACCTCACTGGGCAAAGGCCCCCCCCCCCAATCTGACCCCACCCCCTTTCTGAAATGTTTGGGACATACCAGGAAGGGTGTCAGCAGGCACCATGGTGCCCAGAGGTACTACGTTGGAGACCCGTGGATTAAGCACGTGATTAATATTGTCATTTCTGTCTGCTGAAGTGTTCCCGATGAAACAAGCAGTATATTACGACTGTCACTAATCACTGCAATTGTCTTCCTCTGTGGGCTAATAATTCAACGCAGAAGCAACCAAGACTGAGTTCTTCCAAGTGTGGCTAACTGCATGTGGCTTCCAAAGTATTTTAAAATAAGGGTTTGCCCCGTTTCTCTGTTTACCTTTGATCAATACACGCTCCTCCGAAGAGCTTTCAGTCACCTCTTGGTGCTTGGTGTATGTTCACAGGTGAAGTTAAATCAGATTTCTGGAAGTGCATGTCACCTGGGAGTCAGACCAGTTGAATGGTTCAAAGCGGTGTCATCCTTTTAGATGACCGAAAGTGGAGACTCAGAAGAAGATAACCCCTCACTCAAAATGAACACTCTGGGTGAAATCCAATTTAATCTTTGCTTCCCCAGAGGGAAGCAACAAGCTCAGAGACAACCCTTTTGCAGTATGGTTTCCTGACCTACTAAAAAGGTTGCTCATGCAGGCATCACGTACTAGGCTTATACGCCACGTTTCCTCACTCTGCCAGCTTGCCAGCCTTCTTCAGAACTCTTGCAGGTCCTGTTGACTGGATTTTAATTAGGACTCCGCCTGAGTGTGTAATTTTGAAAATTCCCAAGGTGGATCAAAGCTTCAAAGTGCAGAGATTTAACCTGAAAAGCAGTTGTGAACAGTGAAATAGAAATTGTGTGTGTATTGGGGGGGGGTGGAATTCACTGTTACTCAGGCTTGTTAATTCCTGTCATGTTTATCCATTTAGATGGCTGGTGAGACACTGGACTGAAAGATTTGGTTTTAAGGTAATATTCTGTACCTTATTTTCTCCAGGCATCATCATGAGAACTTTGTTGGCTATCCAGACGACAACCTCTTTCAGGATGAGATGAGATACTTGCGCTCGACTTCAGTACCTGCACCTTATATATCAGTTACCCCTGATGCCAGTCCTAATGTTTTCGAGGAGCCAGAAAGTAACATGAAATCCATGCCTCCCAGGTACTATCCCAGCATGTATATTAATATGTGTTGGCGTGCTAGCTACAAAGGATTTTTTATGTTCAGACAGCTTTGTGACTTATGAAGGCTGCTTCTTTGTAACCACTTAGTTGTTGGTGGTGGAAAGTGTGATCAAGTCTCAGCGGACTTATTGCAATTCCATAGGGGGTGTTTTTTGGTAACTTTTTAAAATTGGTAAATATCAAACGGTACATAATATCAGGAGGAATCAAACAAAACACAAATTGCAATAACATTCTAGAAACTACTGCACACGTTATAAAAGGAGGAACAAGTTAAATCATGCAATACAAAGAAACCATTAACAATAGCAGGACTAAATCAACAATACAGAGGAACAAGGCTACTGTATAAAAGCTAAGTTTAGCACTACTCAAACACTCAATGAATAGCTACTAAAGACATATAGTAATTCCTTTTCCTCATAATACCGGTATCATCTGAAATTTAAATTCTAGAAAAGGTAACCACTTTTCAAGTAAACTAAAAGATTGAGCTGAATGCAATTCCATAGGTTTTTCAAGGCAAGAGACATTTGGAGGTTGGCTTGCGTTGCTTGCCTCTGTGTCACAACTCTAGACTTCCTTGATCCTTCCCATTCTGTGTAGATTCCTGCTGCCCATCATCCAGGTTTTTCATGCCTGCATCAACGTTAATCCTGCATGAACTCAGGTCCTAATGCAGGATTTGAAATCGTTTCCTGAAGCTGGTTGCAAATCCAGAAACCATGCTTTCCCATTTGTTAACAGGGTATAGGTGTTGTTTAGAATTACATGACACCATTAAAACGTTAACATGGAGAAAATTTTAATTAGCTTACTGACTTATTTCCAGTTTAGAGACTAGCCCCATCACAGATACGGATCTCGCAAAACGCACAGTTTTCCAAAGGTCATACTCCGTCGTTGCCTCGGAATATGACAAGCAGCACTCCATTCTTCCTGCACGGGTCAAGGCTATCCCCAGAAGGAGAGTGAACAGTGGAGATGCCGGTAATAATACAGAATAATATACTTTCTCTTTTTGGGTTTTGTTTTGTTTGTATTTGTTCCTTTTTGATGTCTGTGTTGTTCCTCTGTATAGAATGATTAGATTAAGCCTGGGATTTATTCATAGCATCAGTTTTTCAGTTTTTCTTCAAAAAGCAGACAGGCACCCCCTGCAATATTTATTGCACCACCTGTACTGGCATGGTGGACCTTTATTTCAGAAACAGAAATCCAAAGAGTATTAGGAGCCTAGAAATAATTACACAGTTCTTTGGATCCTGGCTGCAATCTATGCGTATACTTCAAGAAATGGCTTTGTAATCTCTTATGAATGCATAGGTGCTGATAATATGTCAACCTTTTAATTTCTGTTTGACCAAAATTGAAAATGAATACCAAAAAAGATTCAGAATTGAAGTCTGAACTTCAGGTGGTTTTCTTGAGCTCTAAGGTGCCTGTCTTGTTGTTGCCAATAAGAAATGGCACCGTCCAGATATGAGCTGGGGGGTGGGGGGAGGCTCAAGCTTGTGTGTTCCTTCCCCTCACACAAAAGCTTGATGATCAAAGATTTTTGCAGCAAACCAGTGTCATTATTGCAAACGACGGCTGGCTCCCCTTCTTCAGATCAGGATTCTAAACTGGTTTAATTCCAGTTCTGCTCCCTCCTTGCCCAAGAAGAGGCGAAACAAAGGGATGGGGGTTGTTGGTGGACCACCAAAGGAAGGCGGCTAGCATTAGCAAAGGGTGTGCCGATGCACGCCAGACGGTTGATGCTAGGATCAGCTCTGAAAATCCACGGCCCCAATTGCTTCTTTGTGGCTAGGGAGAAAGAACATGGCATTCTTCCCTCAAGCATTCGTCAACGTTTAGCAAGGAGGAGCCGAGTCAGAACACACGCCTGACTGCTCTGGGCTCGGAGCCAGGTGGTCTCGCCTGCAGGACAGGGATACAGAGACAGAGCAGGCCCAACTCTCCTCCCTCCCCATCACTTACCTGCCCCGTGATTCACCTCTGTTTGAACAATTGTTGTTGGCCGTTGCAAATCCTTGCCTTGCTGCGAATAAATAAACGCATCCCTTTGTTCTCTCAGATAATGGCATCGGCTGTCCTCATTTCTGTGCGCACCTACAAGCACTGTTTGTCATTCAGACATAATGGCACATGATGGTTTGCTGCAAAACTAGAAGTCTGTGATTATTGAGCCATGTGTTGGTTATGGGGAGGGGGAAGGCTGGAGCATGATGACAAAGCATGGTCTGTCTGAAATGCATCTTTGTGTGGCTTCGGTCCACAGCATAAAATTACTGAGTTCTGCTTAAGATGATAGCCTTATGAGCAGCACTGGATGGATGGGTGGATAGATAGATGATAGAGTTCTAGTGCAGATCATATGTACAGTTTCTATTTTTTAATACTAATATACTAACATTTGCATAGCTGCGGAAGAAAAAAGTTTAACCATCTAATGTGCACATATTTTTATGCTTTTAAATAGAAGTGGGGTCCTCACTCCTGAGACATCCGTCTCCTGAACTTTCTCGGTTAATCTCCGCCCACAGCTCTCTTTCCAAAGGAGAGAGAAATTTCCAGTGGCCGGTTCTGGCATTTGTAATCCAGCATCATGACTTGGAAGGACTTGAAATTGCAATGAAACAAGCTTTACGAAAATCAGCGTGCCGGGTCTTTGCTATGGAGGTATTTAGTGCCTTAATTCATCTTCCGCCCAAAAGTTTGCTCCAATAATAGTACCTGCTAGTCAGAAGTCCAGCTCTTTCATCTTCTGACAAAGCATGAAACCGTCAGGAATTCGCTCCCGTATATTTTGAATATAATATATTCCTGCAGCCTCTGCTTTCCGCTTGTGTTTATTAAATTTATTTATTAAAGCATTTATATCCCTCCTTTCCTTTTGGCTCAAGGCATGACATCAGATCCTTAGAGGATAAGGTAGGAGGGTATAAATAAAAACAGAGTGGAGGAGGGAAAAAACTATCTGAAGAGCAGGAAGGGAAATGGGAAGAGAGAGGGTTCAAAACGTCCTATTGCAATACAGAGCGAAGAGAGCACACTATGGGCATAAGGAAAGAAAAGTCCACGGTCAATTACAGGAAAATATAAAAGTGATATCCTCTCAGCCTGACCTAACCTCTTTAGTGTATGTTTAATTAGATTGGTCGTGGTAAGAGATGGCCAGTATCGTTCCTCAATAATGCATAGGCTCAGACCATCGTTTAGAGTTTTCCCTGTCCATATCCCATTTTGTCTTCTGGGTTATACTCACCAAGGGTGAGCACCTTCCACTCAGCACCCCTTTCTTGAACTCTTCTAGATTCTGCAGAGTTTCTCTGCTGATTTCAGTAGCACTGTATAGGTTTGTGCTGTAAGATGCCCTGACATCTAGAACCCAATTTCATTCCCTTTGCTCTGGCGGCACCATTGCGTTGCCTTAGCGGTGTTTACGTTGCTGCCAGAAACGTGCACCTTTTCTCTAATCTTGAGTCTGCTCAACAGCCGTGCATACAGTTCATTCCAGTCATCAGTGCATCAGACCTTTACTGTTTTAGGAGGTCTGCCCAGCTCCCTACATATTTTAGGTGATGGTCTGCCTTTCAGTTCCACCTTTAAAGCCCCTCCTGTTATCTTTTTTTTCCTTATCACTTCCAACCTCTGCCAGTTAACTACAGACTTCTTGCGAAGGGAACGTGCTGCGTATATTTAAGGGCAGTTTTCTCCCTTGCAGTAACGAGCTGACTAATCTGCATGTACTTTTGACAAAAGCATCCTTAGATCTTGTAAAATGTGACCGCTCCTCTTTAACTTCCCTCTGTCCTTCTTTTACTTCTAGGCTTTTAATTGGCTCCTCTGTAATGTCATTCAAACAACGTCTCTCCATGATATTCTGTGGCATTTTGTGGCTTCTCTGACTCCCGCTCCGGTGGAGCCAGAGGAAGAGGAGGATGAGGAGAACAAGGCGAATAAGGAAAACGCGGAGCAGGTGAGTAGGGGCGGCCCTTGCAAGTTCTCCACTGTTCATTTCCATACAGCGTGTACAGTTGTGATCTGTTTAGAATTACTTGTTAATATGTAGGTGTAGGAAATGCAATGGTTAGGCTTATTCAGTTTTTAGCATAGCTGAGGAATTGGTGCTTCTCTTCTGTTTGGTGTAGAGGTTAAGTGTGTGGACTCTTATCTGGGAGAACCGGGTTTGATTCCCCACTCCTCCACTTGCACCTGCTGATGTGACCTTGGGTCAGTCACAAGCTCTGGCACAGCTGTTCTCTCAAGGACAGTTTCTGTCAGAAGTTCTCTCAGCCCCACCTACCTCACAGGGTGTCTGTTGTGGGGAGGGGAAGGGAAAGGAGTTTGTAAGCCGCTCCGAGACGCCTTTGGGCAGTGAAGGGCGGGGTATAAATCCAAACTCTTC
The DNA here is from genome assembly GCA_029375565.1 of Gekko gecko. Lineage (NCBI taxonomy): Eukaryota > Metazoa > Chordata > Lepidosauria > Squamata > Gekkonidae > Gekko > Gekko gecko. Next base: position 169,064,006 of record JAPDNY010000004.1, on the reverse strand, counting down.
TTCTTCTCTTCTTCTGTAGTTCCAGAAATCGGTACTGATTCTTGAAAGAGGTGTAATAATGTTGCAGGACTGATAAATTGAGTGAGGAAGCGGAAGATAATATCATTGATATATTTCCATATTTAATAAGATTTGAACAATTGGTTACTGATGGTATGAATCTGCAGGGTCTTCCTCAGGCCTTCTTTTTCTCTTGTGAAATCGCTGTATGTAGAATTTTTCCATTGGAAAATTCTTTAGCAAGAGCACTGTAGGTTGCTGCTGTTAAGAACAGCTTGGGCATCAGAGGTGATTTGTCTCAAATTATTATACATTTTTGTATCTTTTTGTTTGCATTCCCGATATCCACCTGGTAACAGTTAAGACAGAACCCCTTGTAATTCAGTGAAGCGAAATGGAAAAATGCATGCACACCACACCCGTTTCCCATTTAACAGAAGAATGGTTCTGCTGGATTAGTCACAAAGGTGTATCTAGTCCAGCATCAGGTTTCCAACAGGGCCAGCCAGTTGCTGTAAGGAAACCCTCCATCAGAGCTCCTTGTGGCCTTTGGTGTAGTGGTTAAGTGCATGGACTCTGATCTGGTAGAACCAGGTTTGATTCCCCACTCCTCCACTTGCAGCTACTGGATGACCTTGGGCAAGCCATAGATCTGTCAGAGCTGTTCTCTCAAGGACCGTTCTGGCAAGAGCTCTCTCAGCCCCGCCTACCTCACAGGGTGTCTGTTGTGGGGAGGGGAAGGGAAACAGATTGCAAGCCGCTCTGAGACTCCCTTGGGTAGTGAAGGGCAAGGTATAAATCCAATCTCTTCTTCTTCTTCTTTAAATCTGGGGGTTCCAGTCTGCTGTTGGGTCTCTCTACAGCTCTTAACCTTTTCTTCCTTGAATTTATCAGCCAGTGGCCATCCTCATCCAAAGAGGATGGATAAACCTTTTCTGTGACAAACTTGGGAACTTCGAAATAAACATGAATATTTATAGTAATGTAATTAAACCTACACTCCAATTTATTTTGTTATGGCCCGGGAAGATGATTGCAAAAGCTTCTCAGAGGAAGTCCAATTCATACTCCCGTGTTTATGGAAGGGAAATGTTACACGAAGCCACTAAATCTTTGTTTAAAAGGGCAGTGAACTGTAACTCATTGCTTGAATGTGCAGGAAAAGGATACAAGAGTCTGCGAACATCCGCTGTCGGACATCGTGATTGCTGGTGAAGCAGCTCATCCTTTACCCCACACTTTCCACCGTCTGCTCCAGACGATCTCCGACCTCATGATGTCCCTCCCCAGTGGAAGTTCATTGCAACAGATGGCTCTGAGGTAAGTGCTACTGGTAGTACAGCCTCCTGCACTGCGGGAGTATACCGCCACAGGTGGAGTGCAGTTGTAGAATGTAATCCAGAAAGCCTCTGAATCTTTTGTGGGGTGAGCAGTTTCACAGAACTTTTAACGCTTTTAACACACTGGTGGAACATCGGAACTTCTCAAAGTCTTCTATGGAAATACAGAAACTATTAGTTTTATTTATTATGAGAAGAGAGGTGCAAATGGCTACCATCAGATAGTACAGTGCAACTCCTGCATAACAGAACAAAAGCTATCTTTCTCTGTTTATATAAGCTCTCATGTTTGTTTGCATGGATGGTTTTAAACTGGAGGAAACGGTTCTTGTTTTCCAGGTGCTGGAGCCTCAAATTCAAGCAGTCAGACCACCAGTTCCTGCACCAGAGCAACGTCTTCCACCACATCAACAACATCTTGTCCAAATCTGACGATGGGGATAGTGAAGAGAGTTTTAGCATCAGCGTACAGTCAGGGTTTGAAGTTATGAGTCAGGCAAGTCTTACCTTCGAATACTATTGAGCATATTGAGGAGAGTATAAATATACAGCCACATATGTACAGCTACTGAAAGTATTTTTTGCTGAAATAATTTACGTTCACCGGTGGTTTTTTTTTCCCCCTGAGCATCAAATTATTCAGAAATATTGGTTTGATAGCTTCACATAGATTCACCTGATCCTGGTTGCATTGTCCAGTCTATGCCAGTGTCAATTGGAGAGCCTCTGTTTCAGTTGTTTTAAGAAAACGGAAAACTTCTTTAAAAATTCAGCATAGCTTTCCCTTCCATTCTGTCCCTCCTTACTTTGCTGTGTTGCTTATGTACTACTTAAAATTGTCACGTGCACATTTACATGAACAAATGAGAGGGGGAAACATACTGTATAATGTTGTTTCTCTTTCTTGTCTAGTATGATAGAGAAATCTGTTTTACCTCTCTGTCTCTGTATATCTCATTGCGTACACTTTTATCCTGCCCTTTCTCCATGGAGCCCAAGGTAGTATACATGGGTCTCCCTTCCCCATTTTACCCTCACAATAACCCTGTTAGGTAGGTTAGATGTGTATGTAAGAGGGAGACTGGTCATGCCATGAACTTCACAGCAACATGGTTTTGTACACAGTGGTGACTGGCATTTATTGACTTGCATTTGCCTCTTTGACTCTGGAACCTCACTGTTTTGACAGGAATCGTGTATAGTGGTTTGTTTAAAAGACCTGACCAGCGTTGTTGATATTAAAACATCAAGCCGGCCTGCGATGATCGGCAGTTTGACAGATGGGTCAACCGAAACGTTCTGGGAGTCAGGAGATGAAGATAAAAACAAGACTAAAAATATTACAATTAACTGTGTCAAAGGAATCAATGCTCGTTATGTGTCTGTTCATGTTGACAACTCACGAGATCTTGGGGTAGGATTTCACCCTAATTCTGTTGAAGCAAAGAAAAGTAGAGCTTTCATTTTTTTTTCTTCTTGTATCATCGCATGATTTCTAAAATCATAGGTTTAGTAAAGAAGGATTTGTTAATTCATTGGCTCTTGGGGGACTCCTTCATGCCTTAGTTGGCATTATATGCGAGCTCACAGGTAGAGAGCAGACTTGAAAAGCATGCATTATACTTAAGAGACCAGTGGAGAAGATAACTTTAGTTGACTCAAGCAAACATGCTGAAACCTACAGATTTTTTAAGTCCTGAGCAAAAGTTTGCTTTTCATTTTTTGCCAAATGTTTCTGCCATTGTTTCCTGCCCTTAGTTCTCAATAAAAAGAGACTATTATTATGTACTTTATTTGAACCTAAATCAGACAGTTTTAAAGTGCTTATCTCTTTCTTGTTGGCAGAACAAAGTTACTTCAATGACTTTTTTAACTGGCAAAGCAGTAGAAGATCTTTGCAGAATAAAACAGGTAAGTATTTGAGCCTTTTATTTCCAATAGGAGTGGCATATTCCTAAGGCTTATGAGATACCTGTTTTACAAGTCAGTCTCCCTCAGTGTGCACAAGACCTTCTTGCCTCTTTTCTGTACTGTACCAATGGAGGAAACAATCCAGGGAAAGAATGAATATTTCCCCTTTCCTTTATATTTAGTTTCCTGTCCCTTACCCACTGCCTGTAGATTGCTGCAGAGTGTAGATTGTTGCAGAGGTCAAGAGTTGATGGGTGCTCCTCTAACTCTCCAGCCCTGTGTACCTAAGAGAAGAAATGGTTTGTTTTTAGGGGTACATCATATATAAGTTTATCATTTGATTATATGCAGTCCAATGTTCACGCTGGAGTTCAATCTGTGGAGATAGCTATTCACACATTCAGCCTATGACTTGATGCCACAGTTGGTGAATGATGAACATGTATGAGTGAATCTTCCTGTAAAAAAAAAAGGCCTTTTGCAACCAGTTGCTTGCAGAGACGAGTCACAGAGCCTTGTGTTTGTTTTCAAATATTTGTGTTTCTCTTTGTACGCTCTAGGTTGACTTGGATTCAAGGCACATTGGCTGGGTCACAAGTGAACTTCCGGGAGGTGATAATCACATCCTCAAAATTGAATTGAAAGGCCCAGAGAACACTCTCCGAGTTCGGCAAGTGAAAGTGCTGGGATGGAAGGACGGAGAAAGCATCAAAATAGCAGGCCAGATCTCAGCCAGCGTGGCTCAGCAGAGGAACTGTGAAGCTGAAACACTGCGAGTCTTCAGACTCATTACGTCTCAGGTGAGACTCCGAATTATGACGCAGCCATTCATGTTTGGCATGGTAAATCTGACCCCTCCGTCTTTAATACTAGGCAAGTCTGGGACGGTTTGGGTGGGGAGGCCACAGAGAACCAGATGAATGTTACTCCAAACTCTTCGGAGGAAGGATAGAATGTAAATACAGTGAAAGAAGCGGCTTCCTACAGAAATAAAGCTTCCTCTGCTGCTTCTAACCTTTGGTTTGTATATGGTTCTAAGAGGGTCCATTACTTCCGAACCATATTTTCCTAACGTTTTTTATCCTTAATGTTCCCCATAGTTTGCACTTTAAAAAATGCATTCTTTAGTCTTCGGCCCCTTGATTTTCAGGACTGATATTCTTCAATGGAGAATATGTCTAGAGGAACCTGTTAATAATCATGACACTTGCTACTTCTGATGGACAGATTGCAGTTAAAAATGCAGTTAAAAAATGAATGATAAGAGCTGCTAATGATTTGTTTTATTGGTTGGTGCCCAATGCCGCTCTTGTAACTTTAGAAAAATCTTAATTTGTGGAAACTGAGGTTGTCAGCCTTTTTATTACAAAAGATTCTTAAGTCTAAGGATGTTTCATTGGCTGCAAGATCAAGGTCATTCATACCATCGTATCCCCGATGACTGTGCAGGGATGTGAAAGCTGGGCAGTGAAGAAAACTGACAGGAAGAAAGTTGATTCCTTTGAAATGTGGTGCTGGAGGAGCATTTTACAGATTCCGTGGGCCACTAAAAAGACAAAATAAGTGGGTTCTAGATCAGATCAAGTCTGAACTCTCCCTAGAACCCAAAATGACTAATCTGAGGCTATTGTTCTTTGGGCACCTTATGAGAAGACAAGAGTCAGTGGAAAAGGCAATACTGCTGGGGGAAGTTGAAGGCCACAGGGAATGAGAAAGACCCAACGTGAGATGGGGTTGGCTCCGTCAAGGAAGCCACAAAGGGCCTCGGTTGGCAAGACGTGAGGAAGCAACTTGACAGCACTCAACACAGAGACACGTTCAGCTCAAGTGCAATATGATTTCATGGTTTTTATTTTGTATTTTTGCATTTTAAAAAGTAACATAGCAGCAGCCGCAAGTGGTGTATAGAACTATTTAACCCCGTAATGCAGTGCTTTGAAAGGTTGTCAGTTGCAGCTATAATGATGTATCGTCCTTTGTGCTCTCTAACAGGTATTTGGAAAACTCATATCTGGAGATGCAGAGCCAACCCCAGAACAAGAAGAGAAAGCTTTGCTGTCTTCACCAGAAGGAGAAGAAAAAGTACACAATGTATTTATTTGTATTCTACAATTACTATGGTTCTAAAACTAATAATTCAAGTTCTGTTGAATCCTGAACTTGCTATGTCCAACTCCTTCCCCCTTAACAGTGCTCTGCTGCCAACACATAGTGTTAAAATGCTTTGTATTTGGTTTCTGAGGCTATAGAGATTTCTTGGAATAATCAAATTTTATACCATTGGTTGGAAATTGTTTGACCATGTTCATAGTAAGACCTATAACTTTTTAGCATTTTATTTGTTAAAATAAAACTTAACAGCTGGGAGAGACACTTGTCATAGCAAAACCACAACAAAAATACCCCCCCATCCTATGATTAAAATTTGGATGATTTAGTCTAAGAGTCAGTGAAGGGATTCCACTAAATTTAAGCAGGAAGGAAAAACTATTTCTGTCTTATGATCATCAAAGAGATTGTGCGTTTATTTCATTCAGCATATTTGCCAATTATCACTTCAGCAGCCACTGTATAAAGGCCATATCTTCAACACGATATTAATATCCCACAACTACACAAAACGGCAACACACAATGGGGGTTTGCTCTGGAGTAAGTCCAATGCAACATTTAGTACACCTGTGGAACCGAAAACTTAGGTGGCAACAAAATTATCTACTACATGGAGCATTTAAAGAGGAAGGTACAGGGAAAGGACAGCAAAGCACCCTCCAGAATCTACTGAACTCAAAGGCAGAAAAATAAACTCTTCATTTCTGTGCCTTTGAATTCAATAACAGCTGTTCTTGATCGACATTAAAGAGACATGGGTTTGAATTCAGGAAGCTTTTTTACTCAATCATGTCCAATTCTTTTCGTTTCTGCTGGCGTTAGGAACATAAGAAAAGCCATTGGATCAGGCCAATGGCCCAGCCAGTCCAACACCCTGTGTCACACAGTGGCCAAAACCCAGGGTGCCATCAGGAGGTCCACCAGCAGGGCCATCACTCCAGAAGCCCTCCCACATGGATTCCACTGTCTCTAGCATAGCCTTTTTGGTGGTCGAAGTAGAAGCCCTTTTCACCATTGAAAAGCTGGTGGGATCCAACCCATGAGATCCAGTTCCACAGCTCCAAGATTGATTTCCTAATCGTGCCCCCCCCCATGGGGGGTGATTATACACACATACACAATCTTTTTTCATTGTTCATCCTTCCAATCAAATACGGGGGTGGAATGCTGAAGAATTTAGTATTCCCATGCCTTTGAATTCAGCAGATTCTGGACGGTTGCCTCTTATTGGTCCATTTTTCCTCTCCCTTTAATGCTTCATACATCAGGTTGGTAATTTTGTTGCATGCTTAGTTTTCAGTTGGGGAGGTGCACAGCAATGGCAATGTGGACAGATGACAATTTTTAAGGGGGAGGGAAGAGACTCCATTACAGAGTATTTCAGTGGCAGTAAAATCAGAAAGTGTTGGGGTACTACCATCCCTAACACTTAAGGCAACTTTTCCTACCAGGCAACTTTGCTGTTCCCCAAGAGTAGGCTAGCTGTGCAGTTTTATTCGAAGTAAGGGGGAAAGTAAGGAGGTCTTGAGAAGAGTCTAGATTATAGCTCAAAAACAACTGAATTGCAGTGGGTCACCAATAAGGTAAAGGGTAAAGGTTTCCCTTGCTCAAAAGCCAGTCGAATCTGGCGCTAGGGGGCAGTGCTCATCTGTTTCCAAGCCGAAGAGCCTTTGCTGTCCAAAGACATTTCCGTGTGGCTGGCATGACTAGACATCAAGGTGCACGGAGCGCTGTTTACCTTCTCACCCAAGCAGTACCTATTTATCTACTTGCAGTTTCTTGCTTTCGAACTGCTAGGTTGGCAGGATCTGGGGCCAGAGACGGGAGCTCACTCCGTCACGCGACACTTGGGTCTCGAACTGCCAAACTACAGACTGCGGCTCAGCCTCTTAACGTCTGAGCCACCACGGCCCTAGGGTCACCAATAGTAGTGTATAAACTTTCCATTTAAAATGAGTGAATGAAATCGTGGCAATTCTAGATGAAACAGCTAGTCTGTATAGGTCCTAGCCAGTTCTTCCTGTGATTCTTAGATGCCACACAAGTCCCCTCCAGTGATGATTAATGCTTTTTCCTGTAGAAGGTACACTAGGTCAGAGGACCCCAGCCTTTTGAGCCTGTGAGCACCGTTGGGATTCTTATACCAGCACGGTGGGCGCAGTCACAGAAGGGCTGCCATGAGGGGTGGAGCCAGCCACAAAATGGCTGCCGCAGCTTACCCTCAGTCACCCAGTGAAGATCCTTGCCCTCTGTTTGCAGCTGCTGCCGAAGGAGTGTTTAAAAAACATCTACCCGGGCAATCAGATTTTCAGTGGCCAATCAGAAGCCTTGCTGGACAAAAGCCCCACCTGGTCTCCTCCCACTTTCTTAGAACATTTGGTAGGCACCAGGAAAGGTGCTGAGGCACCATGGGCACTGTGTTGGGGACCCCTGCACTGGCAGTGTAGTGGTTAAGTGCGGGGACTCTAATCTGGGAGAACCGGGTTTGATTCCCCACTCCTCCATTTGCACCTGCTGATGTAACCTTGGGTCAGTCACAAGCTCTGGCACAGCTGTTCTTGGAAAAGAGCAGTTGCTGTCAAGAGCTCTCTCAGCCCCACCTACCTCACAGGGTGTCTGTTGTGGGGAGGGGAAGGGAAAGGAGTTTGTAAGCCGCTCTGAGACTCCCTTGGGTAGTGAAGGGTGGGGTATAAATCCAATCTCTTCTCCTTCTCTTCTTCTTTTACTTAAGTGGCGTGAATGAGCCTGCAGTTGCGGCCAGAAGTCTCACAATGACAGACCTTTTAAGTGCGGTCTAGTGTGTGAAAAATACTTCAGAAACCTTTGATTGCCTAATGAGCGAACAGTGCCCTTGTAGAAAGAAAGTATGCCCAGTGTGTGTTTTCTTCAGTGGGTTTGTTTTTGGCTATGTAATACCACATGTACCCTTTATAGCAGGGGAACGGCTAAACATTTTCCTTCGGTAAGATTTTTCACATTACAAAAATCAAAATGTGGAACGTATGCTCACCCGGTATGTTAATGTTTTTTTTGATTTTAAAGGCAACTTCAGATGCAGATTTGAAAGAGCACATGGTTGGGATCATATTCAGCAGAAGCAAACTGACAAATTTGCAAAAGCAGGTTTGTATTTAGTATTCTTCTTCACAGTGCCGGGTATTTGCCTGCAGACATTTATATATTCATGGTCCCCAAGCTAGGGAGAGGGGGGGGCAGCATGACAAAGAGGGGATGCTGCCTGCTCAGCTAGGAACCCATTGCTGTTTGCAACAGATCAGTACCAGACCCACTGAAGGAATATTCCTCTAACACTTCTGCTTAAGGAAAGCATAACGCACCGTGCAACATAATCATCTGAATTTCTGATGAGGGGGGAGGTACTGAGTCCATTTATCCCAAAACAGAGCATACTCCCATCATTATGCATCTCCCATTTATTTGTATGCAGGGCCTTTTTTTGTAAAAAAAAAAAAAAAAAAGCCCAGCAGGAACTCCTTAGCATATTAGGCCATGCCCCTGACATCACAGCTCATTACCCTATTAGGCCACACCCCCATGTTGCCAGAAGTGTGATCATTCAGCCACACCCACCTTCTGCTTCTTATTCTGTTAACCTTGTTTGTTGTCAAAACCCGGGGCTTTTTCTGTAGCAGGAATTCCTTTGCATGTTAGGCCACACACCCCTCATGTAGCCAGTCCTAATGAGTTTCTGTTGTTGGGTGTGGCCTATTATGCTAATGAGTTCCTGCTGGGGATGGCCAACTCAGGAGCCAGCTGTGTGTTCCTGCCCCAAAATAGCCCTGTTTGTATGCATCCATCCAACATCAGGGTGCTACAAAATTAGGAAGGGGTGGACTCAGAGAAACCAGAAAACTCTCTTTAAAAAAAACTCCACCCCTTTTAGCAGGACCAAAAGGAGCGTGTACTGATGGGACTTGAAGGAGTGCAAAGAAATCAAGCTGCCCTACTTTCACGTTGCAAAACACTGTGAAATGGCCTTGCGTATGATCTCTTGAGTGACATGTTTCTGTGATCTTCTTGAAAGGCTGTGGCTGTGAATTTTTATTTATTAGATTTTTTTAGTCACCGCTCACCCAAAGGGTCTTGTGGTCACTAACAACATTAAAACAAAGGGTAAAAACATCATAAAAACAAGTAACAAATATAAAATATTAACATTCAAAGACCAAAATACGTGACTATCACCATACCATTGTTAAAACACATGGTTTCTCTCCAAAGGCCAACCTAAACAATTCAGCTTTGCGTGCCCTACGAAAACTGAACAAGTCTGGCAGGGGACGGGTGTCATCCAAGAGTGTGTTCCACAAGGGAGGGGCACACAACTGAGAAGGGCCCTTCCCCTGGTGACGGCTGATTGAGCCATCCTGGAGCCAGGCACCTGCAAGAAGCCCCTAAACAGCAACCAAGGGAGCATGGGGAGTTGTAACTGGGAGAGGAGGTCCTGTAGTTACGAGGGTGCCAGACCATTGAGGACTTTAAAGGCTGACACACCTTGAATTGAATCTGAAGACTGATTGGTAGCCAGTGCAACTGCTGCAGAATTGGAGTAATATGAGCTGACCATGATCTTCCAGTCGGCAACCTGGCAGCTGCATTCTGGGCCGCCTGCAGTTTCCAAAGCTTTTCCAAGGGTAGCCCTACGTAGAGTGAATTGCAGTAGCCCAGTCTGGAGGTGGCAATCACGTGGATCAATCTGGCACGGTCTGACCCAGACAAATAAGGAGCCAGCAGGTGTAGGTGAAAAAAAGCCGACCGTGCTACCATGGACGTTTTTTTTATGCAATGATAGCACAGAATCCAACCGCACCTCAAGACCCTTTACAGAGTCTACAGTTGTCAATTGGACACCGAGTCTCAGGAGTGACCCTCCAGCTAGCAGCTCAAGTCTTTCCCAGTCGCATATACATGACTGGCTTGGCACTAATCTCACAAGAAAGCTGTTAGGTTCAGTGTAAAGATGAAGACGAAGTGCAAGTCGACTTCCTTTCCAGTTTCCATTGGAGTCGTCACATGTAGTTGCCTGTAGTCCCCCCCACCCCCCGGTGACCCTTGTGCCTCCATTCTTCCCCCTCGTTTCAGGTCTGCGCTCACATCGTACAGGCCATCCGAATGGAAGCAACGCGCGTGCGCGAGGAATGGGAGCATGCGATTTCTAGCAAAGAGAATGCCAACTCTCAGCCCAACGACGAAGACGCGTCGTCTGATGCCTACTGTTTCGAGCTGCTGTCTATGGTGCTGGCACTGAGCGGCTCCAACGTGGGGCGTCAGTACTTGGCCCAGCAACTCACTTTGCTCCAGGATCTCTTCTCGCTGCTGCACACGGCTTCTCCCAGGGTGCAAAGGCAGGTTAGTGCAGGCTTAAAGCATGATGCGTAGGCAGGTGTCATGGGCTCTCTCCTTTTTTCCCTGTGATTGAAACGCTACGATCGGATTGATAGTTGGACTCCGGAGGAAAAGTAACCCGCTTCGGTCCTTTTCCTAGGTTACATCCTTGCTGAGGCGTGTGCTGCCGGAGGTCACCCCTAGTCGCTTGGCTAGTATCATTGGAGTCAAGTCCCTGCCCCCGGCAGATATAAGCGATATCATTCATTCAACAGAGAAGGGGGATTGGAATAAGCTGGGGATCTTGGACATGTTCCTGGGATGCATTGCCAAAGCGCTCACCGTACAGCTCAAGGCCAAAGGAACCACCATAACCGGTACAGCAGGTACTGCTGCCGGCAAAGGGGTTACTACAGTCACGCTCCCGATGGTTTTCAACTCCAGGTGAGTGGAAGCCACACTTCTTTTAAGGCACAATGTCAAATGATCTTCAGTACAATCGACAAGAGTCTTCACTTTTCCTACCGTTCACTTACACACGTCTAAAAAAAAAATGTGTTCAAAACCTGTCTTCTTGGAATGCGTCTGGGAAGGCCGTACGGCTGAACTCAGATTTAAGATGTTACTCGTTTGCTTCCCCTCCACTCCCTGACTCGGTGAACTCTTTATTCTTTCTTTCCTAGCTACATTAGGCGAGGTGAAAGCCACTGGTGGATGAAGGGCTCAACGCCAACGCAGATTTCAGAGATCATTATCAAGCTCATTAAAGACATGGCAGCAGTAAGTCCTAGAATTGTGTCGCTGTTTCTCTTCCCTAGCATGACAAGGCTGCGTTTTCTTGTGAACAGGGTGAAAGGATACAGGAGTTCTGTTCACTGAGGCGGAACTCTCTGTGCCTTCCTGCTGTCTGCCAGAAGAGGCCATTGTGACATACACTGTGCCATGGAAGCTTCAAGTAAGGAAGGAGGAATCGAGCAAAACCTCCCACCTCCTCCTTGTGTGAATGGAAGTCTCATAGGATCTCACCTATAATAAAGAAGAAAACATAATATTTTGCAGTCAAAATTCCAAACTGTAATCTCCAGCTATGAAAACTGCTGCAACATTTAAGTTATAATAGTAAAGAAAACCTGCAGCTAAAATCTATCTATGATTTCCACCCTGGAATTTTATGTGTCTGTCACAGCGCCTCAATTAGAAAAGGTTTTGGGTAGATCGAGGTACTCTCAGAAAGATCTCTCAGCTCCTCAGGACTTACAGTGCAATCCTAAGGAGAGTTACCCCATTCATTTCAGTGGTCCTAGACCGCAGTGACTCTCATTAGGATTGCACTGTTAGGTAGTCCAGATAACTCATTGACTTCATATAGCAGCCGCAAATTGGGCTTTTCAGTGTTGTCGTTATAAATTTTAGGTCATGCAATCAGTTGTCTTTTTAAAAACAAAAGAACGCTTTCCATTTTCACATCTGCATGATAACACTAATCTTCATGACCTAAGCAAAAATTGTAAAGAGGTCCCTCTTCCATAGGGTCACTTGTCTGAAGCTTGGTCCCGTGTAACAAAAAACGCTATTGCTGAAACAATCATTGCTTTGACCAAAATGGAAGAAGAGTACAGGTCTCCCGTGCGGTGCATCGCAACAACTCGGGTAAGAATGTATTTAGAGAAATTCTGATACAGTGATACAGCAGCTAGTTCTAGTAACGTCATATCTCATGTCGCCTTCTACCACTTCTCCAGACTCATGGGCATGCTTTCAAATCTGGGACCTGTGATTAACTTAGACTTGTAGTGCAGGACCCACTTCTGATTTTATCATCTTTCATTTCCTTTGCTTCCTTCTCTCTGTTGTAGGGATGCCAGCCTCCAGGAGGGACGTGGGGATCCCCCAGAATTACACCTCACCTCCAGATTACTGAGATCATTTCCTCTGGAGAAAATGGATGCTTTGGAGGGGGGACTTTATGGCAGTGTAGCCCACTGAGGTCCCTGTCCTCCCTGGGCTCCATCTCCAAATCTCTAGGAGTTCCCCAACCTGGATCTGGCAACCCTACCTGCCCCTCCCGATCCCCTGCTCTGGTGGTCAGGGAGCACCTGGCATCCCTACTGTGTTGCTGTGTCTTTCTCCCATTTTTCCTGTGTTTCTTTCTCCTAAAAACCCAAAAGTGTGAAAATGGAGGCTGTGCTTTAACTGATCCACATTAACCTAGGGTGCAATCCACCAGCTGAATATCAATACTCTTGATTAAGGGTTGTGTTCTGTAAAAATGGTTGTTTCTAAGAGCCTTACAGTTAACTATAGCAATTTTTTATATATATAATTTGTAATTCACTGTTGTAGAGAGGGAATGTAGGTGATCATGTATATGGAAGACTAAAAACGCGTGCAGGGTTCCTTCCCCCTCTGTATTAGTCAAAACTAATTGTAAAGCTTTTACATGTTGCAGTTAAAATATGAATATTGCGTTTAAATAAAATTCCACTTGGAAGTGCACAATAATTTGGATCTGAATACTCTAAAAGCTTGCCTAGCAATTCTTTTCTTGCGGAGATTCATAGTTTCCCCAAGCGTGGATCTAAGTAACAAAGAAAGATTGTGTTCTTCTGCAAAAGTGTAGAATACGTAGCATAAAATTTATAATGTTACGCTTAAACAAGTGGTCTAATTCTACAGAGATACTGATACCTGGCTATGCAACATGTTTAGTTTTTCCCACCGTGCTTTTGTTAACATCTTTTTTTACACCAGAACATTATTTTAGAAGTGCCCAGAGACAAGAACATGTAAGAATACACAGCCATCCAGCTCCATGCAGTTCTAGTAAAAAGACCAAACCTGTTGATTTAGAAAGTAAGAATAGTATAATTACAATTGTATCATGGTAATTACTTGAAACTTGATTCATCTGCACCAATTGCAGAGCATTTCAGGGGGCATCTCAACTGAAAAACAAGCAGTGAAAGCCAGTCCTGAATGATGACACGTGCCCCTGAACGTGTGTGAGAGGCTGCAAGAGAGAATAAAGCACAGAGCGAGAACTGTTAGTTAAACATTACCTTTATTTTGCCAGGGTGCTCATACAAGCTCATATGTTGCTAAAACAAAAGAAGCCGTCAGATTTGTCAATGCACAAGTTTCCCTGGACAAGAGCCCTCTTTGTCAGATGCAATCTGAGGTTTCTAACAAAGTTGGGCTCTAGCCCACGAGAGCATGGTGGTCTTTAAAGGTGTCATGAGACTCCTTTTTGTATTTGGCTGCAGCGAACTAACATGGCTACCCCACTCGATGTTGCTAAAAGACTGTGTATGACCTTGTTGTCTCTTTTTCTCCCCCCGCCCCACAGCTCTGGCTGGCTCTTGCCTCTCTTTGTGTGCTTGACCAGGACCATGTAGACAGACTTTCCTCCGGAAGATGGATGGGAAAGGATGGACAGCAAAAGCAAATGGTGAGGAAAGGACAGGAGCTAATTTCTGCTTCCCGCTCCAGGTTTAGGTATACTGAGCGTGGCCTTTGGGATCAAAAATCACCAGATCCAAAGCCCTTCACTCCTGTAAAGAATGAAAATATCAGCCAAGGAAGGTCAACAGCATGGTGTGTGTGGGATCAGTTCCTAAAGAGAGGCTGGGCAACAGAATGCTGTGTTGGTTGTTTTGAAAGTTCCTAAGGGTTTTGGACTCTTTCATCTACATCAGAGGTTCCCAAACTTATTTGGCCTACTGCCCCCTTTTCAGAAAAAAAATTACTCAGCGTCCCCCTGGATATCTACCTTCAAGAAGTGGACAAAAAGATGCAGTGACAAATTTGCACACAGTAAAGAAAGATTTTGTTGTAAATAAAGAAAGATGTTGTTGGCCTGAAGCCAGATGCCAGCAGCAACCTCCACACAATAGCCCAGCAGCCACACCAGTCTTACAAGGGTGCACATGCATTTGCAGTTTGCAAATGCGTGGCTGTGATTGGCTGTGGGGACACCTCTCCACCTCTCCCTCCCTCCCTGATCCCAGGGAAGACCAGGAGAAGGCAGGAAAAGGCTGCTTTAGATAGGTTCTGGACTCTCCTTTCTTTGTGCTTCCACCACCCCCTTATTTTTATTCAGCACCCCCCAATTGCACCCAAGGCTCCTACCGCCCACCTGGATCGTTCCAGCGCCCCCCAGTGGGTGGTATCGCCCACTTTGGGAACCAGTGATCTACATAAAGAATTATTAAATGTCAAAATAAGAAATCTCAGGAAAACAAACTACAGGCTTACAAAAAGCAGCACAGCCATAAACCTACCCACAAGACTTATAAGCACATGCTGTTGTAATCCCACAGGACTTATACGTGCTGTTGAATGTCTGTATTTTTCCTGCTGCTCACCCAGCATTAGTATAAACTCAAACACTTGTCTGGCCAGACTGTAGGTTTGACTGCCTTTCTTGGAAAACACAATATTTTTCCCCCTTTTATTCAATTTTTAAAGGCAGCTGAGGAAGTTATTGTGCTGATACTGAGCATTTTTGTATGACCTTGTAACTTTTCCCAAGGCACGAGTGAACAGCAGGCTGGCCTTCCCTCCCAATAATGTATTTGTAGCATTATCACAATTATGTCTGAGTCTTCGTCATAACGGATTGTTATGGTGTTGTCTGTGTCTGTACACAGTGGTTTTCAAACTGTTTCTCAGGGCACCCTTGGTTCATGGGAAGCTTACGGGTCCCGTCCCCCCCAAACGGGAACTCTCTAGTGGCAGAGGAGTGTCCCTAAAAGACAACCTGCCCACCACCAATAGTCTTCCACTGTAATATATAGTGATGGGAGGGTGTGTGTGAAGGACATGCACACAGTTCAGTTTGGCTGACATCCAAACAGCCCGGTGGACCCAATTGAGTAGGTGTCCTAGAATATGCCCATATCCTGCTACGCACAGAATTTCTATGGCAGGTGCTCAGAGGTTCCTCATCTGGGAGCTGATGTAGAGATTTTGCTGGCTTGCTACAACACGGAGCCGGCTGAGCCTTAATGCCCTCAATCGACGGCCTACCCCATTCCCAATTAAATTTTTTAAAGAAACAACCCAAAGGATTGGGGCCAGAAAAATTAACAAATACTGTCCTTTTCTTCTTTAGCATTCAGTGTTCTGTGGTACCTTTTCAAAATATATTTCTGCTTAAAAGTATCCTGTAGTGTTTGAGACCGCAAGTATACTTTATCTCCCCTTTTGGGTGGAGAGAAGGTTTAACCCGAAACCGAACCATCCCATTTTTTTTCAGCCTATGTGTGATAACCATGACGATGGGGAAACTGCTGCTATCATCCTGTGTAACGTCTGCGGGAATCTGTGTACAGACTGCGATCGATTCCTGCATCTCCATCGACGCACAAAGTCACACCAAAGACAGGTAAGAGGCATTTTTAGAGAAAAAACCTTGGAAGGCAAGGGTGTAATCCCACGCATGCAAACGCCATCCTAAAATCAAATTTAATGTTGTTTTGGTCGAACCCAACAGGTATTCAAGGAGGAGGAGGAAGCTATCAAGGTTGATCTTCACGAAGGCTGTGGGAGAACCAAACTGTTTTGGCTGATGGCACTGGCAGACTCGAAGACCATGAAGGCGATGGTGGAGTTCAGAGAGCAAACAGGTGGGAAATTTTCATTCCATCCTTTCCCACCCTCTGCGGGGGAGTTGTTGCTGTTATAAGAGGGGATGTTATCCTCCAGTCAACGTTTCACCCAAAGAAAACGTAATTCATTCACTACCAAACATAGAATTATCCAGAAGATAAAGTACATAACCAAGTCAGTGGCTCTAAGCACAGAAACATTGCTAAGTATTCCTCAAGAGCCTAAGGGAAGGGGGGGCCAAGTAAGAAGTGCTTGAGGAAACAAACTAGAGGGCTCAGTGCTTTCAGAGGTCTGAATACTTATGGAAGTGGAAGAGATAAGAGATTTTGTTTTTGTAATCTACGCAAGTTGTACAATTCACCGTAGCTTTTGAGGGTTGTTTTCTTTAATTTAATGCAGAGTACTCTCATTTCTATACATAGTGTTGCAGTCCCCAAATCAGACTAGTTCATGTACGGTTATCTCAGATATAACTTACAGGCAGAATATATGTTGGCACTCCTAAGTTTCTGGTTTCAGTCCCCAGCACCCACAGTTTAATGATCTCTGGGGTCAGGGCTAGGGAAGACCCCCTCAGCTGAGAACTTAGAGGAGGGATTCCCCAGCCTGTTTGAGCCTGTGGCCCCCTTTGGAATCTGGACACAGGGCAGTGGGTGTGGCCACAGAACGGCCACTGCAGGAAGCAGAGCCCCCTACAGAGGAAGCCCCGAGGAGTGATTTTTAAAAATATACTGGGACAGAAGAGTGTGAGAAAGAATAAGAGTAACGCTATAGTGGCAGCTGCCACAGAAACAGTGTTATTTCAATCTGTACAGCCAGTCAAATCTCCAGTGGCTAGTCAAGAAGCCTTGAGAGCCAGTAGCACTACCACCACCACTACCACCCGACCTCACCTCCTTTCTAAAAACACCCTGCGGGAGGAAAAGTGTCACCGGGTGTCAGGCCAGGGACCTGTGTTTTACAGGCATTACCAATCAAAGGCAGAAATACCGAGTCATGTTGGATAGTGATCCAGTGTCATATGAAGCTATGTGGTTATTAAGGAGGGGCCATAGCTCAGTGGACGACCACATACTTTACATGTGAAGGATCCCCGGATTCAGTCCCTGATAGCTCAGGTAGCAGGACGGGAAAAGATCTCTGCTTGAGACACCAGAGAGCTCCTGCTAGAGGAGGCAGTACAGGGGCAGAATGAGTTAATGGTCCAAAGCATCTCTACCGCTTCAGCCAGCATTTTACTTCCACTGGCAGTACTTTATTTAGCAGCTGTATTTATGCAATTGCTTGTTTGATCCATTTCTGCACAGATATGTTAACTTTGTCTAGTGCATAACAGTGAAGTAGCATTTAGGAGTTCTGATTATTTCCCCCCCTCTGTTGATTTAGGCAAACCCACCACAAGCAGTTCTGAAGCGTGTCGTTTCTGTGGCTGCAGAAATGGGACAGAATTATCAGCAGTGGGCAGCGTCTGTTCTGATGCCGATTGCCAGGTTTGTGGTGTTTTAAACCCTGGAGTCACTGGGGCTCCACTGCATGAAGTTAATCTAGAACTGATAGAGTATTTTGGTTCACAATTGAAAGAAGAAGAAGAGATTGGATTTATACCCCGCCCTTCACTACCCAAGGGAGTCTCAGAGCAGTTTTCCCTTCCCCTCCCCCCAACAGACACCCTGTGAGGTAGGTGGGGCTGAGAGAGCTCTTGACAGAAACTGCTCTTTTTTTCAAGAACAGCTGCGCCAGAGCTATGGCTTGCCCAAGGTCATCCAGCCAGGTGCAAGTGGAGGAGTGGGGAATCAAGCCTGGTTCTCCCAGATTTGAGTCCGCGCACTTAACCACTACACCAAACTGGCTCTCTATAAGGCTCAGCTATAAGCTGCAGATGTATGTTAGAAACCTCTGACAAGTCTGTGTATTTTCCCCGAAAGACTGTTGGGAGGGAGTTATATGGAGCAGAAGATTATTATTTCCTCTGTTCCCCTGAAAATCTGCCCCAGGGATTCTATAGGAATGCTTGTGAGTGTAAATATATGGCTGGAGGACACACTGGGGGGGGGAGCTCAGCGCCCACTGCTGCTTTGCTCTTCCAAATTTCACCTTCCCAGTGCTGTTTTTAAGGGGAGAAGTGGGCTTCTGAAACTTTCTTATATGTATTTGCAAATGACATAAAACTTGGAGACTGAGGCTCTGTTCACAGACATTACAAAAGGAATAACTTGGAAAGGCTTTGTTCATGATGGACATAGGCCTGTTTAACTGTTTCATTCACACCCTCCTTCTGTCCCCTTCCCTCGTACCAGATTGACTTTCACTCATGACTGCCAAACAGGGGCAACTCATCTTTCTTTCTTACCCGTGTAATCAGGATTCTTAGCCATGATTTAATCTTGGTCACTGATTAAACAGCGGTGGTCTTTTTTGGGAGAAGTGCAGGATATGCACACTGGAGCTACTTTAACACTTCTGTGTTTGGTCTCTGCACTGTCGGGGTGGGGGCTGGAAAGCCCCAGAGCTTTCCCATGATCAAAGGAAGCTCTGATTTGTTTGTGAGGTCAGAATTGATCCTCAGTCATTCAGTTAATTCATTAGCTAAGGCTATGCAAGCAATGTACATGTTCTCAACACACACACTCTCTCAGAGAGTACATTAAAATGATAAAGATTTGTATTCAGCAGTAGAAAAGAAAATTTGTTTCTAACTGACAGCTTGCCCAGTGCTGTTCATTTCTGAAGGAAGTTGTGGAATTTCCTGTCCAGGAGTATTTTAAGGAGAGACTTGAATGAGCATCACTTTGGTGTAGTGGTTAAGGATGCGGACTCTAATCTGGGAGAACCGGGCTTGATTTCCCCACGCCTCCACTCACAGCTGCTGGGGGACCCTGGGTCAGCCATAAGTTCTCTCAGAGCAGTTCTCTCAGAGCTCTCTCAGGCCCATCTACCTCACAGGGTGTCTGTTGTGGGGAGGGGAAGGGAAAGAAGTTTGTGAGCCGCTCTGAGACTCTGAGTGAAGGGCGGGGTATAAATCCAATCTCTTCTTCTTAAAGGGCTATCTTTCTGTAACCCATCCCCCCCCCTCCTGATTTTGGGATAACGTGGCAGCACTGCCTAACAATTCCTTCCCCGCGCCCCCCCCCCCATGGCACCAATATACCTGCAGTTCCTTTCTCTGCTTTCCAGACCCAGATTTTTCAGTCAGCAGTGAGAGGTAAAGAGAAGAGACAGCCAAGTGGAACGATAACCCACTTCTATCTTGCCGCCTTTACCCCCTTGTTGTTTAGTCACACTGCCAAGCGCGGGTCTCTCTGTCTCTCCCCCAGCCCCCTTGTCCATGTCCTCGTGCTGGCTGAACTACCTCTCCAAATAAAAAAAAAACACGACACTTCTTCATAGAAACAAAGAAGCACGCACAGGACCCCGTCCCTGCTGTCTGTCTAGCGCTAGTACAATTTTATCTGTACGCTGTTAGTTTACAATGCCTGCGTTCGCTAGGAATACGCAAAGACCGCCTGCAGCAAGACTCACCCTTGCGGCCATCCCTGCGGAGGCGTCAAGAATGAGGAGCACTGTCTGCCCTGCCTGCACGGTTGTGACAAGAGCGCCACCACTCTGAAGCAAGATGCCGACGACATGTGCATGATCTGTTTCACAGAAGCGCTTTCAGCCGCGCCAGCCATTCAGGTTTGACCTCCGGGTTTTCAATACGTGAAATCTCCTGAACTTGTAAGGCGTTTGCAGTACGGTGGGAGAAGCACCCTGGTAAAAACAATAAATCGCCAGCGTGCATATTTTAGGTATGGGGTGTTTGTCATGTTCGACTTTGTATTACCTTCCTGTGGCTTAATGGAGAACTCTACCCCAGTCTCCTGTTCAGCCGGTGTGCTGGGGTTCAAGTTGCTTAGTTAGTGCTGAAGGAGTGCTTATTCGGGATTTGGAGCATAATGTTCACCATCTGTTCTTCTTTCTGGGCCCCAGAATTGGGTTCCGGTGCCAAACTGAACATGTCCTGTCCCGTCTCTGAAGTGCCAGGGCCCCTGAAAAACAGGATACTGGGCTGTGCACCGAGATCATGAACTGGCAACATGGCAGTTTCCGAGAATTAAAAATACCTGGCTCTTAATAAGTTGTGTAAACTTGGGATTGAATAGTGTAGATTCAAGTTGAAGCCTATTTGAGCGGGTTGCTGTGGGTTAGATCCAGCAGCCTTTTGGCAGAAGGTATCAGTAGATGCTCACCACATTCTTTATCCCCATCAGTTCCTTCAGATACTTGGAAAGCTGATTCCCGGGGTCACAGGATCTGCATGGATGAACAGCATACAGGTTGGGGGGCAGCAGTGTGGGTGGGGGCCCTCCTTGCTGCAGCCCCCAGACTCATGTGGCTATTGGTGCCCACGGGTCTTGCAAAAGTCTGTGTGCCTTTTAAGGGATCCAACCCTATGCTCCCTATTAAGATCTTATAAGGCGCCTGCATTTGGTGTAGATATATTGTGTGACTTAATATGATTACATCAGCATAATCGTTTCATATGGTGATCCCTCAGTAATCTCTTCTTCCCGCCTTATGTCCTAAGGACTGTTTCTCTGTGTTTTTAGATATGTATTTTATGGCTGGTTTTAATCGTTTTTGTGGTTTGTTTAGGACAGAAAGGCAGGGTACAAATTTAGTAAGTAAGTAAATAAATAATTTTTAACCAGGCTGTTTGCTTTAAAGTGGTTAAGGATTGTATCTGAATACCAAAACTATGGTTAAGGTTCTGCTGCACACTAGAACATGAAATCCATATTTTAAGTGGACCTTTGCCAACCCATGGTTTGTGTTAACCATGGATAAATATTAGACCTGAAAATGTTAGATCTCATCACTTGCAGGGTGACAAATGAGTTCCACAGCTGTCTCTTCATGCACGCCTTCTGGGATCAGGGCTCAATCTGACAGACTAAACCATGATTTTATTAGACAATCATCTTAAATGCAATAAAGTACAATGTCTGTTCTGAGGCTTATTTAAATTTCAGTCAGGGCACTGTGTAACTTCAGCATGGATTTATCACTTCCTGAATAACTGATTTTTGTTTGCTTAATATCAACTAATTCTCACATCCTGGGGTTTAATAAACTGTGTCTTACCCAAAGAGCACCACTTTATTGGTTCAAGGTGCACGTTTCGTGAGATTTCATTGAGGTTACTGTACTTTTTTATATGGTCACTGGTGAAAATCAGTTTTTAAAATACTTGAGTGTGTGTGTGTGAAATCACCGTAACAAATGAATTTGCAGTCTCCTCCTAAGCTGCTTAAGCAAAGCCTAATGTTACCAGTTTGTCCACAGCAAGCTCCCTGACTAGAATTGTAAATCTCCTTTTCACAGCTGGACTGCAGTCATATATTCCACTTGCAGTGCTGCTGCCGAGTCCTCGAAAACAAATGGCTTGGGCCGCGGATAACCTTTGGGTTCATGTTGTGTCCAATTTGCAAGGTGAGTCCACAGAGCTGGAGGGCCATTTTTGATATCTCCAGAAGCAATGTCAGCGAAAAGGGGATAGGCTCCCTGGGTTTTGTTTTGTTTTCAGATGATGTCCTGCTAGGAGGAACTGTGTAAACATTACCATGGACAGAACTGAAAGTGATAGTTTTTGTGAATTGTAGCATTGTTTATATGAAGCAAAACGGTGCTGCAGACATCCCTTGGGATCAGTGCTAGAATTCCCATTGATGTCCAGGTTGCCAGATCCCCTGGTCCCGCGGGGGGTTTCCCGATTTGGGGGGGGGTGTTCTTTCCCACTGCCAGCCAGCTGGGCGGTGGGGGAAACCCTGCCCCCAAGAGCAGCCACCCAGCAACCCCCACGACAAGATTTAAAGGGCCCGCCAGCTGGCCCTTTAAATCTTGCAGGAGAGAAGGGAGTAAGAGGGATGGCCGCACGGCCTCCAAGCCGCAAATTCGGGGCTTGGAGGGCAGGCATGCGTGGCCTTCCCCCCCACCTCTTTCCAATAGCATTTAAAGAGGCTCTTTACACACTATTGGGAAGAGGCGGGGGACACAGGCCTGCCCTCCAAGCTGCTTTAAATGCTTTTGGCAAGAAGCAGGGGCCTCCAGTTCCCAATGTGATGACATCACTTACGTGTGACATTGTCACATGGGGGACTTCCCCACCCCCTCCAGTAATGCCCCCCAAAAGTCCCGTGCTGGGGACTTGGAGGGATCAGAGAGAGAGAGAGAGAGAGAGAGAGAGAGAGAGAGAGAGTGTGTGTGTGATTGGCTTAAACTCACCAGTAAAATTACCTTTGAGATTATAGTTTGCCGCTGCTGGTGCTAGAAAGTACAGTGTCTTGCACAAAATGCCCACATAGTCAGTTAAAAACTTACAGAACATTTTCAAAGTGGTTGTTTGTTCGAGAGACATGAAAGCTTGGTAGTGTGTCATCTACTTAACAAACAAACAAATTGCTGGAAAGCATCAAGAAATTTATTTATGTATGTATTTAAAATATCTACATGCCATCTCTTCAGAGAGTTGCGCCCGGTCACTCACAAAGTAAAACAAGATGAAAGTTCATTAAAGTTAACCACTGTTTAAGAACTCAGGAGCATAGAAGTGTATAAAAAGGCAGAGCATAGAACATTTGGTGGCTTAAGTAACCCTCACAAGAATCCGCAGCCTCAAAGCAGATTGTCAAAAGCCAGAGATCAACCTGGAGCTAAAAGCCAGGGTCAAAAGAAATGTTTTGGCCTGGCCCTGAGAAGACAGCAGGGCAGGCACGAGGCAAGCCCCAGGCAGAGAAAGGGGACCCCCGTCTCTGGTTGCCACCCACTCTGCCCCTGCAGGGCAGGTTAATAATGTGTCCTTTGGAAAAGCTAAAGGGAGAGCAGTTAACTGTTTTACATAATGTGATAGTGAGGAGACATCCTGTGAAATTAATGTGCAGGAAGTATTGAAAAGGATTGTTTAAACCAAATACTTTTTGTTACTAGTCGTCGCTACTCACAGCCAATAATATAGTTTCAAATACAGAGACAGTTTTATGGAAGCAAGAAATATTGAGGGCCTGTAGCCATAAGAAGCTCTGTGTCAACGAATATAATAAGAGTGTTTCTCAGTATTCTTCTGATCAAGAAGTAGAACAATGCTTTACTCTCTCACAATCTTTGTATACCCCAAATTCAGGTTACAAGAGACCTCACCTAGTGTTGGGGCTCTCTCTCGCTTGTAAAACAAATAATTTCACTTTTGTTGTGGTTTTCATTTGTTAGACTGGGTAAAAAACACTTAGGGGCTCAGTACTGCAAGTTGCTTACTGCTTTCTCTTTATTTTGTTACAGAACAAAATTAATCACACAGTATTAAAGGACTTGCTTGATCCCATCAAGGAGCTTTATGAAGATGTAAAGAGGAAAGCTTTGATGAGATTGGAATATGAGGGGCTGCACAAGAGCGAGGCCATCACAACGCCGGGCGTTCGGTTTTATAATGACCCTGCTGGATATGCCATGAACAGATATGCGTATTATGTTTGTTACAAGTGCAAAAAGGTATGGCTCCAATGCCGAGACTGATTTGGGGGGTTAACCAGAGAGCAAGCTGTTGAAAAGCTGGCGCAGTATGAATCAAACTCTGGCTTCGCTCAGACATAAAGAACAAACTTTGGATTGTTTGTGACAAGAGTGAGGAAGGAACAAAGGTACAGGAATGTGCTAGGAGTGAAAACTTAAAACGCAGTGCACATTCAGAAGTCCCTGTCTTGTCCAAAAGGCCTTGAGTCTGTGGAAATTCCTGTTGAGCAGAAAGTTGTATAACTCATACATACACTGTTCCGTTTTCAGAACCTTAACTAGGCATATTCACTTGTGCATATAAATTCCGAGCCTTTTAAAGAAAGGAGGGAAGGCACAGCACGTAACAAAAGGTAATAGCGTTTGGCAGGCTTTCTGAAAAAGAACTTGCTAGTCACCCATCATAATATTTGTATTTGTCATGTCATACAAATTATGAACTTGCACTGTGTGTTGATTTTTTCCACTCCCTTTAGGATGTTCCTGTACCTTTGTTCTTTCCTGTGTCTTAGAGGGTTGTCTCTTTTTTATTGGATCTCTGTCGTGTTACAAGAACAAACCTTGCTTGCTTTAAAGCCCATCATTGACAGCTGGGATGCTGAAGATTTCCTAGTTCCTGAGGAACTGTAGTACACCTTGATATCCAAGTGACAAACTGGCGTTTGTGCTTTTGCATACAAAGCAGGATTTTCTGCAGATTCCTGGTCCATAGGCAAGAGGATGAACTGTAACTGCTTGTTTCATCCAATTTGGATGTCAAGACCAGCTCTGCTTTCTTGAGAATTGATAAGTCTCCCCATATGTGAGCTGAACACAAAGGGAGAGGGCAGGGCAGGCAAGGCTGCAGATATCCAAGGCTTGTTCTTACAATGAACAGACTTCATTAGTCTGAACAGAGACCATGTCATTTTGAGTAAAAGAGAAAATGCACCCTGCATGATAAAAATCACATGCGTTGAACATGTTTGAAGATATCCATGAACTTGCTGCACTAGCCAGACAATAAGGGGGGAAATGCCAAGTGATAGTTGACTGATATATTGTACAATATAGGCTATATTGTACAAAGTTTCTATGTTTTTCACCATGCAGGCTTCATCAGGAGGATTCAGAGCAATTGCCTAGTCCTGGATTTATACTTCGGGCACGAGGTGAATGCTCTGAGTCCCCCTGACGAAGCCCACATGGCAGAAAATGTAGAAACTTTGTACAATAATAAATAGTCAGCTATCAACTGGCATTTCTCTGCTTTTTGTTCTGCAGGCTAAAATCTGTCCATCTTTAAGGATGACGGTTGAAATCCTGGGTGGCAGTCGGATTGTTCCCATGGGTCATTAGCTTGACATTATAATAAATATTTCAAACTTCAGAATGCATCTTAAGGCCTGATAGATTGAAAAGCATACCATTATGTAGTTTTGCTGGGCAGGGAAATGAAGCAAAAATGAAAGAGAACACAGCCAACCCAGCGCTTAGTTTTCTCATTCTTTCTCTGCTGTGTCCTGCCTGCTGTACTGTCCCTGCTGTCTGAAATGGGACCTTGAGAGATGGAAGGAGTTTAAATACCATTGTTTGTTAAGCCTGGAGAAGCTCTGCAGTGGGACAGGGACAGACTGTATGAGATAATGGTGTGCCTCACCAGCTTCCCGTTCCAGATGAAAATTATTTTGGAGATGCCACAAGCTCACTTTGTGAGGATTCACATTTCATGCCCAAGTCATTTTTGCATTTCCTCCTTAGGCTTATTTTGGCGGAGAAGCACGTTGTGATGCTGAGGCGGGCCAGGGGGACGACTACGATCCGAGGGAGCTCATTTGTGGTGCCTGCTCTGATGTTTCCAGGGCTCAGGTAGGCAAGCCTTTTCACAGGGGCCTGACCTCTGGAAAGCATTTCAGATATATCGAAGCAAGACACCACACTCCGTTGAGATAAACACATGGGTTCTCCCTTTTTCCTCTCCACAGATGTGTCCTAAACATGGTACAGATTTCCTAGAGTACAAATGCCGCTATTGCTGCTCTGTGGCTGTGTTTTTCTGCTTTGGGACGACACATTTCTGCAACGCTTGCCATGACGATTTCCAAAGAATGACGAGCATTACTAAAGAAGAACTTCCACATTGTCCTGCAGGTAACATTTTAGTGTATAGTTAAGAGAACCTGCGTGGTGTATGCTGGAAATATGGGTGTTGCAAGGTCTAAAGTTCGGTCATTATAGGGTTAATGTGCTTACCTTGTGTGCTATTGTTTAGATTGACTTGGAAGGGAACCTGGCACAGAGCCAAAGGAGAGAAAGCCCAGGAAACTGAAGCCTACTTATTAACAATCATTGGTTAATACATTCAGGTGATTTCCTTCTAGGGGTCAAGAAGAAGAAGAATCTCCATTGTTGTAGACCGTGTGGTCAAAGTGTAAAGATGCAGTCTTAGGTGTCTTTGTTGTTTTATAGATTTCATGTGAACCCTTCCCTTATGCCTCCTCTCCAGTGAAGCCAAGATCCATTGCAATCTCTGAATATTTAACTATTTTGCCAATTTTTCCAACAGTGTAGTGGTTTAGAGTATTAGGCTATAGGGTCTGGAAGACCCAGGTTCAGATCCTCACTCTGCCATGGAAGCTCACTGGGCGACCTTGGGCCAGCCACATCCTCTCAGCCTAACCATCATGAGGGTAAAATGAAGGAGAGGAGAGCAGTGTACACTGCTTCGGGTCCCCTTTGGGGAGTAAGACAGGGTATAAATAAATAGTGTATAGTTAAGATACATAAGCTCTTTGGAAAATAGTCAATGTGCCAAATAATTTGTGCCACCTTCTCTTATTACCTTGCTCTTCCAGAAGAGCTTTAGAAGCACAAGGAGAAAATTCCTTCTTGCAGCAGGCCAGAGTCTCTGGTTTGTTCTGTTCCCTCTCAATCCTGGTGTGGAATCTTGTTTTAAAGAAGGGAGTCACAGTGTTTGATTTGGATAAAATAACAAGTTAGTCTCCCATGGTTAATTTTCAAACTGTGTGTAAAGGGACTGGGGAGGAGAGGATTTCAGAGACTCGTTCCCAGAACAACAGACCACATAAATCATGCCCAGTTAAATAATAGTGGCTTCCTGTGTATTTCCAAAGGGAGATTCTCAATTTGCCGCTTTCTCCCAGCATGCCTTTGTTGTGTAACCTAAGATCATTTGCACCTAGAGCAGTTCTAACCACATTGAACGGCAAGAACTTCCTCTGTTATCTTAAAAGTCAAGCTACAGAGGTTTTTAAAACCACAGGAAACATTCTTTGTCATTCAGAAGGTGACAGTAACACATTGTGAGTTTTGGTCGGGCCTGAGAAAGGTGCTTTGAAGTCCCTTGCTTGGCTACAGGAGTCGCAGCACTTCAAGCAAGGAATCCAGTGCCCGCAGTTAGTTTTGCAGCCTGCCTGAGACTCTGAGGGTGTGCCTTGTCAAGCCGCCCCATAGCAGGCAGCTCTTGGGAGACACTCACTGTCAGCACAAGCCTCCGTACTTTGCCAAACCAGCTGCTCCGGCTTGTGCCAGACTCTCCTCCTACAAAGCAAAGCCTACTTTCCACTGGCAGAAAATTAAGGCCACTTCCCCATGACAGTGTTTTCCCGAGGAAGCTCTGGTGTCACTGCAGCCGCCCCTGCAGTGGAACAGCAAAGGGCCATCCGGCTGGCAGTTTTCCCTACATTGCCCAGTCTCCGTGGTGGCCACCCTGCCCCCATGGGGGCTTCCAGAGGTGGTTTTATTTATATCCATATCTCTATATCAATATATCCATCCATCCATCCATCCTGTAATAGGCATACCAGTGTATTGTTAGATCGATAGACCAATTGCCAGTTTTTTCAGAAATGTCCCCTGGTGGCAGCGTGTGGAAGGGATGTGGCTGACAGGAGGACCAGGGCAGGGGAAATGGCCACCATGTAGGCAGGACCAGGGAAATCCAGACTTTCCCATCCACATGGCAGCCAACCTGGATTTGCTGTGATTGTTCCTCAAACACTGCAGCAAAGCAGGTTTGGGAGGGGGGAATGGCAGGGAAGTCAAGGAAAGCCTGATTGGTGCACAGAAGCACCACAGTGTTGTAGGGAAGGGGGGGGACCCCATTTCCCAACCACATTGAGCATAGAGTAAATCATTAGTGTGGCCCAAGTGTCTGTCTCAAGCCCTCACCAAGTGCAGACTTTCTGTAGTACAAGCCTCAGGACTTTGAGAAGTGGGTCTCAACTATGAAAATTTAGTTGAGAGGCTCCTGTAATTTAAAAAAACATAAGGCCCCAAGTTCTATATCTGGGCCTGGATGGCTCAGGCTAGCCTGATGTTGTCAGATCTCAGAAGCTAAGCAGAAGAGTCAGCCCTGGTTCGTACTTGGATGGGTGACCACCAAGGCAGGCAACGGCAAACCAACTCTGTTAGTCTCTTGCCTTGAAAACCCTACAGGGTCACCATAAGTTGGCTGTGACTTGACAGCACATTATACACACCCAAATTCTGTAACGTCCTCTTGAACATCACCCATTTCTGGATGTTTGTGCAAAAAAAATATATTTTTCTTTATGCAGATGTCATTTACACTTAAAACTGTTTTTCCCCCGCAGGTCCCAAGGGCAAGCAGCTTGAAGGAACCGAATGTCCCCTCCATGTCGTCCATCCCCCCACTGGTGAGGAGTTTGCACTGGGTTGCGGAGTCTGCAGAAATGCGCATACGTTTTAATTTGCCCGAAGAAAATGACGGCTGGTGTCCAGTAAGTGTCCTCTGAGCTGAACATAAACCTCAGCTAGAATGAGGAGATGGGACCATTTCATAAACCAGGGAAAGGAACAATTTGCAGCGTGAGAAGGGTGCCAAACACCACATCTGCATTGTCCTTTGCTATGAGGCGGTTGACATTTTTGACCCAAGACATCAAACCTTGTGAGGTGTTTGCATGTGGCCGTTACGCTCATCAGCTACAAAAAGCATTGGACACTGACAAATAAATAAATTGCTGTCAAAGAAGCGTTCAGAGGCTCTCTGTTTTCCGTGGACTCCAAATGATGCTGGATATCAGACGAAGAAAAAAAGTTAATTATTGTATACTGACTTTTTTTGTAATCCTGTACAATTGTAACTGCATCACGGGTAGGGACGGAGAAGAAGAATATTCTGGTTTATTTCTTAGACTGTTATTAAAAAAAAGAAAAGTGTTAGGAAGGCATAAATGTAACCAGTATCACGCTGTATATAAAGATATCAATGTTTGTCCTGTATAAGAATTACTAAATTGCAAAGCCAAGCCGTTGCATTTACACTTCTCTGGGTTTATGTTTGAGCCTGAAATTTTAATGAAGTGCAATACTGAGTGTGCCTCATATCTCTTGCAGCTGTAAACATGATGGAATGTACATGTCAATAAAGCCGCTGTACATTTTTATACAGTGAAAGTCTAACAAATGGCGTGGGACCGTTATTGGGGGAGCAACTAAAAATGCCTCTTTATATGTTAAAACCAGGGCAGAAACGACATGGTTTTTTATGGGCTGGCTTTACAAAACTGGAAAATGTGTGGCACTGTAACCAGCACTCCCTCTAAGCTGTGGAGTCTAGTCAGCAAAAATTCTACTTTGTGAGCTACTGGCATGAAAGCTGTGAGCAAGCAATTTGGCTACTGCATAAACTAGTTTGCTCTGGAGCCATCCCTTCCTGAGCTAAGACAAAAATGTATGACCCGGAAAAACTGTGAGCTAGCTCACACTAACTCAGAGGGAACACTGACTGTAACACTAGCTTAGGGTAGGAAACATCCTGGAGGCTAACAGGTTCACTATTTCATACCAGAAGCCATTGGCTGTTTTGTTGCAGCTGGGCTAGATTGCTTGGGCTTATTGTCTGATCTGCGATGATGGTTTAGAGCCAAAGTCTCTTTGATCTTTCAACAATATGGAGAGTTGCAGAGAAGGATTTTGGGAATTCCCCTTCCTTGTATTCACGTCCTCCTCCTGTTGTTATGAACTGAACGTCATACAACTGAACTGACCTGCAAACAGCAAGCTTTGTAATGGGAAAGGGAGTTCCAAACAGAATTGAGGGGTGGGGGGGCGTGGAGAAAACCTTTCTTAGAGATGGTATAAATACCATGAAGTTTTCTGGACAGTTTCGACTTTGTCCTCCTCAAAAAACTGCAGAATTTCCTGAGGGGGTTTCTAGAAGTGGTTGGGGAAATTAACCTGACTTTTAAGTGGTCTGCTTTACTTGAATAAATGTCTCAAGGGAAGCGTACAAGTTAAAAAGTGCTGTGCTTTCCCCACTGATCTAGGAATTTGCATGTTGCAGCAAACCCCCATGATCGGCTTGACCTGCGTGCAGGGGAAAGACTGCATTCTCTCTTGAGGGGAGGAAGGCACTCTGATCCGCTTGGGTTTCTCTTCCCACAATCCCTAGAGGCAAGAAATCGATTCCACTCTCCATCTCTGGGGAGAGGAGGGCCCCACCTCAGTCTTTTCCTGCCTCTGCCTGAGAGAGCAGTGGATTTAGAGAGCTCCTGAGATTCTCCGTTAAAGAACTCCTTTGATTGCACTTTGTTTTTCTCTTTCCATGTGTGTGCCTTTCTGTGTGCCTCACCCTTTGTTTAAAAAACAAACTTTTGTTCTTCTGGCCTCGTTTGCCTTTTGCCCCCTGCTTCAGTCACTGTGATGTCTGCAGCTGAGGTCTCTGACCATGGGACCTCCTCCAGGTAGGGATGCCAGACCCCCACCCCACCCTCTAGTCTCCTGGTTTCGGGTGCTCCTCTCCACCCACCCCCCACAGGCAAGAAGCTGGCAATAAGCGCAATGTGCCTTCTTCACCAGAAGTGTGGGGTTTTGTTGGCAAAACTGTATGTTAGAAGCTAATTCTACCATAGAGGTTTTGCCCACAAACCAGAGCATCGCCCCCAATGTCACTTCTGGGTGACACAGGCACATTGCGTTTATTTCTGGCTTCTTCCCTCCCCACTCCTGGTAAGTTCATCCCTATCCCCTGCTGGCTGGTCCAACAGACCTGGCAATTCTACCTCTGAGCGAGAGTTGAAGGAAAAAGAGGAGGAGGGGGAGATTGGATTTATACCCCGCCCTTCGCTTGGAGTCTCAGAGTGGCTTACAATCTCCTTTCCCTTCCCCTCCCCACAACAGACACCCTGTGAGGTAGGTGGGGCTGAGAGAGCTCTGACAAGTACTGCCCTTGAGAGAACAGCTCTGAGAGAACTGTGGCTTGCCCGAGGTCATCCAGCAGCTGCAAGTGGAGGAGTGGGGAATCAGACCTGGTTCTCCCAGATAAGAGTTTGCCACTCATAACCACTGCACCAAACTGGCCCTTAACCACTACACCAAACTGGAGCTCCCCGAGCAGCGTAGTAGGAGATCCCTGCAAACCCTCCTGCCCAGCTGTCCTGCTGTGGCAGAGCTCCTGGAGAGAGCCATAGGCTGCAAATCACCTCTCTTGGATCATGAAGAAGCGGGCTCAGTTTTTGGCACCAAAACTGCACCCTCTACTGGTCAGCCAAACAGCCTGCATCTGCCCTTCAGGACTGCTCTAGGCAGCCTTCTGCAGAGCCCTTTGTTGACCCCTCCCACCCCCAGGCTCCCAGGACTGGCTAGAACAGCTTGTCTCCCATCAGCTAGAGAAGGGGGAAAAGAGCTTCTTTACCCTCCCGAATGGGAGGCCTCTCCCCCACCCTCCCTCTCCAGTCAAACGCCTTCAAAAAATTTAGCTACTTCAAGGCCTCTAGACACAGAGAAACGCTGGAGCTCCTCTTGGGCCAACAAAAGGCTGCCTTGTAAAAGCACTTTCCCCATTAGGAGCAATTATTCAAACATCTCAGACTACAGATCTGAAGATAGGGATTTCCCCCCCAGGCTCTGAGGATCCTGATGCAGATCTGGGTCTCTCCCCTCCACCCCAGTCGGTGACAACGCATGAACCCCCGGTGATCACTAGCACCCCCGCCTTTTCTTCAAGCAAGCCAACCATTATTTTCCAATTGCCCTGCATTCAAACATTTGTTTAGCCCCATATATTTAAAAAAATGTTATGTAACTGGCAGGAGAGCCAGCCAATAAGTGCTATCAGCTGTGCAAAACAGGCAAGGGCGGGAATGCCGTTTCATCACGGCCAGGAGGACCCGCCAATAATTGCTGTGTAATCTGGCATCTCTGGGGAAGGTGTGTCATTTATGCACTGTGTACACTCCCCTAGTAGACTCACCCTGCAGTCTTGTACTTCTGTACATATCGTACATGTTTTTTCAGGGTGGCAGTGGGTAAGTGGGGAGGGGGAACAGCTCTGGTGTGGTTTTTCATTCAGTTTCTAGGTTATCTAGGTATCCTGGCCCTTTGCCTTCTAGAACAGACTTTTCAGACTTTTCACCTCAAATTGGTACCCAACGTTGGGTTAATAAAAAAAGATCTCCCATGGGAGTAGGCGGCAGTACGGCTAAATGCAATGGGGATAAACAAGGAAGAGGAGGAGGCCTGGGATATTATGGAGGCCCGGGGGGCTGAGCTACGGGGGTGTAGAGTGGGTAAGCAGCAAAAGGAGCAGAATGGGTAAGAGAACAGACGAAGAAGGGAAAAGGCTATGGAAAGGCTGAGGGACTGGGGAACGTTCAGTCTGCGGAAGAGGAGGCTGAGGGAGGACAGGGCTGCTCTCTTGAAGTATCTGAAGGGCTGTGACTTAGAGGAGGGCAGGGAGCTGTTCCTCTTGGCAGCAGAGGACAGGACTCGCTATAATGGGTTTAAATTAAGGGCAGGAAGGTACCGGCTGGATCTTAGGAAAAACTTCTTTACAGTAAGAGTTGTTCCACAGTGGAACTGGCTGCCCGGGGAGGTGGTGAGTTCCCCCTCACTGGCTGTCTTTAAGCAGCGGCTGAACAAACATTTGTCAGGGATGCTCTAAGCTAATCCTGCATTGAGCAGGGGGTTGGACTAGATGGCCTGGACAGCCCCCTTCCAACTCTGTGATTCTAAGGGTTTCATAAAGACAGAGGAAGTCGATGGGAAAAAGGGCCACAAAAGGGAGCTGAAGAAATGTGCCAGAGAAAAGGGGCCGGAAAGGGCTTGTGGGAGGGAGGCCTAGATGCAAAAGACCTGGAGAAAACATGATGGATTTTATACATCAACAATCTGTGGATCCCCAAGGAATCGTGAAGGGGGATCATTCAGAAATCCCTACCTTCCCCCCACACTTGCTTTGAGCTCTTCTCCCCTCACTCTTCCCCCCTTGAGTTGATTCTCAAGTATTATTAATAGATTCCATTTTCCTGAGTCTTCCTCAAGTCATTTTCTTGTTCTGTTCAGTTTGCCAGGCCATGGCTTCCTGCTTGTCCCTGGTTGCCCTTGGTTACCGTCTACGAAGGCTCTTGCCTCATCTGTGGGTGACCCCGTTGGGCTCCTTTTTGTGACCGGCAGGGAGACCAGCCAATTATTAGATACAGTGATTTTAAATAGGCACATCTTGGATTGCACAGCGCTGCCTATCAAATCCTCTATTGCTGTTTTTTAATGTATCAAAGAAAATGCTACATAAGGCTGGACATTATATTCCAATATGCAGTGAATAATATCCAGATGTTTATTATTTTGATAATTTCCCCCCCTACCCTCTTTCAACAAGTTCTGTTAATAACACAATATTCCGGACTCATCTATGCCATTCCATCATCGACAGCCAAGTGTCAGACTTCAGTGTTGCGGTGAATCCTATCTTTGCAGCTACTAACATCGTGACTCGTTCTACTCTGTCTGCTCCTGCACGATTTTGAAGGTCGCCTAACAACACTCTGACCTGGATGGCCCAGGCTAGCCTGCTCTCATCAGATCTCGGAAGCTGAGAAGGAACAGCACTGGTTAGTTAGCTGCTGTAGATTCTCCGGGTTGTATGGCTGTGGTCTTGGCATTGTACGACCTGACGTTTCTCCAGCAGCTGTGACTGGCATCCTCTGAGGATGCCAGTCACAGCTGCTGGCAAAACGTCAGGTCATGCAATGCCAAGATCACGGCCATACAACCCGGAAAATCTACAACAGCTAACGAACTCCGGCCATGAAAGCCTTTGACAACATATAGCCCTGGTTAGTGCTTGGATGAGAGACCACCAAGGAAGTCTGGGGGTGCTACACAGAGGCAGGCAATGCCAAGTGACCTCTGAACACCTCCTGCCTTGAAAATCCTACGGGGGTCGCCATAAGTCAGCTATGACCGGATGGCAAAACAACAACACTCTCAGGTCTCTTAATATTGCACGGCCTGTCTTAAGAACGTATGCCAGAGCCCTGCTGGATCAGACCAGAGGTCCATCTAGTCCAGCATCCTGACTCACACAGTGAACAACCAGTTCCTCTGGAAGGCCGACAACTGGGCACAGGGGCTGAGGCCTTCCCCTGAGGTTTCCTCCTGGCACTTGTTTTTCAGAGGTTTCCTACTGCCTCTGAATGTAGAGATTCCCTTTAGTCAACAACGGCTAGCAGCCACTGAGAGATTTCTCTCATCGCCACTAAGAGCTTGACAATGCCAGCCTTTTGCTGTGGTTTAATCTATACGTATGTTTCACTCTTACAGGTGTGAAATACTGACAGACTCATAATCTGTAGAACAGAAACCAAAACTGTCTTCTTCGTGTGCATATTAATCTCATTCTTGTCGATGTTCCTCCAGATCCATTGTACTGTTGCTGCTTTTATGATTCTCAAGATGGACAATAAGGGCACAAATATCTTTCAGAAGTCCGGCCAGGGTTGCCCCTTGTTTGAGATTGCCTGGTAAACAGGAAAACCCACAAGCTAATCTGCTATAACTCCTTCCCCCTAGCAAGTAGAAAGAAAGGATGCCCACAAGCCCACAGATCGTAAAAGCAAATTTACAGCTCCTCGGTAAGGACAGTCTGGTTTTCAAATCTAGAAGAAGAAGAAGAGATTGGATTTATACCCCGCCCTTCACTACCCAAAGGTGTCTCAGAGCGGCTTACAAAGTCCTTTCCCTTCCCCTCCCCACAACAGACACCCTGTGAGGTAGGTGGGGCTGAGAGAGCTCTTGACAGAAACTGCTCTTTTTTCAAGAACAGCTCTTATCAGAACTACGGCATGCCCAAGGTCATCCAGCCAGGTGCAAGTGG
Source organism: Gekko gecko (assembly GCA_029375565.1). Taxonomy (NCBI): domain Eukaryota; kingdom Metazoa; phylum Chordata; class Lepidosauria; order Squamata; family Gekkonidae; genus Gekko; species Gekko gecko. Next base: position 169,029,021 of record JAPDNY010000004.1, on the reverse strand, counting down.
AGGAGTGGGGAATCAAACCCAGTTCTCCCAGATTACAGTCTGCACACTTAACCACTACACCAAACTGGCTCTCTCTATTTTTTGGCTTTAGGCCAGAAATTCAGGAAGCCAGTTGCCGAGAATCTTCTCAAACTCCTGTGTAATGCTGAAAGCAGCCTTGAACCATACAGGAGAATCCAAATAATCCTAAATTATTGCCAAGAAGACAGAACCTCGCCCAAGTTGAAACACGGCAGCTGGAACGAGCATGTTTTTTAATGCATTTTTAACAAAGCAGATGGCTTGGTTGCTGAACGACTACGTTAACACACAGAAATTACCACCCTATTAGAGCGCTTCGTTGGCTCAGAGTAGAGAAGAACAGCCAGTTCTACAGGATTGCACTCTTGGTTCTGCCTATGCTCATCTCTCTTACCCATGCTGCAAAAGATGTTCTTAACGTGATAGAAGAACAATCCCCTGACCATTGAAGTATGTGCATGTCTGGAGCACATGCTGTCTGGGGCCCCCTAAAGTATGACCCGGTTCCCACATGCAGCACAATGTGGTGGCAGAGCCCAGAGGGGGCAGAATCAACTGTGCCACTTCAGTGCATAGGTGATGGGTTCCAGTTTTGAATAGCCAGAACATTCCCAGGAAACAGAAGAAGCAGGGAGCTTGCAGAGCAGTTTTTAACATGGGGGTATATGTCAAAATGTGAGTCTCCATGACTTTCTACTGGGGTCCCCAGGTCCCCATGGGGGTCCCCCCACTTTTGAAGGCTTTGATTTGGTGCTGGCCAGCGAGGGAAACCCCACTCCCAAACAGGAGGTCACTATGCAACGTCCCTGACGCGATGTCACCCGGAAGTGACATCATTGCATTGCCAAAGCCTGGGGGTGACGCTCTAGTTTTTGGGCAAACTATGGTTTTGAAGGCAAAAGAACCCTATAGAGTTTTGCCCAAAAACTAGAGCATCACTTCCTCATTGTGATGTCATCACGACACAAGTGCAAAGCACACGTGGCGGAAGATCCCAGAAAGGACCCGTGATCCTGGCAACCCTACTTTCTACCTGGAGCCTGAAGTGATACAAAAAAAAGATGGAAAAAACAGGTTGGAAGCAGAATTTCCAAGTCATGGTGTTAAGAAGACATCCTCACGCCAATGTGTGGTAGAGTCGCTGACAAGCAAAGACGGATCAGGTTTCAGGGCAGTGCAGGCAGTGTTCCCTCTAAGCTGAGTTAGTGTGAGCTAGCTCACAGTTGGTTAGCCTCCAGCTCACACATTTTTGTCTTCGCTCAGGAAGGCTGGCTCCAGAGCAAACGAATTTATGCAGCAGCCAAATCGCTCGCTCACAACTTTAATGCCAGTAGCTCACAAAGTAGAATCGTTGTTCACAAGACTCCACAGCTTAGAGGGGGCACTGGCCAGGAGCCATTTATTTTGGCTCTGTCATTTCCTCCGTTTTATCCTCACAAAAACCCTGTGAGGTGCAGGTTAGGCTGAGAGTGTGTGATTGGCCCAAGGTCACCCAGCAAGCTGCCATGGAAGAGTGGGGATTCGAATCTGGGGCTCCCAGATCCTAGTCCGACACTTTACCCATCACACCACGCCGGCTTTCCAGGCTGGCCGTAAAATGACTACCTAATTTGGCTCCTGTAGACAGACGGATTGTCCAAGAGACTCTTCAAGCCATTTCTCAGCGGCAAAACGACAGCGCCTGCTCCTGGGAGTTGGGCCGACGCAACGGCTCTGTCTTTCCAAAGGGGGCCCTGCTTGCTCCTCTTTTTTCTGTCCGACTTCCCCCGTCGTGAGGGCAAGGAGGAGAGTATGGGGGGGGAGGTTGCGTTGCAGGGAATTCTTGACGGGAGGCGTCGACCCTTCCCCTTCCCCTCCCATGCAATGAGCCCCCTAGCATCAGACCCACCCTGCCTATAGACTGGAGACAGGGTGACTCTGGTTTTATTTCATTTCAGCCTCAGAATCCTGTGAATCCAGGAGGATCCGTTTAAAACCGCCCAGACCTGACTGTTTGGCCCGTCCCGGACGCGGCTGAGCTGTATTGTGACGCCACAAAGGGGTCTGGGAGGGTTGCAGCAGGTCCAGCCGTTGCTGGCTGACCTCTCTCCGCCGAGGAGCAGTCGCTGGCCGGCCTCCCTCTCCAAGAGCTGGTGTGTTGCCCAGGCGGTGAGCTTGTTCGGGTGTTTTAAAAAGCCCAGCTTTCTTGGGAGAAGAAAAGGTTTCTTTTTGGGGGAGGGGGAGAAACCTCAGAGTCTGGGGAGGGACCCACCAGGCTCTGAGCATTTTTGCATTTTAAAAAAGCTCTGATGAGCTTGGGATGGGGAAAGCCCCGGCCCTGGGCTATCTAGGTCAGGGCAGCTGAAAATATATTACCTCCTGAATAGAACAGAGACTACCTCATTTTATGATGAGATTTTAAAGAAGGTAATTCAAAAGGCAAAGTACCCCCTTTCCCCCCTCCATGGCATATTTTTTTAAATGCTTATGTTTCACCACCAGATGCCCTCCATGAGTAGGAAAATATGATGTCCCTAGATATTCTGTACTCAGTGCTGGTGACAGACTTAAAGATCGGGCAGTGAAAGGAAAGGTTGAGAAGGAGCCAGCAGAAATATCGGGTGGTAACATATTCTTTTCGTAGTATTAGTGTTTACTTTCTGTAGCTTGAAACACCTCCCGGAACACCTTGCTCTTTTATTTCTTTACTGAGGAAGTATTTTTCTGTATCAGCCACATAGTGGATGTTCCAACGCTTTTGAAAACATTGTTCAGGTTCAAGGTCTGTATCTTTATCGATACCACTGTTCAAATGACCTTGTATTTTTTTCACTTTGGTGACTTTGTAAATACACCCCTGGTCTTGTAATCGGTGGCCTTTCTGTCTTGTGACTGGTTTATGTGATTGTATTTTCTTGCATCGTGTGTGTATGAAATGAGAGGAAACTGGATATTAGAATACTTATTTTTGTTGTTGTTCAGTCGCACAGTCGAGTCCAACTCTTCGCGACCCCATGGACCAGATTACGCCAGGCCCTCCTGTCTTCCGCTGTCCGCTGAAGTTTGCTCAATTTCATGTTCGTTGCATCGATGACACTGTCTAACCATCTCATTCTTTGCCGTCCCCTTCTTCTTTGACCTTCAATCTTTCCCAGCATCAGGGTCTTCTCCAGTGAATGCTCCCTTCTCATTTGGTGGCCAAAGTATTTGAGCTTCAGCTTCAGGATCTGGCCTTCCAGGGAACAGTCAGGGTTGATTTCTTTTAGGATTGACTGATTTGATCTCCTTGCAGTCCAAGGGACTCTCAAGAGTCTTCTCCAGCACCATAGTTCAAAAGAATCTATTCTTCGGCGCTCGGCCTTCCTTATAGTCCAACTCTCACAGCCATACATTACTACGGGGAATACCATTGCTTTGACCATGCGGACTTTTGTTGGCAAGGTGATGTCTCTGCTTTCTATCATGCTGTTTAGTTTGCCATCGCTTTCCTCCCAAGGAGCAGGCGTCTTTTAATTTCATGGCTGCAGTCACCATCTGCAGTGATCTGGGATCCTAGGAACGTGAAGTCTGTCACTACTTCTACGACTTCCCCTTCTATTTGCCAAGGAGTGATGGGGCCAGATGCCATGATCTTAGTTTTTTTGATGTTGAGCTTCAAGCCCACTTTTGCACTCTCCTCTTTCACCCTGAGCAAGAGGCTCTTTAGATCCTCTTCACTTTCTGCCATCAGAGTGGTATCGTCTGCATATCTGAGGTTATTGATCTTTTCCCCAGCAATCTTAACTCCAGCTTGTGATTCATCCAGGCCAGCATTTCGCATGATGTACTCTGCATATAAATTAAATAAGCAAGGTGACAATATACATCCTTGTCGTACTCCTTTTCCTATGCTAAACCAATCAGTTGTTCCATATCCGGTTCTAACTGTTGCTTCTTGACACTTATACAGGTTTCTCAGGAGACATATGAGGTGGTCTGGTACTCCCATCTCTTTAAGAACCTGCCATAATTTATTGTGATCCACACAATCAAAGGCTTTAGCATAGTCAATGAAGCAGAAGTAGATGTTTTTCTGGTATTCTCTTGCTTTCTCCATAATCCAGCGAATGTTGGCAATTTGATCTCTAGTTCCTCTACCTCTTCGAAACCCAGCTTGTACTTCTGGCAGTTCTCTATCCACGTACTGTTGGAGCCTAGCTTGTAGGATTTTGAGCATGACCTTGCTAGCGTGTGAAATGAGTGCAATTGTGCGATAGTTTGAACATTCCTTGACGTTGCCCTTCTTTGGGATTGGAATGTAAACTGACCTTTTCCAATCCTGTGGCCACTGTTGTGTTTTCCAAATTTGTTGGCAAATTGAGTGCAGCACTTTAACAGCATCTTCTTTTAAGACTTTGAATAACTCAGCTGGGATACCATCACCTCCACTAGCTTTGTTGTTAGTAATGCTTTCTAAGGCCCATTTAACTTCGCTTTCCAGGATGTCTGGCTCAAGGTCAGTGATTATACCATCGTGGTTGTCAAGGACATCGAGGTCCTTCTTGTATAGTTCTTCTGTGTATTCTTGCCATCTTTTCCTAATCTCTTCTGCTTCTGTTAGGTCCCTACCGTTTTTGTCCTTTATCATGGCCAGCTTTGCATGGAATGTTCCCTTGATTTCTCCAATTTTCTTGAAGAGATCTCTAGTCCTTCCCAATCTATTGTTTTCCTCTATTACTTTGCATTGTTCATTCAGGAAAGCCTCCTTATCTCTCCTTGCTGTTCTCTGGAAATCTGCATTCAGTTGGGCAAATCTTTCCTTTTCCCCATTGCCTTTAGCTTTCCTTCTTTCCTCTGCTATGTGTAAAGCCTCATCAGACAGCCACTTTGCTTTTTTGCATTTCTTAATTTCTTAAGAATACTTATTAATATTTAATAATACAAAACATACAAAAAACACTTCGACTTGGTATTTAAATATTTATTATTAAATATCATACAGGAATTAGTTTAGGCTATTTGATTAGAACCTCCAGGTGGGGCCTGGAGAGATCCTGAAATTACAGCTGAAATTACATCTGATCTCCAGACCACAGAGATCGGTTCCCCTGAAGATAATGGTTGCTTTGGAGGGTGGATTCTATGGCACTGTACCCTGTTGAGGCCCCTCCCCCTTTCCAAATCCTGCCCTCCCCAGACTCCACCCCCAGATCTCCAGGACTTTCCCAATCCAGAGCTGGCAACCCTAGTGCACGTGCATAATTTCCTGCCAAACTGGCAAGCGATGTTCTTTGTATATTTCCCCAAGCTCAATTCAGAATGAATCCCTTAAGCCAGTGTTTTTCAACCACTGTGCCGTGGCACACTAGTGTGCCGTGAGATATTGTCTGGTGTGCCGTGGGAAAAATTCCAATTTCATCCGTAACATATGAACAATTATAAAATAAAGTATTATTATTTCATAATAAAGTAATTATAAAATAATTTATTTGTGTTTATTTGATTCCTATTCAAGATAATTACTTTATATATAGTTAATATAGGCACAGAGTTAATTTTTTTTAACATTTTCTAATGGTGGTGTGCCTCGTGATTTTTTTCATGAAAAAAGTGTGCCTTTGCACAAAAAGGTTGAAAAACACTGCCTTAAGCTTCAAGAAGGTGTTCTTCTCCAAGAGGTCCAAGGGGCAGGAGGGATTGGCTGGTGTGCAAGCAGAGAACCCAGTAGTGTCTTCCAGATCTTAAGTAAATGACAAGGGATACAGGTGGAAAAGGGAGAAGGCTATGACATTCTCTGCTTTCTTCCACTTCATTATTAGTGTCTAAAAGAATCAGTCTAAGCATTGAGGCCTGCATAATTAAAACGTGTAGTTTTCTGCAAGGGTGAAAATGATTTTAAAAATAGTATCTTAACTTAAATGATAAGAAGTTTAAACACACACACACACACAAAGTTGAATAGGCTGTGAGGCAGAATCTCATCTCTGTCCTTTTATATTATATTAGGGGCTGTTATTGATTTATCAAAAAGTGAAATCACATAACCAGTATGTATAGAATAATAGTGCTTACTTAACATTTTTGTTTTTCAAAAAAAAAAAATTGCAGTGCAATCCTAAAGTAGAGTTGCACACTTGTAAATCCATTAACTTCAATGAACTCAGAACGGTGTAACTCTGCTTAGGATGGAACCGTTGATCACACCGGGAAAAGAGTCGTTCTACAAACATATTATTAAAAGAAAACCAGAGTGTAAATTTCCTTGCACAATTTATTGTCCCTTTGGTTTATTTTGTGAGGCACGATATATTTTGGAATGAACAAAGATTAATTAGAGTTTGTTTCTTTTCTAAAAAAAAAAAGTCAGTCCTAAGTTCATGAGCTCTCTGTTAGAAGTTAGAACTTCCGGTAAGCTATCTGTGAAATACGATACACTGTTTTTAATAAAGACCACCTCCCTAAGTAAGAAAGAAATGAAAAGTGAGCATGTCAGTTGTACAGGGCTGTCTTGCAGGGACTCAATAAATCTGTTTTTGCCACTAAAAAGATTCATAGTTGGCTGGTGGTGACTCTGTCTGACCTCAGGAGTCACAAATTGAGTGGGACAGCCAAAAGAGATACAGTGAGGTGGATTCAACTAGCTTTCCCTACAGGTGACAAGGGAAGGAAGCGTCCCCTTTGATCTCTGAAAACGACTGTTCTGTGGATAGTGAGACTTGCATGGACCAGTCATGTGGATGGAGGCAGCAGTAGGGAGAGGGAGATTCAGTGATAGGTGGCTAGATCCAACCTGGTGATCTTACAGTAATTTATCATTGGCTGTTTGATGTCCACAGTTCATACATTCCCCAACAATTGCTAATTTATACACTATCTGGATTGCATATTAACTATAGGTTGGTTTGTGCCCACAAATGTCTTGTTGCCATAACCAGAGTCCATGGTAAAGTATATTATTTATAGAGAGAAGGGCATCTCAGCACTCAGCATTTATAAATCACTTTAAAATGACAGTGACATCCCTGTGGAGGAAACAAAGATGCTGTTGTCAAAAGGTCACTTTACCCAGCCTAGGCAAAGGGCCTCTTGTTACAGGGCTACAACACAAAATCACAAAATACTGGGTGTGACGGTTCATACACCAGTCCCTTTACAGGTAGCCAGTATAGGGGCAGGGGCAGTGAGGGGGCTCTCCCTACCCTCCTGCGAGTAGGAAGGGGAGGGGCAAGACGGCCAGGAAGGCAGGTAGTCAAGAAGGCAGCAGGGGCGGTGAGGGGCTCTCCCTCACCTCCTGCGAGGCCGGGGCCGCCCCATGCACGGCCTCGCCAGATCTTCATGCTTCCAGTTTGGTGTAGTGGTTAAGAGCATGGACTCTAATCCGGGAGACCTCGAATTGATTCCCCACTCTTCCACATGCAGCTACTGGTGTCACCTTGGGTCAGTCACAAGTTCTCTCAAAGCTGTTCTCTCAAGAGCAGCCCTTGAAAGAGCTCTCTCAGCTCCACCTACCTCACAAGGTGTCTGTTGTGGGAAGGGGAAGACTGTAAGCTGCTCTGAGACTCCAAGAGAAGGGCGAGGTATAAATCCAATTTCTTCTTCTTCCGTAGCTGGCTTCTCAAAATTTGAGGAGGATTGTCAAGAGCCTCCGAGTCCAGATCGATAGACAGCAGAGGGAGAACAGAGACCTGAAGGAGGAGATTGTCAGGCTTAATGATACCATTTTGGAAACTACAGAACAACCGAGGAGGGTGGAAGAAAATGCTCTTCAGCAGAAGGCTTGTGGCACAGAGTTGCAGCAGGCCCTTGAACTTTACTCAATGAGGACAATTTGAGGTGCTTGAAGATGCTTTTAGGACTCCCCAGCACCAAAACAAGGAGCTTGAAAGATTAAAGATTCAGCTGCGAGAAGAGGCTAAAGGCCGATGGAAACTGGAGAATGGATTGACTGTGGTAAGGAACAATTAGGGCAAAGGTGTGGGGGGTTAGAATTAGTTAGGTGTTAGTTGGAAGGGGTAGATAGACAAGGATTCAGTGGCCTCCACAGCACAGCATCTGCTTGGCGACTGGCATTGAGAATGACTCTCCCGTGACAGGTGAATATTTTGGCGGGGGCAGGACAGAAGCATTGGGGTTCTTTTACCAAGGTAGGCTCCCAGCCAGAGTCTGGTGGGGAGCAGCCCAGGAGCCCTCCACTTTCTTTCACGTCACGGGCCTCGGTGTGGTGCAGCAGTTAAGAGCTGGGGCCACAAGCCAGGACCCTGACTCACCCAGGAGCCTGTTTGCAGTGCTGCGAGGAGGGGGAAGAGAGAGGGTGTCTGTGGCAGGCTGGCCGGAGGGGTGGACCAGCAGCAAGTGTGGGAAGCTGGGGCCCGCCGGACCTGACGCCAGCCCTGTCAACAGGGTCCTGGGCATCTGGGGGGGCAGGAGTGCCTGACCAATATTTTAGGGCACTGCGTCACCCCCCTGCTCACCATTCCTCGGCATTGGACAACTTGGCCCACCCTCCGGTCCCTTCCATTAGGTGTAGTTTGTTGGGGGGGTGGTTGCATGAACATAAGAACATAAGAGAAGCCAATGTTGAATCAGGCCAATGGCCCATCTAGTCCAACACTCTGTCACACAGCGGCCAAAATATACCAGGTGCCATCAGGAGGTCCAGCAGTGGGGCCAGGGCACCAGAAGCCCTCCCACTCTTGTCCCCCGCAAAGCACCAAGAATAGAGTGCATCACCTGCCCCAGACTGAGAGTTCCCATCTATACCCTGTGGCTAATAGCCACTGATGGACCTCTGCTCCATATGTTTATCTAATTCCCTCTTGAAACTGTCCATACTTGTAGCTGCCACGACCTCCTGTGACAGTGAATTCCATGTGTTAATCACTCTTTGGGTGAAGAAGTATTTCCTTTTATCTGTTCTAACCTCGACTGCTCAGCAATTCTGAGTCACTTCATTTTATTCCTTTTCACAACTTGATGGTATGAGCACGGGGTCGGATCCATTATCAGGAAAGCTGCAACCCTCCCAGACCCCTTTGTGACCTCACAAAACAGCTCAGCTGCATCTGGGAGGGGGCAAACAGTCAGGTCTGGGTGGTTTTAAACTGATCCTCCTGGATGCACAGGATTCTGACACTGAAATGAAATAAAACCACCGTCACACCATGTCTTCAGTCTATAGGCAGGGTGGGTCTGATGCTGGGGGGCTCATTGCATGGGAGGGGAAGGGGAAGGGTCGACGCCTCCCACCAAGAATTCCCTGCAACGCAACCTCCTCCCCCATACTCTCCTCCTTCCTTTCACGACGGGGGAAGTTGGACAGAAAAAACAGAAGCCCCTTTGGAAAGACAGAGTTGTTGCTTTGGCGAGGAACAGAAGCTGTGGATAGCAGAAGCTGTCGTTTTGCAGCTGAGAAGTATCTTGGATAATCCGTCTGTCTACTGGTGGCTTTCCCCCCCTTCGCCCCCCCCCCACTTTCCTATGCTGACAAGGGCGGAGGGGGCGAGAGCAGCCTGAGCAGGCCTTCCCATGAAGCTTCTTCCTGACCTGTCGCGTTTTTACCGCTATCGTTGTCTCCCGCTGCGTGGATTCTATTTTAATTGCCTGCGATTCTATAAAGTCTGCATGAACCGTGGATCGCAAAACCTTCCTTCCTGGAAGTGAGCAGGGATTGTGGCTGGGCCCCAAAGCGCCTGCAGAAAGTCATAACTGGTGCAAGCTGCCCAGCTCCCCGGAACTCTTCCTCGCCTTGAGCAGCACCCTGTGGTGCGCCCCAGTGGAAGTTGCGCTGCAGATCCCGTCCTTGTGCTTTGGATGTTGTGCTGCTGACCCTGGGCTGTTTACAACTGTTGGGACCGGGCCTCCAAATCTTATGGGGAGGTCTGTCAGGCTCCTTACCAGACTGGTTTGCCTTCTTCTCACTGGATTCTTGTACTGTGTATTTCCTTAACTAGCCAGAAGACATCCAAATCCAAGGAGCACCTCCCCAGGGGCTTGGACACACTTTCTCCAATTGCTATTTTAACACTCAAGTAATGCGGACAGTGCGGGCACTCGCGGGCGGTAAAACCGCTGGGAGAGGAGGCGCGAGAAGCGCTGCTGGCCCTTAGGAACCCGGGGCGCCCGGCGGAGGTGGGGGAACTTCTGGCGGGCGACCGGCGCAGGGCTGTGCGCAGCGCCGCCGGCCATGGGGATTTAAAGAGCCCCTCCCCGACCCTTTTAGAGGCAAAACCACTCCCTGCGCCTCATCTCCCAGCCCTTGGCCCTTAGAAATCCAGGGGCCCGGCCGCTGGGAGAGGAGGCGGAGAAGTGGTTTTGCCTCTAGAAGGGCCAGGGAGGCGCCCCGCGCCAGTCGCCCGCCAGAAGTTCCCCCGGTTCGGACTGGCGCCTCTGGGGTTCTATGGGCCAAGGGCGCTCCTTGCGCCTCTCTCCCTGCGGTAAAACCGCTGGGAGAGAAGGCCCGAGGAGTGGTTTTGCCTCTAGAAGGGCCGGGGAGGGGCTCTTTAAATTTCCAGCAGCGCCATATGCGCCCCCGCCAATCGCCCGCGAGAAGTTTCCCGCCTCCCTCCAGCGTGGCCGGGCGTCCCTGAATTCCTAATGGAGATCAGGCGCCAGGTGTCCTTTTGCCTCCAGAAGGCCGGTTCCCCTGCCCTGCCTGCTGCCTCAGGCGGTTTTCAGGTGCCCGGGTGCCACCGGCGGCGAGACTTTAAAGGGCGCCTTCCGGGCCTTCCCTAACCTTTACCGGGAGATCGGCCCGCAGTTTCCCGGACTCCCCAGGCCTGGCAAGGGGCCCCTGACATCCTTACGGCCCCTCCCTTCTCTGCTCCCCGTCCCACACCAGAGGGCCGGGGAAAGGCGCGGTTGCAGCGTCTGAGATCTCCGAGGCGGGCGGGGACCCTTGCAGAGCTTTCAAGGCGCCTCGTTGGTCCCTTGAAACCGAGTGGCAAGGGGGGAGGGGTGCCGCGGAGGGGCCCGGGCCTGGGATCGTGGAAGTTCTTCCGCGGCAGTGCTTGGTTGGTTCTGGGACACCCCACTACCTTCCGGAGCGCCCCTCCAATGTCCCCCAGCGGGGAGGAAGAGGGACCTTGCAGTCCGTTGGAAACGCCGAGGCCAAACCTCCCGTTTGCCCTTCGGCTTTCCAGCGTGGTCTTTGCTGCTCTCTCAGCGTTAGCCAGGCAGGGCCCTTCTGGGAGAGACCCTCCATGGCCAGCGTCCTTTCCCTGCTGACCCAAGAATCCACCTCCCCCCAAATTTCCATCTCTTTTTTTTTCTTTTACAATTTATTTTTTATTAATTTTTCCAGAGCTTAGTGTTCTTGGAAAAGCATTTTTCATAAATTCAGACCAGTTCATAACAAAAGACAAAACATACCATATACAAACCTTGTTTTAACAATCTATAAATGTTCCAAGAGACAAAGATACCAATATTGTGAGCATCCTTACCTTACAAGTTATATAAGAAGTAGAATTAGTATTCAGAATAATCCTTGCCACAAAAATCACACGCTTGTTCACCACTAGTCAATGCGGAGGATAAAGTTGTTTAGGCAAGAAGCAGTTTGAGATAAGCAGGCTTACGCGGTTGAAGGTCAGAGTTTGCTGTAAATTCTAGGAACAGAACAGTTGGAGATTTTGGGGAAAAGATCTGATTGTTGTAAGCGATCTGTAATCTTGTCCATAATAAGGTGGTTCCAGACTTTATTTAACCAGCTGGATTGTGTGGGAGACAGGTTTGATTTCTATGTAGAAGCAATAGACATTTTTGCAGCTACAAGAAGATTGGAAATCAATTCAGGTTTGATTTTGGGGATTTTGGTTGGGCCCCAGAGGTCAAGAAAGATCAATGCTGGATCTAAAGGAATTTCATATCCTGTGATTAGGTGCATTTGGGATAATACATCCGGCCAGAATTCCTCTATATGGGTGCACTGCCACCAGCACTGAGCAAAGGTTCCAATTTTACCACACTTCCATCTCTTTTAGGGCACTGATTTCTCTCCCATGCCCCACTGCCTCCTTCTCCTCCCGCTTGCCTCCCTCCTTCCCTCCCCGGGGCTGTCATTCAACTCCGTGGTCCCGCATTCCAGTCTCAGAACACTCCTGCTGCACCCTGGGGCTACCATTCCACTCCATGGTCTCTCATTCCATTCCCAGAGCAGTCCTGCTCCACCCTGGGGCTGTCATTCCATTCCGTGGTCTCTCATTCCTGTCCCTGAACAATCCTGATGCACCCTGGGGCTGTCATTCCACTTCCTAGTCCCTCATTCCATTCCCAGAACAGTCCTGCTGCACCCTGGGGTTGTCATTCCACTCCCTGGTCCCTCATTCCATTCCCAGAACAGTCCTGCTACACCTTGGGGCAGTCATTCCACTCTGGGGCTTGTCATTCCAGTTCCAGAACAGTCCTGCTACACCTTGGGGCAGTCATTCCACTCTGGGGCTTGTCATTCCAGTTCCAGAACACTCCTGCTACACGAAGGGGCTGTCATTCCATTCCGCGATCTCTCATTCCTGTCCCTGAACACTTCTGCTGCACCCTGGGGCTGTCATTCTACTCTGTCGTCTTTCATTCCATTCCCAGAACAGTCCTGCCGCACCCTGGGGCTGTCATTCCACTCCATGGCCTGTCATTCCTGTCCCTGAACAATCCTGATGCACCCTGGGGCTGTCATTCCACTTCCTAGTCCCTCATTCCATTCCCAGAACAGTCCTGCTGCACCCTGGGGTTGTCATTCCACTCCCTGGTCCCTCATTCCATTCCCAGAACAGTCCTGCTACACCTTGGGGCAGTCATTCCACTCTGGGGCTTGTCATTCCAGTTCCAGAACAGTCCTGCTACACCTTGGGGCAGTCATTCCACTCTGGGGCTTGTCATTCCAGTTCCAGAACACTCCTGCTACACCTTGGGGCAGTCATTCCACTCTGGGGCTTGTCATTCCAGTTCCAGAACACTCCTGCTACACGAAGGGGCTGTCATTCCATTCCGCGATCTCTCATTCCTGTCCCTGAACACTTCTGCTGCACCCTGGGGCTGTCATTCTACTCTGTCGTCTTTCATTCCATTCCCAGAACAGTCCTGCCGCACCCTGGGGCTGTCATTCCACTCCATGGTCTCTCATTCCATTCCCAGAACAGTCCTGCTGCACCCTGGGGCTGTCATTCCATTCCGTGGTCTCTCATTCCTGTCCCTGAACAATCCTGATGCACCCTGGGGCTGTCATTCCACTTCCTAGTCCCTCATTCCATTCCCAGAACAGTCCTGCTGCACCCTGGGGTTGTCATTCCACTCCCTGGTCCCTCATTCCATTCCCAGAACAGTCCTGCTACACCTTGGGGCAGTCATTCCACTCTGGGGCTTGTCATTCCAGTTCCAGAACACTCCTGCTACACCTTGGGGCAGTCATTCCACTCTGGGGCTTGTCATTCCAGTTCCAGAACACTCCTGCTACACCTTGGGGCAGTCATTCCACTCTGGGGCTTGTCATTCCAGTTCCAGAACACTCCTGCTACACGAAGGGGCTGTCATTCCATTCCGCGATCTCTCATTCCTGTCCCTGAACACTTCTGCTGCACCCTGGGGCTGTCATTCTACTCTGTCGTCTTTCATTCCATTCCCAGAACAGTCCTGCCGCACCCTGGGGCTGTCATTCCACTCCATGGTCTCTCATTCCATTCCCAGAACAGTCCTGCTGCACCCTGGGGCTGTCATTCCACTCCGTGGCCTGTCATTCCTGTCCCTGAACAATCCTGATGCACCCTGGGGCTGTCATTCCACTTCCTAGTCCCTCATTCCATTCCCAGAACAGTCCTGCTGCACCCTGGGGTTGTCATTCCACTCCCTGGTCCCTCATTCCATTCCCAGAACAGTCCTGCTACACCTTGGGGCAGTCATTCCACTCTGGGGCTTGTCATTCCAGTTCCAGAACAGTCCTGCTACACCTTGGGGCAGTCATTCCACTCTGGGGCTTGTCATTCCAGTTCCAGAACACTCCTGCTACACGAAGGGGCTGTCATTCCATTCCGCGATCTCTCATTCCTGTCCCTGAACACTTCTGCTGCACCCTGGGGCTGTCATTCTACTCTGTCGTCTTTCATTCCATTCCCAGAACAGTCCTGCCGCACCCTGGGGCTGTCATTCCACTCCATGGTCTCTCATTCCATTCCCAGAACAGTCCTGCTGCACCCTGGGGCTGTCATTCCATTCCGTGGTCTCTCATTCCTGTCCCTGAACAATCCTGATGCACCCTGGGGCTGTCATTCCACTTCCTAGTCCCTCATTCCATTCCCAGAACAGTCCTGCTGCACCCTGGGGTTGTCATTCCACTCCCTGGTCCCTCATTCCATTCCCAGAACAGTCCTGCTACACCTTGGGGCAGTCATTCCACTCTGGGGCTTGTCATTCCAGTTCCAGAACACTCCTGCTACACGAAGGGGCTGTCATTCCATTCCGCGATCTCTCATTCCTGTCCCTGAACACTTCTGCTGCACCCTGGGGCTGTCATTCTACTCTGTCGTCTTTCATTCCATTCCCAGAACAGTCCTGCCGCACCCTGGGGCTGTCATTCCACTCCATGGTCTCTCATTCCATTCCCAGAACAGTCCTGCTGCACCCTGGGGCTGTCATTCCACTCCGTGGCCTGTCATTCCTGTCCCTGAACAATCCTGATGCACCCTGGGGCTGTCATTCCACTTCCTAGTCCCTCATTCCATTCCCAGAACAGTCCTGCTGCACCCTGGGGTTGTCATTCCACTCCCTGGTCCCTCATTCCATTCCCAGAACAGTCCTGCTACACCTTGGGGCAGTCATTCCACTCTGGGGCTTGTCATTCCAGTTCCAGAACAGTCCTGCTACACCTTGGGGCAGTCATTCCACTCTGGGGCTTGTCATTCCAGTTCCAGAACACTCCTGCTACACGAAGGGGCTGTCATTCCATTCCGCGATCTCTCATTCCTGTCCCTGAACACTTCTGCTGCACCCTGGGGCTGTCATTCTACTCTGTCGTCTTTCATTCCATTCCCAGAACAGTCCTGCCGCACCCTGGGGCTGTCATTCCACTCCATGGTCTCTCATTCCATTCCCAGAACAGTCCTGCTGCACCCTGGGGCTGTCATTCCATTCCGTGGTCTCTCATTCCTGTCCCTGAACAATCCTGATGCACCCTGGGGCTGTCATTCCACTTCCTAGTCCCTCATTCCATTCCCAGAACAGTCCTGCTGCACCCTGGGGTTGTCATTCCACTCCCTGGTCCCTCATTCCATTCCCAGAACAGTCCTGCTACACCTTGGGGCAGTCATTCCACTCTGGGGCTTGTCATTCCAGTTCCAGAACACTCCTGCTACACCTTGGGGCAGTCATTCCACTCTGGGGCTTGTCATTCCAGTTCCAGAACACTCCTGCTACACGAAGGGGCTGTCATTCCATTCCGCGATCTCTCATTCCTGTCCCTGAACACTTCTGCTGCACCCTGGGGCTGTCATTCTACTCTGTCGTCTTTCATTCCATTCCCAGAACAGTCCTGCCGCACCCTGGGGCTGTCATTCCACTCCATGGTCTCTCATTCCATTCCCAGAACAGTCCTGCTGCACCCTGGGGCTGTCATTCCACTCCATGGTCTCTCATTCCATTCCCAGAACAGTCCTGCTGCACCCTGGGGCTGTCATTCCATTCCGTGGTCTCTCATTCCTGTCCCTGAACAATCCTGATGCACCCTGGGGCTGTCATTCCACTTCCTAGTCCCTCATTCCATTCCCAGAACAGTCCTGCTGCACCCTGGGGTTGTCATTCCACTCCCTGGTCCCTCATTCCATTCCCAGAACAGTCCTGCTACACCTTGGGGCAGTCATTCCACTCTGGGGCTTGTCATTCCAGTTCCAGAACACTCCTGCTACACCTTGGGGCAGTCATTCCACTCTGGGGCTTGTCATTCCAGTTCCAGAACACTCCTGCTACACCTTGGGGCAGTCATTCCACTCTGGGGCTTGTCATTCCAGTTCCAGAACACTCCTGCTACACGAAGGGGCTGTCATTCCATTCCGCGATCTCTCATTCCATTCCCAGAACAGTCCTGCCGCACCCTGGGGCTGTCATTCCACTCCATGGTCTCTCATTCCATTCCCAGAACAGTCCTGCCGCACCCTGGGGCTGTCATTCCACTCCATGGTCTCTCATTCCATTCCCAGAACAGTCCTGCTGCACCCTGGGGCTGTCATTCCATTCCGTGGTCTCTCATTCCTGTCCCTGAACAATCCTGATGCACCCTGGGGCTGTCATTCCACTTCCTAGTCCCTCATTCCATTCCCAGAACAGTCCTGCTGCACCCTGGGGTTGTCATTCCACTCCCTGGTCCCTCATTCCATTCCCAGAACAGTCCTGCTACACCTTGGGGCAGTCATTCCACTCTGGGGCTTGTCATTCCAGTTCCAGAACACTCCTGCTACACGAAGGGGCTGTCATTCCATTCCGCGATCTCTCATTCCTGTCCCTGAACACTTCTGCTGCACCCTGGGGCTGTCATTCTACTCTGGGGCTTGTCATTCCTGTCCCTGAACAATCCTGATGCACCCTGGGGCTGTCATTCCACTCCATGGTCTCTCATTCCATTCCCAGAACAGTCCTGCTGCACCCTGGGGCTGTCATTCCACTCCGTGGCCTGTCATTCCTGTCCCTGAACAATCCTGATGCACCCTGGGGCTGTCATTCCACTTCCTAGTCCCTCATTCCATTCCCAGAACAGTCCTGCTGCACCCTGGGGTTGTCATTCCACTCCCTGGTCCCTCATTCCATTCCCAGAACAGTCCTGCTACACCTTGGGGCAGTCATTCCACTCTGGGGCTTGTCATTCCAGTTCCAGAACAGTCCTGCTACACCTTGGGGCAGTCATTCCACTCTGGGGCTTGTCATTCCAGTTCCAGAACACTCCTGCTACACGAAGGGGCTGTCATTCCATTCCGCGATCTCTCATTCCTGTCCCTGAACACTTCTGCTGCACCCTGGGGCTGTCATTCTACTCTGTCGTCTTTCATTCCATTCCCAGAACAGTCCTGCCGCACCCTGGGGCTGTCATTCCACTCCATGGTCTCTCATTCCATTCCCAGAACAGTCCTGCTGCACCCTGGGGCTGTCATTCCATTCCGTGGTCTCTCATTCCTGTCCCTGAACAATCCTGATGCACCCTGGGGCTGTCATTCCACTTCCTAGTCCCTCATTCCATTCCCAGAACAGTCCTGCTGCACCCTGGGGTTGTCATTCCACTCCCTGGTCCCTCATTCCATTCCCAGAACAGTCCTGCTACACCTTGGGGCAGTCATTCCACTCTGGGGCTTGTCATTCCAGTTCCAGAACACTCCTGCTACACCTTGGGGCAGTCATTCCACTCTGGGGCTTGTCATTCCAGTTCCAGAACACTCCTGCTACACGAAGGGGCTGTCATTCCATTCCGCGATCTCTCATTCCTGTCCCTGAACACTTCTGCTGCACCCTGGGGCTGTCATTCTACTCTGTCGTCTTTTCATTCCATTCCCAGAACAGTCCTGCCGCACCCTGGGGCTGTCATTCCACTCCATGGTCTCTCATTCCATTCCCAGAACAGTCCTGCTGCACCCTGGGGCTGTCATTCCACTCCATGGTCTCTCATTCCATTCCCAGAACAGTCCTGCTGCACCCTGGGGCTGTCATTCCATTCCGTGGTCTCTCATTCCTGTCCCTGAACAATCCTGATGCACCCTGGGGCTGTCATTCCACTTCCTAGTCCCTCATTCCATTCCCAGAACAGTCCTGCTGCACCCTGGGGTTGTCATTCCACTCCCTGGTCCCTCATTCCATTCCCAGAACAGTCCTGCTACACCTTGGGGCAGTCATTCCACTCTGGGGCTTGTCATTCCAGTTCCAGAACACTCCTGCTACACCTTGGGGCAGTCATTCCACTCTGGGGCTTGTCATTCCAGTTCCAGAACACTCCTGCTACACCTTGGGGCAGTCATTCCACTCTGGGGCTTGTCATTCCAGTTCCAGAACACTCCTGCTACACGAAGGGGCTGTCATTCCATTCCGCGATCTCTCATTCCATTCCCAGAACAGTCCTGCCGCACCCTGGGGCTGTCATTCCACTCCATGGTCTCTCATTCCATTCCCAGAACAGTCCTGCCGCACCCTGGGGCTGTCATTCCACTCCATGGTCTCTCATTCCATTCCCAGAACAGTCCTGCTGCACCCTGGGGCTGTCATTCCATTCCGTGGTCTCTCATTCCTGTCCCTGAACAATCCTGATGCACCCTGGGGCTGTCATTCCACTTCCTAGTCCCTCATTCCATTCCCAGAACAGTCCTGCTGCACCCTGGGGTTGTCATTCCACTCCCTGGTCCCTCATTCCATTCCCAGAACAGTCCTGCTACACCTTGGGGCAGTCATTCCACTCTGGGGCTTGTCATTCCAGTTCCAGAACACTCCTGCTACACGAAGGGGCTGTCATTCCATTCCGCGATCTCTCATTCCTGTCCCTGAACACTTCTGCTGCACCCTGGGGCTGTCATTCTACTCTGGGGCTTGTCATTCCTGTCCCTGAACAATCCTGATGCACCCTGGGGCTGTCATTCCACTCCATGGTCTCTCATTCCATTCCCAGAACAGTCCTGCTGCACCCTGGGGCTGTCATTCCACTCCGTGGCCTGTCATTCCTGTCCCTGAACAATCCTGATGCACCCTGGGGCTGTCATTCCACTTCCTAGTCCCTCATTCCATTCCCAGAACAGTCCTGCTGCACCCTGGGGTTGTCATTCCACTCCCTGGTCCCTCATTCCATTCCCAGAACAGTCCTGCTACACCTTGGGGCAGTCATTCCACTCTGGGGCTTGTCATTCCAGTTCCAGAACAGTCCTGCTACACCTTGGGGCAGTCATTCCACTCTGGGGCTTGTCATTCCAGTTCCAGAACACTCCTGCTACACGAAGGGGCTGTCATTCCATTCCGCGATCTCTCATTCCTGTCCCTGAACACTTCTGCTGCACCCTGGGGCTGTCATTCTACTCTGTCGTCTTTCATTCCATTCCCAGAACAGTCCTGCCGCACCCTGGGGCTGTCATTCCACTCCATGGTCTCTCATTCCATTCCCAGAACAGTCCTGCTGCACCCTGGGGCTGTCATTCCATTCCGTGGTCTCTCATTCCTGTCCCTGAACAATCCTGATGCACCCTGGGGCTGTCATTCCACTTCCTAGTCCCTCATTCCATTCCCAGAACAGTCCTGCTGCACCCTGGGGTTGTCATTCCACTCCCTGGTCCCTCATTCCATTCCCAGAACAGTCCTGCTACACCTTGGGGCAGTCATTCCACTCTGGGGCTTGTCATTCCAGTTCCAGAACAGTCCTGCTACACCTTGGGGCAGTCATTCCACTCTGGGGCTTGTCATTCCAGTTCCAGAACACTCCTGCTACACGAAGGGGCTGTCATTCCATTCCGCGATCTCTCATTCCTGTCCCTGAACACTTCTGCTGCACCCTGGGGCTGTCATTCTACTCTGTCGTCTTTCATTCCATTCCCAGAACAGTCCTGCCGCACCCTGGGGCTGTCATTCCACTCCATGGTCTCTCATTCCATTCCCAGAACAGTCCTGCTGCACCCTGGGGCTGTCATTCCACTCCATGGTCTCTCATTCCATTCCCAGAACAGTCCTGCTGCACCCTGGGGCTGTCATTCCATTCCGTGGTCTCTCATTCCTGTCCCTGAACAATCCTGATGCACCCTGGGGCTGTCATTCCACTTCCTAGTCCCTCATTCCATTCCCAGAACAGTCCTGCTGCACCCTGGGGTTGTCATTCCACTCCCTGGTCCCTCATTCCATTCCCAGAACAGTCCTGCTACACCTTGGGGCAGTCATTCCACTCTGGGGCTTGTCATTCCAGTTCCAGAACACTCCTGCTACACCTTGGGGCAGTCATTCCACTCTGGGGCTTGTCATTCCAGTTCCAGAACACTCCTGCTACACCTTGGGGCAGTCATTCCACTCTGGGGCTTGTCATTCCAGTTCCAGAACACTCCTGCTACACGAAGGGGCTGTCATTCCATTCCGCGATCTCTCATTCCATTCCCAGAACAGTCCTGCTGCACCCTGGGGCTGTCATTCCATTCCATGGTCTCTCATTCCATGTCCCAGAACAGTCCTGCTGCACCCTGGGGCTGTCATTCCACTCCATGGTCTCTCATTCCATTCCCAGAACAGTCCTGCCGCACCCTGGGGCTGTCATTCCACTCCATGGTCTCTCATTCCATTCCCAGAACAGTCCTGCCGCACCCTGGGGCTGTCATTCCACTCCATGGTCTCTCATTCCATTCCCAGAACAGTCCTGCCGCACCCTGGGGCTGTCATTCCACTCCATGGTCTCTCATTCCTGTCCCTGAACACTTCTGCTCCGCCCTGGGGCTGTCATTTCACTCCCTGGCCCCTCATTCCATTCCCAGAACAGTCCTGCTACACCCTGGGACTGTCATTCCACTCCGTGGCCTGTCATTCCTGTCCCTGCACACTCCTGCTGCACCCCAGGGCTGTCATTCCACTCCCTGGTCTCTCATTCCATTCCCAGAGTAGTGTATTTTTGCCCACGGACCCTAATGAAAAATCCATTCCGCATTTTTATTGCAACTCTCCTTGTACTGTAATGTATTTCCATTGAGCCCATGGAAGTCAATTGGCATTCCTGTCTCCCATTATTTCCAATGGGCCTTCAAGTGTCTCCCGTTGTTTCCAATGGGCAATCCTGTCCTCCTTTTTAGTACATCTCCCGTAGCTCTAAGTGTAGCTCCACGTCCCACCTGAAAGCTGACAATTCTGCTGGTCTGATCCAGCAAAAAATTCGCAGGGCCATTTGTAAGTATTTTCTTTTCCTACCTTCTTTTTTTTTCTAAGTCCCATAAATCACCCCCCAAGACTTAGATCGAGATGGGTTAGCCTCGTCCGTAGCAGTACAAACGAGCAAGAGTCCCGCAGCAGTTCTGAAGACGTGAGCGGTGACTCAGGAAAGCTCCCACCCTGCCACATGTTTTTTTAGACCGTTCGGTGCTCCTGGACTCTTCAATCTTTTTTACTGCTCCACAAGGCTTGAGTCTGACGTCGCTTCTGTTCCTCAGAAAGCAGGCGGCGACGCCAGCAAAACCAGCCCGACGCTTTCCGACGGAACAGCCCCCCTCCTCCCTTGGACGAGACGAGAGCCGAAGCACAGCCCGAAGTCCCGCCTGCGGACCATCCCCGCCCGCCCCCTAGAATCTAGTCCTTTCCAGACGCGCTCGAGGGTGGGTGCCGGTGTGGCGGGGGCGGGGCGAAATCGGACCTCCCTCCTTCCCCGCGCGCATGCGTCTTTGCGGGGCAGCCGCCCGGAGCCGAGTCTGAGGCGGAGCGGACGCCATTTTAGCTTCTGCTGCGGTCGGCGGCGCTTCCGCTCTTCGGCGCCTGAGGTAAACAAGGGGGCGGTGGCGGCAGCCGCCTTTATTTTTCTATCCTTTCGGTCGCCCGCCCGCGTTGTTTCGCTTCCAGTTCCCGGTGGCTTCGTCGGCAGTGAGCGGGGGAAAGGGCGGTGCTGAGCCAGGGTGGAGGCGAAGCTGCCCGCCGGCGCCGGACGGGGCCACTGATGAGGCGGCAGCAGCAGCGAAGGCGGCCCTGGCCCGGGTTGAGTGACGCGCGGGACGGAGCTGACGGCGGCAGGTAGGTGGGGCGGGGGCCGGGGGGGGAGAGCGCATGCGCGCAGGGGGGGTCTCCCTTCGTTTCTTCTGCCCCCCCCTCCTCCTCCTCCTCCGGCAATCCGCGTTATCTTCCGGCCGCGGCCAGCTTCGGTGCTTCTTTCCGGGTCAGGATCAATGCTGTGCAACCTTGTGAGCAAAAATTCTACTTCGTGAGCTACTGGCATTCAAGTTGTGAGCGGGCGATTGGGCTCCTGCATGGATTAGTTTACTCTGGAGCCCTCCTTTTCCTCACCTAAGACAGAAATGTGTGAGCTGGAGGCTAAAAAACTGTGAGCTGGCTCACTCTGACTCAGCTTGGAGGGAACACTGGTCAGGCTGGCCCGAGGAGACCGCCTAGTCGTGGCCGAGGGTGTGCCCGGCCTTGCCTCTTAAGGCCGCAGAGCTTGCCCCGCCCTCTGCTGGTCCGCGGCGCCTGTGATTCCTGCACGAAGCGGCCTTGTACTGAATCAGACCCTGGGTCCAGCAAGGTCGGCGTTGCCTTCTCAGACTGGCAGTAGCTCTTCTAACTGGAGATTCTGGGGACTGAACCTGGGACCTCGTGGGAAACAGACGCTCTGCCACTGTGTTGCAGCTCCTCCCCCTAAATTACTGGGTTGAACATGTGAAGTTGCCTTATACTGAATCAGATCCTGGGTCTGTCAAGGTCAGCATTGTCTACTCAGGCCGGCAGCGGCCTCCAGGGTCTCAGGTGGAGGTCTTTCCCATCACCTGTTGCCAGATCTTTTAGCTGGAGATGCTGGGGATTGAACCTGGGATCTTCTGCATGCCAAGCAGATGCTCTGCTGCTGTGCTACAGCCCCTCCCCGAAATTATTTGGTTGAATGCATGAAATTGCCTTATACTGAATCAGACCCTTGGTCCATTAAGGTCAGTATTCATACTGGTAGTGACTCTCCAGGGTGTCAGGTGGAGGTCTTTCCCATCACCTGCTGCCAGTTTGGTGTAGTTGCCTGGAGCTTGGCAACCCTGTAATTGGGTGCACACGGGTGGGGGCACCAGAAGGTAGCCCCGCCAAGGGCGCGAAAAACCCTCGGGCCGGCTCTTACTGGAGATGCTAGGGGCTGAACCTGGGACCTTTTGCGTACCAAGCGGGTGCTCTACCGCTGAGCCACAGCCCATTGTGACTGCCTTTCCCTGGGTTAGATGATGGTCCATCAAGGTCAGGGGTTCAGACTGGCAGAGGATCTCAGTTACCAACCTGGTCTTTTTTATTTTGGAGACACTGGGGATTGAACCAGGGATCCTTGCCATACTGAGCAAACATTTTTCCACTGAGTGTAGCCCCCAAGTCCAAACTAATGAACGTATGAAGCTTCTTTGACCCTTGGCCTATTAAGGCCAGTATTGTCTAATTTGACTAGCAGTGGCTTCTCAGGGTCTTGGGGAGGGAGGTCTTTCAGCTTCACTTGCTTTCTGATGCTTGTAATTGGATATGCCCCGTTTCAGGGGGATTTTGTGGTGCCCTCTCCCCTTCCTTGCTGACCCATCTCTTGTTTGCTGCCACCCCCTTTCCCCCTCTTAACCCCATTGCTGTTAGTACCCTAGGACTCCCCCCCCCCAAAAAGTGCGGGTTTGTTACCCAGACTCCGTGATCCTTGTATAGCACCATGCAGTGAGATGGGAATCCCCACCCCAGTTCACTACAGCCCAGGTCTGAAAACTGTGCATCTTATTCTTTAGGACCATATGTATCAGGTACAGGATAATAATACACCTGAAGTCCCTTTTTTTTCTCCTTGTTTGTGCCAGCCTCAGGTGCAAGGATTGTGCTTATTTATCAGCATATGTTTGCAGCCTCATATGTTTGCCATCTAAATAAAAAAAACACAAAAGCTGTCTTTCCTCTGCTGCCACTTCATGCTTGCTCCAAAAAGAGTTGCACAAGGCCTGTTCCTCTGCCCATATTGCTGTCAGTGCTTATTTCAGTGCCTCTGAGACATTATTGTCAGTAATACCCTCTTACATAGGGCCATTCTGACACACAGTGCAGACCAGCAGAAGTCAGGGCAGATGCAAAAGAGGGCCAGTTTAACTTTTTTTCCATTTACAAAAGTGTGAATAACTGCGTGTTAGACTGAATCTCTCTCTTTCTCACCTACCCAGTTCCATGGCTTTCTTCCTTCTGTTAAAAATTCACCCGTAATCATATATACTCTTCACTAAAGAATCTTATCTTGATTTTTCTGGCTGCATCCGATATCTGTACCACCTTTCATGTACATCCAATATAGAATCATAGAGTTGAAAAGGGGCATACAGGCCTTATGATATGCAAAACACACAACATTTATTTACTCCAGTTTTTGTGACTGTCTTCCTGTTTGGAAATATTTGTATAGCAGGTGTAGGTGGCAGTGGATGCAGCATGCACACAGTACTTTTTCCTGATGGTGTTCCTTTCCCTGGTGGATAGGGTCCCTGTATCTGCCTGAAGTAGCTTATTGGACAGAAGGATGAGAGTAGTGTAGGAAACCTGTATAACTCGGTGCCCTCAAACTCTTACATGTGTTGGAGCTGTGGAGGTTTTACAGAGTCCAGGATGTTTCAGATATGAGGGAAACACCTAGTATTATTTTTTCACCCCTCTGTTCTCACACTGTTTCTGAAAAGGTAATTAAGAAGATCAGTAACTGTTTGGCTTACTTCTATGTAACGAGTCTCCACAGTGTGTAAAAAGTAGTGAAAGTCCTCCCCACCCCCCGCCCCCATGCATGCACGCACACCATTGACTGGCTTAGTATATGTATGTGTTCAAAACAAACTCAAACTCTTTTATTGTTTAGGTGGAGCCTGAGTGGTATGTATGACTACACTGTTATCAATTATTTGAGTTGCAGCCAAAATATGGGTTCTGGGAATTGCAGGGCTCAATGAAGCAGTGTATAATGAATCTCTGCTGAGCTCAATAAGCGAGCAAGACATGTATGTACCAGATAACTCTTTGTATTTTCGTATGGGAATCTTGCACCCACAGTTTAATCCTGGTTTGAAAGAATGCCAGTTGATAGCAAGAATCAGTTTGTTAAAGTGCCCAGGTTCAGGCATCACCACAAGCTGGTTAGATTGAAGACCACCTAAGCTAGGAAGTCCTCAATTTCACTGTGAACATTCTTGTCATGTACCAACTGTGCCTTGTTTGTGATGTCGTAATGTACCTACTTTCCCTTGTTCCTGTCATTACATTGCTTATGTAGCTTCTATAATGGAAAACTTGCGTATAATCTTATGCAGTGTGTATTATTATAAATGCATCGTTTTTTAAATGATGTGTGTGTGCTCCAGCGTGACATAAACCCAACAGTTGTTCTCATAAAAGTATATCAGATTCAAGATTTGCATGCTGTCAGATGTCTAAACTAAACATAATGAAATGGGTCTTTCCTAACAACTTTATCTTTGGTTTGGGAAAGTAGCCCTTTTTGACTAGCAAAACAGCTATAGTAGGGTTCATGGGATTCATGTGACCAAAAGTTGTGCAGGAGAGGGGGCTGCAGTGGGGAGGGGAATTGGGTAAGATCAAGTGAAAGACCTTGTAGAGTGCAATCCGTAGTAACTGTTTTCAAGATATATCACAATCAACACTAGATTTTTAGTTAAAAGTGTTACTTTATGTATCGCATTTCAGAATATAAAGTGTTATAAAATATTCCCAGATGAGTATTTCCGATATGGACATTTATTCTGCATTTCTCACTTTTTGAGACATCTCTGCTTAAATAATGTATCCTAGCACAGTCTGTAGTGAAATTATATAAATATTTGCTTATCTTGATAGGATGAAACGAGGAAGGAAAAACAGCAAAGCCAGCGATCATTTATCAGACGAGGAGAATACAGCAGGTGACAAAAAGCTGAAGACTGCGGATCAAGGATGTGCCGAAGTGCTTCAGAGCCCTGATTGGGGAAACCTCATTCCAGACATTGTTCTGCAGGTGTTCCAGTATTTACCTCTCCTCGATCGTGCCCATGCATCGCAGGTCTGCCGTAGGTGGAACCAGGTGTTCCATATGCCTGAACTGTGGAGATGTTTTGAGTTTGAGCTAAATCAGCCAGCTACATCTTATCTGAAGGCTACTCATCCAGAGCTCATTAAGCAAATTATCAAAAGGCATTCCAATCATCTACAGTATGTTAGTTTCAAGGTAACTATGCTTTAAAAAAAGTTGTGTGTTTTGTAGATTGTTGGCCCTATTCCAACTCCATGGGCACACATCCTCCCTAGTAAAACAATTACACTGGTACCATTCAGTTGCTTGATGAGGAGAAACTGAATTTATTTTTCTGTCCCAAACAGCCAATTAATGTGTCTAAGAAAACAGAAACAACATATTTTGCAATATGGTAATACTTTCTGTAGCGATGATAGGCTCAGATCTAACAGAGTATAGATTGAATTTGTTGCCTTCCACCACAGCCCAGAATGCCTCGTGATATGCTGTTCCTGTGGGTTTCCTGTTCCTTCCAGCAAAGCATTTCAGGAAACGTTCTGTACTGTAGCAGGAGGTGGAAAGCAACAAAATTGTGCTCAGCTTGTAGATATCCTTCTGCCCAAATAAACTCTCCCATTAGGTGCGTATTTTAAGTGAAAGAAAACAAACCATATCTCCTGGGACTGCATGGCTATACTTTTGTACCTCACAAAGACACTGAAAATTAATTTGACTTTTTAATTCTTTGTACAAGTTTGTAAAACAAAGGGAGAAGAGGGAATTCTGGATTCAGAACATCTAGTTTCTGTTCGAGCTTACTAATGTTGTGTCCTTTATAGTACACAGTCTGTTGGTCAGGCTTGTTACAGTGCAGATTAGACTGCCAAGCTAAGTGAGCATAATGAAACAAGGTAAAGACAAGGTGGTCCAGCTTACATATATGTTGAGCAAGCTCATGGTGCCTGGCTCTCTTTTTTTCTCACTTGCAGGAAAAAGCAACAGTTTGAGTCTTCTTGGGAATTTGTACCAGAATATAAAATGTCATATAATAAGCAGCCCTTAAATGCAGATATGCCACAGAAGATATGAATAGAAAGATAAACCAACACATTTTTTTATTTGTAAAGTTCTTCGGTGGATAGAATATGAAATGGCATCTAGTGGCCTGTAGACAGAATTTGGACAACAGAAGTCTTCTAGGTGTTATTTCAAGGGTGGTGCCAAGGGGAATGACAGCTTTCCAGCCAACTTCATTCTAGCAATGCTGAGAGAAAGTTAACTTGATGTGGGTGGAGAAGGGGGAAGAGGCAGGATAATAGTTGTGCAACTTAGTGCTTCCAAGTAGAGAAGTAGATCACTAAGGATCTCTGCACAGCATGTGCAAGCACCAGAACTCGAGTCTCTAGATGACAGTGCAGATGTCGTGGCATCGCCAAATGTTTTAAACCCTAATTCATACGTGTCAGCAGGGAGGAGGGCCTATTGATATCAGTAGGATCTACTTCTAAATGTGCAGGCTTGGAGTTGGGGCATAAAATTGAATTACTATATTGTTTGTTTGCTTGATTTTATATAGCGCCCTCCCTGCGGATGGGCTCAGGTGGTTCACAACAGTCTCAATACAATACCATTTAAAAAATAACTAAAATAACAATTAAAACAGTAAAACCATAAAATACCGTGCAACAAACTAATTCTGATCAGCAGTACCGATGTTAAGATCCAGGCTGCTGAGGGGGAGATACCCAGGAGAGGAACGAGACGTCTGCTGCCTCAACCAAAGGCCTGGTGGAGAAGCTCTATCTTGCAGGCCCTGTGGAACTGTAATAGATCCCGCAGGGTCCTGATCTCATATGGGAGCTCATTCCACCAGGTGGGGGCCAGGGCTGAAAAAACCCTGGCCCTGGTTGAGGCAAGTCGGACGTCCCTGGGGCCGAGGACTGCTAGAAGATGTTGATTCACAGACCTCGGTGTCCTCCGGGGCTCATATGGGGTTACCATAGTTCAGTGTGATCTGTATCTATAGAACAGGTTTGTGCATGTGTGTGTAGCATTTTTGGGTGAGGCTGATGTTCCTTGGGCATTAAATCAGTCTTTCTGTGCCAAACTTGAAATATTTGAATGTTTGTAGGAAATAAGGGCGTTCTTTTGATCCAGTATGTAATAGCAGTAGGCAAAACGGGCATCACTGTCTTCCATTCTGATTCCACTAATATATCTGGACTAGCAGTAATCTCAACAAGAGATCTTGTATTTCTTCCCCAAAACACTTAGCTTGATGACTCTGTGACTATCTCAGTGGCATTTCAGGGGAATAGAGCCTCAGATCCCTGACTTGGATAGCTCAGACTAGCCCAACCTCCTTGGATCTCGGAAGCTAAGCAGGTTCAGCTCTGGTCACCTTTGGATGGGAGACCGCCAAGGAAAACTAGGTTTGTGAGGCGGAAGCAGGCAAACCACCCCTGACTGTCTTATCTTGAAAACAGCAAAAAGAGAGAAAGAGAGAGCTTCAGGTAACTGAATGCTGATCTTTTTCAGCAATATGCGGTGCTACAGTTTCTTCCTAAGAAAAT
Organism: Gekko gecko; assembly: GCA_029375565.1. Taxonomy (NCBI): domain Eukaryota; kingdom Metazoa; phylum Chordata; class Lepidosauria; order Squamata; family Gekkonidae; genus Gekko; species Gekko gecko. Next base: position 169,000,815 of record JAPDNY010000004.1, on the reverse strand, counting down.
CGGTTGCTTCAGGTTTTGCCTGTCTGCTTTTTATACTGGAAATGACTGGCCCCACATCTCAGTGTCATAAGAAAAGGAATAAAAAACTTTTCAACATGGATATTTAATATCCTGATAAGAAGAATTTTGATACTATGTCCATCTCAGAACCCTTTCAGTTCTTACTTGGACACTGGTTATTCTGGGGTTCTTGAACAATAGAGGTGATTCCAGTAATGGTGCTACCAGTAAAACCTCTGTAAAGAATTATTTCAGATTCCCTTATAGACTAGAAATACAAGATTTTTTTTTGTTTAAATCCTCAGAGATAAATAGAGAAGCTCCTAACGTTCAGAGAGCCGCAGGGTGGATAAAAATTAAATTGTACCTAAAGATAGCTTTCTATTTAAGATACATTATAGCCCAAAGGTTTTCATCATGAAATAAGGATTCAGTTTTAATTTTGCAGTGTGAAACTGTATATTCATGTAATGTCTTTAAAAAATGTAAATGAATTCCATCCATTCATTCACTAGGGCTCCAGTCATGCTCCCCCAGAGGCTTTTGTAAGGTTATTTTGGGTAATTTTTCTGTCTAGAAGATAACCATCATAGATACTTGATTTTGCAGTTCTCAGAACCGTGAATTTGTGTCTGCAAAGATAACATGCCTCTTGGCAACAGCAATTTTTTAAAAAAAATAAACATAAAGTTGAGAAAGAGACCTCAGTCCTATAGTTTCTCTGCAAATCTGTATACACAGAAACAACCTCTTACCTCTTTAAGTGGTAAATTTCAAGAAGTTCAGTGAATAGAAGATTGTTTGGGGTGGAATAGGTCTGGATAAGGAAGACATGTTAAGAGCTGTGTGTGGGGACAGGAAGGGTAAGCAGTACAAATGAAAGCAAAACTTTTTGAGTAGAATACTCCAGAAGTCTTGAGATCTCTGTGAGTGTAGCCTCATTGATTTTTAAGCAAATACAAGAATACATTTGCTATACGGTGTTATTGTTTTCGTTAAACAATTTAAATGGTTGTTATTGTTAAAAAAAAAAAATTCTTTCCGGTACAGTACAGCAGAAAAGTCCAAATATGAATGATTATAACCTATTAAAGTGTAGGTAGTTCATCTTGTAATGATTTCATAATTATCTATGTCAAATGGTAAATAACAAAAAAGCAGTAATTTTCTGACATAACTGTAAAACTAACCTGAAAAGTTATTACACTAACAATGAAACCTTCATCTGGGTTGTAAATATTAAGCCAGCAAGAGGTAGAAAAACCATGATTTAAATCGATTCTTACTGACAAGATTTAAATCATGGTTTAAATCTAATCCACCCTGGCGAACAGCTCAATATAATTATGCCAGATGTGTGAATGAGCTAATAGTGTGTTCCCAGCTTACTTGTAACGTTTCCTGTGAACAGTTTGTATGTGCTCAGATTGGTTTTGTGTAGTCCATGTCCCCAGACTATCATGACTGTAGTATGTTAAATGGTATCAAGGTTTAGTGTCTTTCTGTATTCAGTTAAAACTGGCAAATAGTAGTATTCAAGAGGGTTGATTTTAGATTATATGTACCACAGTATGTACATATGTAAACAGTACAAGGTTGGAAAATATGGGAGAGAGCTGGCCCATATAAGCACCAAGAGTTGAACACAGCTGAATAGCTACCAACAGCAACTCAGTTGCAGTGCTTTCCTTGGAAATGCATTCTGTCAAGATACTGCTTTTCTTGTTCTTCTGCATTCCTTCTGAATGTGTTTGCCTGAGGAGACTTTAAATAGAGTGTCTTAAAGAGCTGTGGTCATATTCCAAATGGAACTAGAGAACTTAAGAGGAATAAACTCCTCCACGGTATTACTGTGAATGGAAATAATAGGCCCCAAAGGTAATTTAGTATCACCCCTGACCAGAACACTCATCTTGAGATGGAGATAAAATAAGGGAGGTGACCAAGGGAAAACATTGCAATAGTGGGTTACTTAAACTAGTCTCACAGTGATTAAGTAAGTGCGTGTTTTGAGTTGCAACACAGGAATCCTTTCTAGATATCCTAAATGATTATGCCTTGAAACAGTTAATCATGGAACCAGCTAGAGGAGAGGCAACCCGGGACTTGGCCTTATTGTTGTTCAGGATTTATTCATGTGAGTTGTAGTGTTGAACTAGAATGGGACAGTGACTACATCTTTGTTAAGTTCTAATAGGAAGTTGCCCCAGAAGTTCAACATTTGATTTCAGAAAAGGAAACTTATAAACAAAACTAGGTTGATTAGTCAAAAAGGAAATTGAAAGCAGTTAAATAAAGAGGGTCAGATCTCTTCAGGATGCCTAGAAGGTAAAACTCCACTAACTGAATTTTCAAATATATACCACAGATTAGGAAAGGTAACATCAAAACTAAGATGACCACTGTCATAGTTAATTAACAAAGTCAAGGAGGCTGTATAAGGTAAGAAGGCTTCCTTTAAAAGTCTGGAGGTTTTCAGTTTAGGGGAAAGTCTTGATAGAAGTTTACAAATTGTACAGGGTGTGGAAAAAGTGGGTAGAAAAATGTTTACTTCCATTCCCAAAATACTGGAACTTGGGGTCAACCAATGAAATTGATGGGCAGGGCAGAAAAAAGGAAGTACCTCTTCCTACAAAGTATTGTTAACTTGTCACTCACTATGACAGAATTTGATGACCACTAATGTAAGTGGCTTTTAAAAGACATTAGAAGAATTCAGAGAGAATAGGGCTTCTGAGTTCCGAAGTAGCATATTTCTAAGTACCCATTGCTGGGTACCTCCACACCTGCTTGTGACCCTTCAGAGATAGCTGGTTAGGAAATGGCATGCTGGTATGATCCGGCAGGAGAGTTCTTAGGTTAAGATGTGTGTGTGTGTAAGCAGGGTGTTTTTTGGATCATGTTTGAATTGGAAAGACCTTTGTAGAGAGTGCGCAGTAAAAATGATACCCCACTGCTTGATAAGATGGCTGCCCTTTGCCAATTACAGGCAGTAGCTAACTGCTGTTTGGGGGTGGGGTGGCTTCAGGCAGCAAAAGGAAAAATAAGACCGGGGCTGGAAAAACGTCTCCCTTTCCCCTGTTTGTGGTGGTATTACAGTGTTCCCTCTAAGCTGAGTTAGTGTGAGCTAGCTTATAGTTCTTTAGCCTCTGGCTCACGCATTTGTGTTTAAGCTCTGGAAGGGTGGCTCCAGAGCAAACTAATTTATGCAGTAGCCATATCACTCGCTCACTAATGCCAGTAGCTCACAAAGTAGAATTTTTGCTCTCACGACTCCACAGCTTAGAGGGAGCATTGGCATTCTTATACGATCACGTTGCCAATTGTGGTGAGGTTTTCTGTGGGCTAGAGGTGCTGTGTTAGCAGGTGCCGCCCCAGTAGAAACCAGGCCTGCTGGTTGTCATGGAACTGTCAGCCAAAGAGTTCAGAGGCCAGTAAATGCCCCCATGTTAGTATCTTTCAGGGTTGTTTGCATTGCCTTGTTTCTCCTAACTTCAATAATCAGTGGTATGACTTGTGGGAGACCACTGTTGTTAGGTGTTCTGGGAAGAACATACTCACCTCAAGCCTTAACCAGTTTAATTGGTGTGTTAAGCAACTAAATCTTTAGCAGATTAATTGCTTGGTCTGTAAGGACACATTTTGGAGATTATTTTGATTCTGTGTTGCTATAAAATACTAAAGAGCTGAAACTTGTTAAAGGCTACTGTTTATCTTACACTTTCTTAACCCCCCCCCCTTCAAATGTTGAGGTGTTGGTAATATGCTCGTTTCTTCAGATAGAAGGGAATGATTAAATATATTTGAATACAGATGATTGTTCAGTTATAAGATGCTTTTAACTAGTGGGCAATCATAGAACCATAGAGTTGGAAGGGGCCATACAGACCATCTAGTCCAACCCCCTGCCCAATGCAGGACCAGCCTAGAGCTATCCTAATTATCCTATTGTGAAATGTGAGCTAGCACGGTGGCAGAAAAGCAGCTCACAGACTGAGCAGGCGGTTGAGCAGAGAGCAGCCCACATTAATTCAGCATGCAGGTGTTGAGTGTTTACATCCATTCTTAACACTTTGTTTTGGTCCACCCAAAATGCTTTTCTTTACCCACCATGACCAAGTGCTGAACAGGTAACGCTTTAACAAGCCATGTTCCCATCATTAAGCCCTTCGATGCATATCCTTGCATATTCTGCTGTAAATGTTACAGTTCAGCAGTTCTGAAATGCTCATAACTGAAGGATTTTGGTCTTAAAAATGGGCAGCAGCAGCAGCTCTGACCTTTCACACAATTGGGGGGGAAATATTTCCATGTCCCAGGCTAGAAAATGGAAAGCTTCCTATTTCCTGTTAGCTGAATGGCCCAAGAAGGTGCAGCCCTCTGCTCCTATAAAGGACTAGTGGACCCCAAAGGGGCCCCCAAGTTTGGGAAATGCTGTTAAAATAGATTGTTTCTGAACCAGTTTTGTTTCCTTAGTTGGTTGCATTTTATAGCATCTTAAAAGTGACAACTAATTTAGGAGACTTGGGGTGATGTTCATGGAATAAGAAATTTCTCCCAAGCAGTCTAAAATGGAGATACTTTTTGTCTACCTCTTCTCAGAATGAAACTAAAACTGTAATTACATTTGATTGCTTGTGTCTCCAGTTCTTCAAGGATCAGAACACAAATGCATTGATTGAATAAACAGCGTGGGAAACTTTGCATTCACTGTTTTATTTCCTTTTGAAGGTGGACAGCAGCAAGGAATCGGCTGAAGCAGCTTGTGACATTTTATCACAGCTTGTGAACTGCTCCTTAAAAACTCTTGGCTTAATTTCCACTGCTCGACCAAGCTTCATGGATTTACCAAAGGTATTACTTGCACACTGAAAACTGAAGTTCTTGTTTTCACATTGACCTAATACAAAGACTAGGTTCCAGGTGGTTAAACAAGTGATCGATTATTATTTGGGGTGACCATGAAGCCAAAGAGATGGTACGGTGGGATTTAGTTTATTGTTGGAGGGGGGGGCCATAGGTAGTATTGCCAAGACGATTCAGTTAATTTATATACCAACTTAGCTCAGTGCACAGACTTTTGAGTTACTAGTGGAATTCGTTATGGTGCTGCAAAGCATTGCTTCAGTAACTCCCCCCTTGGGAAAAATCATTGTGGGATGCCTTCATGAGGATGTGCCAGGCTCTCCCTGAACTTTCTGTGTTGGTGTTATATAACTGGTCTAGAACATGGTGAGCTGACCGACTCTCTCCTCCAGTCATTGCAACACTACAGAGCACGGACCTCTCGTATTCCTTGTCAGTGCTGCTACAAACATTCTTCACTCATGTTAGCCCCTCTTCAGAGACTGTACAGGGAGCGCCAGCATTTCCCTTTTCTTTCCATCCTATGGTTTGCACGCTGAAAGGGAGCATGTGTGTTGCCAGGAATTCTGTCTCGCTTTGCCTGCACTTGTTTCAAGGCTTCACCTCATTTTGGCTTTCAGTTCTCTTGCCTGGGGTGAACAGACAGGTAGCAAAAACGCATCCCTGCCTTCTGCCTGTTAGTCTGATCTTGGCACAACGCTGGCTGGTTTTTTTAGGGGGGTGAGGGAGTACAATGTAGCACAATTATTGCTGGATGCGTGGGTGCTCTTCTGGGAGTAGAGACTGCATGCCCACCTACGTCAGTTTGCATTGCCTGTGGAACTGTTTCCCTGGCTGTAGGAGCACAGAGGAGCATCGTGACTGTCCTCCCTATCGGAACAGAGGTAGGCCACTGTACCTCACAACTTATTTGCGGAGCAGCTGTTGCTTCTCAGCTGCTTCGGCAATGTGTTGTTCTCCTGCCTCTGTACATTTCTTCTCATGTTTTTTTCCCCAGCCTTCTTTTATTCTTGGGCTCACGCAGCTAGGGGAAATGCTAAAAAATCATAAAACCTTACATATTACCAAACAGGGTGGTCTAGAGGGAACGTTGCCTTGGCACTATTTTGAATGAGTATTCTGGCTATCACAGTGTTGGAAAATAGTTTTGATTGGGTAAAGGTTATCCTGAGAGACTGCCCACTCAGAAACCAAGAAATTGCTTCAAGATTCAGAAAATAAGAGAGGCTGCAACAGCCAACAGGATGATGCCAGCAACTAGTCTTAAGAAAATGGGAATATCAGCTGCTTGAAGTCTGCCAAGGGTATTCCATTGTTTGACCATTAAATGCTCCTTTTACTTTAGGGCTTTTCTGGCCCAAAGCTTTCCATTTGCCATGGAATCATCTGGTTGAGAATTTCTGTGCATTGGCTTTTGTTGCTGAAAGACAATCCAGAATCACTCTCCCCTTCCTGTTTCCTAAAACACCGCCCAAAATGACATGGTGGTTTAATGTTAACTTTGCTAGGTCTTTATTCTGTTGTTTTTCTGTAGATTGAAGAAAGTAACTAGTCTTCACACATCTCGCGGCCACCACTTCTTTGTGACTTCAGGTGTGCCATTACTCATCAAGGCCAGTATGGTGCTGGCTTGGCTGTTTCTCCAGCTGCACTGTTCAAACACTGTTCCGAACTGAAAGTGGGATGGCCTGGAAGAGACCTGCATCTCTAATTTCTGCTGACTGTGCTCATCTGTACCACCAGTACCACCAGTACCTCATAACTCTGTTGCTGTGTGGCATTCTGCTGTAGTAATTCTGTGTTACAATGTTCCCTCTAAGCTGTGGAGTCTTGGGAGCAAAAATTCTACTTTGTGAGTTACTGATATTAAAGTTGTGAGTGAGTGATTTGGCTACTGCATAAATTAGTTTGCTCTGGAGCCGTCGTTCCTGATCTAAGACAGAAATGTGTGAGCCGGAGGGTAAAAAACTGTGAGCTAGCTCACACTAACTCAGCTTAGAGGAAACACTGGTTACAAATGTCCTGATACTTCCTGGCAAAGGATTGTGGCAGATTTTTCTTTGCAGAAGCTCCTATCCCTTTGATATTTGCAGTAGTCCTTTAGGGTAGAAGGGAGACACATGGCCTAAACTGGCATCCTGTCTCATTTTTTTAATCTTGCATGCAGCTGGAGGCTGGCATCTTCCCACTTAGATGTGTCATTTGGATTTGGAGGCTTTTATAACTTCGGAGTGCCAAACTGCAGGTTTATGATAAATATTCAGTTTTTCATCTAATCTCAGCTACTTGCCCGGAAATGTTACACAAATTGCCAGGTTTTCTACTGTGGATGAAATATGTTTTGTGCTGTGGGTCTATGTCTAACTTTGCCATTTTCTCCTTTCTGCAGTCACACTTTATATCGGCATTGACAGTGGTGTTTGTGAACTCCAAGTCACTTTCTTCACTTAAGATTGATGATACGCCAGTAGATGATCCATCTCTCAAGGTACTGGTAGCTAACAACAGTGATACCCTGAAATTGTTGAAGATGAGCAGTTGTCCTCATGTTTCTCCAGCAGGTGAGCTTGCTCTTGTACTCTCAGGTGATTATCTTGAATTATCCCAGTTTGTCAAATAAGCAGCCTCCCTGACATTCTAAATATATCACAGAATTCTAAATACCACAGGATTATTTACACATTTTTTTTTGTTTAGTACACTGAGTGACATCAGTTATTTTGACTATGTATTATATACAACAATATGAAGTAGTATCTCTGTGAATGTGCTTCTTTGGGGAAATGACTAAAGCAAATTAGTATATTTGGTAAGTGAGGGCTAGATGCAGCAATCCATCAGCAGAAGGCACAGGTGGCTGTGGATCCTACCCCCCATCAGCTCTTCTGATCAAGGAAAAATTGATTTCCCATGGTTGCAGTGCCTATGTGGAGTAATAGCCACATAGGTTGGTGGGCTACAGTAAGGAGGGGGAATGGGACAAAACTGACTTTTTGTCCCCTTCTCTCTGTAGCCCACCAGCCTGTGTGGCTATTACTCCACATGAGCCCCACAGCCCCAAGAATCAACTTTTCTCTGATTGGACAGGGCTGCTGGGGTGAGGGCAAAGTGGGGAAGATATGTGATGCATCTACAAGTAGATCACAGGATCCAACCCCAACACTTGTTCTGTTGACCTAAGCTGCCTTAACTGAAGGTTAAATCATCGTGGGTGGTACTTGGTTTGGAGTAGGATGGGCATGAACCTAAAAAACCCAGTTCGTTTGGGGGTGAGCCCTGAAACTAAGCAAAAGACCATGAACCAGTGAGTTCAGTTCCCCCTTTCTCCCAGCCACAGCTGATCATGGCTGGGAGAAAGAGGGGGATTATCCGGGAAGGGTTCAATGGCTGCCAGCCATTTAAGCCTAATAGCTGATGGATGGCCTTCTTAGGCTTAAATGGCTAGCAGCCATTTCACCAGTTGGTTTTGCTTCCTCCCACCTTGCAGCCATTTCAGCCTAACAGCCAGGTATGTCCACCTGTCAGCTGCTAGGTTTAAATGGCTGGCAGCCATTAAACCCTTCCCAGGCAACCCCCCCTTTATTCCAGCCACAAGAAGCAAAAACAACCGATGAAATGGCTTGCAGCCATTTAAACCTCACAGCTGGCGGGTGGACCCAGCACCACTCAGGTGTTAGGTTTAAATGGCCCCAAACAGCCGAACCAGACAAATGGTGCCTTCCCCAAACATTGGTTGGAGGTCCCGAACCAGCCCAAGTTTGTGCCGAGTTATGGTTCATGGGCCGATTTATGCCCATCCCTGGTTTGTAGTGCAGGATACGTGGCCAGTCTCAGATGCCCAATAGATATTGCCGTGCATCAAAATGAAACAGCTGTTGTGACTACAGTGGTTCATTATAGGGGTGTGCATTCAGCATAACTGAGCTGAGGAAATACCCAAAAAATACTGTTAAGGCATTTTTCAGGTACCGGGTAAGCCAATATAGCTGAACCCGAAAAAAGACAATTTTATTCAGCTTTTATTCAGGTTCATTAAGCTATACCAAAAGTGAGCTGCCAGCCATTTAAACCTAACAGCTGACAGACAGAGACCCCAGTTTAAGCATACCTTCTCTCTCTCTCTCTCTCTCTCTCTCTCTCTCTCTCTCTCTCTCCCCCCTCCCCCAATCTGTCTGTCTGTCTCTTTCCTTCCCTAGCTGCCCTGCCATGGTGGGGTGGCTGGGGAAGGAAAGAGCAGGCATTTAAACATGCCACCTTGCTCTCCCTTCCCTCTGCATGGGTATAATAGACCCAAATACATTAGGAAATACCCAAATATTTCCCAAGTCTGAATATTGTACCAGTATTGGTGCTGAGGGAGTTTGGTATTTACTGATATTTTTCGGGTCTAATATACCCGAATCTGAAAAATACTGAATTTTTTTATTTAATACCTAGTTCATTGTAGTGTATGCCATAAACTAATTTTAAGTAACTGCCTGGGTTTTCTGCTGTAAATCCCAGTAATTTTCATTAGGTTTATTTCTGACACTGGGAAAATCCATGAAAAGCTTTGTTTTTGAAGTCCATGACTTCAGTGGAAGAGTGTTGAGCGTGTTGTACGAGACTTTGTTTGCCTTAGGGTTTGTTTGATTGTGGAAGTGGAACAGGAATCCAGCCTTTTAGAGACAGAGCACAACTCAGGTTTTAACACCAAAGAACAGTTGCTAGGAAACCGTGTTGCCCACCTGTGGGTGCCAGTACTCCATTAGGGAAACAGATGGCCATTAGCCTCAGGTGGAAGCAAGATCTGGCGCTGGTCCAGTCAGTCCCAAGGCTCCACAGCTGGAATGGGCAAACTAGATTGGAACACACTCAGACACAGCAAGCGTTTATTTTGACTTTGTGAAACCTTGTCAGACTGGTATGTGCATCACCATCTGCACAGTTCATCCCTCGTTTAATTGCTTTGATCTGTGGGAGCCGTTTATATGTTAACTTGATTCCATTTGTCCCCCTGTAATCCTTTCACGTGTATTGTCCCAATAAGCATTTTTTCTAAATATTCATTCTACAAAACACAATTTGACAGACGTTCAGGAAACAGTGGAACTTTCCGATCAGCAGTAGGTCAAATGTTAGTAACAGTTGTTAGCGAGTCCCCTCAGCACCATTATCTTGGACTCATGTCCTCTTTTTTTGGTTCATACTGAGTTCTGTTAATTCTGTTCTGATATGCAAAGATCAACTGCACCAAGAAGGCAGCAACAAAACCCGGGCTTAGGAGGTAAGAGCCATTTGCACAAGTATTTCTCAGTGAGCATAGGTCTCTGCCATAGATTAAATTCACCTGCAGCCAGACCTTCAGTGTGTATAGTTTCCCCACAGAAATGAAGGGGGTTACAGTACTTGCTTTGGGTAAGTTATGGTTAATATGTTGAGGACTGGAGTGCAAGAGCCTGGTTCTTATTTTCTGTCAGTCACCTGGTATGAAACATTTGGATTGTGGGGGAGTGGGAGGACATCTAGATTTCCAGAAAACAGAATGTTCAGATGTATGCATTATTGTCCTTCTGCATAAACATTTTGTTTAAAATGCAAAGCTTATAAGAGTGAAGTACACCTTATATGTTTCATGTAGGTGTCATAAATTATAGTGAGGCAGGTGGTCTCCTCCCGTGCCCCATTTGCATGTCCAGTTGGTGGTAATGGGTGTGCATGCACAAACAAAATATTTTTATTAATTAATCTCATTTGTAACCCACCCTCCCCACAATGCAGGCTTAAGGCGGCTCACAGTCAATGTATAAAAACAGTTAAAACAACATAAAATCATCTAAAACAATTCCATAATAACTAATACGATTTCATGAGGTGTGGAAGATGGTTAGTTAGTTATTCAAGATGGTGTACTTTCAGAGTATACTTCAAGCTTAGGTGTCCTTCTGCTCAGATCTTCCTGCGGCACAGGCTAGGTGTGCAGTCCTATCAAGTCCCCTGAATCTGGATGGGTAACCAAAAGTTTTCTGTGAAGATGGAAAAGAGATGTCAAAATGCTCTGTTATCTCTTTCTAGCAGCATCCCTTTTCAGTGACTGTACTTTTCGGAAGCGGAAAGGGAGAAAGACACTTGCTTACTTGTCCCAGTTAGCAATATGTGTCACCCTGGCAGAGTTATTTAAATTCTGTTTAGGAGATGTCAGTCCTTTAGTCACTTCCACAAGAGAACTTATATGTTGGCAAACAACTTGTCCTGAATAAAATGCTACATATTTTTTAAAAAATAATTTGTGTAAAACCATTTTTGTTAGTCCGTACAGAATGGTTTCTTCTAAAAAAAAAATGTACTCAAGCTTTTTATTCACAAAGTTAAGCTTTAAGGCAGGTCTTCAGTCGTGCGATAGGCCGAATGGTGAAAGCAGGTTTCTAATTCTGAGTTCTCTTTTCAAGGTATCCTCTGTGTAGCCGACCAGTGCCACGGTTTACGTGAGCTTGCGTTAAACTACCATCTGCTGAGTGATGAACTCCTCCTCGCCCTGTCTTCGGAAAAACATGTCCGATTAGAACACTTGCGCATAGACGTAGTCAGTGAGAATCCTGGACAGACCCACTTCCACGCAATGGAGAAGAGCAGTTGGGATGCTTTCATCAGACATTCTCCCAAAGTAAATTTAGTGATGTATTTTTTCTTATATGAAGAGGAGTTTGGTCCATTCTTTCGTTACGAGATACCTGTCACTCACCTTTATTTTGGGAGGTCAGTAAGCAAAGAAGTACTTGGCAGAGTCGGAATGACCTGTCCACGACTGGTTGAACTGGTAGTGTGTGCCAACGGATTACGGCCACTGGACGAAGAGCTCATCCGCATTGCAGAACGCTGTAAGAATCTGTCAGCTATTGGCCTCGGGGAGTGTGAAGTCTCTTGCAGTGCCTTTGTGGAGTTTGTGAAGATGTGTGGTGGCCGTCTTTCTCAGTTGTCTATCATGGAAGAAGTCCTGATTCCTGACCAGAAGTACAGCTTGGAGCAGATTCATTGGGAAGTGTCAAAACATCTTGGTAGAGTCTGGTTTCCAGATATGATGCCCACATGGTAGAGTCTCTGAGGATTTCATGTGGAACAGCACCTTATGTTTTGAGTATACCCTCTTGCATCTTTAAATCACATAAGGTTATTTAATACCATAGGGTTTTATTGTAATGTGTTCTTAGAAACGTTAATGTACTATTTAATGCTGGCTTCTAAAATCTAGGTTGAAGGGAACAATCTGAGGATGTTTAGAGCACTTACCTGTATAAAACATTTTCTAGTTTTGCTCTCCTTTCATTGAGCCAGGCTTCTAATGTACATAGACAATAACAATGCTGACTGATACTCAGATTCTGTTCCAGATTTTGCTGAGACATTAGAGCAGTGATTTCCCCCAGTATGGTGACCACCTTTTTGTTTCCTGGTCCTCACTTGCTTCTTGCCCTTAGGATCTTTCCCCCACAGCAAAGAGCCAATCTTGGCTTCTGTCTATTCCACTGGAGTAGGAGGTGCTTGAGAAGAACCAGGGAACATCACCTTCACAACTGCAAGGGGGTGCCCAGTTGAAAATGGCTGCCTTCATCACAGGAGGATGCTTGGCTTGAAACCTCCTAACATTTTGTGGAACTTCCCACCATTTAGGGATTGGTAGCAGCCATTCAGGGAGTGCCCACAGATGCAGCACTGCTGGGGACCACTGCATTACAGTATCCCCCCCCCCCCCGCTACTTTAACTTTAGGTACTGCGACTGGCTGTAACACAATTTGCAGGGAGAAGGATTTCGTTTTATTGGAGACTTGCAGTTGCTAACATCAATACAGGTTGTAAAACAGCTACTTAGACTACAAAACATACTTAAGGTTATTGCACACCATACAATAATCAATATGCTGTTAAGTATTTTGATAAAACTTATAGAGCAATACAGCTATAAGGTTGGACATAAACCTATATGTAGAGAAGGTAATCAATTGTATGCTGCTTATTAAATCGCTCTAGCAAATATTGTTTCCAAAAGCTTTTTTCCCCCCCTTTATGCATTTTTGTAAATGTGCATTTGATATTTGCAGGTTGTCAGTCTATATATAAACCTGTTTTAAGGTGTTAAAGCTCAGGAAACTAAAGTATTCTAACAGAACCATACTGTGTTTTGATGAGGGAGATCTGTGGGTTTTTCTCAAGCTAATGGTTTTACCAGACTGGCTTTAGCGATGACATGTCTGTTTTCCAATAACAGAGCAAGCCAAATATTTGTACATAAATTTTTAATGTAATAAGCGGTTTTCAAGTGTAAAGGGAGAAGGGTACTGGCTACTGGAAGGGTAAGTGACAAATGGGTTTGGGGAGCTCCTAGTGTCCTAATTGAACAGCTTGTGTCTCTTGTAATACTTCTTGGCCAATATTGCAGTCTAGAGTCTCAGGAAAAGTCGTGATCTACAAAATTGTTAAATTACTTTCATTAGCTAGAGAGGATAGGAGGCAGATCAAGATGGGTAGCTGTGTTTGTCTGTCTGTAGCGATAGAAAAGAACAAGTCCAGTAGCACCTTAAAGACTAACAAAATTTGTGGCAGGTTATGAGTTTTTGTGAGTCCCTGCTCACTTCTTCAGATAACAGCCAGAATGTCAGTTCATCTGTCCTTATATCTTGAAGAGTGGAGTAATTTCAGATGCAGAACAACAATAGCAGGCATGATTGGATTAGGGCTGATGTGCAAAGGGTTAGTAGGCGTGGAGAAACCAGAATTGGTAATGAGACAGGAAATCTAGGTGTCGATTCAGGAGGCTTTAGCATTCATTTGTTCAAACAGCAGTTTTCATAAACTGCTTGGCAAGATACGGAGCCTGTCTTCAAAGTCTGAAAGACATTATGATTTTGAATTTCTAAATTCATTGTTTTTAAAGACCCTTTGGTATTTGAAAAGAAACATGACTTTACTGGTAAAATTATCTTTACAGAACTGCAAATTTATGTTTCTCCAGAAGTATGTATATATAAAGTAGATGGCTTGGGACTTCTTGTACTTCTTTCTTTCGGGTATTTTTGTTTTGATCATAAAGTATATTAAGTGGAGTGGTAGGCTATGGGTAGGATCCACCCCACATAAGCAGGCAGATGTAATATAGTCAACACAGAGAGTAAAATTTCACTCCTCCCTGCCCCAATCCTTTTTTAGATTCAAAACAGAACCTAGCCTTGTGAATGTGGGTTTTGGGGGGTGTAATTAATAAATATACCTGCTTTATTACTATATATGCGCTGTATGTAGAGATAAGTGGGAGCAGTGAGGTGTTCTTAAGAAAAGTCTTAATCCAAAGGAAACTGCTCAGTGGCCTAGACATTTTCATGTGAAAGGTGTGTGGCCCTGTAAAGCTGAAGGATTACTTTGTGGAGTAGGCAGACTTTATTTCAGTTTGTTCAGTGTGCACTTAATATCCTTTTGGTCCGTGTGTGTTTGAAAACACATAATTCTTCTTCTGGCTTCTTAATTTCTCCTTGTGTGTGTGTATTTTTCAGTACTTGATTCTTTGACAACTGTGTGCTCTTTATGGCATAACTAAACAATCACAGTTCTTTTGAGTTAAGAATTTTCAGTTGTCAGTTGCTGTTCTTGGACCTCAGTTGCAAGAATAGGATTTGATGCTGCACAAAGTTCTGGTGTGTGTGTGTGTGTGTGTTTGTGTGGGTTAATCCACAGGCCAGTTGTCTGGATCCTGTCAAACTAGCTGAAATGGCTAGTTTGCTTGAACTGCAAAATGCCAATCCGTGTCTTGGAAAGGCTGAGTGGTGGTGAAGTATTGGTAGAACCTGAGGAGAGCAACTATTCTGTTCTCTTTGTCTGCATGAGCCTTCCATTATTATCCAAAAAATACAGAGTTGCTAACTCAGAGCCCAGATCTTAAATTAAGCTGACTCTGTGCAGTGGAGTGGAAGCCAATTCTCTCAGATTGCTTGTGTTATTCTCCTAACTTCTGAATGGAAAACCATATGGACTAGGAGGTGGAAGGTGCTGTTCTTCATAGCTGATGGGGGAGAATGGGAGGATGTGATGGTTTCATGGGAAGGAACTAAGTCATTTGCCCCACCCATACGGTTCCTTGATATAGTCAGTGCCCTGATGTGAGAGCATACCAGGGAAGTGGCTCCCATGCAGACTCTACAGAGCTACTTACTTGGGCCAAGTTGAAACGGCTTCCAGACAAACTAAGTTTTGTAACTGTGTCTCTCGCCTCAGTCAACAGTTGGCTGACATCCTTTTGTAGGTTCGCTTGCTTATTTGCAAAGCTGCTGATAAGGAGTTCTATTTAAGTCTAACTTGTATTGATCCTCCTGGCTTAAATACTGTGGATAGGAGATCTGTTGGGCTTGTATATCAAATATAAGAGCAGGTGGCTTGTCTCTGGATAAAGTTGATCTGTATGAAGTATTCCTTCTACTTTAAAAGGCCCTGTACAGGCATAATTCAAGACTAGGGGTGTGCATTTGGTAATAGCTGAACTGAACACACACACACACACACAAAATACCTGGTCGGTATTTTTTTGGGTATCACACAAGCTGAATACAGATTTTGATAGGGCATGTTTAAAATAGGGAAGGGAAAGAAAGGCATTTTAAATATGCCTGGGCTCCCTGCCTGCTCTTCTCAGCTACCCCATGTCAGTGAAAGGAAGGAAGGCAAAGAGCAGAGGCTTTCCCTTATCAATTTCACTCACAGCTGACTAGCCCTGAGTGAAACTGGCAAGGAAATCCCTATGGGCTGCCAGAGGGAAAGACAGCATTAACATGCCTCCTTTCCCTCTGGTGGCGTATATCAGACCTGAAAATATTTGGGAATACCAAATATTTCCCAAGCCCAAATACTTTATCAGTGTTGAACTGGGGAAATTTGGTATTTACTGGTATTTTTCAGGTCTGATATACCCGAAGCAGAAAAATACTGATTTTTTTTTGGCACACCCCTATTCAAGGCCCATTCAAGTTTAACTTGAATAATGATTATGATGCCTCTCACACTTGTTGGTCTTCGTGCCTGTGCTGTAGGAGCTGTCCAGAAGCCCACATTATAAGTGACATGGGAATGCCTCTTGACTTCTCCCTCTCCCCCAGTAATATGTGATAACCTTTACCTATGCCGTGCTGTTACATGTTGTGCATTTCCCCTTCTCTCCTGCCCCCTTTTATTATTATACAACTTTTAATAAGTAATGGAACATTCCCAATCATGGTAAAAACTGTACATGTGAATCTTGCCATTTGTGTTTTGTCACTCCTTCTCTATTCTGAAATAGTAGTTGGGAAAAGTTTCACCTCCTGCTTCCAGTCTGTCTGTAGACACAGCCCATTTTGGTTCTGTTGGTCTCCCCTCCCCCTCATTGTGTCATGTACACTTATCATCCATCACATGCAAGCTCTTGAACTTCAGATCTGTTAGAAAGAGGAAACAGGCATGGTGAAGGGGAAACAGGCATGGGGTGGGCTCCAGATAGATGTCTCTTTCTCTCATGCATGCACCTTCACTAATGCGCATGTGCAGCATTGCCTTCTTAGGCAGAGCTCTTGGGATCCTGGCCCATGTAGAACTGATTGATACCTAGAAGCCACAATGTTCTTGATCCAACACATAGTCTATGTAGTAAAATGTAATGTAATAGGGTTCTTGTAACTCTTTTCAAGGGCTGTAGTACATGTTAGCAGTACTTTAATCATTCTTGGCCAAAGGCATTTTACAGTTTAACATAAGTGTTAAATGAGACTAGCTAGTGATTCCTAAATTGGTCATGATTGTGTGGGGGGGAAATTATTTTTCAACTTCCTTTAAATCTGTATTGTGACTTTTACTCCCAGCAAAAATAATAGGCAAGGCTGTAAGTGAATTTTGCATCTGAATAAATGTGTCGATATTGAATTTGAACAGATGTACTATTTTACTTCAGGTATTCAAAGAACGTGAGATGGAGGGCAGGGCTAAGGTGATAGAAGGGATGGGGAGTTATTCTGGGGTAGCTAGGTTTATGCCCCAACCTGGGTAGCCCAGGCTAGCTGGATCTCATGATTTCTTGGAAATTAAGCAGGGTCAGTCCTGGTTAATATTTGGATGGGAAACCACCAAGGAAGTCAAAGGTCGCTACACAGAGGCAGACAATGGCAAATCATCTCTCTTTTTCTCTTGCCTTGGAAAAAGCTCACCATAAGTTAGCTGTGACTTTATGGCAGAAAAGGGGTTTCCATGGCAAGGAGCAGGAACGATGGCCAAGAGAAAAGACCTGTGTAACAGACTCTAACCCAGCTTCTTATCAATCTCTGAGTACCCAGGTTTCAGTAAAGCTCTGCAGAACAATATGAAAACGCCAGTTCATAATAATGAAATTCCTGAAATGATGAGACTTAACTTCTGTGAGATGCCAAGTTCCCAAGGTAGATCCTATGTACATGGTAGCCCACCACTATATCCTATATGCTAAACATAATCAAGTATCTTGATCTAGTGATAGCTCCTGTTGAAGACATACCAAAGCTCTGTGCTCATGTGTCCTTCTGCACACAGGTTTTAATGGGGAAATCGGATCCCCATGGGCAGCTTTCCTAGCGGGGAGAAATAAACTCTGGAGTTCTCCAAGAAAACCTGTACTGGGAACAGTTTTATTTCTTCATAAATGATTGGGTGGGGGAAGTGGACACAGTTTGTAGACAATTGCTCAGAATTGCAGCAACGCAACCAAAATGCAAACAAGCAGTGCCCCCTAGGGCAGAAAGATGGCAGCTGCACTGATGGGAACCGGATTGACTGACCAAGGAAGAGATTTGGGGGTAACGGTGGATATCTCAGTGAAAACATCAATGTGATGTGTAGCAACACCAGAAAGGGCATATTCCATATCAGTGACTGTTAGTAAAAGTAGTGTATCTGTATTATCGTATTTCCTTTATGGAAACCTGTGCAGTGGTTGTCTTTGGAATCCTGGGGACAGATCTGGTTGATTGCAAAAGATACCAAGCTAGAAATGGCAATGGAACAAATTGGTCAAGAATTTGGTGCACCTTCTCTACGAGGAATAACTGAAACATTCCTCTACGAGGAATAACTGCAACATTGTTTTATCAGAAGCAATGATTATTTGAAGGAAGAACATGACAGGTTTATTAAATTAATGAATGTCATTAAAAAGGTCTTTCGTTCTCATAATGCCAGAGCTCCAGGTCATATCATGAAATTGGCCAATGGATACAGGACAAACCAGAGAACAATCCTGCCTATGAGCTGCTCGGAGGCGTGGGGGTTGACCAGTGTTAGAAAGAAATTGCTCTTTGGGCTACATGGATCCAGCTGTTCTAGTAGGATAGAGTTTATGGGGTAGAGGCTGCCATTCTCTACTGCCAGTTGAATTCAGTAGATGGAATGTGCAAGCAGACCAGCTTGGGTATACTTGTCGGGTGTGTGTTCCACAAGAGGGAGTGCCATTTTTTGTTACAGTGGCGCTGCTCTGGTGAGCCGAGAGCATTTCTCCTTTTGTTGTCTCTACAGCATGTGTTGTCACCCATCCATCCATCAACCCAAACAATATGCCAGGGAACCCACACCCAGCTGATTTGTTAGAATTATGACTGTTTTAATGTTTATTATTTTAATTGTTTAATTTTAATTGTATTTATTGTATGCTTTTATGATGTTACCTGCCCTGAGCCCTCTCGCCGGATGGGCGGGCTATAAATACAAACAAACAAATACTCTGCACATTCCCACAATTGGGTTCTGCACCTGTACAGAGCAATTGTGGGAACTTCCTGGACCAGCATCCGAAGAGCCCAATTGCTGGAATTATGAGTTCCTGTTGAGCTTTCCTTTTTGCTGCTAGTGTGTACGTGTTATAAAGCAAGGGGTGCTGTGTGTCATCCAGCTCTTTTGCGTGCCTGGTGAGAGGAGCTGGGAGATTGGTATGGTGGTGGTGAAGAGAAGTTTTGGGTTTTTTTTAGCACAGGTGAGCTTGAGAGCCTTGCAAAAAGCTCTGCTTTGTTGTGTCCCCCCCCCCCAAAAAAAAAAAAATCCGGCCTCAAATGCTCACCTTGTAGCACAGCACAGAGCCTCCTTTGCCTGTAAAAGGTCTTATTTGTCTCTTTCTCCACCAGCCCTTTGGCCTTTCGGTGCTCCATGCAAGTGTATGGAGATATAGAACCTCCTCTGGAAAAACTGCTTTGTTTCTATGTAAAAGGCTGGGCTGAGCGGTGGCAGAATGAGGCTGCTGGGAGTGCATGGTGAGAAGAAAAGGAGAAAGCACGTTGAGCTATTTTGTGTGCGTGAAAACAGAATAAACCTACTTGTGTTGGCTTGTCTCCTCCCTACAGCGCACCTGTTGCTCATTATGGGCCTCCTGCCTCTCTTCGGTTTGCTGCTGCTACCATTGACACCAGCCAGGTTGTAACTGACTCCCCTTCCTGTCACATGACTTCCCATCACATGTAGGGATGGATCCGGAAAGGCTGGTGACTGCTGTGCCAGAGCTTCAGTAAAGAAGCCTTGACTCCTCCTTCTACATGTATTGTAAGGAGCAGAAGGCTCTTGATTGTTATGTGCAGGTGTGGAACAGTCCAGGGGTTTGGCCCATAACTAGAATAGTCAGGGCATACATGAGTTCATGACTGGGATGGGTGGGGAATACATGCATTGCCAGGTTCCTATCACAAGCAAGCTTCATTGGCTGGAGCGTGAAGCTCTCATAGATTGGGGTAAGTGCTGTCATGTGGGGAACACTGTTCCCTCTAAACTGAATTAGTGTAAACTAGCTCACAGTTTTTTAGCCTCTGGCTCACAGATTTTTGTCTCAGCTCAGGAAGGATGGCTCCAGACCAGGCTAATTTATGCAGCATCCAGATCGCTCGCTCACGACTTTAATGCCATGTGCTCAGAAAGTTGGATTTTTGCTTGCAAGACTCCACAGCTTAGAGGGAGCGCTGGTGGAGAACCTGGTGATACGACACTGAACAGCAACATTGACA
Organism: Gekko gecko; assembly: GCA_029375565.1. Classification (NCBI taxonomy): domain Eukaryota; kingdom Metazoa; phylum Chordata; class Lepidosauria; order Squamata; family Gekkonidae; genus Gekko; species Gekko gecko. The sequence goes on along the minus strand of JAPDNY010000004.1, from coordinate 168,980,949 downwards.
GTATTAGTTCTACGCGTTAACTCTGTAGCTTTGGAAAAAGGAGATATTTGCTAACTCCAGTGCAATCCTAAACAGTGTTATCTTCTTCTATATCTGTTAAAGTCAATAGGCTTAAAAGGGTGTAACTCACCTTAGGGGTGCACTTATTTATAAAAAACAAAATGTAATTGAGCTTTGAGTCCCTTTTTACATGTGCAGTAAGTTATCACAAGCAGGCCAGCACTGGAATCTTAGAAAAAGCTACCTACCTGCAAAACATAACAGCTCCAGCTGTCCTGGGAAAAGTGATTTATGACCATACCTTGCTGATTTAATTACCTTCCTCCTTATCTCGAGAGATGCCACACAGCAGAAGACACACGTAAAATTCAAAACTGTTGGGGAGGCAGGGTGGGGTGAGGGAGAGCAATTACTTGTTGTCTTAATTATTAAAAGGGCAGATCCCTAAACTGCTCCTTCCTGCAAATCATTTCCTCTAACCTAGAAATACACAGTAGTTAAATGTGTGTTGTTGTTGCATAATGAGGGAAATGTATGCCAGAGAAAATTATCCTGGACACTTTCCTTTAGGTCTTGCCAAAGACCTTCTGTCTGTAATATGAGGGGATTATGTTTATGACTACCTGGATATTCTGTTCCCCCCCCCCCCCGGTCTTCCACTTCTGCTGTAATGAAAGTTTCTGGAGTTTAAACCTGCTGGATTATTACACCTGTTCAATCCTTTAATATCCTAATCCCATCCATTTTTTCACACAATGAAATCAGAACCTGAAGAATGATTGCTAATTTTAAAAAAACCCACTCAAACCCCTATTAAGCTTCTGAATTCCTTATTCATAGTTCTCTCTCCTGATGCCTACGTAGCAGATTGTTTCAGAGGTCAGTTGTGTTGGTCTGCGGTCGAACAATTAGATTTGAGTCCAGTAACACCCTAGAGCCCAACAAGAGTTTCGGGGCGTAAACTTTTGAGAGTCTGTACAGCCGAGTTATGTGGAAATCAGCTTGTGAGCACGGCTGAGCAGGAGGTTGCATTTTATAAGCAAGACCATCTTTGCTGTGAAGAGCAACTGGGGAGTTCAGCTTTACCTATTAACCTTACGGGCATGTTTATAAAGAAGCTTTTTCTAAACAAGCGCACTCTGTAAGATCCGAACCACCCCTTTCAGTCAGCGCTGTGGCTCTGCACGGATGGTGGGAAGTGCTGTCAAGCTGCAGCTGACTTGCAGTAGCTCTGTAGGGTTTTGAAGGCAAGAAATGTTCAGAGGTGGTTTGCCATGGCCTGCCTCTGTGTAGCAACACTAGCCTTCCTTGGTAGTCTCCCATCTAAGAACTAAGAAGGGCTGACCCTGCTTAGCCTCCAGGATGTGACATGAACAGGCAAACCTGGCTCTAAATTACAAAATAATTAAGTAAAGAGCCCAGTAGCACCTTTATGACTAACAAAAACTTTATTGTAGCATAAGCTTTCGAGAAACATTGCTCTCTTCGTCAGTGAAGAGAGCCGTGTTTCTCGAAAGCTTATGCTACAATAAAGTTTTTGTTAGTCTTAAAGGTGCTACTGGGCTTTTTACTATTTTGCAGCAGCAGACTCACATGGCGAACTCCTCTGGATCTAAACTAATTACGGGAACTTATTTCTGTCCGCCTTCTTTTGTTTGGACCCAGATTGTCTTTTCACCTCTACATGAAGAGCATCATTATCCCTCCTCCCACAGAGAGGACCCCCAAGAACAGGATTTCGGGGGGGGATCCGGGGCTGCCACGGGAACAGGAGGCAGGAAAGTTGTGCTCCACAGGGGGTATCCTTGCACACACAAAAATGTCCAAATCCATACTCCTGATGCAGAAGGAAAACTCGCATAGCTCCTTCTGTGCCCACACTGTCCACTGTGAACAGTTCTGATGACCTTGTTGCTTAGGAAGTGCTATCATGCGGTATTTACATAGGCCATTTCTGCTCTGAATACTTAATTAAAGAATTGGTCTCAATCAGGCATAAGGCACCATTTTGGAAGAGTACGCCTAAGGAGCACACCCAGCTGTCTACTGCCTTAGAGTACAGTAGAGGTGAGTCAGCTCAGTATTATGAAAGACTCTCTTGCTGTTACTCAGTGCAAGACAAGATGGGCTGGATTGTAAATTAAATCTTCCTCACGGGGTGCTCTCTCCTGATAGAAATAAAGACATTCACCAGCGCTTGGACCGTTTTCACAACAGGGTTGTATTTGTCGATGTCCTTTGTGATGGAGGATCCCGTCTTCTGGCTTTTGAACTAGGTAATGGGATTTCCTCATAGGCTATTTTGACAAAAGGAAATTTCACAGGTAAAAACCAGTATTCCAAGTTGTAGAAGAGGTAGAATTGATGCTTCAGAATCACTTCGTTGACTATTGTCAAGAAGTTTCTCAAGAATTCTTCGATTGAATGATGGGGTGTGAAGGGAGAATAGAAGTCTTTGATAGCCACGGCGAGCGTTTTGTTGCCTTGGGGTCCGAAGATGGAGGTTTCGTTCCCGAGACAAATGGGCTCTCCACTGAAGAGAGTAAGGGTGGTGTAATTGGTTTGTATCCTTTTGAAAACTGCTCCCATGTCAGCCAGTTTTTGATACAGTCTGAGGACAAATTTGGAGCACTCGTAGGCTTCAAACCATACCCTGGCATGTTCCTCTGGACTCTCTTTGACCATCCAGGTCTCGTAGTAAATTCCAGTTCTGTTGTCGTAATCCACCCATTTTGCCATCTGGTTAAACATAGCTCCTACAGAGGGGGGTGGGCAGAGAGAAACAAAACACAGTTCATTAGTATCACCTGAGAGGGAGAAGAGACAGCGTCCATTCCCTAATAGTAGCAGATGTCTAGTTTGCATTTTTCTTTTTCTGCATGAGGCCTTCTGCTTTTTCCAGTCACAGGGGGATGGCAGGTCCTATGCCCGGCATTAAAACCCTGCCTATTATCTTATCGAGCCACCCTTTTGCATGCATGAGGTTTAACAGCAAATGCTTGCTGTTGGCTTTGTTTCTCTCACCTGTGTCTTTTAAGTAGAAAATGTGACCGGCAGTGCATCAGCAGGAATTACAGTCTTTGTAACCATAAAGACTAGAAGCTTGCTTTAAAAAAAAATAAAGTTGAAATTCTCAACAAACTGAATGAAATACTTTTATTCTGCATCGCCAAAGAACTGGATGCATAATTCTGATTGGAGTGTGGCTGATAGGTAATCTGGCATGAGCCAAAGGCCAAAAGCAGTTTGAGGACAAGCCTGGCACCTTGCCACTGACCCTAGTGTGAGTAACCGTGCCTTCCGCATGAGCAGCTTGCCTGACCTGCTGTTCAAGCTGTCCCACCTAACAGGGAAGTTACAGGTGAATAATACAAAAAAATTGAAGTGACGGAAGGAAAAGTTGCACTTTATGGATTTGCAGCAGTCTTAAGTGTGTGGACTGGCCCTGTTTTTCATGTACCCTCTCCGCCACAATCCCTTGATGCCACCTCTTCCTCTTATCCATTCCTAACACAGGCAAACACGAGATTGTGTCCCAACTAGGGATGGGCACAAACCAGGAAAATGTGATTTGGTTTGTCATCTAGTTGGCTATGAATTTGGTTTGTGGCCCTGCCAACCCCTTAAATGGGGTTTGTAGAAGACAGCCTGACACAGCTGAAAGGTGGGGAGCATCTCCCTGCCGCTCAGCTGTTTTTGCAGCTTTCATACAGAACAGAAAGCAGGGGGTTAAAGGGACTCGGAGTCCGTTTAGAAACTCTGCTTTCTGTTCTATTGAAGTTTGTGATGGTGAACCTGTCGCAAACCATGAACATAGCAAAATTCTTAATGAATTTTGCTTCATGGTTCAGTCCATGCCCATCCCTAGTCCCAGCAGCCTGATGCTTTAATTAAAACAGGCACAGGTTGCTTTTCATTGGAAGGTTTTTCTGCAGGACCATAAGGCATTGAGCCCAATCTTAGCTATCCAGTTCAAATGGGAATATGCAGTCGAATCTCTCCAGATTGATATCAGAGGGATTTAAGAGCTTAACTTTAGCCATATTCTAACACCTGGGCTCTCCAGATGAAACCAAGAAATTAGGTTTCTGATCCAAATACACAGGAACCACAAATCCTATAGTCTTGAAGACCTCAAATCTTTATGTTCTTTAAAGATTTTGAACTCCAGTTGTTACCAACTTCTTGAAACCTGTAATTTCAGGATTAACAATCCCAATTCCTGATCTTAAGTATCAAAACACAACTAGAAATTCAAGCTACTGCCACATGATGACTGTGCAGGGGCCTGCCCATGTTTATTCCCCCCCCCCAACCCCTTCCCAGCATGTTATGTCCCTCCCCACCCCTCACCCTTCCTGGGCATCATTTTGTCCCTCCTCTTGAGAGCTGCCATATGTAAAACGGGACAGGTGGAACAAGACTAATCCTGGGAATAACAACCCTCATTAAGAACATAAGAGAAGCCAATGTTGGATCAGGCCAATGGCCCATCCAGTCCAATGCTGTGTCACACAGTGGCCAAAAATACCAGGTGCCATCAGGAGGTCCAGCAGTGGGGCCAGGACACTAGAAGCTCTCCCACTGTTGCCCCCCCAAGCACCAAGACTACAGAGCCTCACTGGCCCCAGCCTGAGAGTTCCTATCTATACCTTGTGGCTATTAGCCACTGATGGACCTCTGATCCATATGCTTATTCAATTCCCTCTTGAAGCCGTCCATGCTTGTAACTGCCACCACCTCCTGCGGCAGTGAACTTCATGAGTTAATCACTCTTTGGGTGAAGACAGACTTCCTTTTATCCATTCTAACCCAACCACTCAGTGATTTCATGGAGTGCCCACGAGTTCTTGTATTGTGAGAGGGAGAAAAGTACCTCTTTCTCGATCTGCTCTATCCAATGCATAATCTTATAAACCTCAATCATGTCACCCCTCAGCCAACAATTTCTCCAAGCTAAAGAGTCCTAAGCGCTTCAACCTTTCTTCACAGGGAAAGTGTTCCAACCCTTTTATCATTCTAGTTGCCCTTTTCTGCATTTTCTTCAATGCTATAATATCCTTTTTGAGGTGGGGTGACGAGAACTGTACACAGTACTCCAAATGTGGTTGCACCATTGATTTATACAGGGACATTATGATACTGGCTGATCTGTTTTCAGTTCCCTTCCTAATAATCCCCAGAATAGCATTGGCTTTTTCTATTGCAGTCACACATTGTCTCAACATTTTCAGTGAGTTTATCTACTACGACTCCAAGATCTCTCTCTTGGTCAGTCTCTGCCAGTTCAGACCCCATGACTTCTATTCGGCCATGATCATGTAACCAGTGGGTTTGTTACCACTTGAAAATTGACTCTGATTTACTGCTAGGTGCCTGCTGCCACTGATTAACTTTACTCCAGCAGTAATTTAATTATGTTACCTCTAGGGCACTTGAAAGACTATGCAGACAGTTTAGGAGTTGAGCTAAATCCTCTGCATACAATGCTGCTTTGAAATGCAGAAATTTTTTTTAGGTTGCCATGTCTACTAAGATCGTGAGACAGCCAACCCTTCTTCTGAGTCAAAATCAGCAAGAAACGGGAATGGTTTGCTTTTCTTTTTGGATAAAATAGTAATAGAAGGCAAAAGCAAGTGTAGTTAACAGACTGGCCAATTACAACTTGCCAAAAAGCTGAAGAACATGTAATAGAGAATAATGTATACCAAGTAGCTACAGTGCAAAAGTACAAAATGTAAACAACAGAGAACTGGTAAGCTGTTGATTGGACTTATACATTGAGCTTGCGATTTCTTTGTATGGCTCTCCTTTTCTTAATTAGTTACATATTTTATTATAGAACACCCTGATGAAGGATGAACTTTGAAACGCTGTTTTGAAATATCTGGACACAACGTTGAATTATTTAGTAGTCCTCCATTGTTTAGACATTGTAGCACATACCAGTTCTCTGTTGTTTACATTTTGTACTCTTTCACTGTAGCTACTTGGTATACATCATTCTCTATTACATGTTCTTCAGTTTTTTGCCAAGTTGTAATTGGCAAGTCTGTTAACTACGTTTGTTTTTGCCTTCTATTACTATTTCGACAGCAACTTGCAGCCAATTTATGGCAACCCCGCCGGTTTTCCAGAGAAGTGGCTTGCCATTGCCTGCCATGGGCAGCCTCTGCATAGCAACCCTGGGCTTCCTTGGTGGTTTCCCATCCCAATACCAACCAGGGCTTACCCTGCTTAGCTTCCGAGATCTAACAAGATTGGGCTAGGCTAGGTTATCCAGCTCCAGGCAATAACTGAGCACTATCAAGCTGGACGTTTCAAGGCAAGAGATAAGCAGAGGTGGATTGCCACTGCCTTCCTCTGCGTAGCAACCCTGGCCTTCATCCATGGTCTCCCATCTAAGGACTGACTATGGCCAATCCTGCTTAGCTTCCAAACTTGGATGAGCTCACACCTGTCCGGGCTGTGTAGGCTGTTACACGGTTTGCCCAGCAGTCAAGAAGAACACAAAAGTAAAAAGCCTTACTTCTAGAGGAAAACTGCTCCTGTTTAGAAGGGGTGTGTGTGCATGCACTGAACAGGCTTCTGGAGGCAAACTTTGACAGTTCCATAGAACACAAAAGTGCCCTAAGGTCATCTGTACCCGTGGGACTCACTCCACATCTCACAGAGACCTACACTGGCAATTGCCATTAATCTAAACAGCTATGTTTATTTCCATCCCTAGCATGAGGCCTTGCAGCTCTGGGAGCTTTGCCCTGTTCCTCCAGTGGTGGATATTTCAAGGTGGGAAGTACCTGCCAACCATGAGCCCAGCTAGGCAAGGGCCTTGCCCACCTTCCTGAAACATGGGGCAGGGGCCATGTTGGGGAACAATGCTCAGAAGAGCCACAGGTAGACCCTGAGCCACTGGCACTGAATGAGCATCACTGATCTAGACATGTGAATACAATGCCTGTGTTTTGTGTGGGTTAACCCCAGAATAATAATCGTGCAATAAATATGTCCTAAATGCGTAAGTTTGGTTTTTTTACCCGAGATGGTAGAAACTGGAACCAAAGTCCCGTTCTCTTTCCAGTGGGCGTCGTCAATCCCTTCGTAAAAGCAGGCAGCTCCTTGATTGCACCAGAAGGGGGCCGGCACGTCAGGGCGGAGGTGCGGAAACGTGCAGTTCCCCAGCTGGAACAGCTCGTACCATTCCATCGTATAGTTCTTCCCTGTTACCAGACTCTTGAAACCAACCGCATCGTGCATGACTCTCTGGAAAGAAAGAGAACAGCGGGCCCACTGTAGCCGTTGACCCAAAAATGATTCCCAGAGAAAGATTCTCAGAATAGGACGCGGTGGCTTCTTCGTGGGCTCTGTGCATCATGCTGAACTGAGAATTCCGACTCAGAGACTCCGCAGTGCACGCCCAAAGGGGAGAAGTTGCGTCTTCCTATTGGGTGGTCCTTCACCCACTGCCCTGGTTTAAGCCTTGACCAGGAACTTGTTCCTCATAGATTGCCGAGCTTGGGTTCCTTCACATAGTTTGCTGAGCTTGAGTTCCTTCAGAGATTTAAAACAATGGACCCCCCAGGACAGAACAGCGACGTAGGATTCTTGTCTCACTACAGATGCTAATTTTCTGTGGCCAAGCATTTCTTCTCTGCTTTAAGTTAAGCTGATTACAATGTGCACTGTAGCTCTGCATCCTGTTTTCGTTCTTGGCAGCAACCCTCCCCCCTTCTGACCAGAAGATACGGACTCCGAGATCTCCCTTCTCACTTGCATCTGATGTGAAGGGAGCTTTATTATTTATTTAATTAAACTTATGAATCGCCCACCCTGCAAAGCAGGCTCTGGGCGACCAACAACATTTTAGACATTTAAAAATTACATTGATATGTAATTAAAATTACGGATAGTCACCAGAAATTAAAAACCATCGAGATGGTGCTATAACCTTCCATTGCCGGTCACACCACTGTCCCCACATGGCAGGGCAGGGTATGTGGGGGCCACAGAAGGAAAAGAAAGAGGGTTGCCAGTCAATGCTCCCTCTAAGCTGTGGGGTCTTGTGAGCAAAAATTCTACTTTGTGAGCTATGGGCATTAACGTTGTGAGCAAAGCGATTTGACTGCTGCATAAATTAGTTTGCTCTGGAGCCGTCCTTCCTGAGCCAAGACAAAAACTTGTGAGCCGGAGTCTAAAAAACTGAGCTAACTCATACTAACTCAGCTGAGAGGGAACACTGATGCCAGTCTTAATCTCCTGTTGCTGCCCTCAACCGAATGCCTGCTGGAACTGCATCAGATCCTGCAGGGCCCTGAGGTTATTTGGCAGAGAATTCCAGCAGGTTGGGGCCAGGACCGAGAAGGCCTTGGCCCTGGTTGAGGACAGCCGGATCTCCCACGGGCCAGGGGTCACCAGCAAGTTGTATCAGCTGATCTCAGCATTCTTCTGGGGGGCATATAGGCGGAGACGGTCCCGAAGGTATGTGGGCCCCTGACCACTCAAGGCCTTGAGTATGGAAAGCTTATACCCCAAAATCTTGTTGGTCTCTAGGCTCCTACTGGACTCTTACGTGTTTCTCATAAACGCTCACCATGCATGGCTGACTGGGCGCTACCATTTCTGAAGTCGTAAATTGTACTAACGAAGTTTCAGCCTGGGATGGGCGCCTCTGGACCCTGGCAAAGGCATTTGCCCACCCGCCTCCTGCAGCTTGGTTTCAGTCCCCAGGCGGTGTGTTTGCCCCCATTATGGCTCACCCGTGACAGGGAGCAGAAAAAGAGATTGGATTTATACCCCGCCCTTCACCTGGAGCCTCAGAGCAGCTTACAAACTCCTTTCCCTTCCCCTCCCCACAACAGACACCCTGTGAGGTAGGCGGGGCTGAGAGAGCTCTTTCTAGAATTGTCCTTGAGAGAACAGCTCTGACAGAACTATGGCTTGCCCAAGGTCATCCAGCAGCTGCAAGTGGAGGAGTGGGGAATCAAACCCAGTCCTCCCAGGTTAGAATCTGTGCAGATAACCATTACACCAAACTGGCTCTCAGCAGAAACGTGGACCAAAACTTTCCCTTGCATTTTCTCAGTGGACAGACCACATCGATTAGCAATTTTCTCGTTCCTCGGGCTCCACTGCTGTTTATATTCATCTGCTTTTAAATGCTCAGCCTGAAGAAAGCTACTGATCAAAGCAACAGCAACTGACAGCCCATTCCTATGCCAAATTAAGCATGACTCAATGCATTAAAATTATAACTGGCTTAGATATGCCAGCTCTGCAAAACAGTGGCTTGTTAAGGAATTAAAATGCAGAGTTTAAATACATGCCAGATGAAAGAGTGAGCCAGTTTATAGTCAGGATTCACAATATGCAGCCACTTCCGTACGAAGCCATCTTTCGCAGCGTCCGACCACCAAGCCCAGGACTGCCTACCCCAGCATCTCTCTCAGACGTCTGGCAGGGCCTTTCCAAGGTCATCTTTTTACTGGAGTTGCCGGGATGCCAGTTGCCGGTGCCTCATTTTTCTGATACTGCGTAAGTTTGTTCTGAGTGACCCCTTAGTGAAGTCAAGGGACTTGGCTACCACAAACACGTACGCGGGACTTCAGCCAAAAAAACAATCTCCAGACTGACAGTGCCAGAGTGCTAATTGCGTTGTAATTGGATAAATATAGTGTTTTATTGCAGGGTGTCAAGGATGATGGGTAAGGTACGATAACATAAAATTCCCCTCCTGCTACTTTCGTCTATAGTGGTAGGGTTCTGGGAAGTCTGTACCATGCAGTTAATGTGTAGACAATCCCTAAGCAAAAACAAGCCCTAAGCAAAAACAAACCTTAAAAACCAGAGAAACACATCGATGCTGCTATCGTACCCTGCCAGTAATTAGCATGGCCCAGGAGAACAGCTTTAATTTGTCTTGTTTTGTTTTTTATAATCCCAAAGTGTGAGGAAAGATTCCCAAAGAGGCCAGGAGAATGGCAGGAATGCAGCTAAATGAACCAGGAGTCCCCCTGGCATTTTAGAGACTAACAATTTATTCCCGCCTAACCATCTTGAGAATCAGGCCTCACTTCATCAGGTGCATTGGAGTGCAGATGCCAGTATGCTGATGTGTTGTGCTTTTTCAGGGGAGGGGCCTCAGGCTGAGACCCTGGAGAACCACTGTCAGTCTGAGAGGACAGTCCTGACCTTGATGGAGCAGTTGTCTAACCCAGGGGAAGGCAGTCACAGTGGGTTAATGGCTCAGTGGTAGGGCACCTGCTTGGTACACAGAAGATCCCAGGTTCAACCACTGGCATCTCCAGTTAAAAGATCTGGCAGTAGGTGATGAGAAATACCTCTGGCCTGAGACCCTGGAGAGCTGCTGCCTGTCTGAGCAGCCAATACTGACCAAGGGGAGGGCAGTCACAATGAGCCACGGCTCTGCTTGGCATGCAGAAGGTTCCAGGTTCAACCCCCGGCATCTCCAGTTAAACGTTTTGGCAGAAGGTGATGAGAAATACCTCTGGCCTGAGACCCTGGAGAGCCGCTGCCAGTCTGAGCAGCCAATACTGACCAAGGGGAGGGCAGTCACAATGAGCCACGGCTCTGCTTGGCATGCAGAAGGTCCCAGGTTCAACCCCCGGCATCTCCAGTTAAAAGTTCTGGCAGAAGGTGATGAGAAATACCTCTGGCCTGAGACCCTGGAGAGCCGCTGCCAGTCTGAGCAGACAATACTGACCTAGATGGGCTGATGGTCTAATTCGGCGTCAGGCAGCTTCATGTGTGTTCACGTGTACTGTGGTAAAAGTCTGGGGAGGGGAAAGAGCAGCTTACCAGGTGGCCCAGGAGAGCTCCATATTTGAACTCCCAGACGGGTGCTTGCATCCGATACACCTCGAAGACATCTTTGTCGTTCATTACCGGAATCGAAGAGCCAGTTGGACAGAAGGTGTAACGAGCCTGGCAGTAAGGATCTGCTGGAGGCCGGTGATCAAAGCGCCTGCATTAAATTGATATAAGTATGTTTAAAAAGACACTCTTGTTAGTACACAATAAGCTCACAGCGGGAACCTCCCTCTTGCCTGCACCGGCAACAAGTTCCCCTTTGGCCATGTCACACATGCCTGTGCGGTAACTTGGAACATGCTGCCAATTCCTGGCATGAACCATCCCTCCTGGAAAACACTGAGGAGCAAGCCACACCAGGGCTTCTCCATGCATCCCATGCTAAATATTCGTGGTGCCACTTCAGGATGCCCAGTGTTCATGGCAGACTATTCAACCCAAGTAGACATTTTTCCCTATGGGCCAAAATCAGTAAAGGAAAGAGAGCGGCCAGCGTGCTGCAGGGATCAGAGTGTCCAACTAGGACCCAAGAGAGCTAGGCTCAAATCCCGCCTCTGCTATGAAGCGTTCTAGATGACCCTGGCAGGGTCTCATGCACACTCAGCCCAGGGGTTGCTTGGGGCCAGAGCGCGCCGGAGCACCACTCTGGCAGCCCAGGAGCCGGCACAAATGGCGCTGGCGGCAAGCCCCCCCCAAGCTCCTTCTGTCTAGAGTCCATAGAAGACAATGGAAAGATCACACCGCCAGTGCGGCGCGACTCCAGAGAGAAGGGGTTTATACTTTAAACCCCTTCTCTCTTTGCTTCCCTCCCCCAGTCCGCCTTGGCAGGCCAGCTGAGGAAGCAAAAGGCGGACTGGGGGGGTAGGGGCATCCCCTTCCCCAGCCGGCCTGCCAAGGCGGGCTGGGGGGGGAAGCTAAGAGACAAGGGGTTTAAAGTTTAAACCCCTTCTCTCTGGAATCGTGCCACAGTGGTGGCACAATCTCTCCACTGAATTCTATTCTATGGCCCCATAGAACAGAATGGAGAGATTGCTGCAGTGACGTGACTGAGAGAAGGGGTCACAAGGCGTGGTATATGCTAATGAGCTATTATGCTAACAGCTTATTAGGTATGCTAATGAGCTCTTGCAGCTCTTTTTCTACGAAATGATCCCTGACTCAGCCTAACACACCTTCTCACAGGGTTGTGCTGATTATGCAAAGCAGAAGGTAAACCCACTTGGAATTTTCTGGAAGAACATTTTTGAAAAAATGCACTAAAGTCAATTTTTTTAAAAAAACTTCCTTTCCTTCTGCACCCGCAAGGCAAAGGAGGGCAGCAGCACTCTAAGCTACAAGGGATGGGCCGCGGCTCAGCGGTAGAGCCTCTCCTCCTTAGCATCCCAAGTTCAACCCCTGACATCTCCAGTTCAAGGACCAGGCAGACCAGGAAGCACTGCTGTCAGTCGGATCTTGATGGACCACTGGTCTGAATCAGTATGAGCCCCCTTCACCTGTTCAAAGTCAGTCTGTCTGCTTTACATGAGTAATAAATGCCAGTTATATTGATATAATTGGATCACTTACCTAGAAGAAGAGAAGGAGGAGATTGGATTTATACCCCACCCTTTACTCGGAGTCTCAGAGTGGCTTACAAACTCCTTTCCCTTCCCCTCCCCACAACGGACACCCTGTGAGGTAGGTGGGGCTGACAGAGCTCTTTCGAGAGCTGTCCTTGAGAGAACAGCTCCGACAAAACTATGGTGTGCCCAAGGTCACCCAGCAGCTGTGAGTGGAGGCATGAGGAATCAAACCCAGTTCTCCCAGATTAGAGTCTGCACACTTAACAACTACACTGAACTGGCCAAGACTGAGTGTCTGGCTGTTCCACACCAACCTTAAGGCAACCTTAGTCCCTGCTGATTCTTCTTCCCTGCTAGGAATATCAGCCTCCAGGTGAGACCTGGGGAGCCCCCAGGAATTATAGCTCATCTCCAGACTACAGAGGTCAGTTCCCCTGGAGAAAATGGATGCTTTGGAGGGTGGACTGTACGGCACAATACCCCACTAAGGTGCCTGTCCTCCCCAAGCTCCACCTCCAGATCTCCTGGAGTTCCTCAACCTGGCTCTGACAACTTTAACCCCCATTCCCTGGCAAACCCTATCCCTGCCCGATGGCTGCTGCGGGCAGAGGGGCCAAGTGATCGAGTACCTGGTGCTAACTGGCGTCTCTGCTCTTGCACCACCAGCCCATCCCGAGGTCCAGGGACGCAGACCGACCCGCTAGCCAGCCAAAGAAGCACCTTTGCTGGGTCTGCAGATATGCCTCCCGTCCCGACCTTCCCGGTGCAGCAGAGTCACCCATAGGTGTGAGACTCACCTGTAAGGCACGGGCCATTGCGGCGGCGATAGCCGCGAGGACCCCGTCGCCAAGCCCAGGAGCAGCGGACTCAGGCAGAAGGCCAGCCAGGGCCGCAGCGCTCCCCCACTTACACCCACCACCGTCATCCTCCCGAAGAAGGCAGCACTCCAGCTCCTCCAGCACCGCTCACTGAAGCTGGTTTATGTTGAGGGCACGCCCTACCCTGCCGTCAGCTGACATCCAGCCAGTCACATGACAAGGGGGTTTTCCGCTTGCGCATGCTCATTGCGGACGTTGAAGCAGGAAAGGGAAGAAGGGACTGGGACGCCGGGCGCAGTCCGGGTTCTCTTGCAGTGCGCCGACGTAGCCTGCTGCCTTGTGTGTTCGTATTTTGGGGAGTGAGCCAATGGGACGTTTAATTATTTATTATTTTCATCTTTCATTTATAGCCTGTCTTTCTCCCCCAATGGGGACCCAAAAGGGCTTACATCCTTCTCCTCGCCTGCATTTTATCCTCACAACAACCCCGTGAGGTAGATTTCGGGGAGGGGATCGCTGTGTTGGTCTGAAGCAACAGAAGGAATGCAGTGGCACCTTTAAGGCCAACCAAGTTTTATTCAAGGTATAAGCTTTCGTGTGCAGTGTGCATTCACACAAAAGCTTATACCTTAAATTAAACTTCGTTGGTCTTAGGCATCACTGGACTCAAACTTTGTTCCGTGAGTTAGGTTAGGATGAGAGAGTGTGACTCGTTCAAGGTCACCAAGCGAGCTTTCATAGCGCTGGATTCGAACCCAGCTCTCGCAGATACTAGCCCAGCATTCTAACCACAACACTGCACTGGCTTTCTCATCAGACTGCGCTGTCAGTCCGATTTTTTTTTTTTTTTAAGGTACCGGTGTTCGATTTGGCTGCAACGGACTATCCCCCCCTCCCCCATGAGCACCTAACTTATACTGAAGTTTTAGGGTCCATCAAGGTCCAATATCCTCTACCCCTCCAAGGTCTCAGACAGAGGTCTTTCACCTACTGTCAGATCCTTCTAGCTGGAGATGCCGGGGATTGAACTTGCTGAGAATCTTCCACTCAGCCGTAGCCCCTCCCATGCCCCCGACTGACCTTATTTTCAAAGGAGCCTTGCACCGTGCTTTTGGCCAGCAACATTCTTCTCTGTGCTTAACCCACACGTTTCGTTGTTTAGCGCCCCACCCGAGTTCTTTGCAACCTGGCTCACTTTTTTGAGCTGTTTTAGTTGGTGCTAACAAAGGTCTGCTTTTTTTTTTTTTTTTAGAAACAGACCAGCGCGACAACCAGCGTGCGTTGTGCGTGTGTGTGATGCTCCCTGTGCGTGTGCTGTCTCCCTATGCATGACCGCCTTCTTATGAAGATGCACATAGGAACGACCGGGGGGGGGGGGCTCTCCCACCCCGAGTCCCAGATGTTCTTGCCAACCAGCCCAAAGCAAAACCTTTGCATTGCCAATTACGCGCAGTGGGAGGACACGCGTGTGCGCTCTCAGAACCCCCACCTCCCCCGAAACAGTCGGGCCCGGTGCAGAACACAAAAGGCAGTCCGAATCTACGGCGTGTTTACTCAGGAGTAACCCCCCCCAGCCACACTATTCAATGGGCCTTTACTCCTAACTTATTAAGAGTATGCCCGGGTTAAAGAGGAAGCGTGGCATGAATGTCCACGTCGCGTCCAAAAGTGCAAATGCGCACGTGGCAGGAATCCTTTCCGGGGCTTACTCCCGAGCAAGCACCCCTGGGACGCGTCTCAGGCGGCGCATGCCAGGGGAACCCCATCAACCCCCCCCACCACCACCACCCTCGGCGCTTTCTCTCCAGGACGGGGGGGGGGGGGCGTGTCACAGTATTTTTTTTTGAAGCACGGCGGCTGCGCAGTGGCCAGAAGAAGGGGCGCAGGGCGTCGGCGGAGGCCATGGGGAAGCGAGTGGCCCTGATCCTGGCCGGCTGCGGCGTCTTCGATGGCAGCGAAGTGCACGAGGCCTCGGCGGTTCTGGTCCATCTGAGCAGGGCCGGGGCAGAGGTGAGGCCGCGAATGAAGCGCTGCTCCTCGCTCAGATCCGCTCCCCGGGCGTCCTTTCAGGCCTTCCGCCCTGAGACTTAGGGTCGCCAGGTGTGTCTGTGTCCACCCCCCGGCCGGGGATAGTGGGCGAGCGTCGCCACATCCAGGCTGGGAAACGCCTGGAGATTTGAGGGGTGGAGCCTGGGGAGGACAGGGGCCTCAGCGGGGTGCAATGCCACAGAGCCCACCCTCCAAAGCATCCGTTTTCTCCAAGGAAACTGATCTCTGTAGTCTGGAGATGAGCTGCAATTCTGGGGGATCTCCAGGTCCCACCTGGAGGCTGGCATCCCTGCTTTCCCTCCCGCCGGCCCTTGCATTCATTGACAACCATCAAACCCCACGATTGCTTCCGGCTAAGGAAAGAGTCTCTCAAAGCTTCCTTTGCACCCGGCGCTGGCAAACGCTTCGCCACTGAAAGACATTTAAAAGGGACATTAGTGCAGAGAGAAACAACCCCTGTAGAAAGGTTGCCTGCAAGTTTATAGAAAGAATTTTTGGGTGCTCGAGGTTAAGAGGTTTTCTCCAGACCACCAGTAGAAGCGATTTTACAACTCAGCAGGGAAATTCACACAGTAGAAACGACAATAGTGAAACCCATAAGATTCGGGTGGGGCAGCCGTGTTGGTCTGAAGCATCCGAACCACGGCCGGATCGCCCATAGGGCGAACTAGGCGCTGGCCTAGGGCGTGCCGGCCTCAGGGGCGTCAAATGGCGCCCCACTCCCCAAAAAAAGCGCCGCCCCCCCGCCCTAACCGGGCGCTCGCCGCCTCCACCGCTAGACCCCCGCCCTCTTCCCGGCTTTCCTGGGGGCCCCACAGCTGCGGAGCCCCCAGGAAAGCCGGCGCTGGGAGGGAGGGGGTGGCGGCTAGACCCCCCACCCCCTTTCCGGCTTTCCTGGTGGTCCTGCAGCTGCGGAGCCCCAGAAAAGCCGGCGCTGGGAGGGAGGGGGCGGCTAGACCCCCCACCCCCTTCCTGGTTTTCCTGGGGGTCCCGCAGCCACGGAGCTCCCAGAAAAGCCGGCGCTGGGAGGGAGGGAGCGATGGCTAGACCCCTGCCCCCTTCCCGGCTTTCCTGGGGACCCCGCAGCTGCGGAGCCCCCAGAAAAGCTGGCACTGGGAGGGAGGGGGCGGCGGCTAGACCCCGCCCCCTTCCCTGGCTTTCCTGGAAAGCCAGCGCTCCCCCCCCCAGTCTCCAGGCCCCACCGGGAGGTTGGCATCCCCAGTGGGGGGCGCCCCAGGCTGTCCTGCCTAGGGTGCCCAGACACCTGGAGCCGGCCCTGATCCGAACAGAGGCGGGCTGGGGGGGGTATAATACTTTGGGTATAATGAAGCTTAGTTAGACTTAAAGGTGCCACTGCTGGACTCAAACTTTGCTCAGCGGCGAAATGTTACTTTATGCTCTCTGTTCTTTGAGTAGTGGAGTCAACAAGCCTGCAGCCAGGATTTTGTGGCTTCCGGGACAAAACTTTTTTTCTGCTGGGGCTGCCATTATTTGCCATAGCGAAGGGTCTGTGTGTGTGCCCCTCTCCCCCCCCCCCCGCAAGATTTACAGGGTCCTTCAGCTGATTGGCAGGGAGCAGGTGGCCCACCAATCAGCTGGAGGGCCCTTTAAATGTTTTAGCAGAGGGGAGGGCATGCGCCACCCAATATTCCCTCTAAGATGTGGAGTCTTCTGAGCAAAAATTCTACTTTGTGAGTTACTGGCATTAAAGTTATGAGCGAGCGATTTGACTACTGCATAAATGAGTTTGCTTGGGAGCCAGCCTTCTTGAGCGAAGACGAAAATGTGTGAGCTGGAGGCTAAAAAACTGTGAGCCGGCTCACGCTAAGTCAGCTTAGAGGGAACACTGGCGCCACCCCCCACTTCTTCTCAAACACATTTAAAGGATTCCTTCACATTGTTTTGGGAAGGAGGGGCCTTTAAGAAGTGGGGGGGCCCTTTAAGGAAGGGGGTGGAAACCAAAATAGCCCCCACCATAGCTATGGGCCAGGGAGTCACTCCGAGGTTTTGCGACCTGTTAATGTGCTCGGTAGCCCATCTCTTCTGACAGTGTTGCCCCAGTATGGAAAGGCCACCTATGTGCCAAAATATGTGCCTCTTGTGGTAGAAGGTAGAATCAAGTTCTGTTTTTTAAAGTATTTGTTCGTTTGTTTACTTCATTGGCACCCTGCCTTTCTCTCCATTGGCCCCCCCTCAAAATGGCTTACATTGATCTTCTCAATTTTATCCTAGCTGTGAGCAGGGTTGCCAACTCTGGGTTGGGAAATACATGAAGATTTGGGGGGTGGGGTGGAGCCTGAGGAGGGACGGGACCTCGGTGGAATAGTATGCTGTAGCGTTCACCTGCCCAAGCTCCCATTTTCTCCAGGGAGGCTGATCTTGATGGTCTGGAGATCAGGTATAATACCGGGAGATCTCCAGGCCCCACCTGGACGTTGGCGTCCCTAGCTGTGTGGTCATTTCAGAGGGTACCTGTGTTGGTCTGCAAGAGAACAGTTAGATTTGAGCCTCCTAGCACTTTTGAGCATCCCCGTTATCTGAGACGTTGGGTCCACTGTTCCCTCTAAGCTGAGTTAGAGTGAGCTAGCTCACAGCTTTTTGGCCTCCAGCTCACAATATTTTTGTCTTAATTCAGGAAGGATGGTTCCAGTGCAAACCAATTTATGCAACAGCCAAATCACTCGCTCACAACTTTAATGCCAGTAGCTCACAAAATAGAATTTTTGCTCACAAGATTCCACAGCTTAGAGGGAACATTGGTTGGGTCTCTAAGGTGCTACTGGGCTCGAACCTAGCCGTGAGATTGGTTAGGCTGAGAGCGTGTGATGGGCCCAGGGCCACCCAGGAAGCTTCCATGGCAGACTGGAAATTCGAACCCAGGCCTCCCAGATCCTAGTATGACCACTACACCACACTGTCTAGTCCTATATGTGCCCATTCAAGGCTTAACCATGTTTTTTAAAGGAGGTCAGCCTGAAATGCTGAAGTTTCTTGATATTTTGTGCTGGGCAGTACATTGTATTGTCCCTAATGCAACCGTTACACCGTTTCTTTTTCAGGTGAAGATCTTCGCACCCAATATCGAGCAGAGGGACGTGGTGGACCATTTAAAAGGCAGTCCAAGCAGCGAAAAGAGAAACGTGCTCGTGGAAAGTGCCCGGCTTGCGAGAGGCGACATCCAGGATTTGGCAGAATTGAAAGTGGGCGAATTTGACGCAGTCATTTTCCCGGGTGAGTTCCCCCCCCCCCCGCCCAGCACCTCTCAACAGCAACTTAAACAAAAATCCTCATTCTAGAGCGATTTGTTCAGCTCCCGTCCTGCGCTTGTCTTTCTGGGGCCTGAAAGTTTTATGCCATAGTTCCTCTTCGTCTTAACTGGTGCTGAACTTCCTTCAGCTCTTCGTGTCCTCCAGAAAATGGCCTTAATTGACAAAGGAGCAGTCCTTTGTGTCGCTTCACTTGCCAGTCTCGCCTCCAGTGGGCCCTCCGGGCTGGTTTGGGAAAGGGGTCAGTGGGGCTGGGCCCCCCGACGGGGACGACAACTGGCCCTCTCAGAGATATTCTAGCTTTTAAAAATGAAAATGCAGCTTCCTGGCCTTTTATATACTTCAGGGAAAAACATGCAGGAAGCACCTTACCGACTAGAATATCTAAGGTAAAACAACACTTTTCATTGAAATATAATGTGGGTCTTGTTTATTCCGAAGGGTTTTGTGTCTCTAGGATTACTGCTGTTTTGGCTTCAGAGTCTTCCCATTGGCTGTCTCATGGCGCATTTTCTGACACTCTCCCGAGCGCTGTTGTCCAAAATCTCGGTATTTGCCTCGAGGGCGTTGGAGAAACCTGTAGGAGGGCTTGGTGCCTCTGCTAAGTAGTGTCGTGGACTAGATAGCTACCCAAGCTCTGGAGTCTTCAGTCGTGGCCTCAGAAGCACCTTTTCCCCTCAGGTTCCTTGAATCCTCTCCGGCTGCCTCAAGAGAAGGGCGGGTGGTGAGGAACAGGGAGGTGGATTAATATAGAATTGCTCAGCATAGGAGTACCTGCCGGGGAAATAGGGTGGATGCATTCCCTTGACCTCAATGGGCGTCAATTCAGTTGGCCAAGTGGCTTTGTTAAGAGCTTAATCAACACTGTGGGTTTGTGCTAAGGGAAAAACAGGTAGTGCTAGGTGCCCCAATTTTTTGTGGAAATTAAAAATGTCTCGCAGCTGAATTTTATTTCCTGCTTGAATTCTTCTGCCTGTCCCACTGATACGATGTTGTCTTATTTCTGAGCAACTTATATAATCCATGGGTCTCCCAACATGGTGTCCACCAAATATTTTTGGAAAGTGAGTGGGATCAGGTGGTGCTTTTGAATAGTGAGAATTTGGGCATTGGAAATTTGATTGACTGTACTGATTTTTTTTAAAAAAATTATTTATTTATTTAAATTTATATTCCACCCTCCTTACAAGTGGGCTCAGGGCAGATCACAGAGCAAAACCAAGACATCATAAAACAAATCTCAATACATTTTAAATATGGTTTAGAAAACAATTAAAACAGTTTAAAACAGGTCACAGTACTCGTATGCCTAGATTTCAAGCGGTTGACAATTTTTTCTTCTTAATCTGGGCCACTTAGAGCAGCTGCCACCAAAGCACAAGGTTCTTCACTGTGCGACTGGAAGGTAAGCTGCAGCCGCCATTTTCTGACTGACTCTCCTTCCTGTGGCAGCCATTTTGTGGCTGTGACTAGCACGCCGGGTCAGAATTCCAGATGTGCCCACAGGCTCAAAAGGCTGGTATAACTGGACCCCTGGAATGAGGCCAGGTAGTTTTCTAACAAATGAACACCATGTGTGCCTAAACCATAGCAGTACAACCATGCTTCGTCTTAAGCAGGGCCGGCCCCAGGTGTCTGGGCGCCCTAGGCAGGACAGCCTGGGGCGCCCACCCCACCGGGGATGCCAACCTCCCGGTGGGGCCTGGAGATGGCCCAGCGCCTGGGAGAACCGAGGAAGGGCGGGCTTAGAAGCCCGCCCTTCTCTCACAGCGGCGGCAGTGCGGCTCTCCCAGGTGCCTCGCAGCGAGGCACCCAGGAGAGCCGGGGCTGCTGGCGCTGGGCAGCCCGGGGGCTTATCATGGGGGGGTGGGGAGCATTTTGGTGCCCCTGCAGGGCCGGCACCCTAGGCAGCGCCTAGCTCGCCTAGTGGGCGAGCCGGCCCTGGTCTTAAGGAAAGCTTTTGTTTATCCATTTAACATTATCTCTGATGTGAAACTTTATTTTCATTTTTTAAAAATTGCCTCAATTACTGTGTCTGAATTCTGTGGTGACCTGAACATTTTTGTCATGTTTCCAGACTGGATTGTCTGGTAAAAGTAATGCCTGGTTGTCCTGTCTGATTACAGGTTGTTTTCCTATAAGGCAAAATTATCCTATTCTGTGGAAAAGTCATGAAGTTTTTTCACCTAGCTCCTCAAAGGAGACAAATGGGCACATGCTATCTGATGGCCTAGTTGCAGTTTCTACCACACGAGTTGCACTACAGTTAGGAATTCCTTTTTTTGTGGCCTTTTTGGTGACAACCCTGGAATTCTGAAATAGCTGAACGCCAACGGGAAGATCGCATATGTCTGCCACTGGCCTTTTAAGCTGGTGTGGTGTAGTGATTAAGTGTGCTGGACTGGTATTTGGAAGACCCAGGTTTAAATCCCCATGAGTGCTATGAAACCTCGTTGAGTGACCTCGGGCCAGTCACGTACTCTTAGGCTTGCCTTACCTTCTCAGGGTGGTTGTGAGGATAAAATGATGTAAACTGTTTTAAGTCCCCGTTGGGGTATAAATGAATTAAATAAAATTTTGAGTATCCATGCAAGGCTGTTCGTGGTAGACAACGTCTTTCTAAGAGGTCTTTTATAACTTAATAGTTTTGTAACTAGTTTTGCATTTGCCTTTTTCAGAAATCAGAGAGGCCACAACCCCAGAGAAGATGCTAAACTGGTGTCTTTCCTTCTCCCTTCTTCTCTTGGTTTGGGTGGGAACATGTAGATTGTAGAGGTGGAGGTCTTGAATCTTTAGGATGTAGTCTATACAGAGAACAGTCCCATATGCTAAATGAGGGGGGCATTAATTTGACTTGGAGGAAAGATTTTTCTCACTGCGACTGGTTGCATCAAAGAGCAAATCCATATCACCTCCTTTTTTTCCTTTCCAGGGGGCTTTGGTGTAGCGAAGAACCTGTGTTCGTGGGCTGTGGATGGCAAGGCCTGCACCGTCAATGGACTTGTGAAGTCCACCCTTGAGGCCTTCCACAGTGCAAAGAAACCCATCGGCTTGTGCTGTATCTCCCCTGTGTTGGCAGCTAAAGTCTTTCCGGGATGTGAAGTCACAGTTGGGCAAAATAAAAACGTGGATGGAAGGTATAAGAAACTATTTTTTAAAGCTGTTTGTCTGGACAATCGATCTGCCCTTGACCCTTTTCGGTCTGGCTTCAAGTCAGAGATGAGCTTGTGTGCTCTCGTGAATGATCTTGCCTTAGTGTCGGGTTAGAACAGATAAAAGGAAGTCCTTCTTCACCCAAAGGAGTGATTAACACATGGAATTCACTGCCACAGGAGGGGGTGGCAGCTACAAGCCAGAACGGCTTCAAGAGGGAATTAGATAAGCATATGGAGCAGAGATCCATCAGTGACTATTAGCCACAAGGTATAGATAGGAACTCTTGGTCTGGGCCAAGTGATGCTCTATATTCTTGGTGCTGGGGGGGGGTCAACAGTGGGAGGGCTTCTAGTGTCCTGGCCCCACTGGTGGACCTCCTGATGGCACCTGGTATTTTTGGCCACTGTGTGACAGAGTGTTGGACTAGATGGGCCATTGGCCTGATCCAACATTGGCTTCTCTTATGTTCTTAGTTGCTGATAAGAGATGCATTCCTCTGTTAACAATATTCGATCTCTTGATTGCATGATGTACTATGTTGAAGGCAATGTTCATTAGAAGCAATTAAAGTTGGTATTGCTATTCAGGGGAAAGCACTTGGGTGTGTTACAGTCCTTCTTGTTTGTGTCTAGAGGATGGCGCTGGCTGGGCTGATTTCGTTAGATCTTGGAAGCTAAGCGGGATTAGCTCTTAGTACTTGGATGGGAGAGGCAGGCAATGGCAAACCCACCCCGTTTGTCTCTTACCTTGAAAACCCTGTGTGTTCATCATCATTCATCTGTGGCAGGGAGGTCTGAACTGGCTTCTTGGCAGTTGCCCTGGGAGGTGCCCCAAGGCTCTTTATTATCTCCTGTGTCCTTTAACAGTTATATGAAACTTCTTAATGAGATCTGTAGCTCTGGAGTTGGATGTCATCAGTACGTTGGCGAAACCCAGCTAAGCCTTCAGAAGCAGATGTCTCTTTCCAGTGGCAGGGTGGGGTGGGGGGACAAGTAGAAGGAGAGCCAGTTTCGTGTATTGGTTAGGAGCGTGGACTCTAATCTGGGAGAACTGAGTTTGAATCCCCACTCCTCCACATGCAGCTGCTGGTGCGACCTTGGGTCAGTTGCAAGTTCTTTCAGAGCTGTTCTCTCAAAGGCAGTTCTCGGGAGAGCTCTCTCAGTCCCGCCTACCTCACAGGGTGTCTGTTGTGGGGAGGGGAAAGGGCTGAATCAGTTAGGATGAAGGTTTTTTGGGGGGAGGGGTAGATTCTGTCGTCTTGTTAGCAACCAACCCCACTTGTTTTTCTAAGAGCACTACTTAATCTTATGTGCAATCTGACTTCCTTTTTTGGACCCAGCTGACCTGACCATGCTGATCCACGCTATGGGAACCTCAAAGCTAGACTACTGTAATATGGGGCTGCCCTTGAAGGCAATCCAGAAATTGCAATTGGTGCAAAATTCACTGGCCTGCTGGTTGGTGCCCACCGTAGCCCACATGCCCTGTGTTGAGAACTACGCCCTAGCTTCCAGCGTGTTTCTGAGCTCAATCCAGCATTCTCTTTCCCTCTTGCAGGTTTCCTGACTTTGAGACAGCCTCTGCCATAGAGGAACTTGGCTGCAAGCACGTTTGCAAAGGCGTGAACGAAGCCCACGTCGATTCTGCCAACAAAATAGTCACCACGTGCGCTTTCATGTGTAAGGCTCCTTTGCATGAAATCTTTGATGGAATTGGAGCGATGGTTGGGGAAGTCGTGAAACTTGCCTGAGGCGGGAAAGTCTCCTCACCCGCACTCTCGATCTCTGCCAGAAATTATGCAGTTAATGTAGCTGAGCGGCTGGCGAAATGAATAAAAGTGTATTTGACTCAAGTGAAAAGAAGTCTTAAACCTCGGTTGTTGGCTTTTAAGATGTGGTTTCTCTCAGAGGTGTAAACAGGGACAAGGCAAGCGAGGTACCCGCCCCGAGCACAAAAAAAGTGAGGAGTGCAGAAAAAGTATATCATTACTAAAATGAACGTTGTGTTATTGCAGCTCATTATGTATGTATTTACCTTTCTGTGGAAATAGCTACCATGAAAGTACAGGGGGCTCCAGTTTCCCTTCTTCCCCTTCATCTCGAAATAAACACCATGTTGGCTCAGCCTCTAGTTAACAGCTGGTTTGGCTGGAAGGGAAGGTGCCACTATTGCTTCTCTCTGGGCACATACCTGCTTGCTTTCCACTTGGTAGCTACGGGAACAGATAGTTCTGGGTTTGGCCTTGGAATTGCCAGTTGCCAGTCTCTGTCTTAAGCCTTTAGGACACCTTGATTATGCTTGTAAGTAGTAGGTGGGTATCCTTTATGGTATTTAAAACATCAGTGCTGTGCTCCAAGGCAGTCCTAATGTGTTGACCTGTATAAGTTATGCAGATGTGCATACTTGTTCCACATTTTCGAGAACCCTTTTTGCACAACTTATTTTGGTTTACCTAATCATGGAACGGGGAGGAAATACGTAGCACACATCAGACTATACCACAGCAAACCGTATTGCAGCCACCACACTTTGGCTTCTGAGATTTCGGCAGGCATTTCCCACAAGACTTTTTCAGGCACGTCTGAGGACTAGAAACTTACGTTAAAATCTAATAGCGAAGCGTCTTTTGAGCCTAGTAAGGAGTGAGCCTTATAAATCCAGGGTGGTGGAGAGTACATTGTTATACTTAAACATAACAAACAAAGCGATGGTTGCCCTGAGAAAACAGGGACTGTGCAATTTGATAAAATGTCGTTTGAAGGACTTAGATTACAGACGCATGATTGCTAGAGCCCATGGAGTGTGTTCTGCTTTTACTACTGACATTCCCCTCCGATTAAAATGCCAAGATATTTTCTCCTGCTGACAGTACCTAGGTATAGGAGGGCATTTATGTTAGTATGGTTGATTGTGCTGCAGTTTTAATGGGAAGATACGCCATTCTCCGATAGATCGTGTACCTAAAGTTCAGATCGAATAGATTCTATTGACCGTATAGTTTTAGATTGTCGAGTATTTTCAGATTTGGGATCGCAGCTAGTTTTCCCCTTCCTTGGAGCCGGTTCTGATTCCCTGGATGAGAAAATTTCTTGGTTATTAAGAGATGCAGAAAGCTGAGTTAGTGTACAAGTGGCCAGATATTTGGTGGCCGTTAATAGCGCAGCATATCTAAGGAGCCAGCTGCCTTGTTTGTTTTACCTGCTCAGGTGTTCCTGTTCATGACAATTGTCAAACGGAAGAGTAATCGGATTGGATTGGTCTAGAAACGTAAAGTCCGTGCTTTGTTTGAAAGCTGAGAAGAAGAAAGGTTTTATTGTATTTAGCCATGGGCCATTACAATCCAAAAATAACAACAGAGAAAAATACTATAAACATAGGTAATTGTATAAAATTGAGTATAGTCTGAAATATTCAAAAGGTCTAAAATATTTAAAAGGCATAAAACCGAAGCTATGAACAGTTAATTGAATCACAGCATACCCACTAAAATCAGTGTTAACTAGTTCCCGTAAGAACAGCTTTGGCCCATATTTTCTTTGCAGCCATGGCAAATAAAGCCATTCTACAGGATATATCAGCATTAGAATCAGCTAACAAAAATACAGTCTTCTCAGGGACTGAGTAAAAGCTTAAAACTGATAAAATACCAGAGAGAAATTTTAACCTAGGTTGGGTATACAAAGAGCATTCAAGGATATAATGGGGAAGATATAATGGGCACTCCATGAAATTGCTGAGCAGTCGGATTAGAACAGATAAAAGGAAATACTTCTTCACCCAAAGAGTGATTAACATATGGAATTCACTGCCACAGGAGGTGGTGGTAGCTACAAGCATGGACAGTTTCAAGAGGGAATTAGATAAACATATGGAGCAGAAGTCCATCAGTGGCTATTAGCCACAGAGTATAGATGGGAACTCTCAGTCTGGGGCAGGTGATGCACTCTATTCTTGGTGCTGGAGGGGGCAGCAGTGGGAGGGCTTCTAGTGTCCTGGCCCCACTGCTGGACCTCCTGATGGCACCTGGTATATTTTGGCCGCTGTGTGACAGAGTGTTGGACTAGATGGGCCGTTGGCCTGATTCAACATTGGCTTCTCTTATGTTCTTATGTTCTTATCCTCAGTGACAGAAGAACCACAAATACATAAACACTGTTCCTTGGGTGTTCTATTGCTTGAAAGCTGCGATTTGCAGAGACCTGAATTCTTGGCAGCCCCACAGAACTGCAGCCTACCTGTGGCCCTGTGTTCAAACTTGGTAGGCTTTCATTCCCACGGAACTTGAAATTCCCCTTGGAGTTAGAGCCCGTGTGATGTAGAATCATAGAATCACAGAGTTGGAAGGGGCCGTGCAACCCCCTGCTCAGTGCAAGGTCAGCCTAGAGGGCGTCCCTCACAAGCGTTTGTCCAGGGGCTGCTTGAAGACGGCCAGTGAGGGGGAGCTCACCACCTCCCAAGGCAGCCGATTCCACTGTGGAACAACTCTTACTGTAAACAAGTTTTCCCTAAGATCCAGCCGGTACCTTCCCGTCCTTAATTTAAACCCATTATTGTGAGTCCTCTCCTCTGTTGCCGACGGGAACAGCTCCCTGCCCTCCTCTAAGTGACGGCCCTTCAAATACTTCAAGTATGCTCCCCCCCCCCAGCCTCCTCTCCTCCAGACTTAAACATTCCCAAGTCCCTCAGCCTTTCCTCATAGGGCTTGGTTGTGGTTAAGAGCAATGCTCCCTTTAAACTGTGGAGTCTTGTGAGCAAAAATCCTATTTTGTGAGCTACTGGCCTGAAAGTTGTGAGGGAGCGATTTGGCTACTGCATGAATTAGTTTGCTCTGGAGCCAGCCTTCCTGAGCTAAGACAAAGATATGTGAGCCGGAGGCTAAAAAACTGTGAGCTAGCTCACACTAACTCAGCTTAGAGGGAACACTGGTTATGAGTGTCAGACCAGGATCTGGGAGGCCTGGGTTCGAATTCCCACTCTGCCTTGGAAGCTGGCCAGGTGCCCTTGGGCCAGCTGCACACTCTCAGCCTAACCTGCCTCACAGGGTCACCATGTGGATAAAATGGCAAAGAGGACGTAAACCACCTTGTTTCCCCCTTGGGGAGAAAGGTGGAGTCTAAATGGAGTAAATATAAATAAATAATAATGATAAACATGTTTAAGATTGGGTTGCGCCTGAGATCCAGTGTTTTCTCAAAAGTAGCCGTGTGGCCTTTTTTTTTTTTTTTTAGGGGGCAGCTGTTAACTTTCGATTTTCCTGTGCATAGGCTGATGCAAACATCTGGGAACCTATTCAGATAGGAAAGTCTCACTTCAAGCAGTGCTAAAAATGGATTAGCCCAAAGACTGTTAGGGTCTTCGGCAGTGCTCCCTTCTAAGCCGTGGAGTCTTGTGAGCAAAAATTCTACTTTGTGAGCTGCTGGCATCAAAGTTGTGAGTGAGCGATCTGGCTGCTGCATAAATTAGTTTGCTCTGGAGCCCCTCCTTCGTGAGCGAAGATAAAAATGCATGAGCCGGAGGCTAAAAAACTGTGAGCTGGCTCACACTAACTCAGCTTAGAGGGACACACTGGTTGTTGGTCAGTTCCTCGTTTGCCCGTCCTTGCCCTGCCTTTCTTTGAGGCGTCCTGTGAGTAGAATCCCAGGAAGGTTCGTAAAACAGCCATCAACGTGCTTCCTTGGCAGTCAACCTGAACATCACTTCTACCTAACGTAGTGCAGAATTCAAATTAACAGTTCCAATTAAAAGGGCATATGCTTCTTTCTGAAAGTACCCCGAGAAGAGTCCCATTTGGAAGTGTGGGCCTGGACCATTTCCACAGTAGTGGAATCCCACACATCTGTGCTTTTAAAACTGCATATTATGCGAAATTTTGCACAGCAGATTTTTCCTCTCCAGGCGTAAACCTGAAGTTTTCTCCTTCGTACCCTGCCGTTTCCTGAACTCGCTGAAACTGGGGATTCCGAAGATGTGTGTTAGGAAGGAAAATCTACTGCAGAAAATTTCACATAACCTGCAGTTTTAAAAACATCCATGTGGAGAATTTCACTGCTGCAGAAATGGTCCTGGAGAAGGGATCTGGCTTAGGGTTAGGGGGCTGAGTGATGAATCGAGAAGTCCCCCGTTCAAGTGACCACAGGCTCTGGATAAGCCGCTCATCACCTGGTAATTCTGATTCACTTCACGGGGTTGTTTTGTAACTAATTACTAGATGCTGTGCATTAAATGCTCAGGACACTTGAAAACACGATGTGTTATCCATCTCGCTTTTATCCCACCCTTCCTCCAAGGAACTTTGGGCAGAGGTTAGTAGCTCTCCCTTCTTTGGTTCTGTCCTCACAACGACAGCCCTGTGAGGTAGGTCAGGCTGAGAGAGAATGAGTTGCCCGACAAGCAAGCTTCATGGCAGAGAGGGGTTTTGACCCAGGCTTTACTCGAATAATTATTGCACCCCACCGCTTGGGTGAATCGCCTTCATCCATCCCCGCTTCCCTCTCCATTGGAGCTCTGATAGGTAGGACTGTCCGTGTTCTGTGGACTGAAATTACCGCAGTCCAACTGAGAGAAGCGACCTCGCATGTTCTGTGTGCTGTGCAAATCAGCGCTTCTGTTTATATTTTATCGCTTGGGTTTCTAGACTTTTATTTTTTCAAAGCGTTTTACTAGTTGAAGAGCAGAGCCTTATTGAGTTGAAGAGCAAAGCCAGTTTAGTGTAGTGGTTAAGTGCGCGGACTCTAATCTGGGAGAACCGGGTTTGATACCGTGCTCCTCTACTTGCACCTGCTGGATGACCTTGGGCAAGCCATAGTTGTAGCACAGCTGTCCTTGAAAAAGAGCCGTTTCTGTCAGAGCTCTCTCAGCCCCACCTACCTCACAGGGTGTCTGTTGTGGGGAGGGGAAGGGGAAGGAGTTTGTAAGCCGCTCTGAGACTCCTCTGGGTAGAAGTTCCTGGAAGTTGAGAGCAATGTGTTCTCTCTCTTTCCCCACCCCCGGATCTTCAAAGTGAAGAATGTTCAGTGCTCTTCAGGTGATGCCCAGTGTTAACCTGCGATTCCAAGCATCGTGTTCTTTCCCTGCCCACCGGAAGAGCAATGACACCCCTGTTCCTGGGGTGCCAACAGGCCTGGAGAAGAATGGGCCAGAGGCTTAATAAGATGTTTACCTTCATGCTCTGGAAAGTTTTCAGCTACACATTTCTACACATGAAGTCTCCATTGGTGGCTTTATCCCATTCTGAACACAGAAGATCCTACTGAGACCCACTGTGGATCTGGGGCCTTTACCACGTGTTGCCATGGGACTTTAAAGCCTCCACTTGAAATTAATAACTAGAGACCTTCGTTTTTTAAAAAAATTGAAACTTGAGCTTCTCTCCACGCTGAACTTGGCGTGGCACCCAGGAGAAGAAGAAATTAGAGTTATACCCCGCCCTTCACTATCCGAAGGAGTCTCAGAGCAGCTTAAAATCTCCCTTCCCCTCTCCACAACAGACACCCTGTGAGGCAGGTGGGGCTGAGAGAGCTCTGAGAGAACAGCTCTGAAAGAACTTGTGACTGACCCAAGGTCACACCAGCAGCTGCATGTGGCGGAGTGGGGAATCAAACCCGGTTCTCCCAGATTAGAGTCTGTGCTCCTAACTACTACACCAAACAGTACAAATTCTACAGTGTGTGGATTCCTCACACAGCCTGGTACTTGAGAGGAGGCCAAAGGCATTGTTCCAGTACGGGTTGTGCTCTCTCTCTACCCTTCCCCTGGTTGTTTTTGGAGGGGGAAAGTCTTGAGGGTGAGATCCCTTCCCTTCTGAAGTGGCTGAACTATTTGCATTCATTAAGAAGTGTTGCTTTGGGGCTATGTGCGTCTGAAAATGAGTTATGCTTTTGCTCTGGCTGAGCCATCCATGCAGTCCTAAGCAGAGAGAC
The DNA here is from genome assembly GCA_029375565.1 of Gekko gecko. NCBI lineage: Eukaryota > Metazoa > Chordata > Lepidosauria > Squamata > Gekkonidae > Gekko > Gekko gecko. The sequence goes on along the minus strand of JAPDNY010000004.1, from coordinate 168,951,352 downwards.
ACCCTTCTGTATCAACTGGAATAAACAGGCTTAGAGAAGGGTAAGTCTGTTTAGGATCGCACTACTGTGTATGGGATGCCCTCTTTTCGGAGCAGAAACTGGCGACTTTGTGTCTCTTTGGAGACTCAGGTGACTTCAGCACAGCTGTTTACCCCAGTTTGTCTGCAGTTGAGAAACCTCCCCCCCCCCGGCTCCTGAAGAGCTGTTTGGGGCTCTGGCCAGGAGCTCCAGGTTAGCAGAAATCCTAAGGACATGATATGCAAGGCCCAGGTTTGCTTGTAAGGAGATTTGAATAAGCAGTGAACGAACCTACAGAAATAGCAAGCTAAGTTCCCCTCCGCTGGGTCTCGAATGCACACACGCCAGTGAAACTTAGCCAGACCTCAAGATGAGATGCGTGGCTAAAACTAAGCATCTTATACCCCAAGTGCTGGCTGCCAGTCAAGGAAAGATTGATCAAGCCCTCCCAAACATTGAGATGAGCCAGGCCATCTCGTGCCTGGTATCTAGTGGTGGGAGGAAACAAATCAGGCTTCCTAGGTAAGAGCTGCTAATGAGCATGAGAGAGAGAGAGAGAGAAATATTCTTTTGGAAATAGCCTTTCAGCCATCCCCTTCCAAATTCTAACTAACTAGCAGTAAGGCTATCAGTTCTCTCTGTTTAGTCAAAGCACCAGCCTGCAAAGATGGAGTTACTGAGGCTATACAACTGCAGAGTCATACCTTGATACACTTCTTGGTCTTCCCCTGGTTTTGCTGCATTCTTTCTGAAACCTGCTTTGCCCTAAGTCATTTGGGGAAGAGTCCAGCAAAGCTGGTGTCGCTGCCATGTGGATAGGAAAGTCTGGCTCTTTCCTGCTTCTGCCCACCATAATGCCATTCCGTGCCCCATTCCATGCAGCCCTTGCCCCATTTAAATCAACAATGGACACATCACACACAGTTATACTGATGTCAATGACTGGTCACCACCACCACCACCACCCTGGCACTGCCTGCACCCTTTTAAATGGAACAAGACTCTTGAGAGTCCCTTGGACTGCAAGGAGATCAAATCAGTCTATCCTAAAAGAAATTAAGCCCGACTATTCCCTGGAGGGCCAGATCCTGAAGCTGAAGCTCAAGTCCTTTGGCCACCAAATGAGAAGGGAGCACTCACTGGAGAAGACCCTGATGCTGGGAAAGACTGAAGGTCAAAGAAGAAGGACGAGATGGTTAGACAGTGTTATCGATGCCAAGGGCATGAAATTAAGCAAACTCCAGAGCACGACGGAAGGTAGGAGGGCCTGGTGTGATGTGGTCCATGGGGTTGCGAAGAGTCAGACTTGACTGTGCGACTGAACAACAAACAAGGTCTCTTCAGTGTTCTCTGGACCGCACTCCTAGATTCATCCCAAAGTGCCTCAAATTAATACGAGCAGCCTTGGAAGAGTTTTATTGCCAGCATTTATTTGCTAAAAGGTTCCCCAACTGTAAACATATTCAGAATGTCTTGATCTTTTTCTGACAGAAGTATGTGTAGTCTTTCATACAAGGCGAGGGAAGATGCGGAATTATAATTTTTGTACACACCCAGTGGGCAGGCTTTGATTCACAGGCAAATGTTAACTGACTAGCAGTAAGGCTCTCAGTTCTCTCTGTTTAGTCTCAAGGTATAATAAAAGGCCAAGTTCCAGTAAGTCAAACCTGCTTAAGGCCCGTCAGTTGATCTAGGAATGGAATGTATGCAACAGATTGTGCTTGGATTCCTCAAGCAGCCGTACCTTTTGACTAGAGCAGGGAAGCTGGCTTTCAAGTTGTGGGATAAGTACCCCACCCCTGTCAAGTCGTGGGCCGAATATCTCCTACCCCCATCAGCAAGCAATTCTGGCCCTGTGTTGCTCTCCCCAAAATGCATCTCTTCCAGTTTTGTATGCAAGTCTGCAAGGATTTGCCTCTGCCTATTCTTCCAAATTACAAAACACTGGAATGATGTACTGGAGGTGACTCCTTCTGGTGCCGCTGGTGATTTTGAGGAGCCCTGAAACTTTTGACTGTACTTCAGCTGCGTGTTCTAGCTAAGAACTCTGCGATGCGTCTTGCAAACAGGGCAAAGGGCCACCTCTGATCCCTCGCACTGTATCCAATGTGGGTTTGCAGTCACCGGTCCTTACAAACACATGGGTTCGTTTGACTGGGATCCAAAGAGGAAATTAAAGAGCATCTATGGGAACAGGCATGGGATTTTTTCTTTCTTTGAACCTCTCTCCACCCCCACCCTGCCATGAAGTTTCAAAAGAGGTTTGCCAAGGGGGCACCAGAGGCCGCTGTTTATGGGGGAAAGCCTAAATTCCCACTGGGGGCTTTGAATCTAGGGATGCCAGCCTCCTGGTGGGACGTGGGGACCCCTCAGAATTACAGCTCATCTCCCGACTACAGAGATCAGGTCCCTGGAGAAAATTTTGGAGGGCGGGCTCTGTGGCATGGTACCCCGCTGGGGTCCCTGTCCTCCCCAAGCTCCACCCCCAAATCTCCAGGAGTTTCCTAGCCTGGATCTGGCAACCCTACCCCCTGTCAGTGGTCAGGAAAGACCCTATTTGAATCACAGATTTATTTCCTGTTCCAACCATTACATTTACACACACACACAGAACCATAATGTATCAAACAGACAGACTTCCATTCACTTTACAGAATGCTACAATTTGTCCACTCTAGAAGACCTTTGAGAAGACCTGGATTTTGAAAAGTGCCTAAGGTGCAGCGAGTCTTTTTCAACTCTGCCTACTGCTGCACTTCAACAGCTTGCTTGACTCGGCCCCCTGGAGAAGGGAGGTCAAGAAGCCGCAGTCTTCTAGCTTTTCCAAGTTATCAACTAGTTCCACGATGCTTTCAGCAGCTTCTGGTGAGACAACGGTGGTGGCGTTGGACTGGAATTTCTTCACCAGATCCCCTTTGCTTAGAGGCTTCCTCCAGTGCCCGTAGAAAGTGTCGCAACGCTCTGTCAACACCTCTCCATCCTTAAGGACGATCATCACTTCGCAGTAAAGGTTCTTGAAGCTGGGCTGGTTGTCGGAAGAGTGCTCCAGGTGCGTCTTTCTGAGTAGTTCGCTCAGCTCAGGCCTGGAGATGTTCTGCCGTTTGAAGGACTCCACAGAGATGTGGCCATCCAGAAGGGCAGTGCAGGCCGCAAACTGGAAGGAGTGCCGGGCTTCGTGTTCTGAGGTGGGGAATGGCCTGTTGACATATTGAATGTCTGGGACTTTAAGCACGATTGTCTTGATACGGCCGCTTGGGAGGGATTCCCTACTCTTGACCAGGTGTTTCCTTACTGCCAAGGCTGCCTCTGCCATCCAGTGGGTCCCCAGGTGAGCTGGAAAGCTCTTGAAAGCTACATCTTGCTGGTCCAAAAGCCACGAATAGGACTGCAAACTTGGTAGAGTCTGAGGTAAGTAGTCAGCATAAAAGGCGCCAAAGCCCGACTCCAGGTCTAGAATCAGCTTATTCGCTTGAAGGCCTGAGGAGGCTAAGAAGGCAGCTTCCAGACCATGCCTGCCTGCGTTGCCCATGTGGAGGGGCTTGGTTTGGGTGGCCGCGTTGGCCAATGGCGCCCCAGCGTAAGAGGCAGCGATAGCCAGGGCCTCTTTAGTCTTGAATTGGTCAAGGCCCAGGAGTTTCGCAGCAGCCGCCGCACTTCCCAGAGTGCCAACAATGGACGGCGGGTGAAATCTGAGGGAAGGACCAAAAAGGAACAGATGGTTAGCAGCATTCTAGAAAGATCCAGCCCTAGGAATTTGAGATCACTCTCTATTGAAATCCAGCGGGAGCTGCCCACAAAGCAGCCCATATTATATTCATTTACCACAGCTCCCTCTGAGTGAAGTTCAGGGGCCTCTCGTGATTTCTTTTTCTCCCAATTTTTACCTCACAGGTTGCTGTGAGGTAAGTTTAGACCATGCATGGTGGAGACTGGCCTAGTATGCTGAGTGGTTATTTGAACCAGGGATTTTTTAAAAAAATGTGCAGCCAGAGACCAAGTGGGCAGTTCTGTTTTGTGCAGTTTAGCCTGTGTAAGAATTGAGTTCTTGGGGGCTCTAGGTGGAACTGGTATGAGCCAAGGCCTGCTGTTCTCTTTGCATCAGGGGTTTTCCTTAGACCTTTTTTTTAAAAAAATCCCTTGTTCCAGTTACAGTTTATTGCATTCACAATGCTTCATGTATGAAGCTCTTCTGCAATAGTGCTCTCAGGTTCCCACTTTTGCAGGCTTCTAAATGTCATAGACTCTCTCTCTCTCTCTCCCCCTCTCCCTCTGTGTGTGCGTGTGTGCGCATTCTTTGAATCAAAAGTCTGATGTAATATAATTCATGCTTTAGTTGAGTTGCCACCCTCCAGTTGGGGCCTGGAGATTCCCATGGAACTACAACTAATCTCCAGATGACAGAGATGATGATGAAGAAGAGGGTATTGGATTTATACACTGCCCTTCACTCGGAGTCTCAGAGCAGCTTACAAACTCCTTCCCCTTCCCCTCCCCACAAAAGACAGCCTGTGAGGTAGGCGGGGCTGAGAGGGCTCTGACTGAGAATTGCTCTTTTTCAAGAACAGCTCTGAGAGAACGATGGCTTGCCCAAGGTCATCCAGCAGCTGCAAGTGCAGGAGTGGGGAACCCCTGGAGGAAGTGGCTGCTTTGGAGAGCGGACTGCATGGCAGGGTTGCCAGTTTTGGGTTGCTGGAGACTTTGGGGGTGGAGCCTGAGGAGGGCAGGGAGGGACTTCATTGGGATAGAATGCCGTAGAGTCCACCTTCCAAGGTGGCTGTTTTCTGCAGGTGAACTGATCAGTTGTAATAGCGGGCAGCTGGCAACCCTGCTGCATGGTGTTATACTCTGCTGAGGTCCCTCCAACCCCCAGACCTTGCTGCTCCCAGGCTCCACCCCCAAGTCTCTGGGAATTTCCCTACCAGGAGTCGGCAACCCTCTGGTTGAAGCATGAGTTACAGCTGCACACCTCTGTGCAATTCCGAATTCTCCTTTAACCCCCCCCCCCGATTTGGACCTCTGCCTTGCCCGTCCACGTTCAGTATGCCAGGCCCTATCTCACACCGCTTTCTTTCAATCAGTGCATTTTGTCAGCAATTACCGCTGAGTGTCCTGAACCAGGTATGCTTATCCAGAAGAGCCTCTGAAACTTTCTCACACTATAGCCGATCTACAAGACTTAACACCGCAAATTAAAAAGACAGCCACAATGATTTTCACCTTATTGGCTGAGCTTATGGGCGATCTTATGCATTTTGACAAGCACAATATTAATTGAGGAAGGAAAAATACAACCACAATGAAAGCTATTTCAGGAAATCCGGAATGTACAGAGCAGTCAAAGAGCCAAAACACAATCAGTAAAGAATTAAAGAGCTTTCAAAACAGCTGGCCAGTGGGTGGAAACTCCCCCCCCCCAATAGCAACATCACGCAACATGCCTAGGTCTCCTGGAAGTGATGTCGGCACACCATGGGTGACACTCTGGTTTTTGGGTAAAACTCTGTGGTTTGAGGGTGATTTTACCATAGAGTTTTGCCCCAAAAACAGAGTGTTGCCTCCAATGTGCCCACATCACTTCTGGGTGACATAGGCACTGCATGTGATGTCACTTCCCATGATGTCGGCACGTCAGGGGCAATATTTCCAGCCAGGGCTCTTTTTGTAGCAGGAACTCCTTTGCATATTAGGCGGCACACCCCTAACGTAGCCAATCCTCCAAGAGCTTACAGAGCTCTTCTTACAGGGGCTACTGTAAGCTCTTGGAGGATTGGCTATATTAGGGGCATGTGGCCTAATATGCAAGTGAGTTCCTGCTACAAAAAGCGCCCTGCTTCCAGCTCCCAGAATGTCACCACCCCACCCCCTGCCAGTGTTTCTAACAGACCTGGCAATCCTAGCATTGATGTAACACTGGGGGGGTTTCACAAAACGTTAGAATGTATTGTTTCAAGCATCCTCGTAGGATGGAGATATTTGTTTTGAAATATGCGCTTCTTGCTGTCCCAAAGGTGTTGGCTCCCAGGCTCTGGTCAAAGGGGAGGGGAAAGAAGCTGGGGCTGCCGGTTTACATTGGACAAGAAGCAGTGGGGTTACCAACCTCCAGGTGGTAGCTGGAGATCTTCCAGAATTACAACTGCTCTCCAGCTAGCAGAGATCAGTTCCCCTGGAGAAAATGGCTGCTTTGGAGGGTGGACTCCCTCTGAACATTGTATCCCTCTGAGGTCTCTCCTTTCCTCAAACCCCACCCTCCCCAGGCTCCACCCTCAAAATCCCCTGGAATTTCCCAACTCAGAGCTGGCAACCCTGATGAAGCAAGCAGATGCCAGGAAGCGCATTGGTGGGCAACCCATTGGAGATTAGTGGGGTACACCGGTCTGCAGGTGATGGATCCAATTTATCATTATTGATTGTGTAAAGTACTCTTTGAGTAGAGGAAACGGGCAATGAGAAAGAGTGTGATTTTACCCCCTTCTCTTTGCTTACTATCAGGGCTATTTTCGGGCAGGAACGCACAAGAACGGAGTTCCGGCTGGCTCCTGAGTTGGCCATGCCCAGCAGGAACTCATTAGCATAATAGGCCACACCCCACAGCAGAAACTCATTCGGATTGGCTACATTAGGGGTGTATGGCCTAACATGCAAAGGAGTTCCTGCTACAAACCCCCCCCTCCGGGTTTTGACAACAAACAAGGTAAACAGAATAAGAAGCAAAAGGTGGGTGTGGCTGGATGATCACACTTCTGGTAGCATGGGGGTGTGGCCTAATATGCTAATGCACTGTGATGTCAGGGGTGTGGCCTAATATGCTAATGAGTTCCTGCTGGGCTTTTTCTACCAAAAAAGCCCTGCTTACTATGATGATTTTCTCTTTACTTGACAAATTGAACACACAGCAGCGAAAGTGTTTATGATCCTCCACCCCTAGTCTGAAATGGCGCGGCCCGTTCTGGCATCTCCTTCTCCTGCGTGTGGGACCTCCAGGCCATTTGGGAATGGTTGGCATCCAGGTCTGCCAGATCAGAATCCCAACATTCAGACCCTCCCTTGCTCTAAAAAGGGCAGCGTCTGTTTTATAATAGGGACTTTTAAAACACACACACACGTACCTTTTAGGGACGTCGCTGGCCTCGTTAGAAAAGTGCATCAGTCTGCCTTGGACCTCAATCCCGACGTTGAAAGCCAGAAGCAGATCGAGGCCAGAAATCTTCTTCTGTTCGGGCAGCGCTTCAGAGATTGCGAGGAGGACAGGCAACACCGCTCCGGACGGGTGCGTGGTCGGATGCCACGTGTCGTCAAAATCCATGGAGTGAACCTTTTTCGGTCAACCACAATGACAAAAATACCCTGGTGTTAAATCAGAGATTTAAGAGGAGTTTGTGTTTACCTAAATCAGCTGGCTTGGACCCGCTGTCCTCCGTTGCCGGAGTAAAAGAGGACCTCTGCTCACGTTAAAGGGGGTAGGTGTCTGACAGTTTCCCCCATTCCACGGCAAGGCTCTTGTGCTGTGTCCGCACCATTCCCGTGACAGTGCACTATTGTTGCACTATAGCAAATCATTGCTTGCTGACACAGGGAAATCCAGTTGCAGTGATGGCTGCTGAGCAACATTCAATGACGTGCCGATTCCTGCCATGCTAACAAATGCGGGCACTGCATATACTGTTCTCTATTGTAGAGAGACTGTAGCAGAGGCATTTTTTCCCTCTGTAGTAGAGACATATTGGGTGCCCTGACCTAGATCTCAGAAGTTAAGCAGGGTCGGCCCTGGTCAATATTTGGATGGGAGACCACCAAGGAATACCAGGGTCATGACATAGAGGCAGGCAATGGCAAACTACCTCTCAACATCTCTTGCCTTGAAAGCCCTACAAGTCAGATGTGACTTCATGGCATTTTCCACCACCACAGAGAGATTATCTATATATGTTTTTATATATTTACTTGGGGTACTTTTAACCTGCTTTTCTTCACTCATTTGTATACTCCAAGTAGCTTACAATGTTATGCACACACAGCTGAAAATACTGAAATCCACCATCAACTAGCTAATGTGTGTGTGTATATTATCCTTGGCTGTGATCCAAAGAATTGCTCTAGTTCAACATACATGTGAACAGGGCTATTTTGGGGCAGGAACGCACAGGAACGGAGTTCCGGCTGGCTCCTGAGTTGGCCACGCCCAGCAGGAACTCATTAGCATAATAGGCCACACCCAGCAGCAGAAACTCATTAGGATTGGCTACATTTGGGGTGTGTGACCTAACATGCAAAGGAGTTCCTGCTCCAAAAAAAAAGCCCTGGGTTTTGACAACAAACAAGGTAAACAGAATAAGAAGCAAAAGGTGGGTGTGGCTGGATGACCACACTTCTGGTGGCATGGGTTGTGGCCTAATATGCTAATTAGCTGCATGATCAGGGTGTGGTCTCATACGCCAATGAGTCTTTGCTGTTGGGTGTGGCCTAATATGCTTATGAGTTCCTGCTGGGCTTTTTCTACAAAAATAGCGCTGCGTGTGAAGCTGTGTTTCCTCTTCCACAGCCCCTCTCCATTTGTTATACCAAGCAGTTTTGCAACAATGAAAGAACTTTCTAAAGTATTTCCAGTGTGAGGTCACAACTTGCTATTGTGGGATTTAAAAAAAAAACTTTACTGGGCATCCAAACCCTTGGGCACCCCTAAAATGGCAAACTGAATCCCGGGTTTCACTTTTCTCATTTTTATTTGCTACGCTTATCCAAGGCTTCACAATCTTCAAAGCAGTCTCCCCCCCCAGAAGTGAATTTAGCATTCAGAGAGTTTCCTTACCGCCACTCCATTCACAAAAGTTGCGTACAGGGGAGGAAGCCGGATATCTGGGTGAGCCCAAACGGTGCTGGCTGTTTCAGAACTGTAGATCTGGAATAGGTTGGTACAGGTTAATTTTGAACTCCGGCATCAAACAAGTCAACATGATCACTTTATGCTTTTTGAGGGTATATGAATTTGAGAGGCTGAGAGTCACATCACTGAAACAGTCTTCGGTTTTGCACTGGTGAACCACCTGGACACAAAGGCGAGGAATGTGATATTGTTCGTACTGGACCCATGCTTAAAGGCAAGAATGGAAGTATAATAGATTCAACAGCCGGTTTGTTCAGCAGAGAACAACAGGCATCCTTTTGCAGGTCGTGTCTACAGCTGTTTGGCAAAAAACATAGAAAACAAACACAGGCCATTTCTTCACCGGTATTTTGCCTTGTTTTCTGAGCACATCCTATTATTCCATTCTTCCCTCCTGCTTTCACTTCTGGTTTGTGCCAGGGCTTTTTCTTGTTCCTGCATTTGTTTTACAGGGATCTGCATTCAGACCGCTTCCAGCACACTGTTGTCCTGCAGCTAGCAGAACTCCTTTTGCTGCAATTCCTTGTTCTCATCTGCTTTTGAATCGCTAGTTCTTTCAAAAGCTGAATTGTTTCTGTGGGTATTTCAGTGCTGTCCACTGCCCTCCCCCTGTTTCCGCCTCTCTCTCTTTAGGTTGATGCTTCCTCCCTGTTCTGTTTTCTTGCCCTCCTCCTCCAAAGACAAAAGATATGCCCCCCCCCCCCGACAAACTTTTAAAAAGCCAGAGAGAGCATAAGCAGGAATCAGTAAATACAAAGGGCATGGGGATTCCCTGCTCCCAAATGTGTCAGCCTTGCAGTGCGGGCCTGGATTTCCCCTTCCCTTTCCCTTTTATTTGCAGAATCACAGAGGGAGAGAGGGAGGGGTTGAGTCCGCAGCTAAAAGTTCTGAAAGATGCTTGCCTTTCTCTTCATCTTAGACAAAGCAGCCAGTTGGCTCAAAAAACGTGGGTTTTGCTTGTAGATGCAGAATGCATACAGAGTACACAAATAAATAAACCAGAGGGGATAAAACCAGTGCAGAGGGAATGTGTGTGAATGCAAAGTCGACGCTTAAGGCTCGACGCCTCGGACCCTCCAGAGCAAGCTGTCACTGCAGAAAGGGCCGCAGTGGGAGAAAAGTTTTGTCCAAGCCAGGTGTTGTGTCTGCCTTTGCTCTCCAACCCCTTGAAAGCATATAGACAATGCTTGGCGAGGTAGCTAAAGGACCGGGTGGAGGAGGGCTCAATGGCCAGAGGGCAGACCATTTATTTAGGTACTTTACATGGCAGTTTACTTCCCAAATGGGGACCCAAAGGGGTTTGTATTGTTTCCCTCACCTCCATTTTATCCTGGCAACCACCCCCCTCGGTCAGGTGGAGAGTGTGTGACTGGCCCACGGTCAATTTGAACCTGGCTTTCCCGGTCCCATGTCCAACACTCTCAACCACTACACCACACTGGTTCTCAATGTCTTGCACAACTGGTGTCGTGCCCTGGACCTGGCTCCAGGTCTCAGCCCTGAAACTCAGCTGTGGGGGGGATGACGACGGACAGCTGTGAACTCGTCCTTCTCTTTCCGCCTGACTTGCCCTCACAAGGCCTGTTCTTGTGAGGATGGAGGATGACACGGAGAAAGGGAGAACCAAGTGCCAGTCTGAGATTTGCAGAGAAGAAGAAGAAGAGATTGGATTTATACCTTCACTACCCAAAGGGTCTCAGAGTGGCTTACAAACTCCTTTCCCTTCCCCTCCCCGCAACAGACACCCTGTGAGGTAGGTGGGGCTGAGAGAGCTCTTGACAGAAACTGCTCTTTTTTCAAGAACAGCTCTTATCAGAACTACGGCTTGCCCAAGGTCATCCAGCCAGGTGCAAGTGGAAGAGTGGGGAATCAAACCTGGTTCTCCCAGATTAGAGTCCGCGCACTTAACCACCACTACACCACTACAACTGGTGTAGTGGTTAAGTGTGTACACGGTAAGTAGCTCCTTCCATGGGATTAGAATAAATAGTAAAATAACTTGTGCAAAATTTAGCATTTTTAACAGAGACGTTTAGTGACATGCATAATTTTATACAGGCTGCCAAGTGCCAAATCTGGTCTTTTCTGGGCGTAGAATTTGGACTAAATATGTGCTCAAGGGTTAATTTTCAGTGCGCCAGAGAACACAGGAGTCCATGTGAAGTGGCCTTCTGGTGTTTCAGACCCTCAGTCCATAGAGGTCTGTATTGTCTACTCAGACTGGCAGCGGCTCTCCGGGTTCTAAGGCAGAGGTCTTTCCCATCACCTGCCATCCGTGCCTTTTAATCCCTGGAGATGGATCCTGGGACGTCCTGCATACCAAGCAAATGCTCTACCAACAAGCCATGGTCTCCCTAGGTGAACCCGTCTTTTACAGAGTTAGACCCTTGTGTCTGATGAACTGGGCTCTAGTCTGGGGAAACTTCCCCATCAGTTGGTCTTTAAAGACAAGACTCCTTTTCATGTTCACGGCAATAGGTGACTCCACCAAGAAGCTGCAACCCAGTTAACCATGACGTTTGGGAGGTTCTCACCCGCTCCCAAAGTTCTGCGCCTGCCTTCTAAAGCTAGCTATCCCTCATGCATGACGTGCGCATTTCGATCACCATACCTTACTGTACCGAACCATTTTTTGGAAGACGTCCGTCCTGGTGCCCAGCAGCCCGACTCCCAAGGTATCCAGAATCATCCGTTTGCTCCTCCGAACGGTCACATCGGTCAAGTGGCTGGTCTTCAACCCATGGATCACATTCGCAAAATTCCCAGTAATATTCTGCCAAGAGGAGTTTTAAAAACAAACACTTGTTAGTAATCTAAGATGCCCCGTCACACTTCCAGCTCATTTCCTGCCAAATTTCTGACTTCCAGCGGCAGCTTCACATCTGCAGTTTAGTAACTACCTGCTGTTTCCTGTCTGACCCGCCCTTTTGCTTTGCTCTTCCATCTCTCGGACAGAGAGTTTTTAGCAGAGAGCTGCAGGTGAGAAGGGCAGAGCCTTCATTGCCCAGGGCTGTCCAGGTACCTCCCCACCAACACTTCTGAGCCTTTGTTTTTGTAAAGCTTCAGAAACCTGCCACACCTGTTTGGCCAGAGGCGACAGAGCTGAACTTCTGTCCCAGCCTGCACAGCTTGTGACCCATCCGGCTGAACTCAACTAGATTGTGGCCGGCCAGATGTTTGACAAACCGCCTCTGGGCAACCAAAACAAGAGGTTCATCATGCCCTGGATGGGCTGCTGGCCACAACAGGTAAATTCAGTCCAGGTGGTGCAGGGTGTGTCCCATGGGACATAAACAACCTGTGACAAACAGCCTCCGGTTCTCCTTTAGAGTAAAGATCTCCTGCTTTAGACTCCCTGGCTGGGCCACCCAGAAGCTGGAAGTTCACCCAACAGTGTTGAGCAGGCTTTTGGCTGTCTCCCATCGACTTGTTGAAAGAAAAGCCACAGCATCTCTTTCCCTCCGTTCAGAGAAAATAACTCATTGCCATACCTTTGCCCACATAGTGCCCTCAACCGCAATTTTTCTCCAGGGCAGGAAATATGTGCAGGAGAACTCTTCTCGACAAACCTTAAGGTGGGACAGATCACTCCCTTTTATACCCTGTGAACAGTGGTGCGGGGTGTTATTCCTCACACTGTCCACACCCTCTTTCCTTTACCCAGAAGTTCCCCCTTTTCAGCATTTACAGTTTCCCCCTCTGACTAATTTCTGGCACGCCACGGACGGCTGGCACTCCAGATTGCAGCAAGACGTCGTGGGGCAATTCCCGTCAGACGCAAGCTCTGGGTTGGGTGACGGATGGCCGAACAAGCACAAAGGCAAAAGTTTTGGCCATTGCCAGAGAGCAGCTGAGTTGGTCATTCCCAAACAGAAGAGTCTTGGGAGACCAAGAGCACATGGCAAGAAGGAAATGGAACACAGAGTGCGGGGCAGGAAGCCCCCCCAACTTCCAAGGAGGCTGTGACTCAGTGGCAGAGCTTCTGCTTTGATGCAGAAGGTCCCAAATCCAGTCCCCGGCATCTCCAGTTCAAAGGATAAGGTGATGGGAAAGACCTCTGCTTGAGACCCTGAAGAGCCGCTGCCGGTCTGGGTAGGCGGTACTGACCTGGATGGACCACGGGTCTGACGCAGTAGCAGGCAGCTTCATGTGTGCACCCCTGCACAGAGATGTAGGGAGATTGGCTAGGTCAGCGGTGCACCACAAGCTGGTCTCCTGTGCTTTGACTCAAAAGCAACAGCAAAGGTGCAGCTCCTTAGAAGGGGCCCGTACCTACTGGCTGGGCCACCACCCATCAGAGAGGGTGTTGAGGTTCAGGGCAGATCTGGGTATAGAATGTGGAATGCTAGAGGAACAGGCGTCCTTGGGGTTCCAGTTTGGTCTGGGAGATCCCAGGAGCAGAGAGAAAATTAGCGGCATGATAGGGTGCGGGGGGAAGGCTGGCTGTGAACTTCATAGTGTAATAGCATCGCTACATGCTCTAGCTGAGGTGATGCCTACATCTCTGTATGATTCACTGGTCTAATCTTGCCTTTCTGCGGAGTGATCCTTTTGATTCTGCAGCAGGTGTGAATGGTCATCCAATCGAACAAATTTAGAGTCCAGTGGCACCTTTAAGACCAACAAAAGTTTATTCAAGGTATGAGATTTCATGTGCAAGGCACACTTTGGCTGATTTCCCACTACAGCTGCCTTGGGGTTGCGCCACCGTTTGCCCCGATACTATTCGTCAATTTCACACCCGAAGCCGTGGTGCTGCATTTTGACCTGCAGCTTCACCCGATTTCCCCCACAGTTTCATGATCCTCAAAAAACAGGATCACGAAACTGTGGAGGAAATCGGGCGACACCGCGGGTCAAATGCAGCCCCGCGGCTTCGGGTGTGAAATTGACGAATAGTATCGGGGCAAACGGCGGCGCAACCCCGAGGCAGCTGTAGTGGGAAATCAGCCTTTGTCAAATACTTCAGTATTTTTAATCTGGTCCTCCCCCCAGTTCTGCATTAAAACAGAATTCAGCTTTCTTTTTATTCCGTTTTTTTCCCCCCTGTTCTGCATTACGTTACCTCCCTTCAGTGGTCAGCCTGGTTTCAGCCTGCTGTTGCCCCAGGTTTTTTGGATGCTGTTTTGCCATGGACTTAAATCACCTTGACTTAAACACTGAGACTGATTTCCCGCTAGCTGCTGCACCGTCCCCACTCTTCCTCCCCCCCGATTCCAGGTGTCAATTTCCCACCACTTGCTGCGTGGCTGCATTTTGCCCTGCAGCTTCACCCAGTTTCCTCCCCACGTCTTCTCGATCCTCAAAAAACAGGCTCGAGAAGACGCGGGGGAAATTGGGTGAAGCTGTGGGGCAAAATGTGGCCGCGCAGCAAGTGGCGGGAAATTGACAATAGAATCGGGGGAAGGAAGAGCGAGGACGGAGCAGCGGCTAGTGGGAAATCGGTGTAAGAAAATCTGGAGTGGCAGGCCAATGCGGAAAGGACCCATGACTTCAAACACTGCAAGAAACCGCTGAAGTTGTGAGGTCCATGACTGTTTAAACTAAGCATACAACCCCTTCCCCCATGCTTTGTATATATGCTGGTGTAATGTGCACGATTCCCTTGGGTGCCCCCCCACAAAGTGCAGAATCATCCCGAGGTAGCCAGGAACAGGGGTGCTCCTCCGGGTTACTTGCTTGTAAAGTAAAGGTAAAGGTTCCCTTGCTCGAAAGCCAGTTGAATCCGACTCTAGGGTTGCGGTGCTCATCTCCGTTTCCAAGCCGAAGAGCCAGCGCTGTCCGAAGACATTTCCGTGGTCATGTGGCCAGCATGACTAAACACCAAGGCACACGGAACGCTGTTACCTTCCCACCGAAGTGGTACCTATTTATCTACTTGCAATTTCTTGCTTTCGAACTGCTAGGTTGGCAGGAGCTGGAACTAGAGATGGGAGCTCACTCCGTCATGCGGCACCCTGGTCTCGAACTGCTGAACTACTGACCTTCCACAGCCTGCAGTTCAGCGTCTTAACCACTTGAGCCACCGCAGCTCCTACTTTCTTGTAGTCTATATCAATGCTCCCTCTAAGCTGTAGAGTCTTGTGAGCTACTGGCATTAAAGCTGTGAGGGAGCGATTTGGCTGCTGCGTAAATTAGTTTGCTCTGGAGCCCTCGTTCCTAAGCTCAGACAAAAATGTGTGAGCCAGAGGCTGAAAAACTGTGAGCTAGCTCACACTAACTCAGCTTAGAGGGAACACTGGTCTGTATTAACAGGGGGAGAGATAACCTCTTCAGGCTCTCCTTCAGTGCTGTCCCTGGCCTTTGGGTAGCTCTCGTTTTAGGGTGATTCGAACTAACCGCGAAGGTTGCTTGCTTCCGTATGGACGTCTTGCTCAACCCGTTCTTCAGCTGCAGAATTTTGTGGGCAGGTGTGAGGGTGTATCTTAAAGAATCCCCCGAAGTCTCCACTGCCGCTGAGAATGCCTCTGCGGCGGTAACAAGAACACAATGGGGGAATTGCCCTCTGGTGGCAGCAAACGCTTTCGTTCTACGTCGCGGGAGATTATAAATATTGCAACATGTCCTTCAGCGTTGGGTTGACGACCTTTCCCATCACTTGCCAGTCTCTTCTTCTTTATTCCCGTCCCCTCTATTTCTTCCCACAGCCTGGCTGGACCATCTTTGCAAGTATCTAAGCAGGAAGAAGGGTCTTGTGTAAAGGCGGCTGTGAACCAGAGCTGTGAATGTTTAAAACTTACGAAACCGCACTCAGTACCAAAAGCAAAATTTCCTTGACATCAGCTGACTCCAAGCTGTCATTATTTACCGAGTTGTGCAACCTAAGAAAGCTTTACCCCACCCAAACATCTCCTTTCGTTTTCAACTTCTTCAAAATGAGTGCTGGAAGTAACCCTATGAGAACAGAGATAACCCAGCCTCCAGATATAGGATACCCCTAGGGTTGCCGTGTCCTCTAGGGGTGCCAGTGGTCAGGGATGGGGGGAGAGTTAGGGTCGTCAGATCCAGGCTGGGAAACTCCGGGAGATTTGGGGGTGGAGCCTGGGGAGGACAGGGGACCTGAGTGGTGTGCAAGGCCACAGAGTCCACCCTCCAAAGCACCCATTTTCTCCAGGGGAATTGATCCCTGTAGTCTGGAGATGAGCTGTAATTCTGGGGAATTCCTAGGTCCCACCTGCAGGCTGGCATCCCTAGATACACCCTATTTTAGGCAGCATTTCTTGGCCACAAAAGAGGAGTTCGCGACCATTCCCCCACCGCATTAATTCGATATTTCAAATGCCATTTTTGCCTACTTACTAGCAAGCATCCTGATTTCGGTTAATTCTTCCTGGTCGATCAGAGCTGGTTGATTGCTGGCAATGGCCCTCAAATGGTCATAGAGAAGCCTTACAAAGTGGGACAGGTGAGGGGGCCGTTTGAAGCACGGCGTTACGCTTCTCTGTGTGCTGAGGCTTCCTGGACTGAACACGGCCTCTCCTGATTAGTCTTATCCTCTAGGAGTGACTTTCTGCTTGGAGCACCACCAGAAAGAAACCAGAAGCTGAGAAGAGGCAGCTTTGGAGGAGAAAACGCAAGCAGGGAGAGGTTCCATGTTTTCTCCAGTCCACCCAGGGGGTGACTTAAACCTTCAATGTAGGTGACAACTCATTTCAGACAGAAGATTCTGCTGCAATCAGATCTAACGTGGCCTTAGATTAGGGCCACTTTGGTGCAGTGGGAAGGAGCGCGGACTCTAATCTGGGAGAACCGGGTTTGATTCCCCACTCTTCCACGTGCAGCTGCTGGCATGACCTTGGGCCAGTCACAAGTTCTCTCAGAGCTGTTCTCTCAGGAGCAGTCCTTGAAAGAGCTCTCTCAGCCCCACCTACCTCACGGGCAATGCTCCCTCTAAACTATGGAGTCCTGTGAGCAAAAATTCTACTTTGTGAGCTACTGGCGTTAAAGTTGTGAGCAGGTGATTTGGCTACTGCATAAATTAGTTTGCTCTGGAGCCATCTGTCCTGAGCTAAGACAAAAATGTGTGAGCCAGAGGCTAAAAAACTGTGAGCTATCTCTCACTAACTCAGCTTAGAGGGAACACTGCTCACAGGGCGTCTGTTGTGGGGGAGGGGAAGGGAAAGGAGATTGTAAGCCACTCTGAGACTCCTTCAGGTAGTGAAAGGCGGGGTATAAATCCAATCTCCTCCTCCTCCTTTTCTTCTTCTTCTTCTTCTTCTTCTTCTTCTTCTTCTTCTTCTTCTTCTTCTTCTTCTTCTTCTTCTTCTTCTTCTTCTTCTTCTTCTTCTTCTTCTTCTTCTTCTTCTTCTTGACCTGGCTACCCTACTTATCCTGCGGATCTTGGTTTGTGACCAGTGTCCCCTCTAAACTGAGTTAGGCCCGATCTGCATCTAGCATTTGCTCCGCTGTCTTACCAAACCCACACTGGAACAGAAATCCCCATCTACATTGCATGCCACTTTCACTTTGACTGAGTGTTGCATTTTATGGCAGTGTCCAGACTGCATGCTGCTTTCACTTCGTTTGACCTCTGGTTTAATGGTGGCTGTCTGCATAGATTTATGGCCATTTTATGGCCATTCGGGGGGTGACTCTACAGTCAGTATGGTGTTGGCCTGGGGTAGTTGAGTGTGGTTTTGAACTGCAGCTTTTTCTGTTCCAGTGTGGGTTTGGTAAAAATGCTAAATGCAGATTGGCCTTTAGTGTGAGCTAGCTCACAGTTTTTTAGCCTCCGGCTCACACATTTTTGTCTTAGCTCAGGAAGGGATGGCTCCAGGGCAAACTCATTTACGCAGCAGCCAAAGCGCTCGCTCACAACTTTAATGCCTGTAGCTCACAAAGTAGAATTTTTGCTCACAAGACTCCACAGCTTAGAGGGAGCATTGTTTGTGACTGTACTTTAGCTATGCAGCTGTTTCTCTTCTTTATTTGCGGACTAATGCGAACAATTTCCTAGAGAATTGTGGTGGAAAGTAGGATGATCAGATGCAAAGCGTGGATAGGCTCCCATTGTGTCAGAGAAAGGCATGGCTTATTTATTTTGTTTCTTTGGAGAATTACTATGCCACATGAAGCTGCCTTATACTGAATCAAACCCTTGGTCCATCAAGGTCAGTATTGTCTACTCAGACCGGCAGTGGCTCTCCAGGGTCTCAGGCAGAGGCCTTTCCCATCACCTGCTGCCAGATCTTTTAACTGGAGATGCCAGGGATTGAACCTGGGACCTTCTGCAGGCCAAGCAGATGCTCTGCCACTGAGCCACAGTCCTCTCCACAGAACCTGCTCAAGAACCTGCTCAGGGCAGCTGACATGATAAAATCGTATCAGCGTAAGAGTGGTTAGAATTAACAAACTATTTTAAAATCCAATATTAAAATTATTCGTCAGCTTGAAATGAGTCTCATAAGACAGTTCTCAGGTTAGGAGCAAAGTGTAAAAGCAATTTTAAAAGATCAGTCCCTCAATGAAAAGGAAAATAATGGACTGGGGCCTAAAGCAGAGTAGGGTACACAGGCAAGTTGCCACCACTGAACAGACCCTGCATCTAGTCACCATCTGCCTCTCCTCTAAAATAAGGGGTCAGAGAAAGCAGGGCTTGGGAGAAGGATATTTTTCTTCCTTGTATGACCTGCTGCTGATGGTGGTGGAAACCACCATCAAGTCGCAGCTGACTTATGGTAATCCCGCAAGGTTGTTGTTGTTTTTTGGCACCCCGAAGGGGAATTTTTTATTTGCATTTTTCTAAACACTACAAACTATAACAGAAAATAGGGGGGGGCAACATCTACAACTAAGGAGAAAGGAAAGATAACCACATCTAACTAAAACCCCAAGAAATGGAGATCTTCAAATATGCTCGTATCCATGTTAGTCCAGTAAAAGAGCTTAAAAAACATTGAGCGTGATCTAATAGTCCAAATTCTGCATCAGCTTAACTATTTTCCCATTTTAGAAACCTTCCCCAAATCATCTCATAAAATAAAAGCTTTACATAGACTTTCAGAGTCTCAGTTCTTTTTTGCTTTTCTTTGTGGTCTCTCAATTGGTAGCTTTGTTTGGGAGCAGCCGCCCCCTTTTCTGCATCTGAGTCCTCGTCGGAAGATACACAGTCCAATTCACTAGTAGATTTGCTGTCCTCTTCATCTTTCGTATCCTGTTCTGGATCTCCCAGTTGCAGCCGCAGAAACTCACGCGCTTTGAGTCAACCTTTTCTCTTTTTTCCTTTATTTTGAACGTGACGCCTTCAGGAATTAACCACCTGTATGCAATGCTGTTTGTTTGTAAAAAAGAAATTAAGTATACTTCTGTCTCATTCTTCTTATTTCAGATGGGATGTCCTTTAGTATCCTTATATTGTTGCCTCCAATTTTCAGGTGTGTGTTCATGGTTGCTTTTAGAATTGAGTCTCTTAAGTGTCTCTTTGAGAATCTCACAACAATTTCCCCTGGAATATTATTCTTTTTAATGTACATAGAGTAGGCTCTATAGGCCACATCCGTTTCACTTAAGATGTCTTCTGCTTTTAAATCTGTCATTGGGGCCAGTGCATTGCTCAATAGTTGCTTAAGATTCTCATTTGGAGTTTCATTCACCCCTTGGGACCAGAGTACCATATTTGCTCTCTCCATTTGTAGTTGTAACAGCTGAGTTTCCTCCGAAGCTTGCTTCTTTTCTAGCATTTGCATCTTTTTCGTTGCTTTTCTTGAGCTGGCATCAAGTTCCATCACTTTTTCAGCCATTTGCTCTGTTTTCTTTGTAGTGTCCGCAAGTTGCGATTGCTGTGCTGCAAAGTTCTGGTTTAAAGTTTGCAATTGCTGGTTAATGTTGGTCATCTGTTCCAGAAGAGGGCGCAATGAGTCTGCTAAGAGCTTAGGGAACTCTATGGTTTCTTCCGCCCTCAGGCTCATGCCGCCTGGTGGTTTCGGTTTCTGTCCTTTGTCGGGTCACCTCCCCGCCATCTTTCTAGGTTGTTTACTTTAGCTGCAAGTTTTCAAAGTCTCTCAATGCCTCCAAAATGCTTCGATTTTTACTGGTAAGGTTTCTAAAATTGGTTTCTTTGCTTATGCTTCCACCCCCCCCCCTTGCTGTTCTGCTTTTAAGTCTCTGCTTGTGTGAGGGGGCCCTCCCCCACTCGCTTCCCATGGTATTGCCGGGGGGGGATGCGTTCCTTTTAAATTGCCAATATAACGCTTTTATGCAATTCACTGCTCCATGTTCATCTTATGACTCTGCTTATTTCTGTCTGGTCACTCAATTTCTGTCGCTTGTCCCAGCCGGCAGCTCTGAGTCCATTCGGACGCTCAGCGGACGGACCACTGGGGCAGAGGAGGGCCTGGATTCTCCAGCATCGAGCTGGAGAAGAGGCAGCCCCCCCAAAGCCCCTTGACTGGAAGCCTTTCCCCCAAGGCTCCCTGGGAGCAGTGATTACTCGCCCCCCCTTCCAAAACCGTTGGCGCGCAGATCATGCCCTGGAAGCGTCCCGGAGGCACGTCTGCTTTCAAATCGTCATGAACCAGAAGTCCCCCGCAGGGTTTTCAAGGCAAGAGACGAACAGAGGTGGGTTTGCCATTGCGTGCCCCTGTGTAAGAACCCTGAACTTCCTTAGAGGTCTCCCATCCAAATACTAACCGGGGTGACCCTGCTTATCTTCCAGATTCTGACGAGATTGTGCTAGCCTGGACTATTCAGGTCAGGGAACATGACCTGCTACTCTTAACAAAATATCTTCCATAAAATGTTAAAAGCTGCGTCTGATCACCCCTAGAAGAAAGCCTCTGCATACTGTTGGTCAGCCTGGCCTTATGCAATGCAGAGGGAGCACAGTGATAGATTTATACCCTGCCTCGCCCTTCACTACCTGAAGGCGTCTCAGAGCGGCTTACAATCTCCTTTCCCTTCCCCTCCCCACAACAGACATCCTGTGAGGTAGGTGGGGCTGAGAGTGCTCTTTTGAGGACTGCTCCTGAGAGAACAGCTCTGAGAGAACTGTGACTGACCCAAGGTCACACCAGCAGCTGCATGTGGAGGAGTGGGGGAATCAAACCCAGTTTTCCCAGTACACCAAACTGACCACTGCCAATCTGAGTAGACGATACTGACCTTGATGGACCACGAGTCTGATTCAGTACAAGGCAGCTTCATGTGCTCAAGATAGGTAATGACAGGTGCCCTTTCCTGAAAGACATCTTGGCCACCACTTCTGGTCTCCCATGGGGAAGGTTAGGGGGGTACTGTCAGATATGCAGTGCTTTAAGTCTGTGTGTGTTGCCGGTGAGGCCTGACAGTGCCTCAGGTGAATTAACTGTGAACCATGGCAACTGTCCCAGAATCCTCTGCAACATGCAGGGATTCCATGGCCGATGTCCACAGGCAGCTCCTCAGAAAAGACAGTGTGGGAATATTTCCTTTTTTCTCTTTATGACCCCAGCTCTGGGTGGAAAAGAAGATCCAAATCAGAAAATGTCTTCGGTGCCAGACCGGCAGGGTCACCAAGCAGCAGGACTGTGGGTAAAAAGTGGTCACCTCACTTATATCTCCAGCTGGGAATTCCTCCACAGACTTAAACCACAGTTATATGATGGCAGAGTTGCTAGGCAGCAGCACTGGGGGCAAAAAAGGGTCACCAGATCTGGTCACCTCATTCACATCCCCAGCTGGGAATTCCTCCATGAACCCAAACAACAGTCATGCGGTGGCCTTGATGTGCCAGGGTGGGGGCAGGCAAAAAAGAAAACGGGACACACATAACTGAGTTGAAAGGAGATGTGAACCCTCCATGTTCTGTAGCTTGTTCTGTGGTGATGTCTTCCCAGGGTTATCTCACTTTCCCCACACTCTTCATCCTCTCTCACTGTGTGTAAAACTTCTCCTTTTCTCAGTATCATTTCCCTTTCTTGGCTGCTGTTACTGTAAGTGCCAAATTGTATTGTTCTGTTGTCGGGCAAGGAGACAATCTGATTTTTTTTGTTTTATTTCCGACCTATAGGCACGCGTATATTGATGTAGTGCATTAGCAAGTTAGCCTAATCATTTTATAATAGTAGAAGATACGATTTATAGTCACATGCTCAATAGTACGAGTGAAGAGCTCAGAAAGAACAGGTTTGTGAGAAAAGGGCCTGGAGCCCATTTAGAAAGCTGGAAAGCGGGAATGTGCCTAAAACCGAAGCCATTTGGTTAACTGCAGTCTTCTCTGCTGCTGAATGTCTCTGAAGGTCGATTTATGGTCCACTGCTCTGCATTAGAATAACATGGCAATGGCCCTGCATCTCCTAAGCACCACCCTCTTTTGTAGTGCCAGGCACCAGGATGTCTGATAAGAGCCAAATATTGTGCCACGATTCATACTTTATCTGTGAAGCTTCTCTTCCAGGCATATGTAATGGACCTCGAAGAACTCCAGATGAAGACCTCAATGTTTCTTAATGTTCCTAGGTCAAATAATGCAAATTCCTGTAATCTTATACCCAAATTGGGGCGCACCAGTGGAAGGGTGCCAGCTCACGTGATGCCAATGTACCTGCAACCAATTATGCTCTCGATTAATTTGTAAATTAATTGTGTGATGTCATATTGGGTATAAGACCCTCTGCCTTTTCTGTCTTGGGCAGAGAGCAGCTTGGCAAAACGGATGCTTAGGCATTACGTTCTGTATCTCCTGTTATTACAGTAATAAACAGTTAGTTAATCCAACTCATTGGACTCCACCTGTCTGCCCTCTTTCGTGCCCCGGGGACGCACAGGGCACAGATTTGTGCAACACTATGATTGTTTTGAAGATCCCCCCCGCCCCTTTTAGAGGTTGCAGCTATTGGAGCGATGATTGCCAAGGGAACCTGTGCGAAGAGGGAAGGTGTTACCATGTGCGGTTGGGAAGCCACATGTTTCCATACGACTTAGGCCCACTTTCCAGTTCTGTCCAAATTCACTCTGGGGAAGCCTGAGCGTAGGGAATAAGCTTTCCTTCTCCTTTTCTCATTCCTATGCTAAAAGGAACTGTCGCCTTAGGCTGTATACCCTGCTCAAGGAGATGAACAGCAATCATGGAACTGTTTGGCAAAGCTTTGTTGAAGGTAATGATTAATAATATCAGGCAGTACCATATACTAGAATGCTCACAATAAGGTAAAAATATTCCATGTACGTGCACAAACATACACGTGCCATGCAAATTCAAGAGCTAGTTTGGTGTAGTGGTTAAGTGTATGGACTCTAATCTGGGAGAACCGGGTTTGATTCCCCACTCTTCCACTTGCACCTGCTGATGTGACCTTGGGTCAGTCACAAGCTCTGGCACAGCTGTTCTCTCAAGGACAGTTTCTGTCAGAAGTTCTCTCAGCCCCACCTACCTCACAGGGTGTCTGTTGTGGGGAGGGGAAGGGAAAGGAGTTTGTAAGCCGCTCTGAGACTCCAAGTGAAGGGCGGGGTATTAATCCAATTTCTTCTTCTTCAACCCACTTCAAGAACTCTGGGATTTAGAGCAAATCAAAAGTACACCTTGGGGACAGATTCCAGCTCCAGTTATAGGTTGTGGGAGCTAGGAGGAGAGAGGAAGAAGGAGGAGGAGGAGATTGGATTTATACCCTGCCCTTCATTACCAAAGGAATCTCAGAGCAGCTTACAAACTCCTTCCCCTTCCCCTCCCCACAACAGGCACCCTGTGAGGGATGTGGGGCTGAGAGAGCTCTGAGAGAACTGTCCTTGAGAGAACAGCTCTGACAGAATCAAGGTCATCCAGCAGCTGCAAGTGGAGAAGTGGGGAATCAAATCCGATTCTCCCAGATTAGAGTCTATGCACTTAACCACTACACCAAACTGTAGAACATAAGAACATAAGAGAAGCCATGTTGGATGAGGCCAATGGCCTGTCCAGTCCAACACTCTGTGTCACACAGTGGCCCAAACCCAGGTACCATCAGGAGGCCCACCAGCAGGGCCAGAACTCCAGAAGCCCTCCCACTGTTGCCCCCCAATCAAAATCACTCCATCTGTTTGCCCACCAAGAGATAACATATGTATGTACCTTTGTCTTTCCCAAGTCCCCACCAGCATGGGAGCAAAACTCTGTGTGTGTGTGTCATTTAATGCTGTCAATTTGCAGGCAACTTGTGGGGGACCCCGTAGGGTTCTCAAGGCAAGAGATTAACAGAGGTGGTTTGGTTTGCCATTGCCTGCCTCTGCACCACAACCCTGGACTTCCTTGGGGGGGGGTCTCCCATCCAAATACTAACCAGGTCTGACCCTACTTAGCTTCCAAAAATCTGATGCGCGATCAGGCTAGCCTGGGCCATCCAGGTCAGGGTGGAGAGCGATTTGCTGAAGGCAACTGGAGAAAACAGGCAGCGGAGAAAGGATTAAAGGCTTCCTCCTCTGATTAAAATCTGCCTCTTGGGCTATGTGCCTTTCTTTCTCAAAAAATAGCCATTGGGAGATAGCTACCCTCATCTAACCGGAAATGCCTAGTTTACCCCTAAGTATAGGACTGAGGTGTTATACTCTGCCTGTTCCTATTTGCAGCCGCCACCATCCAGAAGTTCTCCCAGAGCCACTCCCTCTTTCTTCTTTCAGAGTTTCGCCTGCGGCAGGAGTACCCGGCCCAGTTTGCCTGTCCCATCAAGTACGGCTCACCGGCCAGCTAGCTAAGGTGGCTTGCAGAGTTCTTGCCAACCCTTCTGTATAGCTTTGAGAAACACAAATATTTATATATTGCAGCCATCTAGTGGCAGAAAATGGCACTGTTGACCTAAAAGGATTCCTTGAGTGTGTTAAATGGGGTCACGTAGCTTCTGACTTGTGGTGACCTTAGCAATTGGTGTCCTCCCAAACGTCCTGTCACGAACAGCCTTCCTTTATGGAGTCGATCCATCTTCCTCTTCTCTGGCTGCCTTCAACTTTTACTGTCTGATGAAGGGAGCTCTGACTCTCGAAAGCTTCAATCCCCCCCAAAAATCTTCTTGGTCTCCAAGGTGATCCTGGACTCAGATCCAGCTAGCGTAGATGGCTGGTGGCCCTAAGGATGCTGTTTTGCACAGTGCACCCTTAACACACTCTTAGCCTAACTTTCCTCACATGGTTGTTGCGAGGATAAAATGGAAGAATGGAGAACAATGTAAGATGCTTTGGGTCCCCACTGGGGAGGAAGGTGGGGCAGAAGCAGCGGAAGCAGCGGAAGCAGTGGAAGCAGCGGAAGCAGCGGAAGCAGCGGAAGCAGCGGAAGCAGCGGAAGCAGCGGAAGTGGAAACGGAAGTGGAAGCAGAAGCAGAAGAAGAGGAGGAGGAGGAGGAGGAGGAGATTAGATTTATACTCCATCCTTCACTTGGAGTCTCAGAGCATCTTACAATCTCCTTTCCCTTCCCCTCCCCACAACAGACACCTTGTGAGGTGGGTGGGGCTGAGAGAGCTCTTTCGAGGACTGCTCTTGAGAGAACAGCTCTGAGAGAACTGGGACTGACCCAAGGTCACCCAGCTGGCTGCATGTGGAGGAGTGGGGAATCAAACCCAGTTCTCCCAGATTAGAGTCCACTGCTCTTAACCATTACACCAAACTGGCCGCTGTTAACCACTACACCAAATGAAGTAAATAAGTAAATACTAATAAACGTATGCTCTGGATCTAACTGATTGTGCTCTTTGGTAACTAATGAGTTACTATCACTGTTAGTTACCACCGAGGGGTGATGTGACATCTTTATGTATTTAGTACATTTTAAACATGCCCTTCCTCCAAGGAGCTTAAGGCAGTGAATGTCACTCACTCTTCCTCCGTTTTATCCTCAAAATAGCCCTGTGAGGTAGGTTAGACTTAAGAGGGACTGACTAGCCCAGGGTCATCCAGCAAGCTTCGCTGGCAGAGTAGAGATCGGAACCTGTATGACACTGCACAACACCAGGTAGGGCTGCCAACCTCCAGGTGCTGACTGGAGAGCTCCCATCATTGCAACTGACCTCCAGACAACAGGGATTGGCTCGCCTGGAGAAAATGGGCTGATATGGAAGGTGGAGTCTATGGCATCATACCTCAGAGAAGTCCCTTCCCTCCCCAAACCCTGCCCCCTCAGGTCCCACTCTCAAAATCTCCTGGCATTTCCCAGCCCAGAGCTGGTAGCCTTAACACAAGGGTGCTATGCTTCCTCAGAGAACTCTTTCCTTTGGCAAGAGCAAGCCTTTCTAACGGCCTTTACTTTGAGAGCCAGGATTGTGTAGGTGCGGAAAGATCCTGAACTGTGAACTGAACAGATACTCCTGGGCAAGGGGCTGTCTTCGAGCCACATCCCTCCCCTCTCTGTCACAAGGGCCTGGCATACCGGCTGACTTTTCCAGGGTTGCTCTAAGGATTGCTGAAAGAACAGGAAGTGCTTTGACTGTTCAACAAGTGCTATGGGAAGGCTAAGTGTGTGCGCGCGTGCTAAATGCCATCAAGTAGGGTTGCCAGGACCGCCAATGGAGGCAGGTGCCCCCCACTTCCAGCCCCCCCCCCAACTGCTGATCAGCTGGCTGGCAGAGAGAACTTACTCTGCCTAGGTCAGTGCCTACCTGATATGAAAGTGACATCATCATGTCAGGGACATTGGGGCGACGCTCTGGTATTTGGGCAAAAACTCTATGGTAGAAGCCAAATTTACCATAGAGTTTTTGCCCAAATACCAGAATGTTGCCCAGACGTCTCTGATGTGACAACATCACTTCCAGGTCATGTGGGGACATCGTTGCATGTCAGCAGAGCCTCACTCCTGCTCCCGGTAAGCCCCCCCCCAGCCCCCCAGTAGTTGCCAGGAGAGACCTGCCAATACTACCATCAAATAACTTCCAACTTATGGTGACTGTATGAACTACTGACCTCCAAAGCATCCTATTGTAACAGCCTTGCTCAGGTTTTTCAAACTGAGGGCCCCAGCTGAGTCAATCTATCTCATCTTGGATCGTCCTCTTTTCCTGCAGCCTCCGACTTTTCCTAGCGTTATTGTCTTTTCCAGTGAGTCTTGTCTCCTCATGATGTGACCGAAGGAGGATAGCCTCGATTTAGTCATTTTAGCTTCTAGGGAGAATGGAATGCTGAGGAGTATTACTGCTGATTTACTGGTCTTTATTACTATTATTTATTTGTGAAAATATTCATATCCTGACTTTCCTCCCGTCTCGAGAGGACTATTAATTTCTACTAGGTATGATCCAGAGAAGTGGGATTTGCAGGATCGTCCCCATCGAGCCTGCCCACTTTATGATCTCTCTCACTCATGCTTGAGGCTGAATGCGGGGCAACAGTGACCCGGAAGGGGTCTGAAACCCCTCGGGAAAAACAGCTCCTGGTACAAGGCCTGCCAGCTCAGGCTGGGAGTGTCGTAGAAGGAATGAGTAAACCTGTGACTGCCAGAATTGCCCATTCTTCATATTTATTAATTGTAATTGATCCTGTTCTCTATTGGGTGGGGAGATCGCTATGTTGCCTAGGGTACCAAAATGCTTAAGGCTGCCTCTGGGTAGATCCGGGGCTCCCCGCTGTTTGTGCAAACTTTGTATTTATTCTGATGCCACCTCCCACCCCCTTGAGCCGTCAAATGCAAGGTGACATCACCATGTTTCAACAACCCAGAGCTGGAGACCACAGTGCCACCTGATGCTTCCAAAAAGCTTTGGTCACTCTTGGAAGCTAAATAGTTCCAGAAGGTAGCCCAGATTAGCCCGATCTTCTTGGAGCTTGAAAGCTAAGCAGGGTTAGCCATGGTTAGTATTTGGATGGGAGACCACCAAGGACGGCCAGGGCTGCTATGCAGAGGCAGGCGATGGCAGAGCACCTCTGAATGTCTCTTGCCTTGGAAACCCAATGGGGTCTACATAATGTTGGCACTTAATTATTAGCACAGTTGGTCTGTTGCAGCATAGTCAAACAAGACTCTGGTAGCACCTTCAAGACTAACAACATTCATTCCAGCATGAGCTCCTGTGCGTCACATTGAGTCTTTGAGGTGCCATTGGTCTTCTGTTTTATTTTCTTGTGAGGAATGTGTCATGCTAAACCAAGAACTTCGTCCCACTTTTATTTCTCCTCACCCCATGACAGAGAGGGTCCGCAACTGTTTTGAGCCTGTGGGAACCATTGTAACTCTGATATGGGATGGTGGGCTCTGCCACAAAATGGCTGCCAGAGGAGGCGAAGCCAGCCACAAAATGGCTGCAATAGCTTACTTAGGTCCCAGTCACACGAGCGGGATACTGCGCCGCTGAAGGGAGGCAAATTAGAGCCAGAGCAAAAAGATGCACAGTAGCACGATCAGACGGGTCCCCGAGATGCCGCGCAGATGCCGATAGCCGGCGATCACACAGCGATGTTGAAGCACATCAAAGGGTCTTGCGCATTGCTTCACATACTGTGGAGGCTTGGAAAAAACACATCCGGTGCGATGGGATGCATGTGCGTGCCGGATGCGGCAGATTGACTCCGCTTCCATGATCTGACGCTCGCCTGTGACCTGCGTTTTCCAGTTGTTACTACCCTTTTGCTGGTACTTTTAAAATCTGCTTCTTTGGGCCAACAGTCCGGGTTGGTGACGGGTGCGCTATGCTTCCCAGATGTTGCCATATGATCGCACCCGTTTGATGCGCCCTCAACCCGTCAGTTTCACAGGGCAAATCCTCCCGTGTGACCGGGGCCTTAGTCACCCAGGGAAGATCCTTGTGCTGTGGGCAATATGAAGTATTGAGACAAGGCAGCTCTTTTCATAACAGCATGCTTCTTCATTGAACTTCCAAACCAAAGACACAGGCCCAACAGAAGCCAATTTATAGTTGTAAAAACTACACCCGCCTTAAACAACAATCAATACCAAGGAGGCAGCCAGAATCCTTCATTTGCATGAACTCTATACAATGTAACTAATGACAGTGCAGCTATTGGGTTATAATCTACAAATATGATTGGCTGTTACCAGTAACACAACCAATAGTCTTGAAGGCTTTTGGAGCCTTGCTCAGACTCAAGCTCCACCAGTACATAACAGGTAACATTTTAAAAAATCTGCACAGTCAATCATATCTCCAAGGGCCAATCAGAAGCTCTGAAAGGCAAAAGCTGCACCTGGCTCCACCCGCTTTTTAAAAACACCAGGAAAGGCGGGCACTGTGGAGCCCACAGGCACCACATCATTGGGGACTCCAAGTCTAGCACCTCTGACCACTCTCATCATCTGCTATGTATAACATCCTGAGCCACTGATGTAGAGAATCACACCTGATTTATGACATAAGGCCTCTCGTTGCTTAACTCCTCCTGCTTTCCCCCTCTTGTTCTGTAATTTTCTGCATACAAATGTGGGAGATGATTTTCCTTCTCTCCATTGCATCTGAAGAAGTGAGCAGTGACTCCCTGAAGCACATGCTGGAATAAATGTCGTTAGGCTTCAAGGTGCCACCCCCGGAGTTCTGCTCTGTTATGCTAAACCAAACCAGCGTAGTAATGGACCATCCCTTCTCTTTCTGCCCCTGCTATGAAAAACCATGTGCCTAGCTCTGTCCTCAGAGAGCCTTCTGAACAGGATCTCTTTAACTCTCCTGTCCCCAAGCGCTTGTTTCAAACTCCTTTTGAAACTCGATGGGAACAGGCGGAAGCAGTTTGTGCCTTACTTTAGCCCACAGCAGTACCTACAAAATAATAATGCTGTGCACACTTTTGAAAAGTCTCAGGATTGTGACCTCTCTTTCTTCACAGTCATGTAGCTTTGGAACATGGGCCCTTTCTGCACCCATATTTTGCCTCAGTTTCTGAGTGTATCCTATTCTTCTGTTCTGCATTCCCTCCCGCTTTCACTTCTAGATTTTTATTGGGGCTTTTTCTTATTTCTGCATTTGTTTTTCAGGGATCTGCATTCAGACCGCTTCCAGCACACAGTGGCCCTGCAGCTACCAAAACTCCTTTTGTTGCGATTCTTTGTTCTCATCTGCTTTTAAATCACTTATTCTTTCTAAAGTAGAATTGTTTCTGTGGGTATTTAAGTGCTGCCCACTGCCCTCCCCTGTTTCCACCTCTCTCTCTTTAGGTCGACACCCCCTCCCCATTCTGTTTTCTTTCCCTCCTTCTCCAAAGACAAAAGAGGACGTGTCCTCCCATTCAGGCAAACTTTAAAAAAGCCAGAGAGAGGATAAGAAGGAATCAGTGAATATAAAGGACTAGGGGATTCCTTGCTCCCGAATGTGTCAGTCTTGCATGTGTGGGCCTGGATTTTCCCCTCCCTTCCCTTTCTTTTTGCAGAATCACAGAGGGAGAGAGGGAGGGAGAGAGGGAAGAAGCGGGGGTTGGGTTTGCAGTTAAAAGTTTTGAAAGATGTTTACCTTTGTCTTCATCTTAGACAAAGCAACCAGTTAGCTCCAAAAATGTAGGTTTTGCTTGTAGATGCAGAATGCATATAGAAAAAGCCCAGCAGGAACTCATTAGCATAATAGCCCACACCAAACAGCAAAAACTCATTAGCATATTAAGCCACACATCTGATGGCACAGTTCATTAGCATATTAGACCACACCCCATGCCTTCCCTTGGCTTGCCCGGGCACCCCGCAGCTGCAGGGAGCCTGGGCAAGCCCCTTTCTTTGGCTTGCCCAGGACCCCCCTGGCCCTTGGAGGGGAGGGGAGGCAGTTTAAACTACCTTCCTTTGGCTTGCCTGGGTGCCCTGCGGCTGCAGAAAACCAGGGCAAACGGGCCTTGGAGGCCTTCCCTTGGCTTGCCTGGGCACCCCACAGCTGTGGGGAGCCCTGGCAAGCCAGCCCTTGGAGGGTAGGGGAGGCAGTTTAAACTGCCTTCCCTTGGCTTGCCCGGGTACCCCGTGGCTGCGGGGAGCCCAGGCAAATTGGCCCCTTGACAGGCCAGGGAAGACACGGGGAGGCATTTAAATGCCTCCCCTGATCCTCCCAGGACCCCCCCAGCCTGCCCGCCTCAGAGTCACTGGTGGGGGGTCGCTCTCCAGGCCTTCCCTCTGTAGCCTCACATGTAGAGGTTTTGGCTGTAGTGGGCGTGGCCAACTCTGAAGCCAGCCAGAACTCCGTTCCTGTGCATTCCTGCCCCAAAATAGCCCTGCATACAGAAGACACAGATAAATAAACTGGGGGGGGGGAACCAGTGCAGAGGGACTGTGTGTGACTGCTGTCAACCCTTAAGGCTTGTCTCCTCGGATTCTCTGGAGGCAGTTGCCAGTGCAAAATGGGCCATGTTCCTCATCGCAATGAAACAGATCAGGTGAGGGAACTGCCCTGCAAAGCTCTCCTGCTTGATTGAGTTCCTCCTTCCAATTCCCTAACTGCTCCTTACACCCTGCAATTCCCACATTTCAGATTAAGTGCACGTTCCTTCTTAGCTTCCTCTCCTTTCTTTTGCTTGTCACCTTTGACAAGAGGTAACAAATAATTTCCTCCATTCTTCCCCTTTCTCCTGTTTCAGTGTAACTTGTAAGACCCTTGGGGAAGGAATCTGTCTCTCTTTTGCTCCCGTTGCTTGATAAAGCACTGTAGACTAATGGGGTTGCTCTGATCACTGTAGGGGAATTTTAGGAGCCCAGGCCTCTTTCAGGGATCCCCAACCCCATTAGTGTTCTTTTCTATGGGTGGGTGGAGTCTGGCTAGGGAACTCAGGCCTCCAGAGGGACAGAAACACAGAGAGAACAGTTGCCTTCAACTAAAAATATTTATTAACTCTAAAATCATACACAAGTAAAACTCAATAGCATATATTCGATATCAATACCCAAGAGCACATAGAAAAATCCCAATACCTGATATAGTGTCCACTTCAGAAAGAACAAGGAATTCCTGGACTGTGGACCATTACCTCACTCAAGCCTAGGTGGGGTGTTGGTCAAACAGCCCCGGATAAAGGCCAAAGCATCCTTTCCGCCAATAGGAACCAAGGGAGGAGTTAATTAAAATATACCAAACTTGCCGAATACCAGCCCGTCCTAAGTTGATAAGATGAACTTTCGCTAGAACGAACTTTCGCCTAGATATATTTTATTAACTGTGATGTCAAAAAGTCCTAGACAGATATGTTTAGGCTTTGGAGGCCATGGAATGTGAAAGCGGGCACAGGTGCATCTACAGGGCAAGGCTTTTGTTTTTACACCTAGGCTGCCAGCAAAAGAGCAAAGGCTTATGGGACTTCAGAACCAAGAGACCAAAGTCAGTTATAGTAAAACCTACATAGCATAGAAAAACAGAAAGGCCCGGGCTCATTGAACCCCAAATGCTGCCACGTCTGCCAACATGGGTTGATGGTGCTGGAAAGTGCCTTCAAGTCACAGCTGACTTATAGCGACCCCACAGGGTTTCCGAGGCAAAAGACTAACAAAGGTGGTTTGCCATTACCTGCCCCTGCGTCACAACCCTGGTACTCCTCAGAGGTCTCCCATCCAAATAGTAGCCAGGGCCGGCCCTGCATAGCTTCCGAGATCTGACGAGATCGGGCTAACCTGGGCTATTCAGGTAGGGTTGCCAATGTGGGTTACAATAAGAGTTAATCCAGATATTCAAAGTGAGGAGGAAACATGATGGATGCTTTGAAGCTTCCTGATTTTGCCTTTGTTTGTTATTGATGGACCTGTAATTTGCAAACCCTTAACTGACAGAGAGCCATACCTATAATGTGCTGCGAACTTGGAGCCTGTGGTGCATTTTCCATATCTCGTCGCCTCCCGTGAGGCTGATTTGCACATCCTTTTCATTACGGTGACGGATGTTCAGCCACAATGGTTGGACTTGATGGAACGATTCTAACAAAAGAAGCTCTAACTGTGAAAATCTTTCGTTCACCTCCCCGACACTATTAAAGTGGGGCTTGCTTCTCACTTCCAACATCAAGTGGTCTTAGAGTTTCCCAATCTATCTCTGAGGTCTTGAAGACTAGGAACTTGCTCTTAAAATAAATGCAGAAAGGTCTTAGTTGCTGAACAAAAGCGGATAGACTTCATATGGGGTATAAAACTAGCATATCTTTTCTGAACGGCATAACCCTTGTATTTTTATCAATATCACAGTTCATTGTCTAATTCGGGGGTCCCAAATATGGTGCCCGTGACGCCTTTCCTGGTGCCCGGCAAGTGTTTTTAGAAAGTGGGTGTGGCCAGGTGGGGCTTTTGCCCAGCAGGGCTCCTGATTGGTCACTGGAGATCTGATTGGCTGTGCAGATTGGCTGTGCAGATGAAACAGAGGTTATGCCTGAAATAGGTCGAAAAGTTACCATTAGAGTTATGCATGACCTCACTCCCTGACATTTTGTGGTTAGTGCCGCCTCCTGTGGCAGCCATTTTGTGGTTGTGCCCTCCACCCTGTGACGGAATTCCAAAAGTACCCGCAGGCTCAAAACATTTGGGGATCCCTGGTTGAACTAGAGATTCTGGGGGATGAAAGCCTACTTACATGCTGGATCCCTCCCCCCAATCCTAGATTGTGAAAAAGTCTGGCCATATTTTATAATCACAAATATCTTCATATCCTCACACACTCTTGGCATGAACACAGCCTTCTCTATTAAGGTGCAAGTATTTTTGCCATGCTGGAGAATCTGCAGTTAATCACTGCAAGGACCCAGCCATTGAAGAGAAGAGAAGAAAGTCATAGAATATAGAAACATAGAGCTGGAAGGTACACCTAGGGTCATCTAGTCCAACCCCCTGCACAGTGCAGGAAATTCACAGCTACCTCTCCCCTCCCTCCCCCAGTGACCCCCTATTCTGTGCTTAGAGGAAGGGAAAAAACCTCCAGGATTCGTGGGCCAATCTGGCTTGGAGGAAAATTCCTTCCTGACCCCAAAGTGGCAATTGGTATTACCCTGAACGTATAAGAAGGGGTCACGAGAGTTCATTACTTCATGCCCTCCCTCTCATAGTCTGCCTAAATCAAGAAATGTATGGCCATATTTTCAAACTTCATTGCTGAATTCACTGCGTTTTTATTAGCTTGAGAAGAGGACACTTCTCGGCTCAGTCGACATTGAGAACCGTTTACGACTAGAGCCCTGGAGGAGCTTTTCTTTTGCTGCAAGTGAATGATAAATATTTTGCTTCGAAATCATGTTGAGTGCACTCACAGGTGTTCCGTGTTGATTAGAATAATTCAGAGGTGCGTAATCACACTGAACCTGTCCCTGCCTCTGAGATGTGTCCTATTTTGCCTCCGTGGGCCTCAATGAATTAGGAAGGAACAGCCAGGCCCGTAGCCAGAAAAATGTTATTGGGAGGGGCAAATTAGTACAGCGGTGGCGAGCACACCATTATTTATTTACTTTATTGTGTATTTGTACTTTATAATTTATTTACCAATTTTCTACTTGAGACTCAAGGTGGAATACACGGCATAAAACAACACAGTCGAATAGCATGAGAGACCTAATAAAGAATAAGGAGATCTCCCAGAATTACAAGTGATCA
Organism: Gekko gecko; assembly: GCA_029375565.1. Lineage (NCBI taxonomy): Eukaryota > Metazoa > Chordata > Lepidosauria > Squamata > Gekkonidae > Gekko > Gekko gecko. The sequence goes on along the minus strand of JAPDNY010000004.1, from coordinate 168,917,050 downwards.
CCAGACCAGAGAGATCACTTCCCCTGGAGAAAATGGGTACTTCAGAGGATTAAACCAGCCCCGTAGCCAGGATTTTGTAGCTTGTGGGGCAAATCTTTTTACGGTGGGGCTGAAGTTCTCAGTGCAGAAAGAAAAGGCATTTAGCCAATAGAAAGCTGTTACCAGGATAGATCTCTAAATCACAAGCTGTCAACCACTTTAGATAACAGTTCTCAGCTGCTGCAAGTTAATCACTTCTGCCAGCCTAACAGTTCTGAGAACAAGCTGGCAGGTGGGGATGATGACTCCTATATTCAAGAAAGCACTTAGGCAGAAAAACTCTCTTAAAGGAGACCAGTTCCTTGATGCAGAGTTAGAAGGGATCCTAGAGGTCACCTACTCCAACCCCCTTGCTCATTGTGGGAATTAGTTAGATACAGCATCCCACTCTGCTTAAAGGAGTGCATACCTTTAAAAAATGTTTAAAACTGATTGAAAAATCTTGTGTGGCTGTGCCTTTAAGAAAGGGGGCGGAGCCCCCCAAAGCCCCACCAAAACTACACACCTGTAAATATTCTTTCCCCACCTCCCCCAGGTTCCATCCCACTCTCACTCTATGTCTTCAAAGCACATTGTCAACGTCTCAAATGTTAGCACTAAATAGAGGTGCCAGCTTTGAGCTGGGAAATTCCTGGAGGTTTTGGAGCAGTGCTTGGGAATGCAGAGTTTGGGGAGGAAGAAGAGGAAGAAGAAGAAGAAGAGGACGACGGGGACAAGGAGGAAGACGATGGGGACAATGAGGAGAAGGAGGAGATTGGATTTATACCCCCCACCCTTCACTGCCTGGAGGAGTCTCAGAGCAGTTTACAATCTCCTTTCTTTTCCCCTCCCCACAACAGCCATCCTGTGAGGTAGGTGGGGTTGAAAGAGCTCTTTCTAGGACTGCTCATGACGGGAATAGCTCCTCTGAAAGAACTTGTGACTGACCCAAGGTCATGCCAGCAACTGCATGTGGAGAAGTCAGGAGTCAAACCCGTTTCTCCCAGATTACAGTCCACGCTCCTAACCACTACACCAAACTGGGAAGGAAGCTTAGTAAGGATGTGAGGTTACTCTGGGACTTCAGTTTTTCCTACCCTCTATGGTATACCACAGAGTCTGCCCTCCAAAGTCGCCTTTTCCTCCAGGGGAACTGATCTCTGTAGTCAGGACATAAGATGTAATTCCAGGAGATCTCCAGGTTCTATCTGGAGATTGGCAACCTGGCCCTAAACCATTACCTGCTTACTCCCTTTCTGACCTGGCGATGTTGCCATTTTACTAGCCTTCTTGAATATCTCTAGCCATAGAGTTCTCCATGGAAACGGGCCCTATTTATCAGCTGTGTACGGGCACATTCTGAAACAGAAGTTCTGCCACGAGACTAAATCATCGTTACCCTCCTACAATACCTTTGAGTCATCTTCTCAAGCAAGGGCCTATAAATCAAGAGGCTTCTTAGGTAACCATTATTCTTCCACTGTATCCATCATCATCGCTGTCGTAATTCAGGCCTCCATGTCGGTCAGAAATAACTTTATGGAAGACAACCCTTCTAGACCACACTTGTCATGAGAAAGGAACGGCCCTGAAGGAGGGCCGCAGAACCAAATTATCAAAGCCATTCTGTTCCGAGTTAACTGTGCACTCTGGTATCCAGGCAACATGCCATGACTGGTGCTCTTATACAGGCAAATGTTTTATTTAGACGATATAAATATTAGAACACATAGGTTGCGGTCACAAGCACCAGTCAAAGCAGAGAGGAAGCGAGGCTGTTCCCTCCAGAGGAATTTGATCCGCAGTTGCGAGATCACACAGCCCTTTGTTGCCGTGGGCTCAGCCCATCACTGTGTGATCAGACGCAACTGCGGGTGCGTCTTCTTTTTTCCCATTTGTGCGCATAAATGAGGAATCACACCTCTGCACCAAGGGCTCCCTATGGATATGCGATGATGTGCATATTGCAAAGGGGGGGAGGGATGGCACTGAGCCGGGATGGGCTGATCAGACCATCCCGACAGCTTGAGAGCGTGCTTGAGCGATCAGACAGGGGACGTCCATCTGTGGCCCATTGCAACCTGTTTACTACCGGATTTTCTCCAGTGTCTTTTTATTCCACTTCTGCAGCAGAGCCGTACAGGTTGCCGACAGCTGCGGGACTCTTCCCAGATGTTCCAGTCTGATTGCGCTCTTTCGATCTGTCGGGCATTCGCACCTATGTCAGATCTTCTGGCGGGTGTGACCGCAGCCGTACAGTCTGTAAGCTGATTAAGCATCTTGTCTCTTCCCCTGTCACCATCCCCCTGTTTATGCCAGAGTTCAGAACTGTCAGGACTGTCAAAACATACCCTGGGATCCATATTTAATGCTACATACATAAAGTGTAAAACCAACAAATAAATAAATAAAGTACGCTCTCATGTGCATACATCAACACCAGGACAGATCTTGGTAACAGAGGCAGTTTGTGGCAGCTTTCTTTGTGTTTTTAATATGTGTGTTGATTTTGTTTTGTTAATGGGTTTAGGGTGTTTTCTGTCCTTGCAACTTGCTGTTGCATTGCTAGCCACCTCAAGTCCAAGGAGACCAGGTGAGGCAGTCGTTTATTTTTAAAAAACTATTGGTAAGATACTATTACTGTGAACCAGGGAAAGGATTAAGCCAGTCACAGCTCAGTCCTCAACACAGTTAAGTGCTTTGATTCCCCACTCCTCCACTTGCACCTGCTGATGTGACCTTGGGTCAGTCACAAGCTCTGGCACAGCTGTTCTCTCAAGGACAGTTTCTGTCAGAAGTTCTCTCAGCCCCACCTACCTCACAGGGTGTCTGTTGTGGGGAGGGGAAGGGAGGGGAGGGCAGGGAAGGGAAAGGGAAGGGAGTTTGTAAGCTGCTCTGAGATGCCTTTGGGCAGTGAAGGGTGGGGTATAAATCCAATCTCTTCTCTTATTCTTCTCTATGAAGGATTTGTGCCTGTTGAAACTGTCTGTTGTTGTCTTTTTTTGCCTGGGGATCCTTTCTGAATTGCAACTTCAAATTCAGTCCACCAGGTGTCCCCCTTTCCTTGTAAAAATCCAGTCTCCTCCCAGAACAAAGGGGTCCCGGATAGAAAAAAAGAGATTTCTGAATCCTTACATTTGCCCAATGAGGTGCCTGAGAACAATCGGACGAGCATTCCGCTCTCAGCTGGTGTTTTGCGGAACGGATCACGTCACAGCAGAATGGCAAATAGATTATGCCTGTTCGCATTCTTCAGGGAGGGTAATCTCAGTACCGGTATTGGGGTACCTTTGCAGCGATGTGGTCTAAAATGCCTTTCAGGTCTCCCTAGCCCTTCTATTCTGTGAAGAAAAATAGCCACCAATATTTGTCCTGTTTGATTTCACATACTGGTATTCATTTCAAAACGGAAGCCTGAAAGTTCACAATATTCTTTCTAGGAAACTCCAGGCTATCTGCCTACACTGCAAATACATTCTTGGGGAGGGGGGGAGATCTAAGTCTAATGAAACGATTAAGGACAGAGGTGACATCTTTGAACATTCATTCTTCCTCTCCAGAGCCAGTTTGGCATAGTGGTTAAGTGCGCGGACTCTAATCTGGGAGAACCAGGTTTGATTCCCCACTCCTCCACTTGCAGCTGCTGGATGACCTTGGGAAAGCCATGGTTTTGTCAGAGCTGTTCTCTCAAGGACAGTTCTGGAAAGAGCTCTCTCAGCCCCGCCTACCTCACAGGGTGTCTGTTCTGGGGAGGGGAAGGGAAAGGAGTTTGTAACCCACTCTGAGACTCCGAATGAAGGGCGGGGTATAAATCCAATCTCCTCCTCCTCCTTCTTCCTCAATGTTGGCAGAGTAATTAACATAGCAAGGGTGCACAACCTGATTAAAGGGTAGATAAAGGTTTATTTAGGAACTAACATACTTGCTAGGAAAGAGGAGAGAGAGAGATAGGTTCCTGACTACACCTCTAACCAAGAGAGAGGGAAAGACTGAGTGTGGCACTTCCAAGAAGGGGGAAATTGCCCCAAGGGTAGCAATCTGGAGACAGACAAGGAATGACACTTAACAGGAGAGAGAAGGTGCTGGCCTCACTATCCTATTTGGTCTTTAAGCTGCCCTGAGCCTGCTTTGGCAGGCAGGGAGGGGTATAAATGAAACAAACAAACAAACAAACAAACAAACAAACAAACAAACAAACAAACAAACAAACAAACAAACAAGTAATTAAATAAAATGTCTTCTTGCTGCCCCCTGCAGGGTCTTCTTCTCTTCTTTGTACACCAGACGTTGTGAGGAAGTTGAATGTGCAAATGGGTACTTCCTCATGCTGCTGTTCGAAACAATGACATCTCCTTGGATTATTCTGAAGCTGCTTCTATAAAGTGAAATTGGGAACCTTCCATTTTCACAGAGAAATACATTTCTGGGGGCCAGCCCTTTGGTTCTCTAAAGAGATGCCTTCTCCTAAGGCTCCATTCAACGAGACATAACTGCTGACCTGACATTTAGAAATCAGTTGCTTGAGAAATGACTCTGTAACTGATTTTATTGCTAGATAACAAGTCTTATAAGCTTAAATAAGCTTTCCTCTTCAGTTGAACTCTAGGGTTTGGGGGGGGGACCATAGCTCAGTTCTATTTCGTGTCCGGAAGGTCCCAGGTTCAACCCCTGGCATCTCCAATTGAGAAGACCAAGCAGTAGGTGATATGGAAGTCCCCAGCCTGAGACCCTGGACAGCCGCCACCAGTCTGAATGGACAATACTGACCCTGATGGACCAAGAGTCTGATTTAGTATGTGTTTGTGGAGTTGGCAAGCAGACCTGCCCATGACTTTTGTTAACTTTTCTTCTGAAGTTCACAACAAATAATAATTAAAAAGCCCCCAAATTCCCAAAACAGTTGTTGATCTTGGCTTATAACACATCTTTGGGGATGATGATAACGTTCTCGGTTGTTATATTCTGCTTGTCAAAGCCTACAATTATTGTTTGATAGTTTAATGGAAAATTACTCTTTTACATCTCTGTTATAACTTACAACCAGTGTTCCCTCTAAGCTGAGTCAGTGTGTGCTAGCTCACAGTATTTTAGCCTCCGGCTCACACATTTTTGTCTTAGCTCAGGAAGGAGGGCTCCGGAGCAGTGTTCCCTCTAAGCTGAGTTAGTGTGAGCTAGCTCACAGGCTTTTAGCCCCCAGCTCACAAATTTTTGTCTTAGCTCGGGAAGGATGGCTCCAGAGCAAACTAATTTATGCATTAGTCAAATCATTCACTCACAACTTTAATGCCAGTAGCTCACAAAGTAGAATTTTTGCTCCCAAGACTCCACAGCTTAGAGGGAGCATTGCTTACAACAGGTATCTCATTGTTTGATCTTATTGTGATATGTTTGTATTGCTATTGTTATTAAACTTCAATAAATTGTTAATTTTTTTTTAAAAAAAGCCCCTTCTGCTTTCAGTTTTCTCATGCACAGCTACAGCAACCTTAACGGACGTTAAACATACAAATAACTTCCTCCTCCCCAACAACAGGTCCTTTTCCTTGGAAACTGTTTGTGAATAATGAATCTTTCCGGGGCTTCGTGCCCCCTATAACAACGCCTACCCTGAGGGAAGATTTGTTGAAAATATAAATCAGGGCTTTGAGAGCAGGGGTGGGCAGGGGGCTGCGCTCTCTCCGAAAGCTATTCTGGAAACGTAGTGTGGGCCAGAGGGGGCTGCGGCACATTTGAATGCATGAATATTCTGACTCAATTAAGATAATTGGAACAAACGTGGGAGGTGCTGGGCTAAAGGTGGTGGGATTTATTTCCCTGTTCCCACGAAGGTGCAGTTTCCATTACTGGACTTGAGGTGGCCAGTGCTTGCGCACTGCATTGTGCTATTGTGGGGGGTTCAAATTATGGTTGCCGACCTACAGGCGGGATACGAGATGAAAGGCAGTGGCACAGCAGTATATGAAAACAAGAAAAAAGATGCACGTGCCCAGATTTTAACACCAATAATCAATGGATTTAATAATAGTAAGACATATAAAGTACTCAGAACAAATTTTCCATAAACAACAGGTAGAAATTCACTGGTGAAGCTGATCACAGGTGCTTTGAATGACGAAGGCTCCATCCCTGGCACCTCCGGTTTAAAAGACTGAATGAAAATGCCTTATATTGAAGTCTTTCACGTCCTCAGAACCTCCTCAGGAAGCAGGAAACCTCCTCAGGAAACAATCCATAGACAAAAGAACCTCCTCAGGAAAGCTCCTCCATTAGCATGTTCATAGCCTGGAGAACTACTGCAAGATAATGACTCAGCCCTACCCCACCTTCCAGGGTAGATATAAATTACCTGCCTACCATTTCTCTGCTCACCTTGACACAGAGAGTACTAAATCTTTCTGTGTTATACCTCTGTGGATGCCAGTCACAGCTACTGGCGAAATGTCAGGTCCTACAATGCCAAGACCACGGCCACACAACCCAGAAAATCTACAGCAATGAATGAACTCTGGCTGTGAAAGCCTTCAACAACATATCTTTCACATCTCCTTCTACCTGATCCTTTTAGCTGGAGATGCCAGGGACTGAACCTGGGACCTGCTCCATACAAAGCAGATGCTCTACCAAGCAGCCACATTCCTCAGATAGCAGATGACGTGAAAGATCTCTACCTGAAACCCAGGGGAGTTGCTGTCAGTCAGAGCACAAAACTAACTGGGAAGGGAGGGTGTAAATCTAGAGGGGTTTCTCTGAATGATTCTACAAAGTGTATAAAGCACACAGGGAGATCGAGGCAGGAAGAGAATCTGACAGGAGTGGAATATATGCAGTGTTGCGTACCCAGGGAAGTCTGCACACGTGGTCGGGAAAACATGCAGTCAGGTGAAGGACTGGACCTTCGCCTTTAGAGACGATAGCCTGAACGGATCCTAGCACGCACCTATCGGGAGGCTAGGATCCTGGGAGGTACCTATGGGTCCAGGGGTGCACTGTAAATATCCAATCACGGGTGTGTGGGGGTGTGTTTGGGTGTGGTGTCAGTTGGGAAGATAAACCGGCCTGCAAGCCGGCAGAGGCATCTCTTGTTCTACTATCGACAATAAAGTAGGAGCTGACTTCACTCCGCCATGCATCAGTCTCAGTACTTTATATGCAGAAATCAAACTTTTTGTCTCCTTTGGTGGGACACAACCCTATGTCAGATGTGGCCTCCGGTTAGGCCAGGAGACAAACCTCTTTGGAATATGGACCCAAGCGTAAGCATTCAACAGTATGATTCCATGTAGAGTTGCCCCTGTATAAACTAGGGCCGGGTTTTTTTGCCTGCCAGACTTGATGCCATTGTGTTGTGAACTTGTTAAGAGGCCTTGGACTCCACTTATTAAGAAATAGTATTTTGATGTGTGCATGGTCATTGCACCTATCTTGACTCACTATACCCTTTGATGAAGGATTGTCTTCGAAACGGTCTTAAGATAACGTATGCTACCGTCGGGGTATACTGGACAGTATTTCCCCTATGGACTGTTATTGCCCCTAGGAGGGCTTGTGCTTGTGGACTATTTTTGGATTGTACCACTTTTAAGTATCATCTGTCTGTGGTTCATGTGACTGTATGATGTGCATTATATTCTTTTGTACATTCTTTTGAAGTGCTGTATGTGTTTACGTATTCAATATATGCCTATGGGTATTACTACCTGTCTTAAAAAATGTTGGGCCAGTCAGAGCAGACAATAGTGAAAGAGCCAGTTTGGTGCATTGCTTAAGTGCGCGGACTCTAATCTGGGAGAACCGGGTTTGATTCCCCAGTCCTCCACATGCAGCTGCTGGATGACCTTGGGCAAGCCATAGTTCTGTCAGAGGTGTCCTTGAAAGAGCAGTTCTTGAAAGAGGTCTCTCAGCCCCACCTACCTCACAGGGTGTCTGTTGTGGGGCGGGAAGGGAAAGGAGTTTGTAAGCCGCTCTGAAACTCTAAGTGAAGGGTGGGATATGAATACAATCTCCTCCTCCTCCTCCTCCTCCTCCTCTTCTTCTTCTACCAGTGAGGTAGTGCAGTATACGGCAGCTTCATGTGTCTAACAGGGTAATCCTACTGTCCCCATTTACAGGACCTGCAATAAGAATTACAAGAAGATGGTGAATGTGAAGCCCTTCGAACCCTGACCTGTGCAATCCTGCGCATGGGTTTTTCTACATTTCCATTTTCTTGCTAGTATGTTCCTGTTCCTTTGAGGTTTCTTTTCTCTTCCATGTGTGTTTTGCTCCCTCTAGTGGTCAACTCGATATTACCTTGGTTTATCTCTGGGATATCCCCCTGCAGATTTAAACTGCAGGTTTTAATGCTGGACGTAACACCAATATAATGTTGAATTGACCACTAGATGGAGCAAAACACGTACAGAACCCTCCCCCCACCCCCAAGCAACAGGAACATACAAGCAAGGGAAATTAGCATGAGGAAAAGCTCATGTTTACTCAGAAATAAACCATACAATCCAATGGCATTGCTCTTGAGTAAGTGTGCATAGGATTGCAGTCTGAGAGTGCTTTATGAATGCTCAGTATGTAGGTCTGAATTTACAACATGTCAGCTGTGAGCTTATGTATTTTCTGGGCGAGTGTTGTGAGGACTTGATATCTAATCGCTGTGGATCAGCCAATCCATCCCCCGCCCCCGGAAACATACCAAGAATGTTTCTAAATGATTGTTTTTGAGCAGTAGCAAAACCTGTGCACCACACGACCATCCACTGCAAGCTGTTGCTTCTTCCATCTCCCCTGTTCTTTTTGCAGATCAAAGAAGGCCTGGAGCACTCTTAGTCGTTTGCAAACATACACCAGAACACGAAATGAAACAAAAAAAATTCTCAAGGTCTTCGTTGCCCACCAAAGTGAAGAAACGTACTGCTATGTCTTCTAACACCGATCTAATAAACCAGGGCCTTGTACCTAAAACCAAAATACAGCCTACTTCCTTTGAAAATGCATTCCTTTTAAGCTTGAGCATTTCCACCTTTCTTTTGGAATCTGCTGCAGTTGATGCTTCAGCCGTCTTCTCCAAGCCCATTTCCTTCCTGACCCAAAGGACCTTTATCGACTCTGTCATTGATCGTCACTTAATTTCCTTTTCCTTCTGATCTATCATTCCTGCAGGGCTCCTGTTAGAACTGTCTCGCTTGCTTCCTCTCCTGCTTCTTTGCCAAATATTTCCCTCTCATTATTCACTTTCCCCCAATCTAACAAAGTCAAGTATATTTAGGTCTATTTGCAGCTTTACAGCTCTTACATTTTTTGGTAATATCCCCTGGACTACCCCCTGGTCCTAGATCCGTCTCCAAGCAGTGGGGGGTGGGGGGAAATAAAAATAATAGCTGGTGGTGTTGTGCAGGCAATTATGTCATTTCCAGTGAAAACCTGGAAGTGACGGAGAATAGCTCTAGGAATTGGCAGAAACTCTATGGTTTTACTATAGATTTTCCAGCAGTTCCTAGAGCTATCCTATGTCACTTCTCAGTTTTCGCCAGAAGTGATGTAATGGCACACATGCTGTTGTTTCCCCTCGCATCCCAGCCTCCAAACCTCCTACCACAAAACTATATGTGCAAGCTACGGAAACTACAGCTGGTTCAGTTGATAATTTGGACAGGATGCAGAGAAGGTATCACACTTGCTCTACAAGAATGATTACTCATTGTCAAGGAGGGTGAAGGAACCTTCCTTACATCCTGCTGCTATACTTCCTGGATGGAGCTGGCTGCCCACACTAGAAGAAGAAGAGGAGGAGGAGGAGGAGGAGGAGGAGGAGGAGACTGGATTTATACCCAAACCTTAGCTCGGAGTCTCAGAGCGACTTACAAACTCCTTTCCCTTCCCTTCCCCCAACAGACACCCTGTGAGGTAGGTGGAGCTGAGAGAGCTCTTTCCAGAACTGTCCTTGAAAGAACAGCTCTTGTCAGCACTATGGCTTGCCCAAGGTCATCCAGCAGCTGCAAGTGGAGGAATGGGGGATCAAACCCAGTTTTCCTAGATTAGAGTCTGCGCACTTAACCACTATGCCAAACCACTACATCATCCTGAGTGGCAAGATGGTGGACTAGATGGACCCTGGGTCTCATCCCGCAGGGCTAATCTTATGCACTGGCTCCAGGTTAGCTTCTGGTTGCAATCCACTGTGCTAGGTTTAACTAGTAAAGCCCTGTTCTGTCTGGTTCAGGGTACGTAATGCAATGGCTTCTCCCATATGTTCTAAGATTTGGGCTTCAGGTGGGACCCCATTTCAGATAGCTCGGATAACTGGATCCATGAAAGAGGATGAGATAGATCCATGAAAGAAGCGGAGAGAAGCAGGGCCTTTTCAGTAGCGCACCCCCTTTCTGGACCCCTCTGCTTAAGAAAACCCACCAGGCTCCCACCCTGATGGCCTTCAGGAGGCTCGTAAAAAACCTGTTTGTTCTGTAAGGAGGTCCGACTAACAAGTTGCCATTGTTTGCACTGAGGCTGAATTGTAGCCATTATTTTGTGATAGGCATGCCAGCTCCAGGCTGGGAAATACCTGGAGGTTTTGGGGGCGGAGCCTAGGGAGGACGGGGTTTGGGGCCCCACCCTCCAAAGCAGCCATTTTCTTTTCTTTAATATATTTTTTATTTCCAAAATTTCCAACAAACAAATAACAAACAAAGCAATAAAGCCATTGAGGGGAGTTAGAAACCAGTTCGGGACCATAACAACAAATACAAGTTATTAGTTGCTGTTGATTTTCTGGGTTGTGTGGTCGTGGTCTTGGCATTGTAGGACCTGACGTTTCGCCAGGCGAAACGTCGGGTCCTACAATGCCAAGACCACGGCCACACAACCCGGAAAATCAACAGCAACTAATGAACTCCAGCCGTGAAAGCCTTCGAAAACAAATACAAGTTAATTCAGGAAGTGAGACTGATAACAACATGAAAGAGAAGTTCAAAAGTGAAACATTTTTAAAAAGCTCTTACCAAGCGAAGATTAGAACAGAACTCTGACTAGACATGTTCAAACGTTTAACGGACACAGCTTTACAGGGCGACTCTGCCAAAAAACGTACATTCTCGGTTACACACAACGACGTTTTGATAGCATGCAACAGGGAAAGTCAAAAATAAATTAGGTCATCATGATAAAAAAATTTTTTTGGATGGTTATCATTTTTTGTTAGGAGACTATTGGGAACCAAAGATCAATAAACTTTTTCCTGACTACATTCCGTTTGAGCATTAGAACTAAATGCAGAAAGTTTGCCCGGCGGAAAATAATCCCATAGTCAAATTCTCCAGGCTTGTATGGAAAGCACTGAGTTGTTTTTCCAGTGCGCAGCTAATGCCAATCTGAGTGTTGCTAATAATAATGCAATTCTTTCTGCATTTGCTAATAATAATCCAATTCTTTCTGCATTTCTGTTTTGGGGCCTCGGACCACCATCCCAACAGTACTGTTTCTGGGAAGAACGGGAGAGATTCCCCGGTAATTGTTCTAATTTCTTTTAGCCATTTTCTCCTGGCAAACTGATCTCTGCCACCTGGAGATCAGTTGTACACAGTGGGCGACCTCCGGCCACCGCCTGGAGGTTAGCAGCCCTATTCTGTGGCCCGTGTTCACAGTTTTAAATGGCTAGTGCTTGTTTGGAAAGTTTTAATATCTTGTGGACTGTGTGTGTGTGTGTGTGTGTGTAGAGAGAGAGAGAGAGAGAGAGAGAGAGAGAGAGAGAGAGAGAGAGAGAGAGAGAGAGAGACAGAGAACCTGAGTGCCCTGGATACAACTGGCTGGTTGCAGTTCACTGACAAATCACAATTTATTCCATTGAGGACTCTCCTCCTTTACTGGTACCTCTCAACCGGCTTTGGTTCTCCAAAGCTTCAGCCACAACAGATCAGAGAGCCAGTTTGGTGTAATCTGGGAGAACCCGGTTTGATTCCCCACTCCTCCACAGGCAGCTGCTGGTGTGACCTTGGGTCAGTTACAAGTTCCCTCAGAGCTGTTCTCTCAAGGGCAGTTCTCGAGAGAGCTCTCTCAGCCCCACCTACCTCACAGGGTGTCTGTTGTGGGGAAGGAATGGGAAAGGAGATTGTAAACCGCTCTGAGACTCCTTCGGGTAGTGAAGGGCGGGGTATAAATCCAATCTCCTTCTCCTCCTCCTCTTCTGTTAGTCTTCAGTGCATCACAAGGCTCTTTGTTGTGTCTGCTGCAAAAAGCCAACACAACCCACTTCTCCGGAGCCCTTGCTTTGTGGGGCCAATCCTGTGCGCACATCCTTCTGAAGGGAGTTTATTTCTGCAGGCTTCTAGGAAAGTCAGTGAGGATGCTTTACATGCATTTTTTAATCATTTAAGATACTTGTCACCGTGTGGGATCCAGTGCATAATTAAGCCTACTACATTACTTCATAATGAAGACGCTGCTGCTCTGTTTCCCTCAGAAGGAGCACTTCCATTCCCGGAGAATAGCAGCTGAGCAGCCCGAAGCAGCGAGTTCCCCTTCTGTCGCCTGCAATACCCCCGAAAGTACTGAAAAAGCACATTAGACTCAGCGAGGGCTGCATTTGGGGGGGTGGGGAGGTGGGCAAAGCACAGCCATCACAAGACAGTTCTAAGTGTGTGTGGGCAACCCAATCGAAGCTTCTCAAGCAACGGCATGACTGATCCATGCTTTATGCGCCCCACCAGGACTCCAAATTATGAAACCCAGAGAGCTCAAACATGATACAGATCTTGGGGGAAATGCCGAGAACCACAGACCGACTGTCAAATGCTTGCTGTGAATGGCATACACGTAGCCCTTCAAGAATCACTTGGCTGTAATGGCCTGAAATGCGGTGAGGAGCAGGGCTATTTTTGGGCAGGAACGCACAGGAACAGAGTTCCGGCTGGCTCCCGAGTTAGCCACGCCCAGCAGCAACTCATTAGCATAATAGGTCACACCCAACAGCAGAAACTCATCAGGATTGGCTACATTAGGGATGTGTGGCCTAATATGCAATGGAGTTCCTGCTACAAAAAAAGCCCTGGGTTTTGACAACAAACAAGGTAAACAGAATAATAAACAAAAGGCGGATGTGGCTGGATGCCACACTTCTGGTAGCATGTATGTAGCTTACTAGGCTAACGAGCTGTGCTGTCAGGCTGTGGCCTAATATGCTAAGGAGTTTCTGCTGTTGGGTGTGGCTATTATGCTAATAAGTTCCTGCTGGGCTTTTTCTACAAAAGAAGTCCTGGTGAGGAGAATTTCATCCTACATCTGCATGGGTCCAAGCAGGGCCGGCCCCAGGTATCTGGGCACCCTAGGCAGGACAGCTTGGGGCACCCACCCCACCGGGGATGCCAACCTCCCGATGGGGCCTGGAGATGGGGGCGGGGGGGCGGAGCGCCGGCTTTCCTAGATGCTCCGCAGCTGCAGGGCCCCCAGGAAAGCCAGGGAAGGGGCGGAGGTTCTAACCCCCACCCTTCCCTCCCAGCACCTGCTTTCCCTCCCAGCCCTTCCCTTTGAGCCCCAGCGGGCGCTCAAATGCAAGCCGGCACTCGGCTCAAAGGGAAGAGGTGGAAGTTTAAACCCCCGCCTCTTCCCTTTGAGCCGAGCGCCGGCTTGCCTTTGAGCGCCCGCTGGAGCGCTCTTCGCTGCCAGTCACCACCCCCGCCTTCTCTCCCCCCCCAAGGGGGAGGGGGAGGGCGGGCAAGCTCTGCTACCGCCTCCTGTGCCCCACCGGGTGCTCTTCGCTGGCGGCGGTGGCGGGGAGGCGGCAGCAGTGGCAGTGGGCTTTTCACGGGGGGGCGGGGGGCCGTTTGGCGCCCCTGCAGGCCTGGTGCCCTAGGCGAGTACCTAGCTCGCCTAGTGAGTGAGCCGGCCATGGGTCCAAGAAGGCAGGAAGTGACAAAACTCTCCTCAGAACAAAGAACATATAGCCACCGTACTGACAAGATGGTTGGCTTACCTCATGATAAGTCAGTTTGCTGTAGTGGTTTTAGGAGTGTCGACACTAATCTGGGAAAACTGGGTTTGATTCCCCACTCCTCCACGTGCAGCTGCTGGTGTGACCTTGCGTTAGTCACAAGCTCTTTCAGAGCTGTTCTCTCAAGAGCAGTCGTCAAAAGAGCTCTCTCAGGTCCAACTAACTCACAGGCAGTGTTCCCCTCTAAGCTGAGTTAGTGTGAACTAGCTCACAGTTTTTTTAGGCTCCGGCTCATACATTTTTATCTCAGCTCAGGAAGAGATGGCTCCGGAGCAGACTAATTTATGCATCAGCCAAATCGCTCGCTCACGACTTTAATGCCAGTAGCTCACAAAGTAGAATTTCTGCTCACAAGACTCCACAGCTTAGAGGAAGCATGGGTCACAGGGTGTCTGGTGGAAGGAGGGGAAGGGAAAGGAGCTGCTCTGAGACTCCTTTGGGTAGTGAAGGGCGGGATACAAATCTAATCTCTTTTCTTCTCTTCAGTTCACATATGATAAATTGTTGGCTTGTTGCTTATTTTGCACAAACCTGGTACATTTTTATCCTACCAGGAAGCTCTGCCAGCAAAGTAGAGTGATCCTACCCCCATTTTATCCTCACAATCCCGAGAAGCAGGTTAGGCCACGGCGTGACAGTGATAACAGAAGAGAATTTTCTACAGAATTACTACAGTAAATGCTTTTGCAACATATCTTTATTGACTCTTCATTATCTTTGTCATGGATGTTGCTTTTGGATTCCAGCTTCCAGGTGGTGGCTGGAGAGCTCCTGTTATTACGATTGGTCTCCATAGAGATTAGTTCACTTGGAGAAAATGGCCGCTTTGGAAGGCGGACTCTATGGCCTCATACCCCATCGAAGTCCCTCCCCTTCCCAAACCCCACCCTCTTCAGGCTCCACCTCCTAAATCTCCAGTATTTCCCAACCTGGAACTGGCAACCCTTGCCTGACTGGCTCGACATCCGTCAGTGAGCTACCATGGCCGAGGGCGGATTTGAATCTGATTCTCCCTAGTCTTCTTGGGTCCCAGTACCCTAACATCCAGCACTGGCACCAATTCAAAATAGCCTATTTTTACTTACTGGTGCCCAGTTTTTTTGTTCTGGAGTTTGCCTTTGACCAAAAGCTTCCTCAAAAGCCGAAGCAGGGCTAAGCCAAACCAGTGTGGTTTGGGGGTCAGGGTGTTCTGCTTGGGTCCAAAAGACATGAGGTTGGGAGCTGTGGAACTGTTCCACTAACTGTGGCACTTTCTTCTAGAGCGAATGTGCCAAGGGGCTTCTCTGCAGGAGGAAGTGAGACATCTAGTTCATTAAAAGCAGGAATCCTGGGAACTATCTGTCCTTGGACTCTAGAGGAAGGAAGGACGTCTTAGAAAGGTACCTGGGAAAAGGCTTATTGAACAAAGCAAAGGACGGTGGGAAGACATTGCTGAAAAGCAGCTCGACAGCTGTCTTTCAATAGGTCGCTAATCCTGTAACACATTAAGGGATTACATACGCAAAGCAAAGAAAAGCCCTCCTCTACAAGTCTACCGTTTCTTTTCAATATTCTTATTCCCTGCCATATTCGTTGTGTGGGTACAGATCAATTAAGTATAATGGCTGTATTTACACTTTCCCCTTTCTCTGGTGCCAGCCAGGAAACACTCTTTGTGCTCCACTATTTTTCTTGAAAGGGATGTTTTTGGAAAGACTGCCGGCCTGTTTTCACTGGCCTTTAAGAGCGGGTCCGTGACAGTCAGAAATGCCAAGAAAAGCGTCATTTTTTTGTGCCAATCTGCTTTTGAAGACACGGGAGAGAGAATCAGTTTGTTAAAGAAGCAGCAACTTTAGCTGGGAGGCTGGCAGATGCCATTTCACCTAAAACATTGGTCCTTGGACATAAGCACACTTTATGTAGTCCATTCAGCAGGGCATGGGAGGCTCATGTGGAGTTCCCCACCATGTTAGGAACCTTTTCTGCTCAATGGTGGGCCTCGTTCATGTTTAGTGAGTCTGGTTACCAGTAGGGAAATAGAAAATCAGTATTTTTTTGGATTTGGGGTTTTGGACCCTTAAAAATTTGGCACTGCATTGAAAACCCGAATTCCAATATCAGTCTGGTTACCACTACAGGAGGCTTTGCGTAAACTGTAGGCAGACCTCAAGTGCAGGGCTTATGGAAGTGCTTTTGATTTTTTAAAAAATGGTTGTCAAGGCAAGAGATCTGTTCAGAGGTGGCTTGCCCGCTGCTTGCCTCTGTATCGTGAGCCGGGACTTCCTTGATGGTCTCCCATCCAAGTACGAGCCAGGGCCAACCCTGCTTAGCTTCCGAGATCGGGCTACCCCGGTCCATCCAGGTCAGGCCTCACACACAGAACATATACGAAGTCCAGTGTAGACAAGCTGTGTATACGCAGGTCTGTCTTATTTGGGTGTAAATGGTGTTGGAGGAAAGGCGGCTCAGAGCTAAACTAAACATGTTGGCGTTCACGTGGCCACCACTGCCATTTTAAAATGTTTTTAAGATGGTGGCGTCCTCATGGTAGCCACAAGGACGCCATCTTGTTTAGTTTGGTTCTCAGCATATCTGGACACTGGGGTGTGAGTGCGTGTGCTACATTTTCCGTCTGAATTCCAGCCAGGTGGCCTGTGTATGATGATCTCCTTACTGAAGAAGGTGTCTCTCCTTGTCTAAGACAGGCGTTCCGGTGACTCTTTCTTCTCTTCTCCTTGTGATCTTGGCAAGACGTCTCTGTCATTAATTCCTGCGGGAGGCCGTGCGGGCAGGTTAAAATATGCAGGGCCAAGCCAGACTTGCATGCACCTGATGCCAGACTGAACATCCAGAGCACTTAATAATGTAAAGGATTGCTTTTATGCTGTTTTAACCTGTTTTATGTATTGGCATGTGCCCTATTTGTGAGCTGCCCTGAGCTCGAATCCCACTATAAATCAAAATAATAAATAAATAGACAAGCTAGCTGATTGTTTCATCAATTGATTGACTAAATTTATATCCTGCCCTTCCCAAACCGGGCTCAGGGTGGGTGACATCAGGGTACACGAACAGTTACAATCAAATTAATATAGTTAATGCTTAAAACAGCTAAAAACCATTAAACCACTGAAAGATGGTGAAATAAACATAGCAGTTCAAAACCACCCCCCCAAGCCAGACTGATGATAGTGGAGTCACACCAAGCTCATATAGTACCAGGTCTCCACATGGGGCAGATGGTCACAACAGCTTCTAGACAGGAAGGCCTAGTTGGGCATCCACCGCCTCAACCGAAGGCCTGGCAGAACAGCTCCATTTTACAAGCCCTGGAGAACCGTAGTAAGGAAAAGGAAAAGGAAATGACAGATTAGGGCGCTATCTACTTTTTACCACAGTGGACATCAACATACTTCGATAAAAACAAGCTTCATCTTTTTCTAACGTTATTTGCCTCTCGCATGTTCGCAATACAACGGCCCACATTTCCCCTAACTGTGTAACTTTGGTATAGTAACCAATAAATATCCCCCGTCAATGCGACCTGTAAAATCCTTCCATGTTACAAGTTTTCATCAGGGGAGAAGGCACTTCCCAAAGCTCTTTTGAGAACAACTTCTGGGAAAGCCAGCGTGGTGCAGTGATTAAAAGCAATGCTCCCTCTAAGCTGTGGAGTCTTGTGAGCAAAAATTGTACCTTGTGAGCTGCTGGCATTAAAGTTGTGAACAAGTGATTTTGGCTACTGGATAAGTTAGTCTGCTCTGGAGCCATCCTTCCTGAGCTAAGGCAAAAATGTGTGAGCCGGAGGCTAAAAAACTGTGAGCTAGCTCACACTAACTCAGCTTAGAGGGGACACTGGTTAAGAGTGGCAACTCTAATCTGGAGAATCAGGTTTGATTCCTGACTCCACATGAAGGCTGCTGGGTGACCTTGGGCCAGTTACAGTTCTCTCAGAACTCTTTCAGCCCCACCTGCCTCATAAGGTGCCTGTTGCGGGAATATGATTGTAAGCCAGGGCTCTTTTTGTAGCAGGAACTCCTTTGCATATTAGGCCACACACCCCTGATGTAGCCAATCCTCCAAGAGCTTACAGTAGCCCCTGTAAGAAGAGCTCTGTAAGCTCTTGGAGGATTGGCTACATCAGGGGTGTGTCACCTAATATGCAAAGGAGTTCCTGCTACAAAAAGAGCCCTGCTGTAAGCCGTTTTGTATAAAAACCTATTCTTCTAAATTAGTTCACAAAAATTATGGCCATGAAACCTCTTTACTTTCAGTCCCTCTCCCTCTCCCTCTGGAGCCACCCTGTTAAACCGTGGCAGAGGAGAAAGCCCTTCCAAGGGCTAGGAGAGGGGAGAATGAGGTGTGACAGTACGCTGCCCTGTGAAAGTGAAACTCAGCTCTTCCCTGTCCCCATAGTGGCAGCGGAATGTTCACATGGACAGTCTCTGGATTCCCCTTTGATCCAGATGGAAACAGGCTTATTTTTTCCCCATGGGTTAAAGAAGGAAGCCTCAGAAACATCACAAATTGTGTTTCTTCTGCCCATGAGATCATGAGGATGTTCTCCAGTTTGGTGTAGTGGTTAAGAGTGGTGGACTCTAATCTGGACAACTGGGTTTGATTCCCCACTCCTCCACATGCAGCTGCTGGCATGACCTTGGGTCAGTCACAAGTTCTCTCAGAGCTGTTCTCTCAAGAGCAGTTCTCCAAAGAGGTCTCTCAGCCCCACCTACACCTCACAAGGTGCCTGTTGTGGGGAGAGGAAGGGAATTGTAAGCAGCTCTGAGACTGAGTGCAGGGCGGGGTATGTATCCAATCTCTTCTTCTTCTTTGATGCAGGGCTTCCTGCTTTTCATGTGGGGAAAAACAGGAAGCAGGCTGACTAGCCAACTGCAGAGTTCATCCGGTGATATGCCCTCTGGTTTTGGAAGCCACTCCCTCCTGCTGCACAGGAAATTGACTCCCTCCTTCTTTTCACACTGAGACCAAACAGCAGCTCTTCCTCAAAGCAAAGCAGAGTTGCCAGCTCTGTGTTGGGAAATACCTGGCGATTTTGGGGGGAGGGCCTGGGGAGGGCAGGGTTTGGGAAGGGCCCTCAGCAGGGTACAATGCCATAAAGTCCAGCCTCCAAAGCAGCCATTTTTCTCTAGGGGAAGTGGTCTGGAGAGCAACTGTAATAGCAGGAGATCTCCAGGTGCCACCTGGAGGTTGGCAACTCTATAAGGAGGGTATTTGGTGCAGGGGGTGCTTCAGGAAAGCCCAGGAGGCATCCTCTTCCTGTTGGTACAGGGTTTCATTCAGAGCCAGCAGACTCTAGGAGGAGGAGGACTTGTCATCTGAGCAGCCATTTTGTGGTGTGACCCGCAGCTATTCCAAGTCCTCACAGCCTCAACAGTGTTGTAGGTCTCTGCTGAACGCCCTTATTCTGGAGATAAATTTGACCACAAGAGGTTGCCTTATACCCAAATTTGTAAAGCTGGGCTCACTGGTAAACCTACTATTATTGGGACCTAGGCCAGCCCCATCTTGTCCAGTCTCAGCAGCTAAGCAGGGGTGGCCCTGGTTAGCACTTGGACTGGAGACCACTAAGAAAGTCTAAGCTTGCTGTACAGAGGCTGGCAATGGCAAACCATTTCTGAGTGTCTCTTGCCTGGAAAACCCTACCAGGTTGCCATAAGCTATCTGTGACTTGATGGCAACTTTTTAAAAATCCCACAACTCCATGCTTTCTTCCTCCATAACCTAAAATGCAAGAATGCCACATGGCATTTGTCGTGATCCTAGGCCTACAGTAGTGCAGCCTACAGGCTCTAGGGAGGCCTAGTGGCTCCAGGGAAGCCTGTATCAGAGTAGATATCAGGGCCTACATTTCCAAGGTCTCCTCTGGACCCTGTGATTGGCTAACAGGGAATTTGGAGGGAAAACTTAACTCAGTAGAGGAGTAGAGGGTGTTGCTTGGGAAGAAGCGATAAAAGGCTTTGCCCAAAGTGGGAGGTGGTCCACTCCTCAGAAACTGAGCTAGTGAGAAGCTGCTGCAGATGGCGGGATCCCTCATCCAAAGGGGGTGAGTTAGCTTGAGGCTGAAGACCTAGAGAAGGCTAGGTAACAGTATAGCCTGATGCGTTAGGGTTTCTTATTTTTCTGGTTTACCTACCTTTACTGTGCTCATTTTTCCTATGTTATTGAATTACAGTTGTTATTAAATTTCTTCAATACTCTGTCCGGGTCCTCACACCCCATTTGGTCACTCATAAGGAGGAAACTTCTGGAAAAGGAGTATATAAAGGGGAGGGGTGGGTACTCTGGGCCCTCCTGAGGAGACCCATACCAGAGTGGTGGCAGCCATTAGAGAGCTTTTCTAGCTGCTGCCCGCAACAGCATTAATGCTAAACAAGTTCATAGTTCATTTTTCATGCTTATATATATAAATAGTTAGCATCCCTTAGCAACAGGTTGCCTTTCCTGCATGATGTAGAAGCAAACCCAAACTGGCTACGGAGCACCGTTGCCCTAAACCTCCTTCTCTCATTCAGCCTCACGAATCACCAGCAACAGAATTGTCACCCACTTTGTGCTCCTGACCCACAGTTTGGGAATCGCTGCCTGATACCCACTCAGACCTTGTCAGCATTACCTACTCTGGCTGGCATCAGCTGACAGGAGAGAAAGATCACACGGTTAGAACTTGGGATCTTTTGGCTGTGGTCACATGCGCGAGATAACGTGGGAGGGAAGCAAGGCTATTTGCTCTGTAGCAATTTGACTCGCATTTATGTGATCACACAGTCCGTGGGAGCTGCGGGGGCAGCCAGCCACTGTGAGATGCAGGGGGAAGTCCGTCTGTGGCCCGTAGCAACCTGTTTGATAGTGGACTTTCCCTACTGCCTTTAATGAGTTGCTGACAGGTGTGGAGCGCTGGCCAGATGTTCACATCTGATCGCGCCCGTTAAATCCACCTGGCATTTGCACCTATGGTGCGGCTAATTGTGTGTGTGATCACAGCCTTTGTATGCTGAAGTATGTGCTCTGCATAGGCTTGCCAACCCCCAGGTGGGGCCTGGAGATCTCCTGGAATTATAACTGAGCTCCAGATTTATTTGAGAGAGCTTTTCTGCACAAGCAATAGAGTTGCACTGTACTAAATGATTCACAAAGTTACGTAGATAAGTTATTAGGGACTTTGGTATATGCCACGGTTATTCGTGGAGGATAAGTGTATCATTGGCTACTAGCCATGGTGACTTGAGGGGAACCTCCACATTCAGAGGCACTAATCCTCTGAATCCCAGAGCCAGGAGGCAACCTCAGGGGAAGGCCTCAGCCTCTCTGCCCTGCTGTTGGCCCTCTAGAGGAAATGGCTGGCCACTGTGTGAGACAGGATGCTGGATTAGATGGACCACTGGCCTGACCCAGCAGGGCTCTTATGTACTTATGCACTGCATTTAGCTTCCTGAAACTAGGATCCTACTATGCGATTTCTCTACCAGTTAATGTGTCATCTTAAGACTTATGCTTTGCTGCAGTTCTGCTTTCCGATTTCTGATTGGTTCTGCAACCCTAACCCTATTGCACTGTTCTCCGAATGCCCTATCCTGTCGATTGCATCGACCCACTCTGTGTAATCCGCCCCGAGTCCAAGTGAGAAAGGTGGTCTATAGGTGACATAAATAAATAAAAAACAGAGAGATCTGTACCACCGGAGGACATGGCTGCTTTGGTGGACAGATCCTATGGCGGGGGTGGCCAAACTGTGGCTTGGGAGCCACATGTGGCTCTTTCACATTGTGCGGCTCCCAATAGGGTGTCTTCAGAAGTGAAGGGGAGGCATGCCTCCCCAATTGGTCTTCCCGTCCCCAGACAATGTTTCCCTCTCTGGGTAGGGTTGAGGTGTATGGGGGGGAACAGAGAAAGAAAGTCACTTTAAATGTGTTCTCAAAGCCTTCCCCCCCACCAGCCAGCTTGGAGAAGGCACTTGTCTCTTTAAATCCCTTCTCCAAACCAAGACACATGTGTGTCTCCAAATGTGGAAGACACATTTAAAGTTGCTTTCTTTCCACCTCTCCCTCCCCCTTCTATTTGCTTTCTTTCTACTTTCTTTCTTTCTCTCTTTATCCCTTCCCTCCTTATCTAAAGTTAAATGTGTTCTCCAAGCTCCGCCCTACCATCAAACCAGCAGGCTGGCTTGGCGAAGGCGTTTGTCTCTTTAATATATAAATTTGCATATTTTTCAATAAATATGTGCCTATTCATATCTTGTGGCTCTCAAACAGCTGATGTTTATTCTATGTGGCTCTTACATTAAGCAAGTTTGGCCACCCTTGCCCTATGGCATTATATGCCGAACTTCACACCCTTCCTGGGCTCTCCCTCGAAATCTCCAGGAATTTCCCAACATAGAATTGGCAACCTGTGCTCTTCCCCTAAAGATGACTACTTCCCAGGACACCATCGCTTCCCATCTCCGACTGCAAGACTTGCCCTTTTTAAAGAAAGCAATTCTACGTTTCCCAGTAAGCGAGCACCACCAAACTCAACGGGACTCGTTCTGAGTAAACGCATTTAGGACCTGCCTCCGAGGAACACTCGTAAGACAATATTAATAACTACTTAAACACATCAGCGTGCTCACAAACTCTCGGAAGACTCATCTTTTCAAAAATATATGTCTTTTGTATTCTACCGACTGGCTTGCTGGCAGCCCTGCAAACATTATGACTGCAGCGCCCAAGCAACCGACTCCAAAGTAAGCCCAGGGACATGAGTGCTTAGTAATGTATATTTACAGATAAACCAGCCATGGCAGTAGCTGTTTGCTGTAGAACTGGCTGTGAAAAAATGACAGCCGTTCCTTTGAATTAGTACAATACGCTGCACTAATTAAGACAGGAGGAAGAACCAGAGAACATGGGGAAATTTTTTGCCAAAGACCAAATGAAGCGAATCGGCTTGGATCCCAGAGGCCCCATGCACACGACTGATGTGTAGAAACCTGGCACACAATGCAGGTCTCCTCTTCTCCCGGAGAAACTTACAAAAAAATTAAAGTAAAATGTGTTTATTTGAAAAAAAAGAGAGAAGTATGCAAATAAAGGAACAGATGCATTTTCGCAACTTCAGCATAAAAGGAAATCTGCCTGGAGAGCAGAAAAACATTTTGTTTTGTTTCGTTTTGCTTCCCCCAAACCGGAAGGTGGCTTCTGCTTGCAAAAACCCACAAACTGTGCAAGAAGAGCCTGTGTGGGGGTGGGCCTGGTTCCAGAGGCAGCGGCTCAGAGGTCTGGCTGCAGCAGACCTCACAGGGACACCCGCATGGGCTCTGCTGCCCTGTGCTGTGCGGGTGAAGAGCCCCGTCCTACGCAGCAGTCCCTGCCGCTTCCCATTGCCAAAGGAAGCGGCTTCAGGAGGGACACCTAAAAGAGCCAAAGCTTGTCCGTTCCGGCACCGTTCAGCTCCACTCACCCTTGCAGCAAGTCCCTGCGTCCCACCGAATCCCGCGTCGCTCTTCTTTGCAGCAGTGGATCAAATCCACTCCACACACATAAACCTCGCATTCTCACACCACCCACCCTTTAGTTTCTATAGGACTACTCTCGGAAAAAGTTCTGCACACCTTGCCATTGTATTCAGTTGGAGCTGCAGCTATGAGAAAGTTAAGAACACTTGGCAAGGGACGCGGCTGATTTGTACCAGTTTCTATTCATGGCACGGCCACATTCATCCGCTCTACACCACTTTCGTTCCCTATGGGACTACTCCACAGTAAGCGAAGATGACAGCAGTCTCCTGTCTTGGTGGAGGTGGGGGGGAGTGCATGTGGCCCCAAAGGCTCCGCCCTGGGCACTCCTGCCGAATTCAGCAGGGATTTTACCCGTAAGTAAGGGCGAAGAGGCTCTCAGCCTTCAAGGCGCCCCAGCAAGGGGTTAAGTCCGGCAGGGCGGCGCGCAAGGGAGCCGTTCCGGAGTCTGAAAGGCAAGCTTTCCGTTCTGCAAAGCAACGGCTTAACGGGCTCAGGGAGCGCAAGAGTGAGAGGGGGGGCCGAGCCAAACTCGCGGGGCTCCGCGTGGCAGCGCGACTGGTGGCGGGGGCCGGATCTGGCAAGAGTTGGATCGTGCCCCCCCCCCGGCCCCAACCGGGCTCCAGAAAAGGGGAGGGACCTCTGCGGTCGGTCTCCTTCGCAATTGGGGGAGGCGGGCGAGGGGGGAGGCCGGGCCTCGCTTCGGTGTCAACCCACCGCCCGGCCCCCACCCCATGCCTGCGCGCTCTCCGCGCCGTCTGCCCGCCCCGCTCCCCACGCCTCCTGCCCGGTTCCGGCGGCTGTACATAAACACAGCCCCGCTCGCTGCCAGCGCCTGGCCGCCGCCGCCGGGAGACGAGGGGCGAGAGAGGCGCTCCTCCACCCCCCCACCCCCCGTCACTCGGCCGCAGCCAGCCGGCCTCGGACCGGACGGCGCCCGGGGGCAGCGAGTGGCCGGAGCGCCGGGCGAGCGGGAGGACCCCGACGGGCTCGCCATGGCCTTAGCCGACAGCGCCCGGGGGCTGCCCAACGGGGCGGCGGCGGCGGCGGCGGCGGGGAGCCCTGCGCGGCGGGGCCCGCTCTCAGCCCCAGCAGCCCGAGCTGGCGGCGTCGGCGGGCAGCGGCGTCGGCGAGGCTTTCCCGGAGATCGTGGAGCTGAACGTGGGCGGGCAGGTGTACGTGACGCGGCGCGGGACGGTGCTGTCGGTGCCGGGCTCGCTGCTGTGGCGCATGTTCTCGCAGGCCGACGCCTCGGCGCTGCCCCGCGACTCCAAGGGCCGCTTCTTCTTGGACCGCGACGGCTTCCTCTTCCGCTACATCCTGGACTACCTGCGCGACCAGGAGCTGGTGCTGCCCGAGCGCTTCCCGGAGCGCAGCCGCCTGCAGAGGGAGGCCGAGTACTTCCAGCTGCCCGACCTGGCGCGCCGTCTGGCGGCCGCCGCCGCGCCCCCGCCCCGCTTCTCGGCCCTGCTGCGCGACCCCTCGGTGTGCGCCGACGACCCGCCGGCGGGGCTGGGCTACTTGGAGGCGGAGCTGCCCGAGGCGGGCGTGTCGGCCTCGCCCACCTCCAGCCGCAGCCCGTCGGGCGGCCCCCTGCTGGCGCCCTCGCTCTCCCTCGACGCCGGCGGCGGTGGCGGGGCGGGCGGGCGGCGCTCGGGCTACATCACCATCGGCTACCGCGGCTCCTACACCATCGGGCGGGAGGCGCCGGCCGACGCCAAGTTCCGCCGCGTGGCGCGCATCACCGTGTGCGGCAAGACGGCGCTGGCCAAGGAGGTCTTCGGCGAGACGCTCAACGAGAGCCGCGACCCGGACCGGCCCCCCGAGCGCTACACGGCCCGCTACTACCTCAAGTTCAACTTCCTCGAGCAGGCCTTCGACCGCCTCAGCGAGGCCGGCTTCCGCATGGCCGCCTGCTCCTCCACCGGCACCTGCGCCTTCGCCCCCGAGCAGGGCGGCCTCGCCGACGACAAGATCTGGACCAGCTACACCGAGTACGTCTTCTGCAGGGAGTGAGGAAGGGCCAACCGGCCCGGCTCGACCGGAGGGGGTGGGGGAGAGGCTGCCCCAGGCAACGCGTGTCGCTCTTGGACCTCCAGACGTGCGCTGTCAGTCCCGTGTCTGCAGCTCCCCAGTGCGCGTCTGGAAGGGCCCTGTACTGTTTATCCCTTTTCTTTTTTGTCCTTGAGTCCCCAGCTGATTCATGGTGAGGGATCATGATTGCACGAGACGTTTGGGGTGGTTGACTGGTGCCTGCCCCGGAGTAGCAACCCTGGGCTGCCCTTGTGCTCTCCCAGCCAAGTACTGACCAGGGCCAACCAGTGTTCCCTCTAATTCCCCTCCCGCCCCCAAGCTGAGCAGTTCACATCCTGAGCAGAATATCACTGCTGTGATCTTAGAATGGGCAATGGGCAGTGCTAGACCCTGCCTGGCTCCAGACTGCTGCTGGTCGGGGCTTCCTGTGTTAATGAGCAGCTGCTCACTTGTGCACAGCTTAGGAGGAACCCTGAGACCCACCCTGTTTAGCTTCTGAGATCTGATGAGATCTGGCTAGCCTGGGCTGTCCAGGGTGAGGCTGTTTATCTTTACGGGGCATTTTCCTATCTGTGCGGTGGGCAGGATTCCTGTAGGATTGCTGCCTGGGACACCGCTGTTCAAGCACAGATGGGTTTGGCCCAGCTAGGTCCCCGGGCTCCTGGAAGCCGTGGCTCAGTAGTAGATCATCGGCTTGGCATGCAGAAGGTCCCAGGTTCAATCCCCAGCATCTCCAGTTAAAAAGATCTAGTGGTGGTTGATGTGGAAGACCTCTGCCTGAGGCCCTAGAGAGTCTCACTGGCAGTCTGAGTAGACAGTACTGACCTTGATGGATCCATGGTCTGTTTCAGTATGAGGCAGATTTGTGTGTTCACAGCTGCATAAAAGGAAAGTTTGGACCATTCTGGATTCTTTAAGTGCCGACTGAAATGTGATGCTTGCCAGGCAAGAGGACTCACCTGTGTGACTTGGCATGTGCATGACATCTTCTCGAAGGCCCAGTTGGATTGGAGGCTGATGAGCCCTCCCTCCCAATAGTGTAACTCTGCATAGGCGCAGAGCCTCCACCACCCGTGGCAACAGACAGTGCGTGCTTAGTAGGCCCTTGGGGTATGGAACAGGTCACGGCCCCCTTGAAATAAAAAGAGAGCCTGGGGAAGTTCTCGGCCTCGCCACCCTCGATTTTGAATCGGGCCTAAGCTTGGCTGCTTACCTGTGCAGTGTATTGACAAGCATGTCACTAGCACATTGGTGCGGGAACTGTCTTGGCTACAGCCCGTGGGCATTCCGACTATGCCCATGTTGCTGCTTTGCCCTGGTTTAGAGGCCTAGTGCCAAATCGCAGCCCTGGTGTCTTCTGCCTGGCCAACATCACATTTACACCAGACCTAACAATCTCTCTGTAGTAAAGCAACCCCTCCTGTGTAACTCTGCAGGGTACAGATGCTCTCCTGGCAAGGCTGGCCTCCCTCACCTTGCAGTTGTTGAGTGCCTCTCTGGTATCCCTGCTTTCCCCACGGGTTTATTGTGTGGTGGCTTGTGGTGTTTTTGCCTGCTTCCACACAGAGGCGATTCTCCATGTAGCTCTTGCAAACGCAGAGGTGCTTGCACTGGCAAAGGAGTCCACCCAGCAGCTTTCTTTGTTGCGGTCCCGGTAGCCACCATTTTATCTTTCCGCCACCCGAGGGCTTTTTGAAAGAAAATTAGGAGTTGCTAGATTGTCACAGTGTTTTAGCACTAGAGCAGTTGGTTTAACAATCTGTCAGTTCCCAGCTTTCAAAAGGCGAGTCTTCAGCCCTTTCATTGCAAAGGTATAAAGGGAAATATGCAGCCTGTGCATTTTGCCTTATAATTTTGCAAGGGAAAGGGGCTAGAGACTTTTAACCCTTAAACCGTTCATTATTTTAAGATGAATGATGTATGCTAAGACGTTGCATTGCTCACTAACTTTATAAAAGTGTTTTATTTTGCTTCAGAATGGCCTGTGGGCCATAATAAGAATGAAGCCAGAGATTTTTTTTAAAAAAAGCAAGCTGGGAACTACACAATGATTATTTTGTTTATATTTTTTTCAATTTATAGCCCACTTGGTAAGCTTATCACATCGTTCTTCCTTGCCCCCACTTTAGCCTCAGAACGACCCGGTGAGGGGAGATTAGGCTAGGTCATTATAATGTTATTGTGCGATGGCTGTTGGTCAATTAGGGTTTTTAGAAAAACCCTGAAAAGAATCTTGGGGGTGGGGTAGGGGTGGTGGGGGAGCGTGCTGCGGTAAGGGTAATGATATCAATGTGGGCGGGGAGGCCTTTGAAAACAACGCACCTTCCAAGTCTGCGTGGCATCCAAAGGCACTTTGCTTGTGATCTTTTCAAAAAAAGAGCCTACCAAACCAGGCTTGGGAAAGATCGCAGTGCAGTGTATGTGTTGTGTATGTGTGTGTGGGGGGAACACGACAAATAGAAGACAACGCCATGTGGAAGCTTCAAAAAACAGGGCAGCTCTTAGGGACGCCGAGGCAGAGCAGAACATGCAGGAGGAAGCAGTCTCTGTGTGGTAGACTCATATGCCCCTAACTTGTGTGCCCAAAGAATACCTTCTGTTCCCAGGATGGCAGGAGCAGTCCTTATCCCACTTTGCCAGAGGGCATCACGAATGTCCCCGGCGACCCTTTCCAAAGGCTGCCTTATGCCCAGTGTGGACACGGGAGTCTCTGCTTAGGTCACTTGCTCTCGTGCATCGTGAATTACTGTCCCGTCACACCATGTTTTCCTTTCTTTTGCATATGCAGTCCACCTTCCCTTTCAGGTAGTGGGGGGGCAGAACACAGCACCTCCAGAGAAGACCGTTCCTCTTGCACACATGTGTCGCCCTCCACATAACCGTGGTGCCACGAAAGTGCCCCTTTCTCACATGCCCCTCTCATACCGGCTTTCCCAAGGCGTCCCTCTCATATACCTGGGATGTCCTGGGAAAACAGGTGAGGCTCCTCCACGTGGCTCCCTGGCTGAATGGGCACAGTCAGGGCTCTTTTTGCAGCAGGAACTCCTTTGCATATTAGGTGACACCCCCCCCTAATGTAGCCAATCCTTCAAGAGCTTACAGAGCTCTTCTTACAGGGGCTACTGTAAACTCTTGGTGGATTGGCTGCATTAGGTGTGTGTTGCATAATATGCAAAGGAGTTCCTGCTACAAAAAGAGCCCTGGGCACAGTACCCTTCCAGTGTCTCTTGGCGCGTGTAAAGTTCTTCTTTCCGAGATGCTGTGTGCCTGCTTCCGCCGCTCTCCCTCGTCTCCCCGCCTTTTCCCCATTTTGGCATAGCGATGAGTCATCTGCTATATGATTGGTCCCTCCGCCCTCTCTCCCAGAAGGCCGCCTTTCTCCCAAGAGCCAGGAGAAGGGAGCAGAGAGCACCGTGAGCAAAACTGCAGGGTTTGAGATGAAGCACCTCTCCTCTAAATCGGATGTAGTGGATGGAATAGAACTGCTGGTTTCTCCCTCTCATTTTTCCTGTTTGGGAGGGCCTGCCAGGAAGTGTGTTCAGGGACTTCCTGCGCCCTTTGATTCTTTTGGCCTCCTCTGCCGTTTTCCAAAGCCTCCCTGCTCGGATCTCTTGAACTTCAGGACATACGCGGCGGGTCAGCAATGCCGGGCACCGTCCCATCGAAGCAAGAACTTTCGGATAACCACTTGAACCACGGAAACCTCTCCTATAGGAGCAGATCCTTTCCCAGACATAAAGCGGCTGCTTCTTGCAACCTGGAAGCTTACACAGGGGAACCTGTATACGTTTGTGTAGACCAATAATTATGTGTGTATATTATATCAGAAAGTTCAGTTGCACATTGTTTAAATCCCCTGAAAGAGGTGGAATGTCTGCTTCCTGAGACCCTCTCTTTGGCTGATGTTACGCCACAGATTAACAGACCCCATTTGTGTTTTTTGCAGTGAGGTTTTCCTGTTCCTTCCCATCTCCGGGGATGACTTTAAGGCTTCTTGGGAGCGTCTGTTCTTCCCCCGCTTCTTGGGCAAAAAGAACGGGTTAGGTTGTGCTGGTAAACAAAGCAGTCGTGTGGACTTCGGGGGCGAGGTTTGGGTTTTCTCTCTAATCATTCCAGAGTGGGTTTGGGTCTGCCCGTAGCAAGAATGGATCTTATTTGTTCTGGGCGGGTGTTGCACCTCTAGTGTGGAGAATGTAGTCCATGTTTATGCAGGAATGTAGGCTGGCATGGTTTCATAGGAAGTAGCCATAACTGTCAGTGGCACAGTTACCTATAAGCACAAGGTTCCCCTCCCCCAGTAGAAGATATTGCCTCATTTTCCCACAAGGCTGCTGAAGATCCAAACACAAAAAGCACACTTCCCTTCGTAAAAGGCCATCCATTTCAAGTTGCAACCCCAGAGGATTGGGTTCCCCCCCCTCCCGATGGACCACAATAATCTTTGAGGTAGGGCAACATCTAAAATTCGTATGGTTTACCAATAACAATCCCAGTTCAGAGTTAAGAGCACTTATGTTCTGACCAAAGAATTCCCCCACAAGGTTCCATTTTAATTATTTCCCCCCAGAGTTCTTGCTTCGAGTAACAGAATGATTTCTTCTTTTTTTCTGTTCAGTAAAGTTCATACTGAGCTGTTTGGAGTCGAGAGAGGGAGAGAGAGAGACTCTCCTTTTAGCGAGGAGTACAGTGCAATTTAAACCATTTACCTGGCCTTCTCCTAGAATTTTGTGAAATTGGACAAGGCTTCATCCAGATGTTCAGACAACTCCGACTGATAAGAGCATCACATGTTGTTGCTCCACTGGAGATAATTGTGAGATGACATTTTTCGAAGAGAGCAAGAGCGAGAAAGCTTCCACATAAGGACAAGCAATAAGCTAGCCAGGGCGAGCCGGTGAGCCAGGAAAGAAATGGGAACCCTCGTCGTCCTATGCCTTCTTGCCCAAACAATCCCATTGTGCAGAACTTAGCGATACTGCAAGTGAGAGGTTATTAACTGCAATTAAATATTGAAAAAATGTCATTCCCGAGAGTCAGTCGCAATCCTTTTCTAGTTTGTGTCGAGTCATTCTCTCTCAAGTCCGTTTTCTAAAGTTTTGTATACGATCCGGTTTTCAGTAAGTGCTTAACTTTAGCTCTCACTAGATCCCCCCCCCCTTTTCAAAAAGAAAAGAAAAACGAATCTTGTACTGTAGCTTACTAACACTGCAATCCTATAGAGAGTTTAAGCCTAGTGAAATTGGTGGTCTTAGAGTGGGGGAAACTTCCACAGGATTGCACTGTTAGTGTCTCGTGAAGAGTTACGACTGGGGGATGGTTTTCAATCGAATTTGTGACTCCGTGTGTATATATAGTGTATAAACATTTTACACGAATCATTTAGTTTTTTATTCATTTACTAGCGCTTATACAGATTTTCATACGCCGTACCTGGACAGAATACTTTCATATGACGCTGTGTTCTGCACCTATTTATACGGGGAAACCAACTGAGTCTGAACATCGGCACAGTTGTCGAAGTATCTTTGTCTACACTTTTCTCGCTTGAGTGTGAGTTAACAGCTAAGCTCTCTGTCAGCTAAGATACATCCCTCGGATGAACATTCTTGTTCCTTGCTTAGTGACTATTCATTTGCTAGCGGGCTACCTTAAAGCACCTATTATTTTTTAAACAAGGATGAATATAATAAAAGGAACTAACTAGTAATTTTGCAATCGTTGTGTTCTGAGTCATTATCGGCTTCCGGAGCTAGTGGTGGTGGGATACAAGGTTTTTATTTTGGGGGGGTGTACGCTTTTGAAAGTCAAAGCTGTCTTCGTCAAATACCAGAGCTTTGGCTCTTGAAAGCATACCCCCCCCCCCGAATCTTGTTGGTTTCTAAGATGCTGCTGGATTCAAATCTAGCTCTTGTACTGCAGATCGACATGGCTACCAGTGTTCCCTCTAAGATGAGTTAGTGTGAGCTAGCTCACAGTTTATTAGCTTCCGGCTCACACATTTTTGCCTTCGCTCAGGAAGGAGGGCTCCAGAGCAAACCGATTTACGCAGTAGCCAAATCGCTCGCTCACCACTTTAACGCCAGGAGCTCACGAAGTAGAATTTTGGCTCACAAGATGCCACATCTTAGAGGGAGCGTTGACGGCTACCCTTGGAAACTAAGGACTTCCTTCACAACTGAATGGTTAAGGGTGACAGGGCTTGGACTGAGCCACAGAATTCTGTGCCCTAGCCCTCCCGTGGCACATGGTAGGTAAGCAAACTAATCTTCAAAGTCCGTGGGAGCTGCAGACCTGTCCATAACTCCAGTGGACATCTAGAGACGTCTTGTGCTGCACTGGATCAATGGTAGGTCTTACCCGGAATTGTTTAATTGGGGTGGATAAAATTAGGTGATTTTTTAAAAAAAAATCGGAATTCTTTTTAAAGTCTCAGTGAGTATACGTATCTCCTTTAAAACTCACCTGGAATTGGAATGCAAGCACAGAATTACTTAAGATTGAATTTACGGCCCTAGTATGAACCCGTGAAAGCTTGTTTCCCTTTGTAAAGGAAAAACTGGAGGGAAAATACATCAGCCACCAGGCCATGCAAGAGTTCCTATATTATGGCTTAGTGGGGGGGGAGGGGGAGAATGGTGAGTCCCCAAAGGTATCATCCACGGATTGGTGTATGTGATCAGTTACCTGCTCTTCTGCCTGAGACGGGTGGGATGGGATGGAGCCAGGGTGGTTCTGTGACAAAGGAGAAGGGACTGGCTAAAGCCAAAAGGACCATGAGAAAGACGAAATGGCTTCGAAGAAGAGTTTGGATTTATACCTTGCCCTTCACTTGGAGTCTCAGCGGTTTACATTCTCCTTTCTCTTCCTCTCCCCACAACAGACATCAGTAGGTGGGGTAGAAAGAGCTGTGATTGACCCAAGGTCACCCAGCAGCTGCATGTGGAAGACTGGGTTAATTGGAACTGGAGCTTGTCTGCAGACACCTGTCATGGCATTACAGATTGTAAGGGACTTCCTGCCTGGAGTCTTGGGTTTTCACTTATCTAAAAAGAAGCAAAATGTTAGATCTATCCAGCTGTTTTGCTCCATCTCCCTCAATTCTCCTACAGGCCCCTGTCCCACATTTTGTTCAACAAGTTCCCTTGATTCACAGCATATCATATTTGGTTGTCAAATGAGGCCTCTTCCTCCTCCTTTCACCAGAAAAAATGGGTTGGATCCAACCCTGTGTGTGTGTGTGTGTGTGTAACAATAATGTTAAGCAGGGGTCATTTGGAGCAGGAGTGCGCAGGAGCGGAGCTCCAGCAGTTAGAAGCACAGGTGGTGACAAGCAGGAGCGCAAAGCAGCATGTGTAGCATTCCTCCTGGGCCCAGATAGGCTACTCTGGGACTGGAATGACAGCCCCCAGAGTGGAAAGACAGTCCCTAGGGGTGGAGCCTGCGTGGTGGGTGTTGCCTTCTGACACACTTCCGGTGATGTCAGGGGGTGTGGCATATGCAAATAAATTATGCTAATGAGTTATGCTAATGAGCTCCTGCACCTCTTTTTCTACGAAATGACCCCTAATGTTGAGTGAACAAAATTTGAGTCCAGTGGCACTTTTAAGACCAGCAAAGGTTAAAAGGTACCACTGGACTCAAACTTTGTTCTGTTGCTTCAGACCAGCACAGCTACGCCCCTGAATATTGTTATGTATTTAAAAAACTTCTCTGAGGTTTTAAAAGAACTAACCAGTTTCAGATCCATGTTTGCTTATACCAACGAATTAGTGTGCACTTTTATTTAGGAAGTGGCTAAATAATAATGGGAAATTTTGACTGAAATCTGGTTTAAAATTGGCATTTGCTCTTGGTGATTAATTTCAGTCTCTGGTTTAAATGGCCTTGGTTTTAAATCCACCCACCTTGGTCTAATCGTTAGGTCCTCTGTGGGAGAAAGATGGGCTAAAAATGCCAAAAACAAATCTGGCCAGCACGTCCCTTCGGCAGAAATCTTCCCCAGAGTTATTACACAAGATTTTTAAAACCAGAAATGTTGAACTTGGAACTTTCACCATACAGATCATGTGGTCTGTTCAGCCATCTTGACTCAAATCTCTTGTCAGGAATTCCCTCACCCACTTCTGTCTTCTTGTTTCAGCTCTGCTTGCTTACCCTTGCCTCCGTCTCTGCTTCCTCCTTCTTGCACTGTTTCCGCCACCCGATTTTTCTTCTGCCTGACCACCTGCCTGGTCTTTCTTTGCCTGTCTGTGTGACCCCCCCCACCAACTTTCTGTACCTTACTCAAACTCCCTGCTGTTCTTTCTTCCCCTCATGCCCTTTCTCCTCTGTTTCCTCTCAAACTCCCTTGTTGCTGGGGGTCATATTGGGCTGCTCTGGCAACCATAACTGCCCCTCTCAGATATATTTTTCCCTTGACATCTGCAGTGATGTGACTTTTACTGTTTTTGGGGTGGTTTTAGTTGCATAATTTTTTAAAAACCTTGATTTTTGTTGCTAAATAAGGGTTCCCCCAGGTTTACAGAAATATACAGCTTAGCTCCGGGTGGCTGTATATGGACGGTGGGGCCGTACAGAGATGTTAGGCATGGCACAAGGTTTGTGAATCAGAGCCCGCTGCATTCCTTTTCCCCATGAAGTGGGCTTTAAGCCTAGGGAAAGCGTATGCTTCAATAAGTAAAGATACTACAGGGCTCCATTTTGCCGCTGTCGAATGGGCTACATGCTGAGGTGTATTGGATTTCCTTTGAGTTCTAGATCAGGTCAGACATCTAGTTACTTAATAGATTCCCCCCTGTCAAGTAGCAGCTGGCTTATGACAACCCTTCATGGGGTTTTCAAGGCAAGAGATGTTCAGAGGCGGTTTGCCACTGCCTGCCTCTGCGTAGCGATCCTGGACTTCCTTGGTGGTCTCCCATCCAAGTACTGACCAGGGCCGACCCTGCTTAGTTGCCAAGATCTGATGAGATCGAGCTAGTCTGGGCTATCCATGCCAGGGTACTTAATAGGATAGATCCACTGAATTCACAGGATGGCTTCTCAGACTTAAATGCATTGAGTTTGAAAGGAATGCTATTGAAATAAATGGAACCTCTGAGTGAACGTGTTTAGGATCAGAGGGTTGAGAATCCGCGGCAATATGCCAGGGAAGACTTGGGTAATTATTTTTCTTTTTTATGGATGAATTCTCTTCCGAGATCACAACTGAGCCAAGCTAGTGCGCATTCTTTTGGGTCAGTTGTTAAATAGGCATTTGATAATTTGATTTTGCACTTGCATTTAATAAATTGGTGGTTTACAGAGCACTTTCCGGTGACTAAGCCCCACTGAGTGGAACTGCTCAGAATGGGACTGTCATGCTGCAAACCTGGGTTGAGGTATAACAGGCTAGTGTGAAGACTTGGGCCCTTTCTGCATCGGTATTTTGCCTCAGTTTCTGTGTGCATCCTATTCTTCCATTCTGCATTCCCTCCCGCTTTCAGTTGCAGTTTATGTCGGGGCTTTTTCTTGTTTCTGCATTTGTTTTACAGGGATCTGCATTCAGACTGCTTCCAGCACACTGTTGTCCTGCAGCTACCAAAACTCCTTTTGCAATGATTCTTTGTTCTCATACTCTTTTGAATTGCTAATCTCTCCTTATAATAATTAACTTTTGGTTTCGTAAGATTCCATGTGCTCCCATTGGCTATAAAATGCCCACCCTCAGCCATTGGCCCATCAGCCGCCACTCAGGAGTACTCGCGTACCATTGGCTGGGTGCTGGGTCTGCTCCTCTTCCCCACCCACTCCCCCTTCAGACAGATTTGCATGTCAGATTTACTGGCAGACAGCTCTCTCTCCTGAGGAAGACAGTTCTCTTGACTCCTGTGAGGGACTGTCCCCTCAGTGGCTGTTGGTAGGCAACCAAGCTTGGTTCTGTGAGTAAAAAAACAAAGGACTTTCAGTATAACCCCCTCCCCAGTGGCCACTTTCCTGTCAGAATAAGTGGAAAAAGGCTCTTTCTCCTGCTTAGCTTCAGTATGGCTGGCTGGCTAACGAGGTGGGCCAGCGACCATCAAGCCATTTTCTTCAACTCCCTGCTGTGTGGCTGACTTTCCCCTAGGGTTGCCAATCTCCAGGTGGGACCTGGAGATCTCCCACTGTTACAATTGACCTCCAGATGACAGAGATCAGTTCCCCGGGAGAAAATGGTTGCTTTGGAGAGTAGACTCTGGCATTATACCCTGCTGAGTCCTTCCACCCCCCCCAATGCTGCCCTCCACAGGATCCACCCCCCAAATCTCCAGGTATTTCCCTAATCAGAGTTGGCGCCTGTACTTTCTCCTCTGTCAGTAAAAGGCCCTTTCCACACCTATGTTGGCCTTTGGGAGAAAACTCATTGGGCCCAGTCCTGATCAGGTTGCCAGCTCCAGGTGGGCAATTCCTGGACATTTGAGGGATGGAGCCTGGAGAGAGTGAGGTTTGAAGAGGGGTGGCACCTTAGACAGGTATGATGCCATAGACTCCACCCTCCAATCCAGCCATTCCCTGATGGGGAACCATTGTTGCCAGTCTCCAGGTGGGGGCTGGAGATCACTCAAAATTACAACTGCTCTCTAGGAGAGAGTGGGGAGGAGATGGAAAACTAAAGGTAGGTTGATGGTGTGGCTGGGAGGGAGATAGGGTTATCAACTCCAGGTTGGGAAATTCCTGGAGATTTGAGGGGTCGAACCTGGAGAGGGTGAGTGTTGAGGAGGGGTGGGACCTCAGACAGATACAATGCCATAGACTCCATCCTCCAAACCAGCTACTCCCTCCTGGGGAACCACTGTTACCAATCTTGGGGGTGGGCTGGAGATCACTCAAAATTACTACTGCTCTTCAGGTAGCAAAGATCCGTTCCTCTGGAGAAAATGGTGGACTCTGTCATTATACCCTGCTGAGATAGCCACAGCAAATTGTCACTGAGTGCCCAAAGCCGGGGCACTCTCCCAGAGCCTCTTTCTAGAACCCGTTATATTTATTTCCACAACGGGCCTTATTCCTAGTCCTTTCTAAAGTAGAATTGTTTCCGCTGGTATTTAAATGCTGCCCACTGTTTCCACCTCTCCCTCTTTAGGTCGACACCCCCTCCCCATTCTGTTTTCTTTCCCCCCTTCTCCAAAGACAAAAGAGGACGTGTCCTCCCATTCAGGCAAACTTTAAAAAAGCCAGAGAGAGCATAAGAAGGAATCAGTGAATATAAAGGACTAGGGGATTCCCTGCTCCCGAATGTGTCAGTCTTGCATGTGTGGACCTGGATTTCCCCCTTTCTTCCCTTTCTTTTTGCAGAATCACGGAGGGAGGATTTGGGTCTGGAGTTAAAAGTTTTAAAAGATATTTGCCTTTCTCTTCATCTTAGACAAATCGGCCAGTTAGCTAAAAAATGTAGGTTTTGCTTGTAGATGCAGAATGCATACGGAAGACACAAGTAAACTGGAGGGGGGGAAGCCAGTGTAGAGGGAATGCGTGTGATTGCAAAGTCAGTCCTTCAGGCTCGACTCCTCAGTTTCTCCGGAGCAAGCGGTCAGTGCAGAAAGGGGCTAGGGAGACCAGGAGTCAAGCCCGGAGCTCAAATTTTTGGTCACCCAAGAACTGGACAAAAGGAGTGTTGACTCTTGAAAGCTTCTACCCCGAAAATCTTGTTGGCCTCTCTAAGGCGCTACTGGACTTGCAGTCTGGCTGTTCTACTGCAGACCAGCACACCTACCCTCTGGAATTTGGTCATCCACGAAGCCGTATCCAACTGTTGCAACATCACCGAGTGATTTGGAGCAGGTCTCAGCTTAACGAACCTTATAAGGTTGTTGTGCAGATAGAATGGTATGATTCCATGCATGCCACCCTGAGGGGTTTTTTTTGGTGGCTCAGAGGCTAAGATGCTAAGTTGCAGACGGGAAGGTCGGTAGCTCAGCAGTTCGAGACCCGAGTGCCGCGTGACGGAGTGAGCTCCCATCTCTGGCCCCAGCTCCTGCCAACCTAGCCGTGCGAAAGAAAGAAATTGCAAGGTAACAGCGTTCCGTGCACCTCAGCATTTGGTCATGCCAGCCACATGACCACGGAGACGTCTTTGGACAGCGCTGGCTCTTCGGCTTGGAAACCCTAGAGTCAGATTCAACTAGCTTTCGAGCAAGGGAAACCTTTACCTTTACTAGAATAAGATATACATAAAGTAATGACAGTCCCTTAAAAATAAGGGGGCTGAGTTCCGAGAAGACAGACATAGTACTGAGCTGCCATATACCTAGAGTTGCCAACCTTCAGGTGGTATATCAAAACGAGAGCTCATGGGAGGAGATTGTATCAATATCAATATAAATTCATTCACGGAGTGGACACTGGAGATCTCTTGGAATCAGTGGCAGATTAACCATTAAGCAGACTAAGCACGTGCTTAGGGCACCAGGGCTAAAAGGGGCACCACAAGGTTGGGAAAAGGGTGAAAGGGGGGAAAAAAAGAATGAAGATTTGTAAAAAAAAAAAAATTGATAAAACTAGTGCAAATTGATCATGGTGCACCCTAGGGTTATCTTCTATTTTATGTTGGTGAGGTGCAGTGTCATAAAGGTAAGGTAAAGGTTCCCTTGCTCGAAAGCCAGTCGAATCCAACTCTAGGGTTGCGGTGCTCATCTCCGTTTCAAAGCCGAAGAGCCAGCGCTGTCCAGAGACGTTTCCGTGGTCATGTGGCTGGCACGACTAAACACCAAGGTGCATGGAACGCTGTTACCTTCCCACCAAAGTGGTACCTATTTATCTACTTGCAATTTCTTGCTTTCGAACTGCTAGGTTGGCAGGAGCTGGAACTAGAGACGGGAGCTCGCTCCGTCATGCGGCACTCTCGGGTCTCGAGCTGCTGAACTACTGACCTTCCACAGCTTGCATTTCAGTGTCTTAACCACTTGAGCCACCGCAGCTCCAGTGTCATAGGCTATGTTTAAAAGTAAAATGCATGTGTTTAAAAGTAAAATGCTGGAGCCAAATTCAGTTGTCGTGACAGTCATTTCAAGGAGGGGGGCACCAAGATTGGTCAGTGCTTAGGGCACCAGTGAGCCTTAATCCGCCCCTGCCTGGAATCACAACTGATCTCCAGGCAAAAGATATTAGTTCCCCTTGGAGGAAATAGCACCTTTGGATGGTAGACTATATGGAATCATATCCCAACCGAGCTCTCGCCCCTCCTCAAATCCCACCTTTTCCAAGCTCCACCCTGAAATCTCCAGGAAATTCCCAAACAAGAGCTGGCAACTCTACTTAGCTCTTCTTGGAGACACTACAACACAACAAGTGGTTGATGAAATACTTGATATTGTTGTGCACAAGCCCCGGAGCTCCCCTGCCATAGTTTTTTAATCTCAGCCATTTTGTTCGCTGCAATTGAATCCTTTGGAAGGGCCTCCTGGGAAGATGTTACTGATCAAAGCGGCCGCCTGTTCCGTTTCCCTCTTGTGCGGTTCATTACCTTCCAACAGGGTTTGCGTTCCCAAGTCTGCCAAGTGCCATCCTCAGCCTTTGATGCGAGAATAAGGTGGTTTGCGGGTACTTTAGTGGGTGAAGCGCAAGCTTGATTCAAGTGTGTGGTCTGGACACCAATGAAGTCCAGGATCAGAGAGAAGTTAGAATCACCCCCGCCCTGTGTCAGAAGTACAGGGGAGCCGCAGTGAATCCTTTTCCACCAGGTGTTCAGGTGCCTCTTTTCTTTTGCAATGGCGAGGGCTAGAAATGTATTTCTTAAAAGTGTTTCCCAGATTCTAACGCTCTTGCACAAAGCAGCACCGAAAGCAGACCTTTGGCCATAGTTTGTGCGCATAGATGATTGTATACAACTGTTTGCTGGTAATGGGTTTCTCATAAAACATGCATGGGAGAGATATCTGCAGGGCTGCCAACCTCCAGGTGGCACCTAGAGATCTCCTGTT
Source organism: Gekko gecko (assembly GCA_029375565.1). Taxonomy (NCBI): domain Eukaryota; kingdom Metazoa; phylum Chordata; class Lepidosauria; order Squamata; family Gekkonidae; genus Gekko; species Gekko gecko. The sequence goes on along the minus strand of JAPDNY010000004.1, from coordinate 168,877,599 downwards.
ATTACAGTGGATCTGCAGACAATCGAGGTCAGTTCCCCTGGAGAAAATGGCCACTTTGGAGGGTGGGCATTACACCCTGCTGAGGTCCCTCCCCTCTGCAAACCCCACCCTCCTCGTGCTCCGCCCTCCAAAATCCTCAGGCATTTCCCAACCCAGACCTGGAAACCCTAGGCATGGGATAGAGCATTCGCCCCAATCTGAAGGTGTCCCACTTTAGAGACTGATATTGCAACCCTTATCAGAGGAAACCCTTCTAAGCCCACTGAGCTCAAAGGATCTAGAACGGGGGTGTCGAGCTCATTTGTTATGAGGGCGGGATCTGACATAAATGAGACCTTGTTGGGTTGGGCCGGTCCACGTGTGTCGTAAAATGCAATGCCAGGTAGCGGAGATATAAACTTTATAAAGGACACAAACACAAAGGTTTTTTTTTTACTTAAAATTAAAAAAACATGCTTAAAACATTAGTATTCTTGCAACATTTTGTTTGTTTAACCGTGTCGGATAACTGACACCTCTTGCTCTGAATTATTGCATCAGAATGTCTGTGGTGTTGCAATCCTGAGTATGCTGTTCAGGTGTGTATCTGGAAGCTGCAAAGCTACGATGACGCAGCAGCAGCAGAACTGGAAGAAGAAGCAGAAGACTGCCCAGTTCCACTGCGGGCCTGATAGAAGCCCTCCGGGGGCCTCATCCGCCCCCCTGGCCGCATGTTTGACACCCCTGATCTAGAAGGATAGAACCGGGCTTCCCGTTACACTGAAAGGCAGTAAAAACAAATTACTTCTACCATAGAGTTTTTGCCCCAAAACCAGAGCGTCGCCTCACGATACCCAATGCCTAAGTCACTTCCAGGTCACGTTGAAGTCGCTGAAATGTTGCGTGTTCCTCCCTCGTTTTGGGGGCAATTCCCCCGCTGGCCAGCTGATCCACAGTGGAGAGTTGGGGCCTGGCAGCAGGGACCCCCCACCCCCACCGGGGGTCTGGCATCCCTAGTCAGAAAAAGTTAAAATGAATTTTACAGTGTGAATATATATATAAAAATAAAAAACACAAACACATCGAAATGTACACCCAACCACATAAACAGAAAGAAGGGTCGCCGAGGGAATACGGAACAAAACAGAAAAGTCTTCACTTGCTGGAGGTAAGACAGTAGGGTCGCCAGGTTCCACCAGTGGGGAATGGGTGGGTAGGGTTGCCAGACCCAGGCTGGGAAACTCCGGCAGATTTGGGGATGGAGCCTGGGGAGGACAGGGACCTCAGTGGGGTACAGTGCCATCCGAGTCTGCCCTCCAAAGCATCCATTTTCTCCAAGGGAACTGACCTCTGTAGCCTGGAGATAAGCTGTAATTCCAGAGGACCCCCAGGTCCCACCTGGAGGCTGGCATCCCTAGAAGGCAGTGATAGAGGCTAGGGTTGCCAGGTTCCCCCTGGCCACTGGTGGGGGGTGGGATTGCCAGATTCATTTTGGGAAACTCCAGGATATTAGGGAGTGGAGCCTGGGGAGGACAGGAACCTCTGTCGGGTGCAATGCCATAGAGTCCACCCTCCATTTCCTCCAGGGGAACTAGGGTTGCTAACTTCCAGGTGGTGGTTGGAGATCTCGTGCTATTACACCTGATCTCCAGGTGACAGAGATCAGTGCACCTGAAGAAGAAGAAGAAGAAGAGATTGGATTTATACCCCGCCCTTCACTTGGAGTCTCAGAGTGGCTTACAAACTCCTTCCCCTTCCCCTCCCCACAACAGACACCCTGTGAGGTAGGTGGGGCTGAGAGAACTCTAACACAAACTGCTCTTTCAGGAACAGCTGCGCCAGAACTTGTGACTAACCCAAGGTCACATCAGCAGGTGCATGTGGAGGAGTGGGGAATCAAACCCAGTTCTCCCAGATTAGAGTCCGCGCACTTAACCACTACACCAAACTGGCTCTCTGGCTACACCAAACTTCACCTGGAGAAAATGGCTGCTTTGGAAGCTGGACTCTATGGCGTTATGCCCCAGGCCCCACCCTCCTCAGGCTCCACCCCAACATTTCCCAGGTATTTCCCAACCTGGAGCTGGCAACTGTAAGGGGAATCAATCTCTGTAGTCTGGAGATGAGCTGTAATTCCAGGGAATTCCCAGGTCCCACCTGGAGGCTGGCATCCCTAACAGAGGGGGAGAAATGAATTTCCTTGTGGAGGGAATTCCACGATGTCAGTGCCACAACTGAGAAGGCCTGTTCTTGCGTTTCCATCTGCCTCACCCCACATGACAGAGGCACCAAAGATTACTATCGTCGTTCGGTTGGTCCATATGGAAGTAGGCCATCCTTAAGGTACGCTGGCCTTAAGCCGTATAAGGCTTCCAGCATCTGGAATTGGGCATGAAGGCAAATTGGGAGTTAGTGTAGGTGGAACCAGACCTGAGTGATGTGGTCCCTATGGCCCACCAGTCGGAATTCTGTGCCTGCTGTAACTTTGGAACACTCTTCACAGAGAGCATGCTGCCATAACCTAGCGTAGAAGGCAGCAAGGTATGCACCACAACAGCAAAATCTTTTTGCCCAGGGAAGGCCACAGCTGACATTGGCTGAAGACGGTGGAGAGTACTCCTGGCCGTTACTGCGCCCTGCTTACCCAGCAGGAATCCTGGGTCCAGCAACCTCCAAGCTGTGGACCTAGTCCTTTAGGTGGAGTGTGCAACCCTATCCAGAACAGGAAACACCTCCATTCCTGGGTCAACCCTGCCTCCCACCAGTAGCACCTCTGTTTTGTCAGGATTTTGAGCTTCAGCTTGTTAGCCCGCATTTCTCCCGCAACTGCCTCTAGGTACTAGTTCATGGACTGGCTAAATATATGGGGCAGAAGTCCATCAGTGACTATTAGCCATGAAGTATAGATGGAACACTCTTTCTGGGGCAAGTGATGGTCTGTATTCTTGGTGCTGTGGGGGCAACAGTGGGAGGGCTTCTAGAGTTCTGGCCCCACAGATGGACTACCTGATGGCACCTGGGCTTTGGCCACTGTAGTGTGTTTATTACGACATTGTGCCAAACCTTAACCAAGACATGTTTGGATATAGAATTATAAAATATCTGGGTAAAATGCAATAAATATGTATAAAATCATAAAAATGCATGACAAATCTAATAAGAAATATAAAAGGCAAAAACAGTTTTATAAATTTAGCCATACATTTCTAATGTGATAGCATGCCGCTCAAAATTTAGCCACAGATTCAGTAATAATATGATTTTCATCAGTTAACAGTTGGTTACAGTGCTCCCAGTCTGTCTGGCCAGATGTTTCTTTTACAAAAGTTGTGATATATTTATCTCGGACCTTATTATACCAGTTGCATGGCTTTGGCCACTGTGAGACTCAGAGTGTTGGACTGGATGGGCTATTGGCCTGATCCAGCTTTGCTTCACTGATGTTCCTATGTGCTTATGTTCCACAGCCTCCCTGGAATCTACTGGAAGTGTGAGAGTTGGGTATGCTGTATATCGAGGACAACCCAGCCCAGATCTCCAGAGGACCTCTCACAGTGGCTTCATGTAGATGTAGAAAGGCATGGGGGAGCTTGGGGGACCTACAGGCCATGGGGTAGAGCAGCCCTCGCTCAGCTCCACCTTCTGGAACCTACTATGCAGGAAGGGCTGAAACCATCACTAAAATGGTGCCTCCCAGTCCCAACCTTTAAAGGCGATCCAGAAAGATACCATGACTGATGGCATCAAAAGCTTCTGAAAGGTCCAAGAGAATCACCCTGTCCACCTCCCAGTATGGGTCATTCACTAGAGCAACCAAGGCCGTTTGTAGATGCATCAGTAAGGTGATAGGTAGATGGGTTTACAACCCAGTACATCTGAGGACAGAGCTCTGTCTCACAAAAGCTTATGCAGGGATACATCTTGTTGGGTTTGTTTCTTTGAGGAGCCTCCGGCCACTTGTTTTTCTCAGTCCTCTGAAAGACTGTCACAAATCAATCGTGTACGTTTTTGTCTGTGAATGTTAAGATATTTGTCCGCTGTTGTTTATAGGTTGAGAGGGTTAGTAAATCCTGCCGTTTTTCTATTTAATTTCAATTCTCACACAACATCGTAGCGTTTCTCCTAATTGTCTTTGATGCTTTAGGGGGAAAAATACTTTTATATTTCTGACTTTGAGGTCGTGGGTGAACTATGTACAAAGTGTGCAACAACATGGCATTATCGGCACCCCTTAAATCAAGCCAAATTTCTGGTTGAGATGAATTTATAAAAACCATACTCCTGCTTTTAGCACATTTGTGTACACAAGCGAGCAGGAGTCATTTTTCTTTAGTAGGCATTATGAAAGCATTTTGTGAAGCTTTTTCTTTCCCCCTTGGAGATGGCTGAAAGAAAGTTTAAATTTATGGGAACACTTTCGCATCAATGGAATGTTGAATTTGTATTAAACTACTGCTGAGATCTCTATAATGCACATTATAAGCCTAATGGCGTGGCAGGTTCTGTTCTGATTCATGGAAGATTACTCATTAATTGCAAGCAAAATCCAATTTTTCCCCTATTAAAGCAAATCATTTAGTAGTTTAATGGATTTTGTTTTCACTGGTCTGGTGGACAGTTAAGCAATTTTTCAAATAGGCGTTTGATAAATGTAGTACGGTAGCTCGGTTCGGAGGTTCGTTGCTCAAAGATGTTTGTCAATTGTAATAGCAGTGAGACTGTTAAAAATCAGCTGTAGTAAATAACTTCATATACTGACCTCTTTCTTGAACTGTGAGACCAAAGGCATTTTATGCAAAGCTCTCAGTCAGAAGGATTTTCGACATGGGGTTTTCTCTGCTTTGGCAAGGGGGTGGTCTTAGCCAGTGGACAACAGGAGCCGCCTCCCTGGGTCCCACACAGATGGGTCTGACTGCCCATGGATCTGCCCCCTGAAGGATAGGGTTGCCAGTTCTGGGTCGGGAAATACCTGGAGGTTTGGGGGGTGGAGCCTGAGAAGGGCAGGTCTTGGGAAGAGGAGGGGCTTCAAAGGGTATAAGGCCATAGCCACCTTCCAAAGCAGCTGTTTTCTCCAGGCGAACTGGTCTCTGTCACCTGGAGATTAGTTCTGATTCCAGGAGATTTCCACCCACCACCTGGAGGTTGTATCAAAACACAAACACTCCGTGAATAACTTACGAACAGAAGTAGAAAGAATATATTATCCAAGACAATTGTAACAATTCTTAACAATTCTTCTTATAAGAGTGTTTGCACTGGAGGATATTGGTGGAGCAGTTCTTGCTCCTATGATTAGCAGCCTGCAGGTTAGAAAGTTTTGGGTTCTTTGTTTGTTTCTTCAGCAACTCCAGCTGAGAGCGGTAGATGGTTTGTCTTTTCTTGTGGACATCTTGCCAAGCAGGTTGATTCCTTGTAGAAGCATCCAGTAATTGCTGAATCATAACACTACAGCACTTTCTTTCTTTTTTGCTGTCAAGTCACAGTTGGCATGCTGTTCCCATGGGGTTCTCAAGCCAAGAGACGGGCAGAGGTGCTTTGCCATGGCCTGCCTCTGGGTCGCAACCCTGGCCTTCCTCGGTGGTCTCCCATCCAAGTACTAACCAGGGCCGACCCTGCTTAGCTTCCGCGATCTGACGAGATCAGGCTAGCCTGGGTTGTCCAGGTCAGGGCACAGCACTATACCATCTACCAATTAAATTTTTTAAAAACCTTCATAAAGTTCTTTGGCTGACATTCAAAGCTCACAATTTAATGCAAAAAAAAAAAAAGGGAGGGAGAAAAAACCTGTATCCTCTTAACACAGTCTCCCAGTAGGATTCCGCTGGATAAAGCTGAATATCTAAATCTGTATGGTTGTGCCTTTCAAATTGCCTCCCGTCTGGGACCGCATTGAAATCTCATCACCCATGGAACTCTTGTGTGTTGGAGAGGATTCTCAGGGCATGCGATAGGCTGGTGCATTTACATACCGTCCAGGGCCCTAACTGGACCCCCTGGGTGCTCAGCATTGCCCTAGGTAGCTGGCGTGCAACCTCCTAGGTAGCACACACACACCCTGGAGACCCAGTTTGGTGTATTTATTTATTTATTTATTCATTAGATTTTTACCCCGCCCTCCCAGCAGATCCGGCTCAGGGCGGTGTAGTGGTTAAGTGTGCAGACTCTAATCTGGGAGAACCGGGTTTGATTCCCCACGCCTCCACTTGCGGCTGATGGATGACCTTGGGCAAGCCATAGTTCTGTCAGAGCTGTCCTTGAAAGGGCAGTTTCTGTCAGAGCTCTCTCAGCCCCACCTACCTCACAGGGTGCCTGTTGTGGGGAGGGGAAGGGAAAGGAGTTTGTAAGCTGCTCTGAGACTCTTTCGGGTAGTGAAGGGTGGGGTATGTCCAATCTACTCATCCTCTTGCTCCTCCTCCTCTCACCCCTCCCCTTCCTGCCGCTGTGCACTCAACGCCTGTCTTCAGATAGAAGCCTGTCTGCCCTTAGTAACCTTCTCACTGAGTAAACTTCCACAGAACTGCAGGGATCCCTACAATGAGTTGAAATTGACTGTTACAACAGATACTTTCCAATCCAAAGCAACAGGTCTTTCCAAGAAAAGAGTCCCACGCACTGCCTCGTTCTGCCCTGTACAGACCACGGGGATTTTCACCAGCTTTAGTATTCCTTTATATGAATAACAGACAGTCCCACCTCAATTTGCAGTGACACCAGAGTGCAGTGAAAAGTGATTAGTGCAGGTGTGAAACCTGATTAAATGCCGTGTGCGTGTTATGTACTCTCACGTTGCTTCCTTCAGAGCTGTTCTCTCAGGGGCAGTCCTCGAAAGAGCTCTCTCAGCCCCACCTACCTCACAGGGTGTCTCTTGTGGGGAGGGGAAGGGGAAGGAGATCGTGAGCCGCTCTGAGACTCCTTCGAGTTGTGAAGGGCGGGGTATAAATCCAATCTTCTTCTCCTCCTCCTCCTCTTCTTCTGGTGACCCTATGAATGAATGACCTCTGAAATGTCCTATCGTTGACTGCCTAGCTCGGGTCTTGACAACTGAAGGCCGTGGCTTCCTTGATTGAGTCAATCCATCTCAAGGTGAATCTTCTTTCCTTGCTGCCTTTGACTTTCCCAAGTATTATTGTCTTTGCCAGCAAGTCTTTGTCTTTTCAGTGCTAGTTGCGCAACCGGCAACTCCAGTGCAACGAACTGCCTCCTTCCGAAGGGGTGCCACACAGAGGCAACATCAGGCGGATCCATCCATCCTTCTTCTCCCCTGAACTACACCTGCCACCAGAGGGATATAACCTAACTTCCTCTTGCTGCACGTTGGAAGGGGAAAGCCACTCCCTGGTTCACTAGAATGCCTGCAAGCTCCCATTCTGTTGTGGCGGACCTAGCTGTATGGTGGGAGAAGGGGAGAGGGAGGTGAACCTAACAAGGTCTTCTCCCACCCCACCTGCAGCTCCCCTTGAGGCAGAGAGGCTGAGATTGACAAACTGGCAACCACTCCACATGAAGCTGCCGTCTTCTGAATCAGACCATGGTCCGTCAGGGTTGGGACTGTCTACTCGGACTGGCAGCAGCTCACTGAAGGTGTCAAGAAATCTCTCACATCACTTACAACCCAGTCTTTTAAATTGGAGATTCCAGGGGTTGAGCCTGGGAGCTTTTGCACGCAAAACTTATGCTCTATCACTGAGTTGCAACTTCTCCCTGAGGGGGTTTAGGTAGCATGAATTCTAGCTCCACCTACAAAAGAAGAAGAAGAAGAAAGTGGATTTATACCCCACCTGTCACTACCAATGATCCCTATAAGCTGTGGATGCTTGTAAGCAAAAATTCTACTTTGTGAGCTACTGGCATTAAAGTTGTGAGCGAGCGATTTGGCTCCTACATAAATTGGCTTGCTCTGGAGCCATCCTTCCTGAGCTAAGACAAAAATCCGTGAGCCGGAGGCTGAAAAACTGTGAGCTAGCTCACACTAACTCCGCTTAGAGGGAACACTGGTCACTACTTGAAGGAGTCTCAGAGTGGCTTACAAGCTGCTTTCCCTTCCCCTCCCCACGACAGACACCCTGTGAGGTAGGCAGGGCTGAGAGAGCTCTTGACAGTAACTGCCCTTGAGAGAACAGCTCTGAAAGAACTTGTGACTGGCCCAAGGTCACACCAGCAGCTGCACATGGAGGAGTGGGGAATCAAACCTGGCTCTCCCAGATTAGAGTCCATGCTCTTAACCGCTACACCAAACTGGCTCTCAACTCATATAGGCCACCATGGTCTTGACGAAGCACAAGGTGCCCGGACCTTGTTTGGGTACAGCACTTCCAAGGCATTCCTAAAAAAAGTGAGTGAGTGGAAGTAAGCCCCGTTGAATAAACTGGGACTTATTTCTGAATAGACCTGCTCTGGACCACTCCTTTAGGGTGCTGCCAACACATGATGCTAGTAATTAGGTGGACTTGGTACCCCTTCTGTTGTGTCCTGGGATCAGAAGGCAGAGCTGGCGAAATACAGCCAAGCTTCGCTCTCTGAGAACAATAGGGACTAGGTTCCTGAGCTCGCCAGTAGTGAACCAATGGCAGCATTGGCGGGCGATTCAAACCCGCCAATAGGAATATAGGGCCGTCCCCCCTAACTGTATATAGTTGGCCTCCGGCCGTTACTGTGTGTTCTTGTCTTATGTGAAGTACGAATAAACGCGTCTTCTCTTATGTCGTCGTCCGAGTCATGAGGCCCGAAACCCAGTACTTTACAGTGGCGACGAAGGTGGGATTTCAACGCCTTCCATGACTCCATGAGCGACGAAAAGGACACCGCCGAGCATCGCATCGCTGACCCCGAGAGCAGCACCGCACCGCTCGCCGAGCGTCGCATCGCTGACCCCGAGAGCAGCACCGCACCGCTCGCCCCGGCGCTCGCCTTACCAGACAGAACCATGGCCGCTTCTCATGTAACACTGGAGCACTTCGATCAGTCGCAGCCAGAAACCTGGGACGCCTGGGTCGACCAGCTCATCAGCTATTTGGAGCTCAACGAAATCCGCCACCCCGACCAGAAACGAGCGATCCTGCTGAACGCCTGCGGCACCCAAACCGTCCGCCTCACCAAGAGCCTCTTGGTGCCACGCACGGCCTTGGAGAGCTCGTTTGGGGAGATCCTGGATGTCCTCAACGCTTACTTCAGCCCCCGGCCGACCTTCCTGGCCAAGAGGATGGATTTCCAGAGGCGAGTCCAGGCCCAAGGGGAATCCATTGCCACCTTCCTGGCCGCGCTAAGGGTGCTCGCGGTGGACTGCGGATTCCCGAAGGTGGAGGACAACCTGTTGACGCAGTTCGTGTGGGGCCTGGCGGACTCCAAGCTGCGGCGTAAGTTGGTTGGGCACCGGAAGCTCTCCTTGGACGAGGCCCTAGACGCCGCAACAGCCCACGAGGCCGCGGAAGGGGAACGCCCGGCCGCGGCCGCCCATGTGGTCAGAAGGAGTCCAAGCCCCGGGAATGTGGACACGGAAGAGGTCTTCGCCCTCAGACCTCAACAACGCCGGCCGGCGCCGTTCCAGCAGGCCAACAGAGAGCCAGCCAAGCCTTCCGGCAACCGGGTCGTCTGTGCCAGCTGCGGGGAAGGCCACGCAAGGAAATCCTGCAAGTTCCGGGATGCTGTCTGTCACGGGTGCAGAAAGCAGGGACACCTCGCACGGGTCTGCCGATCCAAGGGCCCCCGGAATTCGAGATCGTCGGCCCCACCGCATCGCGCATCGTCCACCGCCTACGAGACGACGGAAGAGGTCGCCGAGTTGAACCACCTCACCGACCAACCGCTGCAGGTACTTCGCCTCCCCAACCCCAACCTCTCCTCCACCCCGAAGATCCAAGTAACCGTGCGGATCGAGGGGTCCCCTTGCTGCATGGAGGTGGACTCGGGATCGGCGGCGTCCATCATTTCCATGGACACTTTAAAAAGACTTTGCCCGTCAGGGGGACCCCTCTACGTCCATCGCCACTAAGCTTGGTGGACTTTCAAAAGAACCCTGTCCCCATCCGGGGAGTCGGCACTTTCCGAGTGCAATACCGAGACTTTGAGGGGAACTTGGACTTGGTGGTGGTGGAGGGAAATCTCGTGAGTCTCCTGGGGCGGGCATGGTTTGAGGCCCTAGGCATCACAATTGGGGGAGTGAATAAGTGCGGGATGCGCGACTGGGGGGCGGTGTGCAAGGAATTTCCCGAAGTCTTTGACGGGAAACTGGGGTGTTATAAAGGGCCCCCGGTGTCGCTCCACTTAGACCCCACAGTGACGCCCATCCGACGGCGCTTCCGCACCGTGCCCCTGGCCCTCCGCCCTAAAATAGAGGCCGAACTGGACCGGCTAGTGGCCCAGGGAGTCCTAGAACCTGTCCCGAACGCTCGATGGGAGACCCCGATTGTGACACCCGTTAAGCCAAACGGGGAAATCCGCATCTGCGCGGATTATAAGTGCACCATTAACCAGGCACTTCAGGCGCACGCATACCCCGTACCCGTGGTCAGCCACGTCTTAGCAACACTGGCGGGGGCGCGCATATTTGGAAAGCTGGATCTCGCGCAGGCGTACCAGCAACTCCTGGTGGATGCAGCCACGGCCGAGGCGCAAACCATTGTAACCCACCGGGGCGCCTTCAGGGTGAAGCGGCTGCAGTTCGGGGTCAGTGTGGCCCCAGGGATCTTCCAAAATCTCATGGACGACTTGTTAAAAGGGATCCCTGGAGTGACGCCGTTCTTCGACGACGTCCTCATCGCCGCGACCACCCCGGAAAGCTTCGCCGCCCGCCTCCGAACTGTACTGGGACGCTTCCAAGCCGCGGGGCTGAAAGTGAAGCGGGAAAAGTGCCTCCTTGGGGTGCCGGAGGTGGAGTTCTTGGGGTACCGGGTAGACGCAACAGGCCTGCATCCGGCGAGGGACAAGGTGAAGGCCATCGTGGAGGCCCCCGCCCCGAAGTCCAAGGCGGAGCTCCAGGCGTTTTTAGGCCTCCTGAACTTTTACCACGCCTTTCTCCCCCACAAAGCCGCCGTGGCCGAACCCCTGCACAGGCTGCTGGATAAGGCGACACCTTGGGCATGGGGAGCGAGGGAGGCGGCGGCGTTTCGGGGGGTTAAAGTACTCTTGATTTCTAACGCGGTGCTCGCCCACTTTGATGAAAAGCTCCCGGTAATCCTTGCGTGCGACGCATCACCGTATGGGGTCGGGGCAGTCTTGGCACACAAGCTACCGGATGGAAGGGAAGTCCCGGTGGCTTATTACTCCCGCACGCTGTCCCCCGCGGAGCGCGAACTATGCACAAATCGACCGGGAGGGCTTGGCACTGGTGGCGGGGGTTAAAAAGTTTCACAACTTTGTGTACGGGCGGCCCTTCACGCTCGTAACCGATCATAAACCGCTCCTGGGTCTGTTCGCGGCGGACAAACAAACGCCGCAGGTATTGTCGCCCCGGGTGTTGCGCTGGTCCTTGTTTTTAGCGGGCTACCAGTACCAGTTGGAGCATCGGCCGGGCAAGGCGCTGGGTCATGCCGACGCCTTGAGCCGCCTGCCGCTGCCGCATACAGGGGAAGATCCGGCCCCGGCTCCCGCAGTCTTGCTAATGGAGGAGCTGCCAAACCCCCCCCTTCAGGCAGCTGACGTGGCCGCCCGCACGTCCCGAGATCCCATTCTCTCCCGGGTCCTAAACTGGGTGGTGAGGGGATGGCCAGCGGAACCGACAGGGCCAGAGTTCACGGCATACATTCCCATTCTATACCCTGTGGCTAATAGCCACTGGTGGACTTCTGCTCCATATGTTTATCTAATTTCCTCTTGAAACTGTCCATGCTTGCAGCTGCCACAACCTCCTGTGGCAGTGAATTCCATATGTTAATCACTCTTTGGGTGAAGAAGTATTTCCTTTTATCTGTTCTAACCCGACTGCTCAGCAATTTCATAGAGTGCCCACGAGTTCTTGTATTGTGAGAAAGGGAGAAAAGTACTTCTTTCTCAACCTGCTCAATCCCATTCATAATCTTATAAACCTCGATCTTATAAACCCGGAAGAGTTATCTGCCTTGAAAGGGTGCTTACTATGGGGGGACAGGGTGGTCATCCCGGGGCCCATGAGACAAGGGGTTCTAGAGACGCTTCACGAGGCCCACCCTGGCATTGTACGAATGAAAGCTCTGGCAAGGAGCTACGTGTGGTGGCCCGGGATGGATGCCGAAATTGAAACCTGGGTCCGAGGGTGCACACGGTGTCAGGAAGTCCGCCCCAATCCCCCGAGAGCGCCAACCCAAAGCTGGGAGTCTACCCACAAGCCGTGGGCACGCCTACACATAGACTTTGCGGGGCCGTTTCAGGGGCTCCAGTTCATGGTGACGGTAGACTCCTACTCAAAATGGGTGGAAATAAGCCCAGTGTCTACCACCTCTGCCAAAGCGGCAATAAGGGCCCTGCGGAAAATATTCGCGACGCACGGGTTACCCGACACCACCGTGTCGGACAACGGGGCAGCGTTCACATCTGCTGAGTTTCAAGCGTTCCTCGAAAGGAACCTCATCAGGCACATACGATCAGCGCCCTTCCACCCGGCAACCAATGGACAGGCGGAGAGGACGGTACGCACCGCCAAAGAGGCCCTGAGCCGCATAACGGAGGGGGACTGGGAGTTCCGGCTGGCCCGCTTCCTTCTCACATACCGCACCACCCCAAACCCCATCTCCGGGCATTGCCCCGCAGAACTATTAATGGGCCGCCGCCCTACCACCTTATTAGACAGATTCCACCCGGACCGAGCCCCAGAGAGAAAGCTGGTCGAGAACAGGGAGGCGCCCCGAAGCTTCCTACCGGGAGACCCTGTCTACTTCCGGAACTACGGGGCGGGGCCGCAGTGGGTGGCCGGGCGCATCCTAAAACCCACCGGGCCAGTGTCATACGAAGTCCTAACAGATGGGGACCGGGTCCTCCGTAAACACGTCAACCAGCTCCGGAGGCGGCAAGACCCCGACACAGAGATCCAGTTACCGGGAAATGCTGCCGCCGCCCCATCATCCGATCGACCGCAAGCACCGACAGCGGAGCCAGCGCCAGAAAGTCCACGGAATCCGGAGGGGCCCCCGGTGACAGCTGAACCGCCGCCGCCGCTGCCGCCGCCGTTACAGCCGCCACCATCACCGCCTCGGCTACTACCAGAGGTCCAAGCTCCTTGTGCTGGCGGACCACCCGATAGGGGCCCCGCCAGTCCGGTACCGGCCCCCCGACGTTCGCTAAGAGAACGGAGGGCACCAACATACTTAAAAGACTACGTCACCTGATAGGAGACGAACTATGGGGGAGGGGTGTTGTGTCCTGGGATCAGAAGGCAGAGCTGGCGAAATACAGCCAAGCTTCGCTCTCTGAGAACAATAGGGACTAGGTTCCTGAGCTCGCCACTAGTGAAGCAATGGCAGCATTGGCGGGCGATTCAAACCCGCCAATAGGAATATAGGGCCGTCCCCCCTAACTGTATATAGTTGGCCTCCGGCCGTTACTGTGTGTTCTTGTCTTATGTGAAGTACGAATAAACGCGTCTTCTCTTATGTCGTCGTCCGAGTCATGAGGCCCGAAACCCAGTACTTTACACCTTCTTTCTACATCCGCCAAGATTTCAAGAAAGCACTTAGAGTGGGTGCTACTTCGCCTCTGTCATGAAGGCCAGGGCACAGAGTACCTTGTGAGAAGCACATAGAGCACTGACTGCACAACAGCTGGCCAAAGGAAGCTAATACGTTGTTCCCTTTCTCCATGCAGAACCAAGCAATTACAATTAATTTGTACAATTATAGCCAGAGATTCACAAATGGGAACACTCCAAATTACTGTAATTGTAGTCTTGTGGGTTTTTTTTGTTTTTAGCAATGACCAAGTTACATACCCCAAAGCACATTGTCTTTTGGGGGCATAATGATATGGACAGCAGCTGCTACTGACCTGTGGCGGGAAATTTTTGGGCTACGGGAGGCTAATCTGGAGAACCAAGGTCCCAGTCACACGCAGAAGTAGCCACGCGATAGGCACGAATGCTGGGCGGATTTTAAGGGTGTGATGACACGGGAACATCTGGCAAGCATCCCGCACCCACTGGCAACCCGTCTCACTCTGCTGAAGAAGCGGAGTTTAAAAATACCAGGAAAAGTGCTGTATCAAATGGGTTTGCGACGGGCTGCAGACGGAGTCCCCCGTGTGATCACTCCGGCGTGTGCCCATTGCGTCAGTGATCCCTCATTGAAGCGCACCGGAAACACGGGGCAACAGGGAAAACTTGATTCGCCCGCCGGTGCACCTGATCATGCAGTGGTGGGTCAAATTACCGCGGAGCAAATAGCCTCGCTTCCCCCCTGCATTATGTGGCATGTGTGACCGCAGCCCAAGTTTTGATGTCCTCCTCCTCCACATGAAGCCTGCTGGGTGACCTTGGGTCAGTCACAAGTTCTATCAGAGCGGTTCTCTCAAGAGCAGTTCTCTTAGAACTCTCTCAGCCCCACCTACCTCACAGGGTGTCTGTTATAGGGAGAGGAAGAGGAAGGAGATTGTAGGCCACTTTGAGACTCCTTAAAATAGAGGAAAGAGGAATATAAAAACCAACTCTCCTCCTCCTCCTCCTCCTCCTCCTTTCTGGTTAATAACATATCACTGTCTTGTGTCTTCTCCAGGATTTCAACTGTGGCCGATTTCTCACAAGCGCTGCTCCATGCTCACTCTTCCCTTTTGCCCCGATGGTAAGTGTCAATTTCATACAAGCTGCTGCGTGGCCGCATTTTGCCTCGTAGCCATTGCGATTTCCCCTGCATCTACTCAATCCTGTTTTTTGAGGATTGAGTATACGCGGGGAAAATCACGTGAAGCTGCGGGGCAAAATGCGGCCGTGCAGCAGCTTGTGTGAAATTGACACGTACCATCGGGACAAAAGGGAAGAGCGAGTGCGGAGCAACGCTTGTGGGAAATTGGCCTGTATCTTGTCCTAAGGCATCTGCTTAGGCAAGCATATAAGGAACACGACTCTATCTAAGAGAGGAATGATGGTTAGGGATGCCAAGAAAAAGCATCCTGACTGGGGCTTAAGGTGCAGAAATGGACATCTGATGATTTCGTGGCACGGAAGTCAATAACATCACCTGGTATTTGCTGCGGATTGAACTGGTCTTAGAGGGACCAGTTTAAAAGTTGGTAGCCCTAGTGAAGATCATACCTACCTTCGGGGAAGATCTCCAGAGACTCCACACCTGGGCCAGGCTTTTCATCAGTCTCACGCTTCTCTGTGGCATCTTTGCAGGTGCCCTTTCTATTGAGAGCTGGTGCTGATGGAGGAGATTAGGAGCGTTCCAGGATCTAGAAGTGGAGTTCCCTCTACTTGCGTGGCAGAGCTCTAGAGTGACACCATCCTCACCACATCTGGAATCCAGGTCTGGCCTCCAGGTTTATATCATATCATAAATGATTGCGAAATATTTGGTTTGTGAGCCTTTTGAGTGCAGAAATGCATGTGGAAAAACTGGTATTAAGCTGTCTGAGTCCCTGGGATAGAGCAGGTCATTAAACAGCATGTATCTGAGATGTGACTGAGAAAATTCCAAGGCTGGTCAAAACTTCTGACTTCTACCTGCTCCTGCTGATCCATGAGGGAACAAACAATACAGCCCGAAGGAACCTTGAATGGATCTCCGAAGACTACGAGGCTCTGGGCAAGAAGGTGAAAGATCTGGGGGCACAGGTGGTGTTCTCCTCCATTTTACCTTTAATGTGGTGCCTTCAGCTGGGTAGCCATGTTGGTCTGAAGCAATAGAACTGAGCCCAGTGGTTCCTTTGAGACCAACCATGTTTAATTTATCTGGTGAAGTGTGCCTGCGCTTAGAGCAGGGGTCCCCAACCTTTCTGAGTCCGTGAGCTCCTTTGGATTTCTGACACGGAGTGTCTGGTGCAGCCGCAAAATGGCTGCCGCAGATTAGCTGCTGCAGGAGGTGGGGGTGGCTGCAGATTGGCTGCCACGGCTTACCTTCAGTCACACGGCGAAAATCCCTGCGGTGTGGTGGCAGCTGCTGCCAAAGCGACATTCTAAAAAAATCTGCACAGCCAATCAAATTTCCCATGGCTCATCTGAAACCTTGTAGCCCCATCTGGCCTCGCCCATATTCTAGAGATACTTGGTGTCCGTAGCTGCCATGGTGCCCAGGGGCCCCAGGTTGGGGACGCTGGGGTTAGAGGTAGCTCTGTTTCTGGACTGCAGATTTTCCCATTTCAGAGTCAAAACCAGCCAAGGTACCAGTGGACTTTAAATGTCTACTTATCCAAACAGTTGCTCCCCTTGGGCTGCTTCAGCATCACACTTCAACAGCTGTTAATCAAACTCGGCCATGTACTAAATGATTTTTTCCCCTTAATTCGCTTGCACTAATCCTGCTTCTGTTTCAGCGACGTAGTTTGTGGGTTAATAACAGCTGGCCCACTGCTAATTGTCATTTACATACCGTAACAGCCGAAGGTCAAACAAAAGCTTCTCGGGAGGGTGATGTAAATTTAGCTCAGTAGACAAAATTTCTGCTCTGAAGAGCAACAATGACAAGCTGTCTTCCCTTTAAAATCCTTCTGCATCTACCTAGCGTTTGTGGGCGCATACCGAGACTGAATTGCTAAGGCATTTGCCCGAATCTTGGAAGTTTGGTTCTCTAAAGTTATCTTGCAAATCAAATTCTGTTCTGTGCATGTTGTGTGCAATGCTCCCTCTAAGCTGTGGAGTCTTGTGAGCAAAAATTCTACTTTATGAGCTACTGGCATTAAAGTTGTGAGCAGGTGATTTGGCTACTGCATGAATTAGTTTGCTCTGGAGCCCTCCTTCCTGAGCTAGGACAAAAATCTATGAGCCAGAGGCAAAAAAACTGTGAGCTAGCTCACACTGACTCAGCTTAGAGGGAAAATTGGTTGTGTGTCAATTTTTAGTTTTTGAGTCCAGTGGCACCGTTAAGACCAACCAAGGCTGCGATCACACACACGAAATAATCCACTTTCAGTCCACTTTCAGTGCACTTTCCAACTGGATTTTACTTGTGTGAACTGGCAAAACCCAGTTCGAAAGTTCATTAGTAGTGGATTATTTAGTGTATGTGTGCGATTGCAGCCAAAGTTTAATTTTGGGTATAAGCTTTTCGTGTGCATGCATCTTCGGAATTACACTTCATTTGCGAACTACAGAGATCAGTTCCCATGGAGAACATGGATTCTTTGGAGGGTAGGGTTGCCAACCTTCAGGTGGGACTTGGGGATCCCCTGGAATTACAGCTCTTCTCCAGACTACGGAGATCAGCTCCCCTGGAGAAAATGGGTGCTTTGGAGGGTGGACTCTGGTGTTATACCCCAATGAGATCCCCTGTCCTCCCCAAACCCTATCTGCCATGCGGGTCCACCCCCATAGTCAGCCAGGGGATTTCCCAACCCTGAGGTTGGCAGCCCCAACCAGTTGTGTTCTGGATTCCCCTTGACCTCTCATACCCTGACAGTCAGATGGCAGGAAGGTGTTTGGAGCCAGATTCCCAGGCACCACAGGGGCCTGTTTGGAGGGTGGCCGTCAAGAGTACAGGGTTGCCAGCTTACAGGTAATGCCTGGAGTTCTCCCAGAATCACAACTGATCTCCAGACTACAGAGGTCACTTCCCATGGAGGTCACGACTGCTTTGGAGGGCGGGCTTTATGGAATTATACCCTCCCCTCCCCAAATCTCCAGGAATTTCCCAACCCTGGGTGGGTGGGAGGATAGGGTTGCCAAGTCTGGAGATTTTGGGGGGTGGAGTCTGAGGAGGGCAGGATTCAGGGAAGGGAGGGGAGAG
Organism: Gekko gecko; assembly: GCA_029375565.1. NCBI lineage: Eukaryota > Metazoa > Chordata > Lepidosauria > Squamata > Gekkonidae > Gekko > Gekko gecko. The sequence continues at coordinate 168,859,783 of JAPDNY010000004.1, read as the reverse complement.
ATTATAATAGGGAAGTACGCCAGGGAGTCCACCTTTCCAAAGCAGCCATTTTTTCCCCAGGTGAACTATTTCTGTCGCCCGGAGATCAGTTGTAATTGCAGGAGATCTCCAGCTGCCACATGGACGACGGCGACAAAAGTGAGATACGCGGATGAATTGGATGCAAAAAGAAAGGAAAAGATCTCTGTATAAATAAAACCTCCAAAAGTACTCGAAGCAGTAAATATAATACTCAGGGCTTTTTTTGTAGAAAAAGCCCAGCAGGAACTCATTAGCATACTAGGCCACACCCAACAGCAGAAACTCATTAGCATATTAGGGCACACCCCTGACAGTGCACCTCATTAGCATATTAGGCCACACTCCATGTTGCCAGAAGCGTGGTCATCCAGCCACACCCACCTTTTGCTTCTTATTCTGTTTACCTTGTTTGTTATCAAAACCCAGGGCTTTTTTTGTAGCAGGAACTCCTTTGCATGTTAGGCCACACACCCCTAGTGTAGCCAATCCTAATGAGTTTCTGCTGTTGGGTGTGGCCTATTATGCTAATGAGTTCCTGCTGGGCATGGCCAACTCAGGAGCCTGCCCCAAAATAGCCCTGAATTAATACTCACAAATTATATACATAGTCAGCAGTAACAAGCATACGGAACAATTGCATGGCAAATCTTGAGATTCACACGAATAAACTGTGCAATGGGGAAAGATCAAAGTCCACGAGTCATGGAACAAAGGATTCAATTGCAAATTCCAAATTCAAAAGTCCGTTCCATACACCCGTGGTACGTCAGGTGAGTATGTATTATGTATATAATTATGTATATTACTATGATTATGTATATAATTTGTGAGTATTATATTTAGTGCATTGAGTACTTTTGGAGGCTTATTTATATGGAGGGTTTTTTCCCTTTCTTTTTGCAACCGCCTGGAGGTTGGCAACCATGTGGGAGGATGAAGGGCTTCAGCCTACCCTCTCCCCCCCATGTTATTTTCCCAACCGCAAATGGTCCTAGTGGGTGTTATTTGCCCTTTCCAGGCAGCTGCATCTGCAGCATTCACATAGAACCCCTCTGATGATTGAGCCAAGAGAAGAGACTTACGAGGGGGGCTGAACTAGACAAGCAGATGGGGGATCCGTGCATGGGATTCCCTGCTCTTAAAAAACTGTAGATTAGAATTGGAGCCATCTCGGAGGGGGTGGAGGGAAGGGAGACCTAATAATTTCCCTTAGAGCCAATCTGCATTTAGCATTTTTACCAAACCCACACTGGAACAGAAAAAGCTGCAGTTCAAAACTGCATTCAGCTACCCCAGGCCAACACTGTGCTGACTGCAGAGTCACCCCCAAATGGCCATAAAATGGCCATAAATCTATGCAGACAGCCACCATTAAGCCAGAGGTCAAACGAAGTGAAAGCAGCATGCAGTCTGGACACTGCCATAAAATGCAACACTCAGTCAAAGTGAAAGTGGCATGCAATGTAGATGGGGATTTCTATTCCAGTGTGGGTTCGGTAAGACAGCGGAGCAAATGCTAAGTGCAGACCGGGCCTTACTCTCTTCCATGATCTGGATCTTCCCTGGACCTGCTATTCACCCCATGGAAGCACAAATATAGGTCTCGAATGTGGAAAATAGCAGTTCTGGGGAGGTTCACATTGTAGACAAAGTGCGGGGGGGGAGAGGAATAAATCTCCCCATTCCGCAACTGCGGTTGAAATGGAAGATTCACGGCAGTGGCCCTTTAAAGAACAATGGGATATACATTAAAAGATTTCCCATGACCTCTCTAGTTTGGCCGTGAGTCATTAATAAGACTGGGAATAAGCCCATTTGGTTTCCTTCCAAGGATATATTGGATCACCCAACATATTTCTGAATCTTAAAGAGCGGTCCTTTCTGCATTTGCCTGCCACTCCTGATTTTCTCAGGGTTTGAGAGTCGAGGCAATTTAAGTCCAGGGCAAAACAACATCCAAATAACCCGGAGCAACAGCAGGTTGAAACCGGGCTGACTGCTGAAGGAAGGTAATGTAATGCAGAAGGGGGAGGGGGGACACCTGGAGTAAAAAGAAGGCTGAACTCAATTTTAGTGCAGAATTGCTTGGAGGACACCGTGGTGAACATGGATTAAAAGGAGAGTGTAGAAAGGGCCAGCGTCTGTGGAGGGAGCAATATGAATTGGAGTCTCAGCTGTGGGGAAGGGCTAAACCCCGTCTCTTCTACCTCGGGTCATCTTGCTAACAGAAATAGCTCCCCCCCTCCCTGAAACACACTCAGATATTAGGGGGAAAGCTAGACACAGACGGTACCTGCCTCCCTCACATGCATTGGGGTGAAAGCCAGATGGGGGGCAGAAGAAGAAGAGGAAGAGGAAGAGGAAGAGATTGGATTTATACCCCGCCCTTCACTCGGAGTCTCAGAGTGGCTTACAAGCTCATTTCCTTCCCTTCCCGTCCCAACAACAGACACCTTGTGAGGTAGGTGGGGCTGAGAGACTTCTTTCAAGAGCTGCTCTTTCAAGGACACCTCTGACAGAACTATGGCTTGCCCAAGGTCATCCAGCAGCTGCATGTGGAGGACTGGGGAATCAAACCTGGTTCTCCCAGATTAGAGTCTGCGCACTTAACCAATGCACCAAACTGAAGAAGAAGATACTTACTAGGGAAAGGATAGGAGGAGAAAGGTTCGACCCCACCTTCCACCGCATCACAACCCCCTTCGAAATCACCTTCTCCTCAGCTCTCCTTTTCAAGATTTGAAATACGGCAGGATATCTGATTATGTATCTTTTGTGTGGAATCTGGGTCAGATCCATAAAGCCCTGGGGTGGGAGCCCGCTTGTCAGGGAAGAATAATCCTTGAAGCAACAGCAGAGACATTTGACAGAGAGGTCTGTTTTTAGGGTTGCCAACTCAAGGTTGGGAGATTCCTGGAGATTTGGGGGTTGGTTGGAGCCTAGGTTGGGTGGCGTTTGAGGAGGGAAGGGACCTCAGTGTGTGTGGGGGGTGTAATGCCGTACAGTCCATCCTCCAAGCAATCATTGGTCCTTTCCGCACTTGGTTCTCATCCCTGGTTTCATCAGAGTGCAACTCGCGACACAAGCCCTTGCATTTATCCCTGGTTATAATAGCATCCGTTTATCCCAGTACAACTGTGGGGCGAAACCGGGGTGACCTCAATGTAATGTGGAAACCAAAAATACCCCGAGATAATTACAGGGGTGAACTCGAGTGTAGGGTAGAATGTAAGTTTGGGGACAGGGTTGAACCAAGATTTAAGGTCTAGTGTGGAAAGGACCAGTATTGTCTCCAGGGGAAACTGATCTCTGTCATTTGGGGATCAAGTCTAATTCCAGGAACTCTCCAAGTCCCAGGGGGAGGCTGGCAGGTGACCCTCTCTGTCTTCCGTGCCAAACTGTTTAGGAACTATTTGCACACAGGATTTAGTGCATACAGCTGAGGAAGTAGGATGTCACCTATGAAAGCCCGTGGCACAGTATGAGCGCTAGCGTGGTGTAGTGGTTAAGAGTGCTGGACTAGTATTTGGGAGATACAGGTTTGAATCCCTACTTGTGCTATGGAACCTGGCTGGGTGACTATGGGCCAGTCACACTCTCTCAGCCTAAGTACTCCCGCAGGGTTGGCGTGAGGATAAACCGGAAGAGAAGAGAATGAAGCAAGCTGCAAGCTGCTTTGGGCCCCTATTTGGAGAGAAAGGTGGGGTATAAGGGAATTAAACAAATATCTCCCACTACTTCACATTGCTACGAGACACATTGTTTTACTGATGCAACAGATCCTTTAGAACACCATGAATACGAGAAACTAGCATTTGGAAATGCAAATATTCTACAGGGATGCTTGTAAAAGAGCAAGGATTGGACTGGCTATGGCTTCGTGTCAGCGTGTATGCGGAGAAAAGCCGGGGTTTCTTCGGGTGTCATGTGTGAAACGGCAAGACGAGAGAAGCCAATGCGTAGTTCCATGGCAAATGTGTGCGTCAAACCTTTGGCGGCCAGAGCAAGCAGATAAGGACCTGCAGACATGTCTGTGGACTTGCTGGAACTTTCCAGAAATTCAGCTTCCCCCCTCCCGGCCGCCTTAAAAGGTGCGGTGCTATGTGGCTGTCTGAAAAACAGAACTTCTCTGCTGGCATTCTCCACCTTCTCAGCAACCCACTCAAAAAATGTCAAGGCAGTGCCTGATGAGCGACTCCTTTTCTCCATCCATAATTACTGTTCATTAATTTTGTTTCCCAAATCTATGTTCCCGTCCCTTTTGCTTCTCAGCACATTCTTTTTTTTTGGGAGGGGGGGTGTTTGCTTTTGTGTTTTGCAGATTTTGCGGGCTGCTGTCGTCACGCTCTGAAGACTGGGGCGTTCCGTCAAGGCTGGAAGAGGCACGAGAGAGCCTGCGGCGTGCGCACTCTGATGCCCAACTGTCATCTGAGCAACTCAGAGGCTTCCACAAAGTTTCGGAAACCTTTAGGACGTGACACGACTCGCCGTGTTCCCTCTAAGCCGAGTGAGTGTGAGCTAGCTCACACCTTTTTAGCCTCCGGCTCACGCATTTTCGTCTTGGCTCAGGAAGGCTGGCTCCAGAGCAAGCTAACTGATGATGATGAAGAAGAAGAAGAAGAAGAAGAAGAAGAGGAGGAGGAGGAGGAGACTGGATTTATACCCCGCCCTTCACTGCCCAAAGGCGTCTCAGAGCGGCTTACAAACTCCTTTCCCTTCCCCTCCCCACAACAGACACCCTGTGAGGTAGGTGGGGCTGAGGGAGCTCTGACACAAACTGTCCTTGAGAGAACAGCTGTGCCAGAGCTTGTGACTGACCCAAGGTCACATCAGCAGGTGCAAGTGGAGAAGTGGGGAATCAAACCCGGTTCTCCCAGATAAGAGTCCACACACTTAACCACTATACCAAACTGGCAGCAGCCAAATCACTTGCTCACACAACTTTAATGTCAGTAGCTTACAAAGTAGAATTTTTGCTCACAAGACAACCATAGCTTCGAGGGAGCATTGGACACGAGTTCTCTGCCTCTCTTAAGACATTTCGATCCTTGGAAGAGGCAAGGGGATTTTGCCATTTTCTCCCCCTCATCACAGGCCCCCCAGTTTGCCCATTGTGCTCTTTCTGTGGGTCCCTGACCCATGGAGGAAGTTTTGGGGGAACTGAGTGGGCTGCAGTAGGAGGGGGGAGGCGGGAAAGTCCTACGCCACGGATAGAGGTGTCTTCTGTTAATGGGAAACGGCCTTTGGATCCAACCCAAAGGTTTTTAAACAGAGCTGGGAGTAGACAGATTTCATCGACGTCAAATATCAGACCAAATATCTTTATTGCCTCAGCAGATAAGCCATAGCAACTACTGGGATATTTGGTAAATATAGCAGAGTTTTGCCCAGTTATAGAAGTGTGATCCCGAGTGCAGTAAATAATATCAGGAGAAACTTCCTAGCTATAAGACTGGCATAGCAATGGAACAGACTGCCTCAGGAGGTGGTGGATGCTCCTTCGCTGGATGTTTCTAAGCAGAGGCTGGACAACCAGGGCTCTTTTGGGGCAGGAACGCACAGGAACAGAGTTCCGGCTGGCTCCTGAGTTGGCCACGCCCAGCAGGAACTCATTAGCATAATAGGCCACACCCAGCTGCAGAAACTCATTAGGATTGGCTACATTAGGGGTATGTGGCTTAATATGCTAATGAGTTTCTGCTGTTGGGTGTGGCCTATTATGCTAATGAGTTCCTGCTGGGCTTTTTCTACCAAAAAAACCCTGTGGACAACCATCTTTTGGGTAGGTTGTGGGGCTGTCTTTCGGCTACGGTCCTGCAGAGTGCAGGGGGTTGGACTAGATGGTCCCTTCCAACTCTAACGTTCTATGATTCTATGATTCCCAAGGATTATATTGCAAAAAAAGGTAAACTTACATTTATTCATGTAGGTCCAGTTCACATTGAGGTTGCAGTCAAAGGGAGAGGGAGAAGCCTAGTCTAAAGAGCACTCTCCCTGTCACAAATGGCCAGCTTGCCCAGCATCATGTGTGTGTAGGGTTGCCAGCCTCCAGGTGGGGACTGGAGATCTCCCACTTTTACAACTTATCTCCAGCTGACAGAGATCAGCTCCCCTGGAGAAAACGGCTGCTTTGAAGGGTGGACTCTATAGCATCATACCGTGCTGAGGCCCCTCCCCTCCTCCCCACACCCCACCCTCTCCTGCATCCAGACACTTTGTCAGGTTCCTCATTCAGCTCACACAACACAGGGCTTCTTCAGAAGACAATGTTTAATGGTGAAACAGAACTAAAGACACGTGTACAGCTTGTGTCAGTAATGGCCACATACAGTAGGGCCTATTAAGATATACTACATTCAAGCATCCCCCCCACTCCCATAGCAGAAGCCAATGAATAACAGTCACGTGCGGGGGCAAAAGTGGTGGGCAAGCAAGCAAAACAATCCTAGAAACTGTTTTGGTTCCCAGCCGAAACTCCAGCAGCTGGAGAGTGAAAGTCGGAGACCTGATAAGAGACAGTGAGTAAAAGTTCAGAAGATGGGAGACCGGAGTACTCCCTCCTCATACCATACACATGACAGGGCTACCTGACACTGAGTGAGTGTGAGCTAGCTCACAGTTTTTTAGCCTCCGGCTCACACATTTGTGTCTCAGCTCAGGAGGGGATGGCTCCAGAGCAAACTAGTTTATGCAGCGGCTAAATCGCTCGCTCATAACTTTAATGCCAGTGGCTCACAAAGGACAATTTTTGCTCACAAGACTCCCCAGCTTAGAGGGAGCATTGGTAGTAATATACATTTATCCTGATCTGGCTTCGTAGACTTTTCTTTTGTCTTGCTGGTCGCGTCTGGTGAAATAGATTTATGGCTCCCTGAAAAAAAAAACTGGTGACCCAGCCAAAACAGAAAAGGTGTATGTGTGCTATAGACTCTTGTCACTCACTAGAAGAAAGCCAGAGATGAGCTTACCTAACCCACACAGCCCATCAAGTCAAATGCAGCCCTCCCTCCTGTGTGTGTCCCCCCGCCATGGGCTGCAAACATGGGAAAGGGGGAGGAGAGCATCTTTGGAGACAACCAAACAGGACCGTGTATTAATTTATTTACTTCAAATTACATCATTCCCATCTCCTCCATTTTATCCTCACAACAACCCTGCGAGGTAAAAGTTAGAATGGCACAAGGTCAGTCAGCAAGCTTCCATTGCAGAGGGAGGATTCGAACTTGGGCCTCCCAGATCCTAGCCCAACACTCTTAAACACTACACTAGACAGGTACTGCATTTGTTTTAGGATTGCCAGGTTCCCCCTTGGCCACTGGTGGGTGATGGTGGGGGTTGTAGGAAGGGTACTGGTTTTGTTGGTCCAGATGCTCCTTTACTTTAACAGAGAGCCCTTGGCTTTAATGCAGCCGTGCTTGTCCCGGACCTGCCGTGTGCTTGCAAGACTACAGAGTTACACAGAGCCACACTTCAGTTTGAAACAAAATAATAACTTTATTCTTAAAATACATGCTTGATAGTGCAGGGTAGAGAGATAGGGCCTATGCTGTCTAACTAGGAGATGGATCCGGATGCTGAGAGGCACCCTGCATCCCTATCTTGAGGGTACGGAAGAAGAAGAGAAGAAGAAGAGATTGGATTTATACCTCGCCCAAGGGAGTCTCAGAGCAGCTTATAAACTCCTTTCCCTCCCCCTCCCCACAACAGACACCCTGTCAGGTAGGTGGGGCTGAGAGAGCTCTGACAGAAACTGCTCTTTTTCAAGAACAGCTCTTGCCAGAACTATGGCTTGCCCAAGGTCATCCAGCAGGTACAAGTGGAGAAGTGGGGAATCAAGCCTGGTTCTCCCAGATTAGAGTCCATGCACTTAACCACTACACAAAACTGGAGTAGGAAGAAAGAGACGGAAGTGTGTACTCAGGGAAGCCCGCACACGTGGTCAGGCAAACACGCGGTCGGGCAAAGAAACCCGAGCTTCGCTGCCAGAGACAATAGCCCGAACGGATCCTAGCACACACCTATAGGAATGCTAGGATCCTAGGAGGGACCTATGGGTCTAAAGGTGCACTGTAAATATCCAATCACGAGTGTGGGTGTGTGTTTGGGTGTGGTGTGAGCTGCGAATATAAGCCGGCCTGCGAGCTGGCAAAGGCATCGCTCGTTCTTCTTCTTAAATAAAGTATGAGCTGAATCACTACGCTTTGCATCAATCTCAGTACTTTGTAGGAAGGAAGTTGCTTTTCCCTAAAGAGTGCTGATCTACACTTCAAAGGGTTTCTCACTGACAGTAGAGTAGACGGCAGGACGCAGAGTGTCTGCCTATCTGCCTGCAACTCTGTGGTCACTCGCTTCTGGAGGCTGAGGCGCTGGGACATCGCATCTGGTACTTCCAACAGGGGTAGGGTTGCCAGATCCAGGGTGGGAAACTCCTGGAGATTTGGGGATGGAGCCTGTGGAAGGGAGAGACCTCAGTGGGGTACAAGGCCACGGACCCAACCCTCCAAAGCAGCCATTGTCTCCAGGGAAACTGATCTTCTGATCTCTGTAGTCTGGAGATGAGCTGTAATTCCAGGGGATCCCCTGGTCCCACCTGGAGGCTGGCATCCTGAATTTGATTTGGTGGCTTACAAGTTATGCTGCCTTCCTCAGTGATCTGCTGCTTCATCTTCAGTTGGAATGCGACATTCTCCTTCTGTGTGACGCACGCACGCACGGTTAATGGGGGAAGCAGCCATTCTAAAACTGAAATAATTCAGACTAGTATTTGGTCCAAACTGGGTGTGTGTGTGTGTGTTCTTCTCTCCTACTGCTCTCTCTGGAGGTCTTTCTGCACTAAGGACCGTTGCTTAGAACAGCGGAAACGAACCAGAAAGGTGGACCCGGGACAGCATACCGCTACTCGGTCATGTCCCGATGTGTTGTTTGACACTTTACTGTCAGCGCACTGTTTAGTTGGCGAGATTATCCATTGAAGTTAAATATATATATATATATGTATATTTGGAGAACAGGTCACCGTGGAAATACAAGCTGTGGGACAGGAAATGTAAACAAGTTCTTGCGTGCACTGCAGTCAAGTTTACTTTCGGATCATTTCGCCAGAAATAGTCTTGATGGTTTAAAAGGAAAAATAAAATAAAATAAAATAGAGCCTCTTCACCACATCAAAACCTTTTAAGAGATGAGGATATTTTAAGCGGCGAAGGAGGGGAGACACGGCTTGGGGGCTGGCTATATTGGGAATTTAGGAGGATCTTCTGGGTTTCCTGTTGGGTTGCCAGGTCTGGGTTGGAAAATACCTGGAGACTTTGGGGGGTGGATCCAGGAGAGGGCAGGGTTTCTGGGAGGGGCCTCAGCAGGGTACCATGCCGTAGAGTCCACCCTTCAAAGCAGCCATTTTCTCCAGGGGAGCTGATCTCTGGCAGCTGGAGATCAGTTGTAAAAGCAGGAGATCTCCAGGCCCCACCTGGAGGCTGGCAACCCTAATTTCCTGAAGAAATGATTCCAGCCATTGGTGAAGAGATGCAACAGGTTTATTTACATTAGAGTAATTCGCAGGAGAGCTGTAGGTTGAGTTGCTAAGTCCCCTCTAGGTTGGGAAACTCCTGGAGATTTTGGGGGTGGACATATCGTGGGTGAGGGTGAATGAGAGGAGGAGAAGGAAGAGGTTGAAGCCTTGTGGGTTCAAGAGCTGCCAGTGTTTCCACTGGAGAAGAGTGCCGGAGCTTACTGGAGCAGGGAATTGTTCTACATCCAAAGATTTCCCAGTGAGGAGGTTGACTATACTTTTCTCTTTTTGGGAGCCAGTTTAGTGTAGTGGTTAAGTGCGTGGACTCTAATCTGGGAGAACCAGGTTTGATTCTCCACTCCTCCACGTGCACCTGGCTGGATGACTTTGGGCAAGCCATAGTTCTCTGGCACGGCTGTTCTTGAAAAAGAGCCGTTTCTGTCAGAGCTCTCTCAGCCCCACCTACCTCACAGGGTGTCTGTGGTGGGGAGGGGAAGGGAAAGGAGTTTGTAAGCTGCTCTGAGACTCCCTTGGGTAGTGAAGGGCGGGGTATAAATCCAATTTCTTCTCTTCTTCTTTTTGAACCACACTGCCTCCTGAGAAATGGACTCACTGGGTGGGGAAACAGAAACCACCTTTTTCTCCTTCCTCCTTCTCCCCACAGGCCTGTTTCTAATTAAGAACAATAATTTGGTTTGGGAAAGAGGAAACCTCCTCTGACCTTTTTTAAATGGATGAGTTGTGTTGCCAAAGGGGAAAGGGGCCGTGTTCCCCAGTCTATCCATTTGGCCATTTCATGTAATATTGTCGGGGAACGTGCTGTGAACTGGGAAACCCAGTTCTTCTCTTGGTCCTTGAGAGCTGAGCGGGGCATGAAGAAAACAAGTGCTCTGTTCCTCAGAGCTGCACTCTTCTAGCCTAGTGGCTGGACTTTTCTTCTGGAACTCAGAATGCTTTCAGCCTTTGCCGGCATTTTAGGAGGGGTATAAACGTTGTTACCACAGACTGACTCCTTCTCCTAACAAGAATGTGTGTTCCCACACAGCCCATCCTGGAAGATAATCAACATTCTAGTTGACTCCGTCCAGCTGCAATTTGGTACTAATAAAACCCACCAGCTTTCTCAAGGGCATGTGGATGCAGGAAGCTGGTGCAACTCCTTACGGCTTTCAGTAAGGGTGACTGCATAAGTGGAACCATGATGTCCGGCTGCTTTGTGACTCGGAAACAAACAGGGCATGTGGTTCCTCAGGAGGAGGTGCTGGTGTCCATGGCTGAGGGAGGGCGGTGAGGTTCAGGGCGGAGCTGAGGAACAAGCATCAGTGGAAAAGTGTGCCTTAACCGCAAAAGCTCATACCTTGAATAAACCTTTGTTGGTCTTAAAGGTGCCACCAATACTCTAAATCAGGGGTGTCAAACATGCAGCCTGGGGCCGTATCAGGCCCGCAGTGGAACTGGCCATCTCCTGCTTCCAGTTCTGCTGCTGCATCATAGCTTGCTTCGCCAGTCTCTCTCAATCGTTCAGCCATTTTATGTTTCAACCTGGGTCCTAGACTCAGAATTCTGAGCACGAGATTTCTGTGGTGAATGCCAATAAATCAAAAGTGGGTTTGCAGCTGACAGAGCTAATGTTTTAAGCATGTTTTTATTTTTAAGTAAAAAAAAACACCCTTTGTGTTCGTGTCCTTTATAAAGTTTATATCTCTGTTACCCGGCATTATATTTTATGACACACGTGGCCCGGCCCAACAAGGTCTCATTGATGTCAGATCCGACCCTCATAACAAATGAGTTCGACACCCCTGCTCTGAATTTATTCTATGGCTTCAGACCAACACGGCCGACCACCTGGATCTATCTTCATGGAGGGCACCGCATTCAGCCACATGGAATGGAACTCCGTCAACCTGGCAGAGGTATTTGAAAAAGTGTGCCTTGAGCTCATATCTTGAACAAGCCTTTGTGGGTCTTAAAGGTGCTTGACTGTACTCTAAATTTCTTCTGCTGATTCAGACCAACACAGCTGACTACCTGAAGCATAAAGAAAGTGTAAAGTACTGGGTTTCGGGCCTCATGACTCGGACGACGACATCAGAGAAGACGTGTTTATTCGTACTTCACACAAGACAAAGAACAAACAGTAACGGCCGGAGGCCAACTATATACAGTTAGGGGGACGGCCCTATATTCCTATTGGCGGGTTTGAATCGCCCGCCAATGCTGCCATTGGTTCACTACTGGCGAGCTCAGGAACCTAGTCCCTATTGTTCTCAGAGAGCGAAGCTTGGCTGTATTTCGCCAGCTCTGCCTTCTGATCCCAGGACACAACACCCCTCCCCCATAGTTCGTCTCCTATCAGGTGAGGTAGTCTTTTAAGTATGTTGGTGCCCTCCGTTCTCTTCGCGATCGTCGGGGGCCGGTACCGGACTGGCGGGGCCCCTATCGAGTGGTCCGCCAGCACAAGGCGCTTGGATCTCTGGTAGTAGCCGAGGCGGTGACGGTGGCGGCTGTAATGGTGGCGGCAGCGGCGGCGGCGGTTCAGCTGTTACCGGGGCCCCCTCCGGATTCTGTGGACTTTCCGGCGCTGGCTCCGCTGTCGGTGCTTGCAGTCGATCGGATGCTGGGGCGGCCGCAGCATTTCCCGGTAACTGGATCTCTGTGTCGGGGTCTTGCCGCCTCCGGAGCTGGTCGACGTGTTTACGGAGGACCCGGTCCCCATCTGTTAGGACTTCATATGACACTGGCCCGGTGGGTTTTAGGATGCGCCCGGCCACCCACTGAGGCCCCGCCCCGTAGTTCCGGAAGTAGACAGGTTCCCCCGGGAGGAAGCTTCGGGGAGCCTCCCGGTTCTCGACCAGCTTTCTCTCTGGGGCTCGGTCCGGGTGGAGCCTGTCTAATAAAGTGGTAGGGCGGCGGCCCATTAATAGTTCTGCGGGGCAATGCCCGGAGATGGGGTTTGGGGTGGTGCGGTATGTTAGAAGAAAGCGGGCCAGCCGGAACTCCCAGTCCCCCTCCGTTATGCGGCTCAGGGCTTCTTTGGCGGTGCGTACCGTTCTCTCCGCCTGTCCATTTGTTGCCGGGTGGAAGGGCGCTGATCGTATGTGCCTGATTAGGTTCCTTTCGAGGAACGCTTGAAACTCAGCAGATGTGAACGCTGCCCCGTTGTCCGACACGATTGTGTCTGGTAACCCGTGCGTCGCGAATATTTTCCGCAGGGCCCTTATTGCCGCTTTGGCAGAGGTGGTAGACACTGGGCTTATTTCCACCCATTTCGAGTAGGAGTCTACCGTCACCATGAACTGGAGCCCCTGAAACGGCCCCGCAAAATCTATGTGTAGGCGTGACCACGGCTTGTGGGTAGACTCCCAGCTTTGGGTTGGCGCTCTCGGGGGATTGGGACGGACTTCCTGACACCGTGTGCACCCTCGGACCCAGGTTTCAATTTCGGCGTCCATCCCGGGCCACCACACGTAGCCCCTTGCCAGAGCTTTCATGCGTACAATGCCGGGGTGGGCCTCATGTAGCGTTTCTAGAACCCCTTGTCTCATGGGCCCCGGGATGACCACCCTGTCCCCCCATAACAAGCACCCTTTTAAGGCGGATAACTCTTCCCGCCTGGCTTTGTATGCCGTGAACTCTGGCCCTGTCTGTTCCGCTGGCCATCCCCTCACCACCCAGTTTAGGACCCGGGAGAGAATGGGATCTCGGGACGTGCGGGCGGCCACGTCTGCAGCCTGAAGGGGGGGTTTGGCAGCTCCTCCATTAACAAGACTGCGGGAGCCGGGGCTGGATCTTCCTTTGTATGCGGCAGCGGCAAGCGGCTCAAGACATCGGCATGACCCAGCGCCTTGCCCGGCCGATGCTCCAACTGGTACTGGTAGCCCGCTAAAAACAAGGACCAGCACAACACCCAGGGCGACAATACCTGCGGCGTTTGTTTGTCCGCCGCGAACAGTCCCAGGAGCGGCTTATGATCGGTTACGAGCGTGAAGGGCCGCCCGTACACAAAGTTGTGAAACTTTTTAACCCCCGCCACCAGTGCCAAGCCCTCCCGGTCGATTTGTGCATAGTTCCGCTCCGCGGGGGACAGCGTGCGGGAGTAATAAGCCACCGGGACTTCCCTTCCATCCGGTAGCTTGTGTGCCAAGACTGCCCCGACCCCATACGGTGATGCGTCGCACGCAAGGATTACCGGGAGCTTTTCATCAAAGTGGGCGAGCACCGCGTTAGAAATCAAGAGTACTTTAACCCCCCGAAACGCCGCCGCCTCCCTCGCTCCCCAGGCCCAAGGTGTCGCCTTATCCAGCAGCCTGTGCAGGGGTTCGGCCACGGCGGCTTTGTGGGGGAGAAAGGCGTGGTAAAAGTTCAGGAGGCCTAAGAACGCCTGGAGCTCGGCCTTGGACTTCGGGGCGGGGGCCTCCACGATGGCCTTCACCTTGTCCCTCGCCGGATGCAGGCCTGTTGAGTCTACCCGGTATCCCAAGAACTCCACCTCCGGCACCCCGAGGAGGCACTTCTCCCGCTTCACTTTCAGCCCCGCGGCTTGGAAGCGTTCCAGTACAGTTCGGAGGCGGGCGGCAAAGCTTTCCGGGGTGGTCGCGGCGATGAGGACGTCGTCGAAGAACGGCGTCACCCCAGGGATCCCTTTCAACAAATCGTCCATTAGATTTTGGAATATCCCTGGGGCCACACTGACCCCGAACTGCAGCCGCTTCACCCGGAAGGCCCCCGGTGTGTCACTATGGTTTGCGCCTCGGCCGTGGCCTCATCTACCGGGAGTTGCTGGTACGCCTGCGCGAGATCCAGCTTTCCAAATATGCGCGCCCCCGCCAGTGTGGCTAAGACATGGCTGACCACGGGTACGGGGTATGCGTGCGCCTGAAGTGCCTGGTTAATGGTGCACTTATAATCCGCGCAGATGCGGATTTCCCCGTTTGGCTTGACGGGTGTCACAATCGGGGTCTCCCATCGAGCGTTCGGGACGGGCTCTAGGACTCCCTGGGCCACTAACCGGTCCAGTTCGGCCTCTATTTTCGGGCGGAGGGCCAGGGGCACGGTGCGGAAGCGCCGTCGGACGGGCGTCACGGTGGGGTCTAAGTGAAGCGACACCGGGGCCCTTTATAACACCCCAGTTTCCCGTCAAAGACCTCCGGGAATTCCTTGCACACCGCCCCCCAGTCCCGCACCCCGCACTTATTCACTCCCCCAATCGTTATGCCTAGGGCTTCGAACCACGCCCGCCCCAGGAGACTCACGAGATTTCCCTCTACCACCACCAAGTCCAAGTTCCCCTCAAAGTCTCTGTACTGCACTCTGAAAGTGCCGACTCCCCGGATGGGGACAGGGTTCTTTGAAAGTCCACCAAGCTTAGTGGCGATGGACGTAGAGGGGGTCCCCCTAATGGGCAAAGTCTTTTTAAAGTGTCTAGGGAAATGATGGACGCCGCCGATCCCGAGTCCACTTCCATGCAACAGGGGGACCCCTCGATCCGCACGGTTACTTGGATCTTCGGGGCAGAGGAGAGGTTGGGGTTGGGGAGGCGAAGTACCTGCAGCGGCTGGTCGGTGAGATGGTACAACTCGGCGACCTCTTCTGTCGTCTCGTAGGCGGTGGACGATGCGCGGTGCGGTGGAACCGACGATCTCGAATTCCTGGGGCCCTTGGACCGGCAGACCCGTGCGAGGTGTCCCTGCTTTCCGCACCCGTGACAAACAGCATCCCGGAACTTGCAGGATTTCCTTCCGTGGCCTTCCCCGCAGCTGGCACAGACGGTCCGGTTGCCGGAAGGCTTGGCTGGCTCTCTGTTGGCCTGCTGGAACGGCGCCGGCCGGCGTTGTTGAGGTCTGAGGGCGAAGACCTCGTCCGTATCTACATTCCCGGGGCTTGGACTCCTTCCGACCACATGGGCGGCCGCGGCCGGGCGTTCCCCTTCCGCGGCCTCGTGGGCTGTTGCGGCGTCTAGGGCCTCGTCTAAGGAGAGCCTCCGGTGTCCAACCAACTTGCGCCGCAGCTTGGAGTCCGCCAGGCCCCACACGAACTGCGTCAGCAGGTTGTCCTCCACCTTCGGGAACCCGCAGTCCACCACGAGCGCCCTTAGCGCGGCCAGGAAGGTGGCAATGGATTCCCCTTGGGCCTGAACTCGCCTCTGGAAATCCATCCTCTTGGCCAGGAAGGTCGGCCGGGGGCTGAAGTAAGCGTTGAGGACATCCAGGATCTCCCCAAACGAGCTCTCCAAGGCCGTGCGGGGCACCAAGAGGCTCTTGGCGAGGCGGACGGTTTGGGTGCCGCAGGCGTTCAGCAGGATCGCTCGTTTCTGGTCGGGGTGGCGGATTTCGTTGAGCTCCAAATAGCTGATGAGCTGGTCGACCCATGCGTCCCAGGTTTCTGGTTGCGATGGATCGAAGTGCTCCAGCGTTACATGAGAGGCGGCCATGGTTCTGTCTGGGACGGCGTGCGCCGGGGCGAGCGGTGCGGTGCTGCTCTCGGGGTCAGCGATGCGATGCTCGGCGAGCGGTGCGGTGCTGCTCTCGGGGTCAGCGATGCGGCGCTCGGCGGTGTCCTTTTCGTCGCTCATGGAGTCACGGAAGGCGTTGAAATCCCACCTTCGTCGCCACTGTAAAGTACTGGGTTTCGGGCCTCATGACTCGGACGACGACATCAGAGAAGACGCGTTTATTCGTACTTCACACAAGACAAAGAACAAACAGTAACGGCCGGAGGCCAACTATATACAGTTAGGGGGGACGGCCCTATATTCCTATTGGCGGGTTTGAATCGCCCGCCAATGCTGCCATTGGTTCACTACTGGCGAGCTCAGGAACCTAGTCCCTATTGTTCTCAGAGAGCAAAGCTTGGCTGTATTTCGCCAGCTCTGCCTTCTGATCCCAGGACACAACAGAAAGCTTGATCTGGAAAATCCCAGGGGCAAAAAAAAAAAATAGTGACACAATATGGTGGCTGGTGGTGAAGGCGGCATATGCTGTACACTTGGGCACTCAAGGGTCCTGCTCGCCACTATTGCTATGCCTGGAGGTAAGTCACAGACATTTGGAAGCATTCAAATGATAGAACAAGGTATGACTGAATGTTGGTCACAATTCTGGAGGCTCAGGGTAATCATTTTTTTTTTTTTAAACCCCGGATCGAGAAATCTACGTATCTAATTCTGAACAATGGTCCTAGGATGCAGACTGAAAAATCCAGAAAATACGACCATGTTCTGATCCATGGGATAGTTCTACAAACCTAGGATAGTGTTGTGTATTGTTTATACGTAAGTGGCCTGAGCTTGAATCTCACCCCTGTCTAAGCCTAGTATTGCAAACAGCAAACTCTGATTGGCCACTCTGCGTACTAGACCAATCAGAATAGTAGAAAGGTTCTGGAGGGAGATGAATTTATTGGTTGTTATGTTGCTGTTTTGATTGGTTCTTAAAGCAACAAGGGGCGTGGTTATGCCAGCCCGGATAGTTTAAAAGAGGGCCTGTTGCTCTCCTGTTTCGTGGTTGTTCTTATCTTGTAAATAAAGCTGATTCACTTATTTAGAGCTGCTGCCTTAAGTCTCATACTTAACAGATAGTCCCCGGATTTACACAATAACTGAAAATAGAAAAAGGAAAAAAAAAGGCAGGGGAATTTTTAGAAGTTTCAAATCCTTATCTTACTGGGCGGGTAGGGATGAGATGTCATAATGCTACACCACAAGATCTTGGCGGCCATTTTGAGGGTTGCTTAGTAACCTGACAAACAGGCAAAGAACTGGAGCTACAGGGATGTGCCCCTGCTGGGCGAGTCATACGGGCAGAGGAGGAGCGGGGAGAGGCAGTGGCTGTAAAGGTGGAGAAGGGAGGGGGCAACGGGAAGGGCGACTGAGTACCACGGCCACAGAGCCATCAGTGGTGCTGTGAGGAGGCAACCAAGGCGTCAACAGAAGAGGCAGCCCAGAAGAGAAGAGGGAAGAGAGGAAGAGAAGGTGTGCTCTCCCCCACACGTTGCTTGCCAGTCCCTGTTTGTGTTCATACACACAATACTGTGAGGCTGACATCCATTTCACATTTTATATTAATCCCAGGTAGAGTTGCCAGCTCAGGGTTGGGAAATTCCTGGAGATTTTTTTTTTTGTGGGGGGAGCCTTGGGAGTAGGGTTGCTAGGTCCCTTGGACTTGCTGGCAGTGGTTGGGGGTGTGTGATCTCACCAGGAGTGCGGAGGAACGGTGAAAATAAACTCAATGTGCCTACATGACCCGGAAGTGACATAGGCATGTCGGGAGAGATACTCTGATTTTGGGGCAAAACTCTGTGGTAGAATTAGCTTCTACCTTAGAGTTTTGCCCCTAAACCAGAGCATGCCTCCGCCTCACGTCCCTGACCTGCCTACGTCATTTCCAGGTCACGTGGGCAGTTCACATTTAATTTCGGTGTTCTCTGTTGGGGAGGAGGGGTAATTCCTCCAGCCAGCTGGTCAGAGACTGAGGTGGGCCCCAAAAGCGGCAGACCCAATGGTCTGACTTCCCTACTGGGGAGGGTGCAGTCTGAGAGTGAAGGGACCTCAGCATGATATAACATCACAGAGTCTACCCTCCGAAGCAGCAGTTTCTTCAGGGGAACTGATTTCTGTCATTCAGCCCCCACCTGAAGGTTGGCAACGTTAGATCTGGGGTGCAAAACTCTGGATGCGTTCCAGGCCAGGTTTTACTGCTGGCTAGGCAAGCTGTGGTGAAGGACTGTGGGTTCCTTTCTTTTATACTCTGTTCACGACCACCCTCAAGATGTTCCTGAGTGACGGCCGCATCATACACGTACCCAGCATTCTTACAGAATGTTCAGAATTCAAAATACTTTTGTGTGTTGTTTTTCTGTACTTGAGTGTTGCGATCCTTGCGGTGCTATATAATTATGATCCCGATACTGTAGATGAGAGGCAGCGAGATAAAAGAGAGATGGGCCGATCTGTGAAGGCCAGGCTGGTGCGTTTCTCGCTGAGATGAGATTTGACCTTCTGGCTCACAGCTCATTTTCTCACCATGTTCCACCAGCCCTCCCTTCTGTGCTTCTGGCGAGTTGTTCTGGTTCCTGCCTCTAATTAAACCCGACGCTGTTTCTTCGTTGGACCCTTAAACTCGGTGGCAATTACTGAACTGTGGCGTATGAAGGGAAGGTTCTGGCCGGCGGGCAGAGCTCTGCATAATAATAGCGTGAACTAGGTGCTCAAATACGTTTACGTTCCGATTAAAACTGGCTGCGGTTTAATCAGGGAAACCACCTCCACGTATGAGATAAAACAAAGCCAGCGTTTGCGGAATCCATTCTTATGGGTCCTCGTGCCCGCTGATATAGATGAGGGAACGGCTGTAACAACCGCAATCTTCCCCATCGGCTTTCCTTGAAGATGAGAATCCAGATAGGCCTGCTAGAGGAGATGTTTCCAACCAAATCAATTTGGGGTATGATTAGCTTTTCGCTCAAAGGCCAGGGAGCCTTTCGCTCAGTTTCGTTAGACTGAAGCAAACACTTCTGCTCCACTGGCCGGGCATTCTTTCCGCCTTGAAATTTAATAAAGGCACAATCTGCTAGAATGTTTTCCTGCATGACCCCACTGAACTTCCCATTTTTCTCAGTGGCCGTTGGTAGGAAAACATCTCAGTAGATTATGCCCATTGCCTATTGGAGATATGGTTGGATATAACAGTAACTCTCACAGCTTAGGCTGAACGTCACAGCTGTGAAGGATAGGGCAAATCCAATATATTTGGTTGGATCCAAGACTCAGTTTTCCAGTGGCCAAGTGGAACTTCCTTGCCTTCTGCTGTAGCCTTCCAAAAAAACTGCTGCTTCTGGGGAATAGTGGACCTCGGTGAATGACATGAGGGGTGTCTGCAGCAGGGAGGGGGAATGGGTGGAAATTGCCAATTTAGTCTGGATCCAACCCATTGAGTTTTGCTAGGTATGAGAGCATAAGAGTGTGAGTGGAAAAAAATAATTAGGCACAAAGTAACTCATGTGCAATCTTAAGCAGAGTTACACCCTTCTATAGCCATTGAGGTCAATGGATTGACATCCTGAAGTCAATGGGGTTGGATCTGCCAGCTCTGCGTAGGGGGATCTGGGGGTGGGTGGGGCCTAGGGGGCCTGGGTCTGGGGAGGGGAGGAACCTCAGCAGGGTGCAATGCCATTGAGCACACCCTACAAAGCAGCCATTTGCTTCAGGGGAACTGATGTCTTATTTGTTTATTGATATATTGATTTTGTTTGTTTGATTGATTTATATCTTGCCCTCCCCACAAAGGGACGCAGGGCAGGTGACACAAGTCAACTCAGCAGATATCGTGACTGTAATATACAATAAATTGGCTTAACAGTTAACATAGAACTTGAGTGGTGGCTCAAGTGGTTAAGGTGCTGAACTGCAGGCTGGGAGGTCAGTAGTTCAGGAGTTCGGGACCCGAGTGCCGCGTGACGGAGTGAGCTCCTGTCTCTGGCCCCAGCTCCTGCCAACCTAGCAGTTTGAGACCAAGACATTGCAAGTAGATAAATAGGTACCGCTTGGGTGGGAAGGTAACAGCATTCCGTGCACCTTGGCGTCTAGTCATGTTGGCCATGTGACCATGGAAATGTCTTTGGACAGCGCTGGCTCTTTGGCTTGGAAACTGAGATGAGCACCACAACCCTAGAGTCGGATTCGACTGGCTTTTGAGCAAGGGAAATCTTTACCTTTACCTAAAATAGTCTTGGTTAGGGCATCAGATGGTTGAATGATCACCCTGTAGATGATGTGGGCGGTGGAAACTCATTTGGTGGTGTCTCTAGATGTCTAATCACTAAACACATCTCCATATTGCAGGGGAGGCCCAGATGTAATGGATGTCCGTTGCCTCAGCCAAAGGCCTACCGAAATAGCTCCATTTTGGGGAGATCTATTGTAAGTGTGGGAGATCGCCAGGCTCCACCTGGAGGTTGGCAACCCTATGAAACTGTGGATTTGTTCCACTGGTATTAACAAGGGGCTTTCCTCTGACACAAGAGGCTCTTCCACTAATAGAACAGCATTTTACATTGGGGGACAACCCGGTAGACTTACACGGATACACCTGTTGAGGATTGTACATGTCAGTTTCCCATGTGTGCTATAGGCTGTTTGCTTTTTCCACGTGGCATCTGCACAGCTGGCAAATGCATAATATTGACTCTGTTTTCTGCTGAAAATGACTTTTGCAGCATAAAACAATCCTAAATACAAAATCAGCAATGTGAAAGCATCATAAACATTTTTTTAAAATGCCCTAAAACCATTGGTAGGCAGTCAGATAGGCCACATTAATACAGAAAGAGGAGATAATAGTAAATTGAAAACCTGGGTGAACCCCCCCCCACAAAAAAAATCAACATTGAACCTAAATGCAAATAAAGTAGGTTCCAAAGGCGAGCTTTGAACGGATGGGCATCGCACAGAAGGAGAGCCACCACTGAGCAGTCCCCGGGCCAATTTCCACAAGCGCTGCTCTGCGTTCGCTCTTCCCTTTGCCCCAATGGAACGTGCCAATTTCACACTAAGTGCTGTGCGGCTGCATTTTGCTCCACAGCTCCACGCAATTTCCCCTGCGTCTACTCAATCCTCAAAAAACAGGATTGAGTAGACGCAGGGAAAATCGTGTGAAGCTGCGGGGCAAAATGTGGCCGCGCAGCACTTAGTGTGAAATTGACACATACCATCAGGGCAACGGGGAGAGTGAGCAACGGAGCAGCGCTTGTGGGAAATCAGCCCTCGAAGGAGACTCCACGGCAATCTGTGGAGTGCCCTTCGGAGTATAAGCTGCATAAAATCAGGTTGACAGGAACAGTGAGCTTGGAGTTTAACTGAGGACACACACACGCACACTAGGGGGAATTCCTGGAGATTTGGGGGTAGAGCCTGCAGAGAATGGGGTTTGGGGCGGGGAGGAACCTCAGCAGGGTATAATGCCATAGAGTCAAAAGAACATAAGAGAAGCCAGTGCTGGATCAGGCCCAATGGCCCATCCAGTCCAACACTCTGTCACACGGTGGCCAAAAATACCAGGTGCCATCAGGAGGTCCAGCAGTGGGGCCAGGGCACTAGAAGCCCTCCCACTGCTGCCCCCCCCAAACACCAAGAATATAGAGCATCACTTGTCCCAGACTGAGAGGTCCTATCTATACCTTGTGGCTAATAGCCACTGATGGACCTCTGCTCCATATGCTTATCCATATGTCCAACCTCCTTTTCTCCAGGGGAACGGATATCTGTAGTCTGCAGATCAGTTGTAATTCCAGGAGGTCTCCAGGCCTCACCTGGAGGTTGGCAACCATAACTCACAAACACAAACCCACCCTAAACAACTTCCGAACTTCCGTTCCTTCAACACTAGCTCCACAATGATATATGTTTACTATTTATTTGCAATCTAGGTATGGACTTAGACAACTGTTAACTAACACCCGGTCCCAGGAAAAGGATTAGTTGTGACCCCACCACCACCATCTAGCTTTATGGGTTACAAGTCGCATGGACTTTTATTAAAAATACTGGCTCAAAATGGAGAGACTCTTGGCCGCAATCCTTAGTGTGCATAGCTGGGAGCAAGCCCCACTGGACTCAGAACTTCTAAGTAAACACGCATTGGATCTGGCTGCAGGACAGAACACTCGACGACAAAATGGATTAGTGTGCAAAGACAAGTTGCTGTAAATGATTGTTAATTTCCGTCTCATAATGCAGGGCCCACTTCTTAAATCTCATATAAACTATAAAAGAAGAAAGCACGTGCATTTCCCAGAACTTGAAGGAGAAAGATCATGGGATGTTGACGCTACAAAGTAAAACTCTGTTCCCGGCTCTGGCACAGTTCAACTGCTCTCCTCCAGACACAGCCGATGCCTTGTCTGACTCCCATCTGACCCACAGATGTAGGTTCAGCCGCCATCTTGCCCCGCTACCAGTGCTTGAGAGGAGGGGGCTGTACATCTTTTCAGTGGTTAAGAACACAGCACAAAACCTCTTGCATTTATCCACTCCCTTAATTTTTAAGAGCTGAGCTGTTAGTGTTTTGTTCGTCGCTAACCTTGTAACCCTGACCCAGATGGCCCAGGCTAGCCAATCTCATCAGATCTCGGAAGCTAAGTCGGGTTGGCCTCGATTAGCACTTAGATGGGAGACTACAGGCAACCAAAGGTCACCGCTCAGAGGCAGGCAACGGCAAACCACCTCTGAATGTCTCTTGCCTTGAAAACCCTACAGGGTCACCACAAGTCGGCTGTGACTTGAAGGCACTTCCCACCCCCACCACTATAACTTTGCAGAAGTCCATTAAATCTCCCCCCCAAACAACCCTCCCCAGACCTTGACCCTGCAGAAGAAAGGTACATTTGTAGCGAGGCGTTCGCAACCCAACGCCACCCATCTTCTACCCGGGAGCTCTGGGGGAAAAAAGTGCAGCCGTTTAATTCACGTCTCAGATGAGCCTCAGTGCCTTGGCTTCACAAGCATTTGGAGCCATTTAAAAACCATCTTCACCGTATGCCTCAAGCCAGCACAAATCCTAAGAAAATGGTTAGACTTTTAAACTGATGATCAAAACTCAGGGCAGGACTAGATATGACTGGAGATGTCTGCGGCACGACCTTCTACCCTCCTAAGCAGCCTGTATTTAAAAGTACAATGGTGCCTCTCTGCTACCAGGCACAATCCAGAGTGCTGCTGCTTACCTTTAAAGGCTTTAAGGGCATGGGGCTAAAGTACCCGGATGACCGTCTCCTCCCAGATTGCCAGTTAAAGTCCTCACCTCAAGCCCTGCCCTCTTTGCCCCCACCCACGGAACTTATCCGGCTGGTGACCAGACACGGGTCTTGAAACCTGTTCCAGGCTCGGGAGCGAAACTAATTTGGCCGCCAGCCGTCTGAGTTGAATTCTCTTTTCCAAGTTTAAGTAGAAATCTTCTTTACCTGACATTATTTGCCTTAACCAAGATGAATTTGTGGGAATGTCTGCCAGGCTGGATATCCTTGTTCTGTTACACAAACCAGCTCTGACATGAATATCTGCTAATTTACCAGACGCAGATTGATTATAGATAGCTTTCGAAATCAAGGCATATTTTAATAGTAAGTTCTTTTGTCCTTAAGTGAACCACTACAGTACAATCCTGCCAAAAAGAAAGGCTAGGTTTAAAATAAATATGAAAGTGTTTTTTTTTTAAATTGCAAGGAATTAAACTGGAATAAAAAGTACTTGGAAAAGCCAAGATAATTTCCAAACATATAATATCCAGGGCTATTTTTGGGCAGGAATGCACAGGAACGGAGTTCCGGCTGGCTCCCAAATTGGCCACGCCCAGCAGGAACTCATTAGCATAATAGGCCACACCCAACACCAGAATCTCATTAGGATTGGCTACATTAGGGGTGTGTGGCCTACCATGCAAAGGAGTTCCTGCTACAAAAAAAGCCCTGGGTTTTGAGAACAAACAAGGTAAACAGAATAAGAAGCGAAAGGTGGGTGTGGCTGGATGACCACACTTCCGGTAACATGGAGGTGTGGCCTAATATGCTAATGAGTTTCTGCTGTTGGGTGTGGCCTATTATGCTAATGAGTTCCTGCTGGGCTTTATCTACAAAAAAAGGCCTGATAATAACTATATACCAGCAAAGTAAAAATCACTCCCCAGGCCCAATTTTGTAACCTTCATACAACCCAAACAAGATATTTCTCTGACAGATATATTTGTCCAGCCTCTTCTTGAAAGCTGTCAGAGAAACCACGTATCTAGGCAGCTAACCACGTATCTAGGCAGCTGATTCCATCTTTGAACCACTCTGACTGTGAAAAAGTTTTTCCTAATATCCAGCTGATAACCTTCCTGCATGTAATTTAAACCCATTGCTTCAGGTCCTATCCTCTGCTCCCAACTGGAACAGCTCCTTGCCCTCCTCCAAATGACAGCCTTTCAGATCTTTAAAGAGAGCGATCATGTCCCCTCTCAATCGCCTCTTCTCCAAACTAAACATTCCCAAGGCCCTTCGCCTTTCCTTGTAGGACTTGGTCTCCAGACCCCTGGTCATCCTCCTCGCTCTCTTCTGCACCTTCTTGATTTTGTCCACATCCTTTTTGAAGGATTCTAGCACTTCAGGAAGATGCTCAGGTTCGGATGGGCCTCCAACAGCAGGGAAATGAATATAGTCCTTTTCAGATACTACAGTCTTGTGTTGCAGGAGCCTACAAATCACACCGAATGGGAGCACACACTACCCACCATCTTCCCAGTCACACAGCCACCATGTTGTGTGAATGAGCAATGCATGTATGTATTATGCTTCACTATAGGCAAACGGACCACTGAATTTTTCAGGGTTTGCATTCACGCCCATCAAAGCTTTTATGCAAGCATTGCCGCTGTTCACGCAACATGGCAACAACGTGTACTTTGGGTAGAGTATGCTCTCGGGTTGCCAGGTCTTACCTTTGTTGAAGTGGGGGTGGGGGGACCCTGGCCCCTCTCTGGAACATCTTTGGCGTGTGTGCAAAGTGTGCGTGCTGTGATGACATCACCTGGAAGTGATGTCATCACGTGGGGCACATTGGGGTAGGGCCACTATCATTCGAGGGAAAACATAGAGTTTTCCCTCGAATGATAGAGCATTCCCCACCGCAACATCTCCAGTGCGATGACGTTACCTCTGGCGGACGTCATCATGCCGGGGACGTCACTGCAATCCCGCACTTTGGGGTTGGGGTTGCCCCGGTGGCCAGATCCAGGCCGGCGGGTAGGGGCCCCATTGAGCGGAGAGACCCCCGCCCCCCCAGGGGACCTGGCAACCCTAGTATGCTCCCATAACATGCAGTTGGCAGGCTCCTGGGATGTGTAATTGTGATGTCTGACAAGGACTTGTGAAGCAACAAAAAGACCTGGGGTTGCCAGTCTGGAGATCTCCCACTATTACAATTGCTCTCCAGACAACCAAGATCAGTTCTCCTGGAGAAAATGGCTGCTTTGGAGGGAGGACTCTGCTGAGGTCCCGCCCCTCCCCAAACCCCACCCTCCCCAGGCTCCATCCCCAAAATCTCCAGGTATTTTCCAACCCAGAGCTGGCAACTCTTTAGGAAGACCTGCAGCAGGAACCGTGCAAAAGGCAAAGCCTGTTAGGGGCAATTTTAATTTAATAAATGATTTATTTTTATTTATTTGTGTTATTTCTATTCTGCTTTTCTCACTTGGATTCAAGGCGAATTGCACAATGTAAATCAATGTGGTCAATAGGATGATTAATCTTATAAGCAATGTAGTAGGACTAGAGTTGCTGAAATTTGAAGCAAATGGAAATCCAAGAACAACATCCGTGACAAAAATAACGAAGAGTCAATAAAGATGTGTTGCAAAATTATTTACTGTAGTAATTCTGTAGAAAATTATCTTCTATTATTGCTCACATGCTAACGAATGCTGCGCAATGTAAACAATTTGTTTCACGATATTTGCTTTATCTGAGCGTGTAGCAATAACAGTTCTTATCACTTACTGCTTATGAACTCTTGAAGGAAGCATTCCATATTGACTCTGTAATAACAGAGCCCAAGGTCTTCAAGGCCATCGTGAAGATAAGTAGTAATTGACCAATCCTGGTGGTCAGACTGGCTGAATCAAGATAGGGGTGCAACTTCTAGGATAAATTATCTCAGGAAAGAACTTTTTTGTTGCAGCATTAACTTGCTCCTCCTCCAGCAGTAATGCTGGATCCTGTATAACCCCCAGGCTCTTAACCAAGTCAGCAAGGGCCAGCTGAAGCCCATCAAAAATGGGACGCATGATACCATCCAAAACGTCAGGTTTCCCAACAAGCATTACCTCCATCTGGCCTGGGTCTGTTTCAGTTTCTTCACTTTCAGCCATTTAATCGCATTTGTCAGGCCGTGGCTCAAGACCTTTACCACCTGGCTAGGAGATCTGGATATAGAACTATAAAGCTGGGTATCATCTGCATCTTGAGAGCAACCAACCCCAAAGCTATGGATGCTGTGCCCCTAAGGGCTTTACACCAAGATTGAAAAGCAGGGGGGATAGAATTGCACCCTGTGGTGTCATGATCCGAGGAGTATAGTGGTGCGGCCTACAGGGGAGCCTATATTGGAGTAGCCATCAGGGCCTACATTTCCCAGGTTTCCTCTGGACCCTGTGATTGGTTAACAGGGAATTTTGGAGGGAAAACTACAGCAGCAGGGGAGCAGAGGTTGGTTCCTGGGAAGAAGAGATAAAAGGCCTCGCCCAAAGTGGGAAGGGGGTTCTCTCTCTCAGGGAGCGGGGCCGGTGAGGCTGCTGCAGAAAGAGGGGTCCCTCGTCCAAACGGGGTGAATCAGTCTGAGACCAGGTGCCTAGAGAAGGATGGGAACAGTAGAGTCAGACGTGTCAGGATGTATTATTTTGCTGGTTTACCTACTTTTACTGTGCTCATTTTTCCTACATGTTTTTGAATTACAGTTGTTGTTAAATCTCTTTAATGAAAATAGTTGGTTACTCTGCCTGGGTCCTCACCAGTGTTCCCTCTAAGCTGAGTTAGTGTGAGCTAGCTCACAGTTCTTTAGCCTCCGTGTTGTATATCGAAAAGTGAATCAAGGCTATACATTGCCATGTAAAGCTTGAGTCTGAATGTGGCTCTTCAGATGTCGCATTACCATTGGTCGGTTTTTGCGAAACCATTTGTAAATACCCAATCACTGAGTGATATTGTTGCAAAGAGGGAACGGTCCTGATTGGCCTTTATCTCTGCAATGTTATTGGTCGTTAACATGTTATGGGTGTGGCTTTGACAGCCCAGGAGAGTTTAAAAGAAGGAGCTGTGCTCCCCTTGTTTGTCGTGTGTTCCTGACTTAAAGTTGCCATTAAATAAAGCTGAAGTCACTTGTTGAGCTTATGCTGTTGTTGAGTCTCATACTTAACACTCCGGCTCACACATTTTTGTCTTGGCTCAGGAAGGAGGGGCTCCAGAGCAAACTAATTTATGAAGCAGCCAAATCGCTCGCTCACAACTTTAATGCCAGCAGCTCGCAAAGTAGAATTCTTGCTCATGAGACTCCACAGCTTAGAGGGAGCATTGGTCCTCAAGCCTCGTTTGGCCACTCATAAGGGGAAGCCTGCTGGAAAAGGAGTGTATAAAGGGGTAGGGTGGGTGCTCTGGGCCCTCCCGAGGAGACCCAGGCCAGAGTGGTGGCAGCTCTTAAGAGAGCTTTTCTAGCCACTGCCTGCGATGTGGTTATCCTCTGATACCTACTTCTGCCAATCAAAGGCTGCATATAAACCCAGTAGGAGCATGGCTTTGGTCTGTCTTCAGATGGAGGTATTCAAGCAAAGTTGCCAGAGCTGTCTCAATACCATACTGTAGCCTGGCCTGAAGCCAGGCTGGAAAGAGTCCAGAACGCATGAGGCAGCTTTATCCTGAATCAGACCCTGGGTCAGTATGATCTATTCAGACTGGCAGCCAGTCTGCAGGGTCTCAGGCAGGTCTTTCACATCACCTACTGCCATATTTTTAAAATGGAGATGCTGAGGATTGAACCTGGGACCTTCTGCGTGCCAAGCAGAGGCTCTACCACTGAGCCATGGTGCTTCAGTGGTAAATGTGTTATCCAAAAAGGCCTGAGTTGTGCACCTAATGCTCTCTCAATCACTTTGCCCAGGAAGGACAGATTGGAGGCTGGGCGAGAATTAGCCACATCATTTTTCTGTAGGGATTTTTTTTATAAAAAATAGTGTCCGATTAACCTCCTCTTTGAGTGGCCAAGGGAAGGTGCCCTGAATTAGGGGTGGCTTTATGATGGACATCAACGGCCCACTGATGTGTAATTCCAGTGTTTCAGATATCTTCACCAGGCATAAGGTTTTATGCACACACAAATGCATATGCAAACTCAAGCACAGAACTATATGTTCTTGTAACAGGAACATTTGAATATGATTAGCATCAAATTTCAGCATCAACAGGGAAAACTTTAAACTACAAATTGTGTTGGAATGTTGCTATTACAGGAGTATGATTAATACATTAATTTATTACTGATGACTGGTGCTGGAAGTTTTGGGGTGGGTGTTGTGTTTTTACACACACACACACATGTTACCGGATGTCCTCTTTTTAGAGGACATATCCTCTAGTTTTGGTCTTTTGTGCTCTTTTTGAAAAAGCTGGTGAAAATGTCATCTTCTTGAGTTGGAAGCCTAGGAATATTCCTAGTTAGTAGCAATTATTGCAGCTTAAATAGTAGGAGTCTTTAAAATGAGATTAGTCATAGTGCTCACTTGTTTAAAGTAGTCAGTTGGCAAATTTGTCCTCTTTTTTGCTTTTCAGAAATATGGTAACCCTAATATATATGTGTGTGTGTGTATACACACACATCTTACGTCCTGCTGTTTCATTTGACAAAGATGTTCAGAACCCGCTGGGATTTTTTTCATTAAATTACAGTTGTATCTAATTGTCTTTGCTCCTCCCAACCAATAATTATGAAGCCAGCAGGAGGAATGACATTCCAAACACCCCCACATAGTTTTTTGGGGGTCTTTCTTTTTCTGTATTTTAGTGTAGTTCACCTGAGGAACATGGATAAGTGAGACACGTTGGAAACATACCAAGTAACATCATAGTATGCTAGCATTGTGTATTGTGAACTCAAATGAAATGAAACTCCAGTAACTATTGCCCGTACCCTGACCTGGACCACTCAGGCTAGCCTGATCTCATCAGATCTCAGAAGCTAAGCAGGGTCAGCCCTGGTTAGTACTTGGATGGGAGACCACCACGGAAGTCCAGGGTCGCTACATAGAAGCAGGCAATGGCAAAAACCACCTTCGGACATCTCCTGCTTTGAAAACCGACGAGGGGTCACCTATCCCCATGATCTTCCAAACACCCAACTTCTTGGAACCTTAAACCGACTGCCTCTTCTGCATCTTGTAGCTTGTGCTTTCATGGATTAGAAGCAAGTTTTGAGTGACATGTAATGGAACAGCTTGATCTAACGCAGCTGTGTTCTGCCGAAAAGTGCCACCGGCGGTTCGGATTGAGTGCTAGGAACAAGGAGAAGAAAATAAAGAGCTTTTCATCTTGCTGGAGTCTTGCTGGTTCTCAGTTTATGCCTGTCTCTAACTCAGCCCTTGGAAAGGCACACCAGAGAGGCCAGCTGGGCTGGATGTGGCCCCTGAAGTAATGAAGTAAATAAAATCCCATTGTCAGACCTGGTGTGGCTATCTGCTCCCCCACTGCTGCTGGCGACAGGAAAGGTAGGTGTGTTGTTTTCTTTTTGAGGGGATTTAACCCCCCCATCTATTTTTTTCAATGCTTTCAGATTTTTCTGCAAACCCGGGGTGTCCCCCAAGTTTGCAGAAGTATCTCTTTTATGTCAGTGTGCCTCAACACGATGCCACACTTGACTATTGGATATAAGATGACAGGCAGAGTTCCATGCCATCAGCATACTGGAAACCTCACTGCCCTAACCTCTTGACAACCTCTGTCAGTTACCAGGCTCCATTTACAGTACTGGGAAGCACATACAGAGCCCTTCACAGCCTTAGTCCCTCCTATCTGTGGGACTGCCTCTCCCTGCATCCTCTGCCATGACAGCTTCACTCATCTGAACAGGGTCTTCTGTGTGTGCCACCCTGCAAAGGGGCAAAATCAACAACTGCCTGTCCATGTGCATTCTCTATGGTGGCCCCTGTCTTATGGAATGGTCTGCCTGATGTCAGGAAGGCTCTCCTCCCCTGCCCAACTTTTCACAAGCTTTGGAAAGCTGCTTATTCAGGAAGACTTTTGGCACAGGTATCAAGGCTGCACTGTAATGAGAGAGAGGCCCAGGGTGGAGGGCTGGGGGCTGTCAACGATACCACTGTGTATCATTCGTATGGCCTGTTGCTGTAGGTGGGCTTCTATTATGTGACTTCTGCTTTTTGTGGAATGTGTCATGCTAATACTGTTGGCAGAGCAATTAACACTGCAACGGTTCACAACCTGATTAAAGAGTAGATAAAATTTTGTTTAGGAAATAATATACTTGATAGGAAAGAGGAGATAGAGATAGGTTCCTAACTATATCCCAAGCTGAGAGAGAGAGAGAGAGAGAGAGAGAGAGAGAGAGAGAGAGAGAGAGAGAGAGAGAGAGAGAGAGAGAGAGAGAGAGAGAGAGAGAGAGAGAGAGAGAGAGAGAGAATGGCACTTCTTGGAAGAAAGAGGAGATTGCATTCTGGGGACAGATAAAGAATGACACTTAGCAGGAGAGAGAAGGTGCTGTCTGAAGGATTATTTAGTTAGCAGAGTGCTCAAGGCACTAATGCCGCAGAGGCTATCTGGTTTGTGTGGGCTGGCAAAAAACAAAGTTACACATGGAGCCTCTTTATCTTTGTAAAACTAATATGAGTCTTTTATTATAAGAAACTCCATTCTAGGCAGGATGAAGTAGAGATAGTATTCTGATCTAGTCTAACTAGCTTGGATGGATAGAGATACAGAAGGGATGTCCTGCCCTCATGGTGCTGAGATGGAGAAGAGGAAGCATAGTGTGGAGAGAAGGTGGCTGCGGTCACACAGTTGTTTTGATCATGATTCACCACTGTTCCCTCTCACATGTAAAATCACTGATCAGACAAGCCAATCCGCCTCCTGCCCCGAAGTGGGCTCACTCGCGCAATGCTCCCAGCTCTCTCCCGTGTTTTCCTACACCTGGACAAAGAGTACTTTCTGGGTGTTTCCGCTGGGATTGTGCATTTTCCTTTATCTGGACTCCCCTCTCACAATGAGTGCAATTTGGTCTCCCCCCCACCCTCGGTGACTGCCATTATGTGCATGTGCAGTTATGCACATGATAATCCTTTGCACATGAGCAAATTAATTTTTTTTAAAAAAATTCCCATGCCACCACTTGGGCTGTCTGAGACTCATCGCATGATTAAAGAGGGACATGTAACCAGCTTTCATCTGATTAAAAAAAGTCGCAGTAAGCTGGTCAGTGTGACCTCAGCCGGTGTCAGGCCAGAAGGAAGGAAGGTTCCCTTAGAGTCACAATCTGCACATCAAAGGGACAGCATCAGAGCAGTAGAAGGGAAGGATGATCAGGGTCCTGGCCAGTGTTCCCTCTAAGCTGAGTTAGTGTGAGCTAGCTCACAGTTTTTTTGCCTCCGGCTCACACATTTTTCTCTTAGCTCAAGAAGGATGGCTCCAGAGCAAAGTAATTTATGCAGTAGCCAAATCACTTGCTCACAACTCCACAGCTTACAGGGAGCATTGGTCCTGGCCTATTTATCTCTCTGGCTCTCGATAGTCCCCCTCTGAAGTCTGAGGCTGAGAGACAGTGCAAAGTCCTTCACTTCCAACACTGTCCTCACTATCTGATCTAATTGTCTTCTTGCTGCCCCCCTCAACTTCTTCTTCTTTGTACACCAGATATTGCCTTTTCCAACAAATACTTAGGCTGAGTTCAGACTGGCAGTTTGCTCCGGTAGCCAGGCGTGGCAAAAAAGCCCTGGAATAAACTGTACCGGGTTTTCCCGTTCACACAGCCCGGGCTGCTGCCGGAAGATATGGGGCGGAGCCGGGCGGGAACGTTCAGACTGCCGTGCGCGGGGGCGTGCTGTATCCAGCGTTTCCCCATTAATTTGGCTGTGGGTGTATGGGTGTATATGCGCATGAGCGCTCATGCGCATAAGCGCATTTTGCCGATTGGGGGAGGACCCTGCAGCGCCAGCACCGCATTGGGCAGTAGAGCGGAGCACGGCCAATCACACCACTGCTGCCTCCTGCCCAACGCGGGTTGCTCCCGGCTTTTCAGCTGCGCATTCAGACTTCCCAGAAGCGGAGAAACACGCGATACACGCGGGCTTTTGGATTTGCTACCAGTTTTATGAGGTATCTTTTTAATCCGGCAGTGAAGCGCAACAGCATGAGTTGGCTACAGGTGGGGGACACCAGGCAGATGTGCCTGTGTGAACACCCAATTTACTCCGGGATTTAATTGTCGTTGGCCCGGGTCCCTACCGGGGCAAATTGCCAGTCTGAACTCAGCCTTACACTGTGCTTCACCTCTGGTTGGTTTTCCAGATCTCTGTAAATCAAATGCATATTGCATTGCCTTTTGGATGTCCCATTCAGTTGATTGTACTGATTTATTCTATGTTATCCACCTTGAGTACCAGTAAGAAAGGTAGAATATAAATCATGTAAATCAATCAATCAATCATGTGGAGTGTTATTTTGTGTATTTCCATCTAGCATTTTTTCCAAGGATCTCAGAGCAACATCTAAGGTTTTCCCTTCTGTTGTACCTTCACAAGACACAGGTTAGACTGAGGCAGATTGACTGGCTCAGGACTGGAATGTTTTGCTGACATACCCCTGCACCACCTCAAAAAAGAAAGAAAGAAATGCTGCTCAGTTACCTCCATGCCTGAGAGAAAACGAATGGAGAGTCTCAGTTTACTTCCCACAATTAGAAAAGATGCCTTTACACATTTATCCCCTGTTCTGACACATTTATTGCTTTCCTGTCCTCTCCCCCCTTAATTAAACCAAAACAACCGTTGACCTTATAACCGTAGCTTGTTATTTAGTTTTTTCTTTGCGTGTCTTAAAGCATCTTCATCATGTTACATGTTAACTTGCTATTCAGCCCCTATCTTTAACTTTGAACTCTACCTTCCATTCCAATGTATTTGAGAAAGTGTGCATGCACATGAAAGCTCACACCTTGAATAAACCTTGGTTGGTCTTAAAGGTGCTGCTGGACTCCAAATTGATTCTACTGCTTCAGACCAACACGGCTGACCACCTGGAACTGACAGGCCCAAGATCACCCAGTTTGTTTCACGGCAAACTGGGATTTGAACCTGGATCCCCTGGGGCCTGATCCAACACCCAAAGGTCAAGCAATTTTCTTGCATCGTTAGTGTCCCCTCGTCAAGCTGCAAGTGCTTGGTCCTGTATTTTCCAATTTTATTTTGCTTTATCTACCCCCAAAAACTCTCTGGCACCTGTCTGTACCAGGTCGGGCCTTTGTAATCCAAACAACCCCCCAAAATTGAGGCATGGTGAGGAAGCAAAATACTCTTGATATTCTAGGGGACGGGTTGTTTCTTTTTTTAATATAACTGTGAGAAAACCACAGTCAAAATCCTAAACAGCCTGGCTTCTTCCGAAAATCAGCCAAATGATGGCATATGCTGGCAGCTATCCATATTTCACGTTGCATAAGGAAAGCTCCTCATATTTTGCGTGTTGCTCTATTATCCCCTTGTGCATGAGTTGTTTTGGCATTGGATTTTTTTTGGGGGGGTGTCTGTTTGGACTTGCATTGCTAGAGTTCCCAGGACCACCGGTGGGGTATAGGAGGGTAGGGTTGCCAGATCCAGGTCGGGAAATTCCTGGAGATGTGGGGGTGGAGGGACCTCAGTGTGGTGTAGTGGTTAAGTGTGCGGACTCTAATTTGGGAGAACCAGGTTTGATTCCCCACTCCTCCACTTGCAGCTGCTGGATGTCTTTGGGCAAGCCATAGTTCTCTCAAAGCTGTTCTCTCAGGGGCAGTTCTTGGGAGAGCTCTCTCAGCCCCACCTACCTCACAGGGTGCCTGTTGTGGGGAGGGGAAGGGAAAGGGGTTTGTAAGCTGCTGTGAGACTCCGGGTATAAATCCAATCTCCTCCTCCGCCTCTTTCTCCTTCCCCCTCCTCCTCCGCCCCTCCCCTCCTCCTCCTCCTCCTCCTCCTCCTCCTCTTCTTCTTCTTCTTCTTCTTCTTCTTCTTCTTCTTCTTCTTCTTCTTCTTCTTCTTCTTCTTCTTCTTCTTCTTCTTCTTCTTCTCCTCCTCCTCCTCCTCCTCCTCCTCCTCCTCCTCCTCCTCCATAGAATCTACCCTCCAAAGCATCCATTTTCTCCAGGGGAACTGATTTCTGTAGTCTGGAGAGGAGATGTGATTCCAGGGGATCCCCAGATCCCACCTGGAGGCTGGCATCCCTAGCCATTGCAGTGATTCAGATAGTTTCCAGGGCAATCCTAAACAGAGTAATGCCCTTCTTGATAGTCCCCCTCTCTTCAGAATTTACACTTCAGAAGGGTGTAAATTAGTTCTGTACTTTCTGCCCCCCACCGACACGATAAGGGGATAAGGGGGAGATAGTTGTGAATTTCCTGCATTGTGCAGGGGGTTGGACTAGATGACTCCAACTCTAACTCCAACTCTATGATTCTATGATTCTTGCATTTGTTATTCTGGATGGTTATATGAGTGTTGAGGCAGTGACTGTTTCCTTTAATTGCCCTGTTAATACAAAAATCATGGTTGTGAAGTGAATCTGCTGAGACTTCATGTGACATAAGGCTAGCTTTAGAAAAACATTTCTGCTAGCACTTCTTGGGATTTTGAAACTGGGGGAATATGAAGAATATGTTTTCTTCTTCTTCTTCTTCTTGCCAAATGCCTCAGAGTCAGCTATAATGGTGAAGATGACATAATTCCTTCTTCTACAAAAAGAACACATTTGCAGCATGGATAAATTAACACTCTCCCTGTAGTGTTGCGTTCCGTCAAGATGGTGATGCACTAGTCATAAACAAGCGGAGGCCCAACACCCATGAGCCATAAAGAAAGGACAGGTGTTAAATAAAAACAATGGGGCCTAAGTGATCCAAGTCCCAGGGGTAC
Organism: Gekko gecko; assembly: GCA_029375565.1. NCBI lineage: Eukaryota > Metazoa > Chordata > Lepidosauria > Squamata > Gekkonidae > Gekko > Gekko gecko. The sequence continues at coordinate 168,824,572 of JAPDNY010000004.1, read as the reverse complement.
ATTGATCACCAGAGAATGCAGTCTGGCTCAGCTTTGAGAGACCGTCTGTGACTGGCATATAGGTAGTGCTTCCAGTTGGCTGGCTGCCTGGGGTGGGCTATCCCCCGCTCTGCCTGCCCTTAGGCCATTGAGTGGCAAGAAAAGAACGGAGGGAGGGGGAAGATGTTGTGGAGGCGGTAACCAGTGTTCCCTCTAAGCTGAGTTAGTGTGAGCTGGCTCACAGTTTTTTAGCCTCCAGCTCACAGATTTTTGTCTTAGCTCAGGAAGAATGGTTCCGAAGCAAACTAATTCATGCAGCAGCCAAATCACTCGCTCACAACTTTAATGCCAGTAGCTCACAAAGTAGAATTTTTGCTCACAAGACTCTTCAGCTTAGAGGGAACGTTGGCAGTGACATCACTTCCTGTCCCTGTGTCTGTAACCCTCTAGGGATTTTCCCAGCTTCTATGGTCTTTACCACAGAGATTGGAGGGATTCCTAAAGTGTCGCTGATGCAGCAGTGTCACAGGATCACAAGGGTTGCCAACGCTGGGTTGGGAAATACCTGGAGATCTGGGGGCAAAGTTTGGTAAGAGGAGGCACCTTAGTGGTGTATAATGCCGTACAGCCTACCTTCCAAATTTGTTGTTTTCTCCACGGGGGACTGGTCTCTGTACTCTGCAGATCAGCTGTGATTCTGGGAAATCTCCAGGCCACGCTTGGAGTCTGGGAACCCTAGGGATCACCCAGAAGTAACATTGCCTTATCTTATCAATGACACCCCCCTCCCCTCCCCTCTGCCCAGGGTTTCCGGGTTTCCCATTATAGCACTTCACTCATCATCCACTCAACTGACTTCCTCCCTCTCACACAAGTCCTTTCTGCATTTCCTTGCCACTCTGGAGTCCAGGTGATTTAAGTCACGGCAGCCGGGGCAACGGCAGGCTGAAACCGGGCTGACCACTAAGGGGAGAGAATATAATGCAGAATGGGGGGAATCCTCAAAAAACAGGATCATGAAACTGCGGGGGAAATCGGGCGAAGCCGCGGGTCAAAATGCAGCCCCGCAGCTTCGGGTGTGAAATTGACGAATAGTATCGGGGCAAACGGCGGCGCAACCCCGAGGCAGCTGTAGTGGGAAATCAGCCCCGGAATAAAAAGAAGGCTGAACTCGATTTTTAGTGCAGAATTGGGGGGGGGTAACCCTGGATTAAAAAGAAGGTTGAATTCGATTTTAGCGCAGAATGGCTTGGAGGACATCGTGGTGAGCATGGATTAAAAGGAGAGCGCAGAGCTGATAGCAGAGCTAATAGCCACAGTCACCCATCCAGGCCCCCCCCGCTTCACTATAGAGGCCTACATTTTAAATCACAGGAACTTACATATAAAACTCCACATTAAAACTTTGGAATAAAACACACAAAATATTCGCGTCGTGGAAACATCACAAATAAGCCTCGTGCTTGAGAAGTTCCCGGGAGATTGTGCATTTTGTGGGTAAATCAATTTTGTGCGCCTCTCGTATTGGCTTAAGGCCTCCCCCTCCGTTTTGTCCATCAGTTGTGAGCAAATATAATTTTAGGTACCCGCTGAGGGGGACATCCTCCATTTCTCTCATAACCTCTTGCGCGTGGAGGTGAGTCTCCCTGACTCGAATAGAAAACTGTTTCCAAGCAGGCACGATTAAGGGGATGACAGCGCTGGTGGTGACTGACACTTGTCTGCAGCAATTTGAAAGCAATTTGTCTGAAGACGTCCCTATTGTCTCTTGTTTATCTCCCGTGTTGCAGTTTGCTAAATAAAGCACAGCGAGAGAGCTTCTCGGAGAGAGTTACTCCTTGGCAAGTGACAACCATATATTGGCAATTGGTGGCAATTGCTCCTGCTGTAATATCGTCAGTGTAATGTGGCATCCCAAGACTCAAGCCGGCACAGTGTAAGGTTTATGTGAGTCATGCAGTTTATATATTTATTTGTGGAGGGGCTGTGGCTCGGTGGTGAAGTGTCTGCTTGGCATGCAGAACGTCCCAGGTTCAACCCCTGGCACCTCCAGTTAAAAGGTAGTAGGTGATCTGAAAGACCTCTGCCTGAGAACCTGGTGAACGGCTTAGGGATGCCAGCCTCCAGGTGGGACCTGGGGATCCCCTGGAATTACGGCTCATCTCTACACTACAGATACCAGTTCCCCTGGAGAAAACAGGTGCTTTGGAGGACGGACTCGGATGGCACGGTACCCCGTTGAGGTCCCTGTCCTCCCCAGGCTCCAACCCCACATCTCCAGGAGCTTCCCATCCCGGATCTGGCAACCCTGCCCCCCATCCCCTGCCAGTAGACAGGGAGGACCTGGCAATTCTAGATCTGTTGCCAGTCTGAGTAGACACAACTGATTTTGATGGACTGACGGTCTGACTGAGTATAAGACAGATTCATGTGATATGAGTTGAGGAGGACCTGCTTGAAATCTTTCAGTAGCTTCCCCGTTTCCTTTGACACTGGGCAACTGGTTCTCCCCTGCCCAGGGAGATTCTGGTCTCCCATTCGCTCCTTATCGTGGAGAAACAATGTTGAACTTTGGTGTTTCAGAAGCAGTTGGAGATAAGGTAGGAAGATCTGCTATTCAGAGTTTCATGAAGCAGATGTGAACTGTCGGGTGAACCTGATTTACATCTCTAGATTGTGGTCAGCCACATTTTATAGGTAAAAAGATTACATCAAAATTCAGAAGAAGAGGTAGATAAAGACCCAGTGTAAGAAAGCGCATTTGCATAACTGGGAATGGGAACTTAACAATAAGATAATGGACATGATGATTATTGATCCATAAAGTTTTCGCAGTCCAAAATCTGGTTGTCGTGAGTCCTCTCTTATCAGGAAGTGGCACACACGGGGACTCACAATAAGTAATAGCTATGCAAAGAAACGCCCTATGCAATTGCTTTAGCACAGTAGCATAACTCTGTACATGTTTTGCACTTTGATTACTGTCAGCTTTTCACTGCTATCATTTTCCTTTCTGTAAAGCATCTCTGTGGCAGAATGTGCCTGCCCTGGCCTGCAAGCCCTATTCTGCCCTGCCTCCTTTACATTCCCAACTCCCTGGAGGGGCTTTCCTTTCTTTCTCTTTAGTGTAACATGCCACCACCATCACCACCACCACCACCACCACCTGATCATTGTTGGGATTCCCCACTGGAAGGATCAGGACTCCCAGCTTCCCATCCAAATTCAGAGGCCTTGCCTCAGTGTCTCCCGTTGCCCAGCGCCTGGTCTCCATGGGGACAGATTGCTGCCTTGGGCGCCCCTGGAAGAATAGCCACTTGCCAACCGCCCTTGGACCTCCTTTTAAAATAGTGTGTCTGGAATGGTGGAGGTCTCTGTGGTACAGAGAACTGCTCCCAGGATCAAAAGTTTAAAGTATTTATTAAAAAGGAAACATTTACAAGCATACTTTTAGCACCAAATCTGAGCAAGGGATTTTCCGGGCTGTATGGCTGCGGTCTTGGCATTGTAGTACCTGACGTTTCGCTAGCAGCTGTGACTGGCATCCTCAGAGGTATAACACTTAAAGATGGAGTACTCTCTGTGTCAATGTTTAAACTTTAAACGGGTCACGAACCCATGTGAATTCGTGAACTAACCTCCCGGTTTGTATAGGTTTGTGGTTTGGTTCATGATTTAGCCATGAACCACAAACCAAACTGAACTGCAAAAATATGATTCATGCCCATCCCTAATGCAGAGGCGGGCAATGGCAAACCACTTCCGGACATCTCTTGCCTTGGCCTGGATGGCTCAATCGAAACTGGAAGCTAAGCAGGCTCAGCCCTGGCCAGCATTTGGATGGGAGACCAGCAAAGGAAGTCCAGGGTTGCTACGCAGAGCCAAGCAAAGGGCAAAACCACCTCTGCTCGTTTCTTCTCTTGAAAACCCACCATAAGGTGGCTGGGAGCTGACAGCAAAAAAACCCAGAGGACTATTTATTTATATTAGATGTTTATGCTCTGCTTTTCTGCCCAATGGGGACCCAAAGCAACTTATGTATTTCTCCCCTCCTCCATTTTCATCCTGACAACAACGACCCTGTGAGGGAGGGTAAATCAAGAGTCTGTGATTGGCCCCAAGGTCACCCAGCTAGCTCCCAAGGCAGAGTGGGGATTCGAACCTGGGTCTTCCAGATACTAACCCAACATTCTAGCCACTTCAACACATTGCTCTGATCCAGGAAAGTAGTCTGGCAGGCATTCACTTGTATCTTTATGACAGATGTTAAATAAACGGGTCCATCCCGCAGTTTTAAATGACGGCTTGAACAATATTTGGAAATCAAAGCCCAGTGAAAGTCTTTGAAGCGATTGCCAAAGTTCTCCCGTTGTGACAGGCTGGGAAATTTTATGAGCTGCTATGTAATTTGTGCATATTCTGCTTGCAAAAAGGTGTGTGGGAGAGGACAGATGACAAGTGTGCATTTTGTGCCCGGCTTCGGAGTCAGCAGGAAAGGAAAAGCACAAGCAAGAACTCTCCCACTGCACAGCACACCCATCGCATCATCAGAAAATACCACTGAAGAACAGCGTAAGAACGTAAGAGAAACCATGTTGGATCAGGCCAGTGGCCAGTCCAGTCCAACACTCTGTGATACACAGTGGCCAAAAATACCAGGTGCCATCAGGAGGTCCACCAATGGGGGCCAGGACTTCAGAAGCCCTCCCACTGTTGCCCCCCCCCCAGCACCAAGAATACAGAGCATCACTTGCCCCAGACACGATGTTCCATCTATACCTTGTGGCTAATAGCCACTAATGGACCTCCACTCCATATGTTTGTCCAATCCCCTCTTGAAGCTGTTTGTGCTTGTAGCTGCAACCAGTGTTCCCTCTAAGCTGAGTTAGTGTGAGCTAGCTCCAGGGCCAGCCCCAGGTGTCTGGGTGCCCTAGGCAGGCCAGCTTGTGGCGCCCACCCCACTGGGGATGCCAACCTCCCGGTGGGGCCTGGAGACTGGGGGGGGCAGTGGCAGTGGCCCGAGTGGTGAGACAGCGCCCGGTTACCCCCTTCCCTCCCCTCTCAGCACCGTCTTGCCTGGGCACTCTGCAGCTGTGGGGCACCCAGGAAAGCCAGGGAAGAGGCAGGGGTTTTAACTCCCACCCCTTCCCTCGGAGCACCAGCTTTCCTGGATGCTCCGCAGCTGCAGGGCGCCCAGGAAAGCCAGGGAAGAGGCGGAGGGTTTAACCCCCGCCCCTTCCCTCCCAGTGCCAGCTTCCCGCAGAGGGAGGGTAGGCAAGCTCCGCCACTGCCTCCTGCGCCCTGCCAGGGCGCTCTTCACTGGCAGTGGCGGGGAGGCAGTGGGGATGGAGGCTTTTTGCGGGGTGGGGGGGCGCAGTTTTGCGCCCCTGCGGCTGGCGCGCTCTAGGCCCTGGCTAGCTCACAGTTTTTTAGCCTCCAGCTCATGGATTTTTGTCTTAGCTCAGGAAGGTTGGCTTCAGAGCAAACTAATTTATGTGGTAGCCAAACCGCTCGCTCACAACTTTAATGCCAGTAGCTCACAAAGCAGAATTTTTGCTCACAAGACTCCACAGCTTAGAGGGAGCATTGGCTGCTACCACTAGGGCTGCCAGGTCTGGCACCTGGAGACTTTGGGGGTGGAGCCGGAGAGGGCGGGGTTTGGGGAGGGGAGGGGCCTCAGCCTGGTACAATGCCACAAAGTCCACCCTTCAAAGCAGCCATTTTCTCCAGGGGAGCTGATCTCTATCAGCTGGAGATCTGTTGTAAAAGCGGGAGGTCCCCAGGCCCCACCTGGAGGTGGCAACCCTAGCTACCACTTCTTGCGGCCGTGAATTTCACATGTGAATGACTCTTTGGGTGAAGAAGGACTTCCTTTGATCTGTTCCAAGCCTACTGCTCATTAATTTCATTGAGTGCCCAGGAGTTCCTGTATTGTGAGAGAGGGAGAAAAGGATTTCTTTCTCCACCTGCTCTGTCCCGTGTTTTGGTAAGCCTCTGTCTTGCTGTCCCTCAGTAGTCATTTCTCCAAGCTAAATTGCTACGGCTTCATCGTAAAAGTGCCTTTGTATGGTCAGCTATTAATATTTGCATAGACCGAGACGTATGTAGCTGGGCCACTGGAATCTAGGCCGAGACCGTTTGTCATGGTAGAAATCCAGATCAAGGTAATTCAAAGCCTTTAAACAACACATCTCTAGGCCTCAAGCGAACTCATAGCATGACCTCCCTTTTAAGCATCCTAATTAACGGGAGAAATAATATTTCAGTTCTGAAATGCCACCGAGATTCGTATCCCTTTGTGGTTTAGGCTGCTGGTACTTCGTGACAAACAATTTTTTTTTAGGGGAATTTAAAAGCCTATTATCTCCAAAGGGTTCGCGTGAATCTCCCTATCACTGTTGGCCTTCAAAATGTACGTGAGTTTATAATAAAACCATCATTCGTTACTTTGCCGAAAGCAAATAGCAGAAAGAAACCATCACTTTCAGAAGCCTCGCCGGCCCCCTCCCCGGGGTGGGGATCCCCCATCCTGGGCCCCTCCCCCTGCTACCAACTTCTACCACAGAGTTTTTGCCCAAATACCAGAGCGTCCCCAAATTGCCAGTGATGTGATGTCACTTCCAGTGCACTCCGGCAGCGACGTCGCCACGTTAGCACTGCTGTTAAGTCCCTCCGCTGTCAGTTTCGAAGGGGTACCTGGCAACCCAGTTGCCACAGCAACTTCCCACCGACACTGCCCTGCTCCCCTGCTCTATCGGTTCGCAGTGCACACCGTGATGACGTCACCGAGTAACTGGACATGATGGCATGGCACGGCATGGCACTCTAGGAAGACTCGAGACCCACAAGATGATTTTCAGTCTGTACTCGTCATTCACGCAAATGCAGATACGTACGTATCCTCTGCATTCAGTTCTCATCCGCACACAATTCTCATCTCTAGCCGTTTTAGCAAATGATTTGAATAAAATAATTCCAGCTGTGGGACTGGGCTTCTCCAGCGCTTCCCTGTGCAGTCCCGTGAAGGGAAGTTTGTCGAACTGCCGGCCAAGCACCACTGCATTGATGAATGCTGGCGGGATGGTTCCCTGCAGGAAGCATATTAAGCCAGATTTATTTTTAAAAGGTGTAATCATCCACTGAGTGAGTGTACACGACAGCGACTTAACACATACTGGATTGGATCTTGCCACCGGAAAGCAGAAGGGGTTTGTGCAAGCAAGTCTTTCTGTGCTTTCCTCTCTCTCCAGAAGCCCTCCTGTGCGAGCTGAAGAAGGACAAAATACCACGTGGCACTTGAGGAGAGAGGAAGAGGAGGGGCTGCAAAACGATTCCCCATCACCCTGCCAATAGCAGAGCAGGATTTGGGATGATCCTCCTTCCTTAATTCACCTCTCCCAATAGTACAAGAACTTTCATCCCCTAGGCTGCCTTAACGCTCTGTAGAGTTTTTTGGGGGCACAAGGGGACTGCCGGAGGGAGAGGGGAGGGGAAGGGAAGGTCAGTTTGCACGTAATCCTTTTCTTTCCCATAGTCCCCAGGGCTCTTTTTGTAGCAGGAACTCCTTTACATAATAGGCGACACCCCCTCTAATGTAGCCAATCCTCCAAGAGCTTACAGAGCTCTTCTTACAGGGGCTACTGTAAGCTCTTAGAGGATTGGCTACATTAGGGGATGTGTCGCCTAAAAGGCAAAGGAGTTCCTGCTACAAAAAGAGCCCTGGACTCCTACCTAACCCAATGGCTCTTGTCAAGATGCTCAGTTTATCCCCTCTTTATTTATTGACTACACTTGTACCCTGCCTTCCTCTTCAGTGGGGACCCAAGGCAGTGTACATCATTCTCCTCTCCTCCCTTTTATCCTCACAACAACCCTGTGAGGTAGGTTAGGCTGAGAGAGTGTGTGGCTGGTCACTCAGCGAGCATCCAAGGCAGTGGGGGATGGGGACGGGGACTTTGCGATTGGATTCTGGTGTTTGTTTGGCAAGATCCTCTGTTACTAAATGTGCAAGGGGAAAATATCTATTAGAAACATGGACGGTGTAACTAACAATATAAATAATACTTCACAAAACCCAATTAACACTACTTGTATGACAAAATGGGATCCTGTCCTTCAATACCTGACTGCGGAGGAGTTTATTCCTCCCACATGGTCACAATTTCAAAAATGGCTTTAACTTTAATTTTATTTTGGTCCTTCTTCCATTAGAAAATACGATGAATTGCTGTAGTGAGTCACATTGTCAGCTGTGTACAACGTGGGCACTCTATCTGACCTGGCCTTTATTGTTTGCTATCTGTACATCTTCTTTTTGTATTTTTGCAAGTCTTTTGGAACTTGCACGGTACCTCTATTCTCGTTGGATTATATGTATTTTATAGCACTGTCAAAACATTTCCTTATGATTTGTAACTTCTAAAGAGCACATAGTTAGACTTATTTCATTCTCGCTAAATCTTTACAGTTTTACAGTCTCACAAGGTTTCTATGTAGGAGATTAACGATCTTGGCACACCAATCTTAATCTCTTTACATTCTGCCTCTGTCGGGAAATCAGTAACTTGGTACACTGATCCTGACCTTTGCTCGTCTTATGCAGGTATCTTCGACGCCAGGAGTAGCATTATCACTGTTAATTATGTTGTGCAAACATTCCAGGCATTCTGTTTGAGCATGTGGTCTCCCTTTGTGTGGTGCAAGGGGCAGCCCCCTCTGATGCTGAGAACTGAGTGTTTAAAATAAAGCTGCCGACTGTCTCCAGGACAGACCGGACTTCCACCCTCAAAGACCATGTCTTGTGTGATTCCTTCATTTCTACTTTTTCTATTGTTATGTATTTTGCACAGTTTGACGATTTCACAGTCTTCTTATTTCTAATGTTGCGTGTTATTTTGTATTGTTATTTTTCCCAATAAAATTAAAGTATTACTATTAGAAACATCATCATCATCATCATCAACATCATCATCATTATTTGGATTTATACCCCATCCTTCACTACCCGAAGGAGTCTCAAAGTGGCTTACAAATCTCCTTTTCCTTCCCCTCCCTACAACAGCCACCCTGTATGGTAGGTGGGGCTGAGAGAGCTCTTTCGAGAACAGCTCTGGGATAACTTGTGACTGACCCAAGGTCACACCAGCAGCTGCAAATGGAGGTGTGGGGAATCGAACCTGGTTCTCCCAGATTAGAGTCCACTGCTCTTAACCAGTACACCAAACTGGCTCTCATCATCATCATCATCATCATCATCATCATCATCATCATCATCATCATCATCTTTATATTACAGCTAAAGATTGTAGGTAGATATGTTAGCTCATTTTGGGGTGGGGGTGAATACAGAAAAACTGCCATGAGGCACCTTCTTACGAGACTAGTCAGATTGTTCAAAAATACCAAGCAGGCTTCAGTTTCTGCTTTATTCTCCATCAGTCTGGATGCTCAGTACAAAACAGATATGGGGACAGTTCTTTAAACTTCTTTGCATCTTTCCCTTCTACATTTGTTTGAACATTTATATCCTATTTTCCTCCCAATGGGGATTCAAAGCAACATCTCTCTCCCTTCCTGCACTTAAACAACAACCCTGTGAGGTAGATTAGGCAGAGTCCATGTGCCTGGCCCTGTGTCCCCCAACCAGCTTCCATGGGCAGAGTGGGGATTTGCGCTTCAGTCTTCCAGATCCTAATTTGGCCACCACACCACGCTCGCTTCCTTTTTATGCTGAATATATCTAGCCAGAGGAAGGGGTTTGGGGACTTAAAAGCTTGTTCAGCAGCAGTTCACAACAATTTGGTTGGATCCAGTACAAAGTTCCTGCACTGCTGCTGTTGCCAAGGTTATGATAAACTTTCACCCTCTGGAAGGAAACACGTTGTAGCCAAGTACTGGGTTATCTGAGAGGTCAGTGTTCCAGTCAGAATGGCTGTCTTGCTGTTTGTTTTGGTGCTGCTCACAGTAAAGCCAAATGTTTCGCAGCCACTAAGCAGATACATATGTCTCTTGGCATAGGCTTCTATTTGATTCCAGAGCCGTTGGGTGTTTGGGTTAGGGTTGCCAGGTCCCCCCCGGGGGCGGGGGGGGCGCGGGGAACACCCTGCTCGATTGGTCTGACACCCACTGGCCCAAATTGGGCCACTGGGGGGGAACACCACCCCCAAAATACCGGGGTTACGGAAACGTGCCCGGCGTGATGACGTCACCCAGAGGTGATGTCATCACACCGTGCACATTGCGGACGGACGCTCTATCAATCGAGGGAAAACTCTATATTTTTCCTTCGAATGATAGTGGTCCCGCCCCCAACTTGCCCGATGCGATGACGTCACTTCCGGGTGACTTCATTGTGGTGTGCCTGCTGTGCACGTGCACTGACGAACTCCAGGACGGGGCCCAGGACTTCCCTGCAGACTTGGCAACCCTAGTTGGGGTCCTTGTTTAGATTCTTCCGGCTTCAGGTCTCCAAGGTCCTAGGTTTCCAGGTACAAGTTGGAAAAGTGGAGCCCGGGGAGGACAGGGACCTCAGTGGGGTACAATGCCATGGACTCCACTCTCCAAAGCATCTATTTTCTCCAGAAGAACTGATCTTTCATCTGGAGATGAGCTATAATTTCGGAGGATTCCCTGGGTCTCACTTGAAGGGTGGCATCTTTACAAACCAGGACAGCTGTGAACTACAGCCTGGAGTAAAGCAAGTGGTACTTACTACTGCCAGATTCTTAATATTTAGTAATGTTTCTCGAAGACCCAGTGGTTTGGCTCAGGGCCTGCTTCTCCAGGTGCAACCAGGAGAAGCTGATAATTTGGCCAGCTGTTTGGAACTTTGGATATGTCTGAATGAATTTGGATGTGTCAAGCTGCATAATTTTGGTGTTCTTGTTACACAATTAGACTTTCTCACCGCTGCTGCTCTGTCTGCTGCTGCACCTCCAGTTTTTGAAGGGGCACATCATAAAATGGAAAAGGGTCTAATGAGATTTTTGAGCTGAGACTTACTACTTAAGTGTCCCAGTGTCTGCTCAGCATGGTGCAGTGGTTAAAGTATTGGACTAGGATCTGGAAAACTCCGGTTTGAATCTCTACTGTGCTCTGGAAGCTTGCTGGGTGACCTTGGGCCAGTCACACACTCTCGGGCAAACCTACCTTACAGGGTTATTGTGAGGATAAAATGGAGGAGAGGATGAATGATGTGAGCCGCTTTAGGTCCCCATTGGGGAGAAAGGCGAGTATAAATAAAGTAAATAGAAACAATAATTCGAGAGGGGTAGCCATGTCCATCTGTTGCAGAAAAATTAAGTAGGAGTCCAGCGGCACTTTATAGGCTAACAAAATTTATTCCAGCATAAGCTTTCGTGAGCTCCCTTTATCAAAAATGCGACGTCTACATCCCATCCATAGCAGTTATTTATTCTTAGAAGTACAAGCAACAGCAGTGCGGGAGTTACAAAGAAAAACCAGTTTTGAAACAATAAACGACCAACGAGAAATCGATACATTCAGAGTACCCGAGGGCCATTCCTAACAAGGGCTGCCAACAGACCTGGAGAACAATGCCCTGCCCTTTAACATGTGGAAGCGGGCAACTGAACCTTTCATGGCACGGAGGGAAATGGCATCACCTGGTCAATCACATCCCACTAAAGGGACAGGCTATTTTTCTCCAGGCCCTTTGGCAACCCTGCACCTACCTGGAGGAGGGCCAAGCATGATGAATCATATGTAATCGGGTGCAGTGTGAGATAAGCAGACTTAATTAACATCTAGGGAGGGGGAGTGATCGTATCGGCACCAAACCTGGGTGGAGGAGAGCGTTGAACCTCCTTCTAATCTTCCAGGGCATTTGGTTGCTGAGCTAGAAAAGCTCTGAAGTTCTATTTTTTTTTTTAAACTAAACCTTCAAAGGGAGAAAGTGCTGAATTAGGGTTCATCAAGAAAACAGACACAAAAACCAGGCCGTGCAATCTAGCCAATGATGGTCATTTAAAGGATAAGCTGTTTACAGCCACATCGATCCATAAGTGAAAGCTGAAAGCATCATCCGCCTAATACCTTGATTAGGTTGGTTCTAATAAAAGGTATTATATTGATTTCTTTTTTTTTGGCTTTTTGGATTTAAAGGGGGCATCTGGCTTTGCAGGCACAAAGAGGGGATGGACGGAAAGCAATTAATTTAGTGGGACAAAGTTGGAGCCCGATGGCACCTCTAAGACCAACAAAGTTTTATTCTGGGTATCAGCTTCCATGCGCACGCACACTTATTCAGATACACTGCAGCAGAAGTCACCAGCCATTTAACAGAGGTTTAATGGGATATTATTTAATACGTGGTATGATTTGCTTCCATGCAATGGAAATCTTCAGCTTTCCACATGCTGAGCCTCTGTTAAAGAGATGGGTCGTTTTCTCCCAGGTCTGTTGGCATCCCTGTTCACGGTGGAGTTCTCAGACTCCTGGTCCAGTCCCGGAAGCTTTGCCAGTCAGGGGGACTGGTGTTGCACGCTCCCGTTCCCTTCCACGTTTAGAACCACGGGCCCTAACGGAACGGCAGGATCCAGAAGCAGGCTTTTTTGTCTTTTGCCCGGAGTCCTGAGCCGTCCGAGGCTGTAAAACTGAATCCTAGCCAGCTGCTGCATTTTGGCTTGAGGTTGTTTTGAAATGCTGCTTCTTTTTAGAAGTGACCTCGGTTTACTGTGGTTTATCTGCAGGAAGACTCTTGCTGACAGAGGAACAGGAAACCACTCCAGTCATCTGCTCTTGAAATGGCGGTGGAGGGGAGACTATAGGAGTCGCTTCGATTACCATTTGCAAGAAATCTTACGAGTCCTCCCCCCTAAAGCAAAGCTTTCAACATTGTTGTATTCATTTATTAAATTCATTTATACCCTGCCTTTCTCCCCAATGTGGGCCCATAGCAAGCTTAACATCATTCTCTTCCTCCTTACAACAACCCTGCGAGGCAGTGCTCCCTCTAAGCTGTGGAGCCTTGTGAGCAACAATTCTGCTTGGTGAGCCACTGGCATTGAAGTCGTGAGTGAGCAATTTGGCTCCTGCGTAAATTAGTTTGCTCTGGAGCCATCCTTTCTGAGCTAAACAGGTGATCTGGAGGATAAAAAACTCAGCTGTTGTTGTTGTTGTTGTTGTTCAGTCGCACAGTCGAGTCCGACTCTTCGCGACCCCATGGACCAGATCACGCCAGGCCCTCCTGTCTTCTGCTGTCCGCTGAAGTTTGCTCAATTTCATGTTCGTTGCATCGATGACACTGTCTAACCATCTCATCCTCTGCCATCCTCTTCCTCTTTGACCTTCAGTCTTTCCTAGCATCAGGGTCTTCTCCAGTGAGTGCTCCCTTCTCATTTGGTGGCCAAAGTCTTTGAGCTTCATCTTCAGCATCTGGCCTTCCAGGGAACAGTCAGGGTTGATTTCTTTTAGGATTGACTGATTTGATCTCCTTGCAGTCCAAGGGACTCTCAAGAATCTTCTCCAGCACCATAGTTCAAAAGAATCTATTCTTCGGCGCTCGGCCTTCCTTATAGTCCAACTCTCGCAGCCATACATTACTACAGGGAATACCATTGCTTTGACCATGCGGACTTTTGTTGGCAAGGTGATGTCTCTGCTTTTTATCATGCTGTTGAGGTTTGCCATCGCTTTCCTCCCAAGGAGCAGGCGTCTTTTAATTTCATGGCTGCAGTCACCATCTGCAGTGATCTGGGATCCTAGGAACATCTCAGCTAGCTCACACTAACTCAGCTTAGAGGGAACACTGCCTGTGAGGTAGGTTAGGCTGGGAGTGCGTGACTGGCCCAAGGTCACCCAGCACGCTTCCATGGCATCAGTAGGGGTTTGAGCCTGAGTCTCCCGGTTACTAGTCCAGTATTAGTATTGTAAGGATTATGCTGTGTTTTAATATTAAATAACAAGATACTTCAAGTCTTGTTTTAATAGCAGAAAAGCAAGATATAAACTGATATAAATAAGCAGGGGAAACTTGAGTATTCTGGGTTTAAACCTGAAATCCCACTCTAAGAATAAATTTGGTACTCTGGCCGTGCAATCCTAAACCCATTTACACCCTTCTAAACCCACTGACTTCAATGGATTCAGAAGCACTTAACTGTGTTGAGGACTGAGCTGTAACTGGCTTAATCCTTTCCCTGGTTCACAGTAATAGTATCTTACCAATAGTTTTTGAAAAAATAAACGACTGCCTCACCTGGTCTCGTTGGACTTGAGGTGGCTAGCAATGCAACAGCAAGTTGCAAGGACAGAAAACATCCTAAACCCATTAACAATACAAAATCAACACACATATTAAAAACACAAAGAAAGCTGCCACAAACTGCCTGTTACCAAGATCTGTCCTGGTGTTGATGTATGCACATGAGAGCGTACTTTATTTATTTATTTGTTGGTTTTATACTTTATGTATGTAGCATTAAATATGGATCCCAGGGTATGTTTTGACAGTCCTGACAGTTCTGAACTCTGGCATAAACAGGGGGATGGTGACAGGGGAAGAGACAGGGTGCTTAATCAGCTTACAGACTGTACGGCTGCGGTCACACCCGCCAGAAGATCTGACATAGGTGCGAATGCCTGACAGATCGAAAGAGCGCAATCAGACTGGAACATCTGGGAAGAGTCCCGCAGCTGTCGGCAACCTGTACGGCTCTGCTGCAGAAGTGGAGTAAAAAGACACTGGAGAAAATCCGGTAGTAAACAGGTTGCAATGGGCCACAGATGGACGTCCCCTGTCTGATCGCTCAAGCACGCTCTCAAGCTGTCGGGATGGTCTGATCAGCCCATCCTGGCTCAGTACCATCCCTCCCCCCCTTTGCAATATGCACATCATCGCATATCCATAGGGAGCCCTTGGTGCAGAGGTGTGATTCCTCATTTATGCGCACAAATGGGAAAAAAGAAGACGCAGTTGTGTCTGATCACACAGTGATGGGCTGAGCCCACGGCAACAAAGGGCTGTGTGATCTCACAACTGCGGATCAAATTCCTCTGGAGGGAACAGCCTCGCTTCCTCTCTGCTTCGACTGGCGCGTGTGACTGCAACCTATGTGTTCTAATATTTATATCATCTAAATAAAACATTTGCCTGTATAAGAGCACCAGTCATGGCATGTTGCCTGGATACCAAAGTGCACAGTTAACTCGGAACAGAATGGTTTTGATAATTTGATTCTGCGGCTCTCCTTCAGGACTGTTCCTTTCTCATGACAAGTGTGGTCTAGAAGGGTTGTCTTCCATAAAGTTATTTCTGACCGACATGGAGGCCTGAATTACGACAGCGATGATGATGGATACAGTGGAAGAAAAATGGTTACCTAAGAAGCCTCTTGATTTAT
The DNA here is from genome assembly GCA_029375565.1 of Gekko gecko. Lineage (NCBI taxonomy): Eukaryota > Metazoa > Chordata > Lepidosauria > Squamata > Gekkonidae > Gekko > Gekko gecko. The sequence continues at coordinate 168,809,231 of JAPDNY010000004.1, read as the reverse complement.
AGGCCCTTGCTTGAGAAGATGACTCAAAGGTATTGTAGGAGGGTAACGATGATTTAGTCTCGTGGCAGAACTTCTGTTTCAGAATGTGCCCATACACAGCTGATAAATAGGGCCCGTTTCCATGGAGAACTCTATGGCTAGAGATATTCAAGAAGGCTGGTAAAATGGCAACATCACCAGGTCAGAAAGGGAGTAAGCAGGTAATGGTTTAGGGCCAGGTTGCCAATCTCCAGATAGAACCTGGAGATCTCCTGGAATTACATCTTATTTCCTGACTACAGAGATCAGTTCCCCTGGAGGAAAAGGCGACTTTGGAGGGCAGACTCTGTGGTATACCACAGAGGGTAGGAGAAACTGAAGTCCCAGAGTAACCTCACATCCTTACTAAGCTTCCTTCCCAGTTTGGTGTAGTGGTTAGGAGCGTGGACTGTAATCTGGGAGAAACGGGTTTGACTCCTGACTTCTCCACATGCAGTTGCTGGCATGACCTTGGGTCAGTCACAAGTTCTTTCAGAGGAGCTGTTCTGTCATGAGCAGTCCTAGAAAGAGCTCTTTCAACCCCACCTACCTCACAGGATGGCTGTTGTGGGGAGGGAAAAGAAAGGAGATTGTAAACTGCTCTGAGACTCCTCCAGGCAGTGAAGGGTGGGGGTATAAATCCAATCTCCTCCTTCTCCTCATTGTCCCCGTCGTCTTCCTCCTCATCCCCGTCGTCCTCTTTCTTCTTCTTCCTCTTCCTCTTCTTCCTCCCCAAACTCTGCATTCCCAAGCACTGCCCCAAACCTCCAGGAATTTCCCAACTCAAAGCTGGCACTTCTATTTAGTGCTAACATTTGAGAAGTTGACAATGTGCTTTGAAGAACTTGTATGTTTGGAAATGTATGTTTTTTAAAAAATAAGCTGTGTGGAGGGGGGAATCCAAGGCTGATTTCTGGGGGGAAGGAAGAGGAAGCCATAACAGACAATGAAATGAACTCATGACAAAAATGTTGCAATGGACATACCTCAAGTCAGTCCTGCAGGTAAGTCCACATGCCATTTGCCCTACTTCCTTTATACCCAGGGTTGCCAGCTCTGGTTTCAGAAGCACCTGAAGATTTGAGGGGCGGAGCCTGAGGAGGGTGGGGTTTGGGGAGGGGAAGGACTTCAATGCGGTACAGTGCCATGGTGTCCAGTTCCCAAAGCGGCCATTTTCTGCAGGTGAACCGATCTCTGTCGACTGGTGATCAGTTGTAATCCCAGGAGATCTCCAGTCCACCACCTGGAGGTTGCTAATCCGACTTGCCCCCATGAGCCAATGTGAGTAATTTGGGGTACAGATCAATGCCCCCTCTAAGCTGCAGAGTCTTGTGAGCAAAAATTCTACTTTGGGAGCTGCTGGCCTTAAAGTTGTGAGCGAGCGATTTGACTCCTGCATAAATTAGTTTGCTCTGGAGCCATCCCTTCCTGAGCTCAGACAAAAATGTGTGAGCTGGAGGCTAAAAAAACAGTGAGCTAGCTCACACTAACTCAGCTTAGAGGGAACACTGATAAAAGGCGAAAGATTTATGCGATCTGAAGAGAAACCAGAGGGTAACATTATGTTGAATGATAAAGGATCATGATTGCAGTCTTCAAGTATTTGAAGGGCTGTCATGTAGAAGATGGAGTGGATCTATTCTCTCTTGCTCCGGATTGCAAGACTAGATCTAATGGGTGGAAATTACAAGGGAGTCGTTACCGGCTTAATATCAGGAGAAACTTCCTGACTGTAAGAGTGGTTGAGCAGTGGAACAGACTGCCTCGGGAGGTGGTGGATGCTCCTTCGCTGGACGTTTTCAAGAGGAGACTGGACAACCACCTTTTGGGCATGTTGTAGGTATGTAGGGGTTTCGGCTGTGTTCCTGCAGAGTGCAGGGGGTTGGACTAGATGACCTGCAAGGTCCCTTCCAACTCTAACATTCTATGATTCTATGATTCTATGACTTTAAATATGATGTACAACTGGAACTAAATAACCCCCTTGTGTGTTTTATGTGTGTGGATTAGTTTTTTGTGTTATGTTTTTAGCGTTGTTGTTATACTGTATTGTCTTGTACTGTTTAGTTGTAGTCTGTTATCAAAATAAATAAAAGTCTGCCTTTTGGGGGCAGTTTTTTTAAAAAGAGGGAACACTGGTACTGATTGGAAAGGGGGCAGGGGCCACAGCTTCTTGTTTACAGAAACATCCCTGCTGGTTTGCCCAGAGACGGGGTCTCCTGACAGGCCAGCGGCTGACTGCAGCGAGGCCTGGCCTCCGTGCACTCAGAATGCTGATGATATGAAAATCCATGCTCAGAGACCTCCGTGGCACCGTTGCAGGTATTCATTAGCTGCCGTCTATTTACCCTCACTAATCATGTATTCAAACATGCAAATCGCATCGGGATCCTTTGCGTGTCTGCCTCCGTGACCCAGGCACCGGGTGTCAGTTTGCCTTCTGCTTTTCAGACTCCCTCTCCTCCTTTGTAAGATGTATGTGGTCTGGAAAAAAACCCTCCCGCAAAATTATGTATTACCAGCTTTGTCTGTCTCCAACACGGCTCGGGCTGTTTTTTTTTTTTAAAGAAACGTCTCCTCCTCAATTAAATTGCAGTGAGGATGGAGAGCTCTGACAGACGTCAATCAGGTGCAGACAACTAGCATGAAAGTTAAATGCGGCAAGTGAAATTTTTTGCCAACATATCCTCGCTATGCCAGGAAAAGATGCGCTTGAGCCCGGGGCTACCAGGTCCCTGCTGGCCACCGGCAGGGGATGAGATACGGTTGCCAGATCCAGGTTGTGAAACTCTTGGAGATTTGGAGGGTGGAGCCTGGGGAGGACACGGACCTCAGTAGGGTGCAGTGCTGTTATGTATGGACGTGCACTTACTTATGATACAGTTCAGTACATTGGCTGGAGCTTCAAGCACAAGCTCCATAGACACAATGGTATTGTAAACCCAGCTGTCGGATTGGTCCCTGTGCGGAGACAGACCAATCCAGGGGACTCTGATTCTGGCGGGAACGAATCCCATTGGTCCCAAGCCGGCAAAGGTGATGTATTGCATTTTTCCACTGCAATGCTACAAGTATGCCTGAGCTTCTGACAAGACTGCATAGAAGCCTGGTATCCTAAAGTGCACCTTTTGATTGGCTGCTTTGCACAGTGGGCCAATCAGAGCGTAGGAATGCTTCTGGACCTATTGGCTGTTATGTATACAATGTGATTGGTTGTTATCTGTTTTGGGGCGTGGTTTTGCCTATTCAAATCATATATAAGTCAGGTTGGGTTCTATGTCTTTCTGTCTTCAAGTCTTGTGTTGTTATGAGATGAATAAATATGAAATCACTTGGTTAAGAGCTGTCTCGATCTCAGTTCATAATAAGTGCCCATAGAGTCCACCCTCCAAAGCATCCATTTTTCTCCAGACTATGATTGTGTAGACCTGGGCTCAGGTCCCTGCCAGGCCCAAACGGCAGACTACATTTTGGGGCAAGTTGAGTGAGGATTCCCTGGACGAACCGGTTTCTCTGCAGTCACACAGCGGCTGAGGGAGGCCCATTTCTACTCAGAACTGGAGTGTGTGTTTGGGGGTGGTGGTGGAAGAGATGAGCCGCTGGCTTCCCCACCAGGCTGAGCCAAAGTGATCCTGGCAGGAAGTTATCTGTAGGGGGACTCTAATCTGGGAGAACCGGGTTTGATTCCCCACTCCTCCACGTACAGCTGCTGGATGACCACAGGCAAGCCATAGTTCTGGCACAGCTGTCCTTGAAAAAGAGCAGTTTCTGTCAGAGCTCTCTCAGCCTCACCTACCTCCCGGGGTGTCTGTTGTGGGGAGGGGAAGGGAAAGGAGTTTGTAAGCCGCTCTGAGACTCCGAGTGAAGGGCGGGGTACAAATCCAATCTCCTCCTCCTCCTCCATTACTACTACTACTACTACTACTACTTCTTCTTCTTCTTCTTCTTCTTCTTCTTCTTCTTCTTCTTCTTCTTCTTCTTCTTCTTCTTCTTCTTCTTCTTCTTCTTCTTCTTCTTCTTCTTCTTCTTCTTCTTCTGTTGCCAGGTCCTCCCTGGTCACCAGCGGGGGATGGGGTTGGTGGTATTGCAGGTAGCTCCAGGTTGGGAAACTCTTGGAGATTTGGGAGTGGACCCTGGGGGGGACAGGGGATCTCAGTAGGGTACAATGCCACAGAGTCCACCCTCCAAAGCCTCCATTTTCTCGAGAGGAACTGATCTCTGTAGTCTGGAGACGAGCTCTAATTCTGGGGTGTCCCCAGGTCCCACCTGCAGGCTGGCATCCCTAATTTGGATCGGTGGATATTTGGAATATGCCATATGGAGTTTTGGGCACAAGCCAGCCAAATCTATGAACTCACACCCTGTTGATTTTCCGCACAAGCGTTAAGCACAGGCCTAACACTCTTCCATCAAAATTGGGGGCGGGGGGGGGGAGAATGTGTTTGATTTTGGCTAGCCTGGCCTGCTGGCTTTCTAAACCTTAAAAATGAATTCAGGTTTAAAGCACGATCGAGATAAAATCTTAAAACTTTACCTGCTTACCCACCTTTACCTGCCCTTCCCTGCCCTTCAACAGCACATTAATCCCCGATGCCTTTTGCAGATAGAGCCACATATAACTGGCTGCTCTAGGAAGATGCACTCCGCTTGCCATCTGTGAATGGAAAGAATGGATTAGCATTTGGTTGAGAAAGATGCATTGGGGAGGCATTATCCTCTCTTGAGAAAGGCTTGACGCTTACGGCGGATTTTCTTTTTCTCCAAAGTGCAGTTTCAAGGGCAATAAAAAGGAGGGATGGCTTTGTTTTGTAGCCCTTCCTCTTCCTCCTCCTCCTCTCTCTTCTTTTTAACACAATATCTTGTTTTGCTTGAGCTGGTTACCCAGTTTGGTGTAGCGGATAGGGGCCTGGGCTCTAATCTGGGAGAACCGGGTTTGAGGCCTCACTCCTCCACATGCAGCTGCTGGTGTGACCTTGGGTCAGTCACAGTTCTCTCAGAGCTGTTCTGGAAAGAGCTGTCCTGGAAAGAGCTCTCTCAGCCCCACCTACCTCCCGGGGTGTCTGTTGTGGGGAGGGGAAGGGAAAGGAATTTGTACGCCGCTCTGAGACTCCTTTGGGTAGTGAAGAGTGGGGTATAAATCCAATCTCCTCTTCTTCTTCTTAGCATCTTTCACTTTTGAGTGATATGTTATGGGATACATAGGAATTTAGGCTGGTACTTAAAAAAAAAACAGGCTTCATTTTTATTTACAGTTGACTTATGGGGACCCTATGGGGTTTTCAAGGCAAGAACCAACCAGAGGTGGCTTGCCTTTGGCTGCCTCCGCATCATGACCCTGGTAGTCCTTGGAGGTCTCCCATCTAATTACTAACCAGGGCCAACCCTGCTTAGCTTTTGAGATCTGATGAGACTGGGCTAGCCCAGGCTACTCAGGTCAGGGTGGTTTCATATTAGGCTGTACTTCTTATGTCAATTAAGGTGTGATCATAGACACACCTAAGATGGTTTTCCTCTGCCTTGGGCTGCAGCCACATTCCCTTGGATACTGCAGCACCTGGATGATCTACTCTGAGCAAGCCAAGTGATTGCAATAGTGCAGCAGTGTCGATGAGTGGATTCAGCCTTGCCTTCCCAACTGAAGAGCATTTCTTTTGGAGCTTCCGTGTGACGTCATGCTGCAACTTGTCCTGTTTCCAGGTCTTCCTCTTCCTTAACAGACTGTCTCCCAAACCTGATTTACTTTGATCATTTCGGAAAGAACGTACTTCTTCACCCAAAGGAAGTACGTCTTCACCCAAAGAGTGATTAACACATGGAGTTCACTGCCACAGGAGGTGGCGGCAGCTACAAGCATGGACGGCTTCAAGAGGGAATTGGATAAACATCTGGAGCAGAGGTCCATCAGTGGCTATTAGCCACATAGATAGGGACTCTGGGGCAACTGATGCTCTGTATTCTTGGTGCTTGGGGGGGGGGACAGCAGTGGGAGGGCTTCTGGTGTTCTAGCCCCACTGGTGGATGGCACCTGGTATTTTTGGCCACTGTGTGACACAGAGTGTTGGACTGGATGGGCCATTGGCCTGATCCAACATTGGCTTCTCTTATGTTCTTATGTTTTCTTATGTTCTTAATATAATCTAAGCATGCCAGCATAGTGCACTGTCTGGAAGGAATGGTATACATTTTCCTGCCCTGCAAAGGTCTTGCCCACATCAGGGTCATTTTCCTGCTCTCAGTCCCTTGGGAGTACCATTTCTCTACCATTTTTTTACTGTTGCACCACCAGTGAGCTTTCTGAGGGCTTTTTAAAGAAAATGGGTATTTGTTATAGTGTTATAGCACTACAGTATTATAGCACCTGAAGGAACAGGCCTGCTTGACCTGCAGACCCTGTTCTGTCTGCTCCCTCTTTGGGCTGCCACCTCCTGGAGGGAGCTATTCCTCTTTCTTTCACTCGGGTATTCACTGCCACCACCTGCTCATTTCCTTGAATAAGAGGAACAGGACTCTCAGTTCCCCTTTCCAGTTCTGAGGCCTGGCCTCAAGGTCTCATGCCGCCCATCATCTGGTTACCACAGGGACCAAATGCATCTTTGGGGCTCCCCTGGAGGGTTGGCCACTTGCACACTGACCACCTCCCTACTCCCTGGAGGTCCTCCTTGTCCAAATAGCATGTCCCAAAATGGTTGGGGAAACTATGTGGTACAGAGAACACTACCAGCGTCAAAATATAAAAATATTTATTAATAAAAAAAGGAAACGTTCATAAGCATACTCTAGCACCACACCAGATCAGTAATATGGAAGAGTAAAGAAAAGTTAGTTAGAAACGCATCCTCTCTCCCTCTCCTACACATACCCTAATAAGATGTTACAATCAGAGCAGACACTTAAAAGCTTAGGGAGTTGCAAAATGTTCTAAAGATGTCCCATTACCTCAGGCTCCCCACAGAGAGCCAGACAGACCACATGGCCCAAGATGGCTGCTGACTTGCAGACCAGAGATCAGAGGTCTGCTCAGTTCAGCATCCCAAGGAAAAAGAGACTGCCTTCCCCTTGCAGGGAAGTTTTGTTAGACCCTTGTCTCCTCCCACTTTACCTCACTGTTTCCACCTGTTTTGTCCTGGTCTGCACAGGTCACACAGGTGGACCCTGAGATGCCCAGGTGCATCCTGGGAGCCCTCTGGGAAGGCATTCTGGGAAATATCCAGGAGTCACTTGGAGATTCCCAAACCCCTCAGTTGGCTTTGCCAGCAGGGTCATTAGCATAACTATGGCTGTGAAGTAGTAGGCCATTGAGACTGGCTTCCTGCTACAGGGAAAGGGAAGAACTCACACTTTTGAAATACAGAGGGAGGGGCAGTCTGCTATGGCATGCCAACCTTCCTCCAGGAGACAGTGCACTTGCTCACATAGCTCCATAGCATCATAACAATCGATGTCCTTGTCCGTTTCTGTGTAATATGTCAGTGGAATCATTATAGTGTTCTAGCTCATGTGTGAAAAGAAGAACAAAAAAGGGTCACCACAGCAACAATGACTACCATGTCCCTATCAATGGAGGTCAATGCAGACTCACTGCAGGAAGTGTGTGGAAAGGAAAAGTCCAGAAAAAAGGATGGAGGAAACTGCACCAAAAAGCAATCCACATGCCTTTGTATTGTAGTGGTGATGAAGTCAAGATGGAGCATGTTTGTCACATACAATGAGGCTTACTTCTTACTTTCAAGAAGGCATATATTATCAGATTGATCCCCTTTGAAAAGGCCTGTGCAACTGAGGGTTGGGATTCCCCTGCCGGGGCAGGGGTTTACCCACTTTCGGGGACCTCGATCCACCACCACCACCATGCTGGCCAGTGGGGGGAACCCTGCCCCGAAGAGCCCTGTGCACGCCAATGTGCCTGGTGCAAAGATATCACCCAGAGGTGACGTCATCGCGCAGGGCACATTGCGGGGGGGGGGGAGCACTCTAGCATTTGAGAAATACTCTATGGTTACCAAACTCCAGGGCATGGAGAGGGACCCCCCCCCCGTTGCTGGCAGCCAAGTAAGGTCTGGCAACCCTAGTGTAACTACAAAACAAAAAGGGCATAACTGAGTAGGAATTAACTCCTCCCAGACAAGCCCTGCATAAGGTAGAAGTACATGGGACCGTTAACGTTTTTTTAAAAAAAATCTTTGGTACCAGCACTCAGAAAGATCTTGGTGTATTGTGTATCGATATGGACTACTACTAAGGAGCACGTCGATATGGGCTACTACTAAGGAGCACATCTGCACTAGCAAGACCATGCGGCCTAGCGCACCTTCAGGAGGGAAAACAATAGCTGTGGAGGATCCTGAGGCAGACCAATTGGGTCGCCCGGATCCTAGAGCAGATCTATAGGGAAGACGGACACTGTAAAGAGCCTATCACGGGGAGTGGGGCGCGTGTGTGGGGGTGGTGTGCTGCACGGATATAAGCCGGCCTCGGGACTGGCTCGTTTGCCTTTGAGTTGAGCTGAAAATAAACCATGAGCTGAAATCACACATCTGAACCCAGTACTTTATATGGTGCTACTTAGAGAAGGCGCATTGAACTGAAGACCTGCTGCCTCCCTGATTGCTCCCATGCTGTCTTGGTCACATTCCCCCTCTTCTTTACAACCTCTTTTCTCTTCCTAAACAAGTCATCTGTGAACATGGAAAAGTCAATTACGCTCTGGGAACTGGGGTCATGGGAGGGGCCTGCCACTAGGCCCCTGCTCTGTACTGCCTTTTCTGTGTCGCAACCCGAAGGGCTGCCCAAAATGTGCGGTGTCTCTTTTTTATTGAGTGTTCTCTGTAGCTCAGGAGAAGAAAAAAAAAAGTCCGGAGAGTGAATGAGCACCCCTGCCATTCTTAAAAAGTGACTCCTCTCCTCATTTGACCTCTGTTAATTGTTGCCAGTGCCTCCATTTTAAGCATCAGCACCGCAGAAGGACCCTGCGTGTTCTCATTAGTGTTCCTTGTCTAGTTATTCAGCAACTCACACAGGAGCACTTTGCCCTTAATGCTCACTAATCCTGGCTGGCCAATTTGTGGTCTGTTTTTAATCGGGATGCTAGTTTGTGGGATGCTGCAGGGGGATTTCCTACCAGGCCTTGTTTATTTTTCTGATCTAGCTGGGCAAAATATCAACAGGGCTTTCAGTCACGGAATACAGGTGTGAGTGATGTGCGTGCTAATGACAATATGATGTGTTGTCCCGTCAGACGACATCAGCTGCCTGCCTGTTTATCCCTCTGTAATTGGATACAGTCCCACGATGCTGATAATTGCTACCGATAAGCATGAAAGAGGGCCTTCACGCAGCCACAAGACTGGCACACACGACAGAGAAAAATAAGGACTCATTTGACATTGCATTTAGGGAGCTAGCGACAGAAACACAACCTCTTCTCCCAGTTTCCTTCATCTAAAACCCTGTGGATGGGGAAGGACTGTAAGCCAGTGGTACAGTGTATGCTTTACAGGGAAGCTTCAGTTCCAACTAGCGAAGGCCCGACTTCTTATTGGAATATTTGGTTAATATAAGCAGAGTTTGCCCAGTCATAGAACCATGATATTGCGAGCAGTAAAATAAATCTCCCAAGAAGTATATTGCAAAAGTAAAACCTATATCTATTCAAGCCTAATCTAAAGAGTACTTTCTCAATCAAAAATGGCCAGGTTATCTGGCATCATGTGCGTGGGAGTATGAGGGCATTGTTTCGGCAGGAGAGACCTGTAGACACGTGTGACTCCACGAAAAGATGTGGAAGCAAGGGGCAGAACAGAATGCACACACAGAGAAAGGAGGGGTCAGAAGGCAGCTCCCAGGTTAAGACAGAGACATCCTAGCCCAGTAGATAATAGTTATACACACCCAGGTTGCGGTCACACTGGCAGCTTGGCACGGAATGGTGGCATCTCAAACTGTAGTGGTTCAAAGTGTAGCAGAGCTTTCCATCCAGACCACATACCCTGTGGTGGGTTACCTGCGTGGCTTTCCCATGCTTATATTAACCAAATATTCCAATAAAAAGTCTGTCCTTCGCTAGTTGGACCTGAAGCTTCCCTGTAAAGCATACATTGTACCACTGGCTTACAGTCCTTCCCCATCCACGTTAGTGTTGTGCTTCAACCATGGCATGAGCTGTAAGGGTGGGTTTTATTTCAATGCAAGCGGATGGGCAGCAACTAAAAAAAACAAACACCCAGTCGTGGAAACGGATCTGCAACTTCAGACGTCCCTTCTGGGTTCTTTTTGCTGCAGGAGAGTTCAGACATCGAAAACCCCGAACAACCTGTTAATACCAGACTTTCCCCGGTATTTGTTTATTCCATTTCCATTGTGGAACAGCACAGGCTGCTGATGCCTGTACTATGGGAGACAGATGTTCTTGTATGGAGGGGCCCATTCATTCCGCTTAGGTAATGCTACTATAGTGCCACAAACTCTGTCGGTGACCGCAGCCCTAGAGCGATATAGCACCCCCCCAATGTCCAGGCACACTAAGTCACTCACCTGAACGATTTCGAGAGGGGAGAGAGCTCAGTGGGCATTGGAGTCCATGGCTTTCACCCTCCAGACAACCATTTCCTCCAGGTGAATTGATCTCTGTAGTCTGGAAACCCATTGTATTTCTGTGAGAACTCCAGGTACCACCAGGAGGCTGGCAACCCCCAGGGTCAAACCATTTGATTGTGTTCCTTATTTTATTACATTTGCATCCTGCCTTTCTTCCGTCTTGGAACTCAAGGTGGACGACATAGGGATCCCAGGAGGTCTCCCATCTAGACTAAACCAGGGGCGTCAAACTCATTTGTTACGAGGGCCAGATCTGACATAAATGTGCCTATGTTGGGCTGGGCTGTGTGTGCCACAAAATGTAATGCCAGGTACCAGAGATAGAAACTGTATAAAGGACAGCAGCTAGTAAACTCTGAATTGTTGTATCCTCGCTGCAAAGCCCCCTGGGCTGGGAAGGGAGTGCAAAGAAAACCCACATGGGTGGACTGGAGAGCCAGCGGTGCAGCACTGGGCAGATGCTCCCATGCTGCTCGACTGCTGCAGATGAGGCTGTTCCACCATGCTAAAGCCTCATTCGGAGTGGCTCCGCCGACTTCCCGCCTGAGTAGTCTACTGTCCCCTCCCTTGTATGAGTTGCTTGCGGGCTGCATAAGAGCCTTGGCCGGGCTGGTTCCGGCCCCCAGGCCTTACATTTGACACCCCTGGCCTAAACCATTAGTGGCCTAGTTTTGGGAAGGTTGCTGCATCCTGTGCCCTCACGCCCACGAAGCAGAAGACGAAGTGGACTGCAGTAGGAAATGCCACCGTGAGGATCAGCTCCACTATGCTGAGTCACAAGCAAAATGTACTTTTGCAGCCCTGGAACTGAGATGAGTCAGGCGATCCCAGGAGAACTGGAAGCAAAGGAACGAAGCAATGATCTGATGAATTACAACCACCGCAACTTTATGGGAAGAAAGTGAACCTCATAAAAGAGTATTTATTGATTTAGGCAAGTTACATAATGGGGATTTGCACGGCTCAGAGTCTGACATCCTTTCAGAATGCTTTTTGACTGCTTCGATTCCCCCCTCCCCTCCACATACCATCACTTTGGGGGGGGAGGTTTCTCCCCTGCCAGTAAAAAAATGGGGACAAGGTGTCCCCTTTGACCACTAAAAAGGCTATGCTGGGGTACATGTGACCTACATGGAGAAACGACACGTGTGTCAGGGGTGCTGTCACACATGCTAAACAACACAGTTTCAATCCACTTCAGCACTCATTTGCAAGTGGATTTTGCTATTTCGCACAGTAAAACCCAGCTGCATTGAAACTGGATTGAAAGTGTGTTCTTTAGTGTGTGTGAAAGCACCATGAAAAATCAAACTAGAACTATGTCAGTTCATGTCCAGTCATTTTCCAAAGCTGTTCCTGAGCTAGCGGGTGGCTATGGTGGGGCTCCGCCCGCTTCCTTAAAGGGCCAGCCCCATAAGATTTTCTTCTGAATTTTAATTTTTTTTTTAAAAAAAAATCTCCAGTAATTAAGACCGTTTTTGTTCATTGTCTTTTTCTCTATATGGTTTAGAATGGTTCAAGGCACCGTATCCTAATGTATTGCTATAAAATAGGAGATGTACACAGTGCTTCTGAAGCAACAGTAAGTAGCTTCTGGTTCCTAGCCCTAGTTCCCATCAGCCCCACCAGAAAAAAATATAAGGGCTGCCACAAAATGGTTTTCACAAGAGGCAGAGCCAGCCACAAAATGGCTGCTACCACTTCATTTCAGTCACACAGTGAAGATCCTTGTGCTCTGGTGGCAGCTGCTTAGCCAATCAAATCTCCAATCTGCTCAGCCACTCTGCATAGCCAATCAAATCTCCAATCTGCTCAGCCAATCTGCATAGCCAATCAAATCTCCAGTCTGCTTAGCCACTCTGCATAGCCAATCAAATCTCCAATGGCCAGTCAGAAGACTCACTGGGAAGAAGAAGAAGAAGAGGCAGAGGAGGAGGAGGAGGAGGAGGAGGTGATGATGATGATGATGATTGGATTTATACCCTGCTCTTCACTACCTGGCCACTTTGGATGGTGGACCCTATAGCATTCCACCCCACTGAAGTCCCTCCCTTCCCCAAACACCGCCCTCCTGAGGCTCCACCCCCAAAATGGCAATCCTATCTGGAAGCCTAGCATTATATTTCCTTTCTAGGAAATTTTTAAAAAGAGATCTGAATCCCTATGGCTTGCCATGATTCAGGATGCCCAGATTATCCTGCAGAAAGAGCCCAAATTGCAACAGGGTTTTATTTGTACAGAGCAAATTGGAATGCGAAAGCCAATATTTGGCATTGCCTTGGATATTCACTGAGACATAAATGTTGTCTTAGGCCCAGGACAGACTGGCAATTTGCCGCGGGATGGGACCCGGACTGACAACGACTCAATATCGGGGTAAATGGGATGTTCACACAGGCACATCTGCCTGGCGTCCCCCACCCGTAGCCTACCGGTGCTGTTGCGCTTCACTGCCGGATTAAAAAAACACCTGATAAAAGCCGGCGCAAATCTTGAAAGCCTGCGTTCGTCGCGCGTTTCTCCGCTTCCGGGGAGTCTGAATGCGCAGCCGAAAAGCCGGGAGCAACCCGCGTTGGGCATGAGGCAGCAGCGGTGTGATTGGCTGCGCTCTGCTCCACTGCCCAATGCGGTGCCGGCGTTGCAGGGCAAAAAAAAAAAATCGGCAAATGCGTAGGCGAGCGCTCAGCGCTCATGCGCACATACGCCCACAGCCGAAATAATGGGGGAACAGCGAATATAGCGCGCCTCTGGCACGGCAGTCTGAACGCTCCCGCGCGCCTCCGTCCCGTATCTCCCGGCAGAGGCCCTCGCTGTGTGGACGGGAAAACCCGGTATCGTTTACTCCGGGGTTTTTTTGCCGCGACTGGCTACCGGGGCAAATTGCCAGTCTGTCCTGGGCCTTAGAGCCAGTTTCTGTTTTTTGCATGTGCGTCTGTTTCTCCCTCTGTGAAAGAGAACTTATTTACTCTCCTATAATTAAGACTTTGCCATGGTTAGTGTTAAATAATAGCCAGGGTACAGCGTGATACCATTTTAAGCGAGGCAACTGTCCTCTGGCCTCTTTTTGTTCTGCATTCTAACATGTCTTTGAATCCCACTGAAAGTAAATCATGAAAAATCCGAAGTGGTTTCAAGAGAAATTGAGAGTTAGGGCAGCAGAAGCAGAAATCCAGGGAGTGCAAACTGTTCTGTACTTGGCCAAATCGGGCACTCTCCTTAGCCCTGGTACCCCCTTCCTCAAGACACTGTTGGCAGTCTGTTCTCAAAACCTACTGAAATGGCTGACAGCAGAGCTTTTCTTGTAGAAAAAGCCCAGCAGGAACTCATTAGCATATTAGGCCACACCCCTGGCAGCACAGCTCATTAGTATATTAGGCCACACCCCCATGTTACCAGAAGCGTGGTCATCCAGCCACACCCATCTTTTGCTTCTTATTCTGGTTATCTTGTTTGTTGTCAAAACCCAGGGCTTTTTTGTAGTAGGAACTCCTTTGCATGTTAGGCCACACACCCCTAATGTAGCCATTCCTAATGAGTTTCAGCTGTTGGGTGTGGCCAACTCGGGAGCCAGCCGGAACTCCGTTCTTGTGCGTTCCTGCCCCAAAATAGCCCTGGCTGGCAGGGACATTGTTTAGGCCAGGGGTCCCCAACACAATGCTTGCCTATGAGTACCATGTAGGGTTGCCAGGCCTGGGTTGGAAAATACCTGGGGACTTTGGGGATGGATCCAGGAGAGGCCGAAGTTTGGGGAGGGGCCTCAGTATGGTACCATGCCACAGAGTCCACCCTTCAAAGCAGCCATTTTCTCCAGGGGAGTTGATCTCTGTCAGCTGGAGATCCGATGTAAAAGCAGGGGATCCCCAGGCCCCACCTGGAGGCTGGCAACCCTAGTACCATATCACATGTCTTCACCTTTCCTGGTACCTGCCAAGTGTTTTTTTAAGAAAGTGGGAGGGGTGAGGCATGGCTTTTGCCCAGCAGGGCTTCTGATTGGCCACTGGAGATCTGATTGGCTGAGCAGATTAAAAACAGAAGAGAACATTCTTTTCCGCAGCAGATGCCACCACCATACAAGTCTCTTCATGGCATACCTGAAGGTAAGCTGTCATTTATTTATTTATCTTATGGCAACATTATGCACAGGAAACAAACAATAATATAAAAGACATAACCGCGTTATGCTGTGTGTATGCGAGAAAAGGTAAGCTGGGTGTATGTGAGAAAATGTTTTTCAAACAATACGCTCATTGTAAAAGGCATCCTTTTTTTTTTTTTTTGGTAAAACTCTCCTAAAAAGGAGAGAATTTTATTCTTTTTATAGGAAAAGGGTAGGGTAGACAGCTGGAGAAAGAAAAAAGAGATGGAGTGAAAATATTCTGTTAATAAGGGTTAGTTTTAGTTAGTACTATTTTTAGCATCCATCACGGTTAGAAGATCTTCTTTTTAACAAACCAAAGTCCAAAATAACTCTGTTAATATCGTTAGTAAAGTCCATTGGGGTTAGTTATTAAACAGCTCCTTCCAGATGTTACACGAACAGCCGCTGCTCAAAGTGTCTTCTTAAGTCTTTTCAACTAAAAGTTGAGTCCCTTTCATCTTGATGACTCCCGCTCCGTCACCTCTTCCCCCTGGGTCGCTGTCTTCTTCGCTGCTTGCATTCATCCCAGTTTTGAGTGCTGCCTCCATCCTGCTGGCGTGTCTCTTCAAAGGTTTTATTGCTTTAAAGATGAATTCCATCTTCTCTCGTTTCTTTTTTTCTTATATTTCCGACCATCAACTTTTACGGGCTCCATAATCACAGAAGAAATTAGATCTCTGATATATTTCTTGCTCAGCTCGACATCCCCTTCTTCTGGCAGAGTATTTTCTTTTATATAAGTGGAATAGGCTTTTAGAGCCATGTCCACCTCTTCTTTTATTTCATTCGCTTCACTGCCAGTTAGGGGTGCCAAGTCATTCGTCAAGATAAAACTGAGATCTTCTTTCTCTTCTTCTTTCTCGCCCAAAAGGGTTAACATCAGATTAGCCTTTCTTGATGTTTCCGAGATTTGCTTTTGCCGACAGAGAAGAGCACTTTCCACTTTAATCAAAGTTTCATTGATTTTCTGCATTTGCTCCAGCAGGGGCCGCAGTAGCTCCTCCTGTTGAATGACAGCAAGCTCTGGGGGGGGGTTACCCGGACCGGAAGTCCCTCCCCCTTCTCTTCCGGTTTGTGCAGGACAATTTTCGGCGTCGACATTTTCCCTTTTGTTTACTTTTTCAAAGTTCGTGCCGCATCCTCCAAGAGGCTGACAATGTCGCAATCGCCTGCCAAACCCCAACGGTATCTTCACCAACGCTTTTTTCTCTTTACCCCCCTCCTCGCCCCTTTATTATTCTCGCTTCTCAAAAGGGGGTGGGGACTCCTCCCTCCTCCCTATGTTTGCGGGGGGATTTATCTCGCTTCAAAGTTAGATCTTCAACTCACGATTCAATGCAATTCTTCTTTTTATTTTAACTCATGCCGCTTTCTTCACTCCTGGTGGAATTCAGGAGCGCTGCTAAGTCCCATTACGGGCACGACGCAGCGGGGCCGATTGGGGTGGGGAGAAAGCCTTAATTTCCCGGCTAACAGCCGGCAAAGAGGCTACTCCCCAAGCGCCCCCGGTTCGGAGCCTTTACCTAAGGCTCACTAGGGTCTTGCATAGATGCAAAGACCCCCCCAAACTGCGCGTGGGCTAACCACCTCCGGGAGCGTCCCGAAAGGTGGCCGCCATTCGCAACGCTGAAACCGAAACTGCCATTGTAAAAGGCATCCTGATAAACAGAGCTTCTGCCTGAAACATTGGAGATTTATGGTTAAGTTATAGTTACGCATAACCTCACTCCCCAATATTCTGTGGTCAGCTCCACCTCCTGCAGCAACCATTTTGTGGTTGCGCCCAGTGTTTCCTCTAAGCTGAGTTAGTGTGAGCTAGCTCGAAGTTTTTTAGCATCTGGCTTACACATTTGTGTCTTAGCTCAGAAAGGATGGATCCACAGCAAACTAATTTCTGCAGCAGCCAAATTGCTCACTCACAACTTTAATGCCAGTAGCTCACAAAGTAGAAGTTTTGCTCACAAGGCTCCACAAAGCTTAGAGGGAGCGTTGGTGGCGCCTTGCACCTTGCGACAGAATGTCACAGGTGCTCACAGGCTCAAAAAAGGTTGAAGACACCTGGACTAGATGCCCCCTGGTCTGATCCAGCAACACTCTCCTTATGTTCTTCAGTTAACCGCAACAAAATGCTCTTAGATGCATTTCTTATAAAGTCTTGGGTATATCCAGGAGTGAGCCATCTGAAACATTGCTAAGTGCCCCAGAGCTTAAATCCATGCTCTTTAGAATCTGTAATCTATCTGAGACAGCTGGTTCTCCATAGGCACCATCTCAAAGCAATACAGGGCTTCTGAATACCTGAAGCATATTATTTTTTAAAAAGAACTACATGCCACACTAAAGTCATGCAGTAACTAAGCCTATTAAAATAAAACCAGTGATCAGTATTTCAAAGCAACAGGCAGTAATATAGAATCAGTGCAGAAACAGGCCTAAGAGCAGGGTTGCCAAGCTCCAGGTGGTACCTGGAGATGTCCTGATTTCTAGACAACAGAGATCCATTCCGCTGGATAAAATGACTATATTTGAGGGTGGATTCTGTGGCATTATACTCCCTGAGGTCCCTCCCCTCCCAAACTCCACCCTCCCAAGGCTCCACCCCCAAATTCCCAGGAATTTCCCAACCCATAGTTGGCAACCCTACTTAAAAGCTAGTAGCATAAAAGCAAAGAGAGAATAGACCAAGAAGAAAACATTCTATCATAAATTTGTGGTTTTTGTTAGGGATATGTGGCATATTCACTGGTTTTTGTGTTTCAGACCAAAATATGTGATGCGGGGGGACAGGAGAGTAGAAAACTTGAAATATTTCTTTGAAAACACTGGGTTGGATCCAGGCGGCATTTTGGTTGAATCTCACCATGTTCTCAGGGCCAGCCTCAGGTGTCTGGGTGCCCTAGGCAGGACAGCTTGGGGTGCGCACCCCGCCGGGATGCCAACCTGGAGCCTGGAGACCAAGGGGGGCAGCAGAGCGCCAGCTTTCCTGGGCGCTCTGCAGCTGCGGGGGCCCCAGGAAAGCCAGGGAAGGGGCGGGAGTTCTAGCCCCCACCCCTTCCCTCCCAGCACCAGCTTTCCCTCCCAGCCCTTCCCTTTGAGTCCCAGTGGGCGCTCAAAGGCAAGCCAGCACTCAGCTCAAATGGAAGAGGCGGGGGTTTAAACCCCCACCTCTTCCATTTGAGCCAAGTGCTGGCTTGCTTTTGAGTGCCCATTGGAGCATTCTTTGGTGCCGGCCACTGCCCCCCACCTTCTATCCCCCCCAGGGGGAGGGCGGGCAAGCTCTGCCGCCACTTCCTGAGCCCCGCCAGGCGCTCTTCGCTGGTGGCGGTGGCAGGGAGGTGGCAGCAGTGGCAGGGGGCTTTTCGGGGGTGGGGGGCCGTTTGGCGACCCTGTGGGCCCAGCGCCCTAGGCGAGTGCCTAGCTCGCCTAGTGGGCGAGCCGGCCATGCCTGTTCTTCTCCTTACAACAGCACCCATCCCACCGGGCTGTTGTCCATGCTGGTCCCATAATTCCCAGTGTTAAATGGTGGGTTTAACATGGCAGAGGCGAAGGCAGAGTGATTCCAACAAGCAGCAGTTTATTGCATCTCAACAGGAATGCTTTACATGGGTCAACTGCCCTAACTATATACACCTAAGCCACTCCCAGCCCCCATGCGATTGGTGAGTTCAAATGGCCTCCAGGCTCCAGATAGGCTGGCTTCCCTCAGGGGCCAATCTGCAGCTGGATTCCAGGATCCTGCCTGCCTTTGTCCTGGGGCTTCCAGCTCCAACAAGGGGGTCTGCCCAGACAAGCCCAGACATGCCTCCCCACTCTCCATCTAGGTGGCCTGCCAGACAAGTCCAGGCATGCCTCCTTATGCTGGCTACTAGAAAGTCCCTTCAGCTGAAACATTATAGACATTCTACTTCGAACAGCTATGTAGTCAACACAAGATGAAAAGAGATTCTTGAATTCATGATTATAGGTCCTTCTTTTGGAAAAGCACCAGTGATATGCGGGAACCGTTTAGCTAGCAAACGCATCAAGCTTTGTTGGAACCTGCCTCCTTCATTCTACATTAATGGGACTTACCTTTTGTGAAGAACTTAATAAGGATTCCTTTTGAACTCTTTCCTGTTCCAGAAATGTTTAACATAACTCATACGTTTCATTGTATTATTGATATTTGTATATGGATTCCTTTGTTTAGTATGCGGGATTCCTTTACTTTATGATATTTTCTCAATATAAATGTCTATATTCTATTAGTATTTATGCGTGATTCATATTCCATACACCGTTTTTGGTTTGGTTTTGTCTACTAGCACCAGCAGCAGTTAAGCCTGAGTGGAAGATTGCACATGTCCAGACATAACACCCAGCATAGCCTTTTCGGGTGGTCTTAGGGACCCCTTCTTCCTTTTCCATTACTGGGAAAGCTGGACCATTTCTGCAGTAGTGAAATTCCCCACACTGGTGGTTTTAAAACTGTGCTTTGTGTGAAATTTTCTGCAGTAGATTTTCCCTCAGCAGGTGCAAAACTGAAGTTTTCTCCATCTTACCCAGAGTTTTGGAAGTTGCCAGGGGTCATTTCGAGCAGGAACGCGCAGGAACGGCGTTCCAGGAGTAACAAACCTGGCCCAGCCGTCCGACTTCCTGCTAAGGCTCCCAGCCTTCAAGCATTTGTTTCTGTCAGTAAAATGTCAGGGGAAAGAGCATGTCAGGCCTGACAGCAGCCACCATGCAACTTGCATAACTCATGCAGTTGCTCAGGGCTATTTTTGGGCAGGAACGCACAGGAACGGAGTTCCGGCTGGCTCCTGAGTTGGCCACACCCAGCAGGAACTCATTAGCATAACAGGCCACATCCAACAGCAGAAACTCATTAAGATTGGCTACATTAGGGGTGTGTGGCCTAACATGCAAAGGAGTTCCTGCAACAAAAGAAGCCCTGGGTTTTGACAACAAACAAGGTAAACAGAATAAGAAGCCAAAGGTGGGTGTGGCTGGATGACCACACTTCTGGTAACATGGGGTGTGGCCTAATATGCTAATGAGTTCCTGCTGGGCTTTTTCTACAAAAAGAGCCTTGCTACTGCTCAACAGCTGCTGTCCCATGAAGTATTGTGTAGTGGTTAGTGTTCCAAACAAGGATTTGGGAGACCCAGGTTTGAACCTGAGTTGGGAAATACTTGGAGGTTTTTGGGATGGAGCCTGAGTTGCCTTCTGACTCACTTCCGATGATGTCAGGGGGTGCTAATGAGTTAGGCTAATAAGCCCCTGCACCTCTTTTTCTATGAAATGACCCCTGGAAGTCGCTAAAACTGGGGATTCTGAAAATGCGGGGTAAGGAGGAGAAAATGTTGGGTTTGCGCCCGGTGAGGAAAGATCTGCTGTGGAAGATTTCATAGAGCACGCAGTTTTAAAAATGTTGATGCAGGGAATTTCACTACTGCAGAAATGGTTCTTGTGGGATCTAATCCACTGTGTATATTTTTACCTCTTCAAGACCTGTTCGATGCCATTGTTTTCCTTGGCAGTGACCATTGCTGCAGAATAATTTTCTCTTCTCCATTATTGTTCCTTTTTCATTCTGGGATCAATCACCTGAGTGACCTCCGCCAACTGGAAATCATATAAGCCGTTTGCACATATTGCAGTGAATGCATGTGCCAGCATATATCTGTTTCTAAGAAAGCACCAACATGTGTTCACTTTAAAATACAACTGGGGACCATTATCTGGATAAATATGGGGTTTGAATTTTGCATGCAGCTGTATCTGCATTGAATGCAATGTAATGTAAGAATTACTCAATGTACATATGAAGAAAAATCGAATGCACAGGGTACTTGGGTTGTATATAGGTTCACTATAACATACGCGGTGCTCTAACAAATGCACATTTCTGTGTTGCCAGTCTGGTTTGGCTGCATGAGGATATCTCTGAGACCAAATGGAGCTCACGGAGGATGCATTTATTTGTTTGAAATATTTATATGAGAGGACGAGAAGGCAAAGCAAATGAACAGATTTTGCAAAGAGTGCCAAAAATTGCCTGGAAAAAAGGATCGCTGCTGAAAATGCTCTTCGGATATTATGAATAAATTTACCCCTGCCATGTAAGTGTATTTGTTACCGCTGTTCTGAGCCCCATAAATTTAACTTTTCAGGGGGACATTTCTTACAAAACATTTTGTGCTCAGCTACAGATAACTTGAGTGCAAAATATACACAGCCCTTCATCAGCGGCGAATGGCGCACTCTAATTTAAACCCCTGCTTTTCTCAGCAGAGTAGCAGAAAGAGGGGCTTTCTTACTGCTGAGCGCTGCTTCTGTAAATTTTTCCAAGGAAAGTAGCAGGTCGGATGTGCCAAACCAATGTGATCACAAAACACTTGTGTTTTCTATTCAGATAACTGTATCCCGAGTACAAAACGAAACAAATCGGGGAATGGTTCTCTTGTTCTATTTCTGTCCTATCCACATATGGCCGGCAATATCCTTACACTAAACAGGATATTTGGGGGGGTTGGGGGTGGTATGCTACAGAACTGGCCAGGCTTGCAAAAGAATGCGATTGGGAATTTAAAATACACTTTTGCAATAATCAAAGCAAAAATATTTCTCAGCGCAGCTCAACTGCACGCTAATAACCTAAAACTCTGTACACCCGGATACCTACATCAAAGCACAGTTCCTTGTGAAAGTTCCGTCGTCTTTGCAAGCCCAGTCTGGTGAGCCCAAGGGGCTGTCATTCAGACTGCTCATATTTTATGCTCTGGGTTTTCATGAGCTTTTAATGTTTGGGGGTGGGGGGGATTGTACACTTTTATGTTCCTGGGTTTTTATGTGCTTCTGTGCTTTTGATCGGCTGGTTTTCGATGGCAGTTAATTTGAGCAGCGCTCTGTTGTTATCATTTTTATCTTGTTTTGTTTCTTGAGGTGCGTTGAGCCAAGTGTCTGAAGCAGCCCTGGATAAAGCAAAATAAGCAAAATAAGCATGTGCTTAGGGCATAGGGGGAAGGGAGGGCACCATAGAGATCTCCCCCCTAGCTGGCACTGCCACGCTCCATTTTAGTAGAATTTTCTTTTGTAATTGTCCTTATCTGCCATGTTTGACTTGAATCTGCATTGTCTCTAGGAAAGTCTTCTTGGGCATGGTGAACACTTATTGAGTCCTGATGTTTTGTCAGTTAAGCAACGGAAGGGCCGAGGGGAACCACAGTTGGGCTGTGTGTTCAGGGCATCGTTTGGCTATTAGACTATTCAAACATTATCTGGGGCAGGGGGTTATATCTTCAGTTTAATTGTGGGCCAAGTAAATGAGTAAAAGGTAAAGGTCGAAAGCCAGTCGAATCCGACTCTGGGGTGCGGTGCTCATATTCATTTCCAAGCCAAAGAGCCAGCGCTGTCCGAAGACTTCTCTGTGGTCATGTGGATGGCATGACTAAATACTGAAGCGCATGGAATGCTGTTACCTTCCCACCAAAGTGGTACCTATTAATCTACTTGTGATTTCTTGCTTTTGAACTGCTAGGTTGACAGGAGCTGGGGCTGGAGACAGGAGCTCGCTCTGTCATGTGGCACTAGGGTCTCGAACTGCCAAACTACAGACCTTCCGGTCTGCAGCTCAGCGTCTTAACCTCTGAGCCACCGTGGCCCCTCTAAGTAATTGAGAGCAAGGGCTAAATCCCCTTCTCTCTTCTTTTCAAGCTTAACAGCTGAACAAGACCTAAGAAAAAACATGTCTGTCATTTAAAAAGTAAATACAATTTAAGTGTTAGGGGACATTTAACACAGAACATCCTGATGTCCATAGTTTCACTCGTACATGGCAGTGCCCTTGAATTATTTTATTTATTTATTGTATTTATATCCTGCCCTGTTCCACGACGGGCTCAGGGCGGCTCACAACAAAAATTAAAACAATAAATACATGATTAAAAACAACTTAATTAAAACAAGATGGCAGCAAGAAACATAACATTGGTCCAGAACAGCCCAATACGCTTCCCAAGAAACGTTAGCAGAATGGTAGGCATCTGGACAAGATCGCTGCAGACGGTGACTGCAGCCATGAAATTAAAAGACGCCTGCTCCTTGGGAGGAAAGCAATGGCAAACCTAAACAGCATGATAAAAAGCAGAGACATCACCTTGCTGACAAAAGTCCGCATGGTCAAAGCAATGGTATTCCCCGTAGTAATGTATGGCTGTGAGACTTGGACCGTAAGGAAGGCCGAGCGCTGAAGAGTAGATGCTTTTGAACTATGGTGCTGGAGAAGACTCTTGAGAGTCCCCTGGACTGCAAGGAGATCAAATCAGTCAATCCTAAAGGAAATCAACCCTGACTGCTTCCTGGAAGGCCAGATCCTGAAGCTGAAGCTCAAATACTCTGGCCACCAAATGAGAAGGGAGTTCTCACTGGCAATGCTCCCTCTAAGCTGTGGAGTCCTGTGAGCAAAAATTCTACTTTGTGAGCTACTGGCATGGAAGTTGTGAGCGAGCGATTTGGCTGCTGTATGAATTCGTTTGCTCTGGAGCCATCCTTCTTGAGCAAAGACAAAAATGGGTGAGTTGGAGGCTAAAAAACGGTGAGCTAGCTCCCACTAACTCAGCATAGAGGGAACACTACTCACTGGAGAAAGATTGGGAGGTCAAAGAGGAAGGGGACAGCAAAGGATGAGATGGTTAGACAGTGTTATCGAGGCAACGAACATGGAATTAAGCAAACTCCGGAGCACGATGGAAGACAGGAGTGGTCGTGAAGAGTCGGACTCGACTGTGCGACTGAACAACAACAAAGATGTCCGTAGGCCTACTATGGGCAGGGGAGGCTGAGCTGGTAAAAAAATCTGCCGCCTCAACCACAGGCCTGGCGGAACAGCTCCGCTTTGCAGGCCCTGTGGAATTGAAGCCTTTGTAGTGCATACCTTTATAGTACATACACCACTAATCACCATCATACTTGTAGGGTCGCCAGCCTTCACGTGGTGGTTCTGCTGTCTTACCAAACCCATGCTGGAACAGAAATTCCCCTCTGCGTTGCATGCCCCTTTCGCTTTGATTGATTGACGGATTTTATGGCAGTGTCCAGACTGCATGCTGCTTTCACTTCATTTGATCTCTCGGTTTTATGGTGGCTGTCTGCATAGATTTATGGCCATTTTATAGCCATTCAGGGCGGAGTCTGCCGTCAGTAGGGTGTTGGCCCGGGGTATTTGAATGTGGTTTTGAGCTGCATCTTTTTCTGTTCCAGTGTGGGCTTGGTAAAAGAGTGTAGCAAATGCTAGTTGCATATTGGGCCTAACAGGCAGGTTAAGGGGGAAACTGTCTCATAGGGTGATTCCGCACTAGACCTTAAATCTTGATTCAACCATGTCCCTGAACTTACATTCTACACTACATTCAAATTCACCCCTGTAATTATCTCGGGGTATTTTTTGTTTCCATATTACAGTGAGGTCACCCCGGTTTCACCCCACACTTGTCCCGGGATAAACGGATGCTGTTATAACCAGGGATAAGTGCAAGGTATTGTGTAGCGAGATGAACTCTGATAAAACCAGGGATGAGATCCAAGTGCGGAAAGGACCATAGTCTGTCTTCAGGCAGAAACAGACTGTTTCCCTGTGTTTTTGCAGGAAGGATACACACTGGTTGTTAATTTCTAGAACGTGGTCTTCCTGGGCCGTGGAAAAGCTAACGGGCAGACTGAGGTCTCTGTGTTATTACCTCCAGTAAGATCTAATTAAGGTCTGAGAAACCTGAGGGAACCTTGTTAACTCTACATCTCACACAGTAGATTGACAGTTTGTCTCTCTCTCTCTTTCTCTCTCTCTCCCCCTTTCTGAAACAATATAGTCTAACGTGAAATTGTTTCTCCAGTCTAAGAGGTACACGTGATTACAAAGGTAGATACTGTAATCTTTCCCCTTCCACAGAAATAGATAAAACTCTTGTTTTTGTTACCTCTGGTCTCCTCGTTGGTTCTCATGGGCGAGCAAGGTTATGCCAACAGGGGCAAGAGCAGGAAGATTGCTATGAAAATCTGTGGCTTTCAGTGGAAAGCAGGAAAGGTTGCAAGCTGAAGGCAGGAGAATTGAAAATGCTGTGTGACTTGCTTCCCAATGCACAACTTTTCAGAGAGCCCTTTCGAAGTACATGTGAAGGAAACCACACGCACATCACGCTTGGCAAATAAGCTCTGTGAAGAATTGGTTTTCTTCTGAGCCTCAAAGTCAGTCAACGTTCAGGAAGAGCCCAGTGGCATTTTGATCCTCAAAGTCCCGTGTTGTCAAGCCACATTAAGATGAATGGAGTTTGGACCGGCATTTCTCCCAGATGATGGCTTTTGAAAGGCGCTTTGCTTACTTCTGTAACCAAGGCACACCCTGGCTGCAGTCACACTGGGAGCTTGGCACGATATGGCGGTGCCTCGAATTGCACTGGCTTAAAATGTTGTGGGGCATACCAACCAGACAGCACACCCTGCTGCAGGAGACCTGTGTGGCCATCCCGTGGTCAAGCATCCACAATAGTGTTACACGTCAGGCATGGGACCTGCTGTGCAGTTGGGATTTTTTAACAAAATCACCACTGTGCATGCTCATAAGTCCATAACTAAACAACCACTTCTGGAGGGAGGAGGAGGAGGAAGAGGAGGAGGAGGAGAAGATTGGATTTATACCCCACCCTTCACTATCTGAAGGCATCTCAGAGCGGCTTACAATCTCCTTCCCCTCCCCACAACAGACACCCTATGAGGTAGGTGGGGCTGAGAGAGCTCTCCAGAGAACTGACCTTGAGAGAACAGATCTGAAAGAACTTGTGACTGACCCAAGGTCACGCCAGCAGCTGCAGGTGGAGGAGTGGGGAATCAAACCCGCTTCTCCCAGATTAGAGTCTGTGCTCCTAACCACTACATCAAACTGGCTCTGCACCAAACTGGCTCTCTTAGCTAGCTCCACAACCCATGAATGAGACAGAAGTGCCTGTTCACACTTCCCTTCTGGGTTCTTTTTGTGCCAGGAAAGTTCAGATGTCGGACAGAATGGAGTGGAAGCGCTACCATCTCTTACTACTGGACTTTCCCCAGTGTCTGATTACTCTGGTTCTAACGCAGAGCAGGATTTTCTGCTGACAACTGGACCGTGGCAGGCAGACATCATCTGACCAAGCCTTTTAAATCCGCACAGGTAACGTTGGTATGTCGCAAGAAACTGCTGATGTGACTGCAGCCCTTGAGGTAGCCTGTTGCAGCTAGATTGCCCCCTTCCCCTCTGTCCCCATACCACGTCACGTTCCCCCTTTCTCCTTGTGATGTGCAGTTATATAGAAATGTGGCATGACGTTTTTACATGGCATAGTTCTTACTCACATTCCTCATTATTTTTTAAATTCAGGGAGCCTTTAAATAAGTTAGGGGGCACCTCAGACTCCCCCCCAAGGGAGCACCACAAATAAAATAAAAAATTGGAAATCAGGGGGCCTGAGCTGGATGGGAAGTCAGGGGGCTTGGCAGTAAGTCGGGGGGCCAGGCCCCGAGATGCCCCACTGTAACTAAGGGTCTGGGGAACATACAGAATCTTCAAAAAAGTATATGAAGAAGGGGAGAAGAACTCACAACTTTACTTATGTTTAACACTTTGCAAAGGGGGCGGGTGGATGTGCAATCCAGGGCTGGGAGAACTGTATCTTTGAAGAAAACTTTTAAAATAGCAGGATTATTTAAAAAAACTATATATGTAAGGAAAGTTGTGTTATTCGGCAAAGATGATGACACAGTTACTGTCCAATGAGTACCCATGATACATGCTCAGTATAGAACTTTCTTACATAAGGTTTGGAAATGGTCTTTGCTGGATAAGGGTCCATCTTCTCCAACTGCAGCCCCACAGATGCGTTCCGGAACCTCATAAGAAGAGCGCACAGGATGGTGACTGGAATCCCTGTGTCCCGGCTCGCAGCTGGCGCCCGCGGCTCGGAGCCGCGGAAGGCACTCCGGCCAGGACTCGGGCCACCGGGGGACGCGGCGACCAGAGCCGCAGTGCCCCGCAAGCACGCCGCAGCAATGGAGGCTGCCCCCGCCCTCCCGTTGCCCTGTGCGGGGCCGTCGGCAGCCGGCTCGCCCAGGCGCCCCGCCCGAGAGGTGACGGGACGCCTGCAGGGACAGGGAGACGGGCATGCCGACTCTCCCTGGGAGAATGACAGGCAGCCCCGACAGAAGCCCCGACCAGGGAGGAAGGGGCGGGCCGTGGCAGCACGCTAGCGGCCAGGGAGACGCCGGCAGACAAGCTGCCCAACAACCACCCACCCACGCAGGCTCAGCCGCCCAAGGCCCGAGGTTGGGCACAGGCCAGGGCGAGAGACCCACGAGGGGAAGCATCTGGGGCGGCAACAGATGCCGGGCGGCACCCATCTCCAGCAAAGGAAACCCCAGCAGTATGGGGCCAGGGTCCACACGGGGACAACCCCAAAGCCTCTGCCACTTTTCCCCAGGGCTGGGTCCCCTAGAGAAATCCTTACCTTGGATTCAGGCACGACAGGACGCACACGAAGAAAACCCATGCTCACAGCCAGCCCCCAGTCCTGAGAACTGGAAAGGGCGGAGTCTTCAGCCAGCCTTAAAAGGAGAAACACTCTGGCCAATGGAGGAGACGATGCAAGGAGACGAACAGGGCTGGAAACCAATGGAGCAACGGTCAAGGGGGAGGGCGGGGTCAGGTGTTGGTGGAAGGGAATAAAAGAGTGGTGGATGCAGGAGCCGGGGAGGAGAGCAAGAGCTTGAAGGCACAGCCTGCCGACCAAGAGAGAGAAGGAGGCTTTCCTATGTTAAGCTCCAAGGAAGTAGGCTACTGGGGTGAAGCAAACCCCAGGCCCTTCCGCTATCTGAGGCTCCAGGCAAGACCCCTCGGTGTTCCCCTTCGACCAACCCGACCAGGCTCACCCCCCCACGCCCCCAGGCTGGACAGGGGGCGTGACACCCTGTTGTTTGACCGCAACGTCTGGAGTCAGAGATATATTGCTTTGGTGCTCAGAAGTTCCATTCAGCCATCAAGGGCAACAGATCTGATCAACGAACGCCTGTCCTCATATACGTCTATCATACCCTTTCCCCAAATCTCAAAGCGTATTATCACATTTTAAAACTGAACAACTTTGAAGCGTATTGTAAACAAATAGCTGTTTTTTGATGTACGAAAGGACCATAAATCCTCAATTATATGATAAGAATTGCCGCTGTCTCATCCCCGTTTTGGCTTAATCACTAAATGCTCATTTGCTGGGACTGAGAATTCTCTAGAAACATTAAATTCAAATCTGATTGCATTAAACTGGGAGGTCCTGGTGGTCAGTCATACTGTTAAAGAATGAAAAAGCATGTAAGAAAGTGTAAGGTGATCATGAACGACGTTATCACAGACAGAAAAATGGCTGTTCCTCTCATCTTGATTGCTTTTCCTGATGTTAATCCACAATAATGTTACCCATTAGCCAGTAAAAGCAGTATATAGCAGGTAGAAGAAGAAGAAGAATTTATACCCTGCCCTTCACTACCTGAAGGAGTCTCAGAGTGGCTTCCAATCTCCTTTCCCTTCCCCTCCCCACAACGGACACCCTGTGAAGTAGGTGGGGCTGAGAGAGCTCT
The DNA here is from genome assembly GCA_029375565.1 of Gekko gecko. NCBI lineage: Eukaryota > Metazoa > Chordata > Lepidosauria > Squamata > Gekkonidae > Gekko > Gekko gecko. Next base: position 168,780,850 of record JAPDNY010000004.1, on the reverse strand, counting down.
TTCAAGGACTGCTCTTGAGAGAACAGCTCTGAGAGAACTTGTGACTGACCTAAGGTCACACCAGCAGCTGCATGTGGAGGAGTGGGGAATCAAGCCCGGTTCTCCCAGATTAGAGTCCGCACTCCTAACCACTACACCAAACTGGCTCTGAATAGTAAACTGAATAGATTTGGATTGAATGACTATGCCTTGATTTTTAAATTTTTGGTTCAATGTCACAGGTGGATAAAGTGAGGGTGGGTCCAGCCGCCTGTCACGTGGCCTCCTTCCTCCCTCCTCTCACTTCCTGAACTGTACATTTAGGCTCCCACCAACTAACTTACATCCAGTAGTCCTTCAGAGATCATTGGACTGCCACCGCCAGGGAAGACACAAAGGAGCAAGCCAAGTCCACCTGGCAGGGTTGCCAACCTCCAGGTGGTAGCTGGAGATCTCTGGCTCTTACAACTGATCTCCAGGCAGCAGAGGTCAGTTCACCTGGAGAAAACGGCCACTTTGGAAGGTCAACTTTATGGCATTATATCCCACTGAGGTCCCTCCCCTCCCCAAACCTTCCTCAGGCTCCACCCCCAAAATATCCAGGTATTTCCCAACCTGGAGCGGGCAACCCTACCACCTGGATGTGTGTCTGCCTCCGTGTTTTCCTCCATTTCAGTAGTACGAAGTGCTCATTCTGAATAGGTATTCTGGCCCTGGGGGGAGGGCAATGTGGTATCTTATGGCCTTTCATAATACTTTGTGGCGGAATTCCTCCTTCCTTTAATGGTCAAGTCATTTGACCTGTGATCTAAAGTCAGGCCACACAAAATTATTTCTTTTTTTTTGTTGTAAAACTCTCTTAAAGAAGAGAGAATTTTATTCTTTTTATAAGAAAAGGGAAGGGTAGACAGATGGAGAAAGAAAAGGGTGGAGTGAAATTTTTTTCTGTTAGTGAGGGTTAGTTTAGGTTAATAACCAATACCAAGTTTTGGCATCAATCATGGTTAGAAGATCTTCTTTTTAACTAATTCAAAGTCCAAAGTCACTCTGTTAATACAGTTAGTAAAGTCCATTGGGGTTAGTAATTAAACAGCTCCTTCCAGATGCAACACGAACAGTCCTCAAAGTATCTTCTTCTTAATTTTCTTCCAGTTATGGATTAAGTCCATTTTAACTTTGAAGTCTTCCGTTCCATCACCTTCCCCTAGACTGCTGTCTTCTGCACTTATCCCAATTTTAGGTGCTGCATCCTTCCTGCTGGTGTGTCTCTTCAGGCGTTTCCGTGTTTTAAAAATGGAATCCATCTTCTTTCTTTTCTTTTTTTTCTTAATCATCTGGCCTTCAGGCTTCCAGGGCTCCACAAACTCTTCAGATGAAATTAGATCTCTCGTCTGTCGCCTGCTATGTTCGACATCCCCTTCTACTGGCAGAGTACTTCTTTTATAAAGGCGGAGTAGGCTTTGGGAGCCTTTTCCCCCTCTTCTTTTAACTTTATCGCTTCACTGCCAGTTAGGGGTGCCAAGACATTTGTCAAGGTAAATCCGAGATCTTCTTTCACTTCCTCTTTAGCGCCCTGGAAACCTGGAATCAAATTCGATTTCTGTTCAATCTCCTTCATCCTACTAGTTGTTTCCAGTATCTGTTTCTGTCGGCTGATGAGAACACTTTCCATTTTGAACAATGTTTGATTGATCTTCTGCAATTGATCCAGCAGGGGGCACAGCATCTCCTTTTTCTGTTGATTGACAGCAAGCTCTTGGGGGGGCTGTCTGGACCGGAAGTCCCTCCTCTCTTCTCTTCCTGTAGCAGCAGGGCTTTTTCCATTATCGACATTTTGTTTTTTTGTTTACTTTTAAAAAGTTCGTGCCGCATCCCCCAGGAAGCTAAGATGATCACATTCTTCTATGCAGCCCCAACGGTACTTTCACCAACAGTTTGTTTTCTTTCTGTCCCCCTTCGCGCTCCCTTTGTATGACTTGCTTCTCGAGGGGGTGGGAACTCCTCCTCCTCCCAACGCTTATCCGCATATAGGGGGCTCCGATTTACGCTTCAAGATAGATCTTCAACTCACGATTCGATGCTACTTCTTCTTTTTATGTTGAACCATAGCGCTGTTTTCACTCCTGGAATTCGGTGGCGCCGCTAAGTCCCATTACGGGCACGCCGCAGCGGGGCCGATTGGGGCAGGGGAAAGCCTCAATTTCCCGGCTGTCTGCCGGTAAAGAGGCTACTCCCCAAGCGCCCCCGGTTCGGAGCCTTAACCTAAGGCTCACTAGGGTCTTTCGCATAAGCGAAGACCCCCCTAACTGCGCGTGGGCTAACCGCCTCCGGGAGCGTCCCGAGAAGCGGCCGCCATTCGCGACGCCGAAACCGAAAAACCACACAAAATTATTTCTACGTACCTCATTGCAGTGGGTTAAGCTGTTTCCTAGATGCACCTTTTAAAACTGCAGCTGGCGGCTCACCTGATTCAGTGTTCTTCCTCCTTTCTATAAGTCCACGAGCTTTGAAACAGACACAAACTTCTCTCTGGCATCTAGATTTGAGTCCAGTAGGACCTTGGAGGGGACACAGAATGTGAGGGGTTGACACTTTTGAGAGTCAAATCAGAAGAAGGGAGTTTTGACTCTCGAAAGCTTTATACCCCCAAATTCTTGCTGGTCTCTTAAGGTGCTACTGGATGCAAATTTTGGTGCTCTACTGCAGACCAACATGTCTACCCTTCGTAGGGCTGTCAGGTCCCCTCATTGCTCTGGCGTGGGAATTGGGGGGGCATTCCAGGGGTGGTTGTGGATGCCCAGAGCCCTGCCCCCAACCCCCCCCCCAAGAGCGACCACCCACCCACCCGGCCACTCCTCTCCCTCCCCAGCTGCCCAGTTTAAAGGGCTTCAGCTGATCGGCGGGGACCATGTGGGCTGCCAATCAGCTGGAGGGCCCTTTAAACCTAGCAGTCAAGGGCCGCACACTCGGCTCACAAAAAGACCCTTTAAACCAGGCGTGTTGAACTCATTTGTTATGAGGGCCAGATCTGACATAAATGAGACCTTGCTGGGCCGGGCCACGTGTGTCATGAAATGTAATGCCAGGCAGCGGAGATATAAACTTTATAAAGAATACAAACACAAAGGGTTTTTTTTTACTTAAAATAAAATCATGCTTAAAACATTAGCACTCTTGCAATATTTTGTTTATTCAACAGTGTCCAATAACTAACACTTCTTGCTCTGAATTATTGCATCAAAATGTTTGTGCTGTTGCAATCTTGAGTAGGCTATTCAGGTGTGGCTCTGTAAGCTGCAAACCTACGATCAGGGCCGGCCCCAGCTGTTTTTGCACACTAGGCAAGGACACCTTCTGGCGCCCCCCCGCTCTTTCCTTGGCAAGGGCCAAGGAAGCGAAGGAGGTTTAAACCCCCTTCCCTTCCATTTGAGTGCCGGCAAGCCAGGGAAGGGGCGGGGGTTTAAACCCCCGTCTCTTCTGTCTGAGCGCTAGCAAGCCAGGGAAGGGGTGGGTTTTTTTGGTGGGGGCAGGGGGCTTTTGGCGCCCCTATGGGCCAGCACACTCTAGGCGAATGCCTAGTTCGCCTAGTGAGCGAGCCGGCCCTGCCTACGATCACGCAGCAGCAGAACTGAAAGAAGAAGCAGAAGGCAGCCAGTCCCACTGCGGGCCTGATAGAAGCCCTCCGGGGGCCTGATCCGGCCCCCGGGCCACATGTTTGACACCCCTGCTTTAAAGGGTCTTTTTGCAAGCGGGGTGGGGGCCGTGGCATGCAGGGCTGATTTCCTGGGAGTGGATTGGAACCCCCAAAAGCAGGTGAACCCCTGCCTGGACCTGGGTGCTGGCAATCCTAACCCGTTGAAACTCGCTGACATCTAGATTTTGTTGTGCCTAGAATTCTTTTGTACGGAATCAATCCAGACAGACTGCCAGTCCTGATCCCTCCACCTGTGGTCTGAAGTCCTACAGCCCAGACCACAAGTTTACCTCCTCAAGTGTGGATTATAGGAACTGGGCATGTTACCTGCCTCATTATCTGCTGGGCACCTTCATTTTGATCTACGCCCAAAGAAAACGGACAGCCAAAGATACATTTATATTTATCGGACAAAATAAATTTTATCCTACAGAGGGATTTGTGGTTAATAAGCAGTGACCGAATGAGCAGTCTTGGGGTATCAACTTTGTATTTATTTAGTTTATTCAAAAACTTTCAACCCAGGCTGATTTCCCACTACAGCTGCCTCGGGTTTGTGCCGCCGTTTGCCCCGATATTATTTGTCAATTTCACACCCGAAGTTGCGGGGCTGCATTTTGACCTGCAGCTTCGCCCGATTTCCCCGCAGTTTCGTAATCCTAAAAAAACAGGATCACGAAACTGCGGGGGAAATCGGGCGAAGCCGCGGGTCAAATGCAGCCCCACGGCTTCAGGTGTGAAATTGATGAATAGTATCGGGGCAAACGGCGGCGCAACCCCGAGGCAGCTGTAGTGGGAAATCAGCCCCAGTGTTTCCATCCTGTACAGGAACACCAAGGACAGGGATATGATACCCTTGGTTATGTTCTTCTGTAGAGTGTCATGTATGTTAAACGTCACCATACTAATGGATTAGTTTTAAGAAGTCAGACTTCAGAGCTGAAACAACAATGATGTTTTGCTGTTCTGTTAGCTCTGTTTATCAGTAATAGTGCCTCTTTTCTAGTAAGTTCCCCTGATAAATCATGGACTCATTGTGTCCCTATTTTTGCATTTCAGGACATGCCTTGTCAAAATCTTTAGTGTGAAATGCTAGTCTTATGGGGCCCCCCCTGAGCTCCATCCCCACAGCCTCCATAAGTTGAATCGTGCTGGGCAAAGGGGTTGCACAGCTTCTAGTGCCAACGTGTGTGCAAGAATGCACTGCGCAATGGGAAGCCTTCCATTTCACACCTTGCAGTGGCTGAGGTCTGTGTTAAGCCATTGGTACCATGTTGTGGGACAATTTTTCCCCCCAAGTTCATCTTCAACCCATAGTCTTAGATTTTAAATGGAAGACAGAGAATTGAGATGTTAAAAAAGGCAACATATAAGAAAGTGGAACAGAACCTTCAGCAATTTGCAATTGTGTGGTACACAGGAAATAATAGTTTGTATTGGATCTGGGGTGTGACACCGCGTTCCTGTTTTCATCTGTGATGGTTTTTTTCAGACTGCAGCTGCCTTTCGTGTTCTCGTGCACATTGTGCTGCTTCTGATGATTGTGCTACTGGTGGGATCAGTTCAGACTTCCCCTCATGAGTTCCATCTGTTTTGAGGGTTTTTTTTTTGCTTTTTTCCCCCCACAGGCACTGTAGCGCAGGGGTGTCAAACTAATTTGTTATGAGGGTCGGATCTGACATAAATGAGATCTTGTTGGGCTGGGCCATGTGGGTCATAAAATGTAATGCCAGGTAGCGGAGATATAAACTTTATAAAGGACACAGACAAACACAAAGATTTTTAAAACTTTAAATAAAACATGCTTAAAACACTAGCATTCTTGCAATATTTTGTCTATTTAACAGTCTCTGATGACACCTCTTACTCTGAATTACTGCATCAAAGTGTCTGTGCTGTAGGAAACCTGAATATGCTGTTCAGGTGTGTATCTGTAAGGTGCAAGCCTACTTCTGATTTATTGGCATTCATTACAGAAATCTCATGCTCAGTGTTCTGAGCCCAGGATCCAAGGGAAAACATGAAATGGCTGGGCATTGCGAGCTTTTGTACCTAAGTTGCTTTATGTGCTGGTCACGAACATGAAAGGGCATCCTGACACAGAATGAGGGCTGTTTGTTTGTCTACAAAACTAGAGTCTTTCCCAGAGAAATAACTACAACTTCCTACAAAGGAACTGTGCTGGGTGGACAGCACCTCACTGGCTTGTCCAAAATAGTTCACATTGCTTTCTTACTGAGAAAGACTGGATCATGAGGGCATGAACACAGCAAAAAGGGGGAGGGAACCCAGTTGCACCTAGGAGAGCCCTGGCATAAGGAGCCCAACAAAACACACACACACACACACAGAGCATAAGGAGCCCAACAGAATGCACGCACACTGTAGCAAGGCACACAAAAGCTCATACCTTGAACAAAACTTTGTTGGTCTTAAAAGTGCCTGGTATTTCTGCCATGTGATTGAAGCAGCCCAGCAAAGCAAGCTCTCCCTTGTTCCCTGCCTCCCTTCGGGGAGGAGCCTCAGCCAGTGGAAGGGAAAAAAGGCTCCTATATACAATTGAGGCAGCCTGGCCTGGCAGCAAGCTCTGGCTGATTTCCTCCCTCCCCCTGGAAGGAGGAGGGGAAGGAGCTTCAGCCAGTGCTTTACCAGACTCTGTCAATTGCACAGGAGACGCTTGCTTGTCTATCTCTTCTGTGTGATTGAGAGAGTCTGATAAGGTAAGCTGTGATGTAGCAGCAGCAGCAGAACTGGAAAAGGAAGCAGGAAACAGCCAGGGGCCTTGTGGGTCAGACTGCAGCCCTCTGAGGGCCTGATCTGGCCCCTGGACCACATGTTTGTCATCCCCACTGTAGCAGTTGAGCATTTCAGCAGCCTCGTTCACTTCTCTCCCCTTACATTTGTGTAGCCCATTTTCTCTTGTGTAAAGCCCAGTAGGCTCTCAAACAGCAACTCTGGAGCACAAAAGATAATTCATTTGCTCAATCATTTGACTCTTGACACTTTAAAATGGAAAACATTAAAAGAATAGATTCAGAGGAGTTAGCCACGTTAGTCTGTTGCTACAAAATATTAAAAAGCCCAGTAGCACCTTTAAGACTAACACACTTTACTGTAGCGTAAACTTTCAAGAAACACAGCTCTCTTTGTCAGATGCATGCATTTGACAAAGAGAACTGTGTTTCTCAAAAGCTTATGCTACAATAAAGTTTGTTTGTCTTAAAGGTGCTACTGAGCTTTTTACTCATTAAAAGAATGTAACAAAAAGGTGTGAAGGGTCATGAGATGATCCGGTGGATTTTACATAAGAGTAGCACCATTAGCTTCAATAGTATGTCTACCCTTGCATAAAGCAAGAGGGGGACATGATCACTGTTAAGTATGAGACTCAACAAAGGATTCAGCTTCAAGTGATTTCAGCTTTATTAAACAGCAACTGTAAGTCAGGAATGCCACAACAACAAGGGGAGCACAGCTCCTTCTTTTAAACTCTCCCGGGCTGTCAAAGCCACACCCATTACAAGTTAAAGACCAATCAGAATACAGGGATAAAGGCCAATCAGGACTGTTCCCTCTTTGCAACAATATCACTCAGTGATTGGATAATTACACAGGTTACGCAGAAACTGACCAATTACACAGGTTACGCAGAAACCGACCAATAGCAATGCGACATCTGAAGAGCCACATTCAGACTCAAGCTTAACATGTGAATAGATAGGAGCGATTCACATTCAGTATATAACAATCACGGTTTTCTGAGGCTGAAGAGAGAGGCAGAGAGAGGAGACCTGACCAAAAGACTAGACAAACACATGTGCACACACACAGACACAAGGCAGAGCAAAGAGGAAGGTGTCTCCAACGAGAATGACTGCTTGTTTCAACGGAATCGCCTTCCATCGCTGAAACGTTTCTCCCGTGGGGTGCAAATTTAAAAACAACACCCAAGCCCTCCTACCCTTTCTGGGTGGGTTTTGGTGGGTGGGTTGTGCCAGAAGACACCGAGGTGAAAAATTTAGTTCAGATTATGAGCAAAGGCTTTGATATGAATACATTTTACTTTGAAAAAAAAAAGTGCAGGATAAACCAGTTTTATTAGGAACGGGGGGAAAAATGGGAAGAAATGGGATGTTTATGAAGTTGTCTGAATACAAGAAAAAAAGACACGCTGTAATGGAAGTGGATTTTTAAGGCAACAGGGAAGATGCCGGGGACAGAACCTTCAGCAATTTGTAAATGTGCAGGACTCAGGAAATAAACCTTGGTATTGGAACTGGGGTGTGATTCCCATGTGCCTGTTTTCAGCTGTGATAATCTTGGAAGGTATGCTGTTTGCCCCAGTCCTAGACCAACTGGGAATGTGTATGGATGTTTTCACCCCACGATAAATAGCATGTTCGAACCTGAAAGCTAGCAGCCCTACTGAAAGCCAGGACGCATCTGATCAAATCCACATGGGCTCGTTGGTAAAATTCCAGAACTCATCTATGATGCTGCGAAGGCCTCCATTCCTTTCAGTGGCATCAGGCTTTCCTCCTGAGGTTGCAATCCTAAGCACTTTTACAGAGCAATCCTTTGCAGTGTTTCTGCAGGCAAGAAACCCATCCGTCTTTGTGTAGGAGTGTGCTCTTAAAGAGTAAGCCCTAATGAACTCCAGGGACTTGCTTCCAAGTAAAAGTGCTGCAGATTGCACTGTGCGCAAAGAAACCACAAGGCTTATGAAATAAAATGATGATGTTCAGCTGTAGAATCTGGGGCTGCCGCAAAAAGTTTCTCACAACCGATTGCCTCCCCTAATTACGCATTCTTTGTCCTTTCTTTCCCTTTTGTTTCACTGGAATGTGGGGCTGCAAAAGAAGTCCCCCTGTGCCAACTGACCTTATACTTCTCCTCGCTTCTTCTTTGTTTTCTGCGATGGTTCCCTGAGAAAACTTTTCTGTTAGCCTTGTCAAATGATGTTTATTTATTGTAGAAATAAAGTGAGGCTCCCTGAGAACCTGCAGTGCTCAAGATGGCAAGGTCAAGCCATTATTTATTTTGCAAAAGAGATGCTCAAACTCACTGGCAACTACCAGTTGTTGTTGTATGAAGGGTCTGTGGCATTTGCCTGCATGAAAACAAAGAGGATTTTTTCTCTCCATGAGGCCCATTAGTCTGGGCAACATTCTGGGTTAGAGACATCCCTCTGTTCATCTCTCACAGGCAGAATCCACACACAAGACAGCCAGCTATCAATATTGGACTTGAGTTGGTTGTATTGGTTGGCCAGGAGTTGTCTAGACTGTCCACTCACCCACAAGCAGCTGTGCCACCGTTGCTCTTCCATTCACCCAGTTGTATTGGTTAATTTCACACTATTCTCTGTGGAGCTGCATTTTGACCAGCATCTCCCCCTGAGTTCCCCCTGAGTTGTCTCGATCCTGTTTTTTGAGGATCGAGAAGATGCGGAGGAAATCAGGGGGAGATGCAGGTCAAAATGTGGCTGTGCAGAGAATAGTGTGAAATTGGCCAATACAAATGGGGGAAATGGAAGAGCAACAGCAGCATAGCTACTTGTGGGAAATTGGTCACTGACGGGACCTCAGTGTCGTTTTCGCCACCCTGAGGCTGAACTTTTAGAGCTTTCCTCTCTCCCAAGTCAATTCTATGCAACAAATTCTGCCACACCCCTCTGGCAGTCCTGCTTAGGGATGCCAGCCTCCAGGTGTGACCTGGGGATCCCCTGGAATGAGAACGCATCTCCAGACTACACAAATCAGTTCCCTGGAGGAAATGGATGCTTTGGAGGGTGGACACTATGACATTGCACCCCACTGAGGTCCCTGTTTGCCCCAGGGTCCATCCCCAAATCTTCAGGAGTTTTCCAGCCTGGATATGACAACCGTACCCCCCCCCCCATTCCCTGCCAGTGGCCATGGGGGACCTGGCAACCCTAGTTCCTGCTGGTGGTCCATGGCTGTTTCTTTGCTAGGTTTCCTACTTATTTTGCCCACAGTACTAGTCTCTTGGACACTAAGGCTGTGTCTCAAATCCAACATTGCCAGCCAAAGGCAAGGTCTATCTCCAAGGAAGTCAATGGACTTAAAGGGTGTAACTCTGCTTAAGATGGCACCGCAAGTCATGTGAATCTTGTTTAGCACCCATAGAGCTTAGATCAGGGATGTCAAACATGCAGCCCTGGGGGCCTTCTATCAGGCCATCTCCTGCTTCCAGTTCTGCTGCTGCAGCATCATAGCTTGCTTCACCAGACTCTTTCAATTGCTCAGCTATTTCATGTTTCCCCCTGGGTCCTAGACTCAGAACTCTGAGCATGAGATTTCTGTGGTGAATGTTAATAAATCAAAAGTAGGTTTGCCGCTTACAGAGACACACCTGAACAGCCTACTCAAGATTGCAACAGCACAGACATTTTGATCCAATAATTCAGAGCAAGAGGTGTCGGTTACCAGACACTGTTAAATAAACAAAATATTGCAAGAGTGCTAATGTTTTAAAGCATGTTTTAAATTTAAATAAAAAAAGCCCTTTTGTGTTTGTGTCCTTTTATAAAGTTGATATCTCCGCTACCTGGCATTACATTTTATGACACATGTGACCCAGCCCAACAAGGTCTCATTTATGTCAGATCCAGCCTTCATAACAAGTGAGTTTGACACCCCTGGCTTAGATGTATGTATGTATGTATGTATGTATGTATATGCTGTCCAGGCATGGCCAACTCATGGCAACCCCAGCAAGGGGCTTTCAAGGCAAGTGGGAAGTAGAGGTGGTCTGCCATTGCCTTCTTCTGCAGAGCCTTCCTTGGTGGACCCCCATCCGAGTACCGGCCCTGCTTAGCTTCCCAGATCTGATGAGATTGGTCTGACCAGGCCTCCTTCCCTCCTCAGAGCTCAGAAGTCGCCAGTAGCAAATGAACATAGGACAATTCACAAGAGGGAAATCAGGTCCTTGATTCCACCCCCCTTTCCTCAAAGCATTCATTATCATACAATTTCTGTTTGTTGGATTAGCCTGTAACTCCTCCGTAGGGTTGCCAGCCTCCAGGTGGGGCCTGGGGATCTCCCGCTTTTACAACTGATCTCCAGCTGACAGAGATCAGCTCCCCTGGAGAAAATCCCAAATCTACAGATTCAACTGGTAGACACTCGTCCTTCCCTTGTTGTTTGGATCCCCTGGAGAAAATGGCTGCTTTGAAGGGTGGACTCTACGGCATTGTACCATGCTAAGGCCCCTCCCCCTCTCAAACCCCGCCCTCTCCTGGATCCACCCCCAAAGTCTCCAGGTATTTTTCAAGCCAGACCTGGCAACCCTACTCCTCTGCCCCTGCTCCAACAAAGAGTGGTGGTGGAAAATGCCATGAAGTCACAGCCAACATGGCAACCCTGTTCAGTTTGCCAGCTTCAGGCTGGGAATTTCCTAGAGATTTTGGAGCAGGGCCTGCAGAACAGAGGGGAGGAGGAAAAGGAGATCGGATTTATACCCCACCCTTCTCTTGGAGTCTTAGAGCGGCTTACCATCTCCTTCCCTTCCTCTCCCCACAGCAGACACCCTGGGAGGTGGGTGGGGCTGGGAGTGCTCTGAGAGAACTGTGGCTTGCCCAAGGTTACCCAGCTGGCTTCGTGTGGAGGAGTAGGGAATCAAACCCAGTTCTCCAGATTACACCAAACTGAGAATGTGATGCCGCAGAGTCCACCCTCCAAAGCAGCCATTTCCTCCATGGAAACTGATCTCTGTAATCTGGAAATCGGCTGTCATTCTGAGAGATCTCCAGGCCCCACCTGGAGGCTGGCAACCCTAGCCCATCATCATAGTTCCACCGCTTACTCACACTGGGAATTCTCAGTGATTGAAAGTTGGCCTTGACTGAACGAGGCTAACAATAAGATGGACATGAAAGGGAAATAACAAAGGCTGCCTTTGTTCTGCCTCCTTTTATCTATATTGCATGGTGCTGTCTTAATTTGGCCTTGCTTGTCTGACAACTGGAACTCTTCCTTTCTAAGAAGATCGTCAGGTCCCGCGTGTGCCCGTCTTTCATCACTTACATCTTCCACGGCAAATGCTGTGCAAGATTTCTCAGAAATTGCACCCTGAGAGAAATGGTTATCAGCATGCAAGATTCATTTCCTCTGGCGCAGAGAACATTGGTCTCAAAGAGCAGGAAAAGTTTGCATCTGCATTTATTTATTTGTATCCTGCGGTCAGGTCCTGCAAGTAACCACTCAGTTCGCAATAGTCCCTGAGCAGGTTTATTGGCTGCTGGACAGGTGAACACCTTTGCCAGAACTGGCGATCAATAGCATAGAACAAGGGAAGAGGGGTTAGGACATAAGAACATAAGAGAAGCCAATGTTGAATCAGGGCAGTGGCCCATCCAGTCCAACACTCTGTCACACAGTGGCCAAAAATACCAGGTGCCATCAGGAGGTCCAGCAGTGGGGCCAGGACACTAGAAGCCCTCCCGCTGTTGCCCCCCTCAAACACCAAGAATACAGAGCATCACCTGCCACAGCCTGAGAGTTCCTATCTATACCTTGTGGCTAATAGCCACTGATGGACTTCTGCTCCATATGTTTTATCTAATTCCCTCTTGAAACTGTCCATGCTTGTAGCTGCCACTACCTCCTGTGGCAGTGAATTCCATGTGTTAATCACTCTTTGGGTGAAGAAGTACTTCCTTTTATCTGTTCTAACCCAACTGCTCAGCAATTTTATGGAGTGCCCATGAGTTCTTGTAGTGTGAGAAAGGGAGAAAAGTACTTCTTTCTCAACCTGCTCTATCCCATGCATAATATTATGAACCTCAATCATATCACCCCTCAGCTGTCGTTTCTCCAAGCTAAAGAGCCCCAAGCGTTTTAACCTTTCTTCATAGGGAAAGCGTTCCAACCCTTTTATCATTCTAGTTGCCCTTCTCTGCACTTTTTCCAATGCTATAATATCCTTTTTGAGGTGTGACGACCAGAACAGTACACAGTATTCCAAATGAGGTCCCACCCTCAAGCATACGTCACACTGAGGCACCTATGCTACTACAGGTCATGAGAGAATATGAGACTTAGCTATCTATCTTTAAGACTCTTGTCTCCCACGGCCTTGAGCCCAGCTGCGGGTCTCAGGCGAAGGTGGGGGCTGCTTAGGAATAACTGCTGCTGAAGCCGCTACTACACTCCTCCCATTCATTCACACGCTCCTCCCCCCTTAGGAATGGCAGGGAGGACTTGATAAGGTGCAAGGCAGATGGGTCACGAGTTAAACAAGCAGGCAAAGCAAGCGGGTTTACAAAAGCGGAAATAAGGCATTGGCTGCATAAGGCATAAAGGTTACAGGTACTGGGTACTGATCATGGTACAAACACAAGTATTGCCACCGAGGGGAAAATCTGATCCTGACACCTGCTTCCCCCCCCAGTTGGGACTCAAGAAGGTTTAGATCATCATTCTCTCTTAACAACAAGAACAACAACAATGCTGTGAGGTAGGCTAGGCAAACTTTCACAGTAGAAGCAGAGATTCAGACCTGGGATCCTAGTCTAACATACCGGCTATGCTGGTGTCCCCAGGCCTTGTAAACCTGCGGGCACCTTTGGAATCCTGACACAGTGTGGTGGGCACCACCATTAAATGGGTGCGTTCAGACAATGTGCTCGGAGTGGTGTAAATTGCTCCATTTTTTTAACATGGGGAATGAAGAAGAAGAAATTGGATTTATACCCTGCCCTTCACTTCCCAAAGGTGTCTCAGAGCGGCTTACAAACTCCTTTCCCTTCCCCTCCCCACAACAGACACCCTGTGAGGGAGGGGGGGCTGAGAGAGCTCTTGACATAAACTGCTCTTTTTTCAAGAACAGCTGTGCCAGAACTATGGCTTGACCAAGGTCATCCAGCCAGGTGCAAGTGGAGGAGTGGGGAATCAAACCCGGTTCTCCCAGATTAGAGTCCGCGCACTTAACCACTACACCAAACTGGCTCTCTACTACACCAAACTGGCTCTCTCACGATCACACTCACCTCCTTGTTTTGGATCGCTGCGCAGCCACATTGCTGCCCGCCATCCAAACGCGGGAGCGTGCATCGGTGGGCTTTTTTCCTCTCAGTTTGAGCATGCACACAGGAAGCGATCTGTAGAACTAAAATTGTTGCATGTGCGCAGAACAGCAATTTCCACACTTCCCTTTAAACTTTAAATGAACACTTCCCTTTAAACTTTTACCCCAAAACTGGCCTCTGTGAGATCCCAAACTCGTCTAAATGCTAAAACTAGGCACCATTTAAACTTTGCTTTTATTAACTTAGGAGCAGAGCTCCACCTATGCGCACACCGCCAAGGCATACAAAAAATGGTGGACGAAAAGCCTGAGGCTTCCATGGCAGCTTTCCAGAGGGGAGGGGATTGAAGCACCCACAGGAGCGATCAGACATCAGAAGAGTGCGACTAGAACCAGAGAATCAGGAAAACACCACTTGGGTAAGTGGTATCAAAATACTCCATTTTAAAGGGGGCTTGATCCGGACAGCGACGGCTGGGGACGGTGCACAGATGTTGGATGTGTGAATGTGCACATAAAATCCGTTCCTGAAGTGGGCCGAAAGCGGTTCAAATGGAGCATCTGAATGCACCCAATGGCTGTCAAAATGGCTGCCTCAGTAGGCAGAGCCAGCCACAAAATGGCGGCTGCGGCCTACTTGCAGTCACGCAGTGGAGATCCTTGAGCTGTGGTGGCAGCGGCTGCCAAAGCAGTGTTTTAAAAAATCTGCACAGCCAACCAGATCTCAATGGCCAGTAACAAGGCTTACTAGGCAAAAGGCCCACCCCACTTTGTAGAAACGCTTGGTGGGCATCAGGAAAGTTGTCGGCGGGTGCCCTGGCACCCATAGGCCCCACTTTGCGGCCCCACCCATTGCACTACGCCATGCTGATTCTCTCTCTCTCCCCCCAATCCAAATTGCCTTTACAAATCACCTTTATCTCCTTCTTCCCTTGATTCACTTGAGGTTGGACCCAAAACACCATCAGCAGAATGAAGCCGGTGGACTGGGAATTTCCTGCCTCGATTTCTCTTGCTCCAGTCCCTTCCAGTTTTTCTCCTGAGGGTCAAGAGTCAAGTAGAGCTCTGCAGGATTGGGTTGCCAGCCCTGGGTTGGGAAATAGTTGGAGATTTGAAGGTTTGGGCCCAAGAAGGGCAGGATTTGGGGAGGGGAGGGACTTCAGTTGGGTATAATGCCATGGAGCCCACCTTCCAAAGCGGCCATTTTCTCAAGGGGAACTGATCTCTGTCGCCTGGAAATCAGGTGTCATCCCAGGAGATCTCCAGCCACCACCTGAAGGTTGGCAACCCTGCTGCAGGAAGAGGTGGGGCCTGTCAGCAATCTTCCTCTCCTTCTCCAACAATAGGAGTGCTGCTCCTTTGGAGAAACGGAGTCTCTAGATCCAGCCCACCACATTTGGTTTGTGTGTGAGTGATTTGTGTGTGTGTGTGTATGTGCGCAGTATACAGAAGACCTCTTTGTCTGGGGGCACAAGGTCGCTCGTGGCCGCCTCCCTCACGGTACGCTCCGCTCCTTGCAACTCTAGCCTCCGAGTACCTCTTCTCCTCCCATTTCCATTTCTCTTCCTCTGCTGTTTTGGGGAATGGCACTGAAGCATGCAGAACGTCAGTCTCTAACGAGCGCCACGGTTCTTTTAAATTCCGAACTTTTAATTTTGACGACCGACCTGTCGGCGGAGCTTATCTACAGCTGCAGAATGCAAATCTGAGGCGTGTTTAACAGAACTTGAGTCTGCCGTGCCTGTCAATTCGAAGCCTCTCAGAAAGCATATTCTGGAACTGCGGAGCGCGATACCGAAGGGGTTCTGGCAGAGTAACTATTCAAGCGTTATCAGCGCATCGGCCCCGCAGACCTGGCTCTGCTGAATCTGTAAATGCTAAACATTTCATTAATTCATTCTAAATGGAGCTGCCCCGTTTCGAAGGCCAATCCTATGCATGTTTAATGTGGGATTTACCACCGACTTTTTCCTGCTGACTTGTAGGTCTTCCTCATAAGGAAACAAGACACTCGTCCCAGTGTTTATAGGAAAGGTGACTGAGGGGAACCTCCACATTCAGAGGCACTAAGCCTTTGAATCCCAGAGCCAGGAGGCAACCTCAGGGGAAGGCCTCGGCCTCGGTGCCCTGTTGCTGGCTGTCCAGAGGGACTGGTTGAGGCCACTGTGTGTGACAGGATGCTGGACTAGATGGATCACTGGTCTGATCCAAAAGGGCTCCTCTGGTGTTCTTATGCCCATCTGCTTCCAGCCCGGTTTCCTTTTCTCCATTCAACATCCCTCAATCTTGTCCCCTCAGACATGCCATCCTCCAGGTGGGGCTTGGGGAATCTCCTGGAAATACAGTTCATCTCCAGACTACAGAGATCAATTTCCCTGGAGAAAATGGATGCTTTGGAGGGTGGACTCTATGGCATTGAACCCCACCAAAGTCCTTGTCCTCTCCAGACTCCATCCCCAAATCTCCAGGAGTTTCCAAACCTGGATCTGGCAATCCTTACCCACCCATCAGATGTCAGTGGCCAGGGGGCACCTGGCAACCCTAACACACAGCTCATCATAATGAATGTATGCCATCCTCTATGACATAAAGGAAAATATAGGAAAAGCAGATGGATGGGGGGGCAGCTAGGTGGCCATCCTTCCCACATCATGCTGAGCTTCAGTATAGACCCCTGCATGGGGAGGAATGTATTTATTTCTTTATTTCACATTTTTCTTTAGCCCGCTTTTCTTCTGAAGGGACTCCAAGGGCCAATGATGATATTACTAAGAACACATGCCATACAATCACAGATTAAGTAACAGGAAGCCAGGTAAACTAAAGAGACAGATGAAAGCAGCAACGGGGTAGAATTTGTCTCCCTCAAGTAAGTGGTGGAGAGAAGGCACCGGCATGGTTTCCACACGGGGGATTTTGATCTATGTGGCCAGCATGACCCCTTGCTTTTGGGGGGAGCCTCCACATTGTGCTGATTGTGTACCTCTCTGTTGACGGCATCTGATTCGATGAACAGAGTGGTCTTACAGGTTCATACTGGGAGATATAGGAGAAGCTGAGAGATCAGGAGAAGGTGTGGATACAAGCAGGGAGTTAATTGGGGGGGGGGTGGCTTGGAGGAAGAGCCTCTGCTTTGGATGCAGGAGGTCCCAGGTTCAAGCCCCAGCAAGTGCTGCAAGTTCTCCGGTGGAACAATTCCAAGGTGTGCAAGGGCTTGATTTGGATTGCGGGCATGATACGTGGGGAGAAGGAGTTAAAGCATCCTCCCTCAAGCATTTTTTCCTGGCCTAGGTGCCCAGTGGTGTGAACCTATGTGTAGTCTAGCAGTACACGTAAGTTTTCTCAGGGGGATGAACATGTCATGTAGAGGGTCCCTGAATAATTTTTACACCAACCCTGCATTTTTACTGTTATCTCAGGATTATCATTCCCTAGTATTTTCACTGTTATCTTTAAAGTTCGTTCAATGGGTCAGGAAGAGTCCTAGACACACCATGTTGTCCATTGTTTTATGCCCACACTACTGTTTGTGTGTGTGAGGGGGGAGGAGGATAGGCCAAAGCAGAGACAATTGTTTATGACGCCCTTAATGCAGCACAGCTCATGATGATCCTAGACCGGGAACGAAACAAGGTAAAGACGCCAGTTAAACATAGAAGAGAACACTGAGGCAAATGAGCCAAACCAGAATGCAAAAGATGTGACGTCTGAGCAGCACCCCATAGATACACAACAGTACTGTCACATGCACAGAGGGATGCACAGGTACAAAAAATGAGCCTTTTATACTAGAACAGCAGGAACATTTCTCTTTCACACATATACACACATAGTAGTGGCTGGAAGTTCTTACTGGAAGTGGCAAAGGGTAGCTCTAGGAATAGCCAGAAACTCTATGGTTTTACCATAGATATTGGGGTTGAGCCTGGGGAAGGTAGGATTTGGAGAAGGGAGGGACCTCAGTGAGGTATAATGTCACAGAGCAGCCATTTTCTTCAGGGGAGATCTAGGGTTTCTAGGTCCCTCCTGGCAGCCAGCAGGGCACAGGGAGGTTTACCATCAGTGGGAGAGAGGCCGAGGCCCCATTGGTGGCAATGTGGAGATGTCAGTTCCAGTGTGCTCTGCTATTTGGGCAAAAACTCAATGTTAAAAATGGCTTCTACTGCAGTGTTTTTGCCCAAACAGCAGAGCATCAATGTTGGCGAAGTGATGTTGTCACTTCCAGTGCATGCCGGTAGTGATGTCTTCATCGCCAGTGACAGCAGCCTAGGCCTTCCTCCCCTGCCAGTTAGTCCCCCCACTGGACAGCTGATCAGCAGTGGGGGGGTGGAGGATTCCACGCCACCAGTGGCTTGCAACCCTAGGGAAATCAGTTGTAATTCTGGGAGATCTCCAGGCCCCACCTGGAGTTTGGTAACCCTAGCTACTGAGTTATTATTCTCAGAGCTGGGGAAAGAAATCATTCCCGTGGGTGTGTAGTTGCATTCTGCAAAAACACATTCACCAATTACTGGCCCTTCAGCAGCAGAGAGGCCTTCAGAGTATAGGATTTTAGGAAAAGGAAAAGAACAACACCAGAAAGCAATGACCTCTAAACAGTATGACAGACAAATTATAGCTCCCTCTAGAGTCAGAATGGACTAAATACACCCTTTGTCAATATATGTATACTTAAACAGCTCACATGCTGTTACCTCTCTGAGAGTTATGAAATACTTGGCAGCTCACAAAGAAATGCTGGTCACCTTGAGCAGATCTCTGCAGATGGAGAACATAAATTCTCTAAACAAACAAATAATAGTGGTCTAAGTTCTACTTCATAGACTACAACTCACACAAGCTCAATTTTGCTCTTTTGAATTTTTTTCTCATTTTGTTGTTATTGTTGTTCAGTCGCACAGTCGAGTCCGACTCTTCGCGACCCCATGGACCAGATTACGCCAGGCCCTCCTGTCTTCCGCTGTCCGCTGAAGTTTGCTCAATTTCATGTTTGTTGCATCGATGACACTGTCTAACCATCTCATCCTTTGCTGTCCCCTTCTTCTTTGACCTTCAATCTTTCCCAGCATCAGGGTCTTCTCCAGTGAATGCTCCCTTCTCATTTGGTGGCCAAAGTATTTGAGCTTCAGCTTCAGGATCTGGCCTTCCAGGGAACAATCAGGGTTGATTTCTTTTGACTGATTTGATCTCCTTGCAGTTCAAGGGACTCTCAAGAGTCTTCTCCAGCACCATAGTTCAAAAGAATCTATTCTTCGGTGCTCGGCCTTCCTTATAGTCCAACTCTCACAGCCATACATTACTACAGGGAATACCATTGCTTTGACCATGCAGACTTTTGTTGGCAAGGTGATGTCTCTGCTTTTTATCATGCTGTTTAGGTTTGCCATCGCATTCCTCCCAAGGAGCAGGCGTCTTTTAATTTCATGGCTGCAGTCACCATCTGCAGTGATCTGGGATCCTAGGAACGTGAAGTCTGTCACTACTTCTACGACTTCCCCTTCTATTTGCCAAGGAGTGATGGGGCCAGATGCCATGGTCTTAGTTTTTTTGATGTTGAGCTTCAAGCCCACTTTTGCGCTCTCCTCTTTCACCCTGAGCAAGAGGCTCTTTAGGTTCTCTTCACTTTCTGCCATCAGAGTGGTATCCTCTGCATATCTGAGGTTATTGATCTTTTCCCCAGCAATCTTAACTCCAGCTTGTGATTCATCCAGGCCAGCATTTCGCATGATGTACTCTGCATATAAATTAAATAAGCAAGGTGACAATATACATCCTTGTCGTACTCCTTTTCCTATGCTAAACCAATCAGTTGTTCCATATCCGATTCTAACTGTTGCTTCTTGACCCTTATACAGGTTTCTCAGGAGACATGTGAGGTGGTCTGGTACTCCCATCTCTTTAAGAACCTGCCATAATTGATTGTGATCCACACAATCAAAGGCTTTAGCATAGTCAATGAAGCAGAAGTAGATGTTTTTCTGGTACTCTCTTGCTTTCTCCATAATCCAGCGAATGTTGGCAATTTGATCTCTAGTTCCTCTACCTCTTCGAAACCCAGCTTGTACTTCTGGCAGTTCTCTATCCACGTACTGTTGGAGCCTAGCTTATAGGATTTTGAGCTTGACCTTGCTAGCGTGTGAAATGAGTGCAACTGTGCGATAGTTTGAACATTCCTTGACATTGCCCTTCTTTGGGATTGGAATGTAAACCGACCTTTTCCAATCCTGTGGCCACTGTTGTGTTTTCCAAATTTGTTGGCAAATTGAGTGCAGCACTTTAACAGCATCTTCTTTTAAGACTTTGAATAACTCAGCTGGGATACCATCACCTCCACTAGCTTTGTTGTTAGTAATGCTTTCTAAGGCCCATTTAACTTCGCTTTCCAGGATGTCTGGCTCGAGGTCAGTGATTATACCATCGTGGTTGTCAAGGACATTGAGGTCCTTCTTTTATAGTTCTTCTGTGTATTCTTGCCATCTTTTCGTAATCTCTTCTGCTCCTGTTAGGTCCCTACCGTTTTTGTCCTTTATCATGGCCAGCTTTGCATGGAACGTTCCCTTGATTTCTCCAATTTTCTTGAAGAGATCTCTAGTCCTTCGCAAATCTATTGTTTCCCTCTATTACTTTGCATTGTTCATTCAGGAAAGCCTCCTTATCTCTCCTTGCTGTTCTCTGGAAATCTGCATTCAGTTGGGCAAATCTTTCTTTTTCACTGTTGCCTTTAGCTTTCCTTCTTTCCTCTGCTATGTGTAAAGCCTCATCAGACAGCCACTTTGCTTTTTTGCATTTCTTTTTCTTTGGGATGACGGTGATTGCTGCCTCCTTTACAATGTCACGGACCTCTATCCATAGTTCTTCAGGCACTCTGTCTATTAAATCTAGTCCCTTAAACCTATTCTTCACCTCTACTGTATATTCATTAGGGATGCAATCTAGGTCAAATCTGAATGGCCTTGTGGTTTTCCCAACTTTCTTCAATTTAAGTCTGAATTTTGCAATGAGTAGCTCATGATCTGAGCCACAGTCAGCTCCAGGTCTTGTTTTTACTGACTGGATAGAGCTTCTCCATCTTTGACTGCAAATTATATAGTCAATCTGATTTTGATGTTGCCCATCTGGTGATGTCCATGTGTAGAGACGCCTCTTAGGTTGTTGGAAAAGGGTGTTCGCTATGACCAGCATGTTCTCTTGACAAAACTCTGTTAGCCTTTGCCCTGCTTCATTTTGTTCTCCAAGGCCAAACTTGTCTGTGATTCCGGTTACCTTTTGATTTCCTACTTTAGCATTCCAGTCCCCTATGATGATGAGGACATCATTTTTTGGTGTTAGTTCTATGAGCTGTTGTAGGTCTTCATAGAACTGGTCCACTTCAGCCTCTTCTGCAGCAATACTGGCACCTGGTGTTTTTGGCCTGGATGGGCCATTGGCACGATCCAACACTGGCTTCTCTTATGTTCTTACTGTTGAAACCAATGGGTTGGATCCTACGGATTTGTTCCACTGACAAATCACCTTCCTCCAGAGCAGGGTGCCTTCCCCTGACATTAGAGGATCCAGTCCACAGGATCTGTCCTGGCATAACTCTGTACAGTATTGTGCAGTAGCCATTTCCACCTTTGGAAGCTGCCTTAAATTAAACCATTTGGTCTTGTTTCCAATCCAGTTGACGCACTGCGATCCTAAGAACACTTTCCTGGGAGTAAACCCCCTCCAATAGACCTGAGTAGGATGCTGAGTAGACCCGCTTAGGATTGCTTTCCAAATGGCGACACCTCTCCAAGATTTCAGATGGACCCTTCCTAGCCCCACGACTTGGGAAACATTTTTTAAGCTGGGATTGAACCTGGGCCCGTCTGTAAGAAAAGGACATGGTTTTCCGGTCTATGGGCTCTCCCCAGTGAAACATCTTTTAAGCTACAGGACTGACTCTCTTAAAAAATGTATTATTATGCGTATGCAGGAGAAATGTATGCCAGGGACCGAGCTGTCTGCCAGATGGTAAATATTTAAATGTTTATTCCCCTCGCTGAGATTATCTTGGGGGTGGCGACTGACAGGCTTGACACACCCAGAGATCTGTATGACTTATGACCCACAACATCCTCTCTAACCGGCTTGGGTTTATTTGAGCTTTTCAGCCTTGTTTAGTTGCAATTTCTGCCTTGTTATGTTCCAGATGGTCGTTTTACAGTCTAAATTTAATTTTCATGTAATCTGATGTCTTTTGGATCAGGATAAACTCCTCCACCTGCCACTTTATATATATCGGAGTGGAACTCTAATTGGAGGGTTAGGGTTTGGGCTTTCGGTGGGGTGGGGAGAGTAAGCTTTTGGGTCCAAAGTGATTTATCATGGCCCTTATCGTGACAAGCAAAGAAGGTGACTAGAAATTAATTACATGTCCACAGAAAACATGTGCATGCCATAATTAGATGTGGAAGTCGTCCTCAGCTGGGGAATGCATGCAAAGGGCCTTTTGAATATATTATATAACATTTCCCAGTTCGTTTACATTCAAATCCCATTCGTTCTTGTATTTTAAAGCAGATTTAGATGTTATTTGCACCATGAGAATCAGCATCGTGGACCCAGCTTCTTACCCACACAGTCATATTGTTTCCAGAGAGTTTCCATGAGCAGCGTCAGTGGCCTGCCCCCTTCCCTGATTATTCAACATAAAACCACCAACGATTCTACCTGTATATAATATGTACAGACATAGTCTGTATGCCTGTAAGCTCTGTGTTGATTTTACAGTAAATACATACTGTATGGTCAGTAGGCACAATCTTGTTTCCCTGGTATGTGCATTCAGTGTAAGCTACTCTAAAGTATGTACAGGGCTTTAGAGACCAGGAATGAGGGTAGCTTGCTCCAGAGTGATCCAAGTTGCCTTACTATTTGCATGGTGGCAGCGGGCAGTCTCCTGCTTGCCCACTCTCAGTCCTCCACCCTTGGCAATTTGAGCATAGAGGTCAGGGGGATTCCTAGAATATCACCCAGAAGTGATATCACAGTCATCGACTCTCCACCTGGAAGTGAAGTCACATCCTCCATGCTGCTCTAGGAATTCCCCAAATCCCTATGGTAAGGACCATAGAGATCAGAGAAGTTCAAAAAGCATCATCTGGAAGTGGCATTCGGTTCCCCTGAAACTCCACCTTCCCCAGGCATCCCCCCCAAAAAAAAGTCTTCTGGCATTTGCCAGTGCCAGGCTGGGAATCCGACATCCAAGGTAAAAATGCCCCAGAAATATCCTGCCTGCTTCACTTCAACCACCAACGGCTTCCCCTATTTCTAAGTAATGGAAAAGTGTACCTTATGGACTTCACTATCTTTAGGCTCCCAGAGATCTTTTTCTTTAGATCCTTGTGTGGTAAGATCCTGTGAGAGAACAAGATGAGTACCGTAGCTCTACTCAAGAAGAGGAACACAGGTCCTGAGGATACCTGCGGGCAGGGCTCTTTTTGTAGCAGGAACTCCTTTGCATATTAGACGACACACCCCTAATGTAGCCAATCCTCCCAGAGCTTACAATAGCCCCTGGAAGAAGAGCTCTGTAAGCTCTTGGAGGATTGGCTACATTAGGGGTGTGTGGCCTAATATGCAAAGGAGCTCCTGGCTATAAAAAGAGGGCTGTCTGCAGGGTTGTCTGAGGCATCAGTGTTGCTAGATTTTGTTGTCGTTGTTTTGTCTTTCTACCTATCTATCTGGTTGTTAGAAGCAATATAAATATGAACAGAAGGGAAAACATCATGTCTATTGAATCCATGCCCTGGCCTGGATAGTCCAGGCTGGGCTGATACTGTCAGATCTCAGAAGCTAAGCAGGGTTGGCTCCGGTCAGTATTTCAAAGGAAGACTGGCAGGCCATGGCAAACCACCTCTGAACCTCTCTTGCCCTGAAAACCCCAGGGGGTCAGGCCCGTAGCTACCATGGAGCCCACTGGGCTTGGCCCCTGTGGTTTTTACAGGCCCCATCCTTGGCTCCCCCACCCCCCTGTCGCTGCCCTCAGCCCAACAGCTGGTGAGGGCAGTAGTACACCTGTGCGCAAGTAGGGGCCCTGGCCGAGCCCTGCAGCCACTGTGTGCACTATGTAGCCGGGGCTTCTAAGCGCCCTACTCCCCCCGCTCAGAGATGGACTGGGGCGGCCACTGAAGCAGCCACGCCCGCCTGCTCGCCCAGGTCTGGAGGAGCCTGGCTCACTCCCACTTCCCTTCCCTCCCCTCGCTTCCCCTCTCCTCCCCTCCCCGCTTTCACTCATTTGTAATGGAGGGAGCCAGCCTGGGCATGGCTCGGCAGCCCAGGGCGCTCAGGGGCAGCAGGTAGGCAGGAGGCAAGCGGCTGGGGAGCCTGCAGGTGCGCCGGAGGAGCAGGCAGCCAGCCGGCAAGCCCTGCACTGGCTGCGGCAGTAGGAGCAACACTACCACCTAGGCTGGAGTGAGCCCAGCGAGGAGCTCGGAGCCGTCCTGTCCTGCTTCTCTGCTACCCTGCTTGGCTGCCGACCCCTGCCTCAGTGGATACTGCAATGCCCTGGGCTGTGGCCCCCCTGGCCCCCTCCCCCAAAACTCCTTAGCTACGGGGCTGCAGGGGGTTGCCATAAGTCAGCTGTGACTTGACAGCAAAAAGAGAGAGAGAGAGAGACAGAGAGAGACAGAGAGAGGTGAACCCATGGGTAAAGAGGAATTTAATAACATAAGAGAAGCCATGTTGGATCAGGCCAGTGGCCCATCCAGTTCAACACTCTGTGTCACACCAAAATCCAGGTGCCAACAGGAGGTCCAGCAGTGGGGCCAGAACTCCAGAAGCCCTCCCACTGCTGCCCCTCCCAAGCACCAAGGAAACAGAGTATCACTTGCCCCAGACTGAGAGTTCCTATCTATACCTCGCAGCTAATAGCCACTGATGGACCTCTGCTCCATAAGCTTATCCAGTCCCCTCTTGAAGCTGTCTATGCATGTAGCCGCCGCCACCTCCTGGGGCAGTGAATTCCATGCGCTAATGACTCTTTGGGTGAAGAATTACTTCCTTCTACTCTCAGTCCTAATTTAAATCCAGGCTTTGTAAGAAACCAAGACCCGTCGTGTTTTATGGAGGATGAGGTCTTGGATGGATGCCACACACACTTGCGAGGCAGACACCGGGTCAGGACGGTGGCTGAGCTCCATACATCAAGACAGAGAAGCCGACTGAGACATGCCACCAGCTGAAGAAACTGAAACGGAGCGTGTTTGCTTCGTGGATGTTTTAGCATTCCAAACCACCCCTGAATATTCCAGACCCCAGGGGCTCAGACCTAAGCAGGGGATGAGCAGCGTACACTGCAATTCTAAGCAGAGTTTTGCCCTTCTAAGGCCGCTGAAGCCAATAGCCTTAGAAGGGTGTAACTCTACTTAGAATTGCACTGATGAAATTGGAAATGGTGCGATGCTCAATGTATATTTTTTCGTCTCGCAGTCGCTTTGCAGGTGATAGATCCATTGCAAAATCCTTTCAAATGTGTGTGATCATCGCGGAGAGTGGCATGGAAGAAATCTGTGTGAACACCATGGATAACGAAGGCCAAATCACAGTATCTTCTTGGCTCTGTCCTTATCTTCTTCAGCCCAGTGAAAGCAGTTTTTACCGGTCACCGGCGGTGGACTGAGAGATCAGTGTAGGATAAACAAAGCCAGGAAGTGAAGGTCTTTGTGAACTTGGAGGAGGAGGAGGAGGAGGAGGAGATTGGATTTATACCCCACCCTCCACACGGAGTCTCAGAGCGCTTACAAACCTTCCCTTCCCCTCCCCACAACAGACACCCTTGTGAGGTAAGCGGGGCTGAGAGAGCTCTTTCCAGAACTGTCCTTGAGAGAACAGCTCTGAAAGAACTATGGCGTGCCCAAGGTCATCCAGCAGCTGCAGGTGGAGGAGTGGGGAATCAAACCTGGTTCTCCCAGATTAGAGTGAAGATTAGAGTGAAGCAGGAGCAGGCCTGGAGTAAGGCAGAAGGCCCTGGGAGAAGGCATCAGAGCAAGACTAATAAGGAGAGACAGTCTACAGGTTCTCATAAGTCATCAATAAGAAATACTAGCCTGGGGCTATGGAATATCTGGCTTGTGATGGATAACCAGATATATATGAGTATGCTTGTTAGTGGCATCAAGTCGCAACTGACTTATAGTGACGCCAGCAAAGGGCTGGCAAGGCAAGTGAGAAGCAGAGGCAGTCTTCCATCGCCTTCCTCTGCAAAGCCTCCCTTGCTGGCCTTCTATCCAAGTACCAACCCGGCTTAGCTTCTGAGATCTGATGAGATCCGGCTGTACCCTGTCACCTTCCCTCCCTATGAGCAGGTGGTGGGAAGTGCCATCAAGTCGCAGCTGACCTGTGGTGACCCCCGCGGGGTTTTCAAGACAGGAGATATTCAAAGGTGGCCCGCGATTGTCTGCCTCCCATCCAGGGTCTAACAAGGGCCAACCGAGCTTTGCTTCCAAGATCTGACAAGATCGGGCTAGCCTGGGAAATCCAAGCCAAGACAGGTCTAAATAGAACATCAGATAAGATATGCAGTCTTCTGGAACGCATCCTCCTGTTTTGTAATATGATTCCCACTAAAATCTTCGCCAATACCATTTTTTTAAAATGTACAGAAACTGGGGAAAAATTCTAAACTTAACATTTAGGTCGAATCTGCATTGGCATTTTTAAATCAGTTCCGTGCTGCTGAGACGCCATCTTTCTCTATGCTTGTTTGAAGAGTTGTTTGGAGAAGATTAATTTAAAGCGATGTGGAGGCACAATGACAGTGGAGCTGCCACGATAGGGCGATAAACATATGCAAAAGTATGCCAGCACTGAAAACGAAAGCAACGTGGCAAATGGGGTTCAATGTGGCCAAGTGCAAAGTGATGCACATTGGAGCCAAAAATCCTAAATATAAATACATGTTGATGGGGTCTGAACTGGCAGAGACGGACCAAGAGAGAGATCTTAGAGTCGTAGTAGATAACTCAATGAAAATGTCTAGACAGTGTGTAGCTGCAATAAAGAAGGCCAACACTATGCTGGGGATTATTAGGAAGGGAATTGAAAACAAATCAGCCAGTATCATCATGCCCCTGTATAAATCACTGGTGCAACCTCATTTGGAATACTGTGTACAGTTCTGGTCGCCACATCTCAAAAAGGATATTATAGCATTGGAAAAAGTGCAGAGAAGGGCAACTAGAATGATAAAAGGGTTGGAACACCTTCCCTATGAAGAAAGGTTAAAACGCTTGGGGCTCTTTAGCTTGGAGAAACAACGGCTGAGGGGTGACATGATCGAGGTTTATAAGATTATGAATGGGATTGAGCAGGTTGAGAAAGAAGTCCTTTTCTCCCTTTCTCACAATACAAGAACTCGTGGGCACTCCATGAAATTGCTGAGCAGTCGGGTTAGAACAGATAAAAGGAAATACTTCTTCACCCAAAGAGTGATTAACACATGGAATTCACTGCCACAGGAGGTGGTGGCAGCTGCAAGCATGGACAGTTTCAAGAGGGAATCAGATAAACATATGGAGCAGAAGTCCATCAGTGGCTATTAGCCACAGGGTATAGATGGGAACTCTCAGTCTGGGGCAGGTGATGCACTCTATTCTTGGTGCTGGAGGGGCAGCAGTGGGAGGGCTTCTAGTGTCCTGGCCCCACTGCTGAACCTCCTGATGGCCGCTGTGTGACAGAGTGTTGGACTAGATGGGCCATTGGCCTGATTCAACATTGGCTTCTCTTATGTTCTTATGTAGACAGCTTTTTTGAAGACAGTGTCAGAAGGCTGGAACACCGGTGGGAAAGACAAATGCAGATTCGACCTTAGAAGAAGAAGAGAAGAGATCGGATCTATACCCCGCCCTTCACTACCCAAAGCAGTCTCAGAGCGGCTTACAAACTCCTTTCCCTTCCCCTCCCCACAACAGACACCCTGTGAGGTAGGTGGGGCTGAGAGAGCTCTGACAGAAACTGCTCTTTTTTCAAGAACAGCTGTGCCAGAACTATGGCTTGCCCAAGGTCATCCAGCAGGTGCAAGTGGAGGAGTGGGGAATCAAACCCGGTTCTCCCAGATTAGAGTCCACGCACTTAACCACTACACCAAAATTTTTAAGCAAATTTTTAATTTTACACACCGGTGTTTTAATACAATTTTGTTCGTTATTGAAACTTGAAAAAAGTTGGCCTGCAAAGTCAAGGCAACAAAGGCCATTCCTGCATGCACTCTTTACCCCGACTACACCAGATCTTGAGTCAATTCGTTTTTACTTCAAATAATGTGTTTGCATTCTGCACTATTTTTTTTTTGTTCTGGCTCTTCCCCCAGGAAGCCAAGGCTCTGCAGGTTATGTACTCCACATTCCTGAAGTAGTCTATAGTAGCCACACCTCTAAAGTTGCCACCAACTTTGTGCCAACCAAGATGTTTGATTGGTCAAGTGGAGCAAACGCCTCCCCCCACTCTCAGAGGTCAAAAGGCGCTGAATTGTCTCACAAGCCTTATTGGGAAAACTAGCAAGAGTTTCTTTCACAAGGACTTTATCAAACCACAGTCTGCCTCGGAGCTAAATGCTGTCTGGGGTCAAGCCACAAAAGACTGCTCCAGGAAACCAGTATTCTCAAAAGTAACTTCCATGACAGCCCTAAACTGATTGATGCAAACATAGGCATGGTGCTTAGGGCTTGTCTTGTCTTTCATTCAAACCCCTTCCTTCCCAGTCGGTGGGTGGAACTACCCAGCCAGCCTCAGCCTCAAGAAGCACATGCAGTCCAGAAAGCTGCAGTATTTCCTCCAAGCCCTGCCTCACAAGCAAAGCCCTGCTTCCCTCTGCAGACTATCGCAGAGAGGAAAGCCAGGCTTGCCAAGCGACTCTCACCTACTGCTTGTTCACTTGTTTGCTTGTGGGGGGGAACTGGCCGAATCCCTTCCTTGCCCTGCCGCTTCTTGGCAGCCGCTTCACCCTGAAAATGGCAGTAGCACAACAGACAAAGGTGGGCAAGTGAAGGACGAAGCAGAGCTGTTAGAAGTGGAGGAGGAAACAGGGGCGGGAAATGAGCGGTGTTGCGAAGTCCAAGGAAATGCGTCTGCTTAAGCACTACCTTTGACTTGAAAGCAGAACTGTACTAAAGTCCGTGGCAAAAGCGCTCTTGGAAAAGCTGGTGCAGTGGCGAATGGAAAGCGATCTGATGGCTGAATGGCCAAAAATATATGCAGAAGAAAACAGAAAACTTGACGGACAGTAGAGGTGAAAGTGGAAGGAAATGCAGAACAATGTTTAAAATGCAGAGACAGTGAAGGAAAGGGCCAAACAATAGCTATATTTAGCCTCAAAATGTCCTTGTTTCATGTTTTCTCTGTTTTTCTTGGTCTCCTGGAATCTCAAACGTGAACAGATTTTATGACTTCATTTCTTTTTCTTTTCTTTTGTAAAGAAGAAGAAAACCAGCCAGATTTAAAATCCAGACAAATAAAACCTGACATCCAGCTACCGACTGGCTTATAATACACGAGGCCCTTTGAGTAGATCTGATGCATTTTATTTTATCGTAATACCCAATTTCATCTTATTTTGTATCTTGTTTGTGAAATGTGCTTAAGTCCCTGTTCCATCTGTAACTGCTCGTCTATCAAGATGTGTTTGCAGAAACGTGGCAAACTAGGGCACGCTGAAAGACCGGGGGGAGCTCAGCAGAGGTTAAATGAATCAGAATAATCAGGGAAGGAACAGATGGAAAAGAACGTCTTATTATCTGTCATACCTGCTTCCATGCTGGTTGATTTTACAAGGCATCATTTCTTCATGCAAGAGCCCTGCCAGGACGGATTTTGGTTCCCCTCTCCACCATGCAAAGCGCACTGTTTCCATCACTGTAGATCCTGGCCCTGTGTGTCTTTCCTCTCTGTCCCTTCTCCAGTTTTTTCCTTCTTTTCTCAGAGGCCTCCTGCTGACCTTCTCAGACCAATAGCCAGAAATATTATGGTGAGGGGTTATGAATACACTGAAGGGGGAACTATGGCCATCAGGACCCCCATCATCCTAAACCTTGAAATTTATTCATTGGGGGGAGTCTGATGATGACACAGGGATGAGGTCCAGTGATGTCATAGGATGGGGCCTGGTGACAGGGATGCCGGCCTCCAGGTGGGACTTGGGGATCCCCCGGAATTACAGCTCGTCTCCAGAGTACAGAGATCAGTCCCCCTGGAGAAAATGGCTGCTTTGGAGGGTGGATTCTGTGGCCTTGTACCCCAACGGGGTCCCTGTCCTCCCCAGGCTCCATCCCCAAATCTCCAGGAGTTTCCCAGCCTGGATCTGGCCACCCTACCGCCCCATCCCCTACCAGTGGCCAGGGAGGGGAAACCTGGTAACCCTACCTGGTGATGTCACATTGAATAGTTATATTGATTGTAGAACTTCCACATACCACTATGTACCACAGGGTTATGTTTGTATAGAGAGATGGGTTAAAAAAATAAAACTGTGCAGCACACTGAGAAGATGAAGACACCATTTCTACACAGCCTGGATGAAACAAGCCTAGGTTGAATCTGCATTTGCATTTTTAAATCAGTTGCGTGCTGCTGTGACGCCGTCTTTCTCTATGCTTGTTTGAATGTTGTTTGGAGAAGATTCTTTTAAAGCAGTGCGGAGGTGCAATGACAGTGGAGCCACCCCGAAAGGATGATAAACACATGTGGATGTGCGAAAGGATGCTAGCACTGTTGAGGTGTGAAAACGACACCAAATGTGGACAGCCTTTTTTGAAGACGGAGTCAACAGGTGGGGACACCGGTGGGAAAGACAAATGCAGATTCGGCCCTGGAGTCCAGCGGCACCAGTATTGGAGACCGTGTAATAACTGGTGCGACCTGTTTTTAAATTCCTTGTTTTAATGTTTTAATGAACGATTTACTATTGTGTTTTTTTGTGATGCCGAATGGCCTAATTATCTGTTGTGATCTGCCCTGGGCCCGTTCATGGGGAGGGTGAAATATAAATTAAAAAAAATAATATGTACTCCCCCAAGAAAAAAGAATATTTTGAAAGTAAGCACACCTTGATCATGTTGGACCAAAAAACCTGCTGTGTGACCCCTGCAATGGAGGATGGACTGTCCCAGAAAAGCCCTTCTTGGCCCTTTCTAGGCAAATGAGGGCATCATGAACAAAGACCGCTCTGACGAGCAGCCTCCAGATGCTCAAAGCAACGAAATGCTAGCGAGCACCAGCAGGGCGCACCTGCAAAACAGTTCGCAAATTCCTGGAGCTGTTTGCCACTGACCCAAACAAATCGGGGAACTGCCTCAGCCTGATTGCAACCGATGATCCAGGTTAATTCAACCATCAAACGCATCCTCTGTGAAATTCGTTGACATCCCTAGATGGGGGGGTCTTGTTATGGATTGAAAATTGGTCGAACAACATCCAGTGGAGCGCAGGACTCAAATAGACAGTTCTCATAATGCAGGGAGGTGAGTGCCAGGAGCCCGGGCTTCTCGGAGGCTGAGAGAGGTCCTGGTCACTTTCTTTGATTGAGGCTCAATTTTTCGAGGCCAGGAGCTGCGCCAGACCTGGCGATGGCAGTGAAAGAGAAATTTTAATTCACCATGCACTTCAGGCAATGTGGCCCGGTAATGAGACCCAAGTTTAAAGCTGTCTGATGAATGTTCTCTTTCAGTTATGGTTGCCAGCTCCAGGTTGGAGAACACCTGCAGATTTGGGAGTAGAGCTTGGGGAGGGCAGGGGACCTCAGGGGGATACAAAGCCATCCAGTCTACCTGAAGCATCCATTTTTTCCCCAGGGGAAGTGAGCTCTGTTGTCTGGAGATGAATTGTAATTCCAGGGGATCCCCAGGTCCCACCTAGAGGCTGACATCCCTACTTTTCAGTTCTGTCAGTGTATCTCTGTGACTGTGTGCATAACCTCATCTGGAGATAACGTTGAAAGTCTGAGGCCCACCATGACTGTGAGGCCTAGGTAAATGGCCCTCCTAGGCTCCTCTGTGATAGGCCCTGGATATCACAAAGAGGCTTCTGGAGTTCTAGCCCCACTGGTGGACCTCCTGATGACACCTGGGTTTTGGCCACCGTGTGACACAGAGTGTTGGATCGGATTGGATGGGCGACTGGCCTGATCCGACATGGCTTCTCTTGTGTTCTTATGTCCTTTAAGTTCTGTACTGTTTAAGTTCGTTCATAAGGGAACTGGAAATGGGGGCAATTAGTATGGCCGTCAAGTTTGTGGATGTTACCAAATCATTCAAGATGCTGACAGGCAGGTGACTCATGAAGCACATTGACGCTAGCCATCACTACATGGAAAGCAAATTATTTATTTATTTATGTTATTGATAGTCCGGCCTTCTCACGGGGACTCAAGGCGGGTTACACATAATGAGTCAGTACAATCATGCAAAAAATGGGACATTCAATAACCAGGGCATTAGGATCTGAGACTTCTGAAACCACCCGAAAGAACTGAAGCTTGGTGACAAGACACAATAAGTGGTACAGAAATTACAAAAATAGGATACTGCTTTTGTTGTTGTTATTGTTTTTCAGTCGCACAGTCAAGTCAGACTCTTCGTGACCCCACGGACCACATCATGCCAGGCCTTTCTGTCTTCCGCTGTCCTCCAGAGTTTGCTCAACTTCATGTTCGTTGCATCGATAACACTGTCTAACCGTCTCATCCTTTGCCGTCCCCTTCGTCTTTTACCTTCAATCTTTCCTCAGAGAGTTCCAGTGCCATAGAGCCTGC
Organism: Gekko gecko; assembly: GCA_029375565.1. Classification (NCBI taxonomy): domain Eukaryota; kingdom Metazoa; phylum Chordata; class Lepidosauria; order Squamata; family Gekkonidae; genus Gekko; species Gekko gecko. Next base: position 168,748,358 of record JAPDNY010000004.1, on the reverse strand, counting down.
TCTCCAATGCATTCCTTTTCTCCAGGGGAACTGATCTCTTGTAGTCTGGTGATGAGCTGTACTTCCAGGGGATCCCCTACCTTCATTTTGTGTGGGGCAAAACTGTACATGCATGGACAATGCACACATTGCACTATTCACACAAAGTGGCAATCGTGTACCGGGAGCACCATTGCTAGTGCGGGTTCTCGTGGGTGGGCTCCAAGTATGCGTTGCTGTATTACTTGAGAAGGACTCAGATTATTATGCCAGGCCAGGTATTAGCTAGCTAGCTAGAAAAGTATAGTAAAGGTAAGGTAAAGGATTCCCTTGCTCGAAAGCCAGTCGAATCTGACTCTAGGAGGCAATGCTCATCTCCGTTTCCAAGCCGAAGAGCCAGCACTGTCTGAAGATGTTTCCATGGTCATGTGGCCAGCATGACTAAATGCTGAGGCACACGGAAAGTTGTTACCTTCCCACCGAAGCGGTACCTATTTATCTACTTGCAATTTCTTGCTTTCAAACTGCTAGGTTTGACGTTCATCAGACAAACTGCTAGGCGACCAGAAACGAGAGCTCACTCCATCACGTGACATTAGGGTCTTATTGGTATACTGCATTATACTGTCATCTGAACAGAAATAAAGAGTTATTCTACCTTTTCCACTGCAGATGGCTGAGTACTTCTCTGAAATTAGTATTAAAATTCCTGGCGAAGACTCTAAATTATTTGATTTTTGACAATCCACAAAAGTCTCTGTGCATTACTGAAATGTAACCACACAAAGGTTATCTGTTACTCAGAAGGGCTTCTGTCAGGCAAATGACATCATGCCCAGTTTTGCTTTCATTTCCTTGCTAATCCCCATGTAGATAAAACTGCATTGGTTGTTACTTGAAAAATTTCATTACATACCTCTTAATTGTTCCTTAGAGGCATGAGGATACAATGAATTGCCTAGATTTTGCCGCTGAATTGCTGCAAATAATGAGGATTTTTAAGCAGATGCATGTCTAAAGTTAATTGGAGAAGCATTTACAGTTGTTAATTCTTTTGTATAAACCCCGACAATATGATCTGTTTATACTGAATTGTAGCATTCTTGTTATTAATTCTATGATAACTTGGATATTTATTTTTAACAGGGTCAGTTCGTGTTGTGATTTTACATACGTGAGTCCAACAATTAACTGTCCTTTATTTCTCTATTACCTTTAAATCTGGAATTTGATTAATTGCCTCTCATTGAATGTAATATATGAAACAGTGCTAAATGCTAAAAAGCCTTTAAAAAAGCCTTTAAAAAGCCTAAAAGCCTTTTTCATTATGTTTTGAAACCAAGAGGATTGATTGGTGCAAGTTAAATTGAATTGGACCCAAATAAAAGCCGGCTGAGACAACAAATATATTTGGCTGTTCCTTTTATTTGGTTGTTAGAGAAAACAGAATAAAAAAAAAAAAATCTTGTGCCCTGTGATTTTCAGCATCACCCCATGTATCTCTTCCATGCATTGAGACTGACTAGCAGCTAAGGAAGACTTGAACACAAGACTGGCCTTACTTTTTTACAGAAAGAGTTGTGCGACAGTGGAATCAGCTGCCTAGGGAGGTGGTAATCCTGACATCGGATGGATGGACGGGTAGGAGGGAGGGATGGTCTGTAACTTTTCACGCTCTGGAATGTAGGGAGGTGTGCAGGTTGCCTAGGAGATCCAGAATTCCACCGCCTGGGCAATCTGTTATCTCACCAAATGTCCTTGGTCTCACAGTTCTGGTTTCCGCTGTCTGGGACAGCTCTGGGGCATTTGGGTTATTTACTGCTTTAGGACTTTCGCACCTTTTCCTGCGCGCGGGCTTAGTGCCCATTGGTAGATAGAGAGGGGGGGCATTTCAAGCTGGCATAACTGTAAGTGTATCCTTAGAATTACCCATCACTGACAAAGAGATGTTACCGTGCCTTTAGAACTGCTTTCAATAAACGCTATCTTCTTTATGAAGCCTGGTGTTTGACTGACTTTCTGAAGAGCCTGACATTAAGCAGCATCTGCACAAACACTGGTCAGGGGTGTTCTAGGCTGATCCTGCACTGAGCAGGGGGTTGGACCAGATGGCTTGTAGGGCCCCCTTCCAACTCTGTGATTCTATGATTCTACTTAGGAGCAATCTGTGTGAGGCCATGGAGTCCAGAGGCTGGCTGATGTCCTTCTTCTGTTTTATATATTACATTGAAGACAATGAGCTCCAGTCTAGAGCTGAAGTACTATCATCCTGAATCTTCAGGTGCAAAGATGTTAAGGGTCTCACTGTATGAGCCAAAGTTATTGTAGCCACTGTGAGGACTTTGAATCATGTGTGCACTAGGAGTTCATTGCTTCCCCAGGGCGTATGGGCGCCAGGGAACAAGAACCCGCTCTCTCAGGAGACTTGCATATAATGATGGGTGTATGTAGGTCTACCCAATGGAGCACTTACTCTCTTTCTCCGGGGTGGTGGCAGCAGTGGCGGGATTGGGCCTACCGAAGGGATTTGAACCTCCTCCCTCCCTTAATGGGCCTGTACTTGCGCCGCTGTCCTGACCATGGCGGTCCAAGATGGTGACAACGTATCTCTTCTATTCTCCATCTGCTCCCCTCAGTCAGGGTGACACTGTCGCTACCACTATGGTCACCTTCTGAAGAGGCCAGGAGAGGGGCATGGGTCTGAGGCCCTGCCTCACAGGGGGCCCACTTGAGGAGGCTGCCACCAGATGGCATTGTGCCAAGCCTGCACCTCACCAAACCTGAAGGTGGCTCTGCTTCAGAAAATGTGCAGTGAAGGTAGAGATTGGTCCAGAGTGTTGACCAATCAAGTGATGAAAGAGATCAAGTAACAAACACATATATGTGAAACATGTCAGATCATGCAACGTATATAGCACCATTGGTTGCCCTGTTCAAAATCACATACACTGTATGTATGTAGAGTGAGACTGATTGCACTGGCTTCAGAGTTGTACTTACAGCTGACCATCTGTGAGCCCGTGCTTATGTACAAGTATGTCGAGCCTGAGTCCAGTGTGGTGAAAGATGACTTCAGAGTAGAGGACACTCAGGAATTCCAGGCAGATAATACTGAGCCGGCTGAAGTCAGGGAGCAAGTACCTCTGGAGGCACCCACGACTCCCCCAGATCCACCCCCCGTTCATAGAAAGAAGAGGGGCTAAGATTAGAAGGCAATTGCAAGAACGCAGACAGAGTAAAAGATTAATGGCCCGTTGACAGCTACAAGATGAGTCATTACAGGAGCCCTGCTAACTTGCCAGCTGCTGATAAGACTAATTAGGGAAAAGCTACATAAAGCTGGGTGGGAGCCGTTGCCAACTTGTGGAAGCAACATGTCACCTCACAGTGAATCCTGTGACTACAACTCTTGACTCTGCTCTACTCCTGTGACTCTTGAACTAGCTTGACTTTTGGACTCTCTCTGACTGTTACAACTGACCTTGGACTGTTTGGACTATACTGTGAATGTTCCTTTGACCTGCTCCTGCCTGCGTGACCTGGACTCGGACTTGGAGCCTGAGAGACCAGCTGGGCTATGACAACAGCAGAACATCTCTGCTTTATATGCCCTGTGGAAAGGTAGCAGCTCCTGCTGGGCATGGATATCTTCCAGCAGAGCATTCCACCAAGCAGGGGGCAGGGCTGAAATAGATGTGGCCCTGGTCAAAGACAGCCGGGCTTCTCTCGGGCCGGGGACCACCAGGAAGTTCTTATTTCCTGAGTGTAATGCTCTTCCAGGGGCATCGTCTACAACGATACAGTTTTCATCTGTCGTTTGATGGAAATTGCCATGCCAGCTGCGTATACCTTGAAAATGTAAAATTTCACAAATATTAATCAACGGGGGGAAGAGGAGCCAGCCGTGCTTTTCGACATCAACCGACCAACAACCATCTGGATTCAGTTAAATTGAAGTACATGTATCAAAATCACGGAGGAAGGTAAATCAAAGAGATAATGTGCTGAAACAAAGAAAACTTAATTGGATTTAGAAGCTCCACGCCTGAACGGAAACAGACGGTTGACACGGTTCACTGGTGATAAGGAACTGGTGCCGCCTTGCATTTCAATCTCCAATGAGTCCTCAGGGCTTCCTCCTGCTCCTGGCCTGTTTTTTAAGGATCCACTGAGAAGTTCAAGAGAAGGTCGCCACAAATATAGGTGCGGTGTGATTCCAGTGTGACCTTTCGAGAATGTACACTCTTGCATCAGAAACACGGGGCGGCCTGAGCTAGTCTTGCGGTGGGGCCCCTTCTGCTACTCAGACAGATGAGAACCAGTGTTACGTCAGCTAAGATCTCATGTGCTTCACATGAATGTTTCACAAATGCAACCAATCCTGCCCTGACCTGGATAGCCCAGGCAAGCCCGATCGCGTCAGATCTCGGAAGTTAAGCCAGGTCAACTCTGGCAAGTACTGGGATGGGAGACCTCCTTGGAATACCAGCAGTCGGGAGGACAGGGACAGGCTTTATTCAGCCACCTCTCTGAATATCCTCCAGGCCCCCAGTAAGGATCCGTCACCAGAGGAAGCCATGACTTCCAGGTGCACACACACACACACACACACACACACGAACAATACAGAAAAAACACCAAACAAACAAACAAATGCAACCAATCCCACTGCCAGACCTGTGCAGGAGTGCTTTAAATTAGAAGAGGCATATATCTAAAGCAAGCAAAGCCTCCACTTTGCGTTTTAAAAGTTTTTTTCCTCTGGCCAGAGAGCACATATGGGGAAAGGGAAAGTGTGTGCAACTGCTTTCCAGACACCTTCATTCAGATGCATAATAGATCTAGCAGGAGAGATAATGGGTGGGACAAGATCTCCCCCTTCCTCCTAGCAGGGAACAGAGGCTTGGAGGAATGAAATGCTGGACTGTCTTCAGGAAAGACACTCCTGGAGACCTCCAGGAAATGCTTCCTTGAACTGACCTGGCTAGGTTGGTGTGTGAAGAAACAGAGACAATAAAACCTCCTTGCCACAGGGAGGAGACCTCTTTCCCTTGGGTACTATGTCCAGGAGCACACGCAAACCTCTCCTCTGGCAAGGCAGCTGTTAACTATGTGCTCACCTCAAGCTTCAAGGTACTAGAAACTCTACAGGGATCTGTAACATCCTGAGAAAAATGAGCCTGTCCTATTTTAACACCTGATAGGGCATTTATAAAGAAAGGGACAGAGGATTGGTGTTTTTACGCATTGCTTTTGTATCCCTCAGTTTGGTGCAATGCTAAAAGTATGCTTTTCTTTTTAATAACTTTGGATGCTGGGAGTGGTTCTCTGTACCACATAGACCTCCACTGTCTCGGAGCACCAGCAGGGAGAGTGCAGGCCGTTGGCAAGTGGCAAGTGGCTATTCCTCCAGGGGCACACAAGGCAGTAAACTGTCCCCATGGTGATCAGATGCTGGGCAGCGGGAGTCACAGTGGCAAGGCCTCAGAACTTGGGAAGCTGAGAGTCCTGACCCTCCCAGTGGGTAATTTCATACAACAGTCAGGAGGTGGCGGCGAGCTACTCTAGGTGTAGAAGCCCCACCAGGTGTGGAGAAACACCTAGGAGGGCAGGGTGGCATAGGGCCGGCAAGCCAGAACAGGTGTGTTCTGCCACATATATCACCTACTCTCTCTGTGTGTGTTAAGTTCCATCAAGTCGCTTCTGACTTACGGTGACCCTAAGGAATGTATGTCCTCCAGAATGTCCTATCACTGACAGCCTCGCTCAGGTCTTGCAAACCGAAGTCCATGGCTTCCTTGACTGAGTCATGCCATCTCATGGTGGGTCTTCCCTTTTTGCCTTCAACTTTACCTAACATTATTGTCTTTCCCAGTGACTCTTTTCATAATATGATCAGCCTCAGTTCAGTCATTTTAGCTTCTAGGAAAAGTTCAGGTTTTGGTTTGATCTCGAACCCACTTCATTTGTCTTTTGGGTGGTCTGCAGGATCTGTAAAACTCTCCTCCAGTACCGCTTTTCAAAAGAATCAGCTTTCTTCCTGTTGGTTTTCTTCATTGTCAGGTTTATTCATAGTCCCACTTTTATAGCATGAATCAACTTGATTTTTGGTTGCCAGCAACACATCCTGACACTCAGGGCTTTTTTTGTAGAAAAAGCCCAGCAGGAACTCATTAGCATAATAGAAGAAGAAGAAGAAGAGATTGGATTTATACCCCGCCCTTCACTCGGAGTCTCAGAGCAGCTTACAAACTCCTTTCCCTTCCCCTACCCACAACAGACACCCTGTGAGGTACGTGGGGCTGAGAGAGCCCTGACAGAAACGGCTCTTTTTCAAGAACAGCTGTGCCAGAGCTTGTGACTGACCCAAGGTCACATCAGCAGGTGCAAGTGGGGGAGTGGGGAATCAAACCCGGTTCTCCCAGATTAGAGTCCGCGCAGTTAACCACTACCCCGGATAATAGGCCACACCTAACAGCAGAAACACATTAGCATAGTAGGCCACACCCCTGACAGCACAGCTCCCTCCCGGGATTGGCTTCCCCAGGTGCCCTGCAACTTGCAGGGCGCATGGGGAACTCGAGGGAAGGAAGGCAGTTTCTGGAACCTGAGGAGGGGAGGCAGTTTAAACTGCCTTCTCTCCCTGGAGCGGCTTGCGAGGCACCTGGGGAACCCGAGGGGGGGAGGCTGTAGGTGTGGCCACCTCAGAAGCCAGACGGAACTCCGTTCCTGTGCATTCCTGCCCAAAAATAGCCCTGCTGACACTTAAGAATCTTTTCTAGCTCCTTCATGGCTGCCTTCCCCAGTCTCGGTCTCCTTCTGATTTCTCTGTTGCAGTCTCCCGTCACCTCCTGCCTGGTCTTTTTTAACTGGAGTTGCTGGGAACTGAAGCTGGCATGCCAAGCAGAGGCCCTTCCACTGAGCCACAGCCCTCTTACTCAAAATACAAGTAACCCCTCGTACAAGGGAAGCGCCGCTCCAGTTTTAATTTATCACAACAGCGTGCTTCAGCCAGCGATGAGACATTTGGGAAACTCTGGTGGAGAAGACACGGGCCCTTTCTGCACTGACAGCTTGCTCTGGAGAATCTGAGGGGTCAAGCCTTGAGGACTGACTTTGCAGTCGCGCTCATTCCCTCCGCACTGGTCCCCCCCCCCTACAGTTTATTTATTTGTGTATTCTGTATGCCTTCTGCATCTACAAGCAAAACCCCACATTTTTTTTTGAGCTGACTGCTTTGTCTTAAGATGAAGAGAAAGGCAAACATCTTTGAAAACTTTTAACTGCAGACCTAACCCCTCCTTCCCTTCCTCTGTGATTCTGCAAAAAGGGGGGGGAGGGGGATGTCCAGGCCCACCCATGCAAGACTGACACATTTGGGAGCAAGGAATCCCCTGGTCCTTTATACTTACAGATTTCTTCCTATGCTCTTATGCTTTAAAGTTTGCTTGGGCGAGAGGACATGTCCCCTTTTGTCTTTGGAGAGGGAGGGAAAGAAAGAGGCAGCATCAACCTAAAGAGAGAGAGGCAGAAACAGGGAGGGCAGTGGGCAGCACTTAAATACCCGCAGAAACAATTCTACTCTAGAAAGGATTAGCGATCTGAAAGTGGACGAGGACAAAGAATCACAGCATAAGGAGTTCTGGTAGCTGCGGGGCAACGGTGTGCTGGAAGCGGTCTGAGTGCAGATCCCTTTGAAACAAATGCAGGAACAAGAAAAAGCCTCGACACAAACCAGAACCGAAGGCGGGGAAGGAATGCAGAATGGAAGAATAGGATGTGCTCAGAAACTGAGGCAAAATACGGGCTCAGAAAGGGCTACAGAGCGGGCGCTGCAGTCCCTGCTGTCTGGACTGAATTTACGGCACGTAGAATTGATGGGCTGTCTCCTGCCAATGGAGGCTGGTGAGCAGGATCATATCAAATACAAGCTGATAAAGGAGTGGGGGGTGGGGGAAATGAGTGTAAAACATTGAGTGATTTCTACAGTGAAACACTGCAGCTTTTTTCTAATAGTTTGTATTTAGCAGTGGTGCAAGGGACATTGCTGGCACCTCTTCAAAGGAAATGGAATATTTCAAAGGAAATAGAATGATTCCAGAGTTTGAAAGTTTAAAGAGATCCAGTTTCACACTTTGCAAAGCTGGCATCCGCATTTTATTTTTCACCATCTGCCCTTTCAGCAGCCTGAACATGTTTGCTTTATTAGCAGTACTTTGGCCTAGGCAAAAGAGGATTTCAGCCTGGGAGAGCTTCAAAGAGATATGCAGAGGATTTGGGGATATGGGTGGGTATGGAAACGATGGTTGATTTAGACTTTTTAGTGTGATAGCTTGGGGCCAGAGTACTTGAAGAAGCACCTCGACAAATATTTAGGGCTGCTGGACTCTAAGTGGGGCTTGGGGATCCCCTGGAATTACAGCTCATCTCCAGACTACAGAGATCCGTTCCCCTGGAGAAAATGAACATTTTGTAGGTTGGGCTGTGAGGCATTGTACCCCACTGTGGGTCCTGTCCTCCCCTGGCTCCACCCACAAATAGGGCTGCCAGGCCCCCGGGGGGGTTAAGAACATACAAACATAAGAGAAGCCAATGTTGAATCAGGCCAATGGCCCATCTAGTCCAACACTCTGTCACACAGCGGCCAAAATATACCAGGTGCCATCAGGAGGTCCAGCAGTGGGGCCAGGACCCTAGAAGCCCTCCCACTGCTGCCCCCTCCAGCACCAAGAATAGAGTGCATCACCTGCCCCAGACTGAGAGTTCCCATCTATACCCTGTGGCTAATAGCCACTGATGGACTTCTGCTCCATATGTTTATCTAATTCCCTCATGAAACTGCCCATGCTTGCAGCTGCCACCACCTCCTGTGGCGGTGAATTCCATATGTTAATCACTCTTTGGGTGAAGAAGTACTTCCTTTTATCTGTTCTAACCCAACTGCTCAGCAATTTCATGGAGTGCCCATGAGTTCTTGTATTGTGAGAAAGAGAGAAAAGGACTTCTTTCTCAACCTGCTCAATCCCATTCATAATCTTATAAACCTCGATCATGTCACCCCTCAGCCGTTGTTTCTCCAAGCTAAAGAGCCCCAAGCATTTTAACCTTTCTTCATAGGGAAGGTGTTCCAACCCTTTTATCATTCTAGTTGCCCTTCTCTGCACTTTTTCCAATGCTATAATATCCTTTTTGAGATGTGGCGACCAGAACTGTACACAGTATTCCAAATGAGGTTGCACCAATGATTTATACAGGGGCATGATGATACTGGCTGATTTGTTTTCAATTCCCTTCCTAATAATCCCCAGCATAGCGTTGGCCTTCTTTATTGCAGCTACACACTGTAAGTTGTCACTCAAAGGGCCCCTGACCCCAAATTGTCCGGATTGGGGTGATGTGCCCAGTGCGATGACATCACCTAGAGATGACATGGTGCTGGGCATGTCGCTGGAGGGGACGACGCTCTAGCATTCAGCCTGAATACTCTATGGTATCATAGATTTTTCTGGCCAAATGCTAGAACGTCCCTGGCGATGTGCACTTCTGGAAAGTCCCAGAACGGGAGCTTCTCCCCCCGCTGCTGACGGGTAAGGGAGCTGGCAACCCTACCGACGAATCTCTAGAAGTTTCCCAACCTGGATCTGGCAACCCTCCCCCCACCCTCCTGGCCAACTCACTGATATTGTTCAGCCGCCCACTAGCTAAGATCTTTGGAAGCCCTGCTCTGTGTGGCCCTGCCTTCAGAGATGAGGCAGCTGGTGATCAGAGACAGGGCATTTTCACTACTTTTCTATAGTGCACTAGGTTGGGTTCCCAGTCCCCTAGAGACACCCTGCTCTGTGGCCCCTCCTCCCAGTGCTGACTGGCAGGCTGGCAGGGAGACTTACGGGCAGCAAGCTGAGGACTAAGCCTCTTTCACTGGCAATGCGGCGACAAAAGAACCCAAATACCACAGAGTTATCATCACCACAACCTTTATTGGCATACATTGGAATACAGGTAGAAGCAATAAACAGATAAGGAGATATCAAGGAAAAATAAGTTAATCATATACATCTAGACATTACACAATTGATCCTTGATTACCAGGCTTAGGAATAAGGCTACCTTTTCAGTTATTTGGGGTGACGAATCATTCAGAAGATGGCACACCTTCAAAGTATCAGGCCAACCTATCATATTAGATAAAATTGGATCTGGAAAAAGTAGAATATGTATCATCATACTGGAAACAATACAGTAAAATATGGAGGACTGAGTCAACTTGATTTAGGTCACATGCACAAAGTCTAGTTGAATATGGAATCCTATTATATCTGCCGTAAGTAACTGCAGAGGGAATGGTGTTGCATCTAGCAAGTGCAAATGCTCTGTGCAATTGTGGGGCATGGAGAGCTGATAAATAAGAAGGCGAATGGCCCGCAATTGGAAAAATTCCACATTGCTAAGGATGTGATGATGTCACTTCCAGTGTATGCCACAAGTGACATCACTGTGTCACCGCAACAGAGGCCTAGGCTTCAGTTTGACCCCTGTCCCTCCATCCCCTGCTGGTAGCCAGGGGGTACCTACCTGGCAGCCCTAGCACTAGGCCAAAACATTCCCTTTTTACCCTAACTTAGGCACTGTGTCTCTTTGGGGGGGGGGCAACAGTGGGAGGGCTTCTGGTGGTCCTGACCCCACTGCTGGACCTCCTGATGGCACCTGGTATTTTTGGCCACTGCGTGACAGTTGGACTGGATGAACCATTGGCCTGATCCTACATTGGCTTCTCTTATGTTATTTTATTCAAGTCTGTCGTCTGCTTCTTGTCTGAAGACTGCTTTATCAATACCATTTTAGACTGCTCCACATTTGTTTTATTCTGTTTCTATGCATGGCTTGTTTTAAGTGGCTTCAGCTTGTTTTAATGACTTATTTTAGTGGCTTGGCTTGACTTTTAATGGATATCTTTCAATGTTTTACTGTTTTAGTCACAGAACAAATTTAGAGTCCAGTGTTACCTTTAAGACCAACAAAGGTTTATTCAAGGTATGAGCTTTCGTGTGCACGCACACTTTGTCAAATACATTGGGAATACATTGAGCTGATTTGCTGGGTTGCATTCCATGCCTGCAGAGAGTCGTACATTATGTTTTTGCACAGTCTGCTCACACATTCTGCGGTGAGTCATCAAGCACCAAGTAAACAAGTGCTGTATCAGCATGTGTGAACTAGTGCTGTGTCTCGCCCCTCGAACATTTTCCCACCAGTAGCCCATCCGGAAGCTGTCGCTACTTTTGCATAGTGACTAAGTGAATGAGTGGTAATCTGAGAAGTCAATTGCTGGAATCCCTTCATGGCCGACTTTTTTGCAGAACTGCCTCTCCTAGTATTCACCCATGTGGCCGTTCTGGTCATTTGACCACCGCTTGATTTCTGTCTCCTCCTTGCGCAGATCTGATCAACCAGCTTTGGCTCATCAATGATGCTTTTTCTGGGCCGCTGCCTGCGTTGCACTGAAGGCCGATTCAATTTTTCAGTTCAATTTATTATATGACTGTCCACGACCAGATTCAGCTGACGAAAACAAACATTGTTCAGGTGTACAAATATAGAAGTTGAAGACCTTAGTTAAAATATGGAAACAGAAAATGTAACATAAAACTAGACAAGATGATATCAAAAAGAGGAAAATAGATTATAAAATACATGACAAAGCATCACAGGTGACCATTTTTTAAATTTAAACCAAGGAGTTTAAGAGGAGCAAGAGCTGTATAACAGACCATCTGAAGGAAACTAAGGCTGATTTCCCACTACAGCTGCCTCGGTGTTGCTCCGCCGTTTGCCCCGACACTATTGGTCAATTTCACACCCGAAGCCGCGGGGCTGCATTTTGACCCGCGGCTTCGCCTGATTTCCTCCGCAGTTTTGTAATCCTGTTTTTTGAGGATTACGAAACTGCGGAGGAAATCGGGCGAAGCTGCGGGTCAAATGCAGCCCCGCGACTTCAGGTGTGAAATTGACCAATAGTATCGGGACAAACGGTGGCGCAACACCAAGGCAGCTGTAGTGGGAAATCAGCCTAAGTCAAGGCTCTAAGGGGCAGGACTGAATTTTACTGTGCGCTTCTATCGCCTGAGTGCAAAATCTAGTGGTTAACGTAGTAATAACTGGAATTTCATCTGTTTATAATTTACCTAAACACATCTTGTCCACCCCGCCACAGGTCTGTCTACATGGGGGAAAAATCGTCTTATCTCAAATTTGTTTATGGAGGGGGCAATGGGGGAAAAAACATGTCCCCCTGTCTCCACCTTGGCTGGGGGCAAGGGCAGACCCTCTCTGAGTACACGACCCACCGAAGGCCATAACCTCTCCAATGTTCTCCCAGTCTGAGGAGCCTTCCTCTCACTGAAACGACTCTTCCATTGGAGGAAGAGCCGCTTAAGGTGGAAGAAACTTCAAACTTTGTTTGGCTTGTTGGTAGGAATCAGGCCTGGGCTTCTGTGAGGTTGCGCGAGGCCCAGTCATTCAGCAGGGCTTTTAACTGAGGATGAGATTGTGTTGACGAGGGCCGCATCTGTTGGCTTGGCTAGCGATCTGTTTTCACGACTTCTGAAGTGCCTTCCCCGGGTTATTCGGTTTTCAGGGTTTTGTTGCCATCTGTCGTCACTGTCTGTCATCTTGAAAGATGGAAGGAGAATTGAAGACGACCTAAAGAAACCTGCCTTGCTCTGACCGGGATGGCCCGGGATAACCTGATCTCTTGGAAACCGGGCAGAGTTGGCCCTGGTCTGTACTTGGGGTTGCCAGCAGAGTTCCCTCTAAGCTGAGTTAGTGTGAGCTAGCTCACAATTTTTTAGCCTCCAGCTCACACATTTTTTCTTAGCTCAGGAAGGAGGGCTCCAGAGCAAACTAGTTTATGCAGTAACCAAGTCACTCGTTCACATCTTTAATGCCAGGAGCTCACAAAATAGAATTTTTGCTCACAAGACTCCACAGCTTAGAGGGAACACTGGTTGCCAGCTCTGGGTTGGGAAATGCCTGGAGATTTGGTGGGTGGAGCCTGGAGAGGGTCCTCAGCAGGGTAGAATGCCATAGAGTCCACCCTTTAAAGCAACTAGAGTTGCCACCCCCCCAGTCAGAGTAGGGGACCCAGTTGGCCAGTGGGGGAAGCCCCACTCCAAAACAGCAGCATCCTGCAGGGATGTCACCTATGCAGTGACATCACCAGTTGTGACATCATCATGCTGGGGGCACTGTGTGGCAACACTCTAGTGTTCAGAGGGGGAACTCTATGGTTACCACAGAGTTTTGCCCCAAACGCTAGAGATTGCTGTGCAGTAGCACCAGCATGATGACATCACTACTGGTGACATCATTGCACTGTGCACGCTTCATGCGTATGGCAGATAAGTCCCAAGGAGGAGCCAGGAGCCCTGCCACTGCAGCCAATGTGAGACCTGGCAGCCCTAAAAGCAACTGTTTTCTCCAGGGGAACTGATCTCGGTCATCTGGAGATTGATTGTAACAGAGGGAGATCTCCAGGTGCCCCCTGGAGGCTGGCCATTCTATTAGTACTTGAAAGTGAGACTACCCTGGGAAGTCCGGTGTAGCTGTACAGAGGCAAGCAATGGCAACCCACCTCGGAACACCTCTTGCCTTGAAACATACAGGGTTGCCAAAAGTCAGATGTGAGTGGAGGGTGCTTTCCATCACCACATCCATACCCCGCTTTCTCCCCATATGGGGACATAAAGCAGCCAGCATAGTTCTCCTTGCCTCCGTTTTATCCTCACAACAACCCTGTGGTGTAGGTTAGTGTAAGAACATATGATCAGCCTAAGGTCGCCCAGCGAGCTTCCATGGGAGAGTGGGAATTCAGACCTGGACAATCAATCAGCCCTCGACCCTTTTTAGTCTGGCTTCAACTCTGAGTTGGCCTTGGTCGCTTTGGTGGATGATCTTGGTTCATCTGCTGGTAAGGGACACATCTCCTTACTAATGGCCAAAATAACCACCAGTTCACTACCAGTACATTGAAATAGTTTTCAGCTGACCAGAGTTGGAAACCTTAAGCTGATCATTTCTCACGGCCTCGTTTCGGCTTGCAGGCTATGAACAGTTTCACATTTGGTGATATTTCAATGGTGGGATATATCCAAATGAGCAGTGGATACTTTAATTTTCACACTGGAGCCCTAATCCCTTAGTATCATTATTAAATAGTCTTGCAAAAGATCAAAACACCCATCAGGGAGGATGACTCTCCCACAATATTCAGAAGGAGCATTTGTTTAAATATAGCCAATCACATTATGTACAAGCTATGTGTTGTTTTGCTTGCAATCTGTTGCTTGGCAGGCGGAAACCTTGGCGTTCCATATGACTGGCTGCTTGTTGAGTTAATTGGGTTGATGACTGATTGCCACTCTTATAGGGATGCCTCCATTTTACTCCCCTCCCACACAGAACTGCAATAGCATACTTTTTTAAAAAAAGCAAAAGGTCTCTAAGAAGTTTCTAGACCAGGAGTCCTCAAACTTCTTAAGCCTGTGGGCAGCTCTGGAACTCTGACACAGCATGGTTGGTGCAGCCACAAAATGGCTGCCCCAGGAGGAAGGGCCAACAGAAAAATGGCTGCCACCGCTTCAGATACACCATGAAGATCCTTGTGCTCTAGAGGCAGCTGATGCCAAAGCAACGTTTCTAGAAATCTGCCCAGCCAATCACATCTGTGATGGCTAATTGGAAGCCTGGTGGGGGCAAAAGCCCCATCTGCCCCTCTGCCCCCAACCACTTTCTAAGAACACTTGGTGGGTGCCAGGAAATGTACTGGCAGGCACCACGTTGGAGACCCCTGGTCTATGCCTTAATGGGTTTTGTATAATCTGGCTCAGCAGAAGTGCTGAGAGTTTTCTGGGAGAGTTTTCCAAACTGTTGACAAATAGGAAAACTTACTGTCCAAGGATAAGACTGGTCTACTCCATCTTGCTTGATGTGCTTAAGCAGCTGTGACCTAGCCAATATTTCCAGCGGCCTCCGTATGGTATTGTTTTGTTAGCTTATCTCTCCTTATAATAATTATCTTTTGGTTTCGTAAGATTCCATGCACTCCCATTGGCTGTAAAATGCCCTCCCTCAGCCATTGGCCCATCAGCCGCCACTCAAGAGTACTCGCGTGCCATTGGCCGGGTGCTGGGTCTGCTCCTCTTCCCCACCCACTCCTCCTTCAGACAGATTTGCATGTCAGATTTACTGGCAGACCAGCTCTCTCTCCTGAGGAAGACAGTTCTCTTGACTCCTGTGAGGGACTGTCCCCTCAGTGGCTGTTGGTAGGCAACCAAGCTTGGTTCTGTGAGTAAAAAAACAAAGGACTTTCAGCATAACCCCCTCCCCCGCCCATAACCCCCTCCCCAATGGCCACTTTCCTGTCAGAATAAATGGAAAAAGGCTCTTTCTCCTGCTTAGCTTCAGCATGGCTGGCTGGCTGGCTAACGAGGGGGCCAGCGACCATCAAACCATTTTCTTCAACTCCCCATTGTGCGGCTGACTTTCCCCTAGGGCTGCCAATCTCCAGGTGGGACCTGGAGATCTCCCACTGTTACAATTGACCTCCAGATGACAGAGATCAGTTCCCTGGGAGAAAATGGTTGCTTTGGAGGGTAGACTCTATGACATTATACCCTGCTGAGTCCTTCCACACACACCTCAAATGCTGCCCTCCACAGGATCCACCCCCCCCCCAAATCTCCAGGTATTTCCCTAATCAGGTTTGGCACCTGTACTTTCTCCTCTGTCAGTAAAAGGCCCTTTCCACACCTATGTTGGCCTTTGGGAGAAAACTCATTGGGCCCAGTCCTGATCAGGTTGCCAACTCCAGGTGGGCAATACCTGGAGATTTGAGGGATGGAGCCTGGAGAGGGTGAGGTTTGAAGAGGGGTGGCACCTCAGACAGGTACGATGCCATAGACTCCACCCTCCAATCCAGCCATTCCCTGATGGGGAACCATTGTTGCCAATCTCCAGGTGGGGGCTGGAGATCACTCAAAATGACAACTGCTCTCTAGGAGGGAGGGGGAGAAGATGGAAAACTAAAGGAAGGTTGATGGTTGGCTGGGAGGGAGATAGGGTTATCAACTCCAGGTTGGGAAATTCCTGGAGATTTGAGGGGTCGAACCTGGAGAGGGTGAGTGTTGAGGAGGGTGGGACCTCAGAAAGGTACAATGCCATAGACTCCACCCTCCAAACCAGCCACTCCCTCCTGGGGAACCACTGTTACCAATCTTGGGGGTGGGCTGGAGATCACTCAAAATTACTACTGCTCTTCAGGAGCAAAGATCCGTTCCTCTGGAGAAAATGGTGGACTCTGTCATTATAACCTGCTGAGATTGCCACAGCAAATTGTCACCGAGTGCCCAAAGCCGGGGCACTCTCCCAGAGCCTCTTTCTAGAGCCCGTTGTATTTATTTCCACAACGGGCCTTATTCCTAGTAATGCAATACAGCGATGCTGTGAACTATTTGAGGAGGGTCAGCAGACCGAGAGCATTCCGCTTCCATTTCTCTTGTGTGTAGGATTAGTGAAGGCAAATTTACTAGCTGGTGTTATCAGTTTGTTTTCTGCCACAGAACAATACCTCTGGAAAGACACCAATGAATGGTATTAATCCAGACGGAGAAACTGACAGAGAACTTGTAAGAAAGAGTATGAGGAAACTCTCCACACCCCTTGGAGGTGTTTCCTCAATAAGCAGGTAAGGGTTAAAATGGCCAGGACTCAGTGGGGAACAGTGTACAAAGGACATGTTTACACTGTAGACTTAAACTTGGATCCTATGCCTGTGTTCCTCTTGTGCATCCCCCTAGATGTTTTGGCAGTTTCTTCCACTATGGCGTTCGCTTCCTCTGCTGGTAGCACTTCTGCTGAGCCAGTTTGGTGTAGTGGTTAAGTGCGGTGGACTCTAATCTGGAGAACCAGGTTTGATTTCCCACTTCCCCAGTTGAAGCTAGCGGGGTGACTTTAGGCAAGTCACAGCACTCTCCGCCTATAAAAATGAGCATAGCTCGCCACCTAGTGGTGCCAAAAAAGAGCTACAGCTTCGGCAGCCAAACAGTCCTTTCCGGGATCTCCTGGCTATTCCACACACGATGCCATACAATAATTAATTAATTAATTTAAGCATTTCTGCTTGCTTAAGACAAATTTTTTTTAAGGAGCCTGTGCACAAACAGAAGTGCTAGCGGCACAGGAAGAGAGTGTCTCAGCTATGGTTGCCAACCTTCAGGCAGCACCAGGAGATCTCCTGCTATTACAATTGATCTCCAGATGACCAAGATCAGTTCCCCTGGAGAAAATGGCTGCTTTGGAGGGTGGACTTTATGACACCATTCCCTGATGAGGTCCCTCCCCTCCCCAGGTCCCACCCCCCAAATCTCCAAATATTTCCCAGTTTACAGCTGGCAACCTTAATCTCATCAGTGGATAATCTCTACTACAGCTGGAGAGAAGTCATGAGGGGAATGATGTCATAGGAACGAAGGCCAAGATTGTGCTAGCAGTAATTTCTTCTACTTAGGGAACCCTAGGAACTTTAGTTCTGTGAAGGGGCCTACAGATCTCTGACAAAATTGTTCGAGAGGAGGATCAGAAAGTGGAAGTTTTTAACATAGAAAGGGCTCTGGGATATAGAAAATTATTTACTTACTTTATTTATACCTCCTCCTTCTCCCTGATGGGGACCCAAAAGCAGTGGCTTACGTTCTCCCCTTCTCTGTTTTATCCTCACAACATCCATGTGTGTGTCAGGTAGCCGTGTCATGGAGCTGGAATGCGAGGCCTCTGACCATTACTATTCTACTGTCTATATGTTATCATCTTCCTGACCTTGTAGTGTCTCCAGCTGCAGAACTCCTCTGCTGGGAATCAACGGCTTTTAAATTGTTTTGCTCGTTTTGCCCACACGCGTGAACTATACTCATTGGCTTCAGCTCGTTTAGGGGGTGTTTGATTCCACTATAATTTAGGGAGCCCTGCTGTACCCGGGCATTCCTGACACAAGCTGTACACGTGTCTTTAGTTCACCAATAAAGAGATTCTTCTACTGAAGCCCTGCGTTGTGTGACCTGACTAAGGAGCCTGACAGTGTGGTAGGTTAGGCTGAGAGTTTGTGATTGGCTTGAGTGGGTATTTGAATCTGAGGTTTCCAGATATGAATCCAACACTATTATCACTACACTATGCTAGGCTGTTATAAGAATGTGAGAGCTACACTGGCCAACACCCACAAGTAAACAAGTGAGCGTCAAGCTTGATTTAAGTGCACCACCAGACATTATTTTGGGTCAAACGGTTGCATTCAGCCAGAACCACATTTAAATCAGGCCACTCGCAGAATGAAATGCTCCTGAGCCACGGGTCCCTGGTGCACTAGTACTACACACATAGATGTTGGCAACCCACCTTTAATGTGCCACTGGGGCTCCCTAGACCATGGTTCCCCAACACCACGGCACCTGCAAGTACTTCCCTTGGTACCGACCAAGCTTTCCAGAAAGTGGGTAGGGCCATTGTGAGGCAGGGCTTGTTATTGACTGCCCTTATTCAAATGCAAGGGCTTTCCACAGGAGAATGAGGAAGGCTGATAAGCATCTGGACTTTCCTTAGTCAGTATGTGGTTCCATTCCCCCTTCAAGATTTCCTTCTTCCTATGAGGTGTAAGGAGGCAGGTATTCCATCTGGCTCTGCCTTCTGAGGCAGCCATTTTAGGATTAGTGCCACTTCTGGTGGCAGCCATCTTGGGGTGATGCTTACCACCCCTTCTAAAAACCCCAACAGTGCCCATAGGCTTAAAATGGTCAGGGACCGTTTCGCTAGACCATAATCACATGGTTGGTGGAAGGGCTAGGAGAACTTCCATATCCTTGATTTTAGCATGAGGGGAAAAAAATAACAAAACCCTAGTCCTTGAAGAAATCATCATTGCTGTTAATGTAGAGCCTCCTCAGACTTGTCTGAATGTTTTACTGGATGGTTGGATCCCCTCTTGGCCTAGTACAGTTCATAGAGGCCTGCCTAAATGTTCATCTGTTGAACACAAATGAAGCTACCTTATACTGAATCAGACCCTTGGTCTGCTCAGACTGGCAGCAGAGCCTGAGGTGGAGGTCTTTCACATCACCTCCTACCTGATCCTTTTAACTGGAGATGCCGGGGATTGAACCTGAGACCTTCTGCATGATGAGCAGAGGTTCTACCACTGAGCCACGGCCTCTCTCTATTGCTCTGAGGTCAGGTAAAATTTTAAATAACTCCGTTAGGGCAAAAAGATTACTTCTGTCTGTCAGTGGCCCATTTATTCCAACAGCGATTATGCAGCCGAAAAGTTCTCTGATTTCCAGGGAGATTTTTTTTCCTTCCCAAGTTTTTAACAATGTTTCTAACATTTTTAAAAAATGCTCCCCTCTTTTCAACCCAGGCCAGGGCCTTCAAATGCTAAAACTGATGCTATTAATACTGTTATGGGCTTAGGTTCCAATTACCGCGGATCAGTTTGTTCTACATGGAAAAAAGAGAAACATGTCTTAACAATTGCAGATATTGCCTCAGGAGGCCTCAACTATCAGGAGATGTTTCTGACTAAGTGCCCATTAAGGCTCTGAAGAGACGAAGACCACAGCTTGTTAAACAGGGTTGCCAGGTCTGGGTTGGAAAATACCTGAAGACTTTAAGCGTAGATCCAGGAGAGGGTGGGGTTTGGGGAGGGGAGGGGCCTCAGCATGGTACGATGCCACAGAGCCCACCCTTCAGAGCAGCCGTTTTCTCCAGGGGAGCTGATCTCTATCAGCTGGAGATTGGTTGTAACAGCGGGAGATCTCCAGGTCCCACCTGGAGGCTAGCAACCCTATTGTCAGGTCTTTTTTTTGTAGAAAAAAACCCAGCAGGAACTCATTAGCATAATAGGCCATACCTAGCACCAGAAACTCATTAGCATATTAGGCCACACGCCTGACAGCACAGCTCATTAGCATATTTGTGCACCCCCCCATGCCTTCCCTTGGCTTGCCTGGGCGCCCCGTGGTAGCAGGGAGCCTAGGCAAGCCAGCCCTTGGAGGGAAGGGGAGGCAGTTTAAACTGCCTTCCCTTGGCTTGCCCGGGCCCTGCAGCTGTGGGGAGCCTGAACAAGCTGGCCCTTGGACAGGCCGGGGAAGGCATGGGGCCCCCCTGGCCTGCCCACCTGAGAGTCGCCAGGGGGGTTGCTCTCCAGGCCTTCCCTCTGTAGCCACGCACACAGAGATTTTGGCTGTAGTGGGTGTGGCCAACTCTGAAGCCAGCCGGAACTCCATTCCTGTGCGTTCCTGCCCCAAAATAGCCCTGCCTCTTGTTAAAGGGTGCAAGTAAGTGTGGGGATTGGATCCACCCAATTGTTTCTGTAGATGGAAGGATTTCTGTCCCTCAAGTGTGACTTCCTTGCCTCCTCCTTCTTCTGCATCCCAAAATGCCCCATGAAATGCTGTTCCCGGGGATCCCTTGTGCCCCAGTATTAACACTTTGGGCGTTGTTTGGAATGTAACGAGGGTGGGGGTGGACGGAAGCAAATCATGCTTGATCCTTCTGTCCACGGAAACACTCCGGTGGATTCTATCCAGTGTTTATGTGAAAAGGAAGTGTAATTTAGATGCTGGCTAGATATGGAGGATTGGATCCTATGAATGAGTTCTGTGTATGCCAGATAGTCTCTGTTGTGTATCACATTTCCTCTTCCACTAAAACTTCCTTTTGCACAGGGAACCATTGGAAAGGGTTGATCCTGGGCAAATGGAACTTTTAGCAGAAGAGGAAGCAGAGACCATCTAGCATGCACAGAACTTGTCCATCGGATCAAAGCCCAAGAGAAAAGCAGACTCGGAGTTGGCTGATTCCCCTTGATTGATCACCTCGAGGATCTCTTTCTCTCTGGTGGTGGGGGAGCAGATCTGATGCCCTGGAGGACTGCCTCTGTCTCCTCCTGTGCTCTACCTATACAATTATATATAAAGCAAATACAACAAAAATGGTAGAACTCACCAGCACTCTCTCTCCTACAAAGGGAACCAACCCAGTTAAGTGCTACCCCTGGAACTTCTCACCACTTGCGGAAGTGGGGTGCCACAGGCTGCCAATTGCCCAGTGGGGGTAGAGCATCCTCCCCCAGTTCTCATCGCCCACAGCTCTTCAGAGCGGTGGCAGGAAAAATCCCTCCCCTTAACGCAGCTGTGTGTTCTTGTCCCCAAGTTCTTAGTGGAAGTGACAAAGGTCCTTTCCAAACTAGACCTTAAATCCTGGTTTAACCCTGTCCCCAAACTTACATTCTACACTACACTCGAGTTCACCCCTGTAATTATCTCGGGGTATTTTTTGTTTCCACATTACAGTGAGGTCACCCCGGTTTCGCCTCACACTTGTCCCGTGATAAATGGATGCTGTTATAACCAGGGATAAATGCAAGGTATTGTGTCGTGAGTTGCACTCTGATAAAACCAGGGATGAGATCCAAGTGCAGAAAGGACCAAAGGGTAGCTCAAGGAAATGCTGGAGACTCTTCATAAAAACTATTGTTAGGTTCCTGGACAAGTTACTCTCGACAACACTCTCTTTGGCAGTGATTTGTTTATTGAGATATAGACATGATCCACACTGGAACAGTACTGTGGCAGAACTGAGAGTTTTGGTGGGTACGGGTGTAGTTATAGGTAATTCGAATAGGGCCCCCTTGACATGAATAACCAATCACACATTGCATTCATCCCGCCTAGCCGTTGCGTGGTCCACCCCCCCACCCCGGGAAATATATGATCCCACTATCTTAATCCAGCAAGCTGGCACCAAAGGCTTCACGGATGTTCCTCTGGGAGGAAGTCTTCTCCAGGAAAAGTTAACAGCTTCTACAGATAGCACGATTCACACATTCAACATGCACCCCCTCCCCTCAGGAATTCCCTTTCTCCCTCTACAGCCATGACAAACTAAGCAGAGCCGAGTTTGACAACCATAGAGTTTCTGTCAATTCCTAGAGCTTTTTTTCTTTTTTGCACTGGAAGTGATATAGCAAAGCATGAGATGCTGTGGCTCCCATGCCCCCCCTTCTGTCTGATAACCCTAGGGGTACATGCAGGGCTTTTTTGTAGAAAAAGCCCAGCAGGAACTCATTAGCATAACAGGCCACACCCATCCGCAGAAACTCATTAGCATGTTAGGCCATGCCCACGCTAGCACTGCTCATTACCATATAATGCCACACCCCCATGTTACTAGAAGTGTGGTCATCCAGCCACACCCACCTTTTGCTTCTTGTTCTGTTTACCTTGTTTGTTGTTCAAGACCCAGGGCTTTTTTTTTGTAGCAGGAACTCCTTTGCATGTTAGGCCACACACCCCAATCGTAATGAGTTTCTGCTGTTGGGTGTGGCCTGTTATGCTAATGAGTCCCTGCTGGGCGTGGCCAACTCAGGAGCCAGCCGGAACTCCGTTCCTGTGCGTTCCTGCCCAAAAATAGCCCTGGGTACATGTAACAATATGCATTGTATCTATGGCCCTTTTGGAATGCAGAAGGTTTATTTGAGCTCTCTGACTTTTGAAATCAGGCAGGTGAATGTGTTGCAACAACTAGGCAGGCATATTGCTTGTTCTTGCAAATCCCAATAACAAGGGCAGGAAGAAAGCATTGCGCTAAGGTAGAGTGGGTGATATAGTCCAATTGTACAAAGAAATCAAACCGATCCTTTTTTCAATTTTTTTTTTAAAGAACTGTATTACTCATAACCAACAAAAAGGTACATGGATTGTACATAACATCATATGGTGTTTAAGCTAATGATTATCATGTATGTTTCAATGCATAATTAATGATCATTTTGAAAGAAGTGGGGGAAAAGAAGAACACAGCTTATGTAAAGAGATATAAATATAATGTAAGGAGATACAAGCGGAATTGATCAAACCGATCCTTCATCGGGAAAATAATTCCCGGAAATATGAATCCCCAAAACCTATTACTTGGTTTTGATTGTGTAGAAACAAAGCAGAATCATAAATAAACATATCCTGCTTCCGCCACGATATGCGTTAACTCTTAGCTTCGTAAAAATGATGACGGTCTGATTCTTGAACGGGTTTCTGTCCCTGGCAAGGGTATAGTCTAATTACAAGAAGCAACAACATCCATCATATCCAAAGGTAATTGAGTTTCTTGTCATTCCTGGTAACATATTGTTAAGGGAACTGTTCCAAAGAGTTGTGTATTTGCATTTGTTATTACTAATATGATAGCTCCATAAAGCAGCTTCCAGTCTGGAGCTCCGTCCTGTGAGGAAGCCATCCAAACAAACTGCCTTGTCCAGTTAGTAAAAGCAGCCACTCAGTGTGAAAAACAATCTCTCCTAGCCGGATATAAACTTCTGGAAATTTTATAATGTTGATATGCCCTCCCCACTATCCTCTGTGGTGGAAAGTTCCAACGGCAGAGTGTCCTGGTTTTAGGGTCGCCAGGCCCTTACCGTGTTCTGGCACGGGGTGGTGGTGGTTCTCTCCTTCTTTGGGAATTTTTGTATGGTAACCATAGAGATTTTTCTCAAATGCTAGAGTGTCCCCCCTTGCAATGTTCCCTACGTGATGACATCACCTCTGCGTGATATCACTGTGCCAGCACGTCGGCGTAGATAGGGCTGCTCAGGGGCGGGGCTTCCCCACCAGCCAGCTCGCCAGCAGTGGATTGGTGGCCCCGAAAGTAGGGGAAACCCCACCCCTTTTTGGGGGAATGGCAATCCTGCATGGTTTGTGTGGTCTTCTTTTATATGCGGGAGCACCAAAGATGATGAAGGAGCAGCAGAGATGATTGGATCCTATGAACAAATTGTGTGTATGCTAGACAGTCTCTGCTGTGGAGTAGCCTTCCTCCTCTGTCGATGCTTCCATTTGAGCAACGGCCCATTGAAAACCCATTGCCTGGTAGCCCAGGCAAGCCTGATCTCATCCGATCTCGGAAGCTAGGCAGGGCTGACCCTGGCGAGTATTTGGATGGGAGATCTCCAAGGAATACCAGGGCCGGGAGGCAGAGGCAGGCTATCAAGCCACATCTCTGAATATCCTCCAGGCTCCAGTAGGAGCTGCCAGAGGTTGCCATGACTTCCAGGCATGGGCACTCACATGCACGGAAGCATGAACATGCGCGCGCACACACGCACAATGCAAAAGAATACCCCCCCCCCAAGAAAGAAAACCACTGGCCTTGCACAAATGGAAATTTTGCAGGACAGGAAGGACAGTCCATGGCAGAGAGACAAGTGCTCACCATCCTTGTTCATAGGTCCCAAACCAGTGTCTTCAGGAGGCCTGTTCAGAAGTGAGTCCTATATTATTCAACAGGGCTTACTTCCAGGAGGGTGTCCTTAGGAGTTCAGCTTCTGTAATATCTGCTGTATTTACAATGTCTTTACAATTTTCCCCTCCCCCCCCCCGCCCCTCCCCAGGGAGGCCAAATTCCCCACTTCAGTGGGAGACATACACACCCTGCCTACTCTCTCTGCCTCCATTCAGCTATATGACAGGGGAGAAATTCTTGGGGAAATGGGTTTGTGTGCAGTCAGTGATGACAGTAATGCCATGACATCACTTCCGGCATGACCCAGGAGTGATCTTATCTTGTTGGTCTATGCCCTGGCATTTGCTCAAAACCCTGTGGCCAAACCATAGAGTTTTGTGTGAATGTTAGAGCATAGCCCCTTGTGTGATGACGCCACCTCCTGGTTGCACCAGAAGTGATATCATCATGGCACCAGTGACATCATGACACCACCTGCTGGAACCTCCTCAGTGGAAATCTCCCATTGGTTGCCAGCCTCGGGCTGCCTATCTTCCCCTTCCTTTCTTTCATGGGTAACACTAACAATCTGTCCTAGTGTTGAGTCTGGTGGAGACATTTACTTATTGCTTCAGCGACTTAGTGAGGGAACACCAGAGTTAGCGGGGGAAACACCAAACAGAACAAAAAAGTCTTCACCCACTGCCAGAAGATGACATTCCAGGGCAACAGTCCTGGGGAGGTAGTGCTTGGGGGCGGAAAATTAGCATCTGTAGTAAGATAAGAACCTTATGACCCTATTCAGCCCTAGGGGGAGGGGTCCATTGTGCTGAACCTGTGAATGAACTCAAGTTTTTTTAGTAGCACTGGGTACTGTTATACTCACTTTCGAAGCAAAAGGTTGCTTATGGTTTAACAGAATTTTTTCCAAAGCTTTCCCAGTTACCTGGAATCACTGGTACCCCTGATTTCATTACTCAAGCAATAAGGAAAGAAATTTCGGAGCGAAATCTAAAGATCTCTTTCCTTGGCCGAAAAACAAGTGGCAAAGTAGGGTGAATGAAAAAGTACATTCAGAGCACACACTGCCGTTAATGGTTTGGGAGTTGGTGGGGATTCACAGTTATCTTGTTGCCAGAGCAACAGGCTGCTTTATCAGACGGGTCTGGTGCTGGTGCTGGAAAGTAATGTCAAGTCGCAGCCAACTTATGGCGATCCTATAGGGTTTTCAAGGCAAGAGATCTGACGGGATCGGGGTAGCCTGGGCCATCCAGGTCAGAGCAATGGGATGAATCTACCCTACCACAAACTGGATGGGATAGATGAGTTAAAAATGAAAATCATAACATACCCATTTGAGATAGGCAGTTGCAAAAAACCAGAGGGGCTTCCATGGAAAGTCAAAGATGATTTACAGCAGCCATGACTGTTATTGACTATTAAAATTAGCATGGGTCATCTTGAAGAAACCTAAAACCTTCACTAGGAGTTTTAAAAAGTTTTTCTCTCTCTGGGCAGAGAACAAGCAGGAAGGGGGATGTCAGTTCAACGGCTTTCCAGCCTCACCTCAGCTACCTTTTAAGAAATGCTAACTGGTTTAGCTAGAGACAATGGGATGGTCTGGTCCTGCCCCGCCCCCCCCGCAACTGGGAACAGAGTTTTGGAGGAATGAAGTAATAGAAGGACTTCAGGAAGAAACTTCTAGAGACTTCAGGAAAAGCTTCTTTGACCCAGCCTGACCTGGTCAGTGGTTGGGGAAAAGAGAGAGGATAAAGGTCCTGGGAGTAAGGAGAAAGTTGTCTTTTTGGTGCTGATTCCATTGAAGCAGACAGAACATTTAACTGAGGTTTGGAGGCAGTAGCCATTGCCATGTGCTGGCCTGCACACTTGAAAGGGGCTTCTGGGTAATGGAAACCCTGTAGAACATCTGGTGAATTTGTAAGCTAAAGAATCTGCCTTATATTTAATGTCTGGCAGGGCATGTATAGTGCGATGGAAAGAGGAACTGTGTTTTCCCCATTTCTTTTGAATCCCTTGCTCAGTCTGATGCTGTGCTAAGAATATGCTTGTGCACATTTTCTTTTAAATACATGCTTTATAACTTTTGATTCTGGTAGGGGTTCTCTGTGCCGCATAGACCTCCACAGTCTTGGACAGCTATTTTAAAAGGAGTGCCAGGAGGAAGGGGAGAGTGGTCAGTTGACAAGTGGCTACTATCTCAGTGGCACATAAGGTGGAAAGCTGTCCCCGTGGTAACCAGAAACTGGGTAGTGGGAGACATAAGGGTGAGGCCTCAGAACTTGCAAGGGAAGCTGTGAGTCCTGACCCTCCCCATGGGGAATTCCTAAAAAGGTCAGGTGGTGGCAGCAGCTGAACAGAGAGAGGGTGTTGGGAAAACCCCGGGAGGGCAGGGTGGAACAGGGCCTGCAGGCCAGAGCAGGAATGTTCCACCGCAAGATGGGTCTGGTGGTGGTGGCGGCGGCGAGTGCCGTTAAGTCGCAGCCGACTTATGGTGACTCTGTAGGGTCTTCAAGGCAAGAGATCTGACAAGATCAGGCTAGCCTGGGCCATCCAGGTCAGGGAAATGGGATGGGTCTATCCTACCACAAACTGGATGGGATGGATGAGTTAAAAAGCAAAACCATTTGAGATGGTCGGCAACAAAAAACCTGAAATGGCTTCCGTTGAAAGTCAAAGACAATATACAGCAGCTGTGATTGTTATTGACTAATAAAATTAAAATGGTCATGTTGAAGAAACCTTTGGTGTATTGTCTGGGGGGGGGAGATAACCTAAGAGGCGAATGTTTCTACCAAGATGCTATCGAGCTGAAGGCCACAGGAGGGAGAACTGAACAATTGCAGGTAATGACAGCCATTAACATTTCTGGGTTGGGGAGAAAAAAAATAACCAGCGCCACAGAAAAGGTGTTTCACACTTCAGTCTGTGCTAACAGGGAGGCAGGGGGACAATGTAGGTAGGTAATTATCACTCTCACACATGAGCATTGCAACACATGACATAAAATGCGCATAATCAAAGAAACAACTGGGGAGAAGTGCTAACACAAAGAGGAATTACAGCAGGGTTCGGATGGGAGGGGGAAATCTGGTTGTAAAGGGCCTGTAACAGAACACCACCTCTGGGTAAATGTAAAAGGGAAAGAGGAAAACAATAGGCTCCCCGTGAATAGTTAGCAACAGAGCAACAGCTGAGTACTGGAAAAGAAAGGAAGAATTAAATACCAACAGCGCCACGTCTGTGTGAGGAAGAGAGCCAGTCCCCCCTTTTGCTCTGCCTTGCCTCCGATGCTGTTTCTGAGGGGACACTGGCTGACAGGAAAAAAATGGAAGGGGGGGCTGGAAAACCCCCACTCTGGGAACCCACTCTGTCTAAATTACTGAATTAATGTTGGCATTTTGAAACACGATCCATGAGTTGACCAATGAAAGAAGATCTTCCTCACCAAACACCACATAGGGTTGCCAGGTCCAAGTTGGAAAATTCCTGGAGATATTGGGGAGGGGAGGCTGGGGAGGGCAGTGTTTGGGGAAGGGCGTATGAGGGTTATAACGCCACAGAGTCTCCCTTCCAAAGCAGCCATTTTCTCCAGGGCAACTGACCTCTGTAGCCTGGAGATCAGTTATAATTCCAGGAAATTGCCAGCTACTACCTAGAGGTTGGCAACTCTAGGTTAAATCTAAAGTCAAGGCTACAAAAGGGCATGTACTGAGCAGCCCGGATTCCTGTGTTCACCTTCCCTATGAAGTCCAGCCCAGTGGAGCTAATTCTTGGGAAGGGAAAAAACACTCTGCTTTACCCAGCACCTGCAGGATAGGACCCAGTTGCCTCACATGACCATTGCTGCACCAGATTCAGAAACCTGTGTGCGTATTTTCTTAAAACGTGAAAATCCAGTCATTAATCTCTCTTTTATGTGCCATTTAGTCCAGGTGGTTTCCATTATTAAACACTGCTACCAGTATTATTCTTTTTTCTTTTTGCCTTTTCTTTCCATTTTGTCTACAGGTTGAGTTTTTATTTTATCGCCTTTAGATTGCTACTGTGAATTTTGAACCGTTGCTCCCAGGGCCATTTTAAGTTCCTTCGGTTCTGGATTCTTCCGTCCACTTTCTTTTTTCTTTTTTCCTTTTTTTTAAGGTGATCAATAAATAGAGTTGCCAACTCTGGGCTGGGAAGTGCCTGGAGATTTGGGGGCTGGAAGCTGGGGAGTGTGGGGTTGGAGTGAGGGGAGGGACCTCATCAGGGTACAGTGTCATAGAGTCCACCCTCCAAAGCAGCCATTTTCTCCAGAAGAACTGGTCTCTGTGGTCTGGACTCTGGAGATCAGTTGTAATTCCAGGAGATCTCCAGGTGCCGCCTGGAGGTTGCCAACCCTATGAGACATCATTGTTAGCTTAAAAACATATCACCCTCAAAGTGCTCAAGACTGGATGAATTATAATACCATATATCATTTATGGGACTTGGCATGCTACAGATACGTTTTTCCTCAGGGTGGGGTTTGGCACGCTTGGCTACATCAGGTTTCATGCCAACAACACACAGGCCAAAGTCTCTCAGGCTGGGGCTGCCCCTTCAATAATGCCTCAGTATAACAGAGGAAAGGAACCAGAAAAAGACAAATTGCATCAGACATCAGCCCTGAGCTGTAATTCTATTTTTCGAGAAGTAAATCGGCTTTATGTGGCCACCTGTTTAAAAGCAGGAAGGAGGGATAAAAATAGGTTTGTGTTAAGACGATTCCCGCAGAGACCCTTAAGAAGAAAAAGCGGAGAAGAGCCTGTCGCTGCCTCTGTTCAAACTCCCCTCGGCCTTGCTGTCCTGACAGTGTCCATAGAGCACGTTTGGGGGAAGGTCCGTGGCACAGTGGTAGAGCATCTGCTTGGCACGCAGAAGGTCCCGGATTCAATCCCCAGCTAAAAGATCTGGCAGTAGGTGATATGAAAGACCTCAGCCTGAGACCCTGGGGAGCTGCTGCCAGTCAGAGTAGACAATATTGACCCTGGTGGACTTATGGTCTGATTCAGTATAAGGCAACTTCCTGCGTTCATAGAGCTGAGGGGAGTAGTCTCAGAGTATGCTGCATTTTCCCCCCTCTCCCAAAATACTGGAAATCGAGGGCATCCAGTAGGTTCTGGAGTGAGAAAAGGAAATACTACTTTGTACAGGGAGTGATTAAAATGTGGGATTTTCTGCCAGAAGATGTAGTGATGGCCTCAAGAATAAACAGCTTTAAAAGGGTATTAGATATATTCATAAGTCTATCAGTGGCTACTAGCCTCCACATTCAGAGGCACTAAGCCTCTGAATCCCAGAGCCAGGAGGCAACCTCAGGGGAAGGCCTTGGCCTCTCTGCCCTGTTGCTGGCTGTCCAGAGGAACTGGTTGAGGCTACTTTGTGAGACAGGATGCTGGACTAGATGGACTATTGGTCTGATCCAGCAGGGCCCTTCTTATGTTCTTATGAAGGCCTTGGCCTCTCTGCCCTGTTGCTGGCTGTCCAGAGGAACTGGTTGAGGCTACTTTGTGAGACAGGATGCTGGACTAGATGGACTATCGGTCTGATCCAGCAGGGCTCTTCTTATGTTCTTATGAAGGTCTCGGCCTCTCTGCCCTGTTGCTGGCTGTCCAGAGGAACTGGTTGAGGCTACTTTGTGAGACAGGATGCTGGACTAGATGGACTATTGGTCTGATCCAGCAGGGCTCTTCTTATGTTCTTATGAAGGCCTCGGCCTCTCTGCCCTGTTGCTGGCTGTCCAGAGGAACTGGTTGAGGCTACTTTGTGAGACAGGATGCTGGACTAGATGGACTATTGGTCTGATCCAGCAGGGCCCTTCTTATGTTCTTATGAAGGCCTTGGCCTCTCTGCCCTGTTGCTGGCTGTCCAGAGGAACTGGTTGAGGCTACTTTGTGAGACAGGATGCTGGACTAGATGGACTATTGGTCTGATCCAGCAGGGCCCTTCTTATGTTCTTATGAAGGCCTTGGCCTCTCTGCCCTGTTGCTGGCTGTCCAGAGGAACTGGTTGAGGCTACTTTGTGAGACAGGATGCTGGACTAGATGGACTATCGGTCTGATCCAGCAGGGCTCTTCTTATGTTCTTATGAAGGCCTCGGCCTCTCTGCCCTGTTGCTGGCTGTCCAGAGGAACTGGTTGAGGCTACTTTGTGAGACAGGATGCTGGACTAGATGGACTATTGGTCTGATCCAGCAGGGCTCTTCTTATGTTCTTATGAAGGCTTGGCCTCTCTGCCCTATTGCTGGCTGTCCAGAGAAACTGGTTAAGGCTACTTTGTGAGACAGGATGCTGGACTAGATGGACTATCGGTCTGATCCAGCAGGGCTCTTCTTATGTTCTTATGAAGGCCTCGGCCTCTCTGCCCTGTTGCTGGCTGTCCAGAGGAACTGGTTGAGGCTACTTTGTGAGACAGGATGCTGGACTAGATGGACTATTGGTCTGATCCAGCAGGGCTCTTCTTATGTTCTTATGAAGGCTTGGCCTCTCTGCCCTGTTGCTGGCTGTCCAGAGGAACTGGTTGAGGCTACTTTGTGAGACAGGATGCTGGACTAGATGGACCATTGGAGTGATCCAGCAGGGCTCTTCTTATGTTCTTATGTATGATCGCACTGCAGAAGTGGACACCCACCTGTCTGTTGCGCCCATACAGCACAGGCATCCATGTATCAGTGTGTGTTGTTTACAGGTGGCATTCACAGAGCTGGATTTAGGGGCAAAGTAAGGAAGCTACACTTTAGGACCTCAGGTGATGGGTGATCTCTAAATACAAGAAAATTACTAATTTTTAGTACTACACTTTAGGAAATAATACAGTGGCAGCCTTGACATAGTTTAGGATCTCAGCACATCTTAATCCAGACCCAGGTTCAAGGCAGCCCCTATGTCTTGTGGACACCTCCCAAAGGGCCCTGTCATGTATCACCTTGCTGTGCCTTGCCAATAGTAATGTCAGAAGCCCCTGACCTGTATGGGAGGGGCCCACATTGCAGTTCCTCACTCTACCAGCAGGGGCAGAAGAGATTTTTGATGGAGGAAAAAATCACAAAGGAAAAAAAGCCCTTCTTTCCCTAGTGCCAGTCTCTCTCTTTAAATCACATCCCCTGTGTGGCTGCATTCTGTTAAAACTAGGAAACACTGGGGGAAATAAAACATGGAATTATGCATAAGTTCCAGTTCTGTCATAATTGTAATAGCTAAACTACCTAGTAATACCCTGTAATAGCTGAACTACCTAGTGGTTAGATTCAGGTGGGTAGCCATGTTGGTCTGAAGCAATAGAACAAAGTTTGGATCCAGTGGCACCTTTATGACCAACAAAATTTAATTCTGGGTATAAGCTTTTATGTGCATGCACATTTTTTTCAGATGCATATGCATGCATATACAAAAGCTTATACTCAGAATTAAACTTTGTTGTCTAAAAGGTGCCACTGGACTCATACTTTGTTCTACCTAGAGGTCAGTACAGGAAAAGGGCTGTTCAAACTTGAGTTCATCCAGACAGAAACCGTGAAACATATTAGGAGCAACCAACATTCACAAAAGATCAAGGAAGCATTTTCTGTTCCTTAGACTTTTTGTTCAAGCAAAATGTTAAACAAAACAAAAATCATGCGGCATGGGGAAGCCAAACAGAGAGGCTTTTAAGGATGATCATGGGAAAAAGATCTTTGCAGATTAACATCGGATCCTAAACAGATGCCCACAGTTGCCTGGAGTAACTCTTGTCTAGGACCACACTGTTAGTATTTTGGACTCTGTTGTAAAAGATCTCAGATTGCATCAAAGTACGCTGGGGCAAAGAAGGAATGACACTCACTTGTTTGAAAATATAAACAGAAAAGTTACCTGAATCTCTCTCTGACTGTAACTTGGAGCCCTTGTGTGACATAGAACAGAAGACCCGGATACTAAGCGTGCTCAGGGCTTCGTCCCGCAGGTAGTCATGGTTATGCTGTCAGGGGGGGGGAATCATGATTTCTATGTAGGAAACAATTTCAGCAAAAGACAGAACTTTTGCTTCATTAATTGGGAGGGGGAGTGATTCCTATGTAGGAAACCAATGGAAAAACTCTCACTATTAATCAGCGGGGGGGGGGGAAATACTTCTTAATTACTGTTTTACAACCAGAGTCATAAACAGCGAACCCTCATCCCACGAAGAGTCTAGAAGTTACTACAAAAGATATCATGTAACTTAACAACAGCTGCCAGAAATTTTGCCAAACACAAAGCAGTTTATCTCTGAGTAACCGGGATGATTTTGCTTCTGAAGAAACAAAGTCCTGATTAAATAATGGAGAGATCAATTCAGCTCTTAGGTCTGAAAATTTGGGGCAGTCAAAAAAAATATGATCCACAGAATTGATTTTGTTGTTGCCACAATTACAGAGTCTATCTGAGTATGGAATTCCATTGAATCTTCCTAACATCACTGCTGAAGGCAGGGCACTCAGGCGCCCAAGCATGAATGTCCTTCTGTTTTTTGGAAGTAGATAGATGGTTTGGCATTTTTGCTGGAGGGAAAATCCCTACTGAGAAAGATGAACACACTGCGGGCTCTAATCAAGGTACTCTCATAATCAAAGTCCCTCAGATGTCTTCTAATGAGCTCGGTCAAGTCTTGTCTATTAATTGTTTCTATCAGATCATAGGTGTGACCCAGACATGATAATTTAGGATCCAGTAATCTGTCCCAATCACTTGCGCGATGGTCAGACTTGACTAGTCCAAGGAGGCTTGATTCTGGGTTTGATTTTAGCATCCTACTTTTCAGATTGAATGCTCTGCCCTGGGCCTTTTCTGCAAAGGACGTCTCCCCAACTATTTCAGACACTCATTGAGTAATTCCCAAAATATTGTATAGGAATTTTAACAGTGGTCTATCAATGTTGTCTGTTACTGCTCTGATTCAAACCCCGGCAGCATATAGTATCTGCCCAGCGACTGTAGCATTAAATACTTTAGCTGCTGCAGGAACATATTGGACACAAGAGGAGTAATAAAATCTTGAGATGGCCTTCCCAGTACTCATAGCAACTCTTACAACAGAGTTCAGGTGCACCTTCCAAGAAAGGCTTGCTTGAAAAATAGTTCCTAGATATTTGAAATGTTCCACTTACTTCATGGATTGACCTGCTACTGACCACTTGTACTTCTTTATCCTTCCTTTTTTTACTGAAAATAGGAACCTTTGACTTAGTAACATTAATAGCTAAGCCCTCATTGGTACAATACTCCGAAAAGGAACCTATAAGCTTGTGTAGGCCAACCACAGATCTTGATAGAAGAGTGGTGTCATCCTAGGGATGCCAGACCCCCCCCTGGTGGGGGCAGGGCTTTCCCACTTTCAGCCCCCCACCTCTCTTCCCCAAAGAGAGGAATGCCGGGAATTAATTTGACATGCCTATATGACCCGGAAGTGACATAGGCACATCAGGGAGATCGGGGGCAACACTCTGTTTCTTAGGCAAAACTCTATGGTAGAAGTTAATTCTACCATAGAGTTTTGCCCCAAGACCAGAGTGCCCCCCCCATATGTCTATATCACTTCTGGGTCACGTAGACACATAACATTAATTTCCAGCATTCCTCCCTGCACCCGGTAAGTGTACCCCCCCATCCCCTCCCGGCTGCTCTAAGGGACCTGGAAACCCTATATCATCCGCATACAAGAGACATGGTAATTTCACATGAGCCAGGCAAGGTGAGTGAAATTCATCTCCAGAAATATGAGAAGTTATACCATTGAGATACAAGTTAAATAGCAACGGAGCAAGGTGCTTGACTCCTCTACTCAATGGAATAGCCCTGGTCAGTTCACCAGATAGACCACCTCTCACTTGGGCAGTAGGCTGATCATACAGTTGTTGGATCAGGAAAAGGAGATGCTTGTCAATACAAGATCTATCCAGTTTGTTCCATAGTCTTTGCCTAGGCACTGAGTCAAAAGCTGTTCTGAGATCCTTAAAGGCAACAGCTAACATACCATCTTTTTGAGCTGGTATTCTTGTCTACAATATATTGGAGAGTATGGTAGTGGTCAACTGCACTAACTCCTCTACGGAATCCAACATGCTCTCGACCTAATTTCATCCAATGAAAGAACTTTCTCATCATTAATCAGGGGGAAATAGTGATTTCTATGTAGTAAACAGTTTCAGCCCATGAAGGAACGTTTTCTTGATGAATCAGCCTTTTATTTAAATTTTAATTTAATTTGATCATTACAAATAGGAGAATTTAGATGGGTTGGCTTTTTGAAATACCTCAACTTTATACTATAACTATTTATTTATTTTCTTCAATTTATATCCCGCCCTCCCCGCAAAGCAGACTCAGGGCAGGTTCCAACCTATAATAATCTGCTGAGTGCAGATTTACATCATAAAAACAGAATAACAGAATACATATAATAAATTCAATGAAGTAAGTACACCGCTAAGTATTTAGAAGAAATTATACCCCAACAGACTCATGGGGGGAGGCCAGATTGAATTGGATACCTGCTGCCTCAACTGAGGGCCTGGCGGAAGAGCTCTGTCTTGTAGGCCCTGTGTAACTGTAAAAGCTCTCACAGGGCCCTAATTTCTGAAGGGATCTCATTCCACCAGGCAAGGGCCAGGGCTGAAAAAGCCCTGGCTCTACTTGAGGCAAGTTGGATATCCCTGGGGCCGGGGCCCATCAGCAGATATTTATTCAAAGAGTGCAATTCCCTCGGGGGCTCATATGGGGAGAGGCGGTCTCGAAGATATGCAGGCCCTTGGCAAAGCCACCTTTCATTGTTAGAAAGATCACTCAGTACTACAGTAAGACAGCCAAAGCCAGAAATTTATTTGACACGCTTCAATTATTTAATCACTCCCCCCCAACCACTTTTTTGAAGATTCTGTTCTTAAATAATAGGCTCGGATGACAAAGCCTTTGGAACGTATCCATATTCTAATGCACGGCTTTGCAGCAATGGGCTCTTTTTCCAGACCTCTCTGGGCTCTCTGTCGATGGTGAAAATGCAGCTGTTATATTCTTTGTGCTACTATTTCAGGACTTTCCATGAATAGGAACACGCATTGTTGCCTCAAATCTTCTGAACTGTTGGCAATGTTAAAAGGAGACCCGCTTCCACCTTCCTTCCGGGGTGCTGTGGTAACGGCATCATTTAGAATAATCTGTTTAATAGAATATTTAGTAATAAAATAAAATAAACCAGCATCGATAGCCAAGATCAATGGAATGTCCTAGGTCCTAGGTTTGTACCTTTCAACTCTGAGAAGAAGAACCTGCATTGAGTTGGATCAAGGGGTAGTGTCCACTGATGGAATGGATTTTAGGATTGTCAGTGCCCGGTTGGGAAATACCTGGATATTTTGGGGGTGGAGCCTGAAGAAGGCGGGGTTAGGGAAGGGAGGGACTTCAATGAGGTATACTGCCATAGAGTCCACCTTCCAAAGCGTCCGTTTTCTCCAGGGGAACTGATGTCTGTCGCCTGGACATCAGTTGTAATCCTGGGAGATTTCCAGCCAGAACCTGGAGGTTGCTAACCCTAGATTATCTCCCCTCCCTCATTACATTGAAGCTATAAATTGTTATGTATTGAAGTGTGAATCAAGCCTATACTTTACTGTGTTAAGCTTCAGTCTAAATGTGGCTCTTCATCTGTCACATTACCATTGGCTGGTTTCTGCGAAACCTCTGTAAATATCCAATCACTGTTTGAAAATGTATCAAAGAGGGAACGGTCCTGATTGGCCTTTATCCCTGTGTTATGATTGGTCTTTAACATGTTATGGGTGTGGCTTTGAAAGCCCGGGACAGTCTAAAAAGGGAGCTGTGCTCCACTTGTTGTTGTTGTGTTCTCTAGTTGGTGTTTGCTGTTACAAATAAAGCTGAAATCACTTTTTGCTGAAATCCTGTTGCTGAGTGGCATACTTAACATAAATATTTCCCCAAACGGTATTCTTAGGGGACAGGGGACTCCCAAGAACAATGTGAGGGTTGACTTGGAAGGCTGTGGAACAGGACTGTTATGTACTGAATGTGAATCGCTCCTATCTATTCACATGTTAAGCTTGAGTCTGAACGTGGCTCTTCAGATGTCGCATTGCTATTGGTCGGTTTCTGCGAAACCTGTGTAATTACCCAATCACTGAGTGATATTGTTGCAAAGAGGGAACGGTCCTGATTGGCCTTTATCCTTGTATTCTGATTGGCCTTTAACTTGTAATGGGTGTGGCTTTGACAGCCCGGGAGAGTTTAAAAGAAGGAGTTGTGCTCCCCTTGTCTGTCTGTGTTCCTGACTTACAGTTGTTGTTTAATAAAGCTGAAATCACTTGAAGCTGAATCCTTTGTTGAGTCTCATACTTAACAGGGACAATCTGTGAAAACCCTCCCACTTTCTATTAGCAGGAACCTACCACTGCATCCAACTCACTTTACCCATAATTTAGAGCTGTCAGTTGCAGAAGGTTGGGCTGACTAGTCAACCTCCTTTTAACTGTTTAATCAGTTCAATGTACGTAGGTTTGTGTACAATCAAAACTTCATTTAGCCACATTTTTAGGTCACTGAAAGAGGTGTGAGAGTGGATGGCTTAATAAACAAAACTACCACTCGTGCTATGAAGTAAAGGTCCTCTTTAATGTCTTCTTTTTCATTTCGTATTAGAGTAACAAACCAAAAAGAGACTCAGAGGTGTAAACACGAGCGTCCTTGATTCTCAGCCTTAGAAATCAACCCCCCCACCCCCAGTAATCCCTTAATTATTGTACCAATTAGAAGTTGCAGCCTTACTTAAATGATGAGTGTGTATTGCCTTTCTTAATTAAACTTCTCATCGGGTTCACTTTAACTGCTCTACATAGGACTGAATTTATTGGCATACCTTTCTCCAAGGGACGGTGTAAAACCATGTTGTCTTGTCCACCGCTGGCGTTATTTTAATTTGGATGCATCTTAGAACGTTGAATTACACTGGCACCATAAAGCAAATACGAAGTGATTTATAGTGCGACAACAGATCATCTTATTAGCATGATTTCTTCATAAATCACTGCAGCCATTTATTGCAATTATATATGTGGGAGCGAACACAGGGCATTTATTCTTCCAGCTGAATTCTAGCCTTCCTTTGAACAGGCCCCCCCCCCATATTCTCTACATTCCAGCTGCTCGGAATCAAATCAAATAAATTATTTTTGAGATGGAGCATGCTGTGATTTTGTTGATTACTCCAGAGGAATTTTTTCCCCTTAAAATGTTAAATTAATTTGAAACGGTACACTCTGTATTTCTTTAGCATATTTTGTATTGCTACTGCATACCTTAAAATACAGGTGCTGTACAATATTGTGCATTCTGACAGGGTTTTATTTAGAATATTAAGCTGAACAGGTTAAAAAAAATGCTAATTGATTATTATTTTAGGCCCCTGAGCAGATTCCCCACAGGCTTATGAACTGCCAGTTTGGTATAGTGGTTAAGAGCACGGACTCTAATCTGGGAGAACTGGGTTTGATTCCTCACTCCTCCACTCCCAGCTGCTGGATGACCTTGGGCAAGCCGTAGTTCTGTCCAGAGCTGTTCTTGAAAGAGCAGTTTCTGTCAGAGCTCTCTTAGCCCCATCTACCTCACAGGGTATCTGTTGTGGGGAGGGGAAGGGAAAGGAGTTTGTAAACCACTCTGAGACTCCGACTGGTGAGAGCTCTGTGTCTGGATTGGCACTCTCTCCCCACCCACAGATGCCTTGGGGAAATTGGCAGTCTAAACTATTTGATAAAGTACGTAACCCATACGAATCCTGTCTACCTTAGCTAGGTCCTAAGCAATTTAAACTGGGTCTATTTAGCTACTCTGAGAATCTCCAGTAAGCAGGGAAGCAGGGGATAGGCAAAAAGGAAAACCTTTCCAAGCCAATTTGAAAGGGGACCCCAAAACTTCCTGCTCTGAGACAACTGACCCCCCCGTAAGCAATTTAAACTGACCCCCCTTAAGCAATTTAAACTCACTACCCAGGTTCCTGTTGGTTCAGTAGAACCCCAGGCAATTGCAGCCATTTTCTTACTGTGTCTAATAAATAAACAGTTCGAACTCCCGGATCATTCAAAGGCAGGACCATCTAGTTCAGACAGCGTGCTGGAGCGGTTTAAACTGCTCCGGCACGATGCGTGTTTTTTTTTAAACTGGAGAATCACGATCACACTGACCTCCTCCTTCGGAGCTCCCCGCCGTCCTCATGAAGGAGGGTTTTTTCCCCCCTCTCGTTTGAGCATGTGCACAGGCAACCCTCTCCAGAACGAAAAGTTTGGCGCGTGCGCAGAACAGATTTCAACCGGTCCCTTTAAAGCTTAAATGAAGGCTACTGTTTACATTTTCTCCCCAAAACTGGCCTCCCCGAGATCCCGGATTCGTCTAAATGCCTAAACTAGGCACCATTGAAGTTTTTTAAAATTTAACTTAAGTGCGGAGCTCCGCTCAAGCGCACACCGCTAAGGGGAAAAAAATGGCGGACTAAAACCGGAAGCCGGAGGCAGCTTCCCAGAGGGGAGGGGGGACTGTGCGCAGATGTTGGGCGTGTGAACGCGCACGTAAAAGCCGTTTCTGAGGCGTGCCGAAAGCGGCTCAAACGGCGCGTCTGAACGCACCCAGTATGTATTAGTAGTCCATGTTGGAAGTTACTAATGTGTGTATCCCCCTTTTATACGGAGTGATAGCAACTGCTGAACTAATTGTAAAACAACAACACTCATCACAATGAGTAACTATATAACTTATTTTCTGGAGCCCTCCCAATAGTTTTCACAGAGGCAGAAAGAGTGCTAAACCTCACCTAAGATACTACAGCAGGAGATCCATTCAGAGGGAAGCTCTCCATCAGTTTTGCCTGTCAAGTCTTGTGAAAAATATCGGGCGAGTGATCCACAAGCCTATTCTGATTTTTATTGCTGTTGAGGATTTCAGTTAGACAATAGTAAGTTGTATAGTTGCAAGATCCTCAGATATATGGTGAAAATAAGGGAAATTGGAATTGTTAATGTAATGTATGCATTGGATACATGTATAACTTTTGGCAGAAGACATTAAGGTTTTACTCATCGCGGTGAGCGTTGTGCTTTTGCGGTTTAATTCACCGTGAACCCAGTTTTGTCAATTTCATTGCTGAACTAATTGTAGCTGGTAAAATACACTTTTGGCCGTGACTTCCGTGGGTAGTGCCAGAAGCACCGCCACACTGCACAGCTTCATCTTTCAGGACAAAGAACTCATGTTCATGAGATGGCCTGATGATATGCTATGCATCATTGCAGATGAAAAGGTGGAAATTCTCCCCAAAAAGTTTTTAAGACAAGTAGTGATGCTCATAGGGATATATACTGAATACGTAAACACATACAACACTTCAAAAAAATGTAATGCGCATCATACAGTCACACAAACCACAGCATGATGATACTTACAGTGATACAATCCAAAATAGTCCACAAACACAAGCCCTCCCAGGGGCAATAATAGTTCATAGAGAAGATACTGTCCAGTATACCCCAAAGGTATCAAACATAGTATTAAGACCGTTTCGAAGACAATCCTTCACAGGCCGGCCCCAGGTGTCTGGGGCGCCCCCCACCCGGGATGCCAACCTCCTGGTGGGGCCTGGAGATGGGGGGGCAGTGGAGCGCTGGCTTTCCTGGAGGCTCTGCAGTTGTGGGGGCCCCAGGAAAGCCAGGGAGGGGGTGGAGTTTTAGCTCCCTCCCCTCCCTCTGAGTGCCAGAGACTGGGGTGGTGGTGGAGCGCCGGCTTTCCTGGAGGCTCCGCAGCTGTGGGGCCTCCAGGAAAGCCAGGGAAGGGGTGGGGGTCCTAGCCCCCTTCCCTCCCAGCGCTGACTTTCCCTTTGAGCCAAGCACTGGCTGGAGCACTCGGGATTGAGCCCCCGCTGGAGTCGCTGCTGGCCGCCGCCCCCGCCTTCTCTCTCCCCCCAGGGGGGAGGGGGAGGGCAGGCAAGCTCTGCCGCTGCCTCCTGAGCCCCGCTGGGTGCTCTTCGCAGTGGCGGGGAGGTGGCAGCAGTGGTGGAGGGGGCTTTCTACAGGCGGGCAGGGGGCCATTTGGCGCCCCTGCGGGCCCGGTGCCCTAGGCAAGTGCCTAGCTCGCCTAGTGGGTGAGCCGGTCCTGATCCTTCATCAAAGGGGTATAGTGAGTCAAGGTAGGTACAATGACCACACACAAATCAAAAGGCTATTTTGTATTCAGTGGAGTCCAAGGCCTCTTAGCAAATTCACAACCCAATGGTATCAAACCTAGCAGGCAAAAAGACTCCATGCATCATTCCAGAACAGAAAAGCGGATCCAGCACCTATCACATCAATTAGGCCGTCCTCTATCATAACCCTTCGATTTTGCCTCAACGGATCCTTGCAGCGTCCTGAAGGATGAATCCCACTGAGTGGAAAAGCAGATCCACAGCACTGTTTCCTCCCTGCCTGAAAGAAGTAAGTGGAACCCCCTCAAAGGGGTACTTCTAGCTTCTGCCTTCACCGGGCGAAAGGTCACGTTTTTGATAGAATAAAAAGCCGAGACCCAGAATAATTAACGGGCCCACAATCAGTGTTCCCTCTAAGCCAAGCTAGCGTGAGCTAGCTCAGAATTTTTTGGCCTCCAGCTCATACATTTTTGTCTTAGCTCAGGACGGAGGGCTCCAGAGCAAACTAACTCATGCAGTACCTAAATCACTTGCTCACAACTTTAATGCCGGTAGCTCACCAAGTGGAATTTTTGCTCACAAGACTCCGCAACTTAAAGGGAGCATTGGTCCACACTCTCTATTATCTAGAGCAGGTCACTAGCCACCGAATCCCCAACTGTATCCACCATGTTTCCTGGTAGACTAATAAAATCGA
Organism: Gekko gecko; assembly: GCA_029375565.1. Lineage (NCBI taxonomy): Eukaryota > Metazoa > Chordata > Lepidosauria > Squamata > Gekkonidae > Gekko > Gekko gecko. Next base: position 168,707,131 of record JAPDNY010000004.1, on the reverse strand, counting down.
GGGGTCAGTACAAGCCAGCAGAAGGAAGAACATCCAGTGTAAAAAGCAAACAAACTGTCCATGACTTCCTATCGGGGCTATTTTGGGGCAGGAATGCACAGGAACGGCGTTCCGGCTGGCTCCCGAGTTGGCCACTCCCAGCAGGAACTCATTAGCATAATAGGCCATGCCCAACAGCAGAAACTCATTAGGATTGGCTACATTAGGCTGTGTGGCCTAACATGCAAAAGAGTCCCTGCTACAAACAAAGCCCTGGGTTTTGACAACAAACAAGGTAAACAGAATAAGAAGCAAAAGGTGGGTGTGGCTGAATGACCACACTTCTGGCAACATGGGGGTGTGGCCTAATATGCTAATGAGCTGTACAATCGGGGTGTGGCCTAATATGCTAATGAGTTCCTGCTGGGATTTTTCTACAAAAAAAGCCCTGCTTCCTATGCTGTATATATGGGACAGGAGCACTAGATGGACACAGGCATGTGGAAGAAGCTGCTCTGCTCATCTCTGATTCTGTATGGTGTTGTGACCTATTTTCCTGATGCTCATTGCTCAGCACATGGCTGGGCTGAACTGGTGGTTATCCTACAGCACTCAGGCCCCACAGATTTGCAAGCTGGGCTTTTGCTCCCAACATTCTCTAGGTACTGTGATAGCAGCTCATGAGGAATAATTTCTCTACCTCTCTTTTTAAATGGAAGCATCCAAATCACCACAGCCTGTTTCTCAAAGGAGATTCTTGGATGTGTAGGACTGTGCAACATTTCTGTGCACCCAGCATACCAGTATCTCAATGATTAAAATGTGGAATTTGCTGCTAGAGGATGTAGAGATGGCCACAGGTACAGGTAGATTTAAAAGGGGGTTAGACAGATTCATGGAGGATAGGTCTATCGATGGCTACTAGCCGTGGTGGCAAAAGGGAACCTCCAAATTCAGAGGCACTAAACCTCTGAATACCAGTGCCAGGAGGCAACCTCAGGGGAAGACCTCGAGAACTTTATTTCATGTTGTTAGCCATTTAGAAGAACTGGTTGACCACTGTGTGAGATGGATGCTGGACCAAATTGACCACAGGTCTGATCTAACAAGGCTTTTCTTATATTATTATTCCAGAGGGAGCCATAGGAGCTAGTAAGATGGACATGTCAGAGTGTTGTGTATCCTTCCTCTTTCATCTTTACTCCTGTCTCTTTCATTAATCTGGGTTGCTATTCTCAGGGGATGAACTTCCTTCTGGCTGCCTTCTCTTCTTGTCTTTGCTCTCTTTCTGACCATTTATGTTTAGTCTTCACTGTTTCACAAGGATGACCTCCATGAGGATTCCTCCAGCTCTCAAAGGAAAGAGGGCTGCTTCTAAATTGCTCAGGGATCTAAAATATAATTGATTGCTGGTGATAGCTTTGTTGCCTAATATGCAAAGGAGTTCCTGCTACAAAAAGAGCCCTGGCGGTTGCCAGAGCCCTAATCCGGGCAGGAATTCCTCTGACTTTTGAGGCTTCTGCCTGCTACCAGCCGACTGGTTGGCAGGTGAGCCCCACACCCAAACAGGGACATTGCATGGTGACGTCATCACGTTGGGACGTTGCATGACGACACTCTGCTTTTTGGACTAAACTCTATGGTTTAAGGCAAAAAAACCCCATAGAGTTTTGCCCAAAATGCAGAACATCACCATGTGACATCCCCGATGTGATGATGTCACTTCTACATGACCTCATCTCATTGGGGATGTTGTGTGGTATGCCTGCCCACCCCTGGAATGCCCCCAAATTCCCCCACCGGCAAGCCAGGGGGACCTGGCAACTGTAGCTGATGAGTATGTCTATTGTTATGCGTTTGGCTGTATTAGGTCCCTCCAGGCAACTGGTGGGGGATGGGGGGATTTACTGGGAGCAGCAGGGAGACCCAGCCCACGTGATGCAGAAGTGACATCATCATGTGTGGGATATCATCATGTGTGGGACATCATCATGTGTGGGATATCATCATGTGTGGGACATCATCATGTCTGGGACACTGGGGCAAAGCTCTGGTATTTGGGCAAAAAACTCTGGTAAATTTGGCTCCTACCATAGAGTTTTCACCCAAATACCTGAGCATTGCCCTGATGTTCCAGATGTAATGACGTCACTTCTGGGTCATATGGGCAGTGGCTCAGACAGGACTCTGCATATTGGATGGATCTCCCTCTTTGGGGAGGGTAAGTTCCCCCACCCGGCCAGCTGATGGTGGTGGGGAGGTGGGGCCTGGCAGATGGGGACCCCCACCTCCACTGGGGGCTCTGGTTACCTTAGGCTGTATTGATTACCACTGAGTCTTTACATAGCTTGGCACCCAACGAAAGACAAAAAAGGATTCTTGGTGTTTGGAAATCCTTCCAGCCTTTGAACCTTCAGCTAGTGGAAGGATCAGAGAAGACAAGTTGAATTGTTGTTGAGAGGACTGTGAGTTAGTAGCATTTGGCTGCTGATGAGCCATTCTTGGGAAGCAGCTGGTCTTTGGCAATTTGGTGCAAGATTACGAGCTGTGTTTCAGCACTCTCTGACTCTGCACACTTCACTCTCCTTGTAGAATGTAAATGGGGCTGCCAATCTCCAGGTGGGGCCTGGAGTTCCCCTGGAATTACAACTCATTTCCAGACTACAGAGATTGGTTCCCCTGGAGGAAATGGCAGCTCCAGGTGGTAGCCAAAGATGAGAGATCACGGGAGGAAGTGGAAATCCAAAAACAACATCTGTGACAAAAACAACAGAGAGTCAATAAAGATACATTGCAAAATCATTTACTGTAGTAATTCTGTAGAAAATGCTCTTCTATTATCGCTCACACACCAACGAATGCTGCGCAATGTAAACAATTCGTTTCACAATATTTGCTTTATCTGAGTGTCTAGCAATCACAGTTCTTATCACTAGAAAGAAGAACATACACATTCAAGTACAAATGTGAGCGATAACAGAAGAGAATTTTCTACAGAAAGAATTACTGCAGTAATTTTTTTTGCAACATATCTTTAGCGACTCTTCGTTATTTTTGTCATGGATGTTGTTTTTGGATTTCCTCAACCTCCAGGTGGCGGCTGGAGATCTCCTGGGATTACAAGTGATCTCCAGGTGAAAGAGATAAGTTCATCTGAAGAAAATGACTACTTTGGGAGGTGGACTCTATGCCATTACACCCCACTGAAGTCCCTCCCCTCCCCAAACCCCACCCTCCTCAGGCTCCACCCCCCAAATATCCAGGTATTTCTTAACCCAAAGCTGGCAAACCTATTCAGAGGGTGGACTCTGTGGTATACAATAGAATCTCGGAGAAACGGAAGTGCTAGAGGGACACTCCATCCCCACCAATTGAACTCCCTTCTCCCAATTCTGCCCTCCCCAAGTGCCACCCTCAGATCTCCAGGAATTTCCCCCCAGAGACCCGGCAACTCTAAACGTAATCAAACATATATTTCAATCGCACTGTAGGAATCCAGTGTGCTTTCACTACAAGCAATCAGGCCCCTTAAAGAGGCAAGGTGTAACGTCAATAGCTACTCCATCTACTTCTTTTTTCAGCTCTCTTTCCTCTCTCAGGTCCTACGGCAGAACTAGAGCAGAGTTTCCCCGAGAGTGCCGTTTGTTCAGCTTTCAGTTGCAAATGTACAGAGACAAGGTTTAGTTGCTGGAAAGTGCTGCCTTTTGCATTGCACAGTGTTTTCCGGGTGGTTTTTGTTCTGAAATATGGATATTCCCGTTTGGCAGGACTTCTCAGACCACTTCAGTCTGACCGCAGCTCTTTTACACAAAGGTTGCAAACAGCGCTTTCTCTCTCTTTCACACACACACACACACACACACATTCCCCCTAGTAATTTAGTCCCCTAGGAGGTTATGATTCAGTATTAGATCCTCCCCCCCTTTTTTTTAAAATTGCTACTCTAAATGTCATGCTAATTGTATTTTGGTGAATATACACTGTATAACAGAGTTGGGTTCAAGTACACCCCGGGCTTGTTATTTCACTTAGAACAAAGAACAGAAAGCAGCCTTTGAAGAAAAGAGGTGCTTTTGGTTTGTGCGCTTTCATGCTTTCTGCCTGCTTGTGCTGAAGTGGACTTTGCAGTTCTGAATGTTAAAAGCAGACGTTGTGTTCATAACCATACAGTTATTTTGCCAAGCCCAACTCAGATAATTGCAGCACCCAATTTAAGGTAGCATTTGTAGAGCAATTATTTGTTGCTAACCTGTCTGGAAAGACCAGAGGAAACGTGGAAAAGTCAGTTCAAATGGCAATTAGAGCTTAACAGTGGCTTGAATCCAGCCAGTGCTCTTGTTCAGTCTTGCCGGATTCCCTTCCTGACTACAGCCCCCATCACACATGACTCTTGTCCACGTGGGTTCCATGATCGCCACACACACCTGTGTTCTTTTTTGGGTGGTCAACGGGGACCTTTCCTTGCTTTGGTGGTGGTGGTTTGGAGGTGGCGCTCAAGTTGCAGCTGGCTTATGGTGGTCCCACTCAGAGGTAGTTTGCCATTGCCTGCCTCTGCGTGGCGACCCCGGACTTCCTTGGTGGCCGTGGCTGACCCTGCTTAGCTTCCCAGCTCTGACAAGGTCAGGCTAGCCTGGACTTTACTGCAGAAAAAAATGGTTGGATCCAACTCATGGTTTTAGGATGTGTGTGCATTATATTGGGAATTCATACCTGTCTGCATTACTTTATCACTGTATATATATAGTGTGTAACTCTTCTGGTTTATGGGTTGATGTGTAGCATGTCAAAACAAACATTTGCATAGTTCTTGTTGGCATGAACTGGTATATATAGCCTGGGAGTTGAAGTTAGGAAGGATTAATGACTGCTGCCCCTAATATCGACCCTCAATTTTATTCTGTGCAATTAGGGTTGTCAGGAAATACTGCAAGATTTTGAGGGTGGTGCCTGGGGGAGGGTGGAGTTCACAGAGGACATGATGTCACTTCCTGGTGACACTCTAGGAATTTCCGATAATCTCTGTGGTAAAGACCATAGAGACGTGGGGAAATTCCTAGAGTTTCTCTATGGACGCCATTTTCTTGGCAATTTTTTTGTATCACTCCTCAGTTTCTCAAGGGCAGTTAGTCGGGGCTGATGGTGAAGGTTTACCTACTGTGGGGAGGCAAATGGCAAGCCTCCTGTGCTCTCCAGCAATGTTCCCTCTAAGCTGTGGAGACTTGTGAGCAAAAATTCTACTTTGTGAGCGACTGGCACTAAAGTTGTGAGCAAGCAATTTGGCTGCTGCATAAATTAGTTTGCTCTGGAGCCATCCTTCCTGAGCAAAGACAAAAATGCGTGAGCCGGAGGCTAAAAAACTGTGAGCTAGCTCACACTAACTCAGCTTAGAGGGAACATAGCTCTCCAGTATCATCTGGCACGACAAGAGTTCAATGTTTCCCCCCCAAGCAGTAGCCACAGAAACCAACTGGAGGTAGATAGACTCAGAGTACAATGAAGCCCAGTCACACATTTTGATTTATTAGCATGGGAAAGAGGAAAAGGAGATGGAGGGCTGCTGTTGTCTTTGAACCACACTCAGAATTCAACAGGGAGTCAGTACAGAGAGCTGAACGGTGACATGATGTATGCGCAGCAACCTGAAGTGTTGCTAAGCAGATGGACGGCAGTAATTTGGAACTAGCTGGAGCTCTCTTGGTTTGTAGGTGGCTTCTTTCTGAAATATACACAGTCATTATTTAAATAACCCGTGCTTCCTTCTGTCCTCTCCCGAGAAACATAATGCATTTGGGAAAGCGGTACAATGAGATGGAAGTGCCACAGTTCTTAGCATTGTATTGTGCCCAGCTTCAACAAAGAGTTTTGAATAGGTGACATTTCCATTGTCAGAATGCTTAAAGAGGCGGCTCTTCTCGCTGAAGCACAAGGCATGGGACGGAGCCTGACAGCTCTCAGATATTACCTGGTTACAGGTTGAGTTCACCCACGGATGGCCGTTATTTGACAACTGCAACATCAGCTGGTGGTGTATGAATGAACAAGTTCTTTGTATGTCCGTGCATGCTAGATAGCCTTTGCCACTGAGCATGCTTCATTTTTCGCTAGCATTTCCATTCGCATGAGGGCTTTTGCACAAATGAAAGTGCTAGCAAAAAAAGGAAGTACTAGTGTGCATGGAACTTGTTGATAGGATCCAAGCCCCAGTCTCTAATGCAATACACTAACATGGAGTCAGTTCACACAGTTAGCTTCCCCAAATGTACAGTGATCGAGTATAGAAAAATTGATATATAAAGTGGGAACCCGCGAGGAGTTGCGGGAGGCATATTACTTCACCCTCCCCCACTATTTCCTCTTTCCATTTCCTGAAAGCCCCCACAGACTCTCCCCTTTTCTTGCTTCCTTCTCTCCTTTTATGGCTGCCAACCAGAAGATCTCTTGGGACCACAATGAATCTCTCAACTACAGAAATCAGTTCCCCTTTGGGTTGCCAGATCCAGGTTGGGGAATTCCTGGAGATTTGGGGGTCGAGCCTTGGGAAGGTGAGGCTTGGGGAACGAAGCGATCTCAGCAGGATAAAGAAGCCAATTTCTCCAGGGGAACTGATTTGTCATACAGAGAGCAGTTGTTATTCCAGGTGATCTCCAGCCCCCACCTGGAGGTTTGCAACCCTACCTCCCCTGGAAGAAATGGCAGGTTTAGAAGATAGAGTCTATGGCATTATACCCTTCTGAGATCTCACTGCTCCTAAAACCCACCATGCTCAGTCTTCACCCTAAAATCTCTGAGAGTTTCCTAACCTGGAGTTGGCAGCCCTATCTCCTTCCCACCCAACATCCAACCTACTTTTATCTGCCCCTCTGTCTTAAGCTGCCCCCCCGACATTCTCTCCTTCTCAGCCATTCACTAACTTACCTTTTATTTGCCTCCCATCTTCAGCTGTATGCATTCTTTGTTTACTTCATTTATACCCCACCTTTCTCCCACCTTTGGGGACCAAAGCAGCTTACACAATTCTTCTCTCTTTTTTATTTCCACACAACAACCCTCTGAGGTAGGTTAGGCTGAGAGTACGTGACTGGCCCCATGTCACCCACTGAATTGCCGCAGCAGGATAGGGGTTTGAACCTGGGTCTCCCAGACCCTGTTATGAAGTTCTAACTGCTACACCACACTGGTTTTCATAGAGTGGCTGCTGTTGAACAGAAGCAAGCAGCCAGTCCTATTTGAGTCATGCAAGTCAGGTGGTATCAGGTCACCCAGAGGTTGCTGCCAGGCTGAAGGTTGCCAGCCTTCAAGTGGGACCTGGATATCTCCCAGAATTACAACTGAACTCCAGACTACAGAGATCTGTCATCCCTGGACCCGTGTCCATTGGCTGGTGAAGGCCTGTGGAGGTGGTGTTTTGGGCCCCCTGGGAGATGTCATCAATTTGTCCCTGTCTCCAGGGATATTCCCAGTGGGGCTGAAGGAGGCGGTGGTGTGCCCACTCTTTAAAAAGCCATCATTGGACCTGATGATCCTTGCCAACTACCGCCCGGTTTTGAATTTTTCATTTTCAGGTAAGATAGTTGAGAGAGCAGTCGTCGAACAGCTCCAAGTCTCCTGGGATGAGGCTTCCATCCTGGATCTGTTCCAGTCCAGTTTCTGCCCTGGCCATGGGACGGAGACTGCACTGGTCATCTTCACAGATGACCCCTGGAAGCATCTGGATCGAGGTGGGTTGGCACTGCTGTTGCTTTTGGATCTAATGGTGGCATTCGACACAGTTGATTATGACCTTTTGACCCACTGCATTGCTCTCCTCCTTCCTTTATGGCTGGGGACAGAGTGTGGTACTTGGGGAGAGAGTGTCTCTGTGGTACCTGCTAGAATGCGGAGTGCCACAGGGGCCTTTCTGTCTCCAATGCGCCCCTTGCCCAGCTAGTCTGGGGGTTTAGGCTGGGTTGCCATCAGTATGCTGATGACACCCAGCTATGTCTGCTGATGGATGGATGGCCAGTCCCAGGTGTTTTGGACATGGCATTAGGGGCTGCGGCTGGATGGTTACTGCAGAGCCACCTGAAATTAAATCCAACAAAGATGGAGGTCCTGTACCTGTGTCATGGGGGTCTGGGATTGGGGTTCCGTCTCCCAACTCTTGGTGGGGTATCATTGACCCCCAACGGCAGGCATAAAAAAGCTGGGAGTGATCCTGGATGCCTCCCTTTCAATGGAGGCCCAGGTCACTGCCAGTGCCAGGTCTGCCTTTTATCATCTTCGGCAGGTCAGGCAACTGGCTTCTATCTCACCTCCCACAACTTGGCTGCAGTGATCCACACAATGGCCACTTCCAGGCTGGATTACCATAACTCACTCTATGTGGCGCTGCCCTTGAACCTGACCCAGAACCTGCAGCTATTGCAGAATGTGGTGGTGTGCTTGCTGGCAGCGACGCCTATGTGGGTGCACATTCAGCTGGTGCTCTGCCAACTGCACTAGTTGCCAATACAGTACTGGATCCAGTTCAAGGTCATGGTATTGACCTTTAAAGCCTTATGCAGCCTGGGACCAGCATACCTATGGGACTGTCACTCCCCGTATTTGCCCTGGAGTGTCTTGAGCTCTGCTGAGCAACATCTACTGGTGGTTCCTGGCTTAAAAGATGTCCGCTTAGCCTCAACCAGGGCCAGGGCTTTGTTTGCCCTGGCCCCGGCCTAGTGGAATGTGCTTCCATGTGAGATCAGGGCCCTGTAGGACTTGTTACAGTTCTGCAGGGCCCGTAAGATGGAGCTGTTCCACCAGGCCTTCGGTTGAGGTGGTAGGGGTTCAGCCCACAGAGCTGCCCATAGCACTGCTTATAGAATTGTCAAGTTAATCATCTTGCAGGAAGCTTTAAGGGTTGCCTGGGGGGAAAAAAAACTTTTTAACTAGTTTGCCATTTTGTTCTGCTGTTTAGTATATGATTGCTTGAGTGTTTTTAACTTGTTTTAATTTACTTATTGTATTTATTGATATCAAATTCTGTTGTGAGCCGCCCCAAGCCCATTTTGGGATAGGGTGGGATATAAATCCAATTCAATAGATAAATAAATCAATATATCCAGCTGACGCCTCTCCACTCCCTAAACCCTACCCTTCTCAGACTTCACAATTTTTTTTCCCAGGAATCTCCCAACTTGGAGCTGGCAATCCTAGCAGGCTTGGCCCCAACAAGTCCTCTCTCAAAGGCTAAAATAGGCCTGGAAAGGGCCCTGCCCCCTCTCCCTGATTTTTACTGACAGAACCAAGCCTGGAATCTGTGGTTGCCTAGCAATGGCCAGTGAGGGAATTTGTTACTTAAAGCTACAAGCTCTCCATTTATCATTTTGAGTTTTTTAAACCCTCCCAATGTTTGAGGTTTGGCTGACTTAACTATTGTTAGCCAAATTGCCTCTGATTATTAATAACTTTGGGGAGTTATGATATTATAAAGGACAATAGGCAAATAAGGGAGTGATCACCTATATATACAGGGATCCCGCTTCTTCCAGAAGCACCAGAAATAGACGCAGAGACCAACTTCAAAATTAAATGGCTTTTTTACTGACAGTATTTCACAAGCATACAATTACTCACACACTCACAATTATATAGATCTAGGAAAATTAGATAGAAATGGATAGCAGGATGTTTTGTTGGGTAATATTTACCTGTCCTCAGCGTGATGAAGCAAACACCAGGAAAAATAAGGGAGACTATGGGGAACTGGGATCGTGTCCTGAACCAGCAGAACACATGGAGACTTTGGCTGCGCAAACCAAGAGCCATGGAGATAGGGTAGGCTCTAGAAGTAAGGAGAGAGAGAGAGAGCCCATGGCCAGGCTGGCTGTTTTATGGGGGATTTGGGGGGTGGGCTATACTGGCACATCCCCTCCTGGTCTGTCCTCAAAACATGCTAACTGGAACTGGTTTCAGGGGAGGGGGGATTGAGGATTGGGCAATATTGATTTTTAGTTACTCTGGGCAGTGGCACCTGGTGATGACTCATGTGGCCAAAGTCATTGTCTCTGTCAATCCGTTGATTAACTTATGACTGCAAGGCGTCTTGTCAGGCAAGGCTGGGTGGGGTGGAGGAGGAAGGTTGCCTGCGTGACAATGAAGGTATTCTTCATGGAGTTCGGATTCCAGGTTTCTGGTCTTTTGCCTTGGCACAGCATCTGTTTAAACCGACATGGGTTGTTGGCTTCATGGTGCTTCATGTGGCTAGGGACAGGTTTATGTAACCCCAGGATGATTGGCACCTCATCTCAGGGGAAGGCTTCCGTCTCTGCTAGAGTGTGTCTACAACTGGTATCACTTCAGGGTCACCACACAGTTCAGTCCCTTTTTGCACACTGATTGCACAGCCCAGATTTTATCACTTGTGAACTATTAGCCCATAAGAGCGCAATAAGCGCCTTGCAGGGCAACACTATTAGTACACACACACACAAAAAAAACTATCAGATGGAGCAAATTGTAAAATGCAGCCTCAACTTGCCTTGGGGCCAGTGTAGAGAATGAATTCAACCCTTCAACCTCCTCTCAGCCTTCCTATTTGAAACTTGTCTCCCTGCTTTGTCATTATTATTTTAAAGGGGCAAAAGGAATGTTTTCAAAGGCTGAACCTGGATCTTGCTTTGGATGTCCAGAACAAAATGTATCTTCATCTGGTCTGTTTGAGTTCTCAAATACTTACTGTTTCATTATGAGCAGATAATGGGCTCTGTACAAAGCACAAAATAGTTGCAGAGGAGATTTTGGAAACATCTGTTTACTTAAATGTATAGCTGTGTATGTCCTGAAAGCTCAAGTTAAATAACAGCCATCTTCCGAAAGCAAATGATAAGTGAAAGCACTTTAAGAAGAGTGAGTAGTACACAGTGTTGCCAACCTCCAGGTGGGGCCTGCAGATTGCCTGGCATTATCACAGATCTCTAGACTACAGAGATAACTTCCCCTGGAGGAAATGGCTGCTTTGGAGGGTGGGGCTGTATGGCATCATATCCTGCTGAAGTCCCTCCCACCAAAACCCTGCCCTCCCCAGATTCCACATCCAAATCTCCAGGAATTTTCCAACCTAGAGTTCTCAATGCTAGTAGTAAACTTGTAAGACCGCTCCAGCCGAGCCATTAAAACAACCTTTTTATCATTATTGTTAAAAGTATCTTCCACCACTTGCCTTGTGCTACAGTCATGGCAGGCTGCAGATGGCCAGACAACTGCTAAAGCATCAAGACTAGCACAGGGCCCACTGCTCCAACAACACCTGCCATTCTCCTGTCTTTGCAAAGAACATCCCAGAGGTCAAAGGCAGCATCAGAAAATCCTTGGTTTCCTTGTACACCTTGTTACATTTTAGGGATCACGGTAAGGATAAAATGCTACCCAGGTGGCCAACCCCCAGATGGTGAAAAAGGTATATGACTCACTGAAGAGAAGCCATTATTCCATAACTTGTAACACACTTCGTTATACTTTTTATATTTCAAATATCTATCAGAAGTAACATTCATTGTATAGAATACATTTCATAAGTACGAGGAAATGTATACAGGACTGTGGTCAAAGGCCACAGAGAAAGATATTAATACAATACAAAATCATGATGTAAATATTATGAACATAGTCCTGGCTACATTCCTGGATTCTCTTAGAGGCGTTATGACTTTAAGGCATCTTAACAGAGCTGTGCAGAAAAAACAAACTGACTAAAAAGCCTTCATTTTTCCAAGCCCTTAGCCAACACATATAACTTCATCCACTGTCATCCATTAAAAACAGAAAAAAACTTCAGAGAGAATCCAAGGAATGTAAAAGATAGAGAGAAAAGAAGCTTTTTTGAATATCTTTTTCAACTCAGTCTCTTTGTAGATGTTCATCACCAATCTGTTCAAGGAGCACTACAGGAATGACAGTAATACAGATCAAAGCGATATCTCTCTAACATCTTCTCAACCCTAACAATAACCCTAACTGTAACCCTAATCCTAACCAAAAGCTAACCCTACCCGAAGCCTAACCTTCACTCTAACTTAACCTAACTTTAACCGTAACTCTAGCCTAACTGTAACCCTAACCTAATGCTAACTGTACCCCTAACCCTACCCTAACCTTAACCTAAACCCAAACACTACCCCTACCCCTACCCTACCCCTAATCCTACCCTAACTATAACCTAACCCTAATCCTACCCTAACCCTAATCCTAACATACCCCTAAACCTAACACCTACCCGAATCTAACCATAACTCTTTACCCGAAACATAACCTAATCCTAAACTAATCCTAAACCCTAACTTAAACCTAACTCTTACTCTAACCTTAACCTTAACCTAACCTAAACCCTAACTCTTACTGTAACCCTAACAAACCTAAAACCTAACTCTTACTCTAACCCTAACAAACCTAAAACCTAACCCTAACACTCACCCTAATCCTAATCCTAACTCTAACTCTAACCATAACCTATACCCTAATCCTAACCATAATCCTAACCAAAACCCTAACCCAAACTCTAACCCTAACCCAACACTAACCCTAACCTAACCCTAACCTTAAACCTAACCCAGCCCTAAGCCTAAAACTAACCATAACCCAAACTCTAACATTAACCCTAATGCTAACCTAACCCTAATGCTAACATAACCCCAACCCCAACCCTAAACCTAATCCTATCTCTAACCAAATCCTAACTCTAACCTTAACACTAATCCAACCCAAACCCTACACTCACCCTAATGCTATCTATAACACTAACCATAACCCAAACTCTAACCATAACCTAACCCTAACCCTAACCCTAAGCAAACACTAATCCTAACCCTAACTCAAAGCCCAACCCTAACCCCAACCCAACCCTAACTCTAATCTAAACCTAAACCCTAACCCTAACTCTAAGTAAGCTCTAACGCTAACCCTTACCCTAACTGTAAAAGTAACCCAACCCAAAGCATAACCCTAACTGTAAACCAACCCAAAGCATAACCCTAACCCCAACCCTAAAAACCCTACTCTTAACCCTAACCCAAACCCTAATAATCCTATCCCCAACACTAACCTAACCCTAACCCTAACCCCAACCCTAACCCTAACCCTAATAACCTAACCCTAATAACCCTAACCCAAATCCCAACCCTTACCCTAACCCTAATCCCTACTCTTAAAACCCTAATCTTAATAACCATAACCATAACCATAATAACCCTAACCCCAACACTAACCTAACACTAACCCTAACCCCAACCCTAACCCTAACACAAACCCCAACCCCAACCCTAACCCCAACACTAACTCTAACCCTAACCCTAATAACCCTAACCCCAACCCTAACCCTAATAACCCTAAACCTAGCCCTAATCCCAACCCTAATACCCCTTACCCTAATAACCATAACCCTAACACTAATAACCCTAACACTAATAACCCTAACCATAACCCAAATAACCCTAATCCCAACACTAACCTAACCCTAACCCCAAACTTAATCCCAACCCCAAACCTAATCCCAACCCTAACCCTAACACAAACCCCAACCCCAACCCTAACCTGAACCCTAACTCTAACCCTAATAACCCTAACCCCAACCCTAACCCTAATAACCCTAAACCTAGCCCTAATCCCAACCCTAATAACCCTTACCCTAATAACCATAACACTAACACTAATAACCCTAACACTAATAACCCTAACCATAACCCAAATAACCCTAACCCCAACACTAACCTAACCCTAACCCCAAACATAACCCCAACCCTAACCCTAACCCTAATAACCCTAGCCCTAATCCCAACCCTAATAACCCTTACCCTAATAACCATAACCCTAACACTAATAACACTAACACTAATAACCCTAACCCTAATAAACCTAACCCTAACCCTATTAACCCTAAGCCTAGCCCCAAGAGACCCACACGGAAGCCTCCTTGGGCGACCGTGCATCTTTTGAATCTGGTGGTCGTCCATACTATATGGAGGGATCGTAGGGCCGAGCGTCATTCTAGGACCGCCGAGTCTATCCAGAGTTCTACCCGATACTTCTACCCTAACCCTAACCCTAACCCTTACCCCATCCCAAACCCTAAACCTAACTAACCCTAACCATAACCCTAACCATAACCCTAACCCTAATACCCCTAACCCAAATCCCAACCCTAACCCTAATCCCAATCCTAAAACCCCTGATCCTAATAACCCTAACCATATCCCTAATAACACTAACCCCAACACTAACCTAACACTAACCCCAACCCTAACCCTAACCCCAACCCTAAACCTAATCCTATCTCTAACCAAATCCTAACTCTAACCTTAACACTAATCCAACCCAAACCCTACACTCACCCTAATGCTATCTATAACAATAACCATAACCCAAACTCTAACCATAACCTAACCCTAACCCTAAGCAAACACTAATCCTAACCATAACTCAAAGCCCAACCCTAACCCCAACCCAACCCTAACTCTAATCTAACCCTAAACCCTAACCCTAACTCCAAGTAAACTCTAACGCTAACCCTTACCCTAACTGTAAAAGTAACCCAACCCTAACCCTAACTGTAACCCAACCCAAAGCATAACCCTAACCCCAACCCTAAAAACCCTACTCTTAACCCTAACCCAAACCCTAATAACCCTATCCCCAACACTACCCAAACCCTAACCCAACCCCAACCCTAAACCTAACCCTAACCCTAACTCTAACCCTAATAACCCTAATCCCAACACTAACCTAACCCTAACCCTAATCCCAACACTAACCCTAACCCTAATCCCAACCCTAACCCTCCAACCCTAACCTAGCCTAACCCTAAAAACCCTAATCCTAACTAACCCTAACCCTAACCCTAGCCCTAATAACCCTAACCCCTAACCCCTAACCTCCCGACCTTAACCCCTAACCCTAACTCTAACTCAATAATCAACCTAACCCCTAACCCTAACCCAACTCCTAACCCAACCCTAACCCTAATAACCCTAACCCCTAACCCTAACCCTAATAACCCTAAACCTAGCCCTAATCCCTAACCCTAATACCCCTAACACTAATAACCCTAACACTAATAACCCTAACCATAACCCAAATAACCCTAACCCCAACACTAACCTAACCCTAACCCCAAACCTAACCCCAACCCTAACCCTAACCCTAATAACCCTAGCCCTAATCCCAACCCTAATAACTCTTACTCTAATAACCATAACCCTAACACTAATAACACTAACACTAATAACCCTAACCCTAACCCTAATAAACCTAACCCTAACCCTATTAACCCTAAGCCTAGCCCCAAGAGACCCACACGGAAGCCTACTTGGGCGACCGTGCATCTTTTGAATCTGGTGGTCGTCCATACTATATGGAGGGATAGTAGGGCCGAGCGTCATTCTAGGACCGCCGAGTCTATCCAGAGTTCTACCCGATACTTCTACCCTAACCCTAGCCCTAATCCTTACCCCATCCCAAACCCTAAACCTAATAACCCTAACCCTAACCCTAATAACCCTAACCCCAAAACTAACCTAACCCTAACCCTGACCCCAACACTAACACTAACACCAACCCTAACCATAACCCTAACCATAACCCTAACCCTAACCCTAATACCCCTAACCCAAAGCCCAACCCTAACCCTAATCCCAACCTTAAAACCCCTGATCCTAATAACCCTAACCATAACCCTAATAACACTAACCCCAACACTAACCTAACCCGAACCCTAACCCAACTCTAACCCAACACTAACCCTAATCCTAACCCCAAACCTAACCCTAACCCTAATAACCCTAACCCAAATCCCAACCCTTACCCTAACCCTAATCCCTACTCTTAAAACCCTAATCTTAATAACCATAACCATAACCATAATAACCCTAACCCCAACACAAACCTAACACTAACCCTAACCCCAACCCTAACACTAACACAAACCCCAACCCTAACGCGAACCCTAACTCTAACCCTAATAACCCTAACCCCAACCCTAACCCTAATAACCCTAAACCTAGCCCTAATCCCAACCCTAATACCCCTTACCCTAATAACCTTAAACCTAACACTAATAACCCTAACACTAATAACCCTAACCATAACCCAAATAACCCTAACACCAACACTAACCTAACCCTAACCCCAAACCTAATCCCAACCCTAACCCTAACCCTAATAACCCTAGCCCTAATCCCAAACCTAATAACCCTTACCCTAATAACCATAACCCTAACACTAATAACACTAATACTAATAACCCTAAACCTAACCCTAACCCTAATAAACCTAACCCTCACCCTATTAACCCTAAGCCTAGCCCCAACAGACCCACACGGAAGCCTCCTTGGGCGACCGTGCATCTTTTGAATCTGGTGGTCGTCCATACTATATGGAGGGATAGTAGGGCCGAGCGTCATTCTAGGACCGCCGAGTCTATCCAGAGTTCTACCCGATACTTCTACCCTAACCCTAGCCCTAATCCTTACCCCATCCCAAACCCTAAACCTAATAACCCTAACCCTAACCCTAATAACCCTAACCCCAAAACTAACCTAACCCTAACCCTGACCCCAACACTAACACTAACACCAACCCTAACCATAACCCTAACCATAACCATAACCCTAATACCCCTAACCCAAATCCCAACCCTAACCCTAATCCCAATCCTAAAACCCCTGATCCTAATAACCCTAACCATATCCCTAATAACACTAACCCCAACACTAACCTAACCCTAACCCCAACCCTAACCCTAACCCTAAACCTAAACCTAATCCTATCTCTAACCAAATCCTAACTCTAACCTTAACACTAATCCAACCCAAACCCTACACTCACCCTAATGCTATCTATAACACTAACCATAACCCAAACTCTAACCATAACCTAACCCTAACCCTAACCCTAAGCAAACACTAATCCTAACCATAACTCAAAGCCCAACCCTAACCCCAACCCAACCCTAACTCTAATCTAACCCTAAACCCTAACCCTAACTCTAAGTAAGCTCTAACGCTAACCCTTACCCTAACTGTAAAAGTAACCCAACCCTAACCCTAACTGTAACCCAACCCAAAGCATAACCCTAACCCCAGCCCTAAAGCCCTACTCTTGGCCCTAACCCAGGCCCTAGTAACCCTATCCCAGCACTGCCCAAGCCCTAACCCAACCCAGCCCTAAGCCTAACCTGGCCCTAGCTCTAGCCCTAGTGGCCCTAGTCAGCACTGGCCTGACCTGGCCTAGTCAGCACTGGCCTGACCTAGTCCCAGCCCTGACCCTAACGGCCCTAAGAGCCTAGTCCCTGGCCTAGCCTGACCTGGCTCTAACCCTAACCCTGGCCGAGCCTTGGCCCTGGCCTAACTCTGGCCAAGGCCTGGCCTAGCCCAGCTCTGACCAGCCCTAGCCTAGTCCTAACCCCAAGCCTAGCCCTAACCCTAATAGCCCTGACCCAAGTCCCAGCCCTTACCCTAACCCTAATCCCTGCTCTTAAAACCTAATCTTAATAACCATAACCATAACCATAATAACCCTAGCCCCAACACTAACCTAACACTAGCCCTAGCCCTAACCCCAACCCTAACCCTAGCCCTAACACAGGCCCCAACCCTAGTAACCCTAACCCCAGCCCTAACCCTAATAACCCTAAAACTAGCCCTAATCCCAACCCTAATGCCCCTGACACTAATAACCATAACCCTAACACTAATAACCCTAACCATAACCCAAATAACCCTAACCCCAACACTAACCTAACCCTAACCCCAAACCTAACCCCAACCCTAACCCTAACACTAATAACCCTAGCCCTAATCCCAACCCTAATAACCCTTACCCTAATAACCAAAACCCTAATACCACTAACACTAATAAACCTAACCCTAACCCTAATAAACCTAACCCTAACCCTACTAACCCTAAGCCTAGCCCCAAGAGACCCACACGGAAGCCTCCTTGGGCGACCGTGCATCTTTTGAATCTGGTGGTCGTCCATACTATATGGAGGGATTGTAGGGCGGAGCGTCATTCTAGGACCGCAGAGTCTATCCAGAGTTCTTCCCGATACTTCTACCCTAACCCTAACCCTAACCCTAACCCTTACCCCATCACAAACCCTAAACCTAACCCTAACCCTAACCCTAATAACCCTAACCCCAAAACTAACCTAATCCTAACCCTGACCCCAACACTAACACTAACACCAACCCTAACCATAACCCTAACCATAACCCTAACCCTAACCCTAATACCCCTAACCCAAATCCCAACCCTAACCCTAATCCCAACCCTAAAACCCCTGATCCTAATAACCCTAACCATAACCCTAATAACACTAACCTCAACATTAACCTAACCCTAACCCCAACCCTAACTCTAACCCTAACCCCAACCCTAAACCTAATCCTATCTCTAACCAAATCCTAACTCTAACCTTAACACTAATCCAACCCAAACCCTACACTCACCCTAATGCTATCTATAACACTAACCATAACCCAAACTCTAACCATAACCTAACCCTAACCCTAAGCAAACACTAATCCTAACCCTAACTCAAAGCCCAACCCTAACCCCAACCCAACTCAACCCTAATTCTAATCTAACCCTAAACCCTAACCCTAACTCTAAGTAAGCTCTAGCGCTAACCCTTACCCTAACTGTAAAAGTAACCCAACCCTAACCCTAACTGTAACCCAACCCAAAGCATAACCCTAACCCCAACCCTAAAAACCCTACTCTTAACCCTTACCCAAACCCTAATAACCCTATCCCCAACACTACCCTAACCCACCCCAACCCTAAACCTAACCCTAACTCTAACCCTAATAACCCTAACCCTAATAACCCTAATCCCAACACTAACCTAACCCTAACCCTAATCCCAACACTAACCCTAACCCTAATCCCAACCCTAACCCTAACCCAACCCTAAAAACCATAATCCTAATAACCCTAACCCTAATAACCCTAACCCCAACCCTAACCCTAACCCCGACCTTAACCCTTACCCTAACTCTAACCAAAAACCTAACCCTAACCCTAACCCAACTCTAACCCAACCCTAACCCTAACCCCAAACCTAACCCTAACCCTAATAACCCTAACCCAAATCCCAACCCTTACCCTAACCCTAATCCCTACTCTTAAAACCCTAATCTTAATAACCATAACCATAACTATAATAAGACTAACCCCAACCCTAACCCTAACACAAACCCTAACCCCAACCCTAACCCTAATAACCCTAAACCTAGCCCTAATCCCAACCCTAATAACTCTTACCCTAATAACCATAATCCTAACACTAATAACCCTAACCATAACCCAAATAACCCTAACCCCAACACTAACCTAACCCTAACCCCAAACCTAATCCCAACCCCAAACCTAATCCCAACCCTAACCCTAACACAAACCCCAACCCTAACCTGAACCCTAACTCTAACCCTAATAACCCTAACCCCAACCCTAACCCTAATAACCCTAAACCTAGCCCTAATCCCTACCCTAATAACCCTTACCCTAATATCCATAACCCTAACACTAATAACCCTAACCCTAACCCTAATAAACCTAACCCTAACCCTATTAACCCTAAGCCTAGCCCCAAGAGACCCACACGGAAGCCTCCTTGGGCGACCATACATCTTTTGATTCTGGTGGTCGTCCATACTATATGGAGGGATCGTAGGGCCGAGCGTCATTCTAGGACTGCCGAGTCTATCCAGAGTTCTACCCGATACTTCTACCCTAACCCTAACCCTAACCCTTACCCCATCACAAACTCTAAACCTAATAACCCTAACCCTAACCCTAATAACCCTAACCCCAAAACTTACCTAATCCTAACCCTGACCCCAACACTAACACTAACACCAACCCTAACCATAACCCTAATCATAACTCTAACCCTAACCCTAATTCCCCTAACCCAAATCCCAACCCTAACCCTAATCCCAATCCTAAAACCCCTGATCCTAATAACCCTAACCATAACCCTAATAACACTAACCCCAACACTAACCTAACCCTAACCCTAACCCCAACCCTAACCCTAACCCCAACCCTAAACCTAATCCTATCTCTAACCAAATCCTAACTCTAACCTTAACACTAATCCAACCCAAACCCTACACTCACCCTAATGCTATCTATAACACTAACCATAACCCAAAATCTAACCATAACCTAACCCTAACCCTAACCCTAAGCAAACACTAATCCTAACCATAACTCAAAGCCCAACCCTAACCCTAACCCAACCCTAACTCTAATCTAACCCGAAACCCTAACCCTAACTCTAAGTAAACTCTAATGCTAACCCTTACCCTAACTGTAAAAGTAACCCAACCCTAACCCTAACTGTAACCCAACCCAAAGCGTAACCCTAACTCCAACCCTAAAAACCCTACTCTTAACCCTAACCCAAACCCTAATAACCCTATCCCCAACACTACCCTAACCCAACCCCAACCCTAAACCTAACCCTAACTCTAACCCTAATAACCCTAACCCTAATAACCCTAATCCCAACACTAACCTAACCCTAACCCTAATCCCAACACTAACCCTAACCCTAATCCCAACCCTAACCCTAACCCAACCCTAAAAACCATAATCCTAATAACCCTAACCCTAACCCTAATAACCCTAACCCCAACCCTAACCCTAACCCCGACCTTAACCCTAACCCTAACTCTAACCAAAAACCTAACCATAACCCTAACCCAACTCTAACCCAACCCTAACCCTAATCCTAACCCCAAACCTAACCCTAACCCTAATAACCCTAACCCAAATCCCAACCCTTACCCTAACCCTAATCCCTACTCTTAAAACCCTAATCTTAATAACCATAACCATAATAACCCTAACCCCAACACTAACCTAACACTAACCCTAACCCTAACCCCAACCCTAACCCTAACACAAACCCCAACCCTAACCCGAACCCTAACTCTAACCCTAATAACCCGAACTCCAACCCTAACCCTAATAACCCTAACCCTAGCCCTAATCCCAACCCTAATACCCCTTACCCTAATAACCATAACCCTAACACTAATAACCCTAACACTAATAACCCTAACCATAACCCAAATAACCGTAACCCCAACACTAACCTAACCCTAACCCCAAACCTAACCCCAACCCTAACCTTAACCCTAACCCTAACCCTAATAACCCTAGCCCTAATCCCAACCCTAATAACCCTTACCCTAATAACCATAACCCTAACACTAATAACACTAACACTAATAACCCTAACCCTAACCCTAATAAACCTAACCCTAACCCTATTAACCCTAAGCCTAGCCCCTAGAGACCCACACGGAAGCCTCCTTGGGCGACCGTGCATCATTTGAATCTGGTGGTCGTCCATAGTATATGGAGGGATCGTAGGGCCGAGCGTCATTCTAGGACTGCCGAGTCTATCCAGAGTTCTACCCGATACCTCTACCCTAACCCTAACCCTTACCCCATCCCAAACCCTAAACCTAATAACCCTAACCGTAAACCTAATAACCCTAACCCAAAAACTAACCTAACCCTAACCCTGACCCCAACACTAACACTAACACCAACCCTAACCCTAACCCTAACCATAACCCTAACCCTAACCCTAATACCCCTAACCCAAATCCCAACCCTAACCCTAATCCCAACCCTAAAAACCCTGATCCTAATAACCCTAACCATAACCCTAATAACACTAACCTAACCCTAACTCTAACCCCAACCCTATCCCCGATCCTAAACCTAACCCTAACCCACATTCCAACCTGTCATGCGCTTCAGAAAAGTCAGTCAAACACCAGGCTCATGCAAAAGGATAGTGTTTATTATACTGCAGATCTAAAGGCATGTTAACATTCTCCTTATCAGGAATAACCTACACAAAAGGAACATCTCTGGTTATACCCCTTGGGGCTATAGCCCCCCGGCATTCTACCAATAGCTACAGAGCCCGCGCGTGGGAAGGAAAGGTGCTACATTTCTAAAAGGTGTAAATTTCCATGGCCTAGCTGTTCACATAAAAAAAAGGGAAGAAGAGAAACTGCCTGGCACTTCAAGGACATTTGGCCATCTGCAGATAACTCGGGATGTGAATTCCTGCATTACCCGGGCAACCCCATCACCTCCCCACATACCAGAAAATACACAGGCAGAAACACTGACACCTCCACCCCTCCCTTCACCCTTATGGCAGGGTTACTTGAAAAACCTCAACCCTAACCCTAACCCTAACCCCAATCCTAACCCTAACCCTAACTCTAACCCTAACCCTAATCACAACCCTAACCCTAACCCCAACCCTAAAAACCCTAGTCCTAATAACCCTAACCCAAATCCTAATATCCCTAACCCCAACACTAACCTAACCCTAACCGAACCCCAATCCTAACCCTAACTCAAATCTAACTCACCCTATGTCACAGGGAAAGGTTATAGGAGGGAAGGGGGATAACAGGACTCTTTTTACAATGGGGAAATTGGGTGACACACCCAAGAAATCTACAAAGAGGACCCTGTATCAGCAAAAGTCAGGCTTCAGTACCTCTGCTAATATTTCTAATGTCTCTAATGCCTTTAATATCTCTAAAATTCCTAAAATTTCTGATACTTTTCACTTTCCTACTTCAAGTGCGAATCTGTCTCGAGGAAAGGGAGAGAAGGGGGAAAAGAAGATACTTACTGTAGAGGCAGATGTCCATAGGGATTTAGGTGGTGTTTATGGCAAGAGGGAGACTCATCGCCCATCTGGAGGCATTGGACTTCAGGGCCGAGTGGAGAAAAGAGAGGGTGAAGAGGGCTCTTTTTCTGGAATTGAGTCTCTAGAAAGTAGTGATGAGGGGGATAGTGGGGTTAGGGTTAGGGTTAAGGGGCGTGAAGACACTATAAAGATTAAACAGGAACGGGGCATGGGGGGAAGGGATAATAAGACCTATCAGACTCTTTTCTGTCCAGAGCTTTCCCTTTTGTCATCCCCCCTCGTCACAGGTGATGACTCTGCTCGGTTTCTGGAGACACCTCTTCAGCCTTCATCTGACAAGAAGATGCTGATGTTGACTGATTCACTTTCTACATTTGAACCATCTCCAGTGATACCGGTTCTTCCGCCCTTACCACAACGAGATCGACACTCATACGTCAATCAAGAAAAGGACAAGACTCTGCATGACAAGACTGGACATTCTGATAAGGGAAGTGACTCTAAACTCACACACGCATCAACGTCCTTTTTTGTGCAAAATGTACAACAGGAAACTGTATCATGTCACACTGAATTTGTTAAATTAGTGGAGAGGGAGGAGGAGGAAGGTGATAAAGATGTACTTGGGTACAAAGATAAAATTATAGGTGTATTAGATAACGTTAAAAATGTGGAGGGTACAGTACGTAAAAAGGAAAAAATTAAGGGTACAGTTAAAAGTACCATCAAGGGACAAATTAAGGACATTATTAAGGGACAAACTAAGAGTACAACTAAGAGTATTACTGAGGGACAACTTAAGGAATCTCTTAGGCATACTAAAGGTACTACTGATTATTCTCATGTGTTGGGTGATTTTTTTAAACCAATTGAGAGAACTTTAATTCTCCCAGACCCCTTGGTTTTTGATAATCCACCACAGGAGTCACCTGCACTGGATTTATTATCAGGTTCCCCGTTAAAAGATACATTAAGCACTGACATTCAAACACCAAAGGAAAAAGAGGGGGTGAATGTTAAAGGTACTCACCAAGTGCTGTCTTATGCTAATATTGTTAGGGGTTCGGGAGAAATGGGTGAGACTCTCCCCAGTTCTGAGAAAGGTTCACGGGACCAACGTAGTGGACCAGATGTCAGAAACAAGACAGAACGGGGTCGGAACTTTATGGGAGGGCAGAGATACACAGATGGTAACCTCCCTAGGAGAACTATCGACTATGAGTTTGAGAGATTACTGGATGATAAGATACTAGAGGGGTTTTTTGAAGAGGTCTGGGGGGAACATGATGATTCATATGACCCTAGACAAAGGTATGTCACCCGCTTCCGTTATAGGGGTACTGATCCGTTAAAATTACAGGAATCCTATATGATTGACACAGTGCTACTGGATTTTTTGAAGTTGCCCCAGGAAGATATTTTAGCAGTCATTATGCCCCCGGGAATGCGGGAAACTGATGTTTGTGTTGTATCTGAAGCTGCTTTTCAAAAATTCTGGGCACGGCTTAGGGTGGCAACTAAAACACATATGGGGCCAATAGAGGATTTTGACATTATACCTTTATTTAGAGGGGAAGCCAGGGTGCTCACAATTTCTCTTTGGACCACCACTGTTCCTGAAGAGGATATAGAGCTCTGGTTGAGCAGTAGATGCAGAGTTCTTATGCCTCCTACTAAGAAGCTCAATGAACGTGGTATATGGGGGGGAGAATACAAGGCTGTGATTGCATTATGGAGAGATAACAGGAGTCGTCTGCAACACTTACCAAAGTATTTCTTCTTGGGTGCAGAGAGGGGCATCACAAGATACAGTGGTCAACCCCCCGCCTGCTTTCAGTGTGGGGGGTATGACCATATACGGCAGAATTGTGCCTTCCCCTTATGTTCCAATTGTGGTGAGAAGGGACACTTATCTAGTGGTTGTAAGGCGGGAGTATACTGCAATCTATGTTCTGAAAAGGGCCACACTTATATGCTCTGTCCTTTGGCTTACTACAATGTCAAATACCCTAAAGCTTATGAGAATCTACAGGAGACTCACTCTTCCTTTTTGGGTTCTACAAGGAAAGCTTTTACTTTTTCCTCGACGGTGACAGCAGAATCCGAACACCCTTCACAGAAGACAAATGATGATGATGATGGAAATGGGGTAAGAAACCAAAGAGAGGACATGACTGGAGAGATCAGGAAAACAACAGACTGGATCCAGGTCACTAAAAAAAACCAGAGGTCCGAGAGGGATGGTAACAGAAGGTGTGTACAGGAGAGCTACAGGAGAAGGAAAAATGGCGAGATTAGTAAATAGATTTCAAGTCTTGCAAACATGTGACACAGATGAAAAGGGAAAACCTGAACCTGGGATGAAGATAGAATCTGAAGACTCAGGGCTTACAGAGACAGGTAAGGCTGTCATGAAAAGTAAAACCTTCCTTTTACAAGGTGAACCCACATCAGCCTCACAGAAGGAATCTTTTTTAGAGATAAGGATGTGGAAGAAGATGATTGTGTCGGTGGATGAGGAGGAACTGAACCACCTTATTAAGAACCTTAGAACTGAATACTTTGAATTACAGACAATGGTAGAGGATGTTGAGAAGAATTTTGATGCAATCTGTCAAGAGGGGCACGTATCACCTTCTTCTCAAGCAGGACAGGACATCAGAAAGAACTATGAGATGGAAAAGTTACGGTTGGAAAAAAAACTCATGATGGTCCGTACGAGGTTGGCACACTGTACACGTGAAGCTGACAAAAGGTGGGAGAAGAAAGATAGGGAGAAGGAGAAGGATGAAAGAGAGTGTGAGAGGGATGAGAAAGTTGGAGATGGAGAGGAGAAGGATGGTGCTAGACAGAAAGGAGGGGAAGATGTACAAAGAGATGTTCAAAGAGATGAAAGAAGAGGAGAAGAAGTTGAACATGGAAAGGAACATGAAATGGAAATCATCACTCAGGAAGAGTCTCAGGAAAAATCTGTGGAAACTAGAGAACTGGAGCAAGACAACAGTGACAAAAAAGAACACTCACAAGAAGGATCCTCACGAGAGGAAGCTGATCAACATGAAATTATGGAATTTAACGGTTCCCAGGAATCTTCTGGTATCCCTCCAAACCAAGAATTATTTACAAAGCAACAACGGCATGATTTGTACCCATCTCCAGTTAACCTAGATATTCTAAGCCACATTTGTTTGGAAGCTGGTCTTCCTATATCTAGTGACGCCACACTTCCCCAGTGAAGGGAAGGGGTGGAAATTTTAAGAATAATACTTGACATAAGTTTTCCAAGACTTATGGATTAAAGTGAAAGTCCCTTCTGTTTATCTGTTTATTTGTTAGGAGGAAAAAAATGAAAAATTTAAAAGTATAGGTACGGGAGAATGATGTTAACTTGATGTTAATTTAGATGTGATGTCATGTTATACTTCACACTAAGTGCTATCTTAAATGGTAACTGATGTTATCTTTTGAATCATCTTGAATTCCTTAAACTTATAGTAAACAGTAAATATTGGAGATTATTATGTAAAGTTTATTAATTTTTTATTTGATATTCAACTCATTATGCCTTTATCATTCACCTTTTGGAATTGTAAAGGCCTTAGGCAATATGCTAGAAGGGAGGAAATCTTCTACGCTTGTGCCCGGTTCCCAACCCAGATGATAATTTTAGCTGAGACTAACATTAGGACACCAAGGGAGCGAAGCGAGGCTCAGAAATCCTGGACTTGGGGCCCATCAGTTTGGTCTCTCAAATTAGAGGATGGAGTAGGGGGTTTGGCCATATTATTTAAACAGTCTCAGGAGATTAAAATAGTCAAGACCATAGATGCTTTTCCAGGTCACCTTTTTGTTTTGGATTTTAATTTTGTTTCTGATTTTGTTGAAATCGAAGGGGTTTCCCCAGCATAATACAGAATGCTTGCTCTTTATGCTCCCATTGATTCAAACAGGAGGAGGAATTTATGGGAAGCCTTGAAGGACTTTACGAATACTTCCCGATCCCTGATAATTGTGGGGGATTTTAATATCAGGTCAGAAGAACAAGACAGAGTTAGTTGGGGTTCCCAAGGCATTTTGCCAGGTAAGCCATTAACACGGGAAGAGGTGCAACTGAAAGAGATACTGAAGAATAAATTGGAATTGACGGATGTGGGTCTCAAGGGGTCTGGTGAGTTAGATTTTTTACCTACTCACCATAGAGAGTTTTACTGTAGGAAATATAAGGCGTTCAAGGGTAGTAAGATGACGTATTATCACCCTCTCATGTTGAGCCGGATTGATAGGATTTGGTGCCATGACTCCTTGACACCGGTAGATTTGAGGCTAATTTTTACGGCATGGTCTGATCATGTCATTTTACAAGCGACTTGTACGGTTCGGACTTTAATGCACAGACCGAGACCCCGGTGGAAGTTAAAGGATAGAGACTTAAAGAATTTTCTTTTGATTAGGGAAATAAAACAACTGGTTGAACATCAGAGAATCCTGCGACTGGGAGAAAATTTAGTTGACTGGTGGGAAAATCTAAAGAAACTTATTAAAAAGACTGCTATAAATGCATCCCGGGCTCATTCCTCAATGGAACTTAGGGAATATCACAAAGCAATTCAGGGACTCCTTGGCATGCAATGGAAAAGGGATAAAGGATGGAATGTATGTAGGGAAAAACTGTCTCGATGTCAGACTGTCATAAAAACCTATCAATTGGCACAGAGGCAACAAAGGCGTTTGGCTTATTTTGTAAGAGCCTCCGGTCCCAGACTTGCAAAGGGAGAGTGGCAGAAGGACAGGCAGATGCAATCCATCATGCAGCTGACATCTTACGCTTGCAAGTAGAAGATAAGCCTGTGGAAGGAGGTCAGAACATAGCTTCTCTTTTGTCAGCTTTTTACGCAGATTTTTATAAGTTAACTGAAGAGGAATTGGGAGAGGAAGATGTCAAGAAGTATTTAAGTTATATTATTCAGCGAGAGTCTTCTTTAGATAAGGATGACCATGATGCTTTAATAGCTCCCATTACAGAGGAAGAAGTAGTTCAAGCATTGAGTGTGGGGAAATGATCCTCGACTCCGGGACCAGATGGTTTAACATATAGTTTATATAGAGAACTTAAGGATCTTTTTATCCCGCTTTTAGTGGAACTTTTTAATTTTATGTTTCAGCACAAGGTGGTGGGAGACAGTTTCAGGGAGGGTGTCATGAGCTTTATTTTTAAAGGGGGAGATGCCTCACTAGTTAATAACTGGAGACCGATCACAGTATCAAATATAGATTATAGGATCCTGGCTCGGATACTTAACACCAGAATTAAGGGAATAATAACACAACTGATAGGACTGGGACAGACTAGTGGGGTACCGGGGAGAAAGATGACACACTCCACCTGCACCTTTAGACAGGCCTTCCACATGGTACGTGTAGAGAAGAAGAGACAGCTGTTACTCCAGATAGATCAGAGTAAGGCTTTTGACCACGTGTCTCACAGTTTCCTCTGGTCTCTCATGAAAGGATGGGGTTTTCCTCTGGCAATAATGGATTTACTGAAGGCCCTTTACAGAAATACCAAGGTTCAACCTTATGTACAGGGGTATAGAGGACCAACCTTTGGGACATACAAAGGGTTAAGGCAGGGGTGTCCTTTAAGCCCCTTACTTTATATAATCACTTTAGAGCCCCGCTACGAAGTGTCAGGAGTGATGACAACATCAAGGGATTAACTTCAGCCAAGATTCCTTTCTTCCATCTATTAAGCATGGCACATGCAGGCGATGTCTATATGTGGCTAGCAGATGCTGACGACGTCAGGAGGGTGAAAGATCATATCCTACGTTATCAAGGGATATCGGGAGCCCAGATAAACTTGAAGAAGAGTAAACTCTACGATCTGAATGGGAAGGACGGAAAGATCTTGGTACGGGATATGACACTGTTGGATGGGGAAAGGAAAGAAGATACTGAAACAAATTAAACAACTGATGTAAATCCAATGGTGGAGGAATATCCAATGATAAAAATTCTGGGGATATCCTTTGATTTAACGGAGAATGGATGGAAGGAAAATTGGCACATCTGGAAAAGACACACAATGGAACAACTGGAAAAATGGAAGCTCTGGAGACTATCCACGGGACAAAAGATACAATATTTTATGACATACGGTATACCGGCGGCTAATTATCTGGCTGGTGTGTTCCCTCCTCCTGAGTGTATCGTATCTGAAGTGACACGAAAAATCTTTAGATGGTTATTTGGTACGATGACTTTTCCTTTGTCCAGACTAGTATCCTATCAAAGGGAGAAAAATGGCGGTCTGGGTTTAGTTGACATTCATTTATGGTTTTTATGTAATTTTGTAAGTACCAACTGGGGAACACTGCAGAAGGTTATGAAGTCAACCCAACCTGATTTTTTGGAAATCAATGTATGGTATGATTTCTTACAATGTTGGGGAAATTCCCTCTGGGGAAGGGAATGGTGGCACAAGGAGAAATCAAGTCCCTGACTCACAGCCTTGAATACTTTATTTATTCCAAGTTTTGTTTTAGAGGCAGTGAAGGCACTGAAAAAGTATAATATAGAGGCCCAATTGGTTAAAAGACTTTGTTCTGGAGACAGAGGGCAGACAGGTTTGTTGTATTGGGAGGTGTTGGAACATGCAAGGTTGCAACCTTATTATCAAGAGAGAGCCCTGAAAGACAGTCTATCTCTATATCTCAGGGCCAACGTGTTTCCAATACCTACCTTCTGTGACAAGACCATTCCCTATTATTTCAGAGATCTCAGGTGGCAGGCTTACCACCAGGTGTTATGTGTGGGAGGGCGGCGATACGGTATAACCCAAGAGCAACAGGACTGCCCTAGGATCATGTGTACGGCTCTGTTAGCATCAGCCACTGGTCCTCATTTAGTCACCTACAGGGAGTCTGCCAGCCCAGAGTCTATCACGCATGCAGTTTCTGCTTGTGTGTCTGTTCGGGCAGAATGGGCTCATATAGCTAAGATGTTACGATGGCCCTTCTTATTACATCAGGAGTGGGAAACGATAGTGTCTGGACTGGAACCAGAGGGAGGATACGGTTTTCCGGGGCAAAGGTGGTTAGATGGACCGTTAGTCTCTGAGAATTCCCAAAATGGGAGGGTTGTTAACGTATTGTGGTCGGTGGTATGACTGGTGAATCTGGTGGTATTACAGATCATATTGCAAAACCGATACAAAGAGGCCACCTCTAAAAAAATTATCCCAATTAAAGGTACACTCATTCGTGTACACCACTCTTTACAGAACATAAAAATCTGGGAGAAGAAAAATTCTAAAAAGGAGATATGGTGGCAGCGTTGGAAGTAGTATGAGGCAGTGAATCCTCCGGTTCCCTGAAGTGACCTATCCTTGTTTCCTTTCTCTTTAGGAAGAATTCTTGGGGAGAGGGAACATGGTAGTATATAAAGAGTATATATAAAAGACCTAAGAACCATAAGAAACAAAGGAGACAGAAGGAGGAGGAGGAGAGAGGGAGAGCAGGTATAAGACTAGCCTGTATAAAAGATCTAGAGTTGAAGTTTGTACTGTAATGATGTTGGTTGGCTATTGATTGGAACTGGGATCTTTGTAATCCTTTGTATAATTTCTTAATTTTTCAAGTTAATTAAATAATGAATAAAAATAAAAAAATAAAAAAAAATAATAATTAAAAAAATATAAAAGTTAAGATTTAGGATGATATTTGTTGAGATTAAAGTTTGAGATAAAAAGCTTAAATAAGTGTTAGAACAAATGTTAAAATAAATGTTGAGATACATGTTGTAACAACTGTTGAAATAAACAGTAGGAATATAATTGGTTAGAGTTGACAAATGGATGTTTGTGAATTTATGAACCCTTTTTAACTTTGGGGTACTGTTAGAAATGTGTTAAAATACGTTAAAATTATATATGTATGTTAATTTACTTGTATATTAATTTACTTGTTTGTTAAAAAATTGGTTTTCATTATGTACGTGTAATGCAATTTATACTTCTTAGTTTATATCTCACAGTTTTTATGTTAACTTTGTTTTAAAAATCTGTTTGTATGTGGAAAGGATTTTAAAAATAAAACTTTATTTTCCTAAAAACAACAACAACAACTTTATTTTCCTAACTGTAACCCAAACTGAGCCCTATCCCAAACCCTAACCCTAACCTAATCCTAAACCTAACCTAACCCTAACCTGACCTATCCCTAAACCTAACCTAACCTAACCCTAACCTTAACCCTAACCCTTTCCTTATGCTAACCTAACTCTAACCCTATTTCTAACTCTCACCTCACCTGAACCCTAACCCTAATCTAAACCTAACCTAATCCTAACCTAACCTCACCCTCACCCTAACTCTAAACTAAGCCTAACCTAAACCTAAACCTAACCAAACATAACCCTAACACTAACCGTAACCCTAATCTTCCCAAAGAAGAGCTTTGGGAAGACATTAGAGAGAGATTGTGTTGATCCGTATTATTGACATTCCTGTAGTGCTCCATGAAGAGATTGGTGATGAACATCTACAAAGAGACTGAGTTGAAAAAGATATTCAGAACAGCTTCTGCTCTCTCTATCTTTTACATTTCTTGGATTCTTATATATTTTTCACATACATCTTTTTTCCCACATCACTGAAGTTTTTTTTCTGTGTTTAACGGATGAGAGTGGATGAAGTTATATGTGTTTGCTAAGAGCTTGGAAAACCAAAGGCTTTTTAGTCCATTTTCATCATAGCTCTCTTAAGATGCCTTAAAGTGATAGCACCACTAAAAGAATCCAGGAACGTAGCCAGGACTGTGTTCATAATATTTACATCACGATTTTGTATTGTATTAGTACCATCCTTTATGGTCTTTGATCACAGACCTATATATATGTATTTACTCATATATGGAGAGATATGCCCAGCTTGTTTACAGAAATAAGAAGCAAAAGCTTTGAAACCTTTCCAAAAGCTGGGAGCTCTTTACGACGCATCCTTTTGTGAGCTGGCCAACAACAATTACCTACTCATACTTATGAAGTGTCTTTTATTAAATGAATGTTACTTAGTATAACCAAGTGTGTTAGAATTTACAGAATAGTGGTTTCTCTTCGGCGAGTGATATATATTTTTTCTCTATATTCACATTGAAGCCTGTTTTTTTCTTTAATAACCTCCAGATGGTGGCTAGGGACCCCCTGGAATGACAGCCGATCTCCAGGCTTCGTAGATGGTTTCCCTTGGAGAAAATGGCTGCTTTGGGAGGTGAACTCAATGGCATTATACCCCGCTGAGCTCCCTCCCTTCCCCAAATCCCACCCTCTTCAGGAATTTCCCAACCCAGAGTTAGGAACCCTCCCCCCAAGATCTTGGATTCGGCCTTGGCAAATTTCCCAGGGAAGGAGTTCCATGGTTACCACAGTATGTTTTGAAAATATTATATGAGAAGGGATATAATCCTTCAGTTTTGGCACTCAAGATTTTCAAGGCCTAACGCCTGATATCGTTGCAGACAAAAGAGTGGGTAGGAAGGGCTTCTACTGTGAGGTAAAGAAAGCAAAAAAAAAAAATCCTGTCAACAACAGTTTGGCAATGGACTTCACTTTGTGGTCCTGTCGCATACATGCAAATGTCTCAAACAATAGTGATGTGCCAGTGGTAGACATCCAGTGCTTTTCAGTTCTTTTGGGAGCATACATGATACAATGCGGTGCTCTGAATGGTAATGATGGCTCCTGTAGAACGTGGGAAAATATTTTCATGATGAGAGCTGCTCTGACTGTGACCATGATATTATCTCTTTACCATCCCATAATCCCATTCGCACAAGCCATCAACTCTTTCATATATCTAAACTTGCCAACCACTGAGTAAGAACTTCCAACAGAATTCAGGCTCTGGAGACTGGCAGTGGTTGACTGAGACATTTTTGCATATGAGACGTGACCACAAAGTGGAATACATTGCCAAATGGTTGTCGACAGGACTTTTTTTGCTTTCTTGACCTCATAGTAGAAGTCCTTCCCACTCACTCTTTCAGCAGCAGCCATGCCATTCTCTAGGCCTTGGAAACCTTGAGTTTAACAGCTGTGAAGCTATTTCCCTTCTCATATCATATTTTCAGATCACATACTGCGGTAACCATGGAACTCTTTCTCCTAGAAATCGGCCAAAGCCAAACCAAACGGAGATAGACCTCCAGTTAGAATTAGATCTCATTTATTCTTTTTGACTGTACTTGTTGAAGGCAAGTCCCTTACTGTTGATGGATTGATTTATAGGAGGTTCAAATTACACAAGATGCCAAGAGACTGGTGACTTGACCATTTCCCTCCATTAAAATTCAGATTGTGAGATGAGGTGCTGTGAGTTGGATTGCAGCAGTGGTGATGGTGTTGGAGGTTGGGTGGCCATTCTCCAGGGAGGGACTGGAGTTCTCCCAGGCTTACAATTCATCTATAGACAACAGACATAAATTGCCCTGGAGAAAATAGCTGCTTTGAAGGGTGGACTCTGAATTATTATACCCCACTGTGGTAACTCCACCCCCAATCCTGCCTTCTCCAAGCTCTGTCCCCTCAAATCTCCAGAAATTTTGCAACCTGAAGTTGGCAACTAGGGATGGCAGCCTCCAGGTGGGGACTAGGGATCTGCGAACCAAAAGGTTCGCTAATATAGTATATTATAAAAGTACAAATGTTTATTAAGGTGTACACATGTTAAAACATATTATGATTAAAAGAAAGAGTCTAAATATCAGACTTATAAAAGCTTTTCAAATAAAATACATATGACGGGTAAGCAATTTTAGACTTTAGGACCTAGGGATCTCCTGGGATTACAGCTCATCTCCAGACTACAGAGATCAGTTCCCCTGGAGAAAATGGATGCTTTGGAGGCTGGACTGTATGGCAGGGGTAGCCAAACATGCTTAATGTGAGAGCCACACAGAATAAATGTCAAATGTTTGAGAGCCACAAGACATGAACAATTGTTACACATGTTTTTATCAAAAAAGATGCAAATTAGCTTGTTATTAATATTGAGACTGCCAAAAATAAAAAAACAAATGGGGTTGAAAACAGATATTGATAATTATATTTATTTATCCCATGATATTTGTAGGCTGGGGGGGTGGGGCTTTGAGAATGCATTTAAAGTGAAAGTTGCTTTCTTTCTCTGCTCCCCCCCCCACCTCAAGACTACCCAGGTAGGGGAACACTGGCTGGGGAATGGAAGACCGATCGGGGAGGCATGCGTCCTCTTCACTTCCCCAGCTGCTGTGCTGGGAGCCACACAATATGTGTGAAAGAGCCGCGTGTGGCTGCCGAGCCACAGTTTGGCCACCCCTGTTCTATGGCACTGTACCCCAGTGAGGCCCATGGCCGGCTCGCCCACTAGGTGAGCTAGGCACCTATAGCACGCTGGCTGCAGGCCCCCCCCCCGTGAAAATCCCCCCCACCTCTTCCCAGGCTTGCTTGTTGGGTGCCCCGCAGAGCGCCCAAGCAAGCTGGTGCTAGGAGGGAAGGGGCGGCAGTTTAAACCACTGCCCCTTCCCTGGGGACCGAGCAGCTGCAGAGCCCCCAGGAAAGCTGGTGCTGGGAGGGAGGGGGCAGCGGTTTAAACCTCCACCCCCTTCCCGGCTTTCCTGGGGGTCCCGCAGCCGCAGAGCCCCCAGGAAAGCCGGTGCTGGGAAAGAGAGGGCAGCGGTTTAAACCTCCGCCCCCTTCCTGGCTTTCCTGGGGGTCCCGCAGCCATGGAGCCCCCAGGAAAGCCGGCGCTGGGAGGGAGGGGCGGTGGCTAGACCCCCGCCCCCTTCCCTGGCTTTCCTGGGGGCCCCGCAGCTGCTGCGGAGGGCCCAGGAAAGCCAGCACTCCGCTGCTGCCCCCAGTCTCCAGGCCCCACCGGGAGGTTGGCATCCCCGGTGGGGGCGCCCCAGGCTGTCCTGCCTGGGGCGCCCAGACACCTGGAGCCGGCCCTGAGGCCCCCATCCTGCCCAGGCTCCAACCAAAAATCTCCAGGAGTTTCCCAACCTGGATCTGGCAACCGTGCCCACCAAACCTCCACTGGGGGCTAGGGGGGACCTGGTAACCCTGTCAGCGACTCTAGTGGGAGGAGTGATTAGACCTTTCTTTGTGGATGATTTGCAGGAGCAAAATTGCATTCCCAGTTCCTTTCTGCATGTGAGTCAGGTCTCTACATTTTCTCCACTTAGTGGGAAAGCAGATGTAAGGAAATGGTTTCAATCATAAAAAACAGTTCCCAAGAAAAGACTTATTCACCTCCCCCCCAGCACTTCTCCTGCAATCAGGTGCATATGGCCTCGGGCTTATGTGTCATAGGGAAAAGACATCAGAAAATCAATTCCAGATCCTCTGGCATCATCTGTTGCTCTAGTCTAGGCCTCAACAGAATTTAAGTGTCGCTTCCTAGATTGGTTTTTCAGTCTCTGGAAATCTTCCACAAGTTATTCTTGTGTTTGCACGGGGAGGAGGGACGATAATGTACAAAATAAACACGTCTGCAAATGACACTGAAATGTATTGATTCGTTTGTTTATTCAAAACATTTATTAGCTTCCCCCCTTACCATATGGAACTCAAGGCAGCTTACAAGATAGATAAAATACATAGATTTGTTTGTTTATTCAAAAAGCTTATTAGCATCCTTTTTCCCCATATGGAATTCAAGGCAGCTTACAATATGGATAAATCCATAAAAACCCAACATTTAAAAGCACAGTTTAGGAGTGCTAGTAAACAGTGACGGTCCCAGGTTTGTTTGTTTTTTGCCCACTAGACGAGGATACGTTCTGGCAGGCCCCGCCCCCCCATGTTTGGTGGGATGGTGGTGGGCACCTTCTTGGGGAGGTTGTTCCACAATCATAGAAATACCACTTAAAAGGCCCTCTCTCACGTAGCCCCCCCCAAACAGGCTTCTTTGATTGATGGGATAGGCAGAAACGCCTCTCCCTGTGAATGCAAAAATCATTTCTGAAAGGTCTACATTGGTGTCAAGTATACGGCTCGTGGGCCAAAACCAGCCTGTCCAGGGCTCATATCCGGCCCACGAGCAACTAACTGTTCATTACCTTTATTACCAGAAGACAGAGGCTGCGTTCAGACGGCCAGTCAATCGCGCCATGAGCCCTCCTAAAATTTTATCCCGATTTTTTAAATCCAGCCTAGCACGACCAGACGCCCCCCCATGAAATAGCCTCACCGCGCGTTGTTCCCACCATGATTTGTCTACACGGCATCCACCGAGGATTTTTTTAAAAAAAGTTTTGTACATTCGCATAGGCAAGGCTGCGCCTCCTTGGAGAACTGAGGCGATCGCGGAGGGTTTTCAGCAAAGTCCCGGTCCTCCCCCTTGCCATCATGATCAATGGAGGGACTATTTTGCAAGTTAGAACAGTCCTTCCCCCCCTCCATCTCCCATTGCGGTAACATCTTGTCCCTAAAAGAAATAAGCATGAATATTACATTCCTCGTAGCGCTTATCGCTGAATGCATTTCCTCGTTAAAGCGCACATGGGGTTTCAATTTTTTAAAAATCGCACCCCCCCCCCCCGTCGGCTTGGTCTGACGTCAGACTGAGCCGACGGGAGCATCGCGCGCTAATGGAGTGACCAGACGGAAGAAAGTCTGCAGTTGTTGCGCGGGTAAGCGAAAACCCTACATTGAAACTGCTACTTTTTAAATCAGGGTTGGAGGCGCAGCAGAACGGGATGCCTATGGGACCGGAATATTTCGCAGATGTTTCTGTCTGGTCGTGCATTTTTGATCCGCAAGGGAGTCGTTCCTATGGCAGATCAAAAGATCCGTCTGAACACACCCAGAGACTGTGCATAATGTCCCCAGGGCTAATGTGCAATGGGCGGTGAAAGTGGGAAAGGAACTCTAGATATGTTAGAGAAAGAAAATCTGGCTCTTATCTCGAACAATGTGCATTTGAAAAATTGCTCTGTACATCCAATGGTAAGCTGATTAAGAAAATGTATATATTTTTAATGCAAATGAAAATGGAAGATGAAGTTGTTAAAGACTGTATGGTCAAATGGATGCAAAATCTAGGTTATGATATTGATCTTGCACAGTGGACTGTATTGTGGAAAGTGAATGTGAAAAAAACTAAATCAGTTGCGTTTAAAGAGGGTCTTGTATAAGATGTTTTACAGATGGTACTTAACACCGGATACATTAACTAAAATGGATAAAAATATGCCAAATAGTTGCTGCAAGTGCAAAAAATGTGGGCACGTTCTACCATATGTGGTGGATATGTGATATAGTACGCAAGTTTCGGGTTATGGTACATACTTTTATACAGAGAGTTTTGCAGACTTCAATACCTTTTCAACCAGAATTGTTTTTATTGAATTGTGTACCATATGAGTTTGATAAAAATCAAAGATATTTTATAATTCATGTAGTAATTGCAACTAGAATTTTATTTGCATCCTATTGGAAACTTCCAACAATACCTTCTGAACAAGACCTAATAGTGAAGATTATGGAAAGTGTGGAAATGGACAAATTGACTTTGATGTTGAAAGGGCAAATGGAAGATGACTATGGACTATGTCTTTCATCAAACTATGGACTCCCTTTTATGACTGGATAAGAAAGAAATACAAAGATATGATAATATGAAGAAGCCTTTATGAACTTCTAAAATCTCACAGTCTGTCACTTTATAATGTGAAATGATAAGTAGAGAAGATTTATATGCAGAAGACTTATTATTTTTGTTTCCTTTTCTCTCCCTTTCCCCTTCCCTATTTCTGTATACCCTAAAAACTCAATAAAACGTACTTATTTTTTTTAAAAAAAGAAAGTGGGAGGGTGTATATCAGGGAGAGTAAGAGTGTTAATGTTTTAAGCATGTTTGTATTATGAGTAAAAAATAATATCGTTAATTGGGTTTGCTTGTGTTCTTTACAAAGTTTGTATCTCTGGTACCTAGCATTACATTTTACAGCACACATGGCCCAGCCTGATGAAGTGATATTTATGTTAGATCCAGCCCTCATAACAAATTAATTTGATACATCTGATCTAGAAGAATACATTGCTCCTAAAATCACACAGAGATGGTCAGTCCACTAAGTGGCCCTTGGTGATTGTCAAAAGAGCCAGCTCTGGAGGGATGTCGAACAGCTTAGCTGCCACTCCACTTAGCTGCCTCTCCTGCCTGGACAAGGCTCAGGGAGGTGCCCCTGGCCCCAGCAGATGGCCCGTAGAGGTTAGCCTGATCCCTCCCTTCCTTAGAAGGTTGAGGTAGGGTAGCCGTACCTACCACACCTGTGCCACCTGGGTAGCATTGCAAACCTACAGGTGGTGGCTGGAGATGTCCTGCTATTACCACTGATCTCCAGGTGACACAGATCAGTTTACCTGGGAAAATGGCTGCTTTGAGAAGTGGACTTTATGGCATTGCACCCCACTGAGATCCCTCCCCTCCCTAAAACCTGACCTCCTCAGGCTCTACCCCCCAAAATCTCCAGGTAAGAACATAAGAGAAGCCAATGTTGGATCAGCGCAAATGGACCTGCAAAATGAACCTCTCTTTAGGGAGCCAGTTTAGTATAGTGGTTAAGAGCACAGACTCTAATCTGGGAGAACTGGGTTTGATTCCCTACTCCTCCACATGCAGCTGCTGGTGTAACCTTGGGTCAGTTACAGGTTCTCTCAGAGCTGTTCTCTACTGAGCAGTTCTCGGAAGAGCTCTCTCAGCCCCACCTACTTCACAGGTGTCTGTTGTGGGGAGGGGAAGGGAAAGAAGATTGTAAGCCACTCTGAGACTCCTTCAGGTAGTGAAGGGTGGGGTATAAATCCAATCTCTTCTCTTCTTCTTCTTTGCCAAGAGATTTTATTTCCTCTGTTTCCCCAGACATCTCCAGGAAGGTCCTTCTAGCTCCTCACACACCCATGTCTCTGTGTCTCTTCTAGGTGTCAGATTCCAGTTGAGGCATGAGTTGACCATTGTCTCCAGCCAGGATGGCCATTAGGATTTCCAAACCTTTGATGGATGTCACTTGGGTAATATGTGGGAGCAACGGACTTCCCCTTTCTGCCTGTCCTCTGTCAGGATAGAGAAAAACTTTTAAAATGGAATGTGGGGGATTGTGTCAAACCCAAACCTGAAGTAAAAAAAGGTATTTCTCCACAGGATCTATTGGCCTATAACCACATAGAGGCCAGAAGAAAATTTTTGCAAAAGAGAGCAGAAAGGGAAGCGATAACACAAGGCTAAGTTTCAACAATAAGGAAGCGATCCAGGCTGGCATGATTAATGTAAACCTTATGGATGTCTGGCGATGATAAAATGACAAGACCTCTCAAATGGGAAAGCTATTTTGGGCTTTCAGTTTTCATCCTGGTAATTGTGGAACTGGAAAAAATAAAGCCCCACACCCAGACACCTACCCACATGTACATACAATTAAATTAAAATCTGGGGGACATAAGGGAAGAGTTACAGACAGAAAAATAATGCATTTAAAACGCTTTGCTAGAACCTGCTGGCTTCCCATAAGAAACAATAAAGTGAAAATACAATGGCCTTAAGATGACTAGGAATCTAAGTAATGGCATTATAATAACTGGGGGCCCATGTATAATTAATACACCCTGTCTGGTATCCCAATTAGCTGTGACTTAAAGTTATCAAACAACATTTTAAATCTTAAAATACAAACATCAGTCCAGCTTATTTTAGAACTAAGGTTCATTAGGAAAGATGTATTAAAATGAGCCCACAATACATTGTAACATTTTTTAAAATTACAGTTTGTTAAACTGCTTTGTTGTTTTCCAAAGATGCTGTGAAGCTAAGCGAGTGGGATGGACTGTGACCCTCTCTAAGACCATGGGGGAAATCAGGCTCCACAAAACTGGTAAAAGCAGCCAGTCGTAAGGTGTTTGGAAGTGTTGTCAGAGGTGTGCCAAACCATATATGAAATTCCAGCTTTTGAATTGAGCTAGAATAGGCTTTGGACTGCAAGAAGTCAAAGTCCCTTGGACTGTAAGGAGATCGAATTAGACAATCCTAAAAGAAATCAACCCTGACTGTTTCCTGGAAGGCCGGATACTGAAGCTGAAGCTCAAATACTTTGGCCACCAAATGAGAAGGGAGAATTCACTGGAGAAGCCCCTGATGCTGGGAAAGATTGAAGGTCAAAGAAGAAGGAGACGGCAAAGGATGAGATGGTTAGGGAGTGTCACCGATGCAACGAACATGAAATTGAGCAAACTTTAGAGGATGGCAGAAAACAGGAGGGCCTGGCGTGATCTGGTCCATGGGGTTGTGAAGAGTCGGACTTGACTGTGCGACTGAACAACAACAAAAAGAACAGACTACACGTCTAAGTATAATCGATTCACCAAGATCTCATTGTTAAGACACACCCATTGCAAACACTGGGCTCCTTGTAATTAACTTGTAATGTAACAAAATTAACTACCTCAAGGCAAGAATATTAACTTGTAATGTAACAAAATTAACTACCTCAAGGCAAGAATATTAACTTGTAATGTAACAAAATTAACTACCTCAAGGCAAGAATATTAACTTGTAATGTAACAAAATTAACTACCTCAAGGCAAGAATATTAACTTGTAATGTAACAAAAGTAACTACCTCAAGGCAAGAATACAACATTGACTGTGCACATTGACTGTGCATAGTTGCTTCAATTTTGTATATACAAAATGGACAAAATAGAACAGTATGTATGTTAACAAAATGGACGTAAAAATTGGGGGCAGAAGCACTGCGATAAACACAAGTCTAGATTCTGGCAATAAAAAAGTGATGAGGGCAGGCAGTTTTAATCTAAAATTTATGGATTGGAGGAGGGGCTAGGTCTCTTGCAGAATTGGCCCCCATCCCCTGCTGCTGCTTTGCAGGCCAGCCTGGGAAAAGTTGGTGGGTGCTTGCCAGCGTTGTACCAATGCAGAACGTCACTTCTGGCATAAAACAGGAAGTGATGTCATCATGTCGAGGCAATGCTCTAGGATTTGCCCCAAACTATGACATCACTTCTGGCTTTGTGGTGGAAGTGGCATGCAATGCCAGTAAACCCCCACAACTTCCCCCTGACAGCCAGTGAAATAATGGGGGGAACAGGGGGACGGGGCTATAGTCTTCCACTTTAGCTGCCCTAGAGTCAACAGGCTGAATGGTAAAAGACACCCCTTACTTGCCTGAGGAGGGGCAAGAAACCCTCGAAAGCAAAGTCTCATCTCAGATCATCTTCCTCCAGTGGAAGAGACCCTCACTTTGATGGCCGTATGTAGTGTTTCTCAGAACAGACTCTCCCCCACCCGTGGGGCTCTTCAAAGTACCATCTACCCAGCATCAGAGTCTACTCCAGTGAGTGCTCCCTTCTCATTTGGTGGCCAAAGTATTTGAGTTTCAACTTCAGTATCTGGCCGTCCAGGGAGCAAATAATCACCACTCCTTTTGATAAAAATACTGATTGAGTGCTTATCACTTGGTCAATGCAATGGTCTCATCCATAAGCAATTCAGTTTTTCATTTGTTGAGGGAACTTCCTAAATACGCAGAAAAGCGACATGTCTGTCCACCCCCCCCAATTGTCTGATGCAGACTGATTATACTCATTGTTCTCTAGAAGGTAGGAATGGTGCATCTGGTACACCAGTTAAGATCGTAAAGTTGCAGTTGCGTATCAGTTAAAGAAGGTAGAAAAGATGTCCAAATTCACTTCTGGGAGTGGTTGCTTCCTTCTTCCCTAAATATATCTGCAGAACTGAAAAAAAGGAAGTGGGAAATCGTAGTTATATGAACAACTAATTTTTTAAAAAAAGTTTCCAGACCTTACCTTATTGTGCTACAATATCATAAAGGACAAACAAGCAACCTGGGAATTCTGAACTGCAGAGATCGTTTATTGGAGAACAGAATGATAGCTTTAAATCGAAACCCATTTCTTTGTTGGTTGTATATTTTTTACTGTAGAGTTGGGCTGTATCAAAGATTGTACAGTTTCAGTTTCTGCACAGGAAACAGCTGTCTCAGTGGAGTAGAAGTAATGGCCAAATAGCGGGGGTGGTGCAAAGTTCCATCAAATCGCAGCCGACATATGGAAACCCCATTGAGTTCTCAAGGCAAGAGATATTCAGAGGTGGTTTGCCATTGCCTGGCTCTGGGTAGCAACCCTGGATTTCCTTGGTGGTCTCCCATCCAAGTGCTAACCATGGCCGACCCTGCTTAGCTTCTGAGATCTGGCGAGATCTGGCTAGCCTGGGCTTTCAAATAGTACCTGGTGGGAATATTTATCTTTTAAAGTTTTTGTTCACCATAATTATTCACCTGCTTTCTGCTGGTTTTGTTGACATCACTCCCCCCCCCCGGGCTACTATTTCTTTCTCTTGCCTGGATTATTCTTGTATCTAGTCAGGGATCATGTGCATGAATAGGACGTTGGCAGAATTGTACAGAGCCCATTGGATTGACTCCCAGCATGGTATTACTAAGGGCAAAGAAGCATGTTTGAGAGGAAATCTGGGCACTGCAAATAAGTAAGCAAAGACTTTTGCATGGAGTACCAAAAAACCATTGAAAAGAGAAGGGTGGGGGTTTTATGCCAAAAATATTCATTAAGAATGTCGAGTCGTTTCAGATAGAAAAGTATACGAATAATTGTTTTAGCTTTTAAAAGTATGAATCACTTTCGGTATTCGGAAAAGGCTGCAGAGAAATATTTTAAACAAACTTGTTCACCCTCCCTTTGTGTAGCTATCAGCATATTTGGATGAAGATTTAATTTTATTTGTCTGTTTGTTTATGCCCGGCCTTTGTCCCCAACGGGGGAAAAAATAGTTTACATCATTCTCCCCTTCTTCCTTTTATCCTCATAGCAACCCTCTGGGCTGAGAAAATGTGACTGGCCCAAGGCCGCCCAGCAAGCTTCTGTGGCACGGTGGGGATTTGAATCTGGGTCTTTTCCAGTTATGAACACAGACCTGATTTTCCAGCAGTCATTTTAACAGTTCCGTGACCTGTTTGTGGGTGTCTGACAGGTTGTTTCAATGTATTGCCTACGAAGGATGCAGTGCAGCACAACTGGCTTTTCATGCATGCACGTACTAACATGGCCTACTTGAGTTCTGCCAACCCTCATCCTTGCTGTATGGCTCCTCCTCTTTTGTAGGGAATAATTGGAGCCATCACACATGAAACACACATGAAGTTGCCTTCTGTTGTCAGACCATTGGTCCATCAAGATCAGTATTGTCTACTCAGACTGGCAGCAGCTCTTTAGTGTCTCAGGAACTGGTCTTTCACATCACCAACACCTGATCCATAGCGTCACCAGCTCCAGGTTTGGAAATATCTGGAGATCTGAGGGTGGAACCTGGAAGAGTGGGGTTTAGGGAGGGGAGAGACCTCCATAGGTAGGGTTGTCACCTCCAGGTGGTGGCTGGAGATCTCCCACTATTACAACTGATCTCCTGGCACTTGGGAGAAAATGGCCGCTTTGGAAGGTGGACTCCGTGCAGGGCTGGCCCCAGGTGTCTGGGCGCCCTGGGCAGGACAGCCTGGGGTGCCCACCCCACCAGGGATGCCAACCTCCTGGTGGGGCCTGGAGACCTGGGGGGGTGGCGGAGCACTGGCTTTCCTGGGTGCTCCGCAGCTGCGGGGCCCCCAGGAAAGCCAGGGAAGGGGCGGGGGTTCTAACCCCCGCCCCTTCCCTCAGAGCGCCAGCAGGGGGCTTTTCATGGGGGAGGCAGGGGGCCATTGGGTGCCCCTGCGGGCCGGCGCCCTAGGTGAGCGCCTAGCTCGCCTAGTGGGCGAACCGGCCATGACTCCGTGGCATTATACCCTGCTGAAGTCCCTCCCCTCCTCAAACCCTCCTCTCCTCATCCACCCCGCCCCCAAATCTCCAGGTATTTCTCAATTCTGAGCTGGTAGCACTATTGGCAGGGTATAATGCTGTCCACCTGCCAGAGCAGTTATTTTCTCCAGGGGAACTCAAATAAATGTTTTAAGTGTATAAGTGATTTATGCAATCTTAGGATGCATTAACAGAAGCATTATGTCCAGATCACGGGAGGTGGTAGTTCCGCTCTATTCTGCTATGGTCAAGCCTCACCTGGAGTATTGTGTCCAGTTTTGGGTACCACACTTTAGGAAGGATGTTGACAAACTCGAGCGTGTCCAGAAGAGGGCAACCAGGATGGTGAGAGGGTTGGAATCCAATTCTTACAAGGAAAGGCTGAAAGAGTTGGGTATGTTTAGCCTGGAAAAGAGAAGGCTTAGAGGGACATGATTGCAGTCTTCAAGCATTTGAAGGGCTGTTATGTAGAAAATGGAGCAGATCTAGTCTCTCTTGCTCTGGATAAATGCAAGACTAGATCTAATGGGTGGAAATTACATGGGAGTTGATACTGGCTAGATATCAGGAGAAACTTCCTAAGTGTAAGAGTGATTGAGCAGTGGAACAGCCTGCCTCAGGAGGTGGTGGATGCTCTTTCGCTGGACGTTTTCAAGCGGAGGTTGGACGACCATCTTTTGGGTATGTTGTAGGTATGTAGGGCTATCTTTCGGCTACGCTCCCGCAGATTGCAGGGGGTTGGACTAGATGATCTGCAAGGTCCCTTCCAGCTCTAACATTCTATGATTCTATGTACTCTGAAGATCAGTTGTGATTCCGGGAGATCTCCACGCCTCACCTGGAGGTTGAGAATCTGATCCTTCTAGCTGGCGATGTCGAGGATCGAACCTGAGACCTTCTGCGTGCCAAGCAGATCCTCTTCCACTGAGCCACAGCCCCTCCCCATCTTTGCTGCTCTGCTCAGCGGGCAACTGTTTAAGTAGGCAGTTAGATCACTCACAAATCATATAAACTGGTCATCAGTAAATGCTGTGTTCCGATAAGATGCTACCTTTTGTTTCAGTAGTCCTTACTCATAGTAACGCTTGTCAGTCAGTTTGAAACAACAGTGTCT
The DNA here is from genome assembly GCA_029375565.1 of Gekko gecko. Lineage (NCBI taxonomy): Eukaryota > Metazoa > Chordata > Lepidosauria > Squamata > Gekkonidae > Gekko > Gekko gecko. The sequence continues at coordinate 168,662,457 of JAPDNY010000004.1, read as the reverse complement.
GCGCATGCGCAGTTTTGGGGAAACCCAATGCAAAGTGGTTCGGCAACCATTTGCAGCTGCTCAGCATGACCCAAACAGACCACGTGATTGGCTTACATCGGGGTGGTGGTGGTGGTGGAGGTATTTGTGAATTTCCTGCATTGTACAGGGTGTGGGACTAGATGACCCTGGAGGTCCCTTCCAACTCTATGATTCTATGGTTCTATGATCCCCGCTTCCAAACACAGTAAATTCAACCATTGAGTGTATTTGCAGTAAGTCTTGCAGCACTCCTATTCTGTACCCACGACACGTTAAACTTCGTGTTTGCCAAAGATATGAAAACGTCTAAAGGGGATCCTTTTATCAGCCACCTATTACTTTCTACAGGGAAATGCATTACAGCTCCCAGCTTAGCCCCTTCCAATGCTTTCGCTCCAATGGGAGAGAAACAAATGATAGTTCACAATAACAGCAGCAGCAACCAGCTCCCGTTTGTTTGGAAGGGATTACAGTGAGCTCAGAGCCAAAGGTAACAGCAGTTTTTTCTACCTATTGCCACTGGGTTGTTGTTGTTTTTTAAACCCTCCATCACTAATTAAGCTTGTTTACATTCAGGAGGGTTCTGTTATAAGGTTATTTGTCATTGGAACCAAACATGTTTTCTGGATTTTGTCTGCATTCAAAATAGACATTAATGCCCTACTCTAAGGCCCAATCTGCATTTAGCATTTGTTCAGTTGTTTTACCAAACCCACGCTGGAACAGAAAAAGATGTGGTTCAAAACCACATTCAACTACCCCGGGCCAACACCATACTGACTGCAGAGTCACCCCCGAATGGTCATAAAACGGCCATAAATCTACGCAGACAGCCACCATAAAACCAGGGATCAAACGAAATGAAAGCAGCGTGCAGTCGGGACACTGCCATAAAACGCGACACTCAATCAAAGTGAAAGTGGCATGCAATGTAGACGGGAATTTCTGTTCCAGTGTGGGTTTGGTATAACAGCGGAGCAAATGCTAGATGCAGGTTGGGCCTGAGCCATGGAAGGTCACCAGCATATGGACACCACGTTTGACTCCGAGAAGGAGCTAAAACAGAGGGCTGGATCCAGGCTCATAGTTAGGATTTTGTGGCTTGTGGGGCAAAACATTTTCTGGTGGGGCTGACATTATTTTCCACAATGCATGGGGGTGGCACACGCCCCTCTCCCTCCCCACCTGCAAGATTTAAAGGGCCCTTCAGCTGATCAGAGGGAGCATGTGGCCTGCGGATCAGCTAGAGAGCCCTTTAAATCATGCAGGAGGGAGGGAGAGAGAGGCGTGCACCACCCCCCGCTTCTTCTTGAAAGCATTGAAAGGATCCCTTTAAATGCTTTTGGGAATAAAGGGGGTGCTTTAAGAAGCAGGGGGCCTTTAAGGAAGGGGGCTGACCCCTTAAGGAAGGAGGCAGAGCACCCAATAGCTTCACCGTAGCTATGGGCCAGGCTAGATCCAGTCCTGTACTATAGAGAACAGATCTCTGTCAAAAGAGTAGGGTGGAGCTGTGTGTTGTAGCCTAAGGTTTTGTGATAGTCTTGAAGGCACCAGAGGCCAACTCTGTGGCAAGGCTTTTAACCCAAATATTAACAGGATCCTTTGCAGACAGTGGAGATTACTGAACAGACAATGCAGTGGTCTAAGACAGAGATCCCCAACTTTTCTGAGCCTGTGGGCATCGCTATAATTCTGATACGGGATGATGGGGCCACAAAATGGCTGCCAGAGGAGGCAAAGCAAGCTACAAAATGGCTGCAGCAGCTTATTCCTCAGTCGCCCAGTAAAGAATGCTGTCAAGGCAACATTTTGTTTTTTAAAAAAATCTGCACAGTCAATCAAATCTCCAGTGGCCAATCAGAAGCCCCATTAAGTAAAAGCTGTACCTGGCTCCACCCCTGATCTAAAACAATTGTACATTTTAAAACATCTGCCACAGGGATGGACATCTCTCTCTCTTCCTTATAGGAGTTGGCTACCCCTAATACAAGTTTGAAACACACAGTGTGATGCCATTTGGACACAGGTACATTCTATTACATCTTATGGAGAAGTCAACACAAGGCTATTTAGTTCTTCATTTGTGCTCCCGTTGAAGATCAGGCTGCAAAGGGAAAACAATTCTCAAGCCTGGTAGCTTGAGCAACATGTGATAAGCCAAATATGTTCTTTGCCTTTGAAAATGAACACCCCCCCCCTTCGAAACTGATATTTCTTTTGGCCATAGATTTAAGACAGCATTTTCCAGCAGATTAATTTGGGTATTCGTTTCAAGTTTCCCCCAAATGAAATGTCCCTGATAGCGCTTGAAGATAATTAGAGGCATGTAATTACTTTGCTATACGTGGTTCACCCAACTTGGAGAGGAAAAAATGTATAAGGGACTAATCGCAGCATGAATCATTGTGGTTTCTCATCAGCTGAGGAATGTGCCAACATTTCAGCCATAAATCTCCTGTTGCTAAGAGTTTCATCACCCGCGTTATTAATTTTCTTTAAAGAGATTGCAGCAAATGTCAATGCAAACAGCACCAAGAACGCGTCTGGCAATTTCCTCCCAAAGTGTGTGCTTTTCTGCTGTTGAATCCGATAATGTTATGATTGTCACGTGTCTGGCAATTTCCTCCCAAAGTGTGTGCTTTTCTGCAACTGAATCAAATAATGTCATGACTGTCTAAAGGTCTTAATAATGTCAAGGGCAAGGAAAGGTCATAGATGCTAGAGTCATTAGCTCCTCAATAATATTTCTTATTCATTGTCACAACAGTATTAATATTTATTACAAATCGCTATTGCTCTTCTGGACCATTGAAGAAGGCCCATGGTTATTCTAGTCTGGTTCAGATATAGGGGGAAAAAGCAGGCCTGATTCTGATCAGGACAGCAGCGTGAGGCAAGGAGGGGTTCCTGCCTTCTCCCCTTGCCATTTTCGGCAACCAAAACAGCCTGGGAAATCCGGGGGTGGGTGTCATTTGACCTCTTGTGAGGCTGCAGCTTTTTACCCATGAGTTGTCAACAGAGACTTGCAGCTTCAGTATGGCTGCAAGATCTCATCGTGAACTTGTGAAAAACTAACTGGCCAAGTTAAATCATTCCCCGCCCCCCCCCCAGGTTTATTGTTAATCCCCCAGTTTTCTTCCTTAAATGTTGTTAAGTGTGTAGTTGCCCGTTCTCACCCTAGTATTTGAGGGCTGTTAGTGATTCCCTCCCATTCTGTGTTGGGGGCATGATGGATTTGCCTTCACACTTTAGGATGGGTAGGCCCCTGTGTTCATCTAATACTCTGGTCCCATGACCTTATTCCGGGGGTAGGGTAAAAGGCAGTTTTCTTTTCCTTTCCATCTGTGCTGTTTCGCTGTGCTATTTACTCATTCCTGCTATATGTTGTTACTCTACTGATTTTGTCTTGGGAGCTGGAAAAAAAAGGTTTGTAAAGCGTTTTCCTCTGCTGTGTTTTAGAGTGGGACTTTCTTTTTGTGTCTCTATTTGTTTTAACTTACCATTCTAATGGGAACTGCCTCAAGAGCATTGTGCTAGGAATGTAGGTATACAATGTTTTAAATAAATACAGTTATTACGTACTGTATGTTTATATCATCCTTCCTCCAAGGAGCTTGGGATGGCACACGCATTCCCTCCTCCTCCGTTTTATCCTTATAAGAACCCTGTGCGGTGTGTTAGGCTCGGGAGACGGAAAGTATTATTGATATCGTAACCTCTTTTTAATTAGTGAGGGCTTCGGGTCTTTGTGTCTCTCAAGGAGTTTCAAAATCCCGAGTGCTGAGGAATAAACAAAATTGTTGCAGACCCCCTCCTTGCAAGAAACGGAGCCCCAAACCATCTCCAAGCACAGTTTAAAACCTAAACGTGATGGTGCTGCTGGACGATTCAGAAGCCCTGCATCCCAGAGAAAAGGAATGGGAAGAGACTGTGGGAAGAAATGCAGCAGAGGGATGTACTGAGAAAGGAGATGGAGAGAGAAAGAGAGAGAGGGAGGGAGGGAGGGAGGGAGAGAGAGAGAGGGGGGAGAGAGAGAGGCTGGAGACACAAGATAATTTTATGAGCTAGGAAGAGGAGTTTAAATTGAATTCTGTAAGGAAACAGGACCGGATGGAAAGCAGAACGGAGAGGAGAAATGTTGCTAAAATGAGGATAAATTGGGTTCTGGCCCTTCTCTCGTGAGGAGCCACTGACTGGTGGGTTTCTCTTGAATTATCATTAGACTGGTAGTAATGATGGACAAAGTCTGTAACTGGAGGGGTTCAGGCGTCAGATTTCATAGATACGGGATCCTGGATCCTTTGGGGAGTGGGTTCCAGTCTCTTTGTGATTCAAAATGGGCCTGTTCCCTACCCCTAAAGGGAGAAGGGAGGAGAACAAGGGGAGGCAATAATGGTGGCAATGCTTTGCCCTCTTGGTGGGCGCATCCTGCCCTCCTCTGCCACTGCTGTTGCTGCCCTCCCCTTATCCTCCTTTTCCCCCCCTCCCCCCATTCATGCTTTGAGACACTTTTGGGGGAGAAAGCAAGATACTATAGTTTGCAAGAATATCACTTCAAGTTTTTGGGGAGAGAGGAATTAAAAGAAATGCCAGCAGTGCTGGGGATGTTACTCACCAGGACTGCAAGATCTTCTTGTATGTAGAAATCCAGTGTCTTTCAAGAGCATTGATGGTATGTCTTATTGTTGTAATCAGGGCTCTTTTTGTAGCAGGAACTCCTTTGCATATTAGGCCACACACCCTAATGTAGCCAATCCTCCAAGAGCTTACAGTAAGAAGAGCTCTGTAAGCTCTTGGAGGATTGGCTACATGAGGTGTGTGTGGCCTAATATGCAAAGGAGTTCCTACTACAAAAAGAGCCCTGGCCAGCACCCTGGCTTGACTAGCTTGATCTCATCAGATCTCAGAAGTTAAGCAGGGTCATCCCGGTTAGTACTTGGATGGGAAATCACCAAGGAACTCCACGGTTGTAGAGGCAGGCAATGACAAACCACCGCTCTTGCCTTGAAAACCCTTCAGTGCTGCCATAAGTCAGCTGTGACTTGGCAGTTCTTTCCTCCTACCAACACTAATGTTACCAGCATATGCTCATCAGGCATCCATGCACCCAAATGTGCTTTTAAGAAATGTGGACTGAACCATGGGGGAGACTGGAAATTTCCCCCAGCGCTCCTTAAATGGGACTCCTACCGCCACATAAACTCTACGATTCCCTGAGAGATTTTAGAGTAAATTATTTATTTTAATTACCATTAAAATACAAACAAGTCACCATATTAAAAAAAATACACGTAGCTACAGGGACATTCATACCACCAGAGATGTCTTGAATGAATTGATTATCCAGATTATAACACAGTTTTATAACACTAAGGAAAGGCCATCAGTTCAACATGATAGTTTCCAATTGAATTTGTTCAGCCATTTTGGCCAGACCCCAAGAGAACCATTCCAGGGTGGAAGATGAATGTGACTGCCACCAATGCATGGCTACGAGAGTGATTTTATACATCGTTCCCAAGTCGTTTCCCATCCAGATAATGCTTAAGACCAGACCATATCGTGTGCCTTTAGCTTGCTTTCCAGGCTGCCTGGAGAGTTGTTGATCTCAGAGTTCATGTTAAGTATATCCTGTCACTCAGCTATTTGATATTCACTTGACGTACTTTAAAGCTGGAGAGGAAAAAAACCTATTCCCATGTAAACACTTGCAGTGGAAATATCCAGTGTTGATAAACATTTGATCTTGTGGTGACGGTTGGAGATAAAGTGTGTCTGACAGATTTAGCATTATGTAAATGTGATTATGCCAACCAAGGACATTTTAGATGATTGAAAATGCGGACTAAGATCTCCCAGCTGCCCTCAAAGAAGAGAAAAAGCCTGAGGCTATAAGGACTGCTTTCTGAAGCATATTTGTTCATTTATCTCAGATTCCATTATCCACTCTGTAATTCTTGAACAATGTTTCCTACATATATCGGAGAAGATCGATAATGGTGCTGTAGTTCAGACCCTTGAAGAAATTCATTTTCAGTGTGTGTTGACCCCTTAGGCCTATTTCAAGCAATACTTACTGAACTATTTTGCTAAGGTGAGGGACTAGGCAAGCAATCTGCCACTTTTGTGTCCTGTTCTTACTTAAGGGGATTGCAACCCACTGCGTCACCCAGCATCCTGTCCAAAAGATTCTACTCCTTTCTTTCCTCTCCGTCTTCCAACTCACATCTCTATGCTGTCCCTGACTTCAAGTGTGCCTATGTGAGTAATGCTCATTGGTTTTTCAATGTTAGGAAACTAAAAATTATACTGGGAACAAAAAACTAAGTTGATTTATCCCCACATTTTGTAATGAGAACCTGCTTAGAGAAGAACATAATCAGTCCCAATTTCCTTATATTGCTGAGTTGTGGAAGTTTTTAAAAATTGACTTGATCTTGAAAAGTTCTCAAGTTTATGGCTATTTTGTGACACTCAAATAGCAGATTTGTGCAGTGGAAGTATTCTGGGCCCATAACCCCTGTTAGCAGAGTAATTAACACAGCAGAGGAACACCACCTGGTTAAAGTGTAGATAAAGCTTTATTCAGGAACTAATATACTTGATAGTGAATGAAAGATACAGAAACAGTGTCCTAACTACATCACTAGCTGGGAGAGACAGAGAGAGAGAGAACGACTGAGTGCATAACTTCCAAGAAGAAGCAGGTTATTGCCCTAACAGCAGCAATCTGAAGACAGACAAGGAATGACAATTCACAGGAAAAAAGGTGCTGATCTCACTATCCTATCTGTCTTCTTGCTGCCCCTTGCAGGGTCTTCTTCTCTCTCCTCTGTACCCCAAACGTTGTCTGTTCCAACACAAACTGTACCTTCAGTTTCTCTTTATCATGGTTTTCGCCGTCTGTCAAAACTCACGAATATTCCAGGGGCTGGGGGAAAGTCTCCTTAGATTTGGGAAAGATTTGAAACTTTGCTAAGTGGAGCGGCAGGATACGTGCTTCTGTATGCTGACATGGGTTCTCCAAAATGTTTTCGTTATTTGAGTGCAATTGGCATTCTTTGTGGGACCTGTTCCTCCGTTGTCTTTGCTGCTATTACAAAGCACCCCTGCTGTTTTCTTTCTGGAAGTTCTTCACACATACTTAATCTTGAGGATAGAAGGGTATTGTTTTTGGTTGGTTTTTGGGCAACAAGCAGGGAGCTGGCACTCCTGTTTGAATCCTCTCTGCTGTCTGTCGTTTTTTGAAGGGACTGTGGATAGGAATCTAAGATCTAGGATTTATCCTCAGGGAGGTATGAGCAGCAGGAAAAAAAAATAAACCTCTGCAGGCTGCCAGAAGTCATTTGCAAGTGGGTACTAAGATTTCTAAAAGTTTCCCTTTCCCAAAAAAAGTTCTGAATGCCCCCAAGTTTTCTAGATTGCCCCCAGGAGGTGCACATGGCCCTGGTTAAGACACACTTTGGGCCTGATGAATTTCACTGCAGTGCACAAGCAGCTTTTCTGCTTGAGGGCCAGCATGGTGTAATTGGTTAGAGTGCTGGAGTAATACCTGCCCAGGTTCGATTCCCCACTCTGACATGAAGGTTTGCCAGTTGACCTTGGGCCAGTCACACCACTCTCAGCCTCACCTACCTCACAGGGTTGATATGAGGATAAAATGGAGGTGGGGGGGAGTGTTGTCAGCCCATTTGGGTCTCCATTAGGGAGAAAAGTGGGGTATAAATGAATAAATAAACACGGATATCTGGCTCGCAGACCAGCCAGTATTGTTAAAGGGAACGCGCAACTATCCTGCAGCTTTAGCCTTTTAGAACTCCTCCATTTCGTTGGGACAAAGAAATCCCGGCTTCAAGTATAAGCTAATGGGGGGTCTCAACTTGCTAAGACTGAGAGGAGAAAAGATCTTGGGGTTGTAGTAGATAGCTCAGTGGAAGTGTCAACCCAGGGTTGCTGCAGCAGTCAAAAAGGCAAAGTCTATGTTTGGGATTATTAAGAAAGGGATTGGAAATAAGAGAAGAAGAAGAAGAAGAAGAAGAGATTGGATTTATATCCTGCCCTTCACTACCCAAAGGAGTCTCAGAGCAGCTTACAAACTCCTTTCCCTCCCCTTCCCCACAACAGACACCCTGTGAGGTAGGCAGGGCTGAGAAAGCTCTGACAGAAACTGCTTTTTTTTCAAGAACAGCTGTGCCAGAACTTGTGACTGACCCAAGGTCACATCAGCAGGTGCAAGTGGAGGAGTGGGGAATCAAACCCGGTTCTCCCAGATTAGAGTCCGCTGCACTAAACCACTACACCAAAAAGGCCGATATTATAATGCCCCTGTATAGATCTATTCGGCAGTCTCATTTGGAATGTCACATACAGTTCTGGTCACTGTATCTCAAAAAAGACATCACAGAGTTGGAAAAAAGAACAGAGGAGGGCAACCAAGATGATTACGGGGTTGGAGCACGTTCTCTATGAGGAAAGGCTGAGGAGCCTGGGAGTTTATGAAACTATGCATGAGGTGGAGAGAGTTGACAAAGGGAACTTTTTCTCTCTCTCCCAAAATACTAGAACTCAGGGGTATCCAATGAAGCAGATGGGTGGTAGGTTCAGGATGGACAAAAGGAAAGACTACTTTACACAGTGAGTGATTAAAATGTGGAATGTGCTGCCAGAGGATGTAGTGATGGCCATGGTCATAGACAGCTTTCAAGGAGATCAGAGAGATCCATGGAGGGTATGCCTATCAGCTGCAACGAGCCGTGGTGACTAAAAAGGACCTCCATGTTTGGAGGCAGTAAAACTCTGAATCCCAGTGTCAGGAGACAACATCAGGGAGAGGCCTCAGCTTTTGGGAATTTGGATAAGAATACAAGACTGTTAGAGGGATAGGGATTGAGAGAGTCTGGAGCAGACGGCTATGTGAAGTTTTATCAACCTTTGTATTTTTTTCTATGAAGGAATAAGTGGTTGTTTTTTATTAATGGTAAAGGTTCCCTTGCTCGAAAGCCAGTCGAATCCGACTCTAGGGTTGCGGTGCTCATCTCCGTTTCAAAGCCGAAGAGCCAGCGCTGTTCGAAGACGTTTCTGTGGTCATGTGGCCGGCATAACTAAACACCAAGGCGCACGGAATGCTGTTACCTTCCCACTGAAGTGGTACTTATTTATCTACTTGCAATTTCTTGCTTTCAAACTGCTAGGCTGGCAGGAGCTGGCACTAGAGACGGGAGCTCACTCCATCTTGCGGCACTCTCGGGTCTTGAACTGCTGAACTACTGACCTTCCACAGCCTGCAGTTCAGCGTCTTAACCACTTGAGCCACCACAGCTCCAGAGACTAAATGATGTTATGGCTTTAATCTAGTTTCTTTTGTTATTGTATTGTTCTGTGGGCATCTAGCACACGTCTGTATATTTTTCCATACCAGACTGGCCACTGTGTAAGACAGGATGCTGGACTACATGGACCACTGGTCTGATCCAGCAGGGCTCTTCTGATGTTCTTATGCAAAGGCTTTTTAATATCAGCACTCTACATCCCCCATCAGCCCCAAATATATGTTTCCTACATCTCAAATACCTCCTGATTTCTCTCTCAACTTTCTACCATTTATTATTTAACTCCAAGTTTATTATTATGGGCTTGTGTTGTTGTTGTTGTTTTTTAAAAAAAGATTGACAATACAGTTTAGATAGAAAAGGGAGATGAAAGACGTCATCTTTTTATGGGGCTTTGAAATGAGATGCTCGGGGATAATATACTCTTGAGGCGGGCAAAGGTTTAAGCCTCTGCACTTGTTTACAACAAATTGCTGCGTGCTTGCAAGGAAGGTTTCATTTTTAAACTTAACAACTTTGTTTTCCCTCCAGGGTGCAATATCTTGAACGGCATGAGCCTCCCTTATAACTCTGTTCCTTGCGCGGACAGGACAGATGAATGTTCTCATGATGATTTATTTGCAAAATTCCAAGGCTGAAAGAGAAGGGGGGAGGGAGGGAGAGGGTGTGTGTGCGCAGCCTGATTTTAATAGCGAAAAGTAATTTTGTTGGTCTGCTGCATAGCTGGGTCAGTAGAAAGGAATTCTTTGCAGAGTCTGCCACCATTGGAGTGAGGGCGAGAGGGGCAAACCTGATTCCCCAGGGCCAGCATCTAAAAATTCCTCTGAATGTGGTTAAAGCTGAAGGCAGATGTCACGTTTTAAAAGCCGTCCGGGGGGGGAGGGGGGGTCCCATCCTCACTGCGAAACCTACTTTTCCATCTAGTTTTATAAGCAGTGATGCTAAGAGGGTTGGGTATGGTTTTTTTCCTGGGGGAATGTGCCAGAACGGAGTTCCGGAACCTCCTTGCCCGAGCCTGCTTTTGCGGGGAGGGCAGGGTATACATTAAATAAATAGGTACATAAATAAATAAAATGCTTTTAAAAATTTTTAAAAGGCCGCGCGTTTTCAGTATACAGATCGAAAGCTTCATTTCCCTCTCAAGAGTTCCAGCCCCTCTTCCCCCCCCAAAAAAAGAACTGGATGCCAGGGAGTCCAAGGAAGAGTTGGCAAGCCACTTTCTGCACCAGGGGGAAGCATCAGGCCTCCACCTTGCACCCCCCCACATGCCTTGTGCTTCAGGGAGGCTGTCTGCTTTTAAAAAGTTAAAGAGACGCGTATGTGTTATGAGCATGTATGGTAATGCTTCACCTTACTGAGAAATAATGCCACATTTGAAGGGGTTGCAAAACTGTTGCCATTAGTGGGGGTGGATGTTGGTGACATCACTGGTAACATCTGCACCGTTATCAGTTCCCTGTGAAGAGCTGAAGTTCTTTGGATTCCAGAAGGAAGGAAAGTAGGGGTGAGGCTCCAGGCGGACTGAGGAGGCAGCCTGTTTATGGCTAACGGAAGCTAAAGGGGGAGCGATTTTAAAAACAACACTTCTGTTTCACCCCATTTAACAGGTGCCACACTGGGATGGCCAATCTGGTCCCTGCCCTGGCACAAAGAGGAAGGCAGAGTCTGTGCCAGTCCAACTGGGCAGTCACTTTGGTGCTTGATCCCTTTTAGCATGGAGGTTTAGTGGCTTAAAATCCCCTTCTTGTTATCCTTTAGACTGGTAAATCCCCCTTCCTGTTTTGCAAGCCCTAGCACGAGAAGACCTGCCCCATGTCTGCTTCCCAGCAGCAATTTATCACATGCTACAGTCCTGGCTGATACTGGGCAATTCTTTCTCTCCTATTTGGGTGACTCGGAACCAATGCTCCCTCTAGGCTGTGGGGTCTTGTGAGCAAAGATTCTACTTTATGAGCTGCTGGCATTAAAGTTGGGAGCGAGCGGTTGCTCTGGAGCCATCGTTCTTGAGCTGAGACAAAAAATCTGTGAGCCAGAGGCTTAAGAACTCTGAGCTAGCTCACACTAACTCAGCTTAAAGGGAACGCTGCTCTGACCCATCTTTATCAATGGCTCGGGGGGGGGGGGGGGAGTCTGCAGCAGGCAAGGGTACAAACCACAACTTCTCTTTTTGCTTAGTTAGACAAAGGCTCCTGTCTTTGTCTAGCTAAGCAAAACAACCCGGAAAAATCTACAGCAACTAAAGCTCCTGATACCCTTGGTATTTACTTAGTCAAGCTAGTTACAAGCTTGCTTGCCTGCCATTTAACATGCACACGGCCCCAGTATTTTCCCATCCTTAACCACCCCCAAGGGCTAAATCTCTAGCTAAGTCTGTGCCCTGATGCCTGTGTGGGTCTAGGTATACCCCAAATATCTGCCAGGTCACTGTCGACACTGTGTGTGTGTTTGTTATTGTTGCTCAGTCACACAGTCAAGTCCGACTCTTCACGAACCCATGGACCACATCACGCCAGGCCCTCCTGTCTTCCGCTGTCCTCTGAAGTTTGCTCAATTTCATGTTCGTTGCATCGGTGACACTGCCTAACCACCTCATCCTTTGCCGTCCCCTTCTTCTTTGACCTTCAATCCTTCCCAGCATCAGGGTCTTCTCCAGTGAATGCTCCCTTCTTCTTTGGTGGCCAAAGTATTTGAGCTTCAGCTTCAGGATCTGGCCTTCCAGGGAACAATCAGGGTTGATTTCTTTTAGGATTGACTGATTTGATCTCCTGGCAGTCCAAGGGACTCTCAAGAGTCTTCTCCAGCACCATAGTTCAAAAGAATCTATTCTTCGGCGCTCGGCCTTCCTTATAGTCCAACTCTTGCAGCCATACATTACTACGGGGAATACCATTGCTCTGACCTTGCGGACTTTTGTTGGCATTGGTGATGTCTCTACTTTCTATCATGCTGTCTAGGTTTGCCATCGCTTTCCTCCCCAGGAGCAGGCGTCTTTTAATTTCATGGCTGCAGTCACCGTCTGCAGTGATCTGGGATCCCAGGAATGTGAAGTCTGTCACTGCTTCCATGTGTGTTACGTGCCATCAAATTGTTTCCAACTTATGGTGACTCTGTTGCTCAACAGCCTTGCTCAGGTCTTGCAGACTGAGGGGCCCCATGGCTTCCTTGACTGAGTCAACCCATCTCATGTTGGGTCTGCCTCTTTTCCTGCTGCCTTCCACTTTTCCTGGCATGATTTGCTTTTCCACTGACTCTCGTCCTCTCGTGATGGGACTGAAGTACAGTAGCCTGTTCAGTCATTTTAGCTTCTAGGGAGAGTTCAGCTTGATTTGATCTAGAACCCGCTTATATGTCTTTTTGGTGGTCCGTGGTATCCATAAAACTCTGGTGTGACCTCGGGTCAGTCACAAGTTCTCTCGGAGCTGTTCTCTCATGAGCAGTCCTCGAAAGAGCTCTCTCAGCCCCACCTACTTCACAGGAGACTGTTGTGGGGAACAGAAGGGAAAGGAGATTGTAAGCTGCTCTGAGTGAAGGGCGGGGTAGAAATCCAGTCTCTTCTTCTCCTCCTCCTTCTCCTCCAACACTACATTTCAAAAGAATCAGCTTTCTTCCTCCCACCTTTCTTCATTGTCCAACATTCACACCTATACATAGTAATAGGGAATACTACTGTTACGTATTGAGCCTAAGCCATCCCTGAATGTGGACCTTGAAGTGCGTGAGCTTGCTCCCCAAGAACAATAGCTGACCAGGATCCTGGAAGTGACCTATAGATAAGCAGTGTAATGTAAACAGCCTATCCTAGGGAGTGTGTTTGTGTGTGGGGGGGGGTGTTTGCATGCTTTATAAGCAGGGCTCAAACCCTGCTGGGGGTCCTTATTGTGTTCTTGAAATCACTAAATAAACTACAGCTGATCACGGCAATGCATCCAGAACCCAGTATTTGACAACTATGTTATGAATTATCTGGATCTTAGTCACCGGTGACACATCCTTACACCCCAGAATCTTTTCAAGCTCCTTCATGCAGGCCCTTAACCAGGATTTTTAAAGTTAGGGGGCATTTGAATTTCTTAGGGGGCGTTGGCTAATCAAATCAAAGGAATACCCAGCTCCTTCCCTATACCTGCCGCTGCTTGGGGCCCCTGGGCTGGATGGGAAGTTGTGGGGCCTTGCCAGTAGGTCAGGGGGCCTAGTCCCGAGATGTCCCACTGTGGCTATGGGCCTGCCTTCATGCCTGTCCTTCCCAGCCTCAGTCTCCTTGTTGCCAGAAGCACTGCCTTTTACTCTTGAGTATCCCCAAAGCAGGGGTGCCCTACTTTCTAACCTGAACTAAAGTCCCCAAATGCCAAGCACTCCCGGCTTGAACCACAGAGTCAGGCTGTAAGTGCTCTGCAAAAAGGGATTTCATATTCAAGTGACAGGTAACCTCAGAGCAAGTCTCCAGTCTTCCCCCTCCACCCAGCAGAGATTATGCTTATGGAATGACAATGGGTTCTACCAGGTAAAGTATCTACATTTCTAAATGTCTGTTTAAAGGCCATCTGGCAGATAACTCTGTCTCCAGTAATTCTTTGTCTGAATTCTTTGTCTTTCCTGCTCTGTTCCTCAAGAATACTGGGATAAACCAATCAGTCATTCAAATGTTTAGCAATCTTTCCTGACACTAATCAGGGACGTCTCCCACCTTTTGTCTACCCTGGCCAGGACCATTAGTAAGTCACATAATCCATTTAACTAGCTACCCAACACCTGGCTTCTGTTGTTAAATCCAGACCCTGCCTCTCTGGAAGCTCATTGGTCATACCCAAGATCTGCTCCTACTGGCATCACATACCCCTCGGACTTATCACTGGTCCAGGTAATCTATTGTTCTCACCTGAGACCAGCCCCCAGGGCTGCCCATTGATCTGCATTCTTTGCCAATGCCTATATCCCAGCACACACATGGCCTTAGACCGTGTGTTTTCTACCATGATCCAAGATTGCAGTCCATCCCCAGACTCTCTCTGAGTTTGGGCCACTATCCTTTCTTCATGGACCTCTGCACATCTGAACAGGTTGTATCATCCCTCTATAAGCCATCAATCACCTCTGTTTCCTTAGTTCTATATTGCGTGAATATTGTTTGTATGCTTGAGAACATTTAGTAAAGAAATCATTATTTTAGCCACCCAGTTTCTGTTTCTGTTCCTGGGTTCTTGGGAATTCTAACTCTGGTATACACAGGTCAGATCCTATAGATAAGCCAATTGCATATTAATAATCATAATTCCCCATCTTTATTAAATAACAGAGCAACCTGGCTAACTTCCTTCTGATGTCTGGGTTGCCATCTCCCTTTTGGTTGATGATGGAGTCAAGGAATAGAAAAATCTCGAATGATTTCAATTTCTTCATCGTTGACTTTAAAGTTGTGTAATTCCCCAGTAGACAACAATATCTAAGCACAATTAATCTTCATGCATTATAGAGAACCACAGGTTGCATCTGGGGTCCCCACCCTATGTCAGATGTAAAACAGTCAGACATGGGTTAGGAATTCACATGGGTGATACCTGATTAGGATCAGGACCAAAGTGCATACAGGTGAAAGGCTTCTGCCTTCCACCCTATGCCATTTTCTTAACCTGAAACAGCCCTGGCGGGTGCTATTTGTGGAAGTCCACGTGTCCCCGAGATACACAGAGGTTTCCTCAAGAGGCTCAACAGAGGCCTATCTATCTCCTACCATTTCTCTTCTACCCCACCATCACTGCATTATGCAGCAGACAATTTGTATTGTACAGTTAGGGATACCAGCCTCCAGGTGGTACCTGGGGGATCTGCTGGAATTACAGCTCCTCTCCAGACTACAGAGATCAGTTCTCCCAGATAAAATGGATGCTTTGGAGGTGGACTCTGTGGCATTTTATTCAGTGAGGTCCTTGTCTTCCCAAGGCTCCATCCCCAAATCTCCAGGAGTTTTCTCAACCTAGACCTGGCAATTTCGTTATTTTTTTTTTTAAAAAAACCCTTTAAAATCCCTGCAGAGAAAACTTTGAGGAATGTTCAGTATGCAGCAGCAAAACTGAAAACGCGTCTTGTGTAGAAATGCGTTTTCCACTCATGTGTTGCAATCACTTGTTTTGCCTGAATCATGTACACTTTCAACAGGCTTTTCCAATTTCATCACCTGCTTTTTATGTCAGAATGCACAGGAATCTGGGGGTTAGTCCCTCAGAAGATCAGTGGGTGGGTGGGGGGCACAGCCTCAGCCAGTCTCGGGAACACACACCAAATGTCTTTAGGAATGCGGTGAAGGTCATTTATTTTACACCAGCTCAGGCCAATTTCCCCACCCCCAGCTCTTCTGTTTGCAGATTATGTAAACCTCTGCTGCAAGATGCAAAAGATGATGTAGACTTGTTCCCTTGGAACTTAATGCGGCCATAACTTCAATAACTGTCATCAAGTCAACTGAGCCAATCTGTCCTGCTGCCATAAAGATGCAAACACACTCTGTACAATGCTGCAATGCTCCAACTTCAATGTTCATTGCATCATTTAGGGGAGGGGCTGTGGCTCAGTTGTAGAACAACTGCTTGGCATGCGGAAGGTCCCAGGTTCAACCCCCAGCATCTCCAATTGGTAGGATCAGGTAGACCCAAGGGTCTAACTCAGTAAAAGGCATGTTCATTTAGGCCATCGCTCAGTGGTAGACAAGCTGCTTGGCATGCAGAAGTTCTCTGGTTCAATCCCGGCATCTCCAGTTAAAAGGACCGGGTGATATGAAAGACCTCTGTCTGAGACCCTGGAGCAGTAGAAAAGAACAAGAGTCCAGTAGCACCTTACAGACTAACAAACAGGGCTATTTTGGGGCAGGAACACACAGGAATGGAGTTCCAGCTGGCTCCAGAGTTGGCCACGCCCAGAAGGAACTCATTAGCATAATAGGCCACACCCAAAAGCAGAAACTCATTAGGATTGGCTACATTAGGGGTGTGTGGCCTAACATGCAAAGGAGTTCCTGCTACAAAAAAAGCCCTGGGTTTTGACAACAAACAAGGTCAACAGAATAAGAAGCAAAAGGTGGGTGTGGCTGGATGACCACACTTCTGGTAACATGGGTGTGTGGCCTATTATGCTAATGAGCTGTGCTGTCAGGGTGTGGCCTAATATGCTAGTGAGTTTCTGCTGATGGGTGTGGCCTATTATGCTAATGAGTCCCTGCAGGGCTTTTTTTGTAAAAAAGCTAACAAAATATGTGGCAGGGTATGAGATTTCATGAGTCACTGCTCACTTCTTCAGATCTGAGACCTTGGAGAACACCTACCAGTCTGAGTAGACCATACTGACCTTGATGGACCAAGGGTCTAATCCAGTTCAAAGCAACTTCTTGCATTCCCATATCTGTTCCGGCCTGTTCTCTGCCTTTCCTGAAAGGTGGCCCATGAACTGCTTCTGATCAAACTAGAAAATTCTTTAGAAAATTAATTGTTCAACAGCTTAGAACTTGTGGGGGGAAAGTGGCAGTATTTCAAAGGGACAAATAAACAGTCTGATTTGATTTGGGCACAATTCAGCTGCTTACCCTGTGGGACCTTGTCCATTCCAATGGGAGAGTTACCGTGCCATCCAAAAAAACCAACACTTTCCTGGGAGGAAGTCCCAGTGAATAAACCTGAGTAGGATTTTGTGTAGACCCGCTCAGCCTTACGCTCTTAATCTGTTCCCCGTGGAAAGCAACATCCCGTATAAGTGCACACAGTGACACAGATGTCTTCCAGTTTTGTTTGGACCGAAACTTCTTGTCAAGTGAGACCTGGAGCAAAAGTGAATTAATGAAGACCAAACAATGCCTGACTTCAGAGGGATCCCTGCTTTCAAACGAGATTATTCTGATTAGAACTTTGCATCTTTTAGCATAACGTCCCCATGATTAAAATGATCTTGAATTTCCGACTTCTCTTGATTCTGATTAAGTGCTCGCTACCATTTCAAAAGAGGGCGGATGACTTTTCATGGCCTACGTGATAGAACATGCTGAGAATGCTCTGAAGGTGATACTGAAAGATGGAAGTTTGTGGCAACTTGGTATTTTCATGTTATGTGCAGTGCATCATGGGACAGAGCTTTCAATATTAGCTGGGAGGTGGGCGGGCGAGATCACACTGGAACTTTTGCCATCGTGTTTTAAATCCTATTTCTTATTATCATGAGGTCTAGAGACTTACGAACAAAATATTTTTAATTTTTTTTAAAATGTCTTTTAAAAGAAGAATAAGGGGAAAAGACTCAAAATCCAGTGACATACAAATAAAAAGAAAAGAAAAAAAGTGTGGGGGAAGTATATCTAAACTAGAGACAAAAATATAACAACAGTAGTGGCATTTCTACACATAAGTTTCCATTAAAAAATGTCCAAGTCTCTAAAAATAAGTCCATACACAATTGTTGCCTATATACTGTGCATTCAATTTTTTTTTTTATTTGCATTTTCTAAACACTACAACTACAACAGAAAACGGGGAGGGAAACATCTACACCTAGGGGAAAAGAAAAGATAACCACAACTAACTAAAACCCCAAGAGATGGAGATCTTCAGTAATGCTTGTATCCGTGTTAATCCATAAAAGGCTTTAAAAAGCATTGAGCATGATCTAATAATCCCATTTCTGCATCAGCTTAACTATTTTCCCTATTCAAGAACCTTCCCCAAATCATCTCATAAAATAAAAGCTTTATATGAACTTTCAGAGTCTCAGTTCTTCTTTTGCTTCTCCTTGCGCTCTCTCAGTTGATAGCTTTGTTTGGGAGCAGCCGCCCCCTTTTCTGCATCAGAGTCTTTGTCGGAAGACACAGAGTCCAACTCACCAGTAGATTTGCTATCTTCTTCTTCTTTCGTCTCCTCTGTGCATTCAAATATTGATAAAGTTCTAAGGTTCCTCAGTCCATTGATCTATAAGAGATGGGCATTTCTCTCTCCAGAGTGGTAAATAATATGAGTCTTTTAGCTGTAGTAGGGCATGCAGGGTCCATTTTCATTTTCCATTGGTTAGACTACAAAAGACGGGCAGATTGTGTATAAACAAAATATGACCTGAGACGATGATACAGTAGAATAACAATATCTTGCTGTCTTAGTCCAAGTAGAATCCAGCCAAAGCCACTTCGGTTCACAGAACTTCACTGGGAGGGATGTGAACCTATGCTTGGCTTTCCATTTGAAGTAATAAGATTTAGAAGTGCTGACCTTTGGTTGGACCTGCCAGTGTCTCTCCCCTTCAACAGTTTTCCAAATCCAGCGAAAGGCTCAATAACAATGGATCATTCGGGGGAAGAATTCGTTGAGCATGAGCCCGGAGCGGTGATGAACTAGAAACTCAAGACCTGTTATTGATTTTCTGTCTCCTTCCACAGACTTCTTCAGAGTAAGGAGTCTGAACGTCTCAGTCTTGCGGTCTGAGGCTGCACTTTTTGAAAGCTTTATAATACCTATTAGAATTTTTATTGCTACATTTGAAAGGAATTGTTTCCCCCTTTTTTCTCCATGGCCTGCATGACGAGCAATTTTCTGCAGGCGATAGATAACTGTAGACGCCAGGTGTAATTATTATTTTTTTACTCCCAATTCTGCTCTATATCACATTGGCGGCACAAACGTCCACCTATTGCAAGAGAAGGATTTGGTACAGAACAAGGTTTTCTTAATCAGTATTGCTAACAAATCCCCCAGTTGCTTCTGGTGATATCCGGGGCAATCCTAAGCATGTTTACTCAGCAGTAAGGCCCAGTGAGATCCATGGGACTTTACACCCTAGTAAGTGCACTTAGGATCGCAGCCTTGGGACTGAGCCACTGCCTGCTCCAAAATATGTCACGGTGATAAGCGGTCCACACGCCCAGCTAAGCAAATAGATAGGAGACTGGGGGGGATTACTTTTCAAATTGGGAAGTGCTGATCTTATCTGAAGCCAGAAAAAAGGTGAAAGCTCCTCTTTGAAACTTGTTTCTAACATCCCCTCCTGTAATAATCATTACAGACCTGGAGATGAATTTTGTTGGGTTTGAGGCAAGGTTGGGAGATGCCAGGGGCATTTGGCTGTTTAGGTGAAATGCTATAATGAGACCACGTCCTCTATGGGATCCTCAGGCGATTTCAGGGCTCAGCCGGGTGGGCTGGGTGGCTGGCCAATGAAGGGGCAACCATGAGCCAGTGTGCTGCTTCCCTTGCTTCACCTGGGGAAGGCTGGCCAGTGTCAAGTTCTCCAGACAGTCAGTCAAACACCAGGCTTCATAAGAAGATGGTATGTATTAAAGACCAGTCATAAAGCTGCATGAACCATTTCTTTGTCGGTGATACCAGATAGTACAAAGCAATAGCAGATATAGCCCATTCAAACTAACCCCCCACCTATAAGCCAATGAATACAATTCACGTGCGCACTAAGCCATGAAAGCGAATGCCTCAAACCAGTACATTACCCATGCCAGGGTAGCATGAGACCCAAGGTCAGGCAAATTGATAAGAAGCAGCGCAGAAACTCTAAATCAGTGAAACTGGAGACTCAGAGATTTTCCTGCATTCCAGAACAGTGAAAGATGTCTTCCCTCCCCCACTCACAGCAATGGCAGGGTTACCTGACAGCCAGCCGGCCCCAATGGGGAGAAGCAGAAATGGGGCTGCGGGGGCAGGGATGTGGGCCCCCCTCTCTCCCGCACTGCTGGGCACCTTCCCCACTCTTACAGGGCCAAAGCAGTGGCAATGACCCCCCTCTCCCCACATCCATCCCCACGTGCACCGCCCCCCGCTCTTCCCTTCCCTTCCCTCCCGGGCATAGAATGAAAAAAGTTGGGTCGGGCTTTGCAAAGCTGCCTGGGCAGAAAACAAGTCACTTTGCGCCCCCTCTTGTCCTGGCTGGGCTGGTTGCAAACCACTTCCCATCCTCGCCTGGGTGTCCTTTTTTGTTGTTTTAAATGCAGTCTCGCCATGGGTCACCTTGGTGTGCAGGGAGGGGAAGCCTGCAAAGCAACCCAGTCTCTGCAGCCCTGCCAGGAAGGGGGCGGCCGCAGCACTTCCCCTCTCGCTCCCCTAACTAACCGAGCATAGGGACAGAGGGTGCGGCGGTGGAGCAGGGCTTTGTGGCTCGTAGACTGGTGACTGGCGAGGGAGGGGTGGGGTGGGGGGTTCATCAGCAGGCCAGTGTTCTCTTGGAGTTGGCGCTCTAGGCAGCTGCCTAACTCGCGTATATGGATACACTGGCCTTGACCCGGTGTCACGTTTCTCTCCCTTTCAGCAGCTCTGGGTTCATTTGGATTATGTCACCCTGGAAATGGCATCCTTCTCAACCGGACTCTTTGGCAAAGCAGCTCCCAAAACTCCCTCTTTGGAAAAAACCCCCCAACAACAATTGGTACCTCGAAAGTACCAGGTCAGTACAGAAAGGAACCTGGCAGCACGGTTCTGTTTGCCAGTTCAATAAAAACAGAAGTTGGCAGCTTTATTGGGAAGAAGCGTCACTTCATTCCTAGCACCTTCATCTCCTCCTGACAAAATTGGGATATTGTATCCTGCGGTGTAACCGGCCACACAGATGCTTCTTGAAAATGTATTTCAGTGGAGGAGTAGCTGCTTATGTAATCTCGTCATCCGTACGGTGCTCGCAGAGATATAAACAATGATGGAGTTGGGCAAAAAATAGCACAGGAATTATGGCAGGAATTCTAAATACAAATGGAAAAACCAAGGAGACCTTAATCCCCGCGGATTTTGTAGTGTTGACTTCCCAATCCTGATGATTAATTTTTGTGTCTGTGTGCAGGATGTTGAGAAATGCTATTCTTTTTTATTATTAATGCCACATAGTAGGCATGCCAAGTTCCTGCGAGGGGCCCTTCCCATTGCTGGGTGGTGAGTGGAAAATAAAGGCAAAAATGGAAAGTGATGGCCTGGGTCCCAACATCTTGACATCACTTCACATCTGGCCTGAAGTTACATCAGTGCATCACTGGGGACACTCTAGCATGCAGGCAATAGTCTATGGTGACATTAGTGCATCACTGGCAACGTCATTATGTCTCCGGAAAGGGCCCAAATGCCTCAGGAAGCCTCCTGCCAGTTGCCAGCCTTGGGCTGGCTACCCTTTGTGACAGTATTCATACCTCAGGCAGGAATTCATAGATGGAAGATGTACATCGAGCATTCCTAAACCTAACATATTCAGCCAATGAACCAAAGCCATAGAATCCCCAAGCCAAGCCACCCAGGAATGACCAAATACAGGCCAATGCAGAAGGGAAAACGAAGGAGTTTTATTTGTTGTCACTGTGCTCGTTTCCACTTCTACCATTCTAACGTATCATTGGTGATGCATAAGGCAAGAGACGTTCGGAGGTGGTTTGCCATCGCCTGCCTCTGGGTCGTGACCCTGGACTTCCTTGGTGGTCTCCCATCCAAGTACTAACCAAGGATGACCCTTCTTAGTTTCTGAGATCTTATGAGATTGGGCTAACCTGGGCCATCCAGGGCAGGGCAGGGTGAGTATTCAGTTCACTATAAAAAACAAAACAAAATAAAAGGATTCTTTGTCCCCGTGTGTGTCACCCTCTGCTAACTACATTGATCTCCATTTGATTCACCCAGTTTAGAGAGATAAACATATGGAGCAGAAGTCCATCAGTGACTATTAGCCACAGGGTATAGGTGGGAACTCTCAGTCTGGGGCAAGTGATGCACTCTATTCTTGGTGCTGGAGGGGGCAGCAGTGGGAGGTCTTCTAGTGTCCTGGCCCCACTGCTGGACCTCCTGATGGCACCTGGTATATTTTGGCCGCTGTGTGACAGAGTGTTGGACTAGATGGGCCATTGGCCTGATTCAACATTGGCTTCTCTTATGTTCTTATGTTCTTAGATCCTCCTGTAGCTCTTCCTGATCTACCTTAATTTTCACCATCCCGATTCCCCCGTCTGACATGCGTAGATTAAAAAACGAGTATGATTTCCTAATATACCCTGTACCTTAAGAAACGGTAGAGATCCATTTAACATTCATAACACTGCTGTAAGTAAACCTTCCTATGAGAAAGGGAGAGGAATTAATTGCCTGTTCCAAGAAAAAGCCTTTGCGTGAATACAAACAACACAAGACTCCAGACTAATGGTGTCGTCTCTCTCTTTCTGTTGCGCCCCAAAGTTGCTCTTTTATGTTTTAATCCAATATCACACTTTATTACATTAACTGGAGAAGAAACAGATCCCGAATAACAACATAGACCAAGCCTCACTGCGCATTCAGCTCTCTTTGATGTTGCAGTAATTATATTCCACTAAGTAAGAGATGGACTTTGAATTCCCCATCAAGAGTGCTTATAATGTGGACTGCTTTCTGCAACTTGGATACTTTTCAGGATTAAGTAAAAATGATCTGGTTTGTACTTGTGAGTAGGTACTCCGTGTTCAGGAACGGATTAGACTGCTAGAACTAGGGATGCCAGACTCCTCAGTGGGGGTGGGGGTCTCCCACTGACAGGCCCCACCTTTCTGCCACCAGCCAGCTGGCCACTGGGGGGAAATTACCCCCCCCCCCAAAGGGGAGGAATGCCTGGCCTTGCAGCGATGTGCCTACGTGACCTGGAAGTGACATAGGCACGTCGGGTATGATGCTCTGGTTTGGGGCAAAAACTCTATGGTACAAGCTAATTCTACCATAGAGTTTTGCCCCAAAATCAGAGCGTTGCTCCCTGTAAGTGCAGCCCCCCCATCCCCTTCCGGCTGCTTGGAGCGACCTGTCAACCCTAGATAGAACATCCCTGGAGCAAGTGACACCAGGTGACTCCTGAGGTGCTGGCAACCCCACAGCATCTACTCGGTCTGGATCTGGGCCATGGCAATGATGAGAGAGGGTGATGTCTCACACACAATGCCCCTTGAAATCATTGCAACAGCCCAGGACCAAGCCAAGTGGGTCTCGTGGTGCTGCCGGGGTTCCTGAGCTCAGCTTTCTCCTGGTCGCCAGTGAACCTCCAGGGCAGCAGCCTACCAGGACCATTCCCAGTAAGTCCAAGGGTCCCTCGGAGTGTGGCAAGCTCTCCTTGTCACAGGTCGAGTCTTCAGACAAAGAGCTAAATGTAAATATGCCTAAGCAGGTAGGCCTTACCAGGTTGGAATCTACTCAGACCGAAGAGATAGCAAAAACTGTGCAGAAGATTGCGCTAATAAATTTTAAATATTGATCAAGAAGATTTCATACAAAAAAGTGTACAGTGTTTACAATAACATATCAAATGTAGGTGAAGGCGGTGATCTCCGGAATGTTCTGCCGTTTCGACACAAGTCTTCTTCTGAACAATAATGTATGACACGTGGCGTCTCCCTATATCATTTCAACTGATTCATCATCAACAGTTTCATGGATCTGCCCATGGAAAGGCTTTTCTAGAAACTTTTTCTATAATGCATATGATGATCCTGAGAGATCCCCAAACAGCCATCTCTGTGTGTCATCAGCGATGTGCTGACATCACTTTCTGAAGTGATGTCATCGTGCCAGTGACGTTGGGGGGTGGGGGGAGGTGATGCTCTCCTTTTCTCAGCAGAACCAATGCCAAAACCCATCAGGACTACGGTCAAATCTGAGAATCTCCATTGTTTCCAGTGGTGGGAAAAAAGCAAGGCAGGCGTACAACAAGCCCAGCAGATTCTCTCAGAGCGTCTCTGCAGTGCTAAGTGAGGAGTGGGGAGGGGTCACGTTTGTGAGGCCAGCAACAGAACCAGTGCAATGTGCCCAGCAGAACCAGAGCCAGTCTGGCAGTACCAATACCCAACAGATTTAGTTCTTTTTGAACACATTGTTTTGGAAGAAAAATCATGCCGTTGAAGACATGCTTTTTTATTTTTTTGAATGTTATGTATAAGTTTATGGTGCATCCTCACAACAAAGATGATGTTCAAATTATATTAATGAGACATGGAGCTTTCTGGATTTGTAGATGGAAGACCTGTATACCAAAGCAAAGTTTAGAATTCTCATGCTGTATTTAATTTGTTAGAAATGTGTGTTATCTCTTTAAATGTGATAAGGTTGGGGGATACAGCTGCAATCAATTAATTGAATAGTATTTTAAAACTAATTCTATGATATCAGAATTAGAGAGAACTTCTACCAACTGTGTGAGAGTGGTAAGAAGAGACTACTGAGATATAAAAGGATTGGTGTCTTCCTATTCATAAGAGAAGAAGAAGATATTGGATTTATACACTGCCCTTCACTACCAAAGGAGTCTCAAAGTGGCTTACAAACTCCTTTCCCTCCTCACCACAGACACCCTGTGAGGTAGGTGGGGCTGAGACAGCTCTGACAGAAACTGCTGTTTTTCAAGAACAGCTGTGCCAGAACTATGGCTTGCCCAAGGTCATCCAGCAGGTGCAAATGGAGGAGTGGGGAATCAAACCTGGTTTTGGCAGTTTATTCAGATAGGAAATGGCAGTGGATGGGGGGAGAGGAGCGGACCCAGCCCCCAGCCAATGGCATGCGAGTACTCTTGAGTAGCGATCGATGGGCCAATGGCTGATGGAGCGCACAGTCAATGGGAGAGTGGGAAAGTGCCAATACATTAGGGCTTTTATATATATCAGGTAAATAATGATTCTGAAATAATAGAAAATCCAGACAATACAAGGTTTTGGAAATAAATGTTTATTTTACATAAGATGCTAAAAGTAGCTTAAAATGTTAATATTTAGAAGCCTATTTCATGAATCTTTTGCTGAACTGTACTTTTCATGCTGTGAGCCTTTTTCATTTGCATTGTGTATTATATTTTCCAAATGTCAGCACTCTTGGCTTTTGCTTCCTCACCCCTTGAGACTTCAGAGCGCTCAAGGTGTGCAGAAAAAGTGCTCACGAACCCAAATCTCAGATGTCACATGCAATAAATGATTTCTTACCCCTGAAAGAATATTCACCATTCTGCAGCATGGCGTGTTAAAGCAAATGCTGATATTTGGGGTGGGGACGTTAATATGGACTACAGCATACAGCCCCCAGCCTCTGGTTCCCAGTCCAATGTTCAAGTCCACAGTCTCCACCACTGTAGCACAATATTTGAAAAACTGTTCCTCTTCCCTTGCATTCTTGCTCCCACATTCCATTCTACTATTCATTATAGATCCAAGTGGGGCTGCCGTGTTGCCCTGAAGCCGGAGAACAAATTTAGAGTCCGGTGGCTCCTTTAAGACCAACAAAGTTTTATTCGAAGTATGAGTTTTCATGTGCATGAACACTTTTTCAGACACATTACAATGGTAGGTAAGGTTCAAACTTACAGACGGGCTGAGCAGCAAAATAATATGTAAGATGACAAAGATTAGTTTTGCCTTTACACATCTTCATCATGTTACCTGTTAATTTGCTGGTCAGCCCATCCGTAAGTTTGAACCTTACCTGCCTTTGTAATGTGTCTGAAAAAGTGTGCCTTGCACACGGAAGCTCATACCTTGGATAAAACTTTGTTGGTCTTAAAGGTGCCCCTGGACTCTAAATTTGTTTGACTGTTCGTTATGTTACATTACAATCAGATGGTAGCCTTCTTGAAGACTGTATTGCCCAAAGAAATATTTTAAAATAAACAAACCAACAAGTAAATAACTGACTGGTAAACAGAGGGTTGGGTGCTTAGATGCAGGGCTTTTTTTTGTAGAAAAAGCCCAGCAGGAACTCATTAGCATAATACGCCACACCCAACAGCAGAAAATCATTAGCATGTTGGGCCACACCCTTGACAGCACAGCTTGTTAGCCTATTAGGCCACACCCCCATGTTACCAGAAGTGTGGTCATCCAGCCACACCCACCTTTTGCTTCTTATTCTGTTGACCTCGCTTGTTGTCAAAACCCCAGGGCTTTTTTGGTAGCAGGAACTCCTTTGCATGTTAGGCCACGCACCCCTCATGTAGCCAGTCCTGATGAGTTTCTGCTGTTGGGTGTGGCCTATTATGCTAATGAGTTCTTCTGGGTGTGGCCAATTCCGTTCCTGTGTATTCCTGCCCCAAAATAGCCCTGCTTAGATGGATGACCACCAAGGACAACTGGGTTTGTTATGCGGAAGAAGGCAACGGCAAACCGCTTTTGCTCATCTCTTGCCTTGAGCACCCCATTGTAGGGGCCACCCTGAGTTGGATACGACTTGACAGCACAAGCATTCTTCGTAGTGGCCTGAACAGTCCCAACTAGCCTCAGCTTGCCTGCCCTAAGCAGGGTCAGTCCTGGTCAGTGTTCCCTCTCAGCTGAGTTAGTGTGAGCTAGCTCATAGTTTTTTAGCCTCTGGCTCACCCAATTTTTGTCTTCGTTCAGGAAGGGATGGGCTCCAGAGCGAACTAATTGATGCAGCAGCCAAATCGCTCGCTCACAGCTTTAGTGCCCGTAGCTCACAAAGTAGGAATTTTGCTCACAAGACTCCACAGCTTAGAGGGAACATTGGCCCTAGTGAGTGCTTTGATGGGACCAGGGTTGTGCAAGCAAGGTTGCTATGCAGAAGAAGGCAACAGCAAACCACCGCTGTTATCTCTTGCCTCGGAAATTCGATGAGAGGTCACCACAAGTCACTTGAGTACACGGATTCTAATTTGGGAGAACTGGGTTTGATTCCCCACTCCTCCACTTGCACCTGCTGGATGACCTTGGGCAAGCCATAGTTCTGGCACAGCTGTTCTTGAAAAAGAGCAGTTTCTGTCAGAGCTCTCTCGGCCCCACCTACCTCACAGGGTGTCTGTTGTGGGGAGGGGAATGGAAAGGAGATTGTAAGCCATTCTGAGACTTTGAGTGAAGGGCGGGGTATAAATCCAGTCTCCTCCTCCTCCTCCTCCTCCTCCTCCTCACCAATAAACAGAGAAAAAGTGCAATCAAATACTAACTGCCCTTATTTTCCTTTCACATTTTGACTTCACAAAGCCCATTTTCAGGCATCGTCTCGCTCGTCCTCAAAAGAGTTGTACAAGGCAGACCAATCTGATACCCAGTTCACAGGTGGACAATTGAGGCAGAGAGATAAATTCCATCTCTGACCGCGCTAAGACTGAATCCCAGATCTCTCGCACTGTGCACAACGTCACATTCAGAACACAAAGCAAACGCAATTGCGTTCAGAATAATGTTTGAGGTTGTTTCCTTTCTTTTTTTTTAAAAAAAAGCCTCCTTAAAATAATTTAAGTACTTCACCGAAAAATATTTGCAAAATGTGTAGCTTATTCACAAAATAATGCTGTCTGCTTAGAGGGGACGCATTCCGCCAGCCTCTTGAAACAAAATTGGGGATTCAAGCCGATGCCCCTTCCTGCACCACGGATCACAATGTTTACTGAGAAATAATGTCTTTTTGACTTTTTGTTTTGTTATCTCCAGAGCTTTGCGTTAAGTCCTTGAGCCTTTAAAAATATAGAGAAATGGCAGTGTGCGCCATTGCCTTGTTTCAAAAGGCATCTCCAGCTCACAAATAAATGAACTGTTACGCAGGGGAGATGTCTTTGAATGTTTGCATATTAATTGCTTCGATGGCCTGAACTGGTTTCCTCGAGAATTAAGTGAAAGTCATTTGTTGAAGATTAAAGGCCGTACAGTGTGTGTGTGTGTTTTAAAAAATAACAAGTCAAAAAAGAAGGAAAGAACATGAAATTGCTTTCTGGTCTGATAAGACTGCTATCCGCTATCCTCATACTAAATGAGTTCTGGCGAGCAGTTGCGTTTTTATTGTGTGTGTGGGGGGGAATTAGCTTTGAGGTTACAATTCTGCCGCAGAAAAGAACTGATAAGATAGTGCTTCTAAGAATTATATGCAGCTCAGTCTGCATCTTTGTAGGGATTTTCCCCCTGCAAGGACATCAAGAACAGCCCCCATTTAAACAGACACTTACGTGCAATGCCAGGCTCATTTGGAACAGGATTATTTTGCGGGCCTCTTCTGTACATCAGATCAAAGGGAAACCTCCTTTGGTTCAATTCAGGTGACTGCGGAAGGAGGATGGATGGGGATTCTCCACCCACAGCACAGCCACTACAGCGAGGGAGGCAGAGCAAAGCTTGACTTTCAAAATGGCAGAGGTGAGCTCCACATTCTGCCCCCTTTTGGCCCTTTAAATGGTTTTTGTTTCTTTCCCCCAGCTAAGCTGCACTTTAGCTCCGGAAAGGGAAGGTTGCCGGACCATGGAGGGGGGCTGTGGGGTTGCCCAGTCCTCCCTGGCTACCTGTGGGGGTGGGTGGGGGGTAGGCAGGGCCGGCTCCAGGTGTCTGGGCGCCCTAGGCAGGAAGCCTGGGGCGCCCCCACTGGGGATGCCAACCTCCCGGTGGGGCCTGGAGACTGGGGGGCGGCGGTGGAGCGCTGGCTTTCCTGGAGGCTCCGCAGCTGCGGGGCCCCCAGGAAAGCCAGGGAAGGGGGCAGGGGTCTAGCCGCCGCCCCCTCCCTCCCAGAGCCAGCTGTCCTGGGGGCTCCGCAGCTGCGGGACCCCCAGGAAAGCCGGGAAGGGGGCGGGGGGGTCTAGCCGCCACCCTCTCCCTCTGAGAGCTGGCTGTCCTGGGGGCTCCGCAGCTACGGGACCCCCAGGAAAGCCGGGAAGGGGGTGGGGGGTCTAGCCGCCGCTGCCTCCCTCCCAGAGCTGGTTGTCCTGGGGGCTCCGTGGCTGCGGGGCCCCCAGGAAAGCCGGGAAGGGGGCGGGGGTCTAGCAGCGGCGGCGGGCGCCTGGTTAGGGTGGCGGGGGGTGCTTTTTGGGAGGGGAGTGGGGCGCCATTTGGTGCCCCTGAGTCCGGGGCGCCCTAGGCGAGCGCCTAGTTCACCCAATGGGCGATCCGGCCCTGGGGGTAGGGTTGCCAGATCCAAGTTGGGAAACTCCTGGAGATTTGGGGGTGGGCCCTGGGGAGGACAGGGACCTCAGTGGGGTACAAGGCCACAGAGCCCACCCTCCAAAGCATCTATTCTCTCCAAGGGAAGTGATCTCTGTAATCTGGAGATGAGCTGTAATTCCCACCTGGAGGCTGGCATCCCTACAGGGCAGTGTAATCACTTGGGCAGGCATGATGGAGGAAAAGAGTGAGAAGACCGGGGTGGCGGAAGCAACAAACATTGCGTGAATGGAGGGTGTGGATACCGTTGTTGCCCACTTACCTGCCACTTGGATCTACTTCCGTGCAGAGGCAGCCTCGGGTGGCCCTTACGTATTTGTAAACTTGCTTAGGATCGCGTCCGCCTGGAGGTCGGCAGCTCTAGCCAGCCATCTGCGGTAAACATGTTTAAATAGCCTAGATGCTTGAAAGAGTGCCCCAAGGATGGCATCTTGATAATTCCCCAAAAAGTGTTTAATTTTTTTAAAAATTAACTAGTGATGTGGTGCAGTGGTTAAGGGTGTCAGACTAGTATTTGGGAGACCTGGGTTTGAATCCCCACTCATGCCTTGGGATCTTGCTGGGTGGCCTTGGGCCAGTCACACCCTCTCAACCTGAGTTACCTCACAGGGTTGTTGTGAGGATAAAATGGAGGAGAGGATGAATGATGTAACCCGCTTTGGGTTCCCATTGGGGAGGAAGGCAAGATACGACTGAATTAGATTAAAAATTAAATTAAAATGCGTGGTCTAGAAAGCACAGATATTTGGGCATAATCTATAAACAGGTAGAGTCAAGGCAGAATACAGGGGAAAGGAAAATAAAAGGTAGCTGCTTGCTAATCTCTATTTATACAACATTATACACCCCTCTGCCTAGGGAAGGGGTCCAAGGCCGGCTTTTTAAGTCAGTTTGGTGTAGTGGCTTTTTAAGCCAGTTTGGTGTAGTGGTTAAGTGCGCGGACTCTAATCTGGGAGAACTGGGTTTGATTCCCCCGCTCCTCCATTTGCACCTGCTGATGTGACCTTGGGTCAATCACAAGCTCTGGCACAGCTGTTCTTGAAAAAGAGCAGTTTCTGTCAGAGCTTTCTCAGCCCCGCCTACCTCACAGGGGGTCTGTTGTGGGGAGGGGAAGGGAAAGAAGTTTGTAAGCTGCTCTGAGACTCCTTTGGGTAGTGAAGGGCTGGGTATAAATCCAATCTCCTCCTCCTCCTCCTCCTCCTCCTCCTCCTCCTCCTCTTCTTCTTCTTCTTCTTCTTCTTCTTCTTCTTCTTCTTCTTCTTCTTCTTCTTCTTCTTCTTCTTCTTCTTCTTCTTCTTCTCCTTCTCCTTCTCCTTCTCCTTCTCCTTCTCCTTCTCCTTCTCCTTCTTCTTTTTCAAAGATGAAGCATCTCTGACACCTCCCATCCGCCCCCTCCCCCCAATACAGCTTGACAGGCGTCTGCCTCCAGGTAGCTCTAGTCCACCAAAGTTTATACTGGAATTGAATGTTGCTAGTCTTTAAATTTCCCCTTTAAGGTTCTGCTTCTTTCGGCTGCAACAGATTGACACAGTTTCCTTTCTGGCATTATCACCATGGAAACCATTAATATGCAAATATTTGTACATTTGAGTAGTACAAAACTCCCACCGGGGTGGTGTAATCCTTCGCACGGTCATGTCTCCTGCCACTCCACGAAGCAAAGTCGGAAGCCTTCCACTAGCCAAAGAAGCCTTACAGAAACCTATGGTAGGATAGCGCCCTTTGGTTAAGCAGGTCAATGCGAGCCAGGTTACCCAATGTCAACGAGGAAGGCGCCGTTTGTCATCAAAAGCAAAACTTTATCCCTCCTCCCCCCCAAAAAAAAAGTAAATGGTCATCATTCTCTTGCCTGGAGAAAGCAAAAGGATGCACATTTTGGGGTGCAAGGAAAACCTGCTTCCTGGCTAGAATGTGGAACAGAACGTCGAGCTCTGCCTTTCGTGTGCCTGCGGAGAAGACATCTACGCTACAGAAACTTGACTTTCTCCAGTTTTAACAATGGCACAGATGGGAGTGACTCACGGCCACAGCCGACATAGAAACGGATTTAGGAGCAGGATGAGCCAGTGCCTTGTAGCTTCTGAAGGACTGGCTTTGATCTGACTTCAGACATTAAAGACCAAGCTGGACATGATGATTTAAAACGAGATGGCTCCACGTTCCCCAGGTGTGACACGTCTTCCCTGTAGCCACACGGTAACTGTAGGGAACTAAATCTGAAAGTCCTGTAGGGGCCAGATTCAGATTGGGACTGTGGCACAAGGCGAGGAGGGTCTTCTGCTCCCCCTCTGTGCACAGTTTTCCCAAGAAGAAATTGCATTTTTCACTTCAATCATTCAATCTTTATTGCATTAGCAAAAATATAACAACACATCCATAGCAAGAATGCAAAGTAAAATGGAAATGTCCATTTGATTAATTTGATTAATAATAAAATAATAAAGAATTGGACATTTTTACAGAAAGTATTAAAATACAAAGTCTTCATTAAAACTATTTCTAACGATAAGATCATACAATCCAGAGACAAATTACAAATGATAAGTGACCCAGAGTGGAGCTGTCACATATCAAAAGTACGTTAGTCAGCACACATTAAATCTTTCATTTAAAAAGTCATTATCTAGCTTGGCCCTTAGAGAGACGACACCCATGCTGCGATAACATGCTCCTTTAGATCCAACCTTAGGTGCAAATGCCTGACAGATCTAAAGAGAGTGATCAGACCGCGACATCTGGGAAATGTCCTGCAGCCATCAGCAATCTGTGCTGGTCTGCCACAGAAGCAGAGTTAAAAGACACTGGGGAAAGTCCAGCTCTAATGGGCCACGGATGGACTTTCCCGTCTGATTGGGCAAGCAAACTCTTGTGCCATCGGGACGGTCTGATCATGCCATCCCGGCTTGGTGCCATTCCCCCCCTTCACAGTAGGTGCATCATTGCATACTCCATAGGGGGTCCTCAGTGCAGAGGCGTGATTCCTCATTTATGCGCATGGGAAACAAATGGCCAACCCCCCCCCGACTCTCCCACAGTTGTGTCTGATCACACAGTGATGGGCTGTGCCCACTGCTACAAAAGGAGGTGTGATCTTGCAACCGCATGTCAAATTCCTCCAGAAGAAATAGCCTCACTTCCCTTCTGCTTCAGTTGGCTCATGTGACCACAGCCCCACCTTCAGTACCTCATGTGCAATATGGTGACAATAATCATTATATCTAATTCTGAACAATATGGATCACAAAATCTGCACAATGGGGGAAGATAGGGAAGATTATTCTACAAGCCTAAAGGGATCCCTGGGTTTGCAGAAAAATCCCAAAACTTTAAAAAAAAAATCAAGGAGTTTAGCTCCCCAAAAACAGGAATGCTAACCAATATCTCACAAAAGCTCATGAGATCATAGTTGGCATTTGGGGTTCTCTAGCAACCAAGGCAATGGAACCTGGGCCTTGGAAATTGACATTACTTCAGGTTTCAGGAAAACAGCAGCAGTTCTGTTAAGGGGAAAAGAAAGAGGAGAAAAGGCTGGGAAGAGAGATATATAGTGGAATTAGTATGGTGGGGGGAGGTGAATAGGATTTCTCTCCCCAGCAATTCTCACTGGTCCTCTGCTTGTATTCATGGTGGCAGTCAACCGTGCAAGATAACGTGGGGGGAAGCGAGTTTATTTGCTCTGGAGTAATTGGACCCACAGTTGCATGATCACACAGTCCCTGGGAGCTGCGGGGGCAGCCCGCCGCTGCGTGATCAGACGCAAACCACAGGTGAATCGGTGGAGTTTTTTGCCACATGTTTCCGGTGCGCTTCAAAGGGGGATCGATGATCTGCCTCTCCGCACTCAGTGCTCCCTTTGCAGTGTGCGATGATGCACATACTGAAATGGGGGGGAATGGAGTCGGGATGGCCTGACCGACCATCCCGATGCTATGAGAGTGCGCTGGCATGTTCGCACAGGGAAAGTCTGTTCCTGGCCCATAGCAAACCCACTTGCTGCCGGACTTTCCCTAGTGTTTTTTTACTCCACTTTTGGGGCAGAGCAAAGCGGGTTGCCCAGCGGTACGAGATGCTTCCCAGATGTTTGCATCTGATCGCATCTTTGAAATCCGCCCAGCATTCATGCCTATGGCACGGCTAATTCTGCATGTGGTCACAGCCCATGTACCGCTCAGGGCTTTTGTAAGGACTACTGTGAGGTAATGCAGAGTTTGAGACCAGTGGCACCTTTAAGCTTTCATGTACATGAGCACTTCTTAGTGTGCATGCACATGAAAGGTTATACACAGAACTAAACTTTGTTAGTCCTAAAGGTTCCTGGACTCAAACATTGTTCTGCTGCTTTGGACCAACACGGCTAACCACCTTAATCATACTGTGAGGCAATGCATGTGAAGAGTTTTGAGCTCTTGGAAACCCTAGACACAATTGTTTAGCATAACTATTAATCTTTTAATACATCCTAGGATTTATTTAAGTGGAACCTATTTTAGTTTCCAGAGGGACTCCTACAAGGCTATGAGGGTGGCAATTGGAAACAAGTAACTTTTTTTTTTTGTCTTTTACAAATGGTAGAATTCGACTTGGTAGGCGAACTCTTCATTGAGGTCTAGTAGCTCGGGACTTCAGCTGGCAAGATCACTTTCACATCCTGTGTAGTAGAATGGAGGTGTGCCACAGTTACATGGCAAATTTTGTTTCATGGTAAGGTAAAGTAAAGTAAAGGTAAAGGTTCCCTTGCTCGAAAGCCAGTCGAATCTGACTCTAGGGTTGCGGTGCTCATCTCCGTTTCAAAGCTGAAGAGCCAGCGCTGTCTGAAGACGTTTCCGTGGTCATGTGACCGGCATGACTAAACACCAAGGTGCATGGAACACTGTTACCTTCCCACTGAAGTGGTACCTATTTATCTACTTGCAATTTCTTGCTTTCGAACTGCTAGGTTGGCAGGAGCTGGAACTAGAGACAGGAGCTCACTCTGTCATGCGGCAGTCTCGGGTCTCGAACTGCTGAACTACTGACCTTCCACAGCCTGCAGTTCAGCGTCTTAACCACTTGAGCCACCGCAGCTCCTTGTTTCATGGTATGTTACCGGAAAAGAGGAGGAAGAGGAAAAGATATAGGATAATTGGCTTTGAAAGCTAGTGTTCGACCTTTGTATTACCCAAGGGCATAGGATTGGCCTACAAATATATTTAGAATTTAAATTGCCATTTCTACTGTATTCAAAGTTAGATCTGAAGTTAATTTAAAAACCTTCCTTTCCCAAATTCTCAGTTTAATCATCTCCCATCTTTTTCTCCCCTAGAGCTAATCAAAGGTGTTTGGAGATGATTGAATTCTTTCTAAGCAATCTCTAACATCAAAGAATAGATCGATTAAGGTGGGTAGCTGTGTTGGTCTGAAGCAACAGATCAAAGTTCGAGTCCAGGCACCTTTAAGACCAACAAAGTTTAGTTCTGTGTATCCGCTTTCGTGCGCATGCACACTAAGAAGTCCTCATGCATATGAAAGCTTGTACACAGAATTAAACTTTGTTGGTCTGAAAAGTGCCACTGGACTCAAACCAAAGAGTAGTTTAATAAGGGGGGAAAGACCTCCCGTGCAACAAAATAATCCTAACAAAACCTGTGTCTCTGTTCCCTAAATTCACAATGAAATTTGAATGATTCCTGAAAAACAATATTTTTGTCCAATAAAGGAAGCTGATCTGCCGAACAAGCAAAGGTTGCATTTGCCCTCTTGTCCTTTCACTGCTGTTTTGATCAGGTTTAAAAATCTTTTCTATAGACAAGGCTTGATTCAAACTAATTACAGAACAATATGCCATTCTGGTGATTTTCTTAAACTTCTTAAAAATGGGCTCATTTATATCTGGAGCAATTTCTGAACAGCTTACTGAATATGATTCCCAAAGTAAATGCTGGTAGCCTTATGTTTTCTGTCTTCATTCCACCTTTGTGCATGTGTGCCACCTGAATTGCACACCTGGCTCATGAGCCTCAACCACACTGTTTTGTCTTGGTGGGGAGGAGTAAATCCAGTGTGACCCTGGCTCAGCTGACAGGGATACGCATGTCCACGTAGCCCTAGTTCAGGGGTGTCAAACACCCCAGAGGGCTTCCATCAGGCCTGCATTGGAACTGGCCATCTCCTGCTTCCAGTTCTGCTGCTGCTACTGCATCATAGCTTGCTTCACCAGACTCTCTTAATCGCTCAGCCATTTCATGTTTTAACTTGGGTCCCAGACTCAGAATCAAAAGTAGGTTTGCAGCTTACAGAGCTAATGTTTTAAGCATGTTTTTATTTTAAGTAAAAAAAAATCGTTGTGTTTGTGTCCTTTATAAAGTTTATATCCTTAGGCTGGAAGCCCCCAATCTTTTTAAGCCCGTGGGATCCTTTGAGAGGGTGTGGTGAGTATCACCCCAAAATGGCTGCCACAGGAGGGGATGCCAAAGTCAAAATGGCTGCCACAGGAGGAGATGCCAAAGGCAAAATGGCTGCCTCGGGAGGCAGAGCCAAGTGGAGCATTTCCCTCCTCACACTTCCAAGGAAGAAGGAGATCTTGAAGGGGAAATGGAACCACATACTGAGTAAGAAAATCCCCAATACTTATCAGCCTTCTTCAGCCTCCAGTGGAAAACCTTTGCATTTGAATGAGGGCAGCTAATATAAAGCCCTGTGTTACAATGTCCCCACTCACTTTCCGAAAAGCATGGTGGGATCAAGGGAAGTATTGGCAGGTGCCATGGTGCCCATGGAAGCCCCTATGAGAAACCCTGTGCTTAGGCGACGACAGTGGGGCAGCAACCAAGGTGTCTATACCCCCAGCAACAATGGGTGGGGCTTGCCAATGGTTAAAGACAAATTCTTTACAGAATGTAAATCCCTGGCCTGAGCAGAGAGCTTCATAGCATCTGAAGTCACATTTCTGAACTCCTTTCCATGAAAAAAAATTATATCTGATTATAGTCCCATGTTAATTCTGTGTTCTTTTGCACAGTTACCCTTCCCTGTTTGTAACAATCTCTTTCCCTTTCTCTCTGTTCTAAGAATAGCTGCTAGATATCATAGCTCCTAGGAATTCTGGACAATGGCTGATGCTATATTTAAGAAAATTCTGGCTGGCTGTTTCTGTTTGGGAGAAAGTAAATAGCTCAGCACGGGTCATGTTCTAGACTCATAGGAATAGTGTCAATAGTGCACACTGTTGCTGTATTTTATCTTTAAGACTGTGGCAGTATTAAGCATATAGACAACTATAAATTTCTTTTTCATCTCAGGATTTATGTGCCTTAAAAGCAACTTCTATAAATACCGTAGCCCTCCAGATCTCCTCAACCACAGAAAGGTTGGAACTACGCACCTTAGATTAATTGCTTCAGTCCTTGATTCTTTCACTCCATCCTTTGATATATCTGCTCTGTGACTGGGCACCTGGGGTTCACCCCTTGACCCCATTGCTCCTGTGCCTGGGTGGACAGGTCTTGAACTTGGCTCAGCCCATTGCCATATGTGTGCCTTCCAAGACCTGACAACCTCTCTAGTTAACTCAAAATTTTCATCTAGTATTGGCTGAGAATAATATCCTATTTAGCCAATGAGAGAAAAATTTAAGGTAGCCAAGCACAAGAAGTAATGTTAAGGAAGGTCATTCAAACTAAATACATCTGATTGCCCAGAGCCATCAGTCTGATGGAGACAGTCTACTGATAACTTTACTTGCATCTATAGGTTTGAAGGAGGGGTGTTTAAACCGTCCGCAAAGTCCCTGCACAAGGAAAAAATTGGTAGTCATACTATGAAGTGCTAGACCAGGGCCTCCCAACATACATCTATGTGTGAGCACCATGACACCTTTCCTGTCATATGTCATGTGTTTTGAGAAAGTAGGTGGGGTCCAAGCAGGGCTTCAGATTGGCCATTAGTGATATGATTAAAATAATATTGTTACAACAGCAGCAGCAGCTACCCCCCACTATGGCAGCGGTCACACATGCTATACAATCCACTTTCAATCCACTTTCAGTGCACTTTCTTCTTTTTTTTGCTTGTTTATTTTCATTTTCCATAAACATAATATTTCCATATACATTATACATTCCAGATTAACAGAAATTCATCCAGAGATTGACTAATTCTTCAATCCTTTGTTTTGCTCACTTTCTTAAACTTTTTGTAACCATATATACATTTTAGACCAATGTTTATCATATTCCTTTTCACCTTTATCTTGAATGATATATGATAGTTTTTGCATTTCAGCAACTTCCATTACTTTATACACAAGTTCATCTTTCGTAGGAATCTTTTCATTTTTCCAGTATTTTGTGAACAGAATTCTGGCTGCCACTTGAAGGGGAAATGGAAGGGGAATTAGATATACTTCATACTTCTTAAATACCTCAGGTAACATGTTTAATAGGAAAAATTCTGGCTTCAGTTGGATATCTATTTCAAAAATCTTATCTATAAATTTCTTTGCTTGTTTACACACCCACCAAATATGGAAGTAAGTGCCTGTATTCGCCTTACATTTCCAACACTTCACAGAAGTATTGTTGTTGAATTTGTTAAGCCTTTCCGGTGTGATATGCCACATATAAAACATCTTAACAATATTTTCTCTAAAGTTACTTATTTTTATGTATTTTAGATTTCTAGACCAACATTTCTCCCATTCCTCATAATCAATATTTCGCCCAACGTATTGTGCCCATTTTATCATTTGGGGTTTAACCCATTCATCTTGCATATTGTATTACCTTCAGTGCACTTTCCAACTGGATTTTTACTGGGTGAACTGGCAAAATCCAGTTGGAAAATGCATTGAAAGTGGACTGAAAGTGGATTATTTAGCCTGTGTGACCACAGCCAGTGTTGGTTTTATCCTCTCTCTCATTACTCTTTTTTAGTGTATTTTTAAAAATCACTCATCCTTGTCTCCTGCCCTTGAGCTTACTTTGTGATTGCCTTCTGCGACAGCCATTTTGCGCTCGGCTCCAACTCCTCCGGTGGCCAGTTTGTGGTTTTGCCCAGAATTCCAAAGGCACTCACCGGCTCAGAAAGGTTGGAGACCCTTGTGCTAGATGTTCACGTTCACAGCTCAGTTTCAACTTTAAAAGGGGGAGAGGGGAACAGAAGGGCTCAGTGCCTGAACCCAAAATGGATCAACACGGCCAACTCCCAGCTGCTTCCTTGTGACTAACCTGTGTTTCAGCCTTTCTTCATCACATTCCGCTCAGTGTGCACAAACATTTCCTTTTCTGGCACACAACCGTCATTCTGGCTGAAAGAATAACTCTGATATTAACAAAACAAACAAGGCAGATGATGGTGGGTAGTTTTTACCACAAGGCAGCAAGCCAGAGAGGCCTGTGAGGAAAAGGAAGACGTGTGCATACTTAATGGTGAGAGGCAAGTTTCTCCTCTGTAGAGCAGATTGTCCGTGGCTTGGTTCCCCCCCTCACATGAAGACTTTGCAGAAGGAAAACTGCCACTTCACTTTCACAAGCCTGTTGCCTCATCAGGACCATCTGTGTTGCTTCTGTGTGCAGGATTGCTCTTATTTCCACCAGTCCTTCCAACAGAATCCTGCCTTTGTTTCTAAGGATTAAGTTAGGTCAGATTTTTCACACTCAGTTTTGATTGTCACATCCCCCTATCAGGACCATTAAAAGGTAAACACCGATGCAGGTTCCCACTATCTATGAAATCCCCTGGCTTCTTCCTGCAAAGATAAAGACCACTCTTATGAAACCGTGAATAGCCATTACTTTGATGAAACCATAACTGAAAG
This sequence comes from Gekko gecko, assembly GCA_029375565.1. Taxonomy (NCBI): domain Eukaryota; kingdom Metazoa; phylum Chordata; class Lepidosauria; order Squamata; family Gekkonidae; genus Gekko; species Gekko gecko. Next base: position 168,623,447 of record JAPDNY010000004.1, on the reverse strand, counting down.
GCCAATTTGAGAAGCTTTTCCCCAAAACATCAAAGGCTTCCAGCCAATTACAGCCATCATGGGAAACGAACCAGAATCAGCTGTGAGCGCAGGTTGCCTTACTAATTATGCTGTGCATAAATTAGCTGCCATGGCAAGCGCTATTTTTTGACTTTTCATGTAAATATTACTTACCGTGTCATAATGACAGAAACAGGGAAAGTGACACAGAAACCGTCTCGAGAATATTTTAGGTTGGGAATATAGAAACAACATATACAAAATTCTCTGCTGCTGATCAGAAGTGCTGAAGTCCGTATTTATGGATGTAAGCACAGTTTCAAGTTTGGTAACAGATGCCGCTGAAACTTTTTTCTCATGAGTCATTTTGAACACGCGGAGCCAAATCTTCACCCTAAAACGACTTCAGCTGAAGGACTTTGTGTTTTCCACACGTTTTCTTTGTATCCAGAGAAGCAGAGCACATGAAGCACCTTTATATGGGATCAGACCAGGGCTTTTTTTGTAGAAAAAGCCCAGCAGGAACTCATTAGCATAATAGGCCACACCCAACAGAAGAAGAAGAAGATAAGAGATTGGATTTATAGCCCACCCTTCACTGCCCAAAGGCGTCTCAGAGCGGCTGACAAACTCCTTTCCCTTCCCCTCCCCACAACAGACACCCTGTGAGGTAGGCGGGGCTGAGAGAACTTCTGACAGAAACTGTCCTTGAGAGAACAGCTGTGCCAGAACTTGTGACTGACCCAAGGTCACATCAGCAGGTACAAGTGGAGGAGTGGGGAATCAAACCCGGTTCTCCCAGATAAGAGTCCGCGCACTTAACCACTACACCAAACAGGCTCTACAGCAGAAGCTCATTAGCATATTAGCTCACACACCTGATAGCACAGCTCATTAGCATATCAGGCCACACCCCCATGCTGCCAGAAGTGTGGTCATCCAGCCACACCCACCTTTTGCTTCTTATTCTGTTTACCTTGTTTGTTGTCAAAACCCAGGGCTTTTGTAATAGCAGGAACTCCTTTGCATGTTAGGCCACACACCCCTAATGTAGCCAATCCTAATGAGTTTCTGCTGTTGGGTGTGGCCTATTATGCTAATGTGTTCCTGCTGGGCGTGGCCAGTTCGGGAGCCAGCCGGAACTCTGTTCCTGTGCGTTCCTGCCCCAAAATAGCCCTGGATCAGACCCTTAGTTCATCACGGTCAGCATTGTCTACTCTGAGTTAAAGGTCTTTCACATCACCTACTGCAGGGATCCCCAGTCTGTTTCAGCTTTGGAAATCTGACGCAATGTGGTGTGTGTGGCCACAAAATGGCTGCCACAGGAGGCAAAGCCGGCCACAAAATGGCTGCTGTGGCTGACTCACAGTAATACGGTGAAGATCCTTGAGCTGTGCTGGCAGCTGCTGCCTGAATAACATTTTTTAAAACCTGCACAGCCAATTAATCCTCTTTAAGTTATTATGGACTATCAGAAGAGTACCTATTGTCTATGCATCTGGATCAATGGTAAAACAAAGGATTCTAGATGTTGAAAGACAACACGATCTGAATAGAATGAAGAGTGATATAATTGATTGGAACATCTTAAAGAGGCCTTTATTGATGCCTTATGTTAACAGTTTAGAGAATCCCAATTTTAGGAGGGCTTTCACTCTCTTAAGATGTGATGTGCTGCCTACTGCAGTACTGGAAGGCAAACATAAGAAGACAGCTTTAGAAGAATGCCTATGTCCATGTGGGGATGGGAGCGTGGAGACATTAAGCCACGTAATTTTCGATTGTAAAATCTATAAGCAGATTCGGGAGTCCTTGGCATTACCACTAATTTCTAGTTTCCCAGAGAAAGATTTAAAAAAGTCTCCTCAAGAGAATGCTCGCTGATAGAAACAGAGATGTCACCTTTAAAACAAGTATGGTTGGCTGGCAATTAAGCTGAGGAAAATAAGGATAAGTCATGCTAGTTAATATTTTAGAGGTGGTTTTAGAAGTTATTCAAGTTATATCACTTCATATTTTAGGTTATGTAAGTGGTTTATGTATATATTTTACAAATACTATCTTTATGTATAGGGAACTGAAATGTTCTAAGTTTTGGGTATAAATTTGTATTACTTGTATTACTGTATTCTGGTCAACCACCCTAACAATAAATTTCGGAATTTCAATTAATCCTCCAATGGCCAATCAGAAGCCTTACTGGGAAAGAGGCCCACTTGTAAGCCTTGTAAGCAAAAATTCTACTTTGTGAGCTACTGGCATTAAAGCTGTGAGCAAGCGATTTGGCTGCTGCATAAATTAGTTTGCTTTGGAGCCCATCCTTCCTGAGCTAAGACAAAAATGTGTGAGCCGGAGGCTAAAAAACTGTGAGCTAGCTCACACTAACTCAGCTTAGAGGGAACATTGAGTACCACATGAATATGGTGTTTAAATCACATGTTCAGCTTTATGTACATTGAATGTAACAGAAGAATTACTCAGCTCACGTACAAAGAAAAATCAAGTGTATGCTGTAAGGATTGTAAGTGCATTCTCTATAACTTGTGAACGCAGGATTGTCAGACCCTTGGTCTAATAAGGTCAGCATTTATTCTGACTGGCAGTGGCTTTCACATCACTCACTTCCTTTTAACTGGAGATGCTGTGACAGGGGTTCCCACCAAGATGCCCGCGTGGGCATCATGACATTCACCAATACATCTCCTGGTGCCCAGGAAGTGTTCTCAGAAAGTGGGTGTGTTAGCAATCAGACCCCTCCTCTCACTGAGAGGCAGTTTATAGCTAGAAAACCATAAACACCCTTCCTAAAATTCCATCGTAGATATCATAAATGGAAGACACTGCCTGGCCCAAAATGATACAAAATGGATACTAGCCAGAGACAAGCCTGGACATGTAGTTTAGAAGTGTGAGTAAGAGCAGCTGGCTAGCTAACAACATCCTCCCCATCCTAGAGAAACTCATGATTTAAGACAATGGGTCTCCCAAGAACCTATTGACTCACCTTGGACTAATCTCATCAATAACCAGCCTCGCTTCCCTGCACCCATTTACCCTAATTAAGCAACAGTATAATTCTGTTCACCAAACCTGGTAGCTTTTCCCATCCGGTAGTTATAGCATCATCAAGCAACATTTACACCTATAATCCACCTCAGAAAATCCCATCAAGCTTTTCCCAAATCATTGTCCACTTCCCCAAAACCCATCAAGTTATTGTTTTGGGGGCAAATATGTCAGTTTGCCCCAGGGAGCATTTTGCCCTATATCTAGAATCCCAAGCCAGCAGTGCTGTGTGTGTTCTCAGATCCATACATGCACCCCCAATCCATTGGGCCCTCTCTTCTTCTCATCGTGAAATCCTGGTCATTTTGCTGCTGCCTCCACGGACCTCTTTTTTTGAGACTGATAATTATAGCCTACCCCAAAATTGTGTTTCCCCTTTCCTCTCTGATTTCCTCCTAGCTAGCATTGTATGTGTTTTCAGTGATTTTGTATGTGTTTTTTATTCTTTTATTCTCTTTTAATAAAAACCTTTCTGGTTGAACATCTGCTTGGTTTGTTTTGAGAGTTCTCTTAAGAGAAAAAATCCCCATACACATTGGTGGAGAATCTCCTGTTGCTCTGTCTCCTTTCAAGCTAATTTCCCCAACTAATTAGGAGATTGCCTATTTGGGTAACAGGTGGGGCCAGGTAGGACATTTAACTAATAGGGCTTCTGACTGGCCACTAGAAATCTGATTGGATAAGCAAATTAAAATAATGTTGTTTCAGTGACAGCTACCACCACAATGTTGGTTTTGTTCTCTCTCCTCTTTCCTGTGTGTTTGTATTTATTTATTTATTTTTATTTATTAATTCAATTTATACCCCGCCTTCCCTGAGAATGGGCACAACAGTGGCCCAATTGCCAATAAAACCGATAAAACAATATATATCATTTCATAATATGTTAAAACATAAAATCATAAGGTGCTATTCAGTCCTACAGTTCGTTGCTTATGATGACGTATTAAGATGTCTTCAACAACTAAATTCCAGCTCAGTGTCATTCTGAGTCACTTGATGTAATGGGCCAGATGTTGGCACTGGGGGCTGGGCTCATTGATGGTGATGGTGGGGGCAGCTCCTAATTGAAGGCCTGGTGGAAGAGCTCCGTCTTGCAGGCCCTGCGGAATTGCAAAAGATCCCGCAGGGCCCCGATCTCCTCTGGGAGCTCATTCCACCAATAAGGAGCTGCCACTGAAAAAACACTGGCCCTCATCACGATAAACCTGGCCTCTTTGGGGCCCGGCAGGGTCAAGCGATTCAGTGACCCCGACCTCAATGCTCTCTGGGGTATATGTGGGGAAAGGCGGTCCCTCAGGTATGTCAGACCCTGGCCATATAGGGCTTTAAAGGTAAGCACCAGCACCTTGAAACGGATTCGGTATGCTATTGGCAGCCAGTGCAGGGCCTTCAACACAGGCTGGATTTGTTCTCATCTAGGTAAGCCCATCAACAGGCTGACTGAGGCGTTCTGCACTAGCTGCAGCCTCCGAATTTGCTATGAAAACAAAGTAAAAGTATAAAGGGGATACTGAAAAGAAAAAGTTGCATAACACTATTACATATATAAAAAATAATTATATATCACAGAGTCTATGAAACAAAAAGCATTTCTCCCCATCAACCTCTTCAATTATAGTTTTAAAAACACTGTCTATAAGATACACTGGTACTTATTTCTGTTGGGGGTACATTTATGTTCAGCATTTTAGATTTCAAATTGCATAACTAATCTGTTTTACATCTATATTATTGGTTTCATCTTTACTACATATTCGATATTACATATTTTTGCCGCCTTTACCTACTCACTGTAACTTTTAACAATCAGAGTATATATAAGAGTACAGAAAGAAAATCTATTCTATATCTCATAATAAGAAAGTAGAAGATATTTCTGTTCAGGATCCACTTCTTTCTACATTTATATTCACAATGTTACATTTAGAACTTATTCTCATTCTGCTTCTACATTTCAATACATTTATATGCAGTTTTTGAACTTTTTCTCATTCTAAATTTGTCTCCTGCTTGCGTAACACACTCCATCTCTCCTCAAATTTTGTGATTGATACGTTTCTCAGATAAGTCGTTAATTTTGCCATTACTGCATATTCGGCAAGTTTATTTCCCCCCAGTGTATTTTTTAAAAAATTATACCTCTTCCCTCCTGTTCATAGGGTTCCCCTTCGTGTGGGGCTCTGCTTCCTGCTGCAGCCATTTTGTCGTTAGCTCCATCTTGTGTGGCAGCCATTTTGTAGCTGTGTCCACCACCCTGTATGAGAATTCCAAAAGTGCCGACAGGTTCAAAAAGTTTGGGGACTCTCATGCTAGGGGTTGGAACTGGGACCTTCTGCATACCAAGCAGTGCTCCACCACTAAGCTACAGCCCTCTTCCATGTAGTTTGTAGTAGTTAATCATATACTAATGTATGGAACACAGCTGCATGGAATCCACACACCCCTTGGTTAAAGATAGTCAAAATGATACTGAACCAATCGAGTTATGTTGGAAGGGACTAGAATTGTTCTTGTCCGTTGCAGAGAAGCAAGATACAATCCCTCCTCTGAATTCCCATTTGGGGAAACGGAGAGTAGAATAGCCCAGAACAGCCAACTAGGACACAAAGACAGCATTTGCTCTCTTCTCTTTTGTTCTCAAGACTCTTGCAAAAAAAAAGTAATGGCCACAGTCTTCATGTTGCCAACCTCCAGGTGGAGGCTGACGATCTCCTGGGATTATAACTGATGTCCAGGCGACAGAGATCAGTTCACCTGGAGAAAATGGCTGCCTTGGAAAGTAGACTCTAAACCCAACTGAAGTCCCTCCCCAAACCCTAAACCCCACCTCAGGCTCCACCCCACAAAAAAACTTCAGGTGTTTCCCTACTGGGAGCTGGCAACCCTAGTCAAGCATAGGGATGAGACCTTACTTCAAACCCCTGGGTGACATTTCCCATTTTATGTACAGGTTAAATAGCACAGAAGATAAGATGGAACCATACTAGACCCCAATGCTGAAGGCTGAGTGGGCATCTGTTACCACTAACTTCTGATGCCAGTTAGCCAGATGGCAATGGTACCAACAGTTCTCTTTGTCCTCTGTCCTCGTCCTTTACAATTACTCCAGAAGGATGCCATGGTCAAGAGTGCTGAAAATATTGATGGGCTGGATTTCTGTTCCACTTCTGGACTAAAGTCCTTGAAGCATTAAAATTTGATGCAAGAGACAACAATATGATGTTATATATTTTTCAAGTTTTAATTGTTTCCATTGATGTGTTGTTCTTTCTGGTCGGCTTTGATGGTTTTAAAATGTGATTTTATTGTGCATTTTTAGAAAATGTGTTAATCCTCTTGCTGGCTCCCGGGAGGGCAGAAAGGCAGGACATAAATTATGTACAAGACATAAATATGACACAAAACAACAATATTTAAAAAGCCACAATGTCCAGTCACTAGAAAAAAGGGTCCCATGTTTATAAGGCAATTCAAATTCTTACTGCCAAAGCAGTCTGAGAAATGTATTCAGCGCCCTAGAGAAGACGATGCATTATAGAGTGGTCAGAGAGAGGAATTTGGCACCTGAAGAAAGGCAGACGGAGTTATACCACTGGGAAGCCTGGTCGAATCTGCATTTGCATTTTTAAATCAGTTTCATGCTGCTGTGACGCCATGAAGCATAGAGAAAGACAGCATCACAGCAGCACGAAACTGATTTAAAAATGCTAATGCAGCACAAAACTGATTTAAAAATACAAATGCAGATTCAACCTACAACCGAAACGGCTCAGTTTCAACGAGAATGAAAGTTGTTAGGCAAAATGGATTCTGGCTTGGGAACTGATACTTATCTAGAATCAAGAAAGCTCTCCCCCAAAGCTAGCAGTGACTGGCAGAAAAACAAACTTAACCGGAAAATTTCCTTTTGTTGCAAGATTTGCCTTCTGCCAACTGGAAACGTCTTCTGCCAGTTGTTATTCTCTCCCAACTGTGTCTCCCCCCAACCTTTGAGTCCTGTACTCCCCTTGAACTCTCCGATCCAGACAGACGGGCTCCAGGACAATGAATATTAACTAACATCAACAAAATGTCATTAGTCTCCTCATTTGTTTTCATTATAATAGTGATGCCAATAGTTAATAGGACCTTTGTCATTAATTAAAAAAAAAAATAAAAAAATGCATTTCTCTGCTGTGAAGGAAAACTCAAAATCCAGGCATAGTTAAGCATAGTTCAGCCCCATCGGTCTCAGTTATGCGCTTGAAGTTCAGCAACCGTGCAAATGTGCCTGTGGACTGTAACTCCTTCAGGGAGAAAAGATACCATGTTTACTTTAAGAAAAGACAACCTTGAATGTAAGACAACCCCTTTAAAAATGTTATTCACCAAAAAAAAGAGTTTATTATTGGACTTAACTGTAATTTTTACGGGAACGTAAGACGATATCTCCCTTTTTTGAGAGCATAAAAGAGCAATAAATATTTTTTTTTAAGTGCAGCTTCAGAAGGGAGCCGTGGTGGTCTACATCAGAAGAGCTAGAGCTGAGTCCGTGGCGCCTTCTGACTGGGATATATCGACTTGGGGGTCTCCATTCCTACTTGTACCCGATGAAAGGGAACTTTGACTCTTAAAAGCTCACACACACACACCCCCAACATCTTGCTGGTCCCTAAGCTGCCACGGGATTCAAACCTAGCACTTTAAGTGTCCGCTGATCAATTAAAATCTCAGATGTTCCAAGCAAAAATCAGATTTAAAATAAGATACTGTGACAAGGAAATCCCAACCAGTGGCCGGTCCACTAACCCATTCTGTGCATCCTGGCAGAAAACTCAAAGTGAAACTGATCAAACACGGCATAGAGCTCATAGTGGAGCCAGTTGGGTGTAGTGGTTAAGAGCGGCGTACTCTAATCTGGAGAACTGGGGATGATTCCCCGCTCCTCCTCCACATGAAGCCAGCTGGGTAACCTTGGGTCAGTCACGGATCTCACAGAGCTCTCTCAGCCCCACCTACCTCACAACGTGCCTGTTGTGGGGAGAGGAAGGGAAGGAGAGTGTAAGCTACTCTGAGACTCTGAGTGAAGAGTGGGGTATAAATCTAATCTCCTCCTCCTCCTTTCCCATGACGGTGATGATGAAGAAGAAGAAGAAGAAGAAGAAGAAGAAAAGAGATTGGATTTATACCCCGCCCTTCATTGCCCAAAGGCGTCTCAGAGCAGCTTACAAACTCCTTTCCCTTCCCCTCCTCACAACAGACACCCTGTGAGGTAGGTGGGGCTGAGAGAATTCTGACAGAAACTGCTCTTTTTCAAGAACAGCTGTGCCAGAGCTTGTGACTGACCCAAGGTCACATCAGCAGGTGCAAGTGGAGGAGTGGGGGGATCAAACCCAGTTCTCCCAGATAAGAGTCCGCGCACTTAACCACTACACCAAACTGGCTCTCCACCCAGTGATGAGAGTGAAAGGGCAATATTTCTCTACTACTGTTATGTCTACACGCAGTCATCCCATGAAGCTGTTTTCAGTGGTCCAGGGGCTTTTACATCACAGTGCCAGGGAATGGGATTCTGACCACACGGTGACCTGCTGTGATCAATTTTCTACTTACTTTGCAGACACGATCACCCAGTTCTGCTCTGAGTTAGACCAACAGGCAGAGGCCAACAGCACTGGATGATCCTCACCTGCAGCAGCACCCAGAAACACCTGTGGTTGGCCATTCTTGGAGACAGAATGCTGGATGAGATAGTAGCTTGACCCAGTAGATCACTGATTATGTTTTTGTTTCTTTATGAGAAAGAAGAATCTCAGAAGATAAGCCAAATTGGCCCTGGCTAGTATTTGGATGGGAGACCACTCAGAAATACCAGGGTTGTGACACAGAGGCAGGGAATGGCAAACCAGCTCTGAATTTCTCTTGCCTTGTGTTATGTATCTGCATACATAAATGACTGAGCTAGGATCTCAGTCCCATTTAAGCCTGGTATCGAAAAGGAGTAAATCTGATTGGCTACTCTGTGTAGCGGGCCAATCAGGTAACTGGTAAGGTTCTGGAGGGAAACAATATGATTGGTTGTTATGTTGATGTTTTGATTGGTTCTGTTGGTATCTCAGGGTGTGGCTTTGCCAGCCTGGATAGTTTAAAAAGAGGGCCTGTTGCCCTCCTGTTCTTGTGTTGTTCTTACCTTGTTAAATAAAGCCGAATCACTGTTCAAGAGCTGCTGCCTTAAGTGTCATACTTAAGACCTTGGAAATCCTATGGCGTTGCCATAAGTCAGATGTAACTTGATGACAAAAAAACAGCAGCAACAAGTTTAAGGACTGAATTGCAAAATAGGGATGCCAGTCCCCTGGTGGACAGAAGCAGCAGTGGGAGAAATGTTTTTTTGAAGGCCGTTGGACATATGGCATGACATCACTCCCAAGGCAAACCTAGAAGTGACCTCAAACCTCTCTAGGAATCCATGTTAAAACCATAGAGTTCTGGAACCCTCATACCTATGGGACTACCTCTCCTGTTATGACCCAACCCATTCCCTTCATTCATCTTCACGGGGCTGGCTGTTGGTCCCAAGTCCTAGGGCAGAATCACTGTCTTCCACCAGAGCAGAGGGCCTTCACAATTGTGACAGCCTCCCTCTGGAATGCAGTCAGAAGACATTTTTGCCCAACAGGACCTGATGATGTTTCAGAGGCTCTGTAAGGCATTATTATTTCGGTGAACATAAGAACATAAGAGAAGCCAATGTTAGATCAGGCCAATGGCCCATCCAGTCCAACACTCTGTCACACAGTGGCCAAAAATACCAGATGCCATCAGGAGGTCCACCAGTGGGGCCAGGACACTAGAAGCCCTCCCACTGTTGCCCTCCCCCAGCACCAAGAATACAGAGCATCACTTGCCACAGAGTCCCTATCTATACCTTGTGGCTAATAGCCACTGATGGACCTCTGCTCCATATATTTATCTAATTCCCTCTTGAAGCTGTCCATGCTTGTAGCTGCTACCACCTCTATGTGTTAATCACTCTTTGGGTGAAGAAGTACTTCCTTTTATCCATTCTAACCTGACTGCTCAGCAATCTCATTGAGTGCCCACGACTTCTTGTATTATGAGAAATGGAGAAAAGTACTTCTTGCTCTACTTGCTCTATCCCACGCATAATCTTATAAACCTCAATCATGTCACCCCTCAGTTGTTGTTTCTCCAAGCTAAAGAGCCCCAATCGTTTTAACCTTTCTTCACTGGGAAAGTGTTCCAACCCTTTTATCGTTCTAATTGCCCTTTTCTGCACTTTTCCCAATGCTATAATATCCTTTTTGAGGTGTGGTGACCAGAACTGTACATCATACTCCAACTGAGGTCACACCACTGATTTATACAGGGGCATTATGATACTTGCCATCGATTTATACAGGGACATTATGATGAGTGGGCTTTTGGTTCTTCGTATCTCCTTATTGTGAAGTATAGTTGGCTTGTGGGTACTTTTTGTTGTTATTTGCAGGGGTTCCTTTGGTTTTAGGGAGGGGATTTGATTGGTTTTATGTACTTGTATTTTTATATTTTGTGTCACCGATGCAACAAACATGAAATTGAGCAAACTTCAGAGGACGGCGGAAGACAGGAGGGCCTGGCATGATCTAGTCCATGGGGTCGCAAAGAGTCGGACTCGATTGTGCGACTGAACAACAACAAATTTTTATATTTACTACATTTCTTTTGTATTTATTTTATCTGATAGAACTGATGCACTTAGAATTGGAAGAGACCTCCAGGGTCATCTAGTCCAACTCCCCCCCCACACACACACGATGCAGGAATTCACAAATACCTCCCTCCCACACCTCCAGTGACCCCTGCTGTATGCCCAAAAGAGGGCAAAAACAACAGCAACAACAACAAAAACCAACCCTCTAGTGGTTGTAATTGTTCATTGTTGTAAACTGCTTAGCTGAAGAGAAGCGGTGTAAAAATGAAATAAAAATAAATTCCTAGAGAGGACTGATGTCACTTCCAGGATATGAAACCACACTGTTACCACGGCCCTGTGCCTCTGGTCTTCCACTGGCAGTCCTGAGGGGGAAATTCTCCCTCTACGCCAGGTGTTCGGCTCTTAAGCATAGATCGCATTTCCCAGGTGCAATGCTGCCTGACAGTTAGGGCACTGCAGGGCAGAGAAAATGTGGAAAAAAACCAAAACCCAAGTGTTATGCCTTTGTAACCTATCTGTTTTGTATTCTCAGTTCTTTCCCTGTTCTTCTTGGGCATTTCTTTGGTCTTCTTTTTAATATGCATATCGCGTATTTGAAGTGATATGAGTCTGACAAGAAGAAATGAGGCTGGAAGGGGGGAAAAATGAAAAAGGGCCTGAAAGATGAAGGGAATGGCACATAAATTAAAGGGAAACGTGGGAGTGAAAACACTGATTATGAATTCGATAGGCCTGAGAGAAGCAAATCCTGTAATTATCAGACTCGGAACGAAGCAGCCATTTTATTCCACTCCTTTTGCCTCTTTTTAAAAACTGGGCAAGTAATGGGTAATTGTTAAAATCCCTAATAGCAAAGACTGTGCCTATCATGAAAGCAAATTAGCGCCGACTCCTTGCCCCCAGACAATGTAGGCATTTCTGGATGCTTGTGGGGGCTCTTCAAGTATGCACAAAAATCTGACTTTACAATGAATTAAAAACAAAACAAGACATAAAAGGCCTGATGAGGACTGAGCATGTTCTAGGGAGCACAGGGGGTTGAAGAGAGTAGTAAGTCAATTAAAAACAACAACAACAACAACAACCAGAAGACATATGCACCGGAGTTCATACATCAAAAGGCTGCCTGTCAGGTATGTAAGCAAGCCATTCATTACATTATAGCCAGGCCATTCCCATACTGGTTATCTGCCCTGGTTTCAATGATGTTGAAGAATCCCCCTCCCGCTTCCCCCACACTATCATGCTGCATTCGTGTACCTCTTGGGTTTTCCCTGGCTTTTCTCTGATCTATCTCAAGCCTGTTTTGCTGTGAAGTTTTGGGAAAGATTGCGGTAAGGCCAGGGTGGCTGTTGGTTTGGGTGGAACAGTTTGGATTTTCCCGCCCCCATGGCAGGCGTTTTGTCTGACCCTGTCCTCGCTGGGCCATTTCCTTCCTGCACCATCAGAGGCTTTGTTTTTCAAATCATCAATTTTGTATTGAGAGGTATGCCTTTCCCCTTGTATCTCTGCAGTGGAAAGGGTTAGAGTCTTGCTTCTAAAAAAATGAAGGCTGGGAATTCACGGAACCTGTTACACTTATTGTTAACGGGTATATTGGTATTGATAGTAGCTCAGGGGAGGGGAGGGGGGTAGCTGCAGCTGGGGGGACTGAAGCACGGAAACGATGAGCAAATCTGCCATGTGGAAGCCCGATTGCCTGGGTGCTGTATTGGCAGCTGCTCCAGCAACAGGGAAACCACACAAACCCTTTCTCATGTGAAAACCAGCCCAGTGTGGAGCAGTACTTAGAGGGTGGACTAGAACTGGGGAGGCCCTGGTTTAAATCTGCAGTTGCCAAGAAACTCAGAGAGTGATACTGAACCAGCTATCCTCTCAACCAACCCAACCTCATAGGAGGGTAAAACAGAGCAGGGGGAGACAACAGATACACTGCCTTGATCTCACCGGAGAAACAGTGGGATGAAAAATTAATGGCATTATTGGTGTGGTATAGTGGTTAGAATGTTGGACTAGGATCTGGGAGACTAGGGTTGCCAGGTCCCCGGGGGGGGGCAGGAAAACCCCTGCTCGATGGGTCCATTACCCACTGGCCTGAATCGGGCTGCTGGGGGAACCCCACCACCAAAGTGCCAGGATCGCGGAGACATGCCTGGCGTGATGACATCACCCAGAGGTGATGTCATCACATCAGGCACATTGTGGGGGGACACTCTATCATTCAAGGGAAAACTCTATGGTTTTCCTTCGAATGATAGTGGTCCCGCACCTAGCGTGCTCAACATGATGATGTCACTTCTGGGTGATGTCATTGCGGAGTGCGTGCTTCATGTGCATGCCAAGGAGCTCCCAGAGAGGGCCAGGATTCCCCCCGCTGCAGTTACAGTAGGACTTGGCAACCCTATGGGAGACCCAGGTTCAAATCCTCCCACTCTGCCATGGAAGCTTGCTGGGTGACTTTGGGCTAGGGTTACCAACCTCCATGTGAGGCCTGGCGAGAATTACAATTGATCTTCGGACTACAGAGATCAGTTCCTCAAATAATAATAGATGTGCCTTCCCGTCTGTCTCTCATGTGAATGGCATTTCGACAGCAGCAAGAAAGTCCAGTTCAGAAATTATAACTGATCTCCAGATTCCAATTCCGCTGGAAAAAATGGCTGCTGCAGAGGGTGGAGTCTGTGGCATTATAACCTGTTGATGACCCTCCCCTCCCCAAACCCCACTGTCCCAGGCTCCACCCCCAAGCCTCCAGGAATTTCCCAACCTACTTTTGGGGCAGTCAGACAGACTCTGACCTACCTCGCAGTGTTGTTGTGAGAATAAAATGGAGGCGAGGAGAACAATGTAAGCTGTTTTGTGTCCCCACTGGGGAGAAAGGCGGAGTACAAATGTAGTAAACAAACAAGTGGGCTAAAATGAGTAGGACGTCGAGGAAATGATGTGGAGCAAGTTGCCATGTGACACTGCTTTAATTGTGAAATGAACACTTGGAGAAACCAGTCGCTAAGTCCTAGCAGTCATTTCGGCCATGGTTATCTGCAGATATTTTCTCCCTGTTCCTTTCTCCCTGCTCAGTTTCCAATTCGAGGCATCTCTCAGGGCCTGACTTGACACATTAGGCTTCAAAATGGTGGCAACATTCCTGAGTCAGACCCAGGGACTCTGGCATCCTTTTAAATACAGTCAATTTAAAAATTCTGATCAGGCTCACATCGCAGTGAGACGAGGTGCTCTTGTCTTCCCCCTGTGCCTTTTCAAGTGCCGAAATAGCCATGCCCCTCCATGTGACCTGAGGTTGCCATCACATCTAGTTTGGCCCTCAGCCATGACTTGTCCAAGGGGCTCTTGCCTAGCCACAGTACTAAGAACTTGTGGTAAAGTGTACGCCTCAACCCTGGCTTATGTTTCCTTTTCTTCGGTAAAAGCTGCTATAAATCCTGTTCCTCACTGGAGCTCCTAGTTCAAAAGCTTGCAAACATTTCTCTGAAGCCACATCAAATACTACTAAAGAATCAGGGAACCATTAATCACTCAGAAAAAGCGGACATATAAAACATCACAAAATGCTCTTTGGAAAGGTTTCAGACAGGGCAAAATATTATCTGAAGAGGGCGGGGAGAGGTATAAAGACCCAGGGATCATGTTTTTCAATTCATTCATCTGTTTGATTGTGCCATGAATTAGAGGCAATGCAGCTTAGGAAAGATTGACAGGAGAGCCAGCATGGGGGGTCGTAATTTGACTAAGGCCTATTAAGCACGCACAGCTTACTGCAGATTTTTTGAGCAGTAAGACTTTAAGCTTGACTTCAGATTCTGTGCCTGCTTTATGCACCATTCTTTTTCCTCTGGTGTATTCATTCTGCAGCTACAATTTTTTTAAAAAGACACTTTTCTAAATAGGGGTGGGACATTACTTGTGTGGGGTTGGTGCCCATTTTTTTAAAAAAATTATGCAATTGCTCTATGGCACCCGCACAGTAGCATCTAGCAAATACCTTTCATTTAAATCCTCATGGTTCAGGTTTTGTGCATGCATTTTAGTGTTAGTTCTTTGAATGAAAGGGAACAGAAAGGAACACAGGCAAAGGGGGAAAACCCACTGTTGAAACTGACCAGACTTTTTTCTGAAACTTACAATCAGAGGTAGTTGGTGTGGCTGGCTAAGAGCATTCAGACAACACAATCTGAAACTGTCTCCAATGAACCTCCCTTCCCATTTGTTAACCCCTTCATTCCCTCCCCACTGTGCCTCAGCCAACCAAAAGAAATACTAAGACTCCTCAATCATGAATGTGGAGAAGATGGTTAAAATCCCTTTATAAATTTTATTTCTGTGGAAGGATTCCTGTTTCTTATGCATGCTCCGCAGTACTCAGCTCCTTGCAAACAGGTCCCTGCCTGTGGTGAGAAAGGCAGTCCAGATCAGGGCAACAGCATTTCCCTCCGCCAGTCTAGGGAAGAGGTGCCAGACCAGCTAATGGCCGCCCAACTGAAACCGGCTGGGGGGGGGGCAGGGGAGAGCTTGCAGGAAAACAAAGGAAGGAAAAAAAGGAAGAAGAATGCAAGATATTGAGCAATGAGGGGCAAGAGGGGGAGATCAAACTTCTGCTTATTCTGCGTAGTTAAACCAGGGATGGGGGAACCGTGCAGTGTTTTTTAAGCCTGATAGGTGGAGTCACAGCAGCTAACAAAAATTCCTTGTCTCACTGTAACCCAACTCACAAAGTTATTGCAAAGAAAATATGCAGGAGCTACTCTGAATTCCTTAAAGCAGGGAGTCCCAACATGGTGTCCATGGGGCTCAAAGACCAACACCTTTCCTGGTGCCCACCAAATGTTTTCATAGAAAGTGGGCAAGGCTAGGAGGAGCTGGTGCCCAGCAGTGCTTCTGACTGGCTGTGCAGCTTAAACCTCATCGTGTTAAACAGAGCATCTGCCTTACATATTGAGCTGCCATGAGACTTATGCATAACCTCGCTCCTTGACATTTTGAAGTTTGCTCTGCCTTCTGTGGCAGCCATTTTGTTGTTGCGTCCACCACGCTGTGTCAGAATTCCAAAAGTGCTTGCATGTCCGGAAAGGATGGGTTCTCTCGCCTGAAAGGAAGCATGTGATAAAAAATGAAAGGATTCAAGGATGGGCTGAGTAGGAAGGGGCTGTTAATCAGCAGATTCAAAAGTGTTGTAAACCTTTTCAAAATTGGCATGTCACAGATGTCAGACTCCCCATTAGGGTAGACTCTGTGGCATTATATCCCACTGAGATCCCTCCTCTTCCCCAAACCCCAAATTCCACCCCCCAAATCTCCAGGTATTTCTCAGCTTGGAGCTGGGAACCCTCCTCTCCATCTGTCAGCAACTCTGCACTGCTTTATAGGATGGTGAGAAGGACTCTGTGGAGACATCCAGTCTGTGGTGGATGTTCCAGCTCATGGCTCTGATTATGGACAGAATGTATGGGTTGGATCCTGTCTAAATTCTGTGTATGGATGCACAGCTGTCTTGTCTTGCTCCTCCCAAAGCGGCCCAAAATGCCCCTGGCCACTGGCAGGGAATGGAGGGTAGAGTTGCCAGATCCAGGTTGGGAAACTTCTGGAGATTTGGGGATGGGAAGGACAGGGAGCTCAGTGGGATACAATGCCACAGAGTCCACCCTCCAAAGCAGCCATTTTCTCCAGGGGAAACGATAACTGTAGTCTGGAGATGAGCTAGGGGATCCCTAGGTCCCACCTGGAGGCTTGCATCCCTAGCATGGTTTGCAGGGATCATTTTGTAGAAAAAGAGGTGCAGGAGCTCATTAGAATAACTCATTAGCATAACTAATTTGCATATGCCACACACCCTGACATAACTGGAAGTGTCAGAAGGCAACACCCACCGCTCAGGCTCTACCCCTAGGGACTGTCTTTCCACTCTGGGGGCTGTCATTCCAGTCCCAGAGTAACCTATCTAGGCCCAGGAGGAATGCTACATGTGCTGCTTCGTGCTCCTGCTGGGAGCTGGGGGTAGGGCTTGCTGCTGCCTGTGCTTCTAACTGCCAGAGCTCCGCTCCTGCGCATTCCTGCTCCAAATGTCCCCTGGTGGTTTGAGAGGGGAGGGACCTCAGCAGCCATAGACTCCACCCACCAAAGCAGCCATTTTCACCAGGGGAACTGATGCCTGTCATCTGGAGATCAGTTGTAATTCAAGGAGATCTCCCGGCACCCCCTGGAGCCTGGCAACCCTACTTCAGAGAAAGCTACTGAGTACCAATGGCCTTTCTGAACCAGAGCTCCTCCGTGCCATCAAAATGCCATTCACGTGAGAGATGGGCGGAAAGGCACGTCTGCTATTCTTTGAGGAATGGCGACAGTCGGCTGTGCTCCTAAATCGTGAACAGAACGTCCAAGGGCTCATATGGTACCACTTTGCATATAATGAATCTGTTTAGTTTAAATTGTTTTTCCTAAAGGGAGAAAGGAGAATGTGCACAGAGTGAGAAAGCGTCTGTTCAGGATCTCTACTTTGCGATCGTTCCCCACCCCACCCCCTTCTGCCGTGTTTGCCTCCATAAAATTTGCCTCGTCTGTCATTTAGGACGGTACTTTGGTTACTGGAAACGGTACAGACATGTGGAAGTACTATAGATAAAAATGCAGCGTCGGGAGATTAGCTGAGCTTCCTGTTTTACCGAGGCTAACACTGAACAGTTACAGTTGAGCTGCGCCAAACAAGAGAGTTATATTTAAAATGAGGACGGATCTCTGTCGCTGCAATTTGCAACTTACATTCAACGCAGTAGTCCTATTAAGTGGCCGGGGGAACTACTCGTGGGCAAGTGATTGGACATCTGGGGCTTGCTAGAAAGAAATTGGGGAGGGAGGGGTGGAGAGAACCCAGGGCTGTGTCACTCATGACCGCACATGAAGCGGCCTTAAGATGAATCAGACCCTGGGTCCGCCAAAGTCAATGTTGTCCACTCAGACCGGCAGCTGCTCTCCAGGGCCTCAAGCGGAGGTATTTCACATCATCTGTTGCCAGATCTTTTAACTGGAAATACCAGGGATTGAACCTGGGACCTTCTGCATGCCAAGCCGATGCTCTACCACTGAGCTGCTGGATCTCAATTTATCTGTAACTGCAGGGCACTTCTCCAAAGCAAATGAACAACAACAAGAAAAACAGATTGCACCAGGAGAGTCGTTCAGTGTTCCTCAGCTGTATTGAAATCCTTCTATGATGAAGTTCTGACTCTTCTTTGACTGATGCCCTTTGACTTCTGAGTAGAGGCTTTTGTGTACGGAAAGTGTGTCCTAAATTTCAGGATCCGGATTAAAAAACGGAGGAACACATATTGTATAAATGTTTTCTCAGCTGCCTCCCAGAGCACTGGGCAGGCATCCCTCTCTTTCAGTTTCAGCACAGCCCAGTTAAGGCTGCCTGTCAGCCTCTGCCCCTTTTCCCTCCCACGTTAGCCAGAGACAGACTCCATAGACAGGATTTTGTGACTTGTGGGACAAATTTTTTCCTGGTGTGATCTGAAGCTCTCAGTGGAGAAAGAAAAGCCATTTAGCCAATAGAAAGATGCTATTAGGATAGATCTCTAAATTGCAAGCTGGCAACCTCTTTAGATAACAGTTCTCAGCTGCTGCAAGTTAATCATTTCTGCCAGTCAAAGCAACAGTTCTGATAACAAGCTGGCAGTTGGGGGTGATGACTTCTATAGTCAAGAAAGCTAACACTGAGGCAGAAAAACTCTCTTAAAGGAGACCTGTTCCTTGACACAGAATTAGAAGGGATCCTAGAGGTCACCTACTCCAACCCCCTTGCTCAGTGCAGGAATTCGTCAACGACAGAACCCCACTTTGCTTAAAAGAGCACATGCCTTTAAAATGTTTAAAAATGATTGAAAAAAGCCTTTACAGGAGAAATTCTTGTGGAGTTGTGCCTTTAAGAAAGAAGGACACACCGTAGCTATGGGCCTGGCCAGAGATCAGGGATGAGACAATATTTTCTGGGCAGTATGATGCTTCAAGGGTTCTTTCCTTAGCACTGTATATATCAGGTCTTATCCTCAGGATCAAACGGTTTTCCCACAAGCTGGGAAAGGTAGGGTGTTCAGTGGTATTCAGCCAGAGAGCATCAGAATTCAGGGATTCCAAAGCTCTGGAACCAGCTTAGAATTAAGGAACTTCCATACACAACCTTTATTAGACATTTGGTACAGACCCTAAACACTAGCTAGTTAACACAAATATACTTACCAGAAAGTGCACTAATAAATGATCATAAACTTAAACAGAACATGATAAAATTACTCGTGATCATTCACAAACCAGCCCATGGGTCCTCATAGTGGCTAGGAGATACCTAGCAACTTAATGGGTAATAGAGGGATTCCAGTCAGATAAAAGGTATAAGATCAGCTAGGGTTGCCAGCTCTGGGTTGGGAAGTACCTGGATATTTTGGGGGTGGAGCCTGAGGAGGGCGGGGTTTGGGGAGGGGAAGGACTTCAGTCGGGTATAATGCCCTAGAGTCCACCTTATGCTGTGGTGGCGCATTTTCTCCAGGTGAATTTTTCTCTGTCACCTGGAGATCAGTTTTAGTAGCAAGAGATCTTCAGCCACCACCTGGAGGCTGGCAGTCCTAAGGCCAGCCCCCTCATCTGGGTAACCCTGATATTTGTGTGTGTGGGTGAATTCCAAGCTTTCTAATAAACTAGGAGCACCTCTCCTCCCTCTGGTGCTTTCCTGCCAAAAAGCTCACATGACCAGGAGGAGGGGCGCTACTCCCTCAGCTGTCTCCATGCTGCTGCCAGAGACCCCTAGAAAACTAAAGTTCCAGAGAGTTCACAGCGGGGCAGGAGGGAGGGATGTGTCCCTGCACAGAAGACCACTTGATGAACAACAGTTACAGGTAAGTGCAACCTTGTTTGGAATTCCTCAACACTATAAAAGCTGGGTATATGGTATAGATAAAGATAAAAATTCAGGAACCCTGGTCCTACATGGACAATATCTGTCTTGATGAGGAGTTCTCAAAAATCTGCCATAAAGGATTGTTGAGGGCACAGGGATGAACCCAGTGAGCATAAAAGCTCTGCAGACTAGATGAGACTTTAGATGGAATAAATAGGGAGGAGGCGTCCCATAAATTGGCACTACACCATTTGCAATAGGGCAACATGTTCTGTTTGCCAGAGAGTGCAAATTTTGACATGATCGAGGTTTATAAGATTATGCATGGGATAGAGCAGGTAGAGAAAGAGGTACTTTTCTCCCTTTCTCACCATACAAGAACTTGTGGGCACTCAATGAAGTTGCTGAGCGGCTGGGTTAGAGCAGATAAAAGGAAGTCCTTCTTCACCCAAAGAGTGATTAACACATGGAATTCACTGCCACAGGTGGTGGTGGCCGCTACAAGCATGGACGGCTTCAAGAGGGAATTAGATAAGCATATGGAGCAGAGGTCCATCAGTGGCTATTAGCCACAAGGTATAGACAGGGACTCTAGGGCAAGTGATGCTTCTAGTGGGAGGGCTTCTAGTGTCCTGGCTCCACTGGTGGACCTCCTGATGGCACCTGGTATTTTTGGCCTCTGTGTGACAAAGTGTTGGACTGGATGAGCCATTGGCCTGATCCAACATTGGCTTCTCTTATGTTCTTAATGTTCTTACAATATCCAACAGTCTCTGACACAGCAATCTAAGAGTTCATTCAGACGGGCAGATAATCCCGCCATTATGCCAGTTCGAATTTGATTCCGATCTTTTTAATCCATCGTTGCATAACCAGAAATCCCCCGGGGGAATTGTCTTACCGCACACTGCCTCCGTTGTGTATTGTCTAGATGGCGTCCACTGAAGGGGGTGCGTGCAGTGGTGTTTTTTTAAAAAAACTTTTTGCACATGTGCATAGGCATCACAGTGCGTCCTTGTTGAAGGAGGTGCACGGTGGTTTTTTAAAAAAACTTTTTGTGCATGTGCTTAGACATGACAGCATGTCCTTGTTGATCTGCGCATGTGTAGAGATTTTTTAAAATGGTGCCCGCTCAGGATGGTCTGACATCAGACCACCCCAACGGGAGGATTGCACGCTGATGGAACAGTCAGATGGATGAAAGTTTGTAGTTGTCCTGCAGGTAACCGAAAACCCCAGATTTAAAGTGGTAGCTTTTAAGTACAGCTCTGAAGCATGGCAAAACAGGATGCCCAAGGAAGAGGGATATTTCCCAGATGTTTGTGTCTGGACATTAACTTTAGATCTGTGAGGCAATCATGCCTCGCGTGGATCTAAAGAGCCATCTGATCGGACTCTAAGGCTGCAGTTGCACTGGCGGCTTGGCGTGGTATAGAGGCACCTTTAATTGTACCAGCGTAAAATGTTGCAGGGCATATTATCCAGACAGCACGCCCTGCTACAGGTTACCCATGCAGCTGTCCCATGGGCAGGCACCCACATTACTGCAGCGCCTCAGCCATGGAGCACGCTGCCCAGTCGTTTTTTTAAAAATGTAGGTGGATACATACGCATAAGCACATATAGGCAAAAACTAAAAGAAAACAAAAACCACAGCAGCAGAAATGGATCTGCAGGTTTGGATGTCCCTTCTGGGTTCCTTTTGCTGGAGGAGAGTTCAGACGTCAGAAAACCCAGAGGGAACTGCAAAAAAACCATTAATACCAGACTTTCCTTGGAATCTGTTTATTCCACTTCCATTGCAGAACGACATGGACTGTGTAATGTATCCACAGGAGAACATGGGCTCTGGACAGCCATGTGCTTGGACTGGTTCTAACCGGTCCACCATGTGGCCAGGCGAAGGGCCTGAGCTTCGCCCCGAAGGACAATGGACTAGTGGATCCTGACTCCCCTCCAATGGAGGAGCAGGAGTTAATCCAATCAATGTAAATAGCGAATCACCAGGTGTGTGTGTGTTTGGGGTGTGGGTCACTTGGGAATAAAAGCCGGCCTGCGAGCCGGCTCAGTTGTCTTGTTCTTCATCTAATAAAGTATGTGAGAGCTGAAATCACTAGTAAGTCTCAGTACTTTTCACTGGCGACGAGGATGGGATGCCAACTCCCTCCATGAACAACGACCACGAGACGAGCACCGCTGACCGCCCCAACGCCGAAAGCACCGAACGCCGCCGCCGAGCTTCGTGTCCGCCTCTTCGGTTCCTGGGCACCGCACCGCTCCCTAGCACCGCTGACCCCGAGAGCAGCCTCGCTTTCAACGCCGCCAACTCTACACCTGAACCGCGACCTCCACGGGTGAGCACATGGCCGCTAGCAACGAGAGCTTCCCCGCCTTCGACATCTCTCGTCCCGCACACTGGGAGACCTGGATCGAGACGCTGGAGCGTCACTTCGAGATCCATGGCATCACGGATGCGGGTACGAAGAAGGCCTATCTCCTGCGGCATCGAGGCACACCTCCTCCTGAAGGACCTGGTAAACCCCCTCCTGCCGAAAGACGCGGCCGCCACCTACGACATGCTGGTCAAGGCGTTTACTGACCACTTGGCACCAAAGCCCACCAAGTTCACGGAACGAATGGAGTTCTTCGCGAGAATGCAGGGCCCCGACGAAACATCTTCGGAATTCCTGGCCGGACTACGCCGCGCAGCCACAAGGTGTGCCTTCCCCAACCTCGCAGATACCCTCCTAAACCAGTTCTTGGTGGGGCTGAAGGAGGCGAAGCTGCGCCGCAGGCTCGTCAGCCGGGACGACCTCACTCTGGAGGCCGCCATCCAAGAAGCGGCCGCCTACGAGAAGTCCCACGCAGATCGCCGGCCTAAGACGGTCCATCGCCTCCAGGACTCCGGCCCCTCGGATGACTCGAACGATGAGGAGGTCCTACAGGTGAACCGCCGATCACAGCCACGCACCCAACGCAACAGGGGATCCCCCGCACCACCAAACCAGCCCAACGCATCTGCCTGTGCCAGCTGTGGCGACGCTCACGAGCGCCGGACCTGCCGTTTCCGGGACGCCGTCTGCAGGACCTGCAACAAGGCCGGACACCTCGCCCGAGTCTGCCACTCCAAGGGCAAGCGCCTGGGATCCACTGCCCAGCTGGACGCCGCAAGCCTGCACACCGTGACGACACAGCGCCGGCAGACGGTATGTAACTTGCCCCCTGAAAGCCCGGACAAGGTGCATGTGACTGTCCAAATAGAGGGGTCCCCCTGCCAAATGGAAATAGACTCAGGGTCCTCGTTCTCTATAATTTCCGCGGAGACCCTTAAAACGCTATGCCCCAAGGGGGGACCCCGACTGCACAAGCCACGGGGGTTGAAACTGACGGACTTTAACAAAAACCCAGTGGCAGTCCGTGGCTGGGGCAAGTTTCAAGTCCAATTTAAAGGGTTCTCGGGCTTGCTGGACCTGTTGGTTGTGGAGGGGCGCCTCTCAAGCCTCCTGGGACTGTCGTGGTTTGGGCCTTTGGGACTCCAAATAGCAGGAGTAAACCACCTCGGGACCGCTGACTGGGAGGCAGTTTGCCGGGAGTTCCCCAAAGTATTCGATGGGACCCTGGGGAGGTACAATGGGACCCCGATTTCGCTAGATCTGGACCCTAACGTACGACCCATCCGCATAAAGGCACGGCCCCCTCCCCTAGCCATGCGGGAAAAAATAGAGGCCGAGCTCGACCGCCTGGTCGCCCAAGGCGTGCTGGAACCGGTCGCGTCAGCGCGCTGGGAAACCCCATTGTAACGCCAATTAAACCGAATGGGGCTATACGCATTTGTGCAGATTACAAATGCACCATAAATAAGGCTCTGCAGGACCACGCCTATCCGGTCCCGGTAGTGAGCCATGTCCTGGCCTCCCTGACGGGGGCCAAAGTTTTCGGCAAATTGGACCTGGCGCAGGCTTACCAGCAGCTGCCAGTGGACACGGCCACTGCGGAAGCGCAAACCATCACCACCCACAAGGGGGCTTTCCGGGTCAATAGGCTGCAGTTTGGGGTTTCAGTGGCGCCAGGGATTTTTCAATCCTTCATGGATTCCCTCCTGAAAGGAATTCCAGGGGTCCAGCCCTTTTTAGATGATGTCATCATCGCGGCACCGGACTCCACCGCCTTCACCGAACGGCTGCGTCAGGTCCTGCAGAGGTTCAACAAGGCTGGCCTCAAGGTGAAGAAGGAGAAATGCCTCCTGGGTGTGCCCCGCATCGAATTCCTGGGGTTCGCCGTCGATGCACAAGGCATCCACCCCACAGACGAGAAAATTAAAGCGATCACACAAGCCCCGGTCCCCACGTCCAAGCCGGAACTCCAGGCCTTCCTAGGCCTCTTGAATTTTTACCACGCGTTTCTGCCCCAAAAGGCAACGGTGGCTGAACCCCTCCACCGGCTGCTGGACAAGGAGGCGCCGTGGGCCTGGAAGCCGGAGCATGCGGCAGCTTTCCAGGCGGTAAAAGACTTGTTGGTCTCCAACGGGGTGCTGCACCACTTCTGCGAGGCTTTACCTGTGGTTCTGGCGTGTGATGCGTCGCCCTACGGGGTGGGGGCGGTGTTGGGGCATCGGTTGCCGGATGGCCGGGAGGTTCCGGTCGCCTACTATTCTCGGACCCTGTCTTCTGCGGAGGCGTAATTACGCGCAGATAGACAAGGAGGCACTAGCGATAGTGGCGGGGGTTAAAAATTCCACCATTATCTCTATGGCCACCCGTTCGAGATCCTTACAGACCACAAGCCTCTCCTGGGCCTCCTTGCGCCCGATCGACAGACGCCGCAGATGGTCTCGCCCAGGGTTCTCCGCTGGTCCATATTCCTGGTGGGGTACTCTTACACCCTCACCCACCGCCCGGGAAAGGCCATGGGTCACGCGGACGCGCTCAGCCGCCTCCCACTGCCCGCAATGGACCCAGACCCGGCCCCCGCCCACGTCATCGCACTCCTAGAATTGCTGCCCGATCGCCCAGTACATGTCAAGGAGGTGGCCCGCCTCACGGGCCGCGACAGGGTTCTCTGTCGGGTTTTGAACTGGGTGGGGAGGGGATGGCCGACAGCTAGACAAGACCCGGAGTTTGCGCCTTTTGTCACAAGGCGCGATGAGCTGTCGACCTATAAGGGGTGCCTAATGTGGGGAGGCAGGGTGGTCATTCCGAAACCACTACAGGAACGGGTACTGAGGGACCTTCATGAACACCACCCTGGGGTAGTCAGGATGAAGGCTCTGGCGCGGGGGTATGTCTGGTGGCCAGGGTTAGACCGGGATATTGAGGGCATTGTAAAAAGGTGTCAACCCTGCCAGGCCTCCCGACCCGCACCCCCGACGGCCCCAGACAGGGCCTGGGAATCCTCTCACCGCCCCTGGTCGCGCCTGCACCTCGACTTTGCGGGCCCGTTCCAGGGGCAGCTGTTTTTATACTTGTAGACGCCTACAGTAAGTGGCTAGAAGTAGAGCCAGTACCATCCACCTCCTCCCGGGCGGCCATCCGAGCGATGTGGCGGATTTTCAGCTCGCACGGACTCCCCGACACCCTGGTCACCGACAACGGGACGGCCTTCATGTCTGGGGAGTTCCAGGAGTTCACCCGCCAGCACGGGATTCGCCACATCAGGTCAGCCCCGTTCCACCCCGCCACCAATGGCCAAGCCGAACGCATGGTGCGGACGGCCAAAGAGGCGCTCCGTCGGACCGAAGGAACGGACTGGGACTTCAGGCTGGTGCACTTCCTGTTCAGCCAGAGAACGACGCCCCATGCGACAACCGGCCGGAGCCCGGCGGAACTATTGATGGGCCGACGCCTCACCACCAGGCTGGACCGGTTACATCCCGATCGAGCGCCCGAGCGGGAGCCCTGCACGGAAACGCCAGAGGACCCAGTGTACGCACGGAACTACGCGAGAGGGCCCCCGTGGATTCCCGCCCGAGTAGTCCGGGTCCGTGGCCCCCGGTCCTACGAAGTCTCGGTGGAAGACGGCCAGATCCTGCATCGCCACATCGATCAGCTACGTCGCCGGGTGCTACCCCTGGAGCCGGATGAGGGGGAGGAGTGGGACGAGCCAGCTCAACCAGACGCGGGGGCGGACGCACCTGAGGAAATCCCTGTGGACTTCAACTCCGGACTGACAGCCACCGCAAATGACACGCCGGCCGAGATGGCGAGCCCAGCCCCGCCAACACCAGAGCGGCCACCAGTCCCCACAGCCGCCCGGGAGGCTGTCAGTTCCCCCATGCCAGAGCCCCGTCGCTCCACGCGAGAGCGGCGGCCCCCAGCTATTTGAAAGACTATGTGTGCGGGTGTTTATCGGACCAAGGGGGAGGGGAGGAGTGGGACGAGCCAGCTCAACCAGACGCGGGGGCGGACGCACCTGAGGAAATCCCTGTGGACTTCAACTCCGGACTGACAGCCACCGCAAATGACACGCCGGCCGAGATGGCGAGCCCAGCCCCGCCAACACCAGAGCGGCCACCAGTCCCCACAGCCGCCCGGGAGGCTGTCAGTTCCCCCATGCCAGAGCCCCGTCGCTCCACGCGAGAGCGGCGGCCCCCAGCTATTTGAAAGACTATGTGTGCGGGTGTTTATCGGACCAAGGGGGAGGGGTGTAATGTATCCACAGGAGAACATGGGCTCTGGACAGCCATGTGCTTGGACTGGTTCTAACCGGTCCACCATGTGGCCAGGCGAAGGGCCTGAGCTTCGCCCGAAGGACAATGGACTAGTGGATCCTGACTCCCCTCCAATGGAGGAGCAGGAGTTAATCCAATCAATGTAAATAGCGAATCACCGGGTGTGTGTGTGTTTGGGGTGTGGGTCACTTGGGAATAAAAGCCGGCCTGCGAGCCGGCTCAGTTGTCTTGTTCTTCATCTAATAAAGTATGTGAGAGCTGAAATCACTAGTAAGTCTCAGTACTTTTCAGACTGCCAACAACTGTGCTATGGGAGGCAGATCTTCTTGTCTGGAGGGGCCCATTTAATCCGCTCAGGTAACGCTACCGTAGCACCACAAACTGTGTGTGTGACCACAGCCTAAGAGCCTGATGTCTCCCCGACATAAGGAGAAGCTAAGGAACTAAAGGCTCAGGGGTTACATTAGAGAAAGCTACAAGGTGTAAAAGAAGCCTACAGAAGGGAAGGCCTGCTGACTTGTGGTTAGGCTGCACAGAGTTCACAAGTTCATTCTTGAAGACTTCTGTTGTCTGGAAATTTGGAGAAGTATCTGGGGGCAAGAGGTAAGTTAAGTGATCTGTGCTCAAGTCTAGCCAAAATGTCTCTGTGGGTCTCTGTCCACACGAATTATTTGGGGAGCTGTAGAACCATAAACAGCAGGACACGTCAGCTTTGCTTCAGCTTCAGCATGTTTTTGTTTAGCTCCCCGGCCCATTATCTTTCTGGCTGAGCCTTCTTTCCGTCAGCCTCTTTGTTCAGCCGCTGACTGCCATTACGACAGGAGCGGGGTAGAGTTTACGCAAATTAACGATTAGAATAGAATGCATAGGAGGAACTGCTTGCTTTGAGCCACAGGCATAGAAAATCAAGAGGAAGATGAAACGGGAGCTGTTAGGAACTGCACGACTTTTCTCACACCCTTTCTTCACCTTCACACCCTTTCTTCACCTATTCATGTGAAGAAGACCCTGTCTCAAGCAGATGTCAATTCATGTGCTAACGGTTCTGTCTCAAGAAGGCACGACAAATGATAATTGACTCACAGAGCCTACAGAGAAATCTTCCTGGGGAAAAAAATAGCCTTGTCTACATGGGCTACTTTCACTGTGTATTCCCCAGGTAAAGTCAGATATGTACTGTAAGTTCCATGCTCAGAGGGGGGCCATGGTATGCCTAGAGATGAGGGTTAGGCTTTGCCTCCCATGCCCTTTTTCCAAAGTGAAACAGCCCATATTTGCCCCATTTATTAAAGTCAGAAGGAGTGTCCACTCAAGACTGGCACTGGCTCTCCAGGGTTTCAGGAGGTGGTCTTTTACACCACCAATCCTCTCAGCAGGAGACATGGGGGATTGAACCTGAGACTATCCCCGTACAAAGCAGATGCTCTGCCACTGTCATAGCCGCAGGCCCCCCCCCCCCAACATACAGAGCGTAACAGGCTGACATTTTCACCAAGTTTTGCACTACAACCCCAAATCTTTTCCCCTCTCAGTCACTGCCAGTTGAGACCCCTTCAACATATATTTAGAAGTAGGATCTTTTGCTCTAATGAGCATCACCTTGCGCCTGCCTACACTGAATCTGTGCCCTAACCAGCTCCTTATATTCCAGTGACGTGCATATGCAGGTAAGTGTGACCTGCATTTTTAGCTCACCTTAGTTGTGGCTTAGAGGTTAAGATGCTGAGCTGCAGGCCGGAAGATCGGCAGTTCGAGATCCTAGTGCCGCATGACGGAGTGAGCTCCCGTCTCTGGCCCCAGCTCCTGCCAACCTAGCAGTTCTAAAAGCAAGCAATTGCAAGTAGATGAATAGGTACCACTTCGGTGGGAAGGTAACAGTGTTCCATGTGCCTCATCGTTTAATCATGCCGGCCACATGACCACGGAAACGTCTTCAGACAGCGCTGGCTCTTCGGCTTGGAAACGGAGATGAGCACCGCCCCCTGGAGTCAGATCTGAGTAGCTTTCAAGCAAGGGAAACCTTTACCTTTACCCTTATAGTTCTTCTTTAATCAGCATTTATCGTTGATGACCATGCCCCCAAAGCAGGGTCTCATTGAGCTGAACACTGCTGCTGAAGAACAATCTGAGATGTGGTTTTCTTGCCTGTTGGGGCTTGATCTAGGTTTGTGCAGTCCTATCCAGGCAGCAAAAAACCCACAGAGTTTTCTTTCGAACAGCTTTCTTTCGTTTTGTCGAAGTTTTAATTGTATCGCCCTTATCAATACCCCTCCCGACTCCCTGCCAAACAAAAACCTATCACTTAGTCTATTTCAAGCGCCGCAGTTTCTCCAGGATTTTTTTTTTTTTATATGGTGGAGACTAAAATAGATTTTATTAATTTAACTTTGTCTTTCCAAATGAATGATTATAGTGCTTTTATAATTGTAGGGTGTATTGCATGCGGAATCTGAAAATAATTTCATGACCAGCGAGCTTGATGAGGCATCTGGAATGAAGTGGGCTGGTGAGAAATCTAAAAACATGATTAATAGCAGGATGCTGTTTGGGGGTTTTTGTTTTTGTTTTTGTTTTGTTTTTAAATTAGTGAAATGGAAATGTGTATGCAAGAAGGGGGAGAGGCCCTTCCAACACTTTTGGTGATGTCTGTCCCATCTTAGGCTGCAGTCACACGTGCCAGTTGGAGCGGAGGGGAAGTGAGGCTGTCTCCTCTAGAGGCATTTGACACGCAGTTGCGAGATCACACATCCCTTTGTAGCTGTGGGCTCAGCCCATCACTGTGTGGTCGGATGCAACTGTGGGGGAGTCGGGTTTTTCTTGGTCATTTGTTTCCCATGCCCATGAATGAGGAATTGCACCTCTGCACTGAGGGCCCCCTATGGATTATGAAATGATGCGCATACTGTGAAGGCGGGGGGAATGGCACCGAGCAGGGATGGCCTGATCGGACCATCCCGACAGCATGAGAGCGTGCTTGCGTGATCGGACAGGGGAAAGTCTGTCCATGGCCCATCGGAACCCGTTTATTACTGGACTTTCCTTGGTGTCTTTTAACTCCACTTCTGCAGCAGAGCAGCACGGGTTGCCGACAACTGCGGGACGCTTCCCAGATGTTGCTGTCTGATCACGCCCTTTAGATCTGTCAGGCATTTGCACCTATGTTGGATCTAAAGGTGCGTGTAATCGCAGCCCATGTATATTATCCAGCTGTATGCTTTCCGGCAAATTTAGAAGAAGAAGAAGAAGAAGAAGAGTTTGGATTTATACCCCGCCCTTCACTGCCCAAAGGTGTCTCAGAGCGGCTTACAATCTCCTTTCCTTTCCTCTCCCCACAACAGACACCCTGTGAGGTAGGCGGGGCTGAGAGAACTTCTGACAGAAACTGTCCTTGAGAGAACAGCTGCGCCAGAGCTTGTGACTGACCCAAGGTCACATCAGCAGGTGCAAGTGGAGGAGTGGGGAATCAAACCCGGTTCTCCCAGATAAGAGTCCACGCACTTAACCACTACCCCAAACTGGCTTTACACCAATTTTGCAGCATTGTGGTTCAGCAAGAGACCATGCTGCTTTTCACTCCATTGCCCAGGGGCCCCCATTGTAGTGCCTGTGACTGCCATGGTGTTTGCGGACACCTTTCCTGGCACCCGTCCAGTGCTTTAGAAAGTGGGTGGGGCTAGATGGGGCTTTGGCCCAGCAGGGCTTCTGATTGGTTTTGCAGAGTAAAAGGCATCTTGTTAAACAGAGCTGTTGACTGAACTGTTGAAGAGGTACTGTTAGAGTTAGCTGTCACATTGCTCCCTGATGTTTTGTGGTTGGCTCCGCCTACCATGGCAGTATGGCTGCCAGGGATCCCCAATCCGCCGGTCTGGATCAGGCCGGCAAGGGGAACCCCACCCTCAAAGCGCCCACTTTGGGCCGACGTGCCTGGCGCAATGATGTCACCTGGAAGTGACATCATCACATTGGGCACGTTGCCAGCTGATGCTCTAGTAACCAGCCTGGAAACTCTATGGTCTAATGTCCCAGCCTGGGGCCAAGTCTCCCCTAGTATTACATGTAAGTGACTTGGCAACCCTACACTGTAGACATTTTGTGATAGGTTCCACCTCCTGTGGTGGCCATTTTGTGATTGTTTCCACAGCCCTGTGTCAGAATTCCAGAGGGGCCCATAGGTTCAAAAAGGCTGGAGACCCTGCCGTAGCTAGTTGCTGTTTCATCTCAAGGAGGCAGGAGTAAGTTAGGCCTGAAGACAAGTATGGAAATAGATTTTTTGGTATCTTCTAAGTTTTCCTTGGATCTTTAAAAAAGAAAGCAAGCTTGAGGTCCCATTTAGGATTAACTGTGACCTAGGAGGGGGAGGGTGGGTTTGGGGGAGGGGAGGGGCCGCCACGAGGTACAAGACCAAAAAGTCCACCTTCCAAAGCAGCCTTTTTATCCTGGTGAACTGATTTCTGTCATCTGGAGACTGGTTTTAATCCCAGGAGATCTCTAGCCACCACCGGGAGGCTATACAAAAGTGAGATCATGGGGTAGCTTGTAAGTAAACAAAAACAAACGAACAAACCATGATACTATTATACAATCTATTCAATAATAATTATTAAGCATTTATATTAATGTAATTTACAGCTGAGGGCTGCGGTGGCTCAAGAGGTTAAGACGCTGAACTGCAGACCGGAAGGTTGGTAGTTCAGCAGTTCGAGACCCGAGTGCCGCATGACGGAGTGAGCTCCCATCTCTAGTCCCAGCTCCTGTCAACCTAGCTGTTCGAAAGCAAGACATTGCAAATAAATAGGTATCACTTCGGTGGGAAGGTAACAGCATTCCGTGCGCCTTGGCATCTAGTCATGCTGGCCACATGACCACGGAGAAGTCTTTGGACAGCGCTGGCTCTTCGGCTTGGAAACGGAGCTGAGCACCGCACCCCTAGAGTCGGATTCGACTGGCTTTCGAGCAAGGAAACCTTTACCTTTACTAATTTACAGCTACATCAAAGGAGGACTGTGTAAAGCCATTTTGAGCTGTACTATAAAAGAGGAACTTTGAGCACAGACAGTTTGGTTTACACAGACACTATAAATATTTGTATATTTTGTATTGGAATGTGTTTTGTAATTTGTACCATAATATAAATGCTTAATAATTATTATTGAATAGATTGAATAATAATATCATGTCTAGTTTAGTTTAGTTGTTTAGTTAACACGGGAGGTTGGGAGACCTCTTTAGACTGGATGGTATCTTGTAGGTCCTGCCCTCCGAAGCTGTGATTTTCTCCAGGGGAATGGATGTCTCTCATCTGGAAATCGCTGGTAATTCTGGGAGGACTCCAGGCCCCACCTGGAGGTTGGCAAGCCCACTCTTGCTCCATGGATGGCCAATGGGCAGCTTGCAGACTGCACCTGGTGCCTCTGGTTCCTCAGGGCAGATTCTGTAACAAATTCGTATACACAGGGGTCTTTTCGTAGAAAAACAGCTGCAGGAGCTCATTAGCATATGGTATGCTAATGAGCTATTAGGCTATTAGCATATGCCACGCCCTCTGACATCACCAGAAGTGATGTCAGAAGGGGAAGCAAAAGGGGGGGAGGCATCTTCAAAAGCCTCCCCTTCCCTTCCCCAGCTGGTCTGGGTGGGGGAGCTAAGAGACAAGGGGTTTAAATTTTAAACTTCTTCTCATGAGAATTGGGCCACAGAAGGAGGAAAGAGGGAAGGAAAGAGAGAGAGTAGAGAGAAGAAAAGAAGGAAGGAAAGAGGGAAAGAAAGAGAAGAAAAGGGGATGGAATGAAATAGAGGGAAGAAGGAGGGAAACAGGGAAAGGAGGAAAAAGAGAAGAGAAGAAGGTGGGAAAGAAAGAAAGAAAGAAAGAAAGAAAGAAAGAAAGAAAGAAAGAAAGAAAGAAAGAAAGAAAGAAAGAAAGAAAGAAAGAAAGAAAGAAAGAAAGAAAGAAAGAAAGAAGAGAAGAGAAGAAGGAGGCAAAGAGGAAAAAGAGAGAAGGAAAGGAGGAAATGAAAGAAATTTGGCAGCAATTTGGCCCCATTATATCCTATGGGCCGTTGAAGTCAATGGTGAAAACATAGGGTATATTCTGGGAGCTGGAGGGGAAGGGATTTAAGGGAGAGGCTCCAAACTCACAGAATAGCTAATGGAGCCTCTCCCCAAGATACCCACCAAGTTTCAAGAACATTGGACCAGGGGTCCAATTCTATGGGCCCCAAACAGGTTGCCCCTATTCCCTCCATTGTTCTCTATGGTGAGAAAAAAGTTACATTTTTCCCACCATAGAGAACAATGGAGGGAATAGGGGCAACCTGTTTAGGGGCCCATAGAATTGGACCCCCTGATCCAATGTTCTTGAAACTTGGTGGGTATCTTGGGGAGAGGCTCCATCAGCTACCCTGTGAGTTTGGAGCTTCTCCCTCAAACCCCTCCCCTCCAGCCCCCAGAATATACCCTATGTTTTCACCATTGACTTCAATGGCCCATAGGAGATAATGGAGCTGAAATTGACATTCGGCTGCCTGAAAGACTCACCGGGACGCCAGCTGGGGGCGGGGCTTGGCTCCTGAGCTCCCGGAGCTGCGCTCCGGTGGGCTCCCCCCCAAAAGACCCCTGCGTATACATATATATATATACCTGAAGAATGAGTCCATTGTTGTCTAGAAAAAGAGCCTCCAGTCAGCAGATGGTTATGTACGTAGGCATGTATACGTAGGAGATACTGGTCTCTAGACCCGGCTGTATCCAGTCCCAAAAAATTGAAGCCTCTGTCTGACTTTGAAAACAGATTTCCGGCCTGAAGCTTTGCCAAGGCTCAGGCTCCCAGTCGTTTATATGTCACCGCAGACCCTGAATTCGACGGCGTATTTGCCGCTGGGATCTTGGGATAACGTTCCAGTTGGCCCAGAGGCAACCTGGCTTTGTGTTCCTTTTTTGTGTTCCTTCCTGTGTTGTATCCCTGACTCCGCACTGCCCAGCGCTGTTCTTTCCACAGGCAAGACAACCCTGTATTATTGGGGGGGGGGGAATCCAAGTGAGGGGAAGGTGAGGTTTTGCAATGGGGTGGGGGAATACATCACAACACCTCCACCCCCGTCGCCTCCCTGAAACGGCTCTCATCACTGTTTAGTCTGGCCTAGAGCCATTTCAGTGGGAGAACTGTCAGAGAGGATGCTCTGCAAAGAGCATATGTGCCGCTTGGAACATCTGGATGCATTCGGAAAGCCGCAGGTGGTCAGACGACTCGAATATTTTTGACGGCTTCAGCAAAACTTGTAATAGGAACCAAACGGATCGGCCCTACAGCAAGCCAGCTTTCTGGTTTGTTTTTTTAAAAAAAAGCTCAGAGCCCCCTTTGCTTTCTCTGTTCCGGAGCAGAATAATCCTTTATAGGATACTCCCAGAGAAATTATTTAATGAGAACTCTAGTCAGCGAGCTTTCAGGGGCGATTGAAAATTTATGACCGCACGACACCCTAGAGGTAAAAAAATATATATATGAAATGCCTCTATTGGGAAGCAGGGAGTGGACAGAAAAACTTACGCTGCCTAACAAGTTTTTATTTGAAGTTTAACTTAGCCACAAGCCCAAGGGATTTCACCAGGAGAGGAAGGAAACAAGCTTCAAAAAATGATTTGTATTAACAAGGGCTGAATATGCAATATAACGTTCATAATAGTCTATGAACGCCACCATCTTCTTTGACCAAAATTTAAAGAGGATTAGGAGTGGAGCCCCCCACCCAGTGTCTCTGGTGCTAACTTAATGGGATTATTCTTGTATGTCTGGCCACGTTACTAGTTCTACCACTAAGCACTGTAATGGGCCAACATCCTATCTGCGTAGGCTAAAAAATCACCCCAAAGATGGCCCATTGGTCTGATATTAATAGTTGTGCTAATTATTTTGAATTCTTAAAGCAATCCATAATCACAACAGATTTTTGTAATAGACTCTTACAAATATCCAGAGGTAGGGCTTTGAATCTACTGGGTGGGGGGAATGCCCCCTCTAATGAAACCTGAGCTGGCACCTGAACTGTGTGTAAATAAACCCAGAATCTATCTTAAGGTTGCCAGCTCTTGGTGGGAAAATGCCTAGAGAGTTTGTGAGTAGAGTCTGAGGAGGGCAGGGTTTGGGGCGGGGAGGGATAGGGTTGCCAGACCCCAGGTGGGAGTAGGGGATCCCCCAAATTTGTGAGATCTTGCCCACTGCCAGCCAGCTGCCCAGCAGGAGGAAGCCCCACCCCCATCAGCCACTGGAAGTGATGTCATCACGCTGGCGATGTTGCGTGGTGACACTCTGGTATTTGGGGGCAAAACTCTATGGTAACCAACATCATGATGTCACTTAACAGTTTTCCTTGTGAGGTCATGCACCCATCGTCAAGACAGAGAGCATCTTAAGTGAATTTTTGAGTCTGTTCCAGCTGAAGCTACACTGTTCCCCAAGCTACTTCACTGTTCTACACAGTTCCCAGATTTACTGCAGGTGCTGGGTAAGTCCCACACTGGCAGGTATTCGTCAAGGCCATCCTTCCAGGCCTGCTAATTGAGCGGACTGTGGATCTCTTATGGGAGGGGGGAAACTCACTCTCACCTGGAAGATTCCATGGACACTGTCCAGTGATTGGTTGAGAAGGTTCGGAGGCTATGGTCTGCAGCTTTTTAATATAAAAGTAGACAGTGAGAAGAGGTGTTATCGTTAAGCCTTCCCCTTTCCTCTCGTTGCCTCCAAGAAGAAGTCGATATTATGCTCAAGGACTCTTTGCTTCCAGAACCAACGGTGCTGTGCCAGGACCCCAGTAAAAGATAGCTAATTAGCTTTCTTGTTTTCTTGTGCATTTTACTGACACAGAATGATATGCCTTGCTTTTAAACCTTTTTTCCTTAAATTTCTTCAAGACAGCTTTATTTTGCTTTATTGGGGGTGTCATTTGGGGAGTTTCTCAGACCAAACCCAGGTACAGCTTGGTTATGTTACCACACCAGGGCAGGGTCCTGTCCTAACACCCATTTTCACCACACCAGCCTCTGAAACACTGCCAGGAAAGAGAGGGAATTACCCGGTGATTCCCTAGGGGAAGTGGGAAAGTCATCCTGCTTTACAAAGTCCACAGATGGTTGGAAACTTGCCCATATTTTTAAGGCTATGTTTATCATTTAAATCAACTGAACTTGTCCACAATTAATACGCTATAATCTGCATGATGATAATACAGTACTAAAAAGGTTCAACATTTACAGTGTTATTAACACAATATTCAAGTATGCTGCTAGCTCTACCACGACTACACTTTTTTGTGCAGATAGCACATTTTCTTTGGTTCACTACAAAATGGGAGTGTTTTTCTGTTCAATTGTTATTCCCTCCCTACCTCTCAGATGGCAAAACCCAAGATACATATGCTAAGGCAGCCTAAGGTGCAGCCATTTGTAGCTTTCTCTTTCTTTTCTGTTGCGTATATCTACAATTTTGCCTGTAGAAAAAAAAAAGGCATTTATACATTTAAATTTCATGAAAATACCAAAGTACAATTTTATACATGAACTATCTTATAAACAATGTGCTTTATGTTGTTAGAGCAGTAAAACACTGAGAGCCAGTTTGGTATAGTGGTTAAGAGGGGCAGACTCTGATCTGGGAGAACTGGGTTTGAGTCCCCACTCCACCACATGCAGCCAGCTGAGTAACCTTGGGGCAATCACAGTTTTCCAAGAGCTGTTCTGTCAAGAACAGTCCTTTCAGAGCTCTCTCAGCCCCACCTACCTCACAGGGTGTCTGTTGTGGGGACAGGAGGGGAAGGAGATTGTAAGCCACTCTGAAACTCTGAGTGAAGGGCAGAGTATAAATACAATCTCTTCTTTTTCTTAGTTTTTTTTTTTTAGGAAAGTCAGTATTGCATATATGTTAATTTCAACACAAATTTCTCCTCTCACCCAATGATGGCTTCAAATCTTCCAAAATTCTTACCTCTCTAGAGGCAGAATAGCTGAAAGAGAGTGATGAGACCAAGGTCATCCTATAAGCTTCATGTCCAGGACAAGATTTGAAACTAGGTCTCCAAGGCTCGTGGTCTGACATGCTAATCACTTCTGTTGTTGTTGTTGTTCAGTCGCACAGTTGAGACCAACTCTTCGCGACTCCATGGACCACATCACACCAGGCCCTCCTGTCTTCCGCTGTCCTCTGGAGTTTGCTCAATTTCATGTTCGTTGCATCGGTGACACTGTCTAACCACCTCATCCTTTGCTGCTCCGTCTTCTGTTACCTTCAATCTTTCCCAGCATCGGGGTCCTCTCCAGTGAGTGCTCCCGTCTCATTTGGTGGCGAAAGTACCTGAGCTTCAGCTTCAGTATCTGGACTTCCAGGGAACAGTCAGGATTGATTTCTTTTAGAATTGACTGATTTGGCTCTCAAGAGTCTCCAGTAGGATTGACTCTCAAGAGCAGTGTTCCCTCT
Organism: Gekko gecko; assembly: GCA_029375565.1. Classification (NCBI taxonomy): domain Eukaryota; kingdom Metazoa; phylum Chordata; class Lepidosauria; order Squamata; family Gekkonidae; genus Gekko; species Gekko gecko. The sequence continues at coordinate 168,586,648 of JAPDNY010000004.1, read as the reverse complement.
AGAAGAGCCAGAATTAGGTTGAAAGCTTTGCAGGATTCGAAAGAAAGAGGTGGGCTCAGCCTTCCCAATTGGACTTTATATTACAGAGCTGGAGCATTAGCATGGATCAAGGAATGGATAATGTTGGAAGATAGAAGACTTCTAAAACTGGAAGGTCACGATCTTTTGATGGGATGGCATGCTTTCCTTTGGGATGTGAAAGCGGTATCCCATAAATACTTTAGGGGAACTCGAATTGGACATTGACCTTATATAGTGGCAGAAGGTACAAATTCAATCAATGTATGTGAAAGATTAAAAAATAGGGTATGAGAAGACATTATCGGAGTTAGAAAAAATATTGTCTGCGCCAGAAGAGAAATTTATAAGAAAAATGTATTCTTTATTGTTGTCTGATTATATGGCAGATGAAATGGTGAAAAATAATATGATTCAATGGGCACAGAACTTTGGTTATAATGTTGAGTTAGCCCAATGGGTTCAAATATGGAAAACAAATATCAAAATAACCAGAGCGATCTCATATAGGGAAAACATGTATAAAATGTTCTATAGATGGTATATTACACCTGATAAATTGGCAAAATATGATGAGAAATGTTCTAATAAATGTTGGAAATGTAATAATAAGATTGGTTCATTGTATCATATGTGGTGGATGTGCAATGTAACAAAAAGATTCTGGATATGGATACATAGATTGATATAGAAAATTATAAGAGGTACGGTTCCTTTTAAACCAGAAACTTTATTATTAGGCATACTCCCGAAAGAAATATCGAGAGAGGACCGGTACTTGATAATACATTTAACAACAGCAGCTAGGATTTTGTACGCAAAATATTGGCAATCTATGGTGACGGCAACTGAACAAGAATTTATTGCGAAGATAATGGAAGCAGCAGAAATGGACAAACTAACTTTGACGATGAAAGGGTATGATGACTCAGCATTTCAGAATACATGGCATCGGTTTTATGATTGCTATAGCCAGAAAGGGCAGGATGGAGAGAAGTAAAACTTATTATTAACTTTTAACATGTATGTTAAAAATTAGTAAGATAGAATAAAAAGAAGCTCATGTAAAAGGTATTAGAAATGATGGTGGCAAGGTGGAAAAGTGGATTAACTGTTTGGTTTTAGAATTTGTATCGCCCCATGAATGTTAAATGTTGTTTTGTGTTATGTAGTGTTTTAGTGTGTATTGATTGTTTGTAGTGTTTGTCATGTATAAAAATAAAAATGCCTCTTTTAGGGGCGCTTAAAAAAAAAAAAAAGAGCAGTCTTCCCTCTAAGCTGAGTTAATGTGAGCTAACTCACAGTTTTTTAGCTTCTGGCTCGCACATTTTTGTCTCAGCTCAGGAAAGATGGCCCCAGAACAATCTAATGTATGCAGTAGCAAATCGCTCGATCACAACGTTAATGCCGGTAGCTCACAAAGTAGAATTTTTGCTCACAAGACTCCACAGCTTAGAGGGAGCATTGCTCAAGAGTCTTCTCTGGCACCATAATTCTAATCACTACACTACAGTAATGTACGCAAAAAACGTGCCCCTAACCTGTATTTTGGATATTGATAGTTACTCAAGAATGGGCTAGTGAGAAGGTAAGCATATAAGAGCAATTCTTGTACGATGTAGAGGTTCTTCTTATGAAGCTCCTAACTGGCAGTAAAGCAGCTCCTAACGGGCAGGAAAGTGGAGTGGTGTGTTTTCTCAGGAGGATGAACAGCAATGCTCCCTCTAAGCTGTGGACTCTTGAGCACAAAAATTCTACTTTGTGAGCTGCTGGCATTAAAGTTGTGAGCGAGCGATCTGGCTGCTGCATAAATTAGTTTGCTCTGGAGCCCTCCTTCCTGAGCTAAGACAAAAATGTGTGAGCCGGAGCCTAAAAACTGTGAGCTAGCTCACGCTGACTCAACTTAGAGGGAACACTGATGAACAGTACTCTGGCAACAATCAGTGGACACTTTCCAGGCTGCTGATATAAGACATTATCTGTGCTCCTGGATGAAGCCAGCCAGACATAGAAATACCCAGAATGAAGATCTGTATGACGGGCTGATTTCCAGCCACCCAACATCTTCCAGTGGTTCACCCAAGACTGGGAAAAGTTGTGTGCATGGCCACGTTAGGAAGGCATTTTCCAGGCTGCCTTAATGTTCCATTTTCATTCCCTAAAGTTATGGGGGGGTGTTTGTCAAGGAAACTTGATTAACATCCCAATGCTGTCATTTCCCCCATTCTTTTTAAAACTAGTTTTCCCTGTACTTTTTAAAATTGCAAAATGAATTCTCAAGATCACCTCTTCCTTGGAAACTGAACATTTTTCTCTGCCCCAGGGATTGCTGCCCAAACCACACTAGAAAGGACGGGTTTGGGTGGCATTTTAAAAAATTTTCATACCAACACCAAAATGTTTCTGCACTGGAAGGTGCCTATGCTGAAACAGGCAGTCATTCCCATTGGGACGCCCAACACCAGCAGCCAATCATTGCCCTCCAGAGAGCCAGTTTGGTGCAATGGTTAGCAGCGCAGACTCTAATCTGGGAGAACCGGGTTTGATTCCCCTGCCTCCTTTATATGCAGCCAGCTGGGCATGACCTTGGGTCAGTCACAAGTTGTCTCACAGCTGTTCTTTCAAGAGCAGTTCTCTCAGAGCTCTCTCAGTCCCAACTATCTCACAGGGTGTCTGTTACAGGGAAGGGAAGGGAAAGGAGATTGTAAGCTACTCTGAAACTCTGAGTGAAGGGCAGGGTATAAATCCAATCTCTTCCTCTTCCTCTTCCTCCTCCTCTTCCTCCTCCTCCTCTTCCTCCTCTTCCTCCTCCTCCTCCTCCTCCTCCTCCTCCTCCTCCTCCTCCTCCTCTTCTTCTTCTTCTTCTTCTTCTTCTTCTTCTTCTTCTTCTTCTTCTTCTTCTTCTTCTTCTTCTTCTTCTTCTTCTTCTTCTCCTTCCATTCAAACTCAAAAGCAAATTCTAGCACATCCCTGGGAGCCGTTTCCAAATACATTTTAGTATCAAGCACACTTTTTAGTCTTGCTCGGCAAGATCCAGTAAATTTGATGGAATATACATAGCATTGATGGTTTGGAGGTGTAGGGTCAGATTAAAATGCACACCTGACTATGCGGTTCAGTTCATTCTCATGAAAACCCCTGATTCTAATTTCACAGATCCTCACAGTTCACTAGCCAAAAAACCCTCAGGGCCATTTTAATCATTTATGCCGCACTTGGAGCGAGCAGGATGGAAGGGCTTTCAATACAGCTCATTCTCCTAAATACCAACAGGCCAGGGAAGGGGGTGGAGAGCCAGTTTGGTGTAGTGGTTAGGAGCACGGACTCTAATCTGGGAGAACCAGGTTTGACTTCCCCGATCCTCCACATGCAGCTGCTGGTGTGACCTTGGATCAGTTACAAGTTCTTTTGGAACTGTTCTCTCGCGAGCAGTTCTTGAAAGAGCTCTCTCAGCCCCACCTACCTCACAGGGTGTCTGTCGTGGGGAGGGGAAGGGAAAGGAGATTGTAAGTCGCTCTGAGACTCCTTTGGATAGTGAAGAGTGGGGTATAAGTCCAATATCTTCTTTTTCATCATCATCATCATCTTTGGATGTGCAGGGGGAAAGGGAACCTGCTGTCAGGTTCTTCAGTCAGTCAGTCATACCATACAGGGCTTCTTCAGAAGACAGTGTTTAATGACGAAACAGTACTAAAGACACGTGTACATTCTCTGTGTCAGTTATGACTAGATACAGCAGTGCCTACTAGGTTATACTACATTCAAACAACCCCCCTTTAGCAGAAGCCAATTGATACAGTTCACGTGTGCGGGAAGCTAAGCTGGCTAAGCAGGCTAAGAACCAAAACATTCTAGGAACTGTTACAATTCCCAGCGAGGCTCCTGCAGCTGGAGCAAGGTCAGAGACCTGATAAGAGGCTGTGTGAAAACTTCAGAGGAAAGGAAAGAGGCAGCAGCCCTCCTCCCACATACCATTGACATGACAGGCTTACCTGACACCCACTCTGAGGAGAAGGGGGAATCCAGAGCTTCTTGAAGTGCACTTGAAGGAAACAGAGTCTGTGGGGTCTCCTAGAGGCTCCTGCAGCGCTGCAACGCTTCAGCGCTGGCACAGCCCCCCCCCCAATCCTCAAACAAAAGAAAAACAGTCCTCAAATGTGAATCCAAACAAATGGAAGACTGACAGGGAAAGACCAAAACAAACACGTCAGTGTGAACCGGCTGCACTGACAGTGTGATCATCCGAACCGCCATGACACTGACAAAAACCCGAAAGGCAGCCGTAGTCTGGAAAACGCCAAAGTCTCTTCACTGAAAGTGAAGGACATATCAGCTGTAGCCTCAAGACATGAAATCTGAAGGCCGAGCATAAAATTTAAGGGCTGACAAGATGTGAAATTCGAGGGCTAGTCGAGACGTGAAATTTCGGGGCTGAACTGCACAGTGCACGTTTGTTACTGGCCAGATACAAATTCAAGAGAAGGGCTGCACCTGCAAATGAGCCAATAAAGATCTCACGGCAAAACCAGGATTCAGGTGGGGCAGCCGTGCTGGTCTGAAGCAGCAGAACGAAGTCTGAGTCCGGTGGCACCTTTAAGACCAAAACAGTTTTATTCTGGGGATAAGCTTTCGAGCGCTTTGCCCACAAAAGCTTACACTTTGCATAAAACTCTGTTGGTCTTAAAGGCGCCACTGGACTCAAACTTTGTTCAGCAAAAGCAGCCCTTGCCTGTGAATATAGGAAGCTGCCTGACATTGAATCACAGCACTGATCTTTCGAGGCTGTTGTTATTGTCATTATTTATTTATTTAATTTATACCCTGCTGTATCCCACGAGGGGGCTCATGGCAGCTTATACCATAAAATCCATACAACATCATAACAATAAAAACAACAAAACTAATGAAACAATAAATGGCACTATAAACAATAACAACAGACCCTGTGCCTCATATCAACCTAATACTAGGGTTCCCGGGTCCCCCCTGGCCACCAGCGGGGGGATGGAGGTAGGGTTGTCCGGTCCAGATTGGGAAACTCCAGAAGGTTTGTGATGTCGGTAGCGGGTGCGTGCCACCGTAAAGAATGAATGCAGAGCCGTGAGCTGAAAGCTATGTACAGATTTATTTACAGAGCTGGAGCTTACTTACAATTTTATTACACAGAAGGACAAAGTGCTACGCTGCAACCAGTCTCTCTGGGAGAGAGAGAGCTGCTGGACACTAAACACATATATACACAGCGCCAGCCAATCACTAGACACTTTGCCTAATTATCAGAATATGCTGAGCCAGGCTGCCTGGCTGATGCAACATTTATCACCTGACTAGCTACATCTGTCAAGTAGATGGAACTGATCTATTCTGACTGCTGACAATCTTGCCAGCTACATATATACATTATGCTGACACGCCTCTCAAGATTTCAGACAGTCAGACCAAGCATTCCACTTAAATAAACAAATTTTTCTTTACATAAATTCTTAGTAAAGATGTCGGCAACATTTGATTCAGAGGTGCACGGTTCAATGGATACAAATTTTCTCTGAACAGCATCTCTTACATTTTGGTAACGCACAACCACATGCTTGCTTCTGAAGCGTACCTGTTGGCCTGTAGCAAGTTGCCTAGCTGAACTGCTGTCACAAAAAAGTTTAACAGGCAAAAGACAATTTATATCAAAACTTTTTAACAAATGCAGAAACCATTCCATCTGTAACACACACTCATTTATCGATGAATATTCCGCCTCACAAGAGCTGGCTGAAATATGATTTTGGCGGATTGTTTTCCAACATACAAGTGCGCCATATACACATATTGCATACCCTGTGGTAGATCTGCCATCAGATCTCTCCCCCCAACTGGCATCACAGTATGCAAACAGCTGCTGAGTGCTGGACACATCCAGAACAAGTTTTTTATTTATTGACCCTTTTAGAAAACGTAGAACTCTCTTAGCAGCTTGCCAGTCATGATCTGTGGGAGAGGAAGACTTTTGGGTTAGCCAATGTACAGCAGTGCATATATCAGGGCGAGTACAGCAACTCAAGTATAACAAAGATCCCACCAATGACTGATACAATTGTTTGTCAGCAAACTCTGGGCTATTTACAGGCTTACAAAAATCAGTAGACATTGGAGTTCCAACAATGTTGCATTCACCCATTTTAAATTTATCTAGCAATGCCTGTATTTTGTCTGCTTGACTCAGCTCAAACATCCCTTGAGCATTTCTCTGCACTGTGATGCCTAAATAGTTTTTCACAGACCCCAAATCTTTTATTTTAAACAATTGTTGCACAGTGCTTTTAAACCACGAAAGCTGCTTGTTTGTAAGATGCAGAAATAGGAGATCATCAACAAAAACTAAGACCAAGCAAAGCTTATCGTGTACAGATATGCTATACAAGCAAGGATCAGCAACACTCTGTTTGAATCCTAGCTGCGTCAGTGCATTGTACAAACAGTCCTGCCAAAGAAAAGCGCTCTGTTTGAGACCATAGAGGCCTTTATGTAAACGCAGAACTAAGTTTGGATCGGCAGATTCAAACCCTGGTATTTGCTGCATGTACAGCTCATCCTTGAGATCAGCATTTAAATACGCTGTGTCAAAATCAAAATGTGTAACACTCATATTAAGTTTAGAAGCTAGAGCCAATGCTGTCTTTACACTTTCCATCTTCACAGTAGAAGAGAAACAAGCATCATAATCTTGACCTTCAACCTGGTCGTAGCCTTTAGCCACAAGTCTTGCTTTATAAGTTAAAGATCCATCCTTGGTTGATTTAACCTTAAATAACCAGCGACAGCCCAAAGCTTTCTTGCCCTCTGGCAACTGTGCAGGAGAACACACCTTATAATTCTGCAAAGAGGCATGTTCTGCCTTCATGGCTTCAAGCCACGCTTCCCGCTCGGCCCCTTGCAAAGCAAAAACATCATCAACAGTGTTAGGAATATAAACATGGTTAATTCCATAACGTTGGGGCGGAACGCCTTTGTTGCTCCTGGTAGACACACGCAGCTGCGACTGCTGGCTGCTTTCTGGCTGCTGTTCCGTCTTATCAGCTTCAGATAAAGACCTGGTAGGCGAAAGCTTCTTTGAGTTAGTTTCAGCTCGACCTTGAGCACTCTGCTCAGCACCAGCAACAGGAAAAATTACCTGTGAAGGCAAGTCATTATCATGAATATCAGCCCAGTTTTTATGTTCACAAAAATTTGCTGAGCGACTGAAAACCACAGCATTATCCTTAGTGGCAAACCGGTAGGCTTTCATGCCACTCTGATACCCAACAAAAGTTAGAAGTTGAGCCCTTTTCTGTCCCTTTCGCCTCTTGCTTAAAGGAACATTTACCCATGCCTTTGCACCAAAGATTCTTAAATGATCTATGCTGGGCTCTGTGCCAAACAGAACGGTGTAGGGGATTTGATCAATGGATTTGGTCCAGAGACGGTTTAAAGTATACTGGCAATATTTGATTGCTTCTCCCCAAAAAGAAAAAGGTAACTTGGCATCAGTAAGTACTGAATGGACCATGGTCTGCAACACACCATTTCTCCGCTCTGCTAGGCCATTCTCTCTGGGCTGTGCCACATTTGTCCGCCTATGCACAATCCCATGTGCCTGGAAAAACTGAAGGAGACTTTCACTCAGAAACTCCCCACCCATGTCAGATTGAAAGGCACGAAGAGGACATTGTAATTGCTTCTCCACATTAGCAGCCCAGTATTTAATTGTTGCACACACTTGTGACTTGTGCTTTAATGGAAAAACCTAACCATAATGTGAATGGTCGTCCACCAAGACCAAACAGAAACGACACCCAGAAACTGTGGGGGGCAGTGGACCAATTACATCTCCATGAACAAGCTCAAGAGGCTCCTCAGAGACTCTACTGCTCACCTTGGCAACCGGGTGAGCCTGGGACTTGGATTGCTTGCAAATAGAACAATCAAGAAAGTTATCACAGTGAGACACATCAGTTTTGCCCAAACAATCAAAAGTTTTGCCCAAAGTATGGAAGCTGGTATGTGCAAACCTTCTATGGAAAAGATGAGAACAGTTAGAATGCAGAGGGTTAACATTCTGGATAACTGACTGTGCCTGCACACATTCACTGCTAAGCACATAAACACCATCTTGCAGCTTGCCCCGAGCCATTATTACATCACCCTCACATAAAAGGCATTTGTCATTTTCAAAAATTATCTTGAATCCTTTCTCAGTGAGTGATTGTATACTAAGTAAATTATTTTCCAAACTTGGGACACAGAGTGCGTTTTTTATCTCACAATTCAATTCTGGAATAAACACGCTGCCTTTACAAATTACAGAGGCTTCTCTGCCATCAGCTAGACAGACAGAGCTTACCTCTGCAGCAGTTTCACTGGTCAGCAAATGCCTGTCTTTCACAACAGTTTTACTAGCTCCTGAATCAAGCAAATATTTTACACAGCCTAGCCCCTTCCCAACTGTCACCAAAGTAAGGCGATTCTTCTGGACAGAACTTGAAAATGAGGCTGGAGTACGCTGCTCAGTAGACTGTTGAACAGATGATTTCTGGCGAGACTGCTCCCGCTTGGGGCAGAAACAAGCTATGTGTTTTTCCGAGCCGCACTTAAAACAACGCTTTTTCCTGGAAACTGCAAAAGGTGGCTTGCCCGGACACATTCCAGAGCTGGAAACACTGCCAACAGACGCTGACTCCTCTGACCGGAAACAGGAGGCTACTGCAGCTCCAAAACTGGGTTTTGCATTCCAACGCACTTCCTCATCAAGCAGGCGACCCACGATTGAATCCCATCTTAATTCCTCAGGCTTATAACTCTCCAACGATGAGATTAATGCATTGTATTTGCAAAGATGACAAAAGAACATATATGCGGTCAAGCTCAGAAAAGTCTTTACCTCGTGCTGCAAGAGCCTGGAAACACTCAGTCAAAGCATCAACATGACTTCTGACACGCTGCCCCTGGCAGAGCACAGTGCGATAGAGCTTCCTGGTGAGTGCTATAATTGAAGAGGCTGATTTCTGGACGTGAATGTTTGCCAAAGCCTCCCACGCAAGCTTGGCCGTTTCTAAAGTAGAAACATGCAGTAATTGAGAGTCTGATAAGCTCAGCACGATATGAGCCAAGGCACGCTCATCTTGCTCCTTTTCGCCCTCGTCAGGAGCGGCTGGAGGGGAACTGACACAAGTCCACAGACCCTCCTTTTTAAGTAAATGCTTCAGCCGGATAGACCACACAGCATAATTAGAGTCTGTTAGCTTATCCACTAACAGTGTAGTTGAGGAAAGAGCCATCTCGTACTCACTTCTCCTTCCACGCCAAAACGACCTTGGCAACAGCTGCTCCACAGACTGGTCTGCCTCCTCCGATGCCTCTGCCTTCACCAAGCTGGTCAGAGGTTTCTCGTCCTCTGCAGAAATGCTGGCTAGCTCCACGTTGTGCTGAAAACTGCTTCCAGAGAAATCACTGCTCCTTCAGGAACTGATTCTCCACAGCTTCACTCAGCTTCACTCTGCTACTGTACTAGCCCGCTAACAGCTCAGGCTGGGCCCATAACCCTGTCGGTAGCGGGTGCGTGCCACCGTAAAGAATGAATGCAGAGCCGTGAGCTGAAAGCTATGTACAGATTTATTTACAGAGCTGGAGCTTACTTACAATTTTATTACACAGAAGGACAAAGTGCTACGCTGCAACCAGTCTCTCTGGGAGAGAGAGAGCTGCTGGACACTAAACACATATATACACAGCGCCAGCCAATCACTAGACACTTTGCCTAATTATCAGAATATGCTGAGTCAGGCTGCCTGGCTGATGCAACATTTATCACCTGACTAGCTACATCTGTCAAGTAGATGGAACTGATCTATTCTGACTGCTGACAATCTTGCCAGCTACATATATACATTATGCTGACATGTGAATGGAGCCTGGGATGGGCAAGGAACTCTGTGGAGTACAACCCCACAGATGGAGAACACTATACACAACCCCAGAGAGTCCTTCCAAAGCATCCATTTTCTTCAGGGGAACTGATCTCTGTAGCTGGAGATAAGCCGTAATTCCGGGGGATCCCCAGGTCCCACCTGGAGGCTGGCATCTCTGTCTAGTATTGAAAAGCACCTTGTATGCTAAAGTAAAGGTAAAGGTTCCCTTGCTCGAAAGCCAGTCGAATCCGACTCTAGGGTTGCGGTGCTCATCTCCGTTTCAAAGCCAAAGAGCTAGCGCTGTCCGAAGATGTTTTCCATGGTCATCTGGCCGGCATGACTAAACACCAAGGCGCACGGAACGCTGTTACCTTCCCACCAAAGCGGTACCTATTTATCTACTTGCGATTTCTTGCTTTCGAACTGCTAGGTTGGCAGGAGCTGGAACGAGGGATGGGAGCTCACTCCGTCATGCAGCACTCTCGGGTCTCGAACTGCTGAACTACTGACCTTCCACAGCTTGCAGTTCAGTGTCTTAACCACTTGAGCCACCACAGCTCCTTGTATGCTAAAAGTCTTCACAAAAGCCTTGTTAGCTTTGACGGAGAACACTATACACTTCATTGTGAAGCTCAATTATGGGGACATGGTCTCATCTACAGCTCACCATGCTTATTGATGTTGTTTTTGTTACTGCTGTAGAGGCTTGCCATTTGCAAAAAAAGGGGAGGGAAGCAAAAGCAAAACTAACACCCATCTCTGCAGAGCCTGCTGTTTCTAAGCCCTGATTGTGAAATCGAATTCTCTACGGTTTAATTGTATTGCATCAGTTTGTATTTTTAGGAAAGGATCCATGTGGATTGGTCACAACTAGGACAAGTGCTTCTCCCAAGCTGTTTTCATTCATAACAATTTTCTTATGAAAGTTAATTTGAGAGCCTCAAAGATGGCTTAGTTTCATTAACGTAATCACCACGGGGACATCGGGTGCCTTGCCACTCGCTTCATTACTGTGCGATTGGCACAAATGTATCTGTTATCCCATTATCTCTTATGTTGGCATAATTTGCTAAATTGCCATAAGTATAATATAAGGGGTGTGTTTTTCTCTCCTAAAGATCAAAAATGGCTTGTTTTTAATTATAATTGTCAGGCTCATCCCTAAAAAATTATTGCTGAGAGTTTGCAAGAGGTTTTATGCTGTTTAAAGCCCTTCAGGACCTGGGACTCCATATCTTTTTTTTGTAAATACAATTTTATTGGATATATCACATGTTCATACAATTTAAACAAACCACTACATACCCATTTTGTTTCTCCCACTCCCCCCAAAACAAGGCTTCCCGCACTGCTCCAACCCCATTAATGTCTCTCTTATTCTCTTACCATTACATCTAAACTTATTTCTCTTACTAACGGTAACAATTCAAAAGTCTAACTCTTTTTCATTTTCTTCTTAATAACTATCAAAACAAATCAAACCACGTTTAATATCCCAGTTTTTCAACAGGTATTCTTGAAAGTCTTTCCAGTCTTCAAAAAAAGTTTCATCTTCTTCGTTGTTTAACTTTCTTGTTAGTCTGTCCATTTCTGCCATAAACAACGTCTTTTTAATCCATTCCCATGTTTCAGGTACTTTATCTTGTTTCCAACATTGAGCAAAAGTCAGTCTAGCTGCTGTAATCAAGTACCATAGTAGTGTTCTCTTGGCTACATTTATTTCTTCCATTTTAAGACCTAACAATAACATCTGTGGGTCTTTCTTAAAAGTACATTTCAAAAATTTTTGTAACTCATTGTGGATCTCAGTCCAATATTTTGCTGCTTTATCACATGTCCACCACATATGGTAAAAAGACCCTTCATGATTCTTACATTTCCAACATTTGTTAGACATACTTTCATTTATAATAGCAATTTTTTTAGGCGTCATATACCATCTGTACATCATTTTCTGGGACTCCATATCTGAAGGACCGTCTCCTTTCATATATCCCTATATACTATCTATGGTCTTCAGGTAGCTGTCTGTTGACTGTCCCACCACTCAGGGTGGCCCACTGGCACTGGCCAGAGCCTGGACATTTTCCATTGCAGCACTGGAGATCTTCAGGGGGTACCGCAAGGCCTGCCTGTTTGCTTTTGAGGGCAGGAATCTTTTAAACGGGGGGAGAGACTTGTGGTTTGCTGTTTTATTTTTGGTTTTTATACTGAAAACATTTTAGCTATTACTGTAAACCACCTTGAACCACAGGGAAAGGCAGGCTATAGATGTTTTGATAAATAAATAAAATTACTCTGATTGAGGTTCACATGTTGATGCGTTCTTTCACCTTTCGCTTTTGGTCGAATGAAGTACTGTGTCCGGGATCTCAAAACTCCACCCCCTAAAAGGAGTTTCGGAGGTGTGTTTCTCAGATCTTCTATGGCCAATGTAAGGATGTTTTTGCAACTGAGGGAATACCAAAAAACAGTTGTTGGCAAGGCTTAGAGTAGGGTTGCCTGCTCCGGGTTGGAAAATACCTGGAGATTTTTGGGGGGTGGAGCATGGGGAGGGTAGGGTTGGGGGAGTGATCTCATGAAGGTATAATGCCATAGAGTCCACCCTCCAAAGCAGGCATTTTTTCCAGGGGAACTGATCCTTCTGGAGGTCAAATGTAATACAGTGATATATCCAGGTGGCACCTGGAGGTTGGCAGCCCTACATGGAGGTGGGATCTGCCATTCAAGGAAACAACTGAGCCTAGTGCCACTGGCCAGCCCAGAGACCCACATGGTGTGAAAGGGAGAAATCTCCTTTCAGTCCTAACACTGCAAATAAACAAATAAATACTTCTGCCTGTTGTATAACCTACTTCCAGTTCATGACTGCCACAAGCATCTTGGGGTAATTTCGGCCTTGATATTACCAAAATGAATCTAAGGAGAAAATAAAACAAAATCTCAAAACCCGAAGGCCTGAAGCCGAGCGTTAGACACCTGCATAAATCTGAGCCGAGAAATTAAAGCATCGCTTTTTTAATGATGTTATTTTGCTGTCTTTAGCGGGTCCTTGATCAACTGAAAACTGTTCTTGGGCGCATGGGTGAATTTTACCTCATCAAATGACTATAATGAGATCGTTGCTTTCCTTGTTTTGTGCAGGCATTATGCTACAAGATGGTGCAGGGGGTAAGCTGGGGTGCGGTGGTGCTACCAGCAACCAATGAAATCTAGTGTCTTTGGCCTGTGGCGCGGCTGGTTTCTAAGTTACTGGGGGAAGACCTATCCGCCACTCACATCTCCCTGTCAAGCTCTGCGGACTGAGGGAAATGGCCTTTGGTGTAGAGAACTGTTGTTAAAAGGTGGGAAGGTCTCAAGAAACAACAATTAAGACAGACTCTAGTTTGGCCAGTTTTGAGAGAGATGTGCTCCTTGTTCCTGTATTTCATAGTCAAAGCTTCTCTCCAGTTTAATGAATACGTATCAGCTGTTTTATACTGGATCAAACCATCAGTCCATCAAGGTCAGTATTGTCTACTCACCAGGCAGCAGTTCTTTGAGGTCTCAGGTGGAGGGTTTTCATATCACCTACTACTAATAATTAATTAATAATTATCATATGGCATTGTGTGTAGTATAGCCAGGAGATCCTAAGATTGTCTGGCAGCCTCAGGTTCTAGCTCAAGAAGAAGGAGGAGGAGGAGGAGGAGGAGAAGAAGGAGGAGAAGAAGAAGAGGAGGAGGAGGAGGAGGAGGAGATTGGATTTGTACCCCATCCTTCACTACTCAAAGGTGTCTCAGAGCGGCTTACAAACTCCTTTCCCTTCCCCTCCCCACAACAGACACCCTGTGAGGGAGGTGGGACTGAGAGAGCTCTGACAGAAACTGCCCCTTTTCAAGAACAGCTGTGCCAGAACTATGGCTTGCCCAAGGTCATCCAGCAGGTGCAAGTGGAGGAGTGGGGAATCAAACCCGGTTCTCCCAGATTAGAGTCTGCGCTCTTAACCACTGCACCAAACTAGCTGAGAGAGAGAGTGTGGAGAACTTCTGAGAAGAAGCAGGATATTGTCTTAGGGATATCAATCTGGAGACAGACAAGGAAGGGCACTTGAAAGGGGAGAAGGTGCTGACCCAACTATGCTGTCTTAGACTCAGAGCGGCTTACAGTCTCCTTTTCCTTTCCCTCCCCACAACAGACACACTTTGAGGTCGATGGGGCCGAGGGAGCTCTTAGAGGACTGCTCTTGAGAGAACAGCTCCGAGAGAACTGTGACTGACCCAAGGTCATACCAGCAGCTGCATGTGGAGAAGTGGGGAATCAGACCTGGTTCTCCCAGATTACAGTCTGTGCTCTTAACTACTACACCAAACTGGGGGGGACCCCAATCTTAACCACTACTGCTGGAACTGCTAAAGGTTGAACATTTGTTCCAACATGAAAAAGTGGCCTGTTTAAAATATTTACAGGAATACACACGTATCTACGAAGAACATAGGCAAAGATATTGTAGTGCTCTCTCTCTCTTCTCATTGGTCTGTGCTTTCTTTCTAAAGGCCCATGCTTTCCCCGGTTTCTCAGTTCCAATCATCATTCATACACAGTTTCCACTTATCTCAGTTTTTCCAGCGGCATTCCATTCCAATCATATCCTTCTAACCTCGGCTCTCCACAGAGAATTCATAGCCAGAACAAAAAAAAAAAGCCCTTTGGTTGTTATCCAAGAATGAAAATAAAAATAACTCAGAAGTCAAGGCGTTCTTCACTAGGTGAGCACCGCCAAAGCCAAAAGTCACCATCAAAGGTCTCTGGATGGAGTGTATCCATCACGTACCACCCAGCCACGATCTCTCCCGTGTTCTTTACAGCCGCCTCTTGATCCCCAAACCATAGCTGCATGAACTCCTATTCTCCAGCAGTTCACAGATAAAAATAGGGACACTTTCATTTCTATTCATAACACTAATTGTCACATCGAACAACTTTCAGTGAAGGGTCACCGAGGTGGGGTGTGCGGCCTTGACCCCTGACCTCAATTACACGTTATTGAAAGCCTTTCCCCCTCACTTCTTCCATGCTGGGTCACCCAGTTTTACATTTGCCTATGAAGAGCGCCGTTTGAATTAAGCCAAAGAGTTCCCTTTAAAGAAAAATGGGAAGGCTTGATAGAATGTTTAATCTCATAATAGATGGGGTAGTACTTATTGTAGAACAGCTGTGTTCCAAACACATTCAGCAACATTTGCAAGTTGGATAAGTGGTTGTTAGCGAAGTAGAGCTTTGGTAATTTTGTGTCTGTGTGTGTGCATTGATGGGATCTGACCACCCACTCAGAGATTTAATCGGAGCCATCTAGATGTGGGGCCGGGGCTCAGTGGTAGAGCATCTGCCTGCTATGCAGAAGGTCTCGGGTACAATCTTCATCAGCCCCATTAAAAGAAAAGATCAAGTAGAAGGCGATGTGAAAAGACTTCTACCTGGGATCATGGAGAGCCGCTGCCAGTCTGAGCAGACAATACTAGTCTTGATAGAACAATAGGGCTGGGTTTGGGGAGGGGAGGTACTTCCGGAGGGTATAACGCCATAGAGTCCACACTCCAGAACAGCCGTTTTCTCCAGGGGAACTGACCCCTGTCATCTGGGCATTGGTTGTAATTCCAGGAGATCTCCAGGACCCACCTGGCAACTGACAACCCTAAGAGCATTCCAAAGATCAAGTGCCACCACTAATAAGGCCCTGACTTTAACCTCAGCAGGCTGGGAGAGAGCAGGGCTTGGGAAGTAGAGCTGCTGGTCAGTATGGGAAGATCTGATCCTATTCCTTTGAAGTGCATCACCAACAACTTCCAAAAACACATTTGTGGACTCTTCTGTACCGAACAACAGGTGCCATCAGTGCTGCCCTGACCTGAAATGCCCCAGGCTAGCCTGATCTCATCATTTCTCAGAAACTAAGCTGGGTCAGCCCCGGTTAGCACTTGGATGGGAGGTCACCAAGGAAGTCCAGGGTTGCAGTGCAGAGGCAGGCAATGGCCAACCACCTCTGAAGGTCTCTTGCCTTGAAAACTCTACAGGGTCGCCATCTTAAGCTGCGGAGTCTTGTGAGCAAAGATTCTACTTTGTGAGCTACTGGCATTGAAGTTGTGAGCAAGCAAGCGATTTGGCTGCTGCATACGTTAGTTTGCAACTTGACACTTTTCCACCTCCACTACTACCAGCGCTTCCTCTCCTCTCAGTACAACCTGGCACCCTAGCTTATGTACTTGGGCCTGCTGTCCTCCTTCGATGAAAGCAGGACCGAGGCCTTCCTCTTAACCAGGGATGAGGCTGCGTTTCAGGATCAGAAGAGGTGAAAATAGTTCTCACTCTGGCGTGGGGGGAAAAAATCACAGGCTTTCTGGCCCCTTACCAGCTCATGGAATAAAAGGCATCTGTGCAGTAAGAAAACAGCCGTAGGAAAACATGGACGAGAACGATTCCATTATAACAGATGGGCGCTGACATCACTTAGCAATAAAGCATTCCACTTCCAGCAACATCTTCCTGTCCAGCCCCAAAGTGTGAAAAAACAAGCCTTGATCCCAACCAGGGACAAATTAAGGCCCACTGGTGCCCTGAGCACTGACCAATCTTGGTGCCCCCCTCCTTTCCACTCTGACCCGATCCATTTTAGTTGTTGACCTCTCTGACCAGATATACAATGCAGGTTGCAGCAATACAAAAATTTATTCATATGGTAACACAATATACTGTACAAACTGCTTGGCTACATAAAATTTGGCTACATAAAAGCGTGACTTCACTCATTTTTTCCCCCTTTTCACCCTTTCCCCAACTTTGTGGGTGCCCCCTTTGGCCCTGGTGCCCCAAGCGCGTGCTTAGTCTGCTTAATGGTTAATCTGCCACTGATCCCAACATCAGGCGACAGTAATGCATCAAGTGCACACTTCTAATATCATTTCCAGACGGAAATACATTCCCCTGACAAAAAAAGAGTACTTATGGACAAGATTGTTTCATTTAGGAAGAGAGAAACAGAAATCAACAATGTGTGATTCTTTAAAAAAAAAACAAAAAAAACCCAGCGATCTGTACCATCTGATGAAGGGAGTGTTGACTCCTGAACATTTATTCCCTGGAAATCTTGTTGTTCTCTAAGGGGCTCCTGGTCTGGGATCTGAGTCTTACCAGGACCCCTGTGCATTCCTAGTGATTTCAGTGCAGCCCTGGGGGTTGTCCATCGTACCGCATGGATATATAATTATGATGAGGCCACTCAGTTAGGGTTGCCAAGCTCCAGCTGGAGCCTGGAGATCTCCCAGCATTACAGCCGATCTCCAGGCAACAGAGATCAGTTCCCCTGGAGGAAAATGGCTGCTTCAGAAGGTGGACTCTATGGCATTATAACCCTGCGGAGATCTCTCCCCTTCCCAAACCCTACCATCCCCAAAGCTCTAGGAATTTCCTGACCAAGAGTTGGCAACCCTACACTCAGTGGTGATTTCCACACAGGGAGGGGCTTGTGTGATTTCTCCATTGCTGGTACAGCTGCAGATAAAGGGCAGCAGCAACAGGACTTCCACGTAGCAAGTTTCCCTGCCTCAGTTTCCCAGCTGTGGCTACCCCTCCTCCCCTGGGCACTGGGGGCTTTGGCAGTTCTTGTTTTTTAATGGCAGTAGCCACTGAGGAAGCAAATGTTCTGTTTCCAGGCAGGCTAATAACTGTTGCACTGGAGGAGCAGTGTGACTAGAGACAAAAACCACACAGATATTGCCTAATGTTTCCTGTTTATCAGAAGAAGAGGAGGAGGAGGAGGAGGAGGAGGAGGAGGAGGAGGAGATTGGATTTATTCACTATCTAAAGGAATCTCAGAGCGGTTTACAATCCCTTCCCCTTCACCTACCCACAGTAGACACCCTGTAAGGTAGAAGAAGAAGAAGAAGAAGAAGAAGAAGAAGAAGAAGAAGAAGAAGAAGAAGAAGAAGAAGAAGAAGAAGAAGAAGAAGAAGAAGAAGAGTTTGGATTTATACCCCACCCTTCACTTCCTAAGGTGTCTCAGAGCAGCTTACAAACTCCTTTCCCTTCCCCTCCCCACAACAGACACCCTGTGAGGTAGGTGGGGCTGAGAGAACTTCTGACAGAAACTGTCCTTGAGAGAACAGCTGTGCCAGAGCTTGTGACTGACCCAAGGTCACATCAGCAGGTGCAAGTGGAGGAGTGGGGAATCAAACCTGGTTCTCCCAGATAAGAGTTCGCGCACTTAACCACTACACCAAACTGGCTCTCTCTGGAAGGGCTGACAGGTAGGTGGGGCTGACAGAGCTCTCCCGAAAACTGCCCTTGAGAGAACAATCTCCTTTTCCTTCCCCTCCCCACAACAGACACACTTTGAGGTCGATGGGGCTGCGAGAGCTCTTAGAGGACTGCTCTTGAGAGAACATCTCTGAGAGAACTTATGACTCACCCAAGGTCACACCAGCAGCTGTATGTGGAGGAGTGGGGAATCAAACCCGGTTCTCTCAGATTAGAGTCTGTGCTCCTAACCACTACACCAAACTGGCTCTCTCTGGAAGTGGATAGGGGATGCTTGTGTGGTTATCGAGGGACCACACACTTGATTCCCCCCTCAATTTCTCTGTTCTGCCTTTCAGTTGAATAA
This sequence comes from Gekko gecko, assembly GCA_029375565.1. Lineage (NCBI taxonomy): Eukaryota > Metazoa > Chordata > Lepidosauria > Squamata > Gekkonidae > Gekko > Gekko gecko. The sequence goes on along the minus strand of JAPDNY010000004.1, from coordinate 168,568,057 downwards.
TTAATCATGAAGGTTGACAGGGACCTAGTAGGAAATTAGGGGGTGCCATCTGCATCTTGCCAGGGGATGGGAAAACAAAGCCCGAACCAGCCACACCACCACTATCTGGTGGTAGGGGTGCCAGGTTCTCCCTGGCCACTGGTAGAGGGTGTAGGGTTGCCAGATCCAGGATGGGAAACTCCTGGAGATCTGGAGGTGGACCCTGGGGAAGACAAGGACCTCACTGGGGGAAAATGCCACAAAGCCCACCCTCCAAAGCATCCATTTTTTTCCATGGGAACTGATCTCTGTAGTCCGGAGATCTGCAATTCCAGGATGCTGGCATCCCCACCTGGTGGCCTTCCATCGGCCTGTTTTTTATTTGTTGGTTCTGCTCAAGAACCTCCACCACATTTTCTATTCTTGCCACACTCGGGAGCCGCTGGGAGATGAATAATAGATGGCGTGAGTGTAAGCCAGTGGGCTGACGCTCTGAAATTTATTTCTCCCTATGAGCGGTAAAGTGCTTCTAATGAGGCCCTCCCTCAGTTCATCTGTTTGCTTACCAGAGAGTTATTCTTGCTCTTTTCAGTTATAATTAATTCAGAATGCTATTAATTTTCCCACAGAGCCTAATTTGGCCTATATGTAACGGTATACGTTCTTTAAAGAGAAGTCTCTGCTGCTGTACAGCTGCTCTGTCACTGGGCCTGGCAACGTGCATCGTGCTTACAGAGGAGAGACTTTTTAAATTCTTGAGGCCTTTTGGTTTGAATGTCTGGAGCACGTAACTCACCGTAACGATCATAGGTAATGGCTGTTTAGCAATAGTTCCATTAAAAGGGTTTTTTAAATCAGTGCTACTGCTACAGGGATAGGGTTCCTAATCTCCAGGTGCTTCCTGGTCCTGACTTCTGCTATTACAACTAATCCCCAGATGACAAGAGATCCATTTCTTGCAGGGAGAGATGCCGGACATAATCCTGAGTGATAGCAAATCGACCACTAGAGGGAGCAAAGCAAGTGCAGGACAGACCTCCCTCCCCAAAGAAACAGGAACTTACCAGTGAGGAGAATGCAAAGTAATGGATATGAAGTAATGGATCAGAATAAGTTTACTTAGAAGGTGAGAAAGGGATACAAGCTTCAGATTAAGAAGGTGACCGAGATGATGGATGGATGGATGGATGGATGGATGGATGGATGGATGGATGGATGGATGGATGGATGGATGGATGGATGGATAGATAGATAGATAGATAGATAGATAGATAGATAGATAGATAGATAGATAGATAGATAGATAGATAGATAGATAGATACAGGGCTATTTTGGGGCAGGAACACACAGGAATGGAGTTCTGGCTGGCTTCAGAGTTGGCCACACCCACTACAGCCCAAACCTCTGCGCACATGGCTACAGAGGGAAGGCCTGGAGAGTGATCCCCCCGGCGACTCTGAGGTGGGTGGGCCAGGGGGGCCTGGAAGAATTGGGGAGACATTTAAATGCCTCCCCATGCCTTCCCCAGCCTGTCCAAGGGCTGGCTTGCCCGGGCTCCCCACAGCCACAGGGTGCCCGGGCAAGCCAAGGGAAGGCATGGGTATGTGGCCTAATATGCTAATGAGCTGTGCTGTCAGGGGTGTGTCCTAATATGCTAATGAGTTTCTGCTGTTGGGTGTGGCCTATTATGCTAATGAGTTCCTGCTGGGCTTTTTCTACCAAAAAAAAGCCCCGAGTAGATAGATAGATGGATAGTATTCATCGATATTGTTTAATTTTGGTAGTCGTATTTTTGACACAGAGAATTGTTATTTGAAAACTGTTTTTTGTAACTTGCTGTTAAATAACAACAACAACAACAACAATAAATTTTAAAAACATCAAGTTCCACCTATACTTCTGTGTTCCTTTCTAGAGTAGGCCAACTTCACTCTGCTACTAGAGTTTCTCCCTAACTTAAAAAAAGAGCTGTATTGTGATCTGGATATTTTTTTCTACCTTCAACGTGTGCAGTATACAGTATTCTGGAACAAACCTTTCACATTCAGTGGACTCAGGGGTGGACTGGCCATTTAACCTATAGGGAATTTCCCCGGAGGGCCACTGCCCTGGTGGGCCACAGGTGGCCAGGAGCAAGTAGGGCTAACCCCCAGAAACGCTGACCGTGCCCCAGGAGCCACTTGCGGGTCGTATACTTCAGCCAATGGGCCATCCAGTCCAGCATCCTGCCTCACACAGTGGCCAACCAATTCCTCTGGAGGTCCCATGACAGGGTTAAGAGGCCAAGGCCTTCCCCTGATCTTACCTCCTGACTCGGGGATTCAGAGGTTTAACATGGAGGTTCCCCTTCAGTCACCTTGGCTAGTAGCCACTGATAGACCTCTCCTTCATGAATCTGTCTAATCCCCCTTTAAAGCCGTCTATGCCTGTGGCCATCACTACACCCTATGGCAGCGAATTCCACATTTTAATCACTCATTGTGTGAAGAGACATTTCATTTTGCCCATCCGGAATCTACTCCTCATATACTTCCACAACAGTGACAATCAGTAGCACCTCATCCGTTTTCTCCTGCACTGCCATGAGGAAAATATGGGTGAACCACTGGTGAAGCCACGGAAGGCAGCGGCCACTTCAGCACTGGCTTTGCAGTGATGCAGGGGCCATTGAGCTTAGCTTGTTCGAGGGCCGTTTTAAGTCCCCACTCCCAGGGGAGTGAACAGACCCCAAATTTAGTCCCAAGGATACAGTTTCCTTCCTCGGAAACAAATAAATAATTAATTCAGCACCTGAAGGAGCAAAACAACAAATGCTGTAGTTCATACGCTTGGGGCTCTTTAGCTTGGAGAAACGACGGCTGGGGGGTGACATGATCGAGGTTTATAAGATTATGCATGGGATAGAGCAGGTTGAGAAAGAAGTACTTTTCTCCCTTTCTCACAATACAAGAACTCGTGGGCACTCCATGAAATTGCTGAGTAGTCGGGTTAGAACAGATAAAAGGAAGTACTTCTTCACCCAAAGGAGTGATTAACACATGGAATTCACTGCCACGGGAGGTGGTGGCAGCTACAAGCATAAACAGCTTCAAGAGGGAATTAGATAAGCATATGGAGCAGAAGTCCATCAGTGGCTATTAGCCACAAGCTATAGATAGGAACTCAAAGTCTGGGGCAAATGATGCTCTGTATTCTTGGTGCTTTGGGGTGGGGGTCAACAGTGGGAGGGCTTCTGGTGTCCTGGCCCCACTGCTGGACCTCCTGATGGCCCCTGGTATTTTTGGCCGCTGTGTGACAGAGTGTTGGACTAGATGGGCCATTGGCCTAATTCGACATTGGCTTCTCTTATGTTCTTATAGTTCAGTTGAGGGGGGAAATGCACTATTGAACACATATTCTGTACTGCAAAAGAGATGTTGCCGAGACTGGCTACTTCATGAAGACTTTCCAAATGATATTTTAAAATAAAAATAAAGAAGAAAGCTCTGGTTTTTTTCTATCAATGCTAGACTCCTGCTGATAGGGTTGCTAGGTCATCCCCCGGCTGCTGGCAGGGGACCGGGGTGGGTGGGTTGTCAGATCCAGGTAGGGAAACTCCCAGAGATTTGGGGGTGGAGCCTGGGGAGGGCAGGGGGCCTCAGTAGGGTACCACAGAGCCCACCCTCCAAAGCCTCCATTTCTCCAGGGGAATTGATCTCTGTCGTTCAGAGATGAGCTGTACTTCTAGGTCCCACCTGGAGACTGGCATCCCTACGCTGATAATCCAGCCCTAGAAGAAGAGATTGGATTTATACCCTGCCCTTCACCACCTGAAGGAGTCTCAAAGTGGTTTACAATCTCCTTTCCCTTCCCCTCCCCACAACAGACACCCTGTGAGGTAGGCGGGGCTGGGAGAGCTCTTTCGAGGACTGCTCTTGAGAGAACAGCTCTGAGAGAACTTGTGACTGACTCAAGGTCACGCCAGCAGCTGCATGGGGAGGAGTGGGGAATCAAACCTGGTTCTCCCAGATTAGAGTCTGCGCTCCTAACCACTACACCGAATTGGCTCTCACTAAGCCTGTAGCAATATCCTGGCTCCACGTTGTGTGACCGGGAATGGGAAGAGCCGCTTTGCAGAGAGGAAGGGGCCGGCAGGCTTGCGGCAGAACAGTGGTCTTCAAACCCTGGTCTGTTGAAAAGGGTTGTAAGTGAAAGTGAGTGGGCTGGGATCCAACCAGCTTTTCCCCTGGTGAAAACAGGAGGAGGTTTCCCCCTTGACCGACCCAAAAGGCTGTGCAGGGAATCGTGGGACGTACACAGCCAAAAGCCATTTGGGATGGAAGATGTAGTAAGAAGGAGAATTTAGGGGTGAGATTTAGTAAGAAGCTGGATGGATCCAAGCCAATGTACGTGAAGTACACCGAAACTTTGGAGCACTGTTTTATTTATTTATTTTTTATTTATTAATTACATTTATACCCCACCCTCCCTGCAATGCAGGCTCAGGGTGGCTCACAATCAGCACATAAAATACAATTAAGACCACATAAAGCCATATAAAACAATGCCATTATTAATACAGTTCCATAAAGCGCTGAAAAGGTTACTCAAGACGGCTTACTTTAGTGTACTCTCTAGAATCCTTCTGCTCAAGAACTTCCTGTGGCTCAGGCTGGATGTTAAAACCAAGAGCTCTATAATGGTGGCGGCACCCGAGCTGAAAGCCTGGAGGAAGAGCTCCGTCTTGCAGGCCCTGCGGAACTGCAGAAGGTCCTGCAGGGCCCTGGTCTCCTCCGGGAGCTCGTTCCACCAGGACGGGGCTGCCACCGAGAAAGCCCTGGCCCTGGTAGTAGCAAGCCTGGCCTTTTTTGGGCCAGAGAGGGTCAATTGATTTTGAGTACTGACTGAAGTACTCCCTGGGGTATATATGGGTAAAGGCGGTCCCACGGGTATATTGTATGTTTCTTTGCAGCTGACTTCTGGCAACCCTGTAGGGTTTTCAAAGCAAGAGATGTTCAGAGACGGTTTGCCATTGCCTGCCTCAGCAACCTCGGCATTTGTAGCAACCCTGGAGAGCCAATTTGGTGTAGTGGTTAAGTGCGCGGACTCTAATCTGGGAGAACCGGGTTTGATTCCCCACTCCTCCACTTGCACCTGCTGGATGACCTTGGGCAAGCCATAGTTCTGTCAGAGCTGTCCTTGAAAGAGCAGTTTCTGTCAGAGCTCTCTCAGCCCCACCTACCTCACCGGGTGTCTGTTGTGGGGAGCGGAAGGGAAAGGAGTTTGTAAGCTGCTCTGAGACTCTGAGTGATGGGCAGAGTATAAATCCAATCTCTTCTTCTTTTAAATAAAATTGAGACCCAGTGTGGTGTAGCAGTTAAGAGTGGTGGACTTTAATCTGGAGAGCCGGGTTTGATTCATCCACTCCTCCTCCACATGAAGCTTGCTGGGTGACCATCGGGCCAGTCGTAATTAGGGCTGCTGGCCCCCAGGTCTGAGCAGGGAATCCCCTGCTTTCGGGGGCTTCTCCCCACTACAGACCAGCTGGCCAGTGGTGGAACCCCATCCCTAAACTGGGATGTTGCCGTGTGACGTCCAGGGGTCATTTCCTATAAAAAGAGGTGCAGGAGCTCATTTGCATAACTCATTTGCATATGCCACACCCCCTGACAAAGGGCAGGCATGTTTAAAATGAGTTATGCAAATGAGGGGGGATTTAACGCCCCTGAGTCTCTCCACAAAAGCAGAGAGACTCAGGGGGAAAGGCAGGCATGTCTGCCTCCCTGCCCTCCCCGTCTCCAGAGAACCTGCCATGGCGGGCTGGCTGCGGGGCACCTGGAGAAGATCGGGCAGGGAACCCAGGCATTTAAACTCCCCACACAGGCAGGGGTGGGGCCTGGTGACATCCCTGACGTGATGATGTCACCTGGAAGTGACATCAATGCACCAGAGACCTTGCATGGGGGCACTCTGGTTTGGGGGCGAAACTCGATGGTTTGAGGGCGAAGTTACCATAGAGTTTCACCCAAAAACCAGAGCATTGCCCCCGACTTTGCCAACATGTTGACGTCATTTCTGGGTGATGTCACCACATCGCACAACATCACACAATGTCCCTGCCCATCCCGGAAGGCCTCTAAATTGCCCTGCCAGATCGATGAGAGGAGCTGCCAATCCTAGTCGCACTTCCCTCAGAACTTTCGCAGCCCCACCTCCCTCACGAGGTGTTGGATGCGGGGAGGGGAAGGGAAGGCAATTGTGAGCCTCTTTGAGACTCCTTAAGGTAGAGAAAAGCAGAGTGTAAAAACCGACTCTTCTTCTTCACATGAAACCTGCTGGGTGACCTTGGACCAGTCTCAGTTCCCTCAGAACTGTCTCAGCCCCACCTGCCTTCCAAGATGCCTCTTGTGGGGAAAGGAAGGGAGGGCAATTGTATGCCAGTTTGAGACTCCTTAAGGTAGAGGAAGGTGGCTGCGGTGGCTCAAGTGGTTATGACGCTGAACTGCAGGCTGGAAGGTCGGCAGTTCAGCAGTTCGAGCCCCGAGTGCTGCATGACAGAGTGAGCTCCCATCTCTGGTCCCAGCTCCTGCCAACCTGGCAGTTCGAAAGCAAGAAATTGCAAATAGATAAATAGGTACCACTTTAGTGGGAAGGTAACAGCGTTCTGTGCGCCTCAGCATTTAATCATGCCGGTCACATGACCACAGAAACATCTTCGGACAGCGCTGGCTCTTCAGCTTGGAAACAGAGATGAGCACCGCCCCCTAGAGTCAGATTCGACTGGCTTTCGAGAAAGGGAAACCTTTAACCTTACCTTTACTTAAGGTAGAGGAAAGCAGAGTATACAAACCTACTCATCATCTTCTAAAATAGTGTGCTTTCTTCCCAGCATTTAAGGTTGAATGTATCTGAGAGATGAATGCTTAGAAGCTACAGAATTTGGTGTCCTCCCTTCTTTCAGCTCAAGGCAATTTTAAAAAAACAACCTAAAGAGTCCCCCCCTGCTTTGAACAAATGTTGCTGTATTCAGTTGTAATGCGCGAGAGAAGCTCAAATGTAAATTGCGCTGATGAAGTGAACACTCAATTATTGGCTCAGCAGAAAAGGACTCCGATGCCTGCATTAATTTGTGACGATGACTCACTTGAAACAGTTTATCGCTGAAGTGTTGACAGATTTACAGCCTGATCCGTAATCCCATTAAGACAACGTATTTGGATTTAAGCTCATTGGCACCCTCAGCTTTGCCGTGTTCATTATTTTGCTGTTAGCCCCGTTGATTTGAGTGGGATTTACTTCCGCATAATCACCCAAACCCAGTAGCAGACAGAGCTCTGCGCGTATAAGACCTTTGGGTTGTGGCTCGTGCATTTAGACGTACTGAAAAAGCGGTGACGCTAACAGGCCGGTCCACAGCCTACTGAAGCGAAAGTCCTTGGACTTCGGTCTCTTCACATTGTGGAAACATCTGCACTGGCCAGTGTGTCGGCATAATAGGGTGCCTCGTGACAATATACTGCAACTATCCTTTTTTATACAGTGACTTATCCAGAGTTGACACAGATTGAGTTTGGGGTCCCCACTCTGTGTGACAGTCACATGTGAGTTGTCGGTTGTCCTCTATTTCCACACACTCAGTTCTTGATTTTGTTGTGCAAATAAATTTCTAGTCAAGAAATGGAGTCAGAAATGAGGAGGAAGTTCTTAGTGTTTAATTGCAATTAGACAGGGGAAAACAGTTGGATCAAATGGCCCGTCAAAAACTGACTGCTTTCTGAGCATATTCAGGAAGTACATGATCTTTTATACATGAACTGGCATCATTAAGAAAACAATATTCAAAAAGGCATAATTGGATACAAAAGACAATGGTCATTCAAATAATAAGCTTTTGATTTGTCAGATGTAAAGAAACATATCTACGCCAAATCTAAATGTTCATATCCCAAACAAAAAGGTTTTTTCCCCTGATACGAGACTAAAGTCTTATCCGACCCAGACATTTCAAGATTTTGTCTTTAAGAACTACAGAATCATAAACTTTATATGTATTATCTTGTCTGCTAACAATAACAGACTTACAAGAGTAAAGCCTTCTATATAACAGGCCTTCCTTATATCCTAATAAAATATTACTTAAAAGAGAAATCCATAAAACCAGGAGAAAATACGAATATGAATAATCAAAAAGGGAAAACACCTATATAAAAAAATCTTTATATTCCCATTCATACTACAGTTTGGTCCATGAAACTGACATGCAGACAGAAATAGTAGAAAATCTGAAAAACAGCAGTCAGTAACACTTTTAACAGTACTGAGCCACAAAAACTGTTCATCTCGTCAGATCTCAGAAGCTAAGCAGGGCCGACCCTGGCAAGTAATTGGAACACCAGGACTCGGGACGCAGAGGTAGGCGATCAAGCCACCTCTCTGAAAAACATCCAAGCCCCCAGTAAGGGTTGCCAGAAGTCGCCATGACTTCCAGGCATGCAAGCACGCACACACACAAATATACCCCCTGAAAACACTGTTCATAGCATAAGTAGACTACAACTAGGGTTGCTTAGTTTCTTAACCATTACATACAGGTAGAGAGAGGGTGATGAGTTACTTGCCAGGAAGGACTAAAACAACGGTTGCCCGAAATGCTGATAATTGAGAAGAGTTCTCAGGCCTTCACAAGCAACAAGGAATTTGGTGCTTCTGGAACACTTACAATCATATATATATATATATATATATATATATATATATATATATATATATAGTTGCCCTACGTATTGGCCATTTCCAGCTCTCCCATTGGCTGTGCTGTGCACTCAGTCATTGGCTCATCAACTGTCACTCAAGAGTACTCGTGTGCAATTGGTTGGGTACTGGGTCCGCTCCTCTCCCCCACCCACTGCCAACCTAGACACTCTTCCCTGACAGAATAAACTGCCAAAACAGCTGTCTCTCCGGAGGAAGACACTTCTCCTGCTTGGCTCCTGTGGGACTAACTTTTCCCTCATTGGCTGTTGCTAGGCAACCAAGCTTGGTTCTGTCAGTAAAAAGGCAAAGACAGGAGGCCCTTTCCAGGCCTTTGTGGGGAACTCATTGGGGCCAGTCCTGACTACCAGCTCCAGGTAGGGAAATTCCTGGATATTCTGTGGTGGAGTCTACGGAAGTCAGAGTTTGTGGAGGGGAGAGGCCTCAGCTGAATAGAATGCCATAGAGCCCACCCTCCAAAGCAGTTATTTTCTCCAGAGGGAGAGAGATCTGTTGTCTGGAGTTCAGCTGTGATACCCGGAGATCTTCAGGCTCCACCTGGAGGTTGGCTACCCTAGGCGTAGCAGTTAGCACTTCAGAGCAGGGTCTGCCAGACCCAGGTTCTTCCTGTGGAAGTTGAGTGGGTGATTTCAGACCAGTCATAGACTTTCAGCCTAAACTACCTCACAGGGTTGTTGTGCAGATCAAAAGGGGGAGAGGAGAATAATGAAAGCTGGTTTGGTCTCCACTGTGAAGAAAGACTGTACTTTTCCTCTTGGGGAACCATTGCTGCCAATCTCCAGGTGAGGGCTGGAGATCACTCAGAATTAAAACTGCTCTCCAGATGGCAGAGATCAGCTCCCCTGGAAAAAACAGCTGTTTTGCAGGGTGGACTCTGTGTCATTATACCCTGCTGAGATCACTTCCCTCCTACTTGGGCCCCCACTGCAGAGAAAGACTGTACTTTTCCTAAGTAGAGGCTGCAAGTGGGGGGGGAGATAGAAAGTTGAAGTCAGAAGGGCAGATAATGGTAGGTTGATGGTTAGCTGGGAAGGAGATAGGTTTGCCAACTCAAAGTTGGGACATTCTTGGAGATTTAAGGGGTGGAGCCTGGAGAGGGTGGGGTCTGAGGAGGGGTGGGATCTCAGACAGGTACAATGCCATAGACTCCACCCTCCAAACCAGCCATTCCCTCCTGGGGGACCATTGATGCCAATTTCCAGGTGAGGGCTGGAGACCACTCAGATGGCAAGAGATCAGTTCCCCTGGAGAAAATTGTAAGCTCTTTGTCATTATACTCTGCTGAGGTCACCACAGCAAATTGACGCTGAGTGCCCAAGGCCAGGTGACCCTCCCAGAGCCTCTTTCTAGAGCTCATTGTATTTATTTCCACAATGGGCCTTATTCCTAGTCTACATATAAATCCTCCCTTTCTGCTTACTTTCCCTGCCTCATAAATATGCTTGTTTATACTCTCGTCCTCTTTGCCTACTGGCTAGTTTGGCAAAAGAATTGTTTACTTGGGGTAGAATGAGCATTTTGACAGCGCACAATCAACTTGGCATGTTTCCGTACAACAGCAAAATTGTTTGGCGGGTGGGGAGCCAGAGACCTGTAAAAGAGCATAGCAAGCGTATCTTGAGAAAGCAGAACAGCCTTTTTCCTGACGGCAGGGAGACAGACAGGATAAATGTGTTGCTTAAGTAGAATGACTGGAGCCTGGGTTGTTGTTGTTGTTGTTGTTTGACATTTTTATCAGCATTTCTCCAGCAAAGTGGGCCAAGCAAACAGGTATGCTGGCGCATAGGCCTTCCTAGGGATGCCAGCCTCCAGGTGGGACCAGGAGATCCCCTGGAATTTCAGCTCATCTCCAGACTACGGAGATCAGTTCCCCTGGAGAAAATGGCTGCTTTGGAGGATGGACTCTGTGGCATTGCACCCCGCTGAGGCCCCTGTATTCCCCAGGGCCCACCTCCAGATCTCCAGGAGTTTCCCAACCTGGAGCTGGCAAGCCTATCAGCCCACCACCCCCACCCACCTGGAACCAGGGAGGACCTGGCCACCCTAACCTTCACACAGGAACATCTGGGTGACAAAGCACTCACAAGCAAGCAAGGAAAGGACACGAGTGTGGATCTCACAGGGGATGCATGGGTGTGGGGGGGAGTCTGTAGCAGTGGCCCCCCCCAGAAGCCCCGGCAGCTGCCCCTCCTCAGGGTGCGATGATGATGCCAGCCCTGTTCAAAAAGGGGACATTCTTCTGCCAGCAGTCAAACAAAGGGGGGAAACAGTTGACTCAATTACAGTGCCGTCCTAAGAGCCCGTCAGCCCCATTGAATAAACCTGGATAGGACTCCCAAGTAGAGCTGCTGATTTTTTAATTTAATTAAATTTTATTAGGTTTGTATCCCACCCTCACTGCGTAGCAGGCTCAGGGCGGCTTCCATCAGATACAAGCCATTAAAAACCATTAAAACACATCAAATAAAATACAACAAGGCTGCGATCACATAAACAATTAGCCGCACCATAGGCGAGAATGCCGGGCGGATTTAACGGGTGCGATCGGATGTGAACATCTGGCCAGTGTCCCGCACTCGTCGGCAACTTGTTGCGCTCTGCCACAAGAGTGGAGTTAAAAGACGGTAGGGAAAGTCCAATATCAAATGGGTTGCTACGGGCCACGGACGGACTTTCCCCTGTGTGATCGCACCAGTGTGCTCTCATGGCGTTGGGATGGTCTGATCAGGCCATCCCGACTCTGTGCCGTTCCCCCCCCCCTTCCCAGTATGCGCATCACCGCATACTGCCATAGGAAGCCCTCAGTGTGGAGATGTGATTCATCGATCCCCCGTTTAAGTGCATCGGAAACACCCGGCAAAAAAATAAATAAAAACAATTCACCCATGGTTTGCATCTGATCATGCTGTGGCGGGCTGCCCCCTCAGCTCCCGTGGCCTGTGTGATCGCGCAAATGCGGGTCAAATTGCTACAGAGCAAATAACCTCACTTCCCCACCGCGTTATCTGGCACGTGTGACCACAGCCTAAGAATCCCTATACTTCTAACCAAAGCCTCAACAGATGAGGTCTATCACAGATTGGGGTTCCAGATGTGACACAGATCTGATCGACTACAAGAGAGACCCGATAAAGGAAGGCTTGGGTTTTTGACGACCAAATCTCAGCTTCGCCTTTTGTTTAATTCTGATTTGAACTCTCTTAATGTGGACAGATTATCATGGATCTAACTGGTTAAAATTAGTCCTTAACAGAATTAACAAAAAAAAAAAATGAGGACTATAGGTGTACCTCCAGATTCGCTTTACTTATCATCTGCCTCAACAGCATTCCAGATAATTAAACGCAGGCTGTTAAGATATCCGGTTTCAGTGCCTGACTGAGGCAGCTAGGAAAACTTGCTCTCCAATTCATCTGGAATTATCTCTGCCACCTGGCCAGGTAGCCTCTTATTTCTGCTCATTAACTGATCCCCGTCAAAGAATGGCATTTATGCTGGCCAGATAATGATAACAATAATAAAGTGCCGTTAAGTTGCAACTGACTTACAGGGAACCATTATGGGATTTTCAAGGGAAGAGATGAGCCAGGGTGAACACATCAACGGGTAAAGCTACCTTATACTAAATCAGACCTTTGGCCTACTCAGACGGACATTAACTCTCCAAGGTCTCAAGCAGAGGTCTTTCACATCACCTCCTACCTGATCCTTTTAGCCGGCGAAGCCGGGGATTGAACCTGGGACCTTCTGCATGCAAAACAGATGCTTTATCACTGAGCCACAGCCCCTCCCTGTTAGGCAGTTTGCCATTGACTTCCTGGGTTGGTTTCCCATCCAGCCAGGGCCGACCCCGCTTAGCTCCTGAGTTCTGACAAGCTTGGGTTAGTCTGGGGCTATTCAGGCAGTGCCAGTTCCTGATAACGCAGCATTAAAACAAGCGAATGAGCATAACTCTAGAACTAATGCATATGTATCGTGCTTGGGAACGATGCTCTAATTAGCCTAAAGCTTGGATCGTTTCTCTCTGGCCCATAAGACAAGTCTGATGATAATTAGTATAATGTCACTAGTAATATGAAAGATAAAATGTAGCAGGCTGAGAAATGAAGATGCTTCGGCGAGAAACGTCTCCCTGGTGTATTTCTAAGCATATTTTCTGTTTCCTTTTTAAAAAAGAATCACGAAGAGTCTTTTCTCTTGCAAGGTGTGCAGTTCTGCAACCCATGGCAGCTTCTTTCTTTCTGAACGGTAATTGGACACTTCTCAGATCTCCTCAGGGCACACAACTCCAAGGGGGGTAGAGGCAGTAGAAAAAGCGGGTTTTAGTTTCATTTTCCCCCAAATGCACACCCTTCCAAACAATGTGCAAAGCATAATTATATATTTAAAAGATGGGACTACTTCGCCATGCAGCATGGGTGACATTTTTTAAAGTTTTCTTACACAGTTCTTTATGATCGGGGATTTATGACTTTCTAATTACTTAATACGTTACAGTCAGATTGCTCGGGCTATTACGGATAATTAGAACTTCAGGAAAAGCAGGTGCATGGAAATTTAATATGGTCTTTGGACAACTTTTTAATACAGGTCTACAGGATAACTGTTGCGTAATTTCGAGAGAGAGGCACTGGGGAACAAAGTTGGCTGGGAAGGTATAGTATCTCTCCTAGAAGCCTAACCCACGCATACTGACCATTCGGGCAGGGCCGGCTCCAGGAATTTCTGCACCCTAGGCGGGCGCAGATCCCAACCTCCCGGTTGGGCCTGGAGACCCAGCCATGCCGCCCCCCTCCTTCCCCCCCCCAGGGGCAAGCTGTGCCCCGGCTGGGCACTCTGCAGCGGCGGTGGCAGCGCCTGCCGCCGCCACCTCCTCCCCCTCCAGGGAGGAGGGGGATGGCGACTAGCGCCCTAGCTGGGCCGCCACTAGCCACCTCCTCCTCCTCCTCCTCTTCCTCCCCCCCCCCAGGGAGGATGGGGAGGGCAACTAGCCGGGCGCTTTTTGGCAGCAGCGGCAGTGGGCGCCCGGTTAGAGTGGCAGGGGGGACGCTTTTGGGAGGGAGCGGGGTGCCATTTGGCGCCCCTGAGGCCGGCGTGCCCTAGGCGAACACCTAGTTCGCCCAATGAGCTATCCGGCCATGCATTCGGGGCAGTGGTGCTCACTCCACAGCTCACAGAGAGCTACATGCTCAATTGTGCATGGGTGCAAAGTCGCAGCCCACTTATGGCGACCCCAGCAAGGGGCTTTCAAGGCAAGCGAGAAGCAGAGGCGGTTTGCCATGGCCTTCCTCTGGGGCGTATTCCGTGGTGGCCTTCCTTCCAGGGACCAACCCTGCTCACCTTCCGAGATCAGGCCAGAGAGGGCTATACCATACTGCCTTCTCTGAGAGCCAGTTTGGTGTAGTAGTTAGGGACTCTACTCTGGGAGAACCAGGTTTGATTCCCCGCTCCTCCACATGCAGCCAGCTGGGTGATCTTGGGCAAGCCACAGTACTCTCAGAGCTGTTCTCACAAGAGCAGTTCTCTCAAAGGTCTCTCAGCCCCGCCTACCTCACAGGGTTTCTGTTGTGGGGACAGGAAGGGAAGGAGACTGTAAACTGCTCTAAGACTCCGAATGAATGGCGGGGTATAAATCCAATCTCCTCCCTCCTTCCTTTCTTCTCCTTCTTCTTCTCCTTCTTCTCCTCCTCCTTCTCCTCCTCCTCCTCCTCCTTCTCCTTCTCATATGCAAAAAAAGCCACATGGACTTCTACCCCTGACATGAGGCTTGCATCTCAGGGATGCCTGCAAGCTTGCCCTTTCCTCTGGTGGCAGCTCTTTCAAGGGGGAAACCAGCTGCCAACCACAAGCCCCACCAGGCAACCACAAGCCTCGCCCGCTTTCCTGAAACCCGAGGCAGGTGCCCTATTGAGGAACAGCACTCAGAAGAGCCACGGGTGGCATATCAAGGAGCCACCTATGGGTCCCAAGCTACTGAGTATCACCGCTCTGGGGGAAAGGCTGTGGTCATTCAGGTAGCCCAGGGAGTGGCATTCTGTGCCTGTTCAGATCAGTCTCTTTTGATGATGTCAGCTTGCCCAGTCCCCAGTCTGACTGCAGGGGACAGGAGGTGCTCCCTGGCACCAATCAAGTCCAGGTGACCCCCAATTGCAGGCCCTGGTGTTTGACAGTTCTGGGGCACACAATTGCTCCTTGACTGCCTGGGCATGGTGAGGTTGTAGCACACCCGCTGGCTCACCACCCCATTCACAGTCCAAGACACGCCCAGGTGGATCTTCCCCCTATTTTTGTGATCTCACAGTGATTATGAAATAAATTGCTCTACTCACACAAGTAGCTGAATGTAACCCAACTGCCAGTTTGGTGTAGTGGTTACGTTCGGGGATTCTAATCTGGGAGCACCGGGTTTGATTCCCCACTCCTCCACTTGCAGCTGCTGGATGACCTTGGGCAAGCCACAGTTCTGGTGAGAGCTGTTCTTGTCTGTTGTGGGGAAGGGAAGGAAAAGGAGTTTGTAAGCCACTCTGAGACTCCTCTGGGTAGTGAAGGGCGGGGTATAAATCCAATCTTCTCCTCCTCCTCCTCCTCCTCCTCCTTCGTTGTGACCGACTTTAGACTAACACAGAAACTGAAACTAAGAAAAAGAGAATAGTCCGGGGGTGGGTGGGTGGGCACGTGTGGAGTTTTCCTCCAACCCATAATCAGGTTCCAGTTAACTCTTTACTATGCATTTTACGAGTCCTGTACTAGCCCTCCACCAACCAAAGATAATTTAGCCAGTTTGGTGTAGTGGTTAGGGGCGGGGACTCTAATCTGGAAGAATCGGGCTTGATTCCCCACACCTTCACATGCAGCTGCTGGCGTGACCTTGGGTCAGTTACAAGTTCTTTCAGGGCCATTCTCTCAGGATCAGTCCTCGAAAGAGCTCTCTCAGCCCCACCTACCTCACACGGTGTCGGTTGTGGAGAGGGTAAGGGAAGGGAAAGGAGATTGTAAGACGCTTTGAGACTCCTTCGGGTAGTGAAGGGTGGGGTATAAATCCCATCTCTTCTTCTTCTTATGTAAATATTCATACCCTCATTGTTCCTCTTGGCTCAAGTTGTAACTCTTCTTCCAAACTAAGGAGACTTCCTCCAGCTCCAGCGGTTGTTCTCTCAGAGGAAGAGGCTTAGATCCTATGGCGTGTTTCCTCAGGAGAGGGACATTTGCTCACTTGCTTTCTCACCTCCCCTATCCTTTCTCACCTCCCCTATCCTGTGGCAGTCCGAGCTGCCCCTCAGAGTCCTGTCCCATGGGTTCTCTGTCCCCCAGGAACAGGATTGGGGGGCAATTTATGGCTGCTACAGGAGTGGGGAGGCACAGAAGCTGCATTCTGTGCAAGCATATCCTCCACCAACTGAACAACTCTGTGGGATCTAAGCCACAGCCACTTAGGTTGGAGGAAGCTTTCTTAGACTGGAGGAAGGCTCCTTGGAGGACAGCAGGATCCACCACATTATGAGTTCAAGTCCCAACAATCCCATTTCAGAAACAAGGTTAGGGTGATCCCATTTCAGGGTGGTTTCAGACAAATTCATTTAAGCACCTTTGCATAGTAATGCACAGGAGCAGGGAAAACACAACACAAATACATCTCTGTATGCATTAATGTGGCAAAGTTTGGTGTAGCAGTTAAGTGCAGAGACTCTAATCTGGGAGAACCGGGTTTGATTCCCCACTCCTCCACTTGCAGCTGCTGATGTGACTTTGGGTCAGTCACAAGTGCTGGCACAGCTGTTCTTGAAAAAGAGCAGTCTCTGTCAGAGCTCTCTCAGCCCCACCTACCTCACAGGGTGTCTGTTGTGGGGAGGGGAAGGGAAAGGAGTTTGTAAGCTGCTCTGAGGCTCCGAGTGAAGGGTGGGTATAAATCCAATCTCTTCTCTTCTTCTACTTCTTCTAGTCTTCTTCTAAGTCTTCTTCTAAGTCTTCTACTTATATAGACTGTTGAAAGCAACATATTTAAAGCTCCCTGAATGTCACACCCTTGGCTTTTGCTTTGAGCTCAGCCACTTTGAAGGAATGCATGCACCTCCTTGTGGAAGACATCTCAAATCTTCCAGACTGTGCAAATTACAGATTGTACATCCTAATTTTCAACCTTCATGTCTCTTTCCCCAAGCACTTGTACTTAATATCCAGTGGCAAATGTTCTAATTATAGAAAACTAAAAAACTAAACTAACTAAACAAAACTAAAAGCTAAACTAAAAAAAAAAAAAACTAAAAGAAACCCCTATCCCATTCCAGTTCTGGGTTCTTGACACCTAACACTGTTTTGTCAGACACTGGAGTTTTTACATAGCTTTCAGGATCATTCTGGGAGCCAGAGGTATCTCCCAAAATGGGATGTTGCCACCTGAAATAAGCGGTAAGAGGCACATCGCCCCCTCTTGGCCCCTATTCCACTACAACTTCACTATGTTGGCTCCTTATAAAAATCTCATTGATCCGATTGGAATAGGCAAATGTCTGGTTAGCAAAGCAGAAAAGAAGAAGACCCTGTAGGGAGCGGTGAGAAAATAGTTAGACAGCATAGTAAGGTCAGCACCTTCTCGCCCTTCAAGTGTAATTCCTTGTCTGTCTCCAGATTGATACTCCTAGGGCAATATCCTGCTTCTTCTCAGAAGTTCTCCACACTCTCTCTCTCAGCCAGTTTGGTGTAGTGGTTAAGAGTTCGGACTCTAATCTGGGAGAACTGGGTTTGATTCCCCACTCCTCCACTTGCACTTGTTGGATGTCCTTGGGCAAGCCGTAGTTCTGATAAGAGCTGTTCTTGAAAGAGGGCAGTTTCTGTCAAGAGCTCTCTCAGCCCCACCTACCTCACAGGGTGTCTGTTGTGGGGAGGGGGAGGGAAAGGAGTTTGTAAGCCGCTCTGAGACTCCCTTGGGTAGTGAAGGCTGGGATATAAATCCAATCTCCTCCTCTTCTTCTTCTCCTCCTCCTCCTCCTCCTCCTCCTCCTCCTCCTCCTCCTCTTCTCTCTCTCTCTCCTTCCCCTCCTCCTCCTCCCCTCCTTCTTGATAGGAAACTATCTCTGTCCCTGCTCTTTACTATCCAGTATATTAATCCCTAAATAAACTTTATCTACAATTTTATCAGTCTGTGCACCTTTGTTGTGTTAATCAATTTGCCAACACATTTTAGGTTTAAAGACTGAGCCACAATCAAGGGAAGTCAAAAGGTTAAAGACCATTTACCCTCTGGTCCGACACACATTTATACAGAAGTCTCATCAAATGGTTCACTTGACCAGATCTCTGGTCTCTTTCTAAGAGCGTCGGAAGACATCCGTCAATGCCTGATGTTCAGTGTTAAACTCCTCTGTTTTTACATTATTTTATAATCACATCATTGTGTTCTCTTGTTTTACTAGAATGG
Organism: Gekko gecko; assembly: GCA_029375565.1. Lineage (NCBI taxonomy): Eukaryota > Metazoa > Chordata > Lepidosauria > Squamata > Gekkonidae > Gekko > Gekko gecko. Next base: position 168,549,911 of record JAPDNY010000004.1, on the reverse strand, counting down.
CTCTTACTTTGTAATAAATTCTGGATCTTTTTTTAAATGAGAAAGTTCCCCAAGAAGTAATAATACTACCCATTATGTCCAAAACTGTAAAACCTGTGAATTATAACTCATAGGATTCCAATGAGGATTGGCTAATCACTCACAAGTTGACTATGAAAAGGGGAATGATATATCTTCTAGAAGACTGATGATACCTGGTATTTTTGGCCACTGTGTGACAGAGTGTTGGACTGGATGAGCCATTGGCCTGATCCAATGTTGTTCTTCATGACATCACCAGGAAGCAACATCATCGTGCTGGAAATGTTGCGTTGGGACAGAACTCTATGGCTTTTCGCCCTCAAAACCAGAGGGTTTGCCCAAATACCCCATGCAACATTTCACATTGGGGGCAGTACTTCCAGTTTTACTGGAAGTGGCCCAAAAATGTCATTTGGGACGGGAGTTCTCCCACCAGCCAGCTGGCTGGCAGCAGGGAAGCCTGCTCCAAATCGGGGAATCTCCTTCCTGGACTGGGAGGCTGGGATCCCTAGCTGGGTGGGTGCTAGGAAAAGTGTTGGTGGTTGGGGGGCCCCTGTGCTAAGAGCTGTTGCACATATCATTGTGGCTGGCTGAGTCATAAATAAATAACCACACAAATGACCTATTGGTGTGGACAGTGTAACATGAAGCAGGAAGTCACTCATGGAAAATACTAGGGCTGTGATCATATGCACAATTAGACCCGACATAGTCGTAAATGCCAGGCGGATTTAAAGGGCACGATCAGACAGCAACATGTGGGAAGCGCCCCGCAGCCATTGGCAACCCGTGCTGCTCTGCCCCACAAGCGAAGTTAAAAGACACCAGGGGGAATGGGCCACTGATGGACTTTCCCCTGTCTAGTCACTCAAGCACACTCTCATGCCATCAGGATGGTCTGATCAGGCCATCCCAACTCTGTGCCATTGTTCCCCCCCCTTCACAGTATGCACATCATCATAAACTTCATAGGGATCCCTCAAGAGTGGGGGTGAGGTTCATTGATTCCTCGTTTAAGCACATGGGGCAAAAATGGCCAAAAAAATCCCAACTTACCCACAGTTGCGTCTGATCACACACTGATGGGCTGCACCCACAGCTTCAAAGGGAAGTGTGATCTTGCAACTGCGGGTCAAATTCCTCCAGAGGAAATAGCCTCGCTTCCCACCCACTCCCGCTTCATCTGGCGCCTGTAACCGCAACCTAGGAGCTGTTAATCTGGGTTTTTTTCCTCCCCCAAAATTGCAAGATATGTTTTTCTAACCAGGAAAGTAACCACAGCCATCTTCCTTGAGTCCCCAGTTCAGTTGTTAACTGAAATGTTAGAAACAGGAAAGGATAAGATTCCTGCCACAGAATATTCTCATTCAGCAAACATTATCCACATTCCATTCAGGTGGGCTACATTATCATGCTGTCTGGATTAAGGCTATAATGTTTTTTAAAGTTCTGATTTTACATTGTATGGCTGGAGGCTACAATTAAAAGGGAATGATGGATTGCCATAACTTTCATTTACGACTCTGTATTTCCTTGCAAGTAATTTACAGTCAAAGGTTCAAACCGAGCGAGAATATACGAAGTAGCTGTCACACCGATTCTAATTTTCAGAGGGAGGGAAAATAAAAATAAAACGATCGCAGGAAAATCTAAGCTATTCTTCTGATAGTCAAAAATCCTGAACACGAATGTTTTTCAGTTGGGTGGAAAAGGGGTGACTCAAAGACCTTCTCTATATTTTTAGAGAAAACATAATAAAAACCCTGCATTCTCTATTTGTTCTCAAAATGAAGGCCTGCCTCCTGGCGCTAATATATTTATAGTTAAGGTCTGTCATAACAGCTGTCAGAATATCTGACTATAACTCCTTGGGACATATTGAGCTCTCTCTAAAACCTGTTCACATGACATCATTGCTGTTTTGATTGCATTTTTAATTTGCTCCCCAAAAATGGAAGGATCAAACCAATGTGGAGCATCTTCTTAACACCCACTGATTTCAATGGGAGACATTTATATATAGATTAGAGAAGAAGAGACTGGATTTATACCCCACCCTTCACTACTCAAAGGAGTCTCAGAGCGGTTTACAATCTCCTTTCCCTTCCCCTCCCCACAACAGACACCCTGTGAGGCAGGTGGGGCTGAGAGAGCTCTTCAAGAACTGTTCTTGGGAGAACAGCTCTGAGAGAACTTGTGACTGATCCAAGGTCACGCCAGCAGCTGCACGTGGAGGAGTGGGGAATCAAACCCAGTTCTCTCAGATTAGAGTCCGCGCTCCTAACCACTAGACCAAACTAGATCAAAAAGTCTTTTAAAGCAAGGAAGGGATTATGGGAAGATGTCTTCCAATGGAACAAGATCTGGGCTGATCTTCTGTTTCCTTCCTGCTGCAGATAGTTAAGCCTGGGCTTGCCCAGAGGTTGGAACCAAAGAACAAGGGCCTGTGACCTTGCATTACTCAGCCCAGTATTCACCTTGAGAGCCAATTTGGTGGTAAACACCTTCTGGATTACAGCCTAAGGGAGGAAACTCTTAAAAACACACAAACAGTGGCTACTCACTACCTGCATCATGCACATACTGTACATATAAGGAGATCAAATCAGTCAATCGTAAAGGAAATCAACCCTGACTGTTCCCTGGAAGACCAGATAGTGAGGCTGAAGCCCAAATACTTTGGGCACCAAATGAAAGGGAGCACTCACTGGAGAAGACCTTGATGCTGGGAAAGATTGAAGGTCAAAGAAGAAGGGGATGGCAAAGGATGAGATGGTTAGACAGTGTCACCAATCCAATGAACATAAAATTAAGCAAACTCCAGAGGATGGAGGAAGACAGGAGGACCTGGTGTGATGTGGTCCACGGGGTCGCGAAGAGTCGGACTCTACTGTGCGACTGAACAACAGCAACAAACCTAATGCATCATCGTGCCTCACTTTTCTACAGCAGGTGGTCTACTTACGTTACACTAGCTTTGAAGAGTCGCGTCCATGTCCCTGCAGATGTACGTTCATCCTTGACATTATACCAAAGAAGCTGTGTTATTAAAAAAAGTGGATGCAAAACATTTGCAAGCAGTTGACGGCCTTGTTGCTAGCCAATGTGTGCCTACCGTTTTTATTTCAATAAGCTCTTTGCAGCCATAATGACTAGAATGTTGGTGTGTGTGGGGGGGTGAAAGCCGAGCTTGTTTACAGATGAATTCTTTGTGGGCTGCTATGGACGGTCTAGCCCTTAATCTGGGGGGAAATATGTGTCCAGCTTCAGCATGTCTTCGCTATTGTGTAATACTGATGGATATCATGTAGTACAAAAAAGTTCACTGAAATCCTTTTAGCTTTTAAGAACCTCAGGATTACTTCTGAGTCTGTTCAATTTGATTCCTCTTTTGCAGGAGCATTGTTCATTTTTTATAACTCTTTCAAGTTAACAGGCTCTGAGATTGATGGCATTAGAGCAGTGGGGGCGGGCTTGTTCTTCCTTCGGCGGATTATGTGGCGCTTAATCTCTGGTGTTTTATGGCCGCATTAATTTTTCAATCAGCCGCAAATACATTCTGAAGAAAAACAGTGAACTTACCCTGCATTCGTCTGTCTCTTTGCCTCAAAATCTGCCTTCTCGCAGTGGCAGCACCAGAGATTAAGCACCAGGTACACATGTGCCTATTGCACATTCAATCAATCTGCGAGGAGGTATAAGTGCATTGGCCCTGGCCACATCTCTGTGTGAATGCCAGCTTGTGAGCATGCTATCGATGTATGGGGGAAGTAAACATGTACAGGCACTGTCCCTGTAACCGTTTCCAACAATTGGGGTTTTTTTTTTCCATATGCACATGTGTGTGTGTCCATGCATGTGAGTGTCCGTGCACCTGGAAGTCATGGCAACCTCTAGTGACTGACCCCTACTGGGGACCTGGAGGATATTCAGAGAGGTGGCTGAATAAAGCCTGCCCCCGCCTCCCATCTCTGGTATTCCAGGGAGGTCTCCCATCCGAGTCCTTGCCAGAGTCGACCCTGCTTAGCTTCCGGGATCTGACGAGATGGGGCTTGCCTGGGCTGTCCAGGGCAGTGTGCCATTTCCCACAATTGGTTTACTGTCACGGATAATATGGCCAGAAATACAGGGGAAGCATTGCTGGACTTGACCAAAAAAGTCGTAGAAAATGTGTCTGTGCACAGAAACAGAGCTTGTGGTATATTTATTGCATACATGTATCTGTATGCAATGGAACAGTCTGCTCCTCGCCTAATATCGATGTGATTTAGTTTGGTTCTACTGGTTGGGGTTCTTGTTCAGTTTCCAGTTATGTATGTCAGCTGAAGTTGTTGTTGGTTGTTCGAGTTGTCTTCTTGCAAATAAACAGTTGACGTTTTGAGCCAGCTTGTCTCTGCTAAGTGGACCTGAGAACAGGCGCCTGACTCAGGAACCCACGGCCAAAGGGGGATATTACAGAGCTCTCCTGGCCTCTCAGTGGACCATGTCGAAAGGGGACTCCAGAGACCCAGAACAGAATATCTTTGAAGAGGAGCAAGAGAACAATTTAGTAATGGAATCATATGACCTTGAGTAGATTAGATATCTTCAGATGGCTACTTTGGTGTAGTGGTTAGGAGAATGGACTCAAGTCTGGGAGAACCGGGTTTGATTCCCCACTCCTCCACATGCAGCTGCTGGTGTGACCTTGGGTCAGTTACAAGTTCTTTCAGAGCTGTTCTCTCACGAGCAGTTCAGGAAAGAACTCTCTCAGTTCCACCTCCCTCACAGGGTGTCTGTTGTGGGGAAGGGAAGGGAAAGGAGATTGTAAGCCACTCTGAGACTCCTTCGGGTAGTAAAGGGCGGTGTAGAAATCCAATCTCCTCCTCCTCCTCCTCTACATTATCAACAGATATCAACAGATATATCTGTTGGGGGCCGGGTACAGAAGCATGTGAGAACTGCAAGAATGTCCAGCTTCACAAAAGTGAGATCCAGGTGTGTAACCATGTTGGTCTGAAGCAAGAGAACAAAGTTTGATTCCAGTGGCACCTTTAAGACCAGCAAAGTGTAATTCTGGGTATAAGAAGAGAAGAAGAAGAAGAGATTGGATTCATACCCCACCCTTCACTTGGAGTCTCAGAGCGGCTTACAAACTCCTTTCCCTTCCCCTCCCCACAACAGACACCCGGTGAGGTAGGTGGGGCTGAGAGAGCTCTTTCCAGAACTGTCCTTGAGAGAACAGCTCTGACAGAACTGTGGCTTGCCCAAGGTCATCCAGCAGCTACAAGTGGAGGAGTGGGGAATCAAACCCGGTTCTCTCAGATTAGAGTCCCCGAACTTAACCACTACACCAAACTGCCTCTCAGGCACTTGCCTACTTCATCAGATACATTGATACATTCTCAGAAGTGAACTTACGATTCAAAGATGGGTGTGCTGGCTGAGGGCCAAAAGATATTCCTATGTATGAGAAACTTGGAATCACTGTTTTTGAACAGACTTTGTTGACTTAAAAAGTAGCAAGAATGAACTAACAGTTTTTATATATTCCAAGTGGATGTTAAAAGTATAGATGGCCTCGTATGGTGTTTGAAGTCACAAGATCACTAGTTAGCCAGGAATGTGTGCCCTTTTCAAATGGGTCAGCTGGCTATTGTTAGGAAATGATGTTAAAGTCTTGCAGCTACGGGGGATTGAATCGATTGGCAGCTTCTTCGCAGAAAGGGGCTCCTCGCCTGTGACCTGCTTATTTGCGGGATAAGAAACTTTTATGCACCCGTGCAATCGCTCTCCTTGATTTATCTGTCTAGCCATGATGGATGGTCGAGTGCTTTGCTGATTCTAGTAGAACACAATAGTTAGGCTTTAACAAAAGGCTCAATGGAAGCACAGATTCCGTGAAAGCGTTTAATAATATTTACTTGTGTACTATACCTAGAATGAACCTAAAGCGTTACTCAGCTGTACCTCTGGCTAGGAGTTAAATAATCTGATATAGAAAAGCTCGCTGGATGCCCTAGGGCTTCTTAAGGGCACACGGAAAGCTGAATCAGGCCTGACGTGAGTCATCTGGAACAATACTGTGGTGAGATGGGGGGGAGGCAGAAGATGCCTGGCTGTTATGGTGATGGGGAAAAAAACGGTCCAGGCATCTTTGTGGCTAGGAAGAAGGGGAGAGGATGCTCTTTGCTGGATACAGAGCATCCGTTCCAGCTGGAAGAGAGAACCTCGACTGGAGGGTGCATGTTTGGCAAGCTAAAGCCCGGAGGCTTAGCACCCCAGAGCACATGGCTGGGGGTCTGAAAAGGGGAGCTGTTCTTTCGTTTGGGGCTTCTTCTTGGTTCGAGCTCTTGGGAGGGGGACACCATGTTTTAAAGTCTTTGGAGCACGTGTTTCGCCATGAAGGACGATGGAGGGGAATGATACTGAAGAGAGCTGTGGAGGCACCAGGGCGGGCCAGTTTGGTGTAGTGGTTAAGTGCGCGGACTCTTATCTGGGAGAACCGGGTTTGATTCCCCACTCCTCCACTTGCACCTGCTGATGTGACCTTGGGTCAGTCACAAGCTCTGGCACAGCTGTTCTCTCAAGGACAGTTTCTGTCAGAAGTTCTCTCAGCCCCACCTACCTCACAGGGTGTCTGTGGTGGGGAGGGGAAGGGAAAGGAGTTTGTAAGCCGCTCTGAGACGCCTTTGGGCAGTGAAGGGCGGGGTATAAATCCAAGCTCTTCTTCTTCATCATCCTAAAGGTAAAGGTTTCCCTTGCTCAAAAGCCAGTCGAATCCAACTCCAGGGGGCGGCGCTCATCTCTGTTTCCAGGCCGAAGAGCCAGCGCTGTCCGAAGACGTTTCTGTGGTCATGTGGTCAGCATGACTAAACGCCGAGGTGCACGGAACGCTGTTCCCTTCCCACCAAAGCAGTACCTATTTATCTACTTGCAATTTCTTGCTTTCGAACTGTGAGGTTAGCAGGAGCTGGGGCCAGAGACGGGAGCTCACTCCATCACATGGCACTAGGGTCTCAAACTGCCGAACTACAGACCTTCCCATCTGCAGCTCAGCGCCTTAACCTCTGAGCCACTGCGTTGTGGAGGCACCAGGGCGGGTCATCCTGCAGATACCCAAATCAGATGCAACATGGATTGTAAGTACTTTAGTCAGAGCCCGTCTTTTTCTTTATTTCCTTAGGGGGCCTATTTTCCTTAACATACCTTTGCATTACCCTGAATTTTTGCCCTGTAGAAATAAAGTTTTGTTTAACTTGAGAGAGTCTGCACACGTCCTTACCCCCCTGCCTGGCTCCTCGGCCTGCTACTGAGCGAGGTTGACTTTGGGAAACCACACAAGAAACAGGATTTTACTTGAAATTGTGGTGGTGACTGATGGGGCGGGCGGGAACAGTGGCTAGTCTGGCCACGCATCATGACAGAGACCTTGAGAAATATTTACCCATGTATACTTCTTCCAAGCATACACGCCACGCTCATGAGATGGTGATCACATAGAGGCAGGGGCAAAGCCAGTGCACTTGTACCCGCTCCAGTTTGGTGTAGTGGTTAGGAGTGCAGACTCTAATTTGGGAGGCCTGGGTTTGATTTCCCACTTCTCCACATGCAGCTGCTGGTGTGACCTTGGGTCAGTCATAAGTTCTTTCAGAAGAAGAAGAAATTGGATTTATACCCCGCCCTTCACTTGGAGTCTCAGAGCGGCTTACAAACTCCTTTCCCTTCCCCTCCCCACAACCCTGTGAGGTAGGTGGGGCTGAGAGAACTCTGGCAGAAACTGCTCTTTTTCAAGAACAGCTCTGACAGAACTATGGCTTGCCCAAGGTCATCCTGCGGCTGCAAGTGGAGGCGTGGGGAATCAAACTCGGTTCTCCCAGATCAGAGTCCACACATTTAACCACTACATCAAACTGGCTCTCATCAAAGCTGTTCTCTCAAGGGCAGTTCTCAGGAGAGCTCTCTCAGCCCCACCTACCTCACAGGGTGTCTGTTGTGGGGAGGGGAAGGGAAAGGGATTGTAAGCCGGTCTGAGACTCCTTCGGGTAGTGAAGGGCAGGGTATAAATCCAATCTCCTCCTCTTCCTCCTCCTTTTTCTTCTTCTTTCTCTGTGCATATTGTCTGAACGGCATGTATGTACAGGGCTACTTTCTTCCAGAACCAAGACTATCTGTGTACAGTGGAGAAAAGGAAGATACAAAATATTTCAGATGAATATGCAATGAGACACCTCACATTTGTCTGGATGAATACAGGTTGTAGCTGCTGCATTCGTTATTACGATCAAATGTTTTGTGGATATGTTTTTATTTGTCATAATAACCACACCGTGCTGAAACACACAGTCACAACAGAAGTCATATGATTCAAAATATCTGTTATATTTTCATCCAGTCTTTCCTGCAAGACTCTCTGGGCCGTGTACCTGGCTCTTGTCTTCTCCATTGTGTTTTCAAAAGAGCCCTGTGAGGTAGGCTAATCTGAGAGAAAGACAGAGAGAGAGAGAGAGAGAGAGAGAGAGAGAGAGAGAGAGAGATGGTCCTGTTGTTGGCCCTCCGGAGGAACTGCTTGGCCACTGTGTGAGACAGGATGCTGGACTAGAAGGACCACTGATCTGATCCAGCGGCGCCCTTCATACATTCTTATGAGAGAAGGTTACAGCCCAGTGAGCTTCCTGATAGAACATGAATTTGAACCCAGACCTCCCAAGTCGTAGCCTAGCCACTGTACCAGTACCCAGAAAATGAGAAGATTGCATGCGTGTTGTCAGATAATGATGCTTATCTAGCCCATAGAGTTTCCCTGTTTGCTTTAGCAGCAGCTAAGATTAGATCTAAGGGGCAGGTTACTTGGTGAACAAAGCTGTTTTAATCTTCCTTTTATCACAGAATAGCAGTTAATTTTAACCCGGTCACTAAGGTTGTATTGTAATGTTTTAATGTTTTAACGTTTTATGAATGTGCCACAATATTTTGCATTTTGTAATGGCCAATGGCTGAATACAATAAACTACTTGACTTGACTATCAGTACAGGCATCGAGTGGAAACAACCCTAAGCATTTTTAATTCTTCATAACTCTTTTGTCTTTTGACACAGTGTAATTTTCAACACCTTGGTTAAACTTTGCAATGAATAATATAAAGGGTTTAAAAAAAAAAAAAAAGAATAGAAACCGAGTGTGCTCATGATGTAGGAGTACATTCTAAGCTAGATATCACATCTGCAGTAGATCTTCTCTGGTCGGTATTATAATCTGAGCTTTAGACGTACGTCCTCCCACAGGTCTTTGGCAATCATAGACATAAGGAGCAGTGAGCCAGCAGGAGAAAGAGAACTTCAATTCTCGCTTTAAGGAGGGACTGTGGCTCAGTGACAGAGCATCGGCTGGGCATACAGAAGGTCCCAGGTTCGATCCCTGGCATCTCCAGTTAAAGGACCTGGCAATAGATGATGTGAAAGACCTCTGCCTGAGACAGCCAGGTTCTCAGTGAACAATACTAACTTTGACGGACCTATGGTCTGTTTCAGTATTCTGCAGCCTCGTGAGTTCACTGGTAACTGGAGCAGAATATGCATTAATTGAAAGAAAACTCACCTCCTCCAGTAATCAAGTGCTGGGTTCTGTCCAAGGCAGTCCAAAGCTTCAGGACTGTATGCTGTCCATGCAAACGTGACATGAGCCTAGAATGGACCCTAGAATCCTCTGCAATACAAAGAACATCATGACCAAACCGCTGTTGGGAACATCATAACCAAGCCACAGTTGAGCAGACAAATTGATGACCAGGACATTTAGCTTCCTAAGTGTAGGAAGTTATGGTATGGGCAAGCAAGTCCATGAAGAGAGTTGAAATGGAGAACCTGACCCAATCGTTGAGAAGATCAGACCAGCAGTTGGGTTGGATGAAGGAAGGCTAAATAAAAGATAGGGCCAATCTGCATTTAGCATTTGCTCAGTTGTTTTACCAAACCCACACTGGAACAGAAAAAAGATGCAATTCAAAACCACATTCAGCTATCCCGGGCCAACACTGTACTGACTGCAGAGTCACCCCCGAACGGCCATAAAACAGCCATAATTCTATGCAGACAGCCACCATTAAGCCAGAGGTCAAACGAAGTGAAAGCAGCATGCAGTCTGGACACTGCCATAAAATGTGGCACTCAGTCAAAGTGAAAGTGGCATGCAATGTAGATGAGGATTTCTGTTCCAGTGTGGGGTTTGGTAAGACAGCGGAGCAAATGCTAGATGCAGATCGGGCCATAGTGACCAAGAAAGAAAATAATAAAAAAAAAAGAAACCAGAGACTTGGGAATATCATGAGAGAAAGGAACATTTCTCTGCCTTCTGCTGGAAACGTGCAGTTTGTTTTCTCAAGAACACGGCCTTTATTTCAGCTCGTCTCTGCCTGAAAAGACCCACGGAAAATTGCAGTGCATTAACATGTTTGTCTCTAGCAAATGACCTCTCCTCGAGCGCGATTCAGACTCGGAAAGAGAGCCCGTAACCATCCTATCGCCTGGCTCTCCTTGGTGTTCCTGCTAGTGCTAAGATCAGTCTTACAGGCTATGAAGAACCACGGCCTGATGGGTCCTTCCATCACTGCGGGAGCTCAGATCCGGCTGTTCTTGTCCTGCTTGGCGTCCCGGAGCATAATTTCACACCCATCATGAGTTTTCACTTGATTCCTCATGAGACCCTGCAACTGGCTACAAAAATGGCCAGGAGCAATCATTTCTCTTCAAAACAGGAAGTAAAAATTAAGTTCTCCTACCAGAGCGCAGCTGGAGCCAGGCTCCGATTTCACCATCGTAGGTCTCTTTGTGTATTTAACATTATTAGATGAAGAAATGTGATCTAGTACTCTTTCTCTTTCTATTTCTTTCTTTCTCATTCATATATATATATGCATCTACTTTCACCTAAGACATAATTGTGTTTACTTACTTATTTCCTTCATGAAGCACAAGCAGAAATACGTAGCTAGGGAGGACAAAATAATATTTGTTGTTAATAATTGTGCCTGTCCCACGTAAACCATATATATCTCTTACAGAAACTACCCTGGATGATTCATAACCTTGTCTAGCTCTGAATGATAAAAAACACTGAGCAATCACTGTGGAAAAATTTCATGTTGTACCATAAACCAGGATATCTGCCAACTATTCTACGTCCTTCACTGCGCACACTTATCTCGGAAGACCTCTACATATCCACAAAGAGTCAGCTTGCCAATTCTGGGTTTGGAAATTCCTGGAGATTTGGGGGTGGACTCTGGGCGGGGCTTGGGGAGGAGAGGGACCTCAGTGCAGTACAATGTCGTACAGCCAGGGCCGGCTCGCCCACTAGGCGAGCTAGGCGCTCGCCTAGAGCACCAGCCCTGCAGGGGCGCCAAAATGCCCCCGCCCCCCATGAAAAGCCCCCCTTCCCGCCCAGCGCCGGCAGCCCCGGCTTTCGTTCTAAGCCTGCCCCTTCCCCGCCTCTCCCAGGCGCCTCGCAGCCCCACTGGGAGGTTGGCATCCCCGGTGGGGTGGGCGCCCCAGGCTGTCCTGCGTAGGGTGCCCAGACACCTGGGGCCAGCCCTGTGTACAGCCCACCCTCCAAAGCATCCATTTTCTCCAGGGGAGCTGATCTCTGTAGTCTGGAGAGCAGTTGTAATTCCAGGAGTTCTCCAGGCCTCTCCTGGAAGTTGGCAACCTTAATAAGGAGTCCAGAGAGTAATTGATAGATTCGAGTCCAGTGGCACCTTAAAGACGAACCAGATTTTCAGGGTATGAGCTCTTGAGAGTCAAAGCTCCCTTCATCAGAGTATAATTTATGGAGGAGGAGGTGGAGGAAGAAGAGGAAGAAGAGGAAGAAGAGGAAGAAGAAGAAGAAGAAGAAGAAGAAGAAGAAGAAGAAGAAGAAGAAGAAGAAGAAGAAGAAGAAGAGAAAGAGGAGGAGATTGGATTTATATGGTTTACAATCTCTTTCCCTTCCCTTCCCCTCCCCTCCCCTCCCCACAACAGACACCCTGTGAGGTAGATGGGGCTGAGAGAGCTCTGAGGGAACTGCTCCAGAGAACAGCCCTATGAGAACTGTGGCTGACCCATGGTCACACCAGCAGCTGCACGTGGAAGAGTGGGGAATCAAACCCGGTTCTCCCAGATTAGTGTCCGTGCTCTTAACCACCCCACCAGACTAGATCAAAGAGTCTTTTAAGGCAAGGAAGGGCAATTATGGGAAGACGTTTTCCAGTTGAAGAAGATCTGGGCTGATTTTCTGTTTCCTTCCTGCTGCAGATAGTTAAGCCTGGGCTCGCCCAGAGGTTGGAACCAAAGAACAAGGGCCCGTGACCTTGCATGACTCAGCTCAGTGGATCCAGGACCAGTGTATGATGTGCTATAGTGTATTCATTTGGATTCCCAACCCCATTTCTGTACTTAAACTGTATTTTGTTTATTTAAGTTGGGGAGGGGCTGTAGTTCAGTGGATGATCCTCTGCTTGGCATACAGAAGGCCCCAGGTTCAATACCGGCATCTCCAGTTAAAAGATCTGGCAGTAGGTGATGCAAAAGACCTCCACCTGAGACCCTGGAGAGCCACTGTCAGTCCGAATAGACAATACTGACCTTGATGGACCCAGGGTCTGATTCAGTATAAGGCAGTTTCATACGTTCAACGAAATCATTTCAGGCAGGGTGAGCAGCACAGTGGCAGAGCATCTGCTTGGCATGCAGAAGGTCCCAGGTTCAATCCCCGGCATTTCCAGTTAAAAGATCTGGCAGCAGGTGATGCAAAAGACCTCCACCTGAGACCCTGGAGAGCTGCTGCCGGCCTGAATAGACAATAAAGACCTTGATGGACCAATGGTCTGATTCAGTATAAGGCAGCTCCATGCGTGTTCAAGTTGTGTTTTGGTATTTTTGTAATTTTGGGTCCTCCTTGGGGGGAAGAGTAGGGTAATAATGCCTGAATGAATAACAAAACTTTTTTTTACAAATTTCTCCTGACTTTTTGATCTACCATTTCCAACACGGTCCAAGAAGTTAATGCTTCGTGGTTCAGCCAGACCTTTGCACATCCCAATACAAATCTTTTAAAAACTGCCATATGAAATTAAGACTGATCCACTGAAACAAAACAAATTCAGGTGGGGCAGCCATGCTGGTCTGAAGCAACAGAACAAAGTTGGAGTCCAGGGGCACCATTATGGCCAACAATGCTTAATTCTGAGTATGAGCTTTTGTGTGCACATGCACGCTTCTTCAGACACATCACATGCAGGCACATGAAAGCTTATACCCAGAATAAAACAAAACAAAGGAACACACAACAGAAAAACAGTCCTCTGCTTTTGCATAGCAATTTAAATGACAATGATTAGAGTGCAGTATACAGAATCAGACCAAATTTGTTCGCTTGTTTCACCTAATTAATTTACTTAATTCATCTACACCACCACCCCTTTCTCCCCACCATTCTCCTCTCCTTTTGATCCTCACAACGGCCCTGGGAGGTAGGTTAGGCAGAGAGAGAGTGACTGGCCCAAGGTCGCTTGGCGAGCTTGCATGGAACAAGTGGGGATTCGAACCTGGGTCTCCCAGATCCTAGTCCGACACTCTTAAACCACTGCACCACACTGGTTTATAAGAATGAAAGTCCATTATCAGTGCAGTCCTAAGCAGGGTTATTCCCTTCTGAGTCCATTAAGGTCAATGGGCTTAGAGGGGTGTCACTCCGTTTAGGATGGAACTGTAAGTCAGCTGGGCAGAAAGACTTAACCCACAGTACGTACATATAGAGCCAGCAGTCAATGAGGATCAAACAATGGATGTGACCCAGGCCCGTAGCTACAGTGGGGCATCGTGGGGCTAGGCCCCCTGACTTAGTTTCAAGCCCCCCCTGACTTCCCACCCAGCCCAGGGCCCCCCGAGCAGTGGCGGATGCGGGGAAGGAGCCGGGTATTCCTTTAATTTGATTGGCCAGTGCTCCCTAAGAAATTTAAATGCCCCCCCCGACCCAAAAATCCTGGCTATGGGCCTGATGTGACCTGTCAAAATACCCCTGTGTTGTCTACAAAGAAGAACAGACGGGCCTCTGCACAACAGAACGGTCAAAAGAAGTGTGACACAGATCAAGATGGGTAGCCGTGTTAGCCTGTCTGCAACAGTGGGAAAGAGCAAGGGACCCAGGAGCTCCTTAAAGACGAACCAAATTTGTGGCAGGGGAGGAGCTTTCGTGCGTCACGGCTCGCTCCTTCAGATCCAAATCAACGATCTCCTTTCATCTGTAAAAGGCTAAGTGTTTCCCCCCCCAAAGGACCCATCTATTTTTCTTTAAAATACAAGTGAAAGCACAGGAGACTAGCAAACCTGAGGGGTGATGGGTGGAGGTTTTAAAACCCATCTCTGTATGGGCCACAGTTCGAAATGGGGTTCACACCCGTGAAATCTGCATTTTATAGATAGACATAGCAATGTTTTCAGGCTCTTATCTGTTTTACACATTTATATTCCACCTTCCTCAAAAAGGGACTGGCTTTGCTCTTTCTGGTTTACTGCGGTGATTGGGAAACATCCACAGATGGGGCAGATGTGCACCAGAAATATTTCACCCATAAAAACCAATTGACAATTTGTCAGATGGAACAAATAGAGACATGGCTGCTGCTGGCTTTTTTTTAAAATGCTTTCAGCCATTTCCAAAGTTTCATTTTTATATTACCCCATTCAATTTCACCATATAGTTCAAACTAGTCTTGTGAATGCCCTTTGTTGAGCATCTGGAAATTGAAAGGATGTAGTGAAAAACCAGCTAGAATTAGGGTAAAAAAAAATATGGAACATTGCTAGGGCTTTCTTATTTTACTTGCTGCTAAGTGCCTGTCTCCTCCAGGTTTTTTTTCCTGTTCTGCTTGCGTTTTGCTCCCCCTAGTGGTAGATTTGATATCATAGAGGTCTATGTTTGGCACAAAAACCTGCAGTTTAAATATGCTGGAAATAAACCTTTGCGATATCAAAATGACCACTAGAGGGAGATAAACATGTACAGAACAGGGAAACTTCCCCCCAAAAAAGGAACAGGAACTTAACAGAGTAAAATGAGAATGCAGAAAAGCCCCTAAGCAGGAAAATTTAGGGTGTAATTAATAACTGGGACCCGAGTGGCTGCATGACGGAGTGAGCTCCCGTCTCTAGTTCCAGCTCCCGCCAACCTAGCGGTTCGAAAGCAAGAAATTGCAAGTAGATCAATAGGTACCACTTTGGTGGGAAGGTAACAGCGTTCCGTGCGCCTTGGTGTTTAGTCATGCCGGCCACATGACCACGGAAACGTCTTCGGACAGCGCTAGCTCTTCGGCTTTGAAACGGAGATGAGCACCGCAACCCTAGAGTCGGATTCGACTGGCTTTCGAGCAAGGGAACCTTTACCTTTTACTAATAACTGGGGAGATGGCGTGGGTGCTGCTGATTGGAGCAGATCGACCCTTTAGCTTATTGGGATGTTTCCCAGTGAGCCGTGGGCCCTAGCAGCCTGCAGTAAGTTGAGCCGAGTGGCCCCGGCAGAGCTCTGTGGGGGCTGCACAGCTCAAACTGGTCTAGGGCTGCTTTGACTCGTCTGTCTGCCCCTGCTGTTGAACCCTATCTGCTTTGACATCTCCCTGGTTATGTGTAACGGGGGAAAGCGTGATGTGTCCTCACGGTGTTGACATTTCTCTACTTTCCTCTGCTTCATTGGATCCTGCTGATGGGGAACTAATGCAGCCACTGTCGTGAAACACATTTTTCGTTGCTGGGGACTTGCCAGCCAGCTACGTAGATCAGGCTGGATTCAGAAGCTGTCTTCTTCTGGGGTTTTTCTTGCCTGCATTTGTTTATTCATAGCCAGCTTTTCTCCCCAGTTAAGACTCGATGAGGCTTAGAACATCATTCTCCCTCCTCCATTTTCTCAGAAGAACAAATCTGTGAGGCTGAGAGTTTATGACAGGCCTCAGGTGAGCTCCGATGGTCAAAGTGGGGATTCAAACCTGGGTCACTGGGGGTCCTAGTTTGCTGCTCCATCCACGACGCCACGCTGGCTCTCACGAGGCGAGAGCCACAAGGTGACCTTTGAAGTCCGAATGTATCAAGTATGTTAAGTGCATGCTTTTGAGAGGATTAAAGTTGCCAACCTCCAGGCGGGTATTCCTACAACAGAAGGACTGCAGTGTAGAAGGCAACATTCAAAAACTAAAGCACCATGTGCAATAAATAATATATTAAGATTGAAATAAACATGTAAATTTCACATGTTGTGAACCTGACATTTGTTGACAGCTCTTTGAAGTCTTAATCTCTTGAAATATTGTGTGTATGTTTAAGAGAGCCAGTTTGGGGTAGTGGTTAAGTGCGCGGACTCTTATCTGGGAGAACCGGGTTTGATTCCCCCACTCCTCCACTTGCACCTGCTGATGTGACCTTGGGTCAGTCACAAACTCTGGCACAGCTGTTCTCTCAAGGACAGTTTCTGTCAAGAGCTCTCTCATCCCCACCTACCTCACAGGGTGTCTGTTGTGGGGAGGGGGAGGGAAAGGAGTTTGTAAGCCGCTCTGAGACGCCTTTGGGCAGTGAAGGGGGGGTATAAATCCAATCTCTTCTTCTTCTTCTTCTTCTTCTTCTTCTTCTTCTTCTTCTTCTTCTTCTCATTTAAGTTTGTGAATGTGTTATATCTTCACAATAACTGCCTCAATACACATATTGTTTGTATAATTTAGATGCTTATTTCAGTCTTAATAGGTAATTTATTGTAAACGGTGCTTCAGTTTTTTTTTAATATAACCTCCAGGTGGGGGCTGGAGTTCTATATATTACAATAAGATAACCAGTAAGTGAATACTAGACCAAGAAAAGGAAGGTTAAGCAGCCAGGATTACAACTGTTCTCCAGACTACAGAGATTCGTTCCCTGGGAGGAAGTGGAGACTTCAGAGAGGGCAGACTCAATGACATCACATCCTTGACGAGCCCCTCCCCTTCCCCAAACCCCACCCCCCAAATCTCCAGGAATTTCCCAGCCCAGAGTTGGCAACCCAAGGGTGTAATCAGTGTTGTTGTTTTTTAACATGGGCTCAGCCCGGGCTTGGACATGAAACTCCAGTAGCCCCGGATCTCCCTCAGCAGTGATCGCCTCCCCTACCATTCCGATCTGTCACTTGGCTGGTGAATGGATGGCTTGTCCCAGCCAAGCTGTAAGTCCATCCTGCCTGGTGGTGAAGACCCGTAACAGCTGGCATTGCCAAACGAGTTCTTTTTCATCATTTTCTTGAAATCCCACAACAACCCAGGAATCTTTCACTTCAGGCTCTGCCTTAATCAGAAAGAATCACACTGAGGGAGCGCCGAGAGACTCCGAGGGAGTCCTGTTCTCCAATTACAAATTCAAACCATAAAGAAACATCGAACAAACAAAACGCCTCCAGGCTAAGCCTGGAAAGCATACAGTGACTTGTGGGAAAGGGGAGGGAGGGAGGGGTCTCAGCAGAATAGTTCCCAGCCCCATAAGGCAAGGAAAACCACCCCTTGCTTCGATTATTATCCTGGAGAAAGATCAAGAGAGTCTTTCCACCCACAAGTACACAGCATGCTGCAAAACTTCTAGAACATGGTTTATGACCAGAATACTTGGTTAAGCAGCTTCGTAACAAAGCTGTTCCAGATGTCTCCCTGCAGCTAATAATGTAGAACATACAATGTGAGTCACAAACATTACCCATGAGCCTTTCTCCAACCAAAGAAAAGAAAAAGCAAAGAAGAGAAGAAGAAAAAGAGATTGGATTTATACCCCACCCTTCACTACCTGAAGGAGTCTCAGAGCAGTTTACATACAATCTCCTTTCCCTTCCCTTCCCGACAACAGACACCTTGTTGGGGCTGAGAGAGCTCTTTTGAGAACTGCTTGTGAGAGAACAGCTCTGAGAGAACTTGTACCTGACCCAAGGTCACACCAGCAGCTGCATGTGGCTGAGTGGGGAATCAAACCCGGTTCTCTCAGATTGGAATCTGTGCGCCCAACCACTACACCAAACTGGCTGTCTGCATTCCTTCACAAAAAAGGGGTTGCTACACTTCTGAGAAGCTAAAAAAAAGCTCCACCTGAATGCCATGAAAGCAGCTTCTCCCATGGTCCAGTGGCTGCAGTGAAGATGCCGCTGATGGCTACCATGAAGAATCAAGCATGTTGGCCCAAGTCATCACTTGTTTCCAGTTTGGTGTAGTGGTTAGGAGTGTGGACTCTAATCTGGGAGAACCAGGTTTGATTCCCCACTCCGCCACATGCAGCCAGCTGGGTGACCTTGGGCAAGCCACAGTTCTCTCAGAGCTGTTCTCTCAAGGGCAGTTCTCAGTCACAGCTCTCTCAGCCCCACCTACCGCACAGGGTGTCTCTTGTGGGGAGGGGAAGGGAAGGAAATTGTAAGCCGTTCTGAGACTCCACGGAACCCACGAGGTGAGGTTGCACCTGCACCCTTCAAATTCCATTGACTTCAGTGGACTTTGAAGGGTGCAACTGTCCTTAGGATTGCACTGAGGGTGTCTTACCTGGCCGCATGCTCAGCGGACATAAGCAGCATACAGCATGATCCTACTATCTACTCGGAAGCAGGGGTCTTTTCGGGGGGGAGCGCACCGGAGCGCAGCTCCGGGAGCTCAGGAGCCAAGCCCCGCCCCCAGCCGGCGTCCTGGAGAGTCTTTCAGGCAGCCGAATGTCAATTTCAGCTCCATTATATCCTATGGGCCATTGAAGTCAATGGTGAAAACATAGGGTATATTCTGGGGGCTGGAGGGGAGAGGGTTTGAGGGAGAGGCTCCAAACTCACAGGGTAGCTGATGGAGCCTCTCCCCAAGATACCCACCAAGTTTCAAGAACATTGGATCAGGGGGTCCAATTCTATGGGCCCCAAAAAAGGTTGCCCCTATTCCCTCCATTGTTCTCTATAGTAGGAAAAAAACTTACTTTTTTCCCACCATAGAGAACAATGGAGGGAATGGGGCAACCTGTTTGGGGGCCCATAGAATTCGACTCCCTGGTCCAATGTTCTTGAAACTTGGTGAGTATCTTGGGAAGAGGCTCCACCAACTACCCTGTGAGTTTGGAGCCCCTCCCTCAAACCCCCTCCCCTCCAGCCCCCAGAATATACCCTATGTTTTCACCATTGACTTCAATGGCCCATGGGATATAATGGGGCCGAATTGCCGTCCTTTCCTTCTCTCTTTTTCCTCTTTCCCTCCTTCTTCTTTTCTCTCTTTCTTTCTTTCCCACCTTTTTTTCTTCTCTTTTTTCCTCCTTTCCCTGTTTCCCTCCTTCTTCCCTCTCTTTCTTTCCCTCCCCTTTCCTTTCTTTCTTTCCCTCTTTCCTTCCTTCTTTCCTTCTCTCTACTCTCTCTCTTTCCTCCTTCTGTGGCCCAACTCTCATGAGAAGGAGTTTAAACTTTAAACCCCTTCTCTCTTAGCTCCCCCACCCAGACCAGCTGGGGAAGGGGAAGGGAGGCTTTTGAAGATGCCTCCCCCTTTTGCTTCCCCTTCTGACATCACTTCCGGTGATGTCAGGGGGCGTGGCATATGCTAATAGCCTAATAGCTCATTAGCATACCATATGCTAATGAGCTCCTGCAGCTCTTTTTCTACGAAAAGACCCCTGCTCGGAAGTAACTCCCACTATTTTCTGTGGTGCTCGCTCCCAGATGATAGTATTTCCCCCCTTAGCAAGGTTAAATGCGTTCACAACGCTTCCAAGAACTATCAGCAGTAGCTCACAGCACTCCATGCTCTGTGAGCCTCTGGATCATCATGTCCCTTAAAAGCCACATTTTCTGCAAGACACTGAAGAAAACATGACAGCCCTTTCCATGGGGAGCAAATTATAGCCTTGTACCAGCTGGCTATACATAGCCCTGCCTGAAGCAACTGCAAACCTCATTCACTCTTATGATATTCATTCACACGCCGCCTTTTATCCTGGGACGTGTAAATTGCTCTGATGAGGGGGAGCTTGCTCTCGGTTTGCCACCGGAAGCAGAGCGGACCGCCTCTGAGAACTTCAGAAGAGTGGATTCCGCACCGGCCACAAACCCCTTCTTCTTTTCTTGGTCCTAATAAGGGTCACCAGTTTGAGCCTTGTGCCGTGCCTCTGACCCGAGTCGCTTGCTTGCCAGCACAAGGGAACAAGAAACGAAAACACTCTCTGACGTGGGCAGGCCAACCCAGCGAGGCCGGGATCGTAGAGAGAAAATGCCTCAAGTTTCTCCCCCCTTTCCAAACACGCTCGAAAGAATCAAGGAAAGGATCTCTGGGCCAAGTAGGCTGGGCAGAAGATGGTGGGGAAGGGAAACGAACCCGTCTACACCCTGTTGGCTAATCTCGGGGGGGGTTGCTTTCACCCACATCATGGGGCTTGATTCACTTACCAAGTTGTTTTACTTGTTCAAGTTATCGGGCTCTTTATCATCTGAAGTAGGGTGGCCGCTCAAAGCAGAGCTTCCAACGAATCAGCGCTCTTACTTCAGAACAGCTGGCCATCCCCCGGGAAATGACCTACTTGGGCTGTGGCTCCGTGGTAGAGCATTTGATGGGCACACAGAAGGTCCCGGGTTCAGCCCCTGGCATCTCCAGGGAAAAGGATCAGGAAGTAGGTGATGTGAAAGACCTCTGCCTGAGACCCCGGAGAGCCATTGACGGTCTGAGTAGACAATACTGCCTTTGATGGACAGAGGGTCTGATACAGTATAAGGCAGCTTCATGCATCCATGTTTATTCTCAGTGGAAGCAAGATCAAGAGATCTCATGGGAGGAGGAGGAGGAGACGGAGACAGAGGAAGAGGAGGAGGAGGAGGTGGAGGAGAAATTGGATTTATACCCCACCCTTCATGCGGAGTCTCAGAGCGGCTTACAATCTCCTTCCCCTTCCTCTCCCCACAACAGACACCCTGTGAGGTAGGTGGGGCTGAGAAAGCTTTTTTGAGGACTGCTCCTAAGAGCCCAGCTCTGGAATAACTTGTAACTGACACATGGTCGCACCAGCAGCTGCATGTGGAGAAGTGGGGAATCAAACCCGGTTCTTCCAGATTAGAGACTGTGCTCCTAACCAGTACACCAAACTGGATCTCACCAGTTTATGAATCATGAATTCTACAGAATTCTACAGAATCCTGTTCAGCTCTTCAATACTTCCCATGTAGCTGTTCATTGCACACCTTTGCATTGCATCCCCAGCTTGAGTGTAACGTTTCTGACTCCATTGGGTTCCACTTGTCCACATAATTTCTGTTGGTTTATTTATCGCCTCATTGTACTCTTTTCCACTTCCATTTTCCCAGAGGTGCATCTATTAAAAAGGAAAGCTGGAAGGAGGAGGCCCTCACCTGGAGCTGGGCGCAGGCAAACGATGGGGGGAAAGGTATTCAGCCACCTCCTCTTTTTCTTTGGGATGGTCTCAGCAGGTTTTGGGACCACATCCTGCTCAAGTATTCATAGAAACCAGAAGGAAATAACCATGTGCAGCCTCTGGAACCCAAGAGTCTGTGAGGCCTCTAGGCTGCATTGTGATTCTCACAAGGGACGATTTCTATCGGAGGGTGAAGAAGGAAGTGGGCAGTTCCTGTCAAGAGCTCTCTCAGCCCCACCTACCTCACAGGGTGTCTGTTGTGGGGAGGGGAAGGGAAGGGAGTTTGTAAGCCGCTCTGAGACACCTTTGGGCAGTGAAGGGCGGGGTATAAATCCAATCTCTTCCTCCTCTTCTTCTTCTCACTTGATTACGCCAGTGGGTGGCAGGGCACCCATGGATGCCCTGCTGGAGATAGGTAGGTCTAGAACAAACATTCCACAAATATGTAGTCAGAGCTCCACGCTTTGCAGTGCAGATATGATTTTATTTCGCTTTTCCTCCAAGGATTAGCCCTGCGAGCATAAATGAAAGGTTACCTCCATTGTATTGAAGATGGCTCTAACTAGGGCTGCCAGCCTCCAAATGATCTAGAAGCCAGAAAAAGAGAGATCACGGGGGGGGGGGAGAAGGAAATCCAAACATGACATCCATGATAAAATTAGCGAAGAGTCACAAAATGTCTATAAACCTTAAGTGTTTCAGAAGCGAAGAGTCAAAAAGATATATATATATATATGCAAAATGGTTTACTATAATAATTGTGATTCTCTTGTGATTCTGTGAGCGATAGAAGAAGAGAGTTTACAACAGAATCACAATTATTACAGTAAACCATTTTGCATATATATATATATATATATATATATATATATATATATATATATGTATGTATGTATGTATGTATTTTTTTTTTTACTCTTCTTTAATTTTATCATGGATGTTGTGTTTGGATTTCCTCCAGGTGATGGCTGGAGATCTCCCGGAATCACAACTGGTCCCCAGCTCACAAAGATCAATTCCCTTGGAGAAAATGGCTTCCTTGGAGGAGGAGGGGAAGGAGGAGGAGATTGGATTTATACCCCGCCCTTCACTCAGAGTTTCAGAGCGGCTTACAAACTCCTTTCCCTTCCCCTCCCCACAACAGACACTCGGTGAGGTAGGTGGGGCTGAGAGAGCTCTTTCCAGAACTGTCCTTGAGAGAACAGCTCTGAATTTACTTGTGGCTGACCCAAGGTCATCCATCAGCTGCATGCGGTGGTGTGGGGAATCAAACCCGGTTCTCCCAGATTAGAGTCCGCCACTCCTAACCACTACACCACACTGGTGTAGCATATGGTATAATATAGTTATGGTATAAATGGTGTGTGTGTGAGAGAGAGAGAGGGAGAGGGAGAGGGAGAGGGAGAGAGAGAGAGAGAGAGAGAGAGAGAGAGAGAGAGAGAGAGAGAGAGAGAGAGAGAGAGAGCACACAGATGATTGCCGTCCACCTCCCTTCCCTGCCTAGTAATCTTCTAGCTCTGCAGGGACTTTGATCTCTGCATGGATGAATGGCTAGGCCCCTGGGTGAGCAGTTTTATCACAGTCTGAGACTTTTAAAAGCAAAAATAAAAATCTCTATTCAACTAGAAAACACTTCTATCTTCTAAGAACACAAAAGGGCAGGGTTGCCAGCCTCCAGGCAGGGCCTGGAGATGTCCCACTTTTGCAACTGATCTCCAGCTAACGGAGATCGGCTCCCTTGGAGGAAATGGCTGCTTTGAAGGGTGGACTCTGTGGCATTGTACCCTGCTGAGGCCCCTCTCCTCCCCACACCCCACCCTCTCCTGGATCCACCCCCAAAGTCTCCAGGTATTTTCCAACCCAGACCTGGCGACCCTAATGAGCATACGTCACAAAAGGTCTGCGGATGCTATGGAAACGGAGGGAAAAAACCAACCAAATGAACAAACAAACAAACAAACACTAACTAGATTTCTCTGGCCACTGATTCCATTTCTCCCTGCAAAATGGGCAAAGACAGCTGGCGCTTACACAGACAGAGGGTGGCGGCTGCAGACTTCACTCAGCTTTCCTGTCGGTTCCCGGCTTGTGCAGGTTGCAGAGAATGAGTAGAACCTCTTAATGCTTTCCTCCACAGCTCAAAGGGGTTCTGTTTGACCTGTCCTGAAATGGGGATTCAGTCCCCATGTTTCCTGCCACCGGCATATAACCAATTTGGTCCGTGGCATTCCCTTGACTTTGAGCCTCTCCCCTTCGGTCAAGGTATTAAAAGGAATCCATCTAGTTTCTCCCTGGCAGGATGGCAAATGGTCCTTCCATCCATCACCATAAATGGTGGTGCTTTCCTTCCTGAGGGTCACAAAAGGCTTTCATTGCCCAGTTCCCATAGGATCTGAGGCCGGTGAGGTTGTACAACCAGCTTGCGTGTGTCCCTTGCCATCTCCTTGCCATAACAGTTGCAACTTTAGGCACGCACCAGAACGGACCAGCTGACTCCTGAGTAATGTTCCCTCTAAGGTGAGTTCATGTGAGCTAGCTCACAATTTTTTAGCCTCCAGCTCACACATTTTTGTCTTCGTTCAGGAAGGATGGCTCCGTAGCAAACTAATTTATGCACTTGCTCACAACTTTAATGCCAGGAGCTCACAAAGTAGAATTTTTGCTCCCAAGACTCCACAGCTTAGAGGGAACGTTGCTCCTGAGATGATAAAAATCCTGGACTGGATCTTTCCAAACTCCAGGAGGAAAATTGCATTTCTTTTTAATACTCCCAACATTTTTTAAAAATCAAGTAAACATGTTAAACCTCCTTTTGGACAAGAGGTCTACAGGAAGAGCGGCAAATTCATCTCATGGGCATTAAAACACCACGGTCAGGTCCTAGGGTTGCGAGATCCTGGTTGGGGAACTCTTGGAGATTTGGGGGGTGGGACCTGGGGAGGACAGGGACCCCGGTGGGGTAGAATGCTACAGAGTCCATCCTCCAAAGCATCCATTTTCTCCAAAGGAATTGATCTATATCATCTGGAGATGAGTTGTAATTCCGGGGGATCCCCAGGTCCCACCTGAAAGCTGGCATCCCTACCAAGTCCTGAAACTTTCCTGACTTATCAATTCTGTTCTTGGGCTTACTGATCATTTTTAGTTAACTTTTAAAGAGCGCTAGTCCCATCCCTTTATTATGAAAAATTTTGATCCAGAATTGTGTATTTATTTGCGTATTGTTATATTACTGAATGCTTGTATTAGACCCAGCCTGAGTAAGTCCAACAAGTCGTGGTGCTTTATGGACTATTTTACTGAGAATAAATTGAGAATAGCATATCAGGAAGAAATATTGCAGTCTGGCAACTCTCCCTGATGTGGACTTGTTTCATTTTTTTTTAAGGGTAGGGGAGCCTTTTAAAGAAGAGCTTCTAGCTGCTGTCTCGAGTGGCACAGTCCGTTCGTCCACCTCAGTAATACCTGGTTATACCCTTCCCGAAAATTCCTCCCCTCCGAATTCTGAACCAAATATTCCCCCCGAAGAGATATGCGTACAGAGACTTCGTTAAGCGCTTCCTTTTCATGATGTGTGACATTGCCCAGCTCTTTCAAGACTCCTTTGCTTGCCTCTGAGCAGTTTTGGATGTCTGCTCATTACAAACAAGATCCTTTTGCTTCTGCTCATGAAGCGGCTTGTGATGTTAACCTTCTCTGTTCTGGAGGATGACAATCGCCATCGCGTTGCCTGTGGGACATCAGTCTTCACAGTGTCTCTTGATAAAACATAGGTCTTCGTTTGACAGGATCCTCCTCCTTCCCAGACTGATATCCACCCCCCCATGTCCCCCAAGGATCTGGTTTTAAAAATAGTTTATAGCCCTTTGCTGGAAAGCTATGAATTGCCTTTCTTATCTGCTCACAAGGACAAGAAGATAGTTGCTTGATATTAAATCCCAGTTTCTCAGAGACACAAAATAGACTTGACGTCAAGCTGGTTGCAGGCGGCCCAGTTCCAAGGGTCTGCTTTAGCTGCCACAGCTCAAGTATGGTTGCACAAGTGGAGGGGGGGGGGATTTACCAGTAGTGGGCTTCATCACCAGTGATGTGATGATGTCATGATGATGCTCTAGTATTCCAGCAAAAACGATATGGTAAAAATGGCTTCTGCCATAGAGTTTTTGCCCAAATACCAGAGTTTCGATAGGACATTGCCAATGTGACCACGTCACTTTCGATACATGTAGTGGTTAAGTGTGCGGACTCTAATCTGGGAGAACCGGGTTTGATTCCCCACTCCTCCACTTGCACCTGCTGGATGGCCTTGGGGAAGCCATAGTTCTGACAAGAGCTGTCCTTGAATGAGCAGTTTCTGTCAGAACTCTCTCAGCCCCACCTACCTCACAGGGTGTATGTTGTGGGGAGGGGAAGGGAAAGAAGTTTGTAAGCCACTCTGAGACTCCTTTTGGTAGTGAAGGGTGGGGTATAAATCCAATCTCCTCCTCCTCCTCCTCCTCCTCCTCCTCCTCTTCTTCTTCTTCTTCCTTTCTGCTACTGGTAAGTCCCCCCACTGGCTAGTTAATCGGCAGCAGGGGGCAGGGCCTGGGACATGGGATCCCCTGCCTCCAGCAGGGGGCTGGCAACCCTGTGCTCAAGCAAGACTTGATTTGTACAAAAGTCAGCTTCCACTTCATCCTACCACCAGAAGCCCACCCAGCTCGCACCCAACTCTCAAGAACTTCCTACTAATCCCCCACCAAGAAAACAGAAGCTGGACATCTCTGCCCCATGCCCATCTATCTTAAGGGCTGGTTCACATGTTCAAAAGAGGTGTTCTCTAGTTCTCCCTGAAAAATGCAGATTACCCCAGTGGGGCAAATAGAGGCTCCTCGAGACTTGTTCAGAATGGGGAAATGGTGTGGGAGGGGGAGTTTAAGAACCATCCCCCTGCATGCCAATTTGAATTGGGCCCATGATGTCATATATGTGTTCCTGAGATGTGAAGCCCTCACTACCAGTTGATGCCCACTTGGGAGGTATAGAGCTTTGGAACATGTCTTCATAACATGCATTGCTGCAACCTGCATTGTATATCTGGTCAACAACTAAAATGGATGGGGTCAGTGTGGAAAGGAGGGGGGCACCAAGATTGGTCAGTGCTTAGGGCACCAGTGAGCCTTAATCCGCCCCTGTAAAACTCTCCTCCGACGCCACATTAAGGCTCACTGGTGCCCTAAGCACTGACCAATCTTGGTGCCCCCCTCCTTTCTTCCTGTCGGCTTCCTTCATGGTCCAACGTTCACACCCATACATAGTAAAGGGTCTCGATTTGACAGGCTGTATTACCCAGAAGCCAGTGGTTCTTTTCCCCTGAGGGATGTGGAGGCAATGAACAACGCAAGTGGTGAAAGAAACAGATTTACTGAAATCTCCCTGGTGATTCACAGCAAAGAAATCAACAAGTCATAAAACAGAAAATACGTGCTTACGCCCCTTCTGTTGCCCCCTCCCAATAAGTGGACCCCTGGATCTCAACTCCAGCACAGGCTGGACTGTGGAGCAGTGTTATGAAATCAGCCAGATCCACTCGTCGTTTCGCAGCCAGCAGAAAGGGGTATAAGCATGAATCCTCTGTTTTATGACTCGTTGATTTCTTTGCTGTGAATCACCAGAGAGATTTCAATAAATTCTGCTTCCTTCACCACTTGTGTGTTCATTGCCTCCAAATCCTTTCGTGGGAAAGAAGCATTTGCCTCTTGTCAGTACAAGTGATGGGGAAAGATTTCTTCTAAAGCCCTGTAACTTGTGCATCTAAGTGGACATCAACTGGTTGTGAGGGCTTCACATCTAAGGAGCACATCTACGGCATCATAGATTATATGAACAGTGCGTACATGTGTATGCTGTGGAATGAATGTGCTTCCTTAAAATAAAATCCCCTCAAGGGCAAATATGTATATATACTGCAATCATATACAGGACTCAAGCAGCAGAGGAATGGGTATGGGACACCTCACCAGTACCTGGGGTTGAAGGGGCCCCTCTCAAGAGATACCAAGACCACTATAGTTCCAGATGGTCAGCCATGTTGGTCTGAAGCCGTAGAACAAATTTAGAGTCCAGTGGCACATTTAAGACCAACAAAGGTTCATTCAAGGCATGAGCTTTCGTGTGCACGCACACTTTCTCAAATGCATTGGAATGGAAGGTAGAGTTCAAACTTATAGACAAATTAACATGTAACATGATGCAGATGCTTTAAAACAGGGGTGTCAAACATGCAGCCTGCGGGCCAGGCTGGGCCAGGCCCTTGGAGGGCCCCAATCAGGCCTGCAAGACCCTGGATGTTTCCTACTTCCATTTGCAGTTCTGCTGCTGCCGCCATGTTACAGCTTGCTTTACCAGTCTCTCTCAATTGCACAGGAGACATAGATAGGCAAGGCTTTCCAATGCAATTGAGTTTGGTAAAGAACTGGCTGAGGCTCCTCCCCCCTCCTCTTCCCAGGGGGAGGGAGGGAACAGCCAGAGCTTGCTTCCTGGCCACGCTGCAGGAGAATAAAGGAAGGAAGCCTTTCTTTCCTTCCACTGGCTGAGGCTCCTCCCTGAAGGGAGGGAGGGAATGAGGGAGAGTTTGCTTTGCTGGGCTACCTCAATTGTTGGGAGAAATACCAAGCACCTTTAAGACCAACAAAGTTTTATTCAAGGTATGAGCTTTTGTGAGCGACACAGCATGCCTGAACTTTGGGGGGAGTGACATCACTCTAAGGGTATATAGGTGTAATCTCCTTGAATGGGATACCTCTCTTTGTTTTAACCTGGGAGCTGCCCTCTGGCCCTTCCTCTCTTTCCCCCTGTTATGTATTTGCATATGTGTTATGCTATGTAACCTGAACCAGAGCCTCAGGCACAAGCTCCATAGACTCTATAATATTCAAAACCCTGCAGCTGGATTGGTCATTGTTGCATAACAGACCAATCTGGATAGACTCTGAACTTTGGTGGGAACAAATCCCATTGATCCTAAGCTCTCAATCGTAATTGGTCATCACTGAGCTAGGGGGTGTGGCCTCGCTGGTTCAAAATGGATATATTTGCACCGTTCTCTGAGTTGTGTTGCTGTGTTCTGGGCTGAAATAAAGAAATCAGTTTGAAGAAACGCTGCCTCGATCTTGGTACATAATACCCCCTTTGTCTTTTCACTCTCTCTGCATGGCCTTCCATGGAGACAAACGTCTCTGCAGGTTTCTCCTGTGGAGACAATGCCCTCACACTCCCACACATATGATGTCAGATTAGCTGGCCATTTGTGACAGGGAGAGTACTCTTTAGATTAGGCTTCTCACTGTTCTTTTGACTGCAACCTGAATGTGAACGGGCTCTACCTGAATAAGTATACTTCTTCGGAGATTCATTTACTGCACTCAGAAACGCACTTCTATGACTGGGCAAAACTCTGCTATATTAACCAAATACCCCACTAGTTTCTTCATTGGTTTGGAAACACAACTGGAGATCCCTAATTTTACTGCCCTTTCTCATTTCCATCCTGTCTGTTAGTGGAGATCCATACAGAAAAACCCAGCATGAGTAGCCTTTTCTGGGACCTGCTTGTTTTCTGGGTTCATTAGTGCAGTGTTCTCACATGCAGATCCTTGCCTGCTGCCTGAAGTAGAATCCTGGAATCATAGAATGTTAGAGTTGGAAAGGATCTTGCAGGTCATCTAGTCCAACCCCCTGCACTCTGCAGGAGCATAGCCGAAAGATAGCCCTACATACCTACAACATACCCAAAAGATGGTCGTCCAGCCTCCTCTTGAAAACGTCCAGGGAAGGAGCATCCACCACTTCCCCAGGCAGACTGTTCCACTGCTCAACCACTCTTACAGTTAGGAAGTTCCTCCTGATATCAAGCCGGTAACGATTCCCTTGTAATTTCCACCGATTAGATCTAGTCTTGCAATCTGGAGCAAGAGAGAATAGATCTGCTCCATCTTCTACATGACAGCCCTTCAAATACTTGAAGACTGCAATCATGTCCCCTCTAAGCCTTCTCTTTCCCAGGCTAAACATACCCAACTCTTTCAGTCTTTCTTCGTAAGACTAAGTAATACAACCCAGATGCAGGTTCACCACTGAGGGTCTGATTAGATTAAAGAAGTTGGGTTGGGACAAACCCTAATCCAATTCGCATTTAACATGTGACCTGCGGCCCACCTTGAAAATAGGGTAGGGGGGCAAATTGGCTCTTGAACATGGCACAGAGACAGGCATTTCATGATTTCTTCCCTCCTACCCCAAGCATTTTTGCTAGCAGAAAAGGACAATGGGGGGGGAGGCTGTTAGACTTACTGCGATGCCATGTGTCTCCTGAGCAGATGTGTGGAACAGCCCAGTCCCCATGTCCCCTTTCTGCCAGAGAGAGCACGTAGGATGGAAATGGAATGGTGAAACCCCTCCTGCCACCGCATCATGCTCAGGAGCTGACTTGCTCATCCCACCCTATTTTTAAGGTAAGTTCTGGGTCACACGTTAAACATGAGCTAGGTTGGGAATTCCCCCAACACAATGCCTGTTTAAAGTATTGCATAATCAGACCCTCAGTCTCCTGGTTAGAACCAGGCTGTAGAGAGCCTCTCCACATTTTTGCCTTAATATGACGAAACCCCAAGCCCAAGGTGGTGAAACACCTTATGGTCTTCCTCCTGTGGAGTAGTTTCCATTACCAGGAAGGATGAGATTCTGCTAACTCAGGGTGCTGGCAAAAGCAATACAAAGGAAAGAAGTCAAAAGCAATACCAAAACACTGTGCTTGAGTTTCATGAATGTACTTAAATGTAACTCTTAAGGGTATCTTAAAGTTCAATCCACAAGGTACAATAGTAAGTCATGGGTGCACTAAGAAATACAATGTATATTGCATAATTAGTTTCAAAACCTGCACTGCCAAATATCAATCAGATAGGAGACCGTGTGCAAAAATGCAGAAGTCTTCAGACGGTCCACAAACTGTATATCACATCCAATTAAATGCTTTATGAATAGTAGCTGTCTTGTTTTTTGAATAGATGTGTCTTCAAATACTTCTTAAAGATTTAAAGTGCATAGATATCTTCAAATGCTTCCTTAGAGGTTTAACGTGCCGTATGCTTCATGTCTGTATCCATAAACATCCAGATTATAGAAAAGCAATAATCCATTTAACGGAATCTGCCAGTTTATATATTTTTCGCTTCACAAAGGCTTCCGTATAGATGGAAAATTACATCTCACGAGTTCACAAGAGAAAAAAGCACTCATATCAAGTGAAATAAACATCAAGTCTCTACGCATCAGGGTATTCCTTCCATTTTGTAGACCAATCAGTCTGAACAGCATCATGGTTGATCCATGTGCCAAGTCGCTTGGAAGTTTGCCTCACATATTATTTGCCTCACAAATAAATTTCTCTTTACTGAAAAACAAGCAAGCATTCAACTGAGTTCTTCTAATACTGATCATTATTTTCAGCTACCTTACTTGTATACATCCATCAGCATAAAGAAAAAGGATCTACGCAGCCTTTGCAGGTTTTATGACAGCTGTTGATAAGATAAAGAGAGAACGATTGCGAAGAGAAAGCCTAGACTGCTCTTTTTAGTTACAAATGTATTTTCTGTAATGAGCTGAAGGATCCATTCTGCTGACACCGGGGGCTTAGCAGCATCCCGTGAAGAAGTGGGTGATACAAGGATGAAGAGTCAACATTTGGGGGGATTATTTTATTTTGACCCTGACATGAACTCAGTTTAATCCACCACGTGCTAGTTAGAGTGCTGACGAGATGGCGCATCTCTCTTCCCCCCTCCCACTGTGAGACACATTAAGCAATTATTGCAAATAAATGTTCTCGTTAATCTATTGTAAGGTTACCAAAGTAGGAGTCTTGAGAACCAAATGCCAAGCTGGGAGATCCATGAACTGATCTCCACAATTTTTTTAAAAAAAGGGAAATGGCAGCTTCTTGACCCCATTTTGTACTGTTTTGCTGGTCAGAACTTACTCCCCTTGGGCAAAAGGGAAGACGACAGGCTGCTATTTTTCAGATTTAAAGAACAATAATGAGAAGACTGGGTCAAAAATCTCCCAGCATCCCATCTAGTTTGGTCCTCAGTCAGAGGACGTAGAGAGCACATCTAGCAAATCTGGTCTCACACAACCGAACAGGTGATGTCTTTTCCATATTTAGGAGTCTTGTTATCCATCTAGACAATACTAAATCAAAGCTATCCAGCACACAAATACTGAAGTTCTGAAGAACAAATGACGGGAGACTATTGTGATATTTGGTTAATAGAACAGGGTTTGCCCAGTAATAGAAGTGTGAAACGGAGGGCAGTAAATAACTCTCCCAAGAACTATATTGCAAAAAAAAGATCAACTTACCTTTTTTCAAGTAGCTCCAGTTCACATTCAGGTTGCAGTCAAAAGGAGAGAAAGAATCCTAATCTACAGAGTACTTTCCGAATCACAAATGGCCAGCTAATCCAACATCATGTCTGTGGGAGCGTGAGGGCATTGTCTCTACAGGAGAGACCAGCAGAGACATGTGTCTCCATGGAAGGCCATGTGAAGGAGGGGGGGAGCGCTCATGCACCCATACACACGTAGGCATCCAGCCGATTTACCAGGAAAAAGCCGTTTACAACCATGCCTTCAGGCCAGCAGTCTGAAGGCTCCCGCGCACCTCCTCCCAGTATGCTCCCACATCAGTCCGAGCTGTGTGACCAGGACTGGCTCCTGCCATGACTGGCTCCTGTTGCAAATTGCCAGTCTGTCCTCAGCCAGTCTGTATTTACATTGGGGTGGATCCAATGGAGGGTATCCATGCAATGAAAGGGGAGTGATTTTTGCCAATTCTCTCTCCCACAGCAGACCCAATTTCCCCTTCATACCATTCCGGGAAGTACCCTGTTCCCCAGAATAAGCGTTTTTGTGGGGGAAGAGGCATTTTGGGCTGCAGTGGTTTGGGGGGAAGGCAAGAAAGTTGCACTCCATGGAAGGAAATCCTTCCATCTGTGGACATTTTTGGCAGGATGCAAGCAATATGAAGTTAAACCTGAGGACATGATTGCTGATATAAGCCCTCAAATTTGCCTCCAGGAACAGTTGTATATTACTTGCTCTCGCCCATGGACTTGAATACAGAAATTCAGATGGGAGTCTGACTTCTGTTGACTCTCTCTGGAATATCTCACCGCTCTTGAACAGCTGGAAGCAAAACCAAAACGTCAAAGGAGAACAAAAATACATCCATCCATCAGGATCTATCTCTATGGGGGCAGACCTAAAAATAGCACTGTAGTTGTTGTTGTTCAGTCGCACAGTTGAGTCAGACTCCTCGTGACCCCATGGACCACATCACGCCAGGCCCTCCTGTCCTCCATTGTCGTCCTCCAGAGTGTGCTCAACTTCATGCCCATTACATTGATAACACTGTCTAACCATCTCATCCTTTGTTGTCAAAGGCTTTCATGACCAGAGTTCATTAGTTGTTGTAGATTTTCCAGGCCCGGAAAATCTATAACATCTCATCCTTTGCCGTCTCCTTCTTCTTTGACCTTCAATCTTTCCCAGCATCAGAGGCTTCTCCAGTGAGTGCTCCCTTCTCATTCGGGGGCCAAAGTATTTCAGCTTCAGTTTCAGTATCTGGCCTACCAGGGAACAGTCAGGGTTGATGTATTTTACGACTGACTGATTTGATCTCCTTGCAGTCCAAGGGACTCTCAAGAGTCTTCTCCAGCATCCTAATTCAAAAGCATCTATTCTTCGGTGCTCGGCCTTTCTTATAGTCCAAATCTCACAGCCATACATTCTACTGGGAATACCATTGCTATAACCATACAGACTTTTGTTGGCAGGGTGATGTCTCTACTTTTTATTATGCTGTCTAGGTTTGCCATCGCTTTCCTCCCAAGGAGCAGGCGTGTTTTAATTTCATGGCTGCAGTCACTAGCTGCAGTGATCTTGGACCCCAGGAACCTGATGTCTGTCACTGCTTCCATGACTTCCCCTTCTATTTGCCAAGGAATGATGGGGCCAGATGCCATGATCTTAGTTTTTTTGATGTTGAGTGTCAAGCTGATTTTTGCCCTCTCCTCTTTCACCCTTAGCAAAAGGCTCCTTACATCCTCTTCACTTTCTACCATTAGAGTACCAGGGGTTTAAGTTCAAGCACGGACTGGAGAACTATTTGATAGAATTTCCCTTCTTCTTTTAAAGAAGAGCTTTCTCTTTATTGAAACTGCAGCAATTTCCTTCTTCAGAGCTGCACGAGCAGGACCTTCAATAATAGACCATGCAGTCTAAATTTCTGCTTTTATAGGAACCTGGCAGCAGGAGAGAAATCCATAGTCTGACCGCTTGGACAAAGAAAAAGTTATGCTTAGATTTGTTTGTCCTGCTTTGAGGGATTTTGGAAAACACCAAGCTAAAATAACTTGGACAAATCATAAAGCAAACATGACCGGTACGATCACTTAACTACGTACTATTAAATGGCCATAAACTTGCGTTACTGTTGGACAAACTACTTGACTTCTATGGTATTTATATCTGTTTCAATCTGTCATGTGGGTTAATTCTCCTTGTTCTATTGATCAGCTTTATTTTATGGGAATAACATGCCTTATTTAAAACAATTATATGGCTGGTCAATGTATTCTGATCAATTTATTCTGATCAAGCAAAGGCCACTTTGGGGGCTCTCTCCGTTCAGGTTGCAAGCTCTGCGTTGGGAATTCTGGGAGATCTGAGGGTAGAGCCAGGGGAGGGGAGCAGTGTTCCCTCTAAGCTGAGTTAGTGTGAGCTAGCTCACAGTTTTTTAGCCTCCGGCTCACACATTTTTGTCTTCGCTCAGGAAGGGACGGCTCCAGAGCAAACTAATTTATACAGTAGCCAAATCACTCACTCACAACTTTAATGCCAATAGCTCATAAAGTAGAATTTTTGCTCCCAAGACTCCACAGCTTAGAGGGAGCATTGGAGGGGAAGATAGAAGGGACTCCTCCCTCCAAAGCTGCCATTTCCTCCAGGGAAACTGATCTCTGTCATCTGGAGATCGGTTGTAATTCAAGGCGATCTCCAGGCCACACATGGGGGTTGGCAGTCTTACACATCTCTGCCTTTTCCATCTCTGCAGTGGGCTTTCTTCATTTCTGTTCCCTCCTGTCCTCAACACTCCCCCCCCCCTTCTTCCTCCTCCTCCTGCTCCTCTTTCCTCTGTCAGCCGCACTAGGGCAGCTTCCACATGGAGATTTTCCTCTGCAGGCCAGGCAGGAAGCCCCACATTCAGTGGGAACATCCCCATGAGGTCATGTGCATTCTGATCAAGATGCCCAGATTTCCCTGGGTTTCCCCTTTAAACTGAAACAGGGACACTGGCTAGAAAAGGCCTTTGCAAACATGGCTTGAAATAGGGCTGCCGTATCTCCCGCCATATGAATTAACCATAGAGTTTTCGTAAATCCTAGAGTGTCACATGACAACAGGCCTGTAGCTACCACGGGGCCCATGTGGCCCACCCCTCACGGTTTTTATGGGCCCCTCTCCAATCCTCAGCTCCCCCTCCCTCCCCTCTGTCACTGCCCTCAGCTCAACAGCCAGTGACTCCGCGCCGCCTGCTGCTGCTCCTGGGAGCCAGTCTGAACATGATCACTGTACTGCCCAGCTAGATGTGCTGGAAGCTCCGTGTCCAGAGTTCCCAGAGATTTTTAAAGCTTTTCTCTGAGGAGGCTCCACTCGGGTGAGAGTTCAGTGGGAGTCTTGGTATCTATCTAGAGGAGATGGATGCTGCCAGCCTACGTGGTCCTCTGCTGAGGCAAAACATGGCCAATCCAGACTTTCGCCAGGAGTTCCGTGTTTGGAACTCTCGTCGATGTTTCAAAAATTCACCTTGTAAAGCGGGAGGCACCGGGGGCTGCCCAGCAGAGTCAGCAGCAGTGGGCCCATCGGGGGCGAGGCGTCCTGGGTGAGGCGGCCATCTGGGGAGCTGCCTCCTGTCTGTCCATGTCCACCCTGAGAGGGAGGGAGGGAGGCGGGGAAGCTCGGCAGGGTGCTCGCTGGTGGCCAGTTGCTGAGGGAGGTGGAGAGAGAGCACCCCAGCACACCCACAAGACCCGAGGGTTCGTCCATGGTGCGAGGGCTGTCCCTGCTGTTGGCAGCGGTGCTCTCCTCCCCCCTCGGTTGCAGCCGGGGCTGCCTTAGGAATTCCACCAAATAAATCAAAGTAAATGTAATTAACTTTGATTTAATTGGCTGGTGCCCGCCCTGCCCCCCAAAACTCCTTAGCTACAGGGCTGCATGACATCACTTCCAGCCTTTATTGGAAGTGACATCATCTGCCACGGTGATGACAGCATGCCAGTCCCCACCCCTTATTCACTTCCTGGGATCACCAACTGTGGCCTGGCAACCCTAGCCTGAAACATTTCTTTTCTGCCCACCACCTCTTTTTTTAATCTTGCAACATTCAGCCTGAAGAAATGCTCAGGAGAACTTCAGAACTTGCACCCTGTTTTGTGCCATTTTGGCTGGTCCTAATATAAGTGATTATGGGGATCGTGGGTTTATTTGTGGATTTTGATTTTGGGCCAGCACAGCTGTAAACAACTTCTGCCTTCATGTTCTTGCCCCACCCCCTTCATTGTCTTCTCCCCTGTGATCACTTTGCCCCTTTAGCTCATTCATATCTGGGCCAATTCTGCTTCTATGGACTTTCCATCTAGAAGCAAGGCTCCGTGGCGACAATAATGTTCTTTGGGGGGGGGGAGAGAAGAGCAGAGTGGCATAAAAGATGAATCAAGGTCGTCAAGGACAAATGAAGACGGGTGAAATGAAAAGGAGAGTCACAAATACAGAATGTTAAATGGCACACAGCGCATTCACAGCGGACGGCTTAAGAATACAAGGAGAAAAGCAATTCTTTGGAGCAAAATCAGACAGAAATTGATTCTCTGAAAATAGCCGAAACAGCGTGATGGATGGAGCAAGAGGATCAGACAGAAGGAGCCTCACAACGGCACCGCCAGGAAAGAGGACAAGTTTGAGGGGACGAACACGACGGACGACTTGTCAAAGTAATTGAAGTCAATAGGAAGCTTTGCGGGTTCTGAGATGGCAGGAAGAAGCAGATTGAGGGTGCTCAGCGGAAATCCCACAATTATACGGAGTGGCAGTAAAAAGACGACCGCTGCCGCTCAGATATGGAAGATGGGGGGAATGGAAGCAGAGCTGAGAAGCTCGGTTTTATGTAGCTAAAACAGCAGCTAAAGCAAGTGTCTTCTGGGAAACCTCCAAAACTTATCTGAAGTACCTCAAGAAACTAAGTATAAATCTAATCTCCTCTCTTAAGAACATAAGAGAAGCCAATGTTGAATCAGGCCAATGGCCCATCTAGTCCAACACTCTGTCACACAGTGGCCAAAAATACCAGGTGCCATCAGGAGGTCCAGCAGTGGGGCCAGGGACACTAGAAGCCCTCCCACTGCTCCCCCCCCAGCATGAAGAATAGAGTGCATCACCTGCCCCAGACTGAGAGTTCCCATCTATACCCTGTGGCTAATAGCCACTGATGGACTTCTGCTCCATATGTTTATCTAATTCCCTCTTGAAACTGTCTATGCCTGTAGCTGCCACCACCTCCTGTGGCAGTGAATTCCATGTGTTAATCACTTTTTGGGTGAAGAAGTACTTCCTTTTATCCATTCTAACCCAACTGCTCAGCAATTTCATTGAGAGCCCACGAGTTCTTGTATTATGAGAAAGGGAGAAAAGTACTTCTTTCTCAACCTGCTCTATCCCACGCATAATCATATAAACCTCTATCATGTCAACCCTCAGCCGTCGTTTCTCCAAGCTAAAGAGCCCCAAGCGTTTTAACCTTTCTTCATAGGGAAAGTGTTCCAACCCTTTGATCTTTCTAGTTGCCCTTCTCTGCACTTTTTCCAACGCTATAATATCCTTTTTGAGGTGTGGCATCTTCTTCTTCTAATTTATTTATTTTATTCAATTTATATCCCGCCCTCCCTACCAAGGCAGGCTCAATAATGGTACACAAGTTTTCCTGGAAGTTTACGCACCAATACCTATTCTCTCCCCCCCTTTTTTTTGCAACAGACAGCTATTGGTGAACAGCTAAAAAGTAACAGAAGTCTGGTGGCACCTTAAAGACAAATTGGCTGAGTTCAGACTGGCACTTTGCCCCGCTATAG
The DNA here is from genome assembly GCA_029375565.1 of Gekko gecko. Classification (NCBI taxonomy): domain Eukaryota; kingdom Metazoa; phylum Chordata; class Lepidosauria; order Squamata; family Gekkonidae; genus Gekko; species Gekko gecko. The sequence goes on along the minus strand of JAPDNY010000004.1, from coordinate 168,512,280 downwards.
CCACGTTTCAGCCACGTCTCCCAAGCAGATTAAAGGGGGCGTTCCCAAGCGGATTAAAGGGGGCGTCCACACAGGCACATCTGCCTGGCGTTCCCCACTCGTAGTCAACCTGTGCTGTTCCGCTTCACTCCCGCGTTTAAAAGATACCTGGTGAAAGTGGTAGCAAATCCCTGAGTGCCCGTTTTTCCCGCTTCATTCCGCTTCTGGGAAGTGTGAACACCAACCCGAAAAGCCGGGAGCAACCTGTGTTGCACATAAGGCAGCAGCGATATGATTGGCTGTGCTCCTACTGCCCAATGCGGTGCCGGCGCAACAAGATCCTCCCCAAATCAGCTGGATGCGCCCATGCACTCATGCACACATAGCCGATTTGCCAGGGAAAAGCCGTTTACAGCCGCACCTCTGGGCCAGCAGTCTGAACGCTCCCGCGTGGCTCCTCCCAGTATGTTCCCACATCAGTCGGCGCAGTGTGACCGGGAAAACCCGGAACAGTTTGTTCTGGGGCTTTTTTGCCACGACCAGCTCCCGCTTCAAACTGCCAGTCTGAACTCAGACATTGATTTTGTGAGTCAGGGCTTAGGGATGCCAGACTCCGAGTGGACCTGGGAATCCCCCAGAGCTACGACTCATCTCCAGACTACAGACATCAGTTCCCCAGATGCTTTGGAGGGTGCCCCCCATGGCCTTGTACCCCACTGAAGACCCTGCCCTCCCCAGGCTCCATCTCTAGGAGTTTCCCAACCTGGATCTGGCAACCCTACATGTAGGATCCAGTTCCAGGAGAACTGGCTATGCTCTAGGTTGCATTCATAGATCTCATCCACCCAACACTGGATATTGGGCTAGTGTTGTGCTACAGCTGTCCACAGCTGGACTGTCTTTTCCAAAAAGGACTATTCAGTTATGAAGGATTACTATAACCAGGGCTATTTTGGGGCAGGAACACACAGGAATGGAGTTCCATCTGGCTACGGAGTTGGCCATGCCCAGCAGGAACTCATTAGCATAATAGACCATGCCCAACAGCAAAAACTCACTAGGATTGGCTACATTAGGGGTTGTGGCCTAACATGCAAAGGAGCTCCTGCTACCAAAAAAAGCCCTGGGTTTTGACAACAAACAAGGTAAACAGAATAAGAAGTGAAAGGTGGGTGTGGCTGGATGACCGCACTCCTGGGGTGTGGCCTAATATGCTAATGAGCTGTGCTGTCAGGGGTGTGGCCTGATATTCTAATGAGTTCCTGCTGGGCTTTTTCTACAAAAAGAGCCCTGACTATAACGTAACAAGAGTGGCAGCGTCTGCAAAGCTTCTGTGACCAGATGTGCAGGAGTTCCTTAAACCATGAGTGGACTTGGTAAGGGCTACCTCAAGGTAGGAAGTTTGAAAACCAGTTCTTTAAAGGATCCTCACAAATAGGACACCCCATTAACGTCAATGAGGGTTGCCAGCTCTGGGTAGGGTTGGGAAGATTTTGGAGGTGGAGTCCGAGGAGGGCGGGGTTTGGGGAAGGGAGGGACTTCGGCAGGGTACAATGCCATAGAGCCCACCCTCTAAAGACACCCATTCTCTCCAGGGGAAATGTTCTCTGTCATCCAGAGATTGGTTGTAACTCTGAGAGATCTCCAGACCCCACCTGGACCCGGACAACCCTGCTGTCATCACTGCCAGCCATCAACAATTAGCACTACATTTAGTTGTGTAACCAGACCAGCCACTGAAACACGCCTTGCCTCTCTGCTTTTCAACTGCTAGCACTTTCTTGGGAGCAAGCCTCTTTGAATAGACCTGAGAAGGACTGCGAGAAGACCGGCTTAGGATTCTGTCTTTGGCTAGTTTCATTCCACTGACTTCATGTATAACAGAATCAGCCGGTTTTGTATGCCTCGGCGCCAGCTGTCGCCATGAACAAATGAAGAAGAAGAAGAAGAAGAAGAAGAAGAAGAAGAAGAAGAAGAAGAAGAAGAAGAAGAAGAAGAAGAAGAAGAAGAAGAAGAAGAAGAAGAAGAAGAGGAGGAGGAGGAGGAGGAGGAGGAGGAGGAGGAGGAGATTGGATTTGTACCCTGTCCTTTACTACCCAAAGGAATCTCAGAGAAGAAGAAGAAGAAGAGGAGGAGGAGGAGGAGATTGGATTTATGCCCCACCCTTCACTACCCAAAGGAGTCTCAGAGCAGCTTACAATCTCCTTTCCCTTCCCCTCCCCACAACAGACATCCTGTGAGGTAGGTAGGGCTGAGAGAGCTCTGACAGAAACTGCTCTTTTTCGAGAACAGCCATGCCAGAACTATGGCTTGCCCAAGGTCATCCAGCCAGGTGCAAGTGAAGGAGTGGGGAATCAAACCCGGTTCTCCCTCATTAGAGTCCATGCACTTAACCACTACACCTAACAACACCAAAATGCATGCACAGCAGGTCATAGAGGTAAGTCTTTGCACCTTGTACAGATGGCCACCACGGGAGTTGTTTACAACCACTACCTTTGCAAGAATGGCTAGGGCAGAAGTCAAAGTGGAGCGTGGTAGGCTACGGGCAGATCCCTGAGGGTTCAGGGTATGGGATCAGTAGCAAAAAATGATAGCCTCTTTGGATTTCCAGACTTCAGTACTAGATACCCGTTCGAAGGTTGTTTCATTTATCAGGGCAGTAAAATAATGAAAGCTAGAAACTCTGTTCAGAAGAACTGCTATATTGAAGTCCAGCGGCACTTCAGGGAACAAGATTTTCGTGGGTTAAGCTTCGAGAGTCAGAGCTCCCTTCATCGGACTCCGGCCCTTTCTGCACTCTCCTGTTAATCCATGTTCACCGCAGTGTCTTCCAAGCAATTCTGCACTAAAACCGAATTCGACTTTCTTTTTAATCCAGGTTTTTTTCTCCATTCTGCAAAAAAATCGATTCAGCCATCTTTTCATTCCAGGTTCTCCCCCCCCCCCCGCATTCTGCACTACATTCCCTCCCTTCGGTGGTCAGCCCGCTTTCAGCCTGCTGTTGCCCCGGGGGTTATTTGGATGCTGTTTTGCCATGGACTTAAATTGCCTCGACTCTCGAACCCTGAGAAAATCCAGAGTGGCAGGCAAATGCAGAAAGGACCTCTCTTCGTCAGAGAGCTTTGACCCTCAAAAACTTATACCTCAGAAATCTTGTTGGTTTCCAACTAGCAAAGGTTTCCCTTGCTCGAAAGTCAGTCGAATCTGACTCTAGAGATGCGGTGCTCATCTCCGTTTACAAGCCGAAGAACCAGCGCTGTCCAAAGACATTTCCATGGTCATGTGGTCAGCATGACTAGGCACCAAGGCACACAGAATGCTGTCACCTTCCCACCAAAGTGGTAGCTATTTATCTACTTGCACTTTCTTGCTTCCGAACCGCTAGGTTGGCAGGCACTGGAGCCAGAGACGGGAGCTCACCCTGGTCTCAAACTGCTGAACTACCGACCTTCCAGTCTGCAGTTCAGTGTCTTAACCACTTGAGCCACTGCAGCCCTGGTTTCCAGCTGGTGCTGGTTTCCAACTAGCTGAACACAAATCTAGCTGTTCAACATGTCTATCCTCTGAAACTCTATTCAAAGTATTATTTAGCTATTTAGCTATTTCTGTCCTGCTGTTCTCCCAGTGGGGACCGAATGTGGCTTACAACATCATTTTCCACTCCTCCATTTTATTCCCACCACCACCACCCTGTTAGGGTTAGGTTGAAAGGCTGTGACAGGGCTAAGGCCACCCAGTAAGCTCCCACGGCAGAGTGGGGGTTCCAGGCTGAGCCTCCTTTATCCTGGTCCCAACACTCTAACCCCTATACCACTACGAACCCCCAAATCGCAGTGGCGAGAAGAATCCGAGGAGGAAAAACATCCTGTCACATTGCATCTGCAGATATCTCTTCAAAATCAATTTAGTGGCCTCCAATATTAAGGTTCATTAATCTGCCTCCGAGAGCTAATTGCAGACAGTTCCTCATTTCCCGTTCCCTCGTTTTAATGGATTTATAGAAGCCGGCCCATGCCCCACCTCCGCCGCCCACGCACAGGCATGAATTACCTTCTGTTTGACAGGAACGCAAAACATACAGCAAGATACCTTGGCCTCTGGATTCTGTTCTGATTATACTTAATATTCCAAATTAGCAGTGAGGTGGCTCCGAGCCCAAGCTAAAGAAAAATCTGCATTCTGTATCTCTTTGCTCCTTCCACCACTCCTTCCTGTGTTTACATCACCATCACCACCATCACCACCATCAGGGGTCATTTCGTAGAAAGGTGCAGGAGCTCATTAGCATAACTCATTAGCATAACTTATTTGCATATGCCACACCCTTTGACATCACCAGAAGTGTGCCAGAAGGCAACACCCACCACCCTAGGGACTGTCTTTCCACTCTGGGGCTGTCATTCCAATCCCAGAGTAGCCTATCTGGGCCCAGGAGAAATGCTACACGTACTGCTTTGTGCTCCTGCTGGGAGCTGTGGGCGGGGCTTGCTACTGCCTGTGCTTCTAACTGCCAGAGCTCTGCTCCTGCGCGCTCCTGCTCCAAATGACCTCTGACCACCATCACCACCATCATCATCTTTTCCTTAGAAAAGAGCGAGAGTCCAGTAGCACCTTTCATGAGTCACCACTGCCACAAATCTTATTAGTCTAGGGCCGAATCTGCATTTGCATTTTTAAATCAGTTTCTTGCTGCTGTGATGCCGTCTTTCTCTATGCTTGTTTGAATGTTGTTTGGAGAAAATTATTTTAAAGCAGTGCGGAGGTGCAATGACAGTGGAGCCGCCCCGAAAGGATGATAAACATACGTGGGCGTGCAAAAGGATGCTAGCACTGTTGAGGTGTGAAAACGACACCAAATGTGGACAGCTTTTTTGAAGACAGGGTCAAAAGGCAGGGACTCCAGCGGGAAAGACAAATGCAGATTCAGCCTAAGATGCTATGGGACTCTTGCTCTCTTCTACTGCTACAGAACAGACTAACATGGCCACCCATCTTGATTTATCAAGCTTTCATGTCATGTAATCTTATTGCCCTGCCTGTCGCTTGCTTATGAAGAAAGTCCAGCTCCCAAACATTTAAAACAAGCACAAGCTTCATAGTTATCGTCTTTCACTTTGTTGCTTCCATTCCTTTGTCTGGGTCTATGCCATACACAGCCAGAGGTGATCACAAAGTTCTCAAATGTGTCCCCCTCAGTCCTTAGGATATTGTCCCGGGCCTCGCCACAAAATCCTCTATCAGCAACTCTCAAACTTCCAACCTAAGAGGACCCCCATTTTCTTTTTTTAAAAAATGTTTGTAGGTCCCTAAGACCTCCCCTCCTCATTTGATGGCACCCACCACTCCGCAGACCACCCATTTTTAAGGTGTGCACGGCAAGCCGCATGTGCCCCACGGAGGCCCCCGTCCTCTTGCATTCTCAAAACAACACAGCGAGGCCTTTATCATCTGCGCTTTAAAAGCAAGCTTAAGTAAAATGTTTTTATTGTCTGTACACGGAGCACAAGTCAGGGCCCAGAGGACAGTTGATTCTATAGGACCACAATCCCAAAGGCCATCAGCTAAGTTCTGCACAGTCTCACTGCTTGACTGGAAAGGATTTTGCCCCAGGGGACAGCGAGGAAATTCCTTACAGGTGAGTAACAGCTAGGCAGAGGTGAATCAAACAGTGTGGGGAAAGCTGGATTCATTTATTTATTATTTATTTGTTTGATTTATATCCCGCCCTTCCACGTGGGCTCAGGGCGGCGAACAAGGGCATACTGCCAAACAGGATTAAAACACAGAGGTAACGCCAAGAACAAATATTAAAACCATAAATAAGATATAAACTAAACATTTTAAAACAGCAGTCACATTCTGCTCTATCATTGTACCCATGATATCCTGTGGGACTGAGATCCTGTGCCGGGGCCAGTAAGCCTCAAAATGACAATGCCAAGAAGGTATGATGGCGATGGAGGTGGTAATGGGGGTGGTGGCGGCCCCTACTTGAAGGCCTGGCGGGAAGAGCTCCGTCTTGCAGGCCCTGGATGGGGTTGAGTCTGATACTGGGGGCTGAAGAGGAAACCCCTTCTCCAGGAAGGAAGCCCTCCTCCTTACTACTAGTGGTCTTGAGGGAAGCACACCCTCCACCTCCCGTCCAACTTCCATTTTTAGGTATAGAAGACTATAGAATTATAGAGACTGAATGTATAAAACAGAAGTTAGAAGACCGAATGGGTAACAAATTATGAAGAATTAAAGGAAGATGTATTAATGGTTAGAACGTGATTTAGAGGGAGTTGCATGGTGGTTTCAGGGCTATTTTTGGGCAGGAATGCACAGGAACAGAGTTCCGACTGGCTCCTGAGTTGGCCACGCCCAGAAAAAACTCATTAGCATAATAGGCCACATCCAACAGCAGAAACTCATTAGGATTGGCTACATCTGGGGTCTGTGGCCTAACATGCAAAGGAGTTCCTGCTTTTAAAAAAAACCCTGGGTTTTGACAACAAACAAGGTAAACAGAATAAGAAGCAAAAGGTGGGTGTGGCTGGATGACCACACTTCTGATAACATGGGGGTGTGGCCTAATATGCTAATGAGTTTCTGCTGTTGGGTGTGGCCTATTATGCTAATGAGTTCCTGCTGGGCTTTTTCTACAAAAAAAGCCCTGGGTGGTTTTATACACGGGTAGGATATGGGAATAAGAAAAAGAGGAGGGTACAAACTGGATTTGGATTAAGTTTAATTTGTCGGTTATACAGATGGAATGTAACCTCATTTTTTTTTGTTAGATTATGAAATAGAGTACAAATATATATATTGTATGAAATAGTTCTGTGAAATGTAGACTCAATAAAAATATGTTTTTAAAAAAAAAAGTGGGAAAGGGGCCAGGAAACACTTTCATAGATCCTTGCAGAAATCAAGAAAGACTGCTAGGAAAGACAAAACCTGAACATTGTAGTATTCAGTTTAAAACCACAACCATCGATTGTTGCAGAGGGCACCTTTCTATCTGAATGATGAAACATGTCCTATTGGAAAACCAAATGAAAACCAGTTGAGTTCTTAACCCGAAGTAACTGTGACCGGAGCCCCGACCTGGATGGTCCAGGCTAGTCTGATCTGATCAGACCCTGGCTGCTACTGGGATGGGAGACCAGTAAGGAAGTCCAAGGTTGCGATGTAGGGGTAGGCAATGGCAAACCACTTCTGAAACAGACTTGGTCACTGGTGGACGATCTACGCTGGGAGATGGATGGAGGGAATGTGAAGATGATGATTCTTCTGGACCTTTAATACCGTTGATCATGGCATCCTTCTAGACTGCCTTTCCAGGCTGGGATGGGGAAGCACTGTTTTGCAGTGGTTCTGGTCCTACCAAGAAGGTCAGTTTTAGAAGGTGGTGCTGAGGAACTATTGCTCAGCCCCTTGGCCTTTGGGGTCCCACGGGGTTCAGTCTTGTCTCCTATGCTCTTTAACATCTTCATGAAATGGCTGGGTGAGGTAAATCACGGTAAATCACGGATCACCCATATGCAGATAACACTCAGTTCTGTCTCATGCTCCCAGCTGATCTCAAGGAAACTGTAGAAACCCCGAGCCCTGTAGAAACTGTTATGTAGGCGGACTGCCACCAGGGGTCTGTGGTCACAGAACGGAGCTTAGCTCCCTCATACAAAAGGGTCCTCAGATCCTAGTCCACCTAGCATCAACCAGTTGTAACTTTGGCGGGAAATTCAAAACCCCCAGTGGGACAGTGGGTGTGCCGGGTGGGTGTGTATAAAGTTGGCCTTGAGGGGCCGTTGTGCAGTCTTGTTGTGAAGTACCAATAAACGTGTCACACCGCATGTCATTGTCTGAGTCCTCCATACATGAAACCTAGTACTTTACAGAAACACTGAACCCAGTGCCTGGAGGCAGTTTTGAAGGGAATGTGGGCTAATAAACTGAAGCTTAATCCTGAGAAGACAAAGTGCTACTGGTGCTACTGGTGAGAGGAAGATTTAACCCAGGATCAAAGGTGTCACCTACTGTTGATGGGCTTCCGCTCCCCTTGAAGGAACAGGTCCATAGTTTGGGAGTGCTTTTGGACCCAGGCTTACTGCTGGATAAGCAGGCGGCATGTGTGGCGAGGAGTGCCTTTTAGAAGCTTCAGCTGCTTGACCAGCCATGATGCATGCCCTGGTTAAATCTAGATTAGATTCCTGCAATGCACTCCACATGGGCCTGCCCTTGAAAAGTGTTCAGAAACTTCAGTTGGAGCAGAATGCTGAAGCAGGATTAGGGTTGCCAGACCCCTTGGTTCTGTGAGCGTTTCCCAATTTTTGGGGGGAGGGCTCCTTCCCGAATTCAGGGCTTGGAGTGCAGCAAGCTCATGTGGCCTCTCCCCTCCCAGCGGTATTTAAAGCCCTTTAAACACTGCTGAGGAGAGGCAGGGGTTGCATAGCCATGCTCCAAGCCCTAAATTTCGGATTTGGAGCACTGCAGGCCTGCATGGCTTCCTCCCTCTTTCCAGTAGTGTTTAAGGAGACTCTTTAAATGCTGCTGGGGAGAGGCGGGGGCCGCCACTCCCCAATGTGATGATGTCACTTCTGTGTGACGTCATCATGCCAGGGACATCTCCATGCCCTCCAGTAATGACCCCCAAAGTCCCCCGCTGGGGTCTTTGAGGGACCTGGCCACCCTAAACAGAATCTTGATTGGAGTGGGTCACAGGGACCGTACCTCTCCAGTCTTAGCCAATCTGCACTGCCTTCCAATTTTGTTTTCAAGCACAATTCAAGGTGCTGGTGTTGACCTTTGAAGTCCTATATGGTCTGTATACCGGAAGTCCTATATGAGCTGCATACCGGAAGGACTGCCTATTCCATTACAAACCTACCCAACCGACCACAATGATCATCTTCTAGCTGGGAGGCAACCTTGAAGAGGGTCTTTTTTGTCATGGCATTGAAACAGAAATTCTCCCCCACGAGAGATTTGCCTGTTTCCTTCTGCCACCATGTTCTGCCAACAGGTAAAGACTTTATCGGTTTTTGTTTCATCTGGTGTTCCTGCAGCAATCCCTTCTTCCAGCCCTGTGTTCTAATAGTTCTTTTTAAGTTTGAATATGTGGATTTTTTTTTGCCTGACCTTGATGACTCAGGCTAGTCTGATCACGTTAGACCCCAGAAACTAAACAGGGTCAGTCCTGGTGGGAGACCACCAAGGAAGTCTATGCAATGGCAAACCACCTCTGAACATCTCTTACCTTGAACCCACCCCCCCGAGGGGTTCCCATAAGTGAGCTGTGAATCTGATGCTTTCCACCACCACTAGGCGAATTTCAGCTTGATTTTAGTTGTTTTAATGATGTGTTTTTATTGGCTTTAATGGTTTTTAAAACATGTTTTTGTTATGTAGGTTTTTAATTCATTAGCCACCTTAGTGGTTCTGAAGTGGGCAGAAAGGTATGGTAAAAGTTTTGCAAATAAATTTTTAAAAACTCTGGATTTGCATCCAATTTACTGCATTTTTTTTTATTTTTTTAAAAAACAAACAAACTCTGAATTGGGAAATTCCTGGAGATTTGGGGGTGGCGTTTTGGTGATTGGGGGGTTTGGGGAGCATAGGACCCCAGTGGATTATAACGCCATTGAATCCTCCAAATCAGCCAGAGTCTCCAGGGGAACTGATCTCCGTGAACTGGAGATCAATTGTAATCCCAGTTCTTCTTGTCCCTCCAGAGTTTGGCAAGCATAAGTAGAGAGGAAATCTTTTATCACACCCTGAAATTTTTTATCACTCTTAGATTCATATCTAATGACCCAATTCATGCAAGAGGGGTTTTTTTGGATTTGTGTGTGTGTGCGTGCATGTGAGTGTGTATGCACATGGAAGTCATGGTGACCTCTGGTGACTGACCCCTACTGGGGGCCTGGAGGATATTCAGAGAGGTGGCTGAACAAAGCCTGCCCCCGCCTCCCGCCTCTGGTATTCCAAGGAGGTCTCCTCTCATCCAAGTACTTGCCAGAGTCGACCCTGCTTAGCTTCCGGGATCTGATGAGATTGGGCTTGCCTGGGTTCTTGTGGTAATGGAAACAAAAGAAAATTATTGCAACTAACCCTCATGAGAAGTCATCGGTCTTGTATTTCCTTTTGGGCAAGGCATAGTGCAATATTTCAGCAGCAATGACCTCCTTTGATAAATTCATATTTCCAAATTGACTGCATCAAATAGCCTTTTTCATAAGCAGCAAAAGCAATGGCTGGAAAATGGAGGATCAGCATTTGATCTGACAGTCGCTCTTGTGTCAACCCTTGTGCCAAGTAATGCCACGTTAAGTGCCAAGGTAAGTAATGCTTCTCGTCACATTGAGGGATACAACCCCTTGTTTGCCAGCTGAGCAAACACTAAGACTATCTCAATTTCTAACAATGTGAACTTGTGCTTTCCTTCCAGTTTGACCAAGAAAATGACCCCACTGTGCAGGGAATATCAGGATATCTTTCTCCATTTCCCTCAAATTGTATTATGATTAAGAAGTCAACAAGTTCACCTTGTCAGTTCCCCTTTGCAGATGCTGAGAACTTCTACTGGAACACAGTCCACCAGGCAGGCTTATCTGGACTGAACTTCTCATTGACCTGTGAGTCAAAACTCCTTGCTGGATTGCCTTGCTGGATTTCTGTTTGATGTTCATCTCAAAGGCTCTGTGGAGCAGCTTTACATCTTCACAATAGCTACGTGTGCTCCAGGCCACGGCTGGGTCAAGCCCTCATTAACAAGCTCCTTGCATACTTGACTGCTTGCAGCGGCTTTCCTACCGCCTCAGTTGGGGAAGTAAATCTTCTTGATCACTGCCAAAGGCAAAACATATCCCCTCCCCCCACCCCCTCGCCAGGTTGTGGCTGGGTCAATACTTCTCAAACACAGAATCACTTGCAAATTTCCACCAACCAGGCACAACTCCTGCCGGCCTGACCAATCACAAGTAAGTCCAGCGGTAACCAATTGTCTTTCAGGCTGCTTTTCCCAGGAACCGTATTTTTCACCTAAGTCTCACATTTTAGTTTTATATCTAGAACCAGGGCTGGTATACATGATTATGGGCTGTACTTTTTCCAGTCGATTGATTTGAACTCCATCCCATGAAAGCTGTCCATGCTGGGAATTGCCAAATATATTAGAAGAGAAGGAGAAGGTGTCTCTAGCATCGCAAAACAGTAGTGGGGGGGAAGCTATGGAATTTTAAAAGTGCTGATTGCGAGACTGAAAGTTCAATGCTCTATTCTTTTTTCCTTCGGTTTGAGCGGCAAGTTTAGTGATTTCTCTTTCTATGCCTCTCTTTTGTTAGTAAACATATTCCAGATTAAGAGCTATTTTATCCACCAGTTCAGGGTCTTTGGGCTTGTATCCTGTGTAGCGTGACTGGAACTGCGCTACATTTCTGCCTCACGTTATGACTGCAGTCTTCTGTGCATTGTGTAGTTGTGCCCCCATCGGTTAATTGACCCCGGGGGGGGGCAGTCAAAGTGGTGGTGGGGCTGCAGTGAAAGGGAAGAATTGGTGAAAATCCTCCTCCTTTTTCTTTCATAAGCCGAAGGGTCTTCTGAGAACGGAAAAGGAGGCTAGAATCCAACCCCGACAGCAGGAAGTTCCTCTGTAGGACCAGATCTTCCAAACAGTCACATTTCGGGGTGTATGAAACAGTCACACAGGAGTTGCCCATCCCCAATAGAAGCAATTGCTAGTATTTGGTTTCAACAGATGGTCCATTCGTATGTTGCTTATCCCACACTAAGATTAAGATGGCATAGAGGGCCTAGTGACTGGAACGAAAGCTCCTGAGGCTGTGGATGTTTAGTAGGTGCAGACCTGACCAGCCGTGGAAAACAAGTGGGAGTCCCCAGGTAAAAGTATCCATGTAAAAACAGGATGCAGGAATGATGGTGGAAAGTGCCTTCAAGTCTTCTCATGGCAAGCCTTCATCCGGTTTTCAAGGCAAGAGAAGTTCAGAGGTGGTTTGCCATTGCCGGATTCTGCATTGCAGCCCTGGACTTCTTTGGTGGTCTCCCATCCAGGTACTAGGCAGGGCTGACTCCCCAGTAGCTTCTGAGATCTGACAAGATCAGACTGGTTTGGGCCAACCAGGTCAGGGGGGGTATAGGTACAATGAATGAATAATTACAGAAAACAAGGGATTCTCTTTCCTCATTCACATGTATTTCTTGCTGTGAGATATTTTATGTATAAATTTACCCACTCGCCTTTATTAAAAACAGCCCAAGGTGACATACTGTCAAACTCACTTTCCATTTTATTGCTTGCTTGCCACAGAAGTCAGGATGGGGATCAGGAGAGTGTGAATTCTTTAATGCTTTCGCTTTCGGATGCTTTGAAGCAGATTGTTGCTTATCGGGCCTGGGAACATCCACCGGCCTTGAGTCTCAGTTTACACCGCCTGGCTTTTGTCTATGTGTTGGGGGGATGTCACCAAGGTGGGAACACAGAGCCGTTGGTTTGGGCAGGTGGAATACCTAGGGCTGATTGGCTCATAACCTTTTAGGGTCCCTGTTTGAACCTGGTATATCTATTGCTTTTGCGCCTCCATTTCCAGTTCTAACACAGCCTACGTACAGGCTGGATCCTATTAATGTCCCAATAAACTTCTCATTCTTCTGAGTGAATGCTCTTGGGAACTGATTTCTCCAAGAGTCTGACACATACAGCATTAACAAAAACACAACTGGGTAAAAACATGGTTCAGTTAGGTGTGGTCTTGGAAAATACGGATGGGTTTCACCAGCCACAAGGGGTTGGGTCCTTTGATTCCTTTCATCTATGTAAGTGAGGGCCCCTCACTGAGGGGTCATTTTTCTCCTCAACAAGGAGACTCCATCCTCCAGAGCAAGACTCCTCTCTTAGGGGAAAGGGAATTGTCAGATGCAATCCATTGACTTGATTGGGTCTCCTGAGCATGTCTGCTTCATTATTCAACACCAGGAAAGCAGCTGAAATGAGGAGTTTGAGAAAGATCTGAATTATTCATATCTTCAGACAAATAATTGAATTTGTAGTTGCAGTCATGGAAAATAGCGATGGACTTCACCAGGCATTGGGTATCTTTATTGGCTATGCATAATTCATACTTCAATTTACTAATTCACCATAGGTAGAATGAAAGGTGTGATTCAAATCTGCCAATCAAATCTGAACCTTTGCTTCCTTCGATATGTAACTGAATTTGTAAGAAATGGGAAGTTCATACAAAATTGCTAGTTTGCTGAGAACCACCCCATAGAAACCCACCAAGCCTCTAAGTCCACTGTTTCTTTCATTGGTGCTCTTAGTCCATTTGCTGTGCTAAAAGGAAACATATAGATAAACACCACCGTTCTGAGTGTGGGGGCCATTTTGGGACACTCTCCACCAGGCTAAGAGGCATGGGTCTTTGAATGTAGCACACCAGTGCTTCAGCTGGCGTTTGCACTCAAGGACTAACCTCTTTTCCATCCATCCAAAGCACGCATACCATATCTGAATCAATCGCATTCAATCAAGATTCAATCAAGGATCAAAGGTGGGCACCCTACAGTCTACCAATATCTATGAACCAGCTGATTCTGGCCCAGCCTAGCCTGATCTTATCAAATCTCAGAAGCTAAGCAGGGTTGGCTCTGATTAGAACTTGGATGGGAGACCATCAAGGAAGTCCAAGGTTGCTGCATAGAGGCAGACAATGGGCAAACTACCTCTGAATGTCTCTTACCTTGAAAACCCTACAGGAGTCTCCATAAGTCAACTGCAACTGAACGGCACCTTCCACCACCATTTATGCCAAGTAATACTGTACGGTGAGATTCCTTTGATTGGTTCATGCACAGGCTCATAACTATGGTGGGGCTATTTGGGGCTCCGCCCCCTTTCTTAAAGGGACAGCCCACAAGATTTTCTCCCATAAAAGCTTTTTAAAGAGAAGTTATAGCCAAGGAGTGGTGGGGGTGAGGAGATTGAGGGGAGCTGGGTTTATTTATTCTTAATCTGTAAAATTCAAGCCCCACCCCCAAAAAATTGCCCCACAAGCCACAAAATCCCGGCTACAGGCCTGTTCATGCATACTGTCTCTGCTCTTGGGGACACATTCCTGACTCTTGTGAAAGCAGCATGTAATATATGACGAGGTCTGCTGCCCTCCGTAACTGTCCTCTTCACACATCCAAGGGAAGCAAGTGGTGCCGCCATGCACTTCCTCATCTTCAACCATTCTGAAACTCGATTCAAGATTCTTAGGGCTTCTCTGTTGCTCTGCTCAGCAGTTGCAATCCAGCCTACTTAATAGTCGGGCATCAAGCAGCAGGAGGGCCAGGTACTGAATGCGCAATTAAAAGCATCATTCTTTTCTCCTGCTCAGGACTCATTTGCAGGAGAAAAAAAATCTACTAATTTGATTACAAGGTCATTGTGAGCAGATGACAAGTCCCCCCTCCATATATTTCCTTCGCTCCACTTACAATTTGCAAACAGCACAAGTCATTTCTTGGCATGCATTGATGGGAGATGATTCCTAAAAAGTGCATCAAAGCTGCTGGTGAGAGAAAATGGTCTCCCCACCAATTTCTATTCCACATCCATGAAAGGAGGTCAAAAACCATCCCAGAGGCCATTCCGATGTACTTGATTAGGCTAGGGGCTCGGTGTACCTCGTTAAATAAAATAGAGCATAATTGGACCATAATTGGGGGGGGGGGATCTACAACCAGATCATCCACATCATTCAGTTGCAGGATGCAACTGAAAGCCAGTTTGGTGTAGTGGTTAAGAGTGGTGGACTCTAATCTGGAGGACTGGGTTTGGTTCCCCGCTCCTCCACATGAAGGCTGCTGGGTGACCTGGATGAGCTATTCTCTCAAGAGCAGTTCTCTCAGAGCTCTTGCATCCCTATCTTACCTCACAGGGTGGCTGTTGTGTGGAGAAGAAGGGAAGGAGATTTCTACTAATTTGATTACAAGGTCATTGTGAGCAGATAAGTCCCCACCCCCATATATTTCCTTCTTTCCACTTACAGTTTGCAAATAGTGCGAGTCATTTCTTCAAGGGAGAGTTCAGACTTGGTTAGTTCTAGAACCCACTTATTTGTCTTTTCAGAGGTCCACAGTATCTGTAAAACTCTCCTCCGATGCCACATTTCAAATGAATCAGCCTTCTTCCTGTCTGCTTGCTTCAGTGTTTAACTGTCACACCCATACAGTAGTGGGGAACACTATAGTAAGAATTATCTTGATCAAGGACACCAGCGATATTTAAGAATCCTCTCTAGTTCATTCATGGCCACCCTTCCCAGTCTCAGTTTCCTTCTGATTTCTTGTTTGCAGCCTCCCTTTTGGTTGATGATGGAGTCAAGGAACAGAGATTCTTGAACAGTTTCAATCTCGTCATCCCCAACCTTAAAGTTGTGTAATTCCCCAGGTAGTCATTACTTCCGACTTTTTGGTATTCAGCTGTCATCCTGCTTTAGTGCCTTGCTTTAGCCTTCATCAATTTACCACAACCTGGTAGGGTAGTTTAGGCTGAGAGTATGTGACAGGCCCAAAGTCACCTAGCAAGCTTCCATGGCAGAGTGGGAATTCATACCTCCATGATTCTAGTCTGGCACTCTAACTACCACACCACACTACGGATCTGTACTCAATTATAAGCAGAAACTAGACAGCCAAGGCACCTGTCCAAAAGCCACGCAATATGGAGAATATATATATATATATTTCCAATGACACAGCATGCCATAAAGGTCTAATGAGAGACATGCACCCTAATTATATTATTTATTTAGACATTTATATCCCGCCTTCCCTCATGGCTCAAGGCGGCTTACAATAGCAGCTAAATTCAGAGGATAGTTGTGGTGGTCTACAGTAGAACAGCTAGATTCCAGTCTAGTAGCACCTTAGAGACCAGTAAGATTATGGGGGGTATGAACTTTCAAGAGTCAAAGTTCCCTTCATCAGAAAGCTCTCAAAAAGCTCATACCCACCTGCCCCAAATATTGCTGGTCTCTAATCCAGAAATAGTTTAAAACATCTCAGCTGGTAATTTCAAAGTAATATCAAACATTTAACTTGCCATTCCTTCAAGGTACAGTTGTCAGGTCTCCCTTGGTCATTGGTGGGGATAGGACAGCCAGATCCAGGTTGGGAAAGTCCTGGGGATTTGGGGATGGTGTTATCCAAATAGGCAGTCTCTTATTTAATTGGGGAAATTAGCTTAAAGGAGACACAGCAAGAGATGGGTAACTGGGATCTCCACCTACGTATACCGGGATCTTTCCCTCAGAGAACTCTCAAAAGAAACCAGTCAAATGTTCAACTGGAAATGGTTTTATTGAAGCAAAAATAAAAAGGGGCAAAACACACATAAAACACACTGAAAACACACAAACTAGCTAAGAAGAAATCAGGGCGGAGAGGGAGAAAGTGATTTCAGGGAAGGTGATAGTTACCAGTGTCATACAGCAAGGTCCGTAGAGACAGCAGCAAAATGACCAGCATTTCACAGAGCAGAGGAGGAGTAGGACCACATACAGGTGGGGGTGTGAAGGATAGAGCTGAGAACACACATATACTGCTATGACACAGAACAGTGGCAGTTATAGGAAAAATGTTCCCTGGGGCAGTCTGACATGTTTGCCCACAAACAATGACATGATAGGAAACCTTGATGAGATCACCTGTAGTGAACTATAGGTGTTAATGTTTCTTGATGACCCTCTGAGAACCAGACAGGAAAACTACCAGGTTTTGTGAAGTGTTAAATGTTGCATAATGAAGGTAAATGGGTAAGGTAGCCATGAGGTTGGGCATGTGACAGCATTAGTCCAAGGTGAGGTGACCTATCTTGGAAGACCCATTGCTCCTAATTATGCATCTCCTTAGGGCATAGAGAGGGTTGTTAGTCAGCCACTTCTGACTCATCTTCAAAAATATTTTTTCCAGGCTTGTCTCTGGCTGGCATCCATTTTGCATCATATTGGAGCCAGGCAGTGTACATTAATGATTATTGAGGTGATATTGTATGAAGAGTGTTTATGCCTTTTTCTGTCTAACTGCTAAACTGCTCCTCAGCAGGAGGAGGGGCCTGACAGCTAACGATGGAGCCTAGAGAGGACAGGACGTCAGTGGGGTACAATACCATAAAGATCTCTCAGGGCATCTCGATCTGGAGATGAGCTGTAATTCGGAGGGATTCCCAGGTCCCGCCTGGAGGCCGGCATCCCTACTCTAAGATGCTCAGAGCAACGTATGTGGTTCTCCTCTTCTCCCTTGCAGCCTCACACAACAACCGTGTGAGAGAGTGTGGTTGGCCAAAGGTCCCGAAGCAACCTTCGGTGCTCAGCCACGGCCAAAACTTCAGGCATCCACCAAAACACTGGCTGCACTATTACATGAGAGGGATTTGGAGGGCCCAGTAGCTACATGACAAAACCAAAATGCCATTGTTTTAAGAAACAGGCCAGTATATTTGCTAGAAGCTTGTTTTGAGTTCAGTACTAAAGCTTCACAGCTTTGGGGAAAGAAATAACAACTAACAAACACAGTTTGGGTCAACCAGCCTCTGTCTGCAAATTCCACGTGGCTTTATGGAAGCCTGCGGGTTTGTGGACGTGATCTCAGTCTTAGCTCTGGGCAGCCACTTAAACCTTAATGACAAAATAACCATCTCAGCTGATAGACCCAGCCGTGATTAAGCAAAGCTGACAGGAATATTTTTTCATTTTATTAAAAGAAGTGCCCCTTTCATTATTTTTACATTAACATTCCCTCTCCTGCCAAAGTGACAGTACAGCTTCCCGGTTTAAAATAATGCAGCCTTAACATCCAAGCTTCCATCTGCTAATAAGGAAATTGAACTTAAATTGAGAGATGCTATTAAGGTTGTATTTTTAGCAAACACGGGGCTACCTCACAGGATTCATTATCACAGTTTGTTTTAGCAGTAATCGTTACGGGAGCTATCGACTCTGCTGCCAAGAACCTTAGCCAAACAAGATATATTTAAAGTTCTAGAGGTTCTTATGTCTGATTATTATGTATGTGTTTCTTCATACTTTTTGCAGGTGAAGAGCTATATTAGTGCTGTTCAACTGAGCAGCTGTAGGGTTCCAACTAAAAACCATCAGGGTAAAGCTTGATGAACTTTTCAGACCTTAGTCATTAAAAGGGGTTCCCAAC
This sequence comes from Gekko gecko, assembly GCA_029375565.1. Taxonomy (NCBI): domain Eukaryota; kingdom Metazoa; phylum Chordata; class Lepidosauria; order Squamata; family Gekkonidae; genus Gekko; species Gekko gecko. The sequence goes on along the minus strand of JAPDNY010000004.1, from coordinate 168,494,100 downwards.
TTTATTGAGATTGTAGGCACTTATGGAATGGCAAAATGGCTGCCTTATGGCACTGAGACCAATCACAAAATGGTCGCCATGAGGACTGGGCCCAATAACAAAATGCTGGGAGGTTACACAAAATGTAAAGAGATTCAAGGCCAAGCATCCCTCAGTGATGGAAGCAGCCATTTTCTAATGGGTGTTCCTGGCAGACACAAAAGGGATACCTACTGGCTCTTCTCTTGCCATGAAGTAGAGGAAATTCAGGGTTGACTGCTCTGTGGAAACACACTGGCAAGTTCCATGGTCCCCATGGACACCACAGCTGGAATCATCTCATCCACAGGGTTGCCAATCTCCAGGTGGTGGCTGGAGATTTCTCAGAATTACATCTGAACTCCAGACTGCTGAGATCCGTCCCCCTGGAGATAATGACAGCTTCAGAGAGCGGACTCTATATCATTATACCCTGCAGATTTCATTCCACTCCCAAAGCCTCCCCAGGCTCCACCCCCAATATCTCCAGGAATTTTGCAGCCCAGATCTGGCAACCCTATGTAATCAGTGAAAGAGGGAAGGTTAGAAGTCCCACTCCTCTAATGTAAATGCCTTCTGTCAGTGCAGTACAAATCCTGAGCCAGATATCCTCTTCTCTTTTGCCTGTAATGGCACCCCAAATCTTCCATATGAGGTAGCCACCTCACCTTGTTTCACAGCAGGCCTGCCTCCAACTATTTGTCCAATTTAGTAGCGGGGAGCAACTTAATTGAAATATTGTTTCATATGAAAACTTCTGAACTCAATGCTAATATGGACAAGCTCACAAAAACTCCAGGATTTCTGGTTCTTCTCTGAACAGGGCTCCACAAATTTGTCGTGGGGAGAGGAGAAACACATGCACACACATGCACGACAATGAAATCCAATTAGGTCATTGTTTTTTGAAATGGATTTAAATAACTCTAAGCAGCAATGAGGCAAAACACAATCAAGGAAGCAGCCGGAAATTAGATTGTTGTCAGGTTATTCTTAGTAAAAAGTACGAAAAGCAATTACCAGATCCCGAAGCAAAAATAGATGAACTAGTGTAGAGCTTGAAAGACCAACGGGCACAAAACCAGACATTACCCAGGATAATTTACCATTCTGTAAGGGAAAAAGTAATTTAAACAACTCTGTGAGCTCAATGGAAAAAAATAGTTCAACAAAACCAAGACAGAATCAAATACAAATAATCTGGGATAAATTTGTGAGAAAAGGGCTTCTCTGTTTCTCCTGTACATAACGATATTCTTTGTTGATGCAATGTTTGGGTATTTTGCCAGGGTGTGACCAGAACTGAGGTAACTAGTTGCTTCTAATAATGACAGAAATCCTGAACATCTGGCACCCAGCTAGTCAGGAAGAGACCCTTGAAGTAAACCACTTTAATAGTTTCTGAATTTAGTCAGTGTACCAAATTCAGCTGTTATAAGGCCCAGTTCACACAACAGCAGGTGAGGTGGTCCGATCATTTCTAGACTGAACTACATGAGACACCACATGGAAGACTGCATGGTTGAATATTCATCCATTAATTAAAAAACCCTCCACATGCATCAAAAATAATGTGTCAAGGAGATTTAGCTTAAGGTTAAAACTTCAGTAATGGTAGGTAGACGCTGAGGGGAATTGTGTTGGCTCAAGTTTGTTTACTCTTTTCTTCCCACCATTTCCCCTACTTCAAGCGGTCCTCTATAATTGATATTTTTCTCATGGAGAAAGCATTTAAATACCAGTGTGATATAGTGTAGGGATGGGCATGAACTGGGAAAATGCAGTTCAGTTCAGTTCGTGGCCCTGCAAACCCCATTGAGGTTTCCCGAACCACAAGCAGGGCAAAATTCATCACGAATTTTCATGCCCATCCCTAATACAGTATTAAGAATGGTGGACTCTAATCTAGAGAACCGGGTTTGATTCTCCACTCCTCCCCATGAAGTCTGCTGGGTGACCTTGGGCCAGTCACAGTTCTCTCAGAGCTCTCTCAGCTCCACCTTCCCCAAAAGGCGACTGTTGTGGGGAGAGAATGGGAAAGGCAATTGTTAGCTGCTTTGAGATTCCTTCAGGTAGAAAAAGTGCGGTATAAAAACCTTGTTTTCTTCTTCTGCCGTACAGTGAGACTGTATGCTTGCCCCTATACGGTAAATCATATGCTGGGACAGGACGAAATCTGTGTCAGGAAAACAGCCCCCTGTGCCGTGGCCCTTTATCTGAAATTAACCTGACATGCTTATTATGTCTATTCTGGGAATTTTTTTTCCCTCCTACAGGAAAATATTCAGCTATGCAGTCCTTTCTTTTCAGTGTTAAAGAGAACATTCCATGTGCAGTTTTATGATCTCATTTGCTGTGAGAACTGAGGATTTCGTATATATAACAGATACGTGATTTACACATATGAAACAGTAGATGTTTCACCTCTACTGAACACCGCACAGTAGGATTTTAAAAAACAAATAGACAGAGCATTTATTTATGACTGGTTTCTATGATTTGTCAGTGTTTAAAATGTCCGTTTAAACCATTCTGGAAGGTCAAGTAGGGATGCCAACCTCCAGGTGGGACCTGGGGTTCTCCTGGAATTACAGCTCATCTCCAGACTACATAAATCAGTCCCACTGAGGAAAATGGATGCTTTGGAGGGCGGGCTCTATGGCATTGTACCTCACTGAGGTCCCTGTCCTCCCCAGGGTCCATCCCCAAATCTCCAGGAGTTTCCCAAACTGGATCTGGCAACCCTACCCCCCCATCCCCTACCAGTTACCAAGAGAGACTTAGCAACCCTATGGAAGGGTAGCCATGTGTGATGGACAGGCAGCCAATGAGAGCTGACGGAACGTTGAGAGAAGGGGACTTGAATGGTGGCAGTGAGCGACTGGAATAGTGGTTGAGCCCCAATCCCAACAGCTCTGTCTAAGTGAGGGCTGATTATTAAAAGGGGTTGGTCTACCCTATGTGTGGATGTCTCTGGGAATGAGAGAGTGAGAACCTGAAGTGTGAGATGGCTGTGACTGTAGATTTTGAAAGAGACAAGAATGGTGGTGAGTGTGACGCCCTGACCTATGTATAACCCATAACCTGAAGAAGAGAGGTTGTATAGGGTAGAAGGCACTCTGTGTGAGTGGAGAAAGGGCATCACACCATGTTGGTCTATTGTGGCAAAATTAAACAGAAGCCCAGTGGCACCTCAGAGACTAACAACATTGATTCCCTCACATGGGAATAAGTGCTGTTAGTCTTTAAGGTGCCACTATACTTCTGTTTTGTTTAAACAACCGTCAAGCAGAGCAGCAAGGATGGGAAGGGGGGAGTAAAACTCCATCAGTCTAGAGAACAAAGTTTGAGTCCAGTGGAACCTTTAAGACCAACAAAGTTGAATTTTGGGTATAAGCTTTCGTGAGCATGCACACTTCTTTTGACACATGCATGCACACAAAAGTTTATACCCAGAATTAAACTTTGGGGGTCTTAAAGGTGCCCCTGGGCTCAAACTTGGTTCTATTGCTTTAGATCAACAAGGCGACCTACCTGAATCTGTCAGTCTATGTGAGAAGTCACTTCCATGAACAGCACTATATTGTAATGTGGGGAAGGAATTGTTGAACGAACCTGCTGAGCTGCCAAAAATGGGCTGACAAACAGTCTGGTGAAAAAGCGGCTCCCTGCTTGCGGCTGGCAAACAGGATGGGTTTTCAGGCATCCCTTTCCTTAAGCTCCAGTTTGGTTACTTTGATACCGAATAGCTATACGCATTCGACGATCCCTTTTGGCATTCAGGCAAACACATGGTGGAGTGTCTTCATCTGAATATGTATATAGAATTCATATTCTCTACTGGCAAGCTCGGGTTACTCCTATGTCAGTTTTCTGACTATGTAGCATCTCGTAACAAATAAGCAGTGTTTGTGTGGAGGGGAGGCTTATAGGAAAAATGAAACTATAGATCGCCACACAGCTCCCAGCTGGTATTATTATCCTGTCAGAGTTGCTCGAGGGCTTTTATTGCCAAAAAAGAAACAATCCCAAAGAATGACAGGTGCCTTCAGACATAATTCTTTCCCACACTATGTAGAATTTCTTTGTATCACTCAAGAGATTTATTTCAGTGAGAACGAAATACGTAATCACCAGTTTGGGGTAGACGGGGCACATCAGTTTGAGCAGCTTTTAATTTTAAACTAACTGCAAGAACAAAGATATAGCCAAGAACTGAGGGCCTCATTTTAGTGCATCATTTTAACATCTTTTATACCAAGGAGTGTATCTTTTCCCTGAATTTAAATTGGAGTCACATTTCAGATTTGCGCTCATGTGTGCAAGAATAAGCTCCTCCTTTTAGAAGGAAGCGGAGAAGTGTTTCTGCCATTGATCTGAGTGTACCTCCTAATTGTAAGGAGGCAAGCCCTGAGCAGTGACTCCAGCAGAGAAGCAGCTAACAGCCTCATATGACAGCAGGCAATTCTGTTCCTTCTCTGCATTGAGAGAATGAATGATCCAGTCACATGCCCAATGCAGAGGACTGACAGCAGCCAGAGACAGAGAGGGATGCAGTGGTCTGGTCACAAATCACACAGAGCTGCAACGGAAAGCCTTCATCAATACTTGTGGATTCAGCACCCAAGGAAAAGAGACCTCCTTCCTGCTGCAAGGAGTTTTTATCACTTCTCTTTTCCCCACCCCCTGACCAGGTCAGGTCAAAGAGGCTTGTCCTGGAGATCTCCTGGAATCTCCTTCCTGGTGACTCTCTAGCATGCTCCCTCCAAATCTCTGTTCCCTTCTTGGAAAAGGGGAAGAGCTTTACCTACTCGTTGTCTCTCCTGCTAGATCCATTTGCATTTTTATGAAGGTGAGCTGAGGTACATCTGGGAAGCTATTGAAATGAATTCCTCTCTCCCTTCCTGCCTGTTCTCTGCCCCGGGCCGGGGTGGGGGTGGGGACTGTTAAGAAGCACAGGGGAGGTTTTGCTCATTTCAAACCTCCCAGAAAAAAATGCATTTCTTCACATCTTGAATACAACTTCAAGTTGGTCTTAAAGGTGCCACTGGGTCAACTTTATTCTGCTGCTTCTGACCGACACAGCTACCCACTTGAATCTGTAGCTCACCCATTTGTCCCAGTGCATGGTTTAGGAGATATTGATTGAGCTATGGGATATATTGACTTCAGTCTGTGCCTTAAATCCTCATACCACAAAGTTGGCTGCGACGGCTATGAATTGTGATACGGCAGGATAGTTTTGTCCTTATCACACAGAAGACGAGATTGTCCGTCTTGGTAAGTTTCCCTGGAATAATCTATGTTCTTAAAATTCTTAAGCACCTGCTTTCACACATGCTGAATAATGCACTTTCAATCTGCTTTCACTGAACTCTGAAACTGGATTTACCCTCCCTACCCCCCACTACCACACTGTCATTTTTGTCACTCGGTTGTCCCTATTGCTCCAGGGTTCCCCCCAGCCAATGTGTTTTGCTCTCTGTAGTAGTCCTAGAGGGAACAAAACACATGTGGGAAAGGGGGGGGACAACAACCCAAAGCAATAGGGACAAAAGAGTGACAAAAAATGAGAGTGCAAAAGTGTATTGCTAAAGTGAATTGAAAGAGGATTGAAAACGCACTATTCAGCACGCGTGGAAGTGCCACAATCTGAACAGATTCCAACCTGATGCAAGCAGGGGAGGAGTCGCCTATGTGATTTTGCATCTGACCCACATCTCATTCAAAGATGGTTGCCTGCCATGCGATATATGAGGTAGGAATGGTTTTTAAAATCATTTTTTTACAATCCCTCCCCCCCAAAAAATTAATACAGTATTAAAGATGCTTATTTCTGTTATAACAATTTGGCTTCTCCCTCCTTTTTTTCTCCACTTATATATTTCCAGATAACATCACCTGGTCAGGGTTAAAATATATATTATTTTCCAGATGTGTTTCTACAAACTATGTTATGTATTATTGACCACTGAAAAAGGCCAAAGAGGCTTCAGTGCTTATGGTCATGTGTTTTTGTCATTTGGCATTCATCATCAACTTTGTATGAGAGATTTCATAAGAAACAGAGGACTGAGGACAGAGAATGCCAATCTTATATTGCTAGCTTACAAAACGCTTGTGTGTGGTCAGACTGTGAAGCTGGCAGAAATAAATGGATTCAGAGGGGTGTTTACCTTGGCAAAGTCTTTGGCCTTCCCTTCAGCTGTACTGGAAGGCAGATATAGAAAACCTTCCCGTATGGAAAGGCTTTGCTCATGTCCACTGGGAGAGGTTGAAACCATCGAGCACATGTTTTTCAGCTGCCCATATTATAAGGAAGCACAAGGCGAGATTATTACCCCATTATGAGACAAAATCCTTGGTCTCACTGAAAAAGCTAGACTTGATTATCTTCTATCTGATAAGAACCTCAAGATTATCTACTAGGTAGCTAGATTTTGTTTGGTGATATTGAAGTCTCAGAAAATAGATTTGAATTGGATTTTAAATTTTAAATCTTTTTAAATCTATTTTTATTTGATATACTGTAAACTTTGAATTTTTAATTGTAAAATTGTGCACGTGTTGGGTCCAATGATCGTAATAAGAATGAGCGAACATATGAGGGATTTATAATAGTTTATGTAAAACTGATTCTGAATGACACATTTTAACGACATCATTTACACTATATAATAAATATATTTCTTTTGATATAAACTTTATCTGCTATAGCTTGAACTTTGAGGCATTCTTGGTACATTTCCAGTTAAGTTTGTTTCCCCTTTGACCTTTGCTTGCCTACCATGCAAATTATGTACATGTGCATAGTTCACAAGGCAGCTGCTCAGTACAAGTAGGGGTGCCAGCCCCCCTCCAGCAAATGCTGGAAGATTTGGGGGTGGTACCCTGGAGTTTGCGGGGGTGACAATACTTCATACCCCTCTAGGAAGTCTGCCATTCTCTATGGTCTACCATAGAAATTGGGGGGTAAATGCCTAGAGCAGGGGTGTCAAACATGTAGCCTGCAGGTTGGAGAAGGCCCGTGTAGGGCTGCAATCCAGCCCAAGATTAGCGGACTCTGTGCTGCTTCCTGCTTTCTTTATCTCAGGGCCGGCTCCAGGTGTCTGGACACCCTAGGCAGGACAGCCTGGGGTGCCCCCACTGGGGATGCCAAACTCCTGGTGGGGCCTGGAGACCGGAGGTGGCAGCGGAGCGCTGGCTTTCCTGGGTCTAGCCGCCGCCCCCTCCCTCCCAGCGCCAGCTTTCCTGGGAGCTCCGCGGCTGTGGAACCCTCAGGAAAGTCGGGAAGGGGGTTGGGGTCTAGCCGCCGCCCCTCCCTCCCAGCGCCAGCTTTCCCGGGGGCTCCACGGCTGTGGGACCCCCAGGAAAGCCGGGAAGGGGGTGGGGGTCTAGCCACCACCCCCTCCCTCCCAGTGCCGGCTTTCCCGGGGGCTCCGCAGCTGCAGGGCCCCCAGGAAAGCCAGGAAGGGGGCGGGGGTCTAGCGGTGGTGGGCGCTTTTCAGGAGGGGAGTGGGGCACCATTTGGCGCCCCTGAGGCCAGCGCGCCCTAGGCGAGCACCTAGTTCGCCCAATGGGTGATCCGGCCGTGCTTTATCTATCATCACAGGTCCTTCTGGCCATTCTCTCCTAGTTCCTGCTTCATAGGAGAAAAAGAAAGTCTTCCCTTGATTGGCTGAAGGCTCTTCCCTCCTCCCCCTCTGGGGAGGGAGGGGGAGGGGAAAAGCCAGAGAGAGGGGAGAAAATGGCATCTTGTGGGACTACTATGGAGACCAGCAATGTTTTATTCCAGGTAGAAGCACACTTTTTCTTTGGCGGGAGGAAGCCAGAGGGAGCACCCCAGAAAAAGAGAGAGTCCTTTGTTTAAGACCCCAAAACATTTTTATTCTAGGTATATGAGAGAGAGAGAGAGAGAGAGAGAGAGAGAGAGAGAGAGAGAGAGAGAGAGAGAGAGAATCCCATGGAACTTGGAAAGATCTCCCTTTCCATTTCTAACAGATTGGGGGCGGGGGGCCCTAACAGCACAACTTGCATTCCTTATTAGTGAAAGGAAGCAAGAATACAGCAGCACCTTAATGACTAATAAAAATTTGTGGCAGGGAATGAGCTTCCATGAGTCACTGCTCACTTCTTCAGATAACAGCTGGAATGTGAGTCCATCTGTCCTTATATCTTGGAGAGTGAAGTGATTTCAGATGCCAAAAGACAATAGCAGGCATTGGTTATGAGAGACGACACCTAGGTCTCAATTCAGTCCAGGAGTTTGCGTCATCTTGAGCTTCATGATCAGTTGCAATTCAGCAGTCTCTTTTTCTAATCTTCCTTTGAAATTCCTTTGTAAGAGAACTGCTACTCTTAGGGTGCGTTCATTCTTTGGGGGATCCCTGGAAAGTTGGCAGCCAAAGGGACTGGCCTTTCCTTGCTTCCCTGGGCTACCCCCTCCTTTGGTATTGTACAGAGTGGAGGAGACTATGTGGTCAGAGCACAACACAGAATATTAGCCCCCCCAAAAGAATTTATTTAACTATTTACACAGTCATGGAGCACACACATTAAATGAATCAGGCAGAATGGTAGGAATAAGCACACACTACGAACCAGCAGGGCATAAATCAACAGGGGTTAAATGCAATCCTCTTTACTTACCCAAAATACTCTTTACCTCTGGAAGATGTGAGCTCAGGATAGGATCTCTCCTTGGACTGGCCTCTGGCTGTGCTTCAGCCTCTCTCTCTTGCCCAAGAGAGCAGGGAAACTTCCATTCATTTCCCAGTCCAGCCTATGGAGTGGCTGAATTTCTGCTGCCTCCCAGGATTCCTCCATGTCTCTGGCTTGTGGCCTGGTCAGCACAAGCAGCAAGAGCCTTTCTTAACCACCTGTAGGACAAAGACTGCTTCCTCCCTGAATGGGCTGGAGTCTATATTGATGCTGCCCCGCCCCTTGGTAGCTGGGAACTGTAGGCCGCAGATGACAAAGCCCCATTTGACCCCTTGGCAGCTGGAAACTGTAGGCCAGCAGATGAGGAAGCCCTATTCAACCCAGTGAGTGATAACCCTGGAAGCTCCTCTCTGGAACTACAGCTCAATTAAACTTTATGGGGGAACATTTTAAACAAACAACCACAGATGACAGCCATCTTTCATCAAACACAGGTAACTGCCATTTCATTACACCTACCAACAGCCACTGAGGGGAAAGTTAGTCTCACACAGGAGGCAAACAGGAGAAGCATCCTTGTCAAGAGATACAGCTGTTTGCCAGTAATTCTGAAAGGGCATAGTGCCTGAAGGGGGAGTGGGTGGGGAAGAGGAGCGAACCCAGCACCCAGCCAATGGCATGCAAGTACTCTTGAGTGGCAGCTGATGGGCCAATGGCTGAAGGAGTGCATTGCACAGCCAATGGGAGAGCTGCAAAGTGCCACTCCAAAACACAATTATATATAAGGAAAAATTTGTTTAACATCCCAAATAGGCAACAGTGAAAATCAGGGTTAGGGACAGTGCCCAGCAGTGTTGCTCATGTGATGTGAGAGCAATGGAGAGGAATGAACTTGAATAGGTTTTGCAATGTCCTATGATACCTTCTAGAAAGAGAGAGGCTGCTTCTGCATTGGCTTTTACCTCCGTTGTTCTACAAAAGCCACGTTGGAATAGAAATTCTCCTCTGTGTTGTATGCTGCTTTCACTTCCTTTGATCATCAGATTTTACAGTACCTTCTAGATCAGGAGTGTCAAACATGCGGCCCGGGGGGTCAGATCAGGCCCCCAAGAGGGCTTCTGTCAGGCCCGCAGTGGAACTGGCTGTCTTCTGCTTCTTCTTCTGGTTCTGCTGCTGCTGCGTCGTTGTCGGTTTGCAGCTTACAGATACACACCTGAACAGCACACTCAAGACTGCAACAGCACAGACATTTTGATGCAATAATTCAGAGCAAGAGGTGTCAGTTATCAGAGACTGTTAAATAGACAAAATATTGCAAAAGGGCTAATGTTTTAAGCATGTTTTTATTTGTGTTTGTGTCCTTTATAAAATCCCTTTGTGTTTGTGTCCTTTATAAAGTTTATATCTCCACTACCTGGCATTACATTTTATGACACACATGGCCCAGCCCAACAAGGTCTCATTTATGTCCGGTTTGGCCCTCACAACAAATGAGTTCGACACCCCTGTTCTGGATAGATTTATGGCCATTCAGGGGTGACTTTGCAGTCAGTATGGTGTTGCCCCGAGGTATTTGAATGTGGTTTTGAGTGGCACTTTCCCCTCCCAGTTGAGAAAACGTGGAGCGAATGCTAGACGCAGAATCGCCCAGAGTCTGTCTTGGATACTGTTGGTTGTAAATCGAGGGCCACAGATGTTCGCTCAGCTTTGCTCAGGAGAATTGCTGCCTTGGTTGGCATTCTATACGGAATGGAAACATTTACCACCATGACTGGCTTTTCCTGCCATCGCTGCATTTCCAAGTTAGGTGCTTTCAGCTCTCAGGTGTTCTCTGGGCAAAGGACATTCCAATACCGCTGGGAAATACATTTTGATTCGGAGAGGGCACCGCTGTGTTGAGGGAACTGGAACAAACCAGTGCTACTTTTCCGCAGAATTAGCTAAAGGATATTTTTGAGATGTGCAAGCAAGATGCCTGGGTGACCTTATTTATTTATTTATTAAAAAAAATACACCCCCTCCTACCCTTTTGAACAGTCATCACTCTTTTGGCTCCGTTGCCACTGCTAGCAGCTTTCCGCGTCCGACAGAAGGCAAGAAGAAAATTCCTGTCAATCATCTGCCTCAGATGAACAGCAAAATTACAGGGCAATTTGTACAGCAAACCTAGAATATGCTCTTGCAGATCAACTCATATATAGCAGCACTAAAAAATATATATTCCCGTACACACAGCCAAGGCAGATCCATTCCCTAGCTTAAGTCTTATATATTTTAATGGGACTGATCGAGATGTTATCAGAGAGTCAGTTCACAGAATAAATTGCTTCTTGGCCAGGGGAGCATTTCTGACCTTTCCCAAGAAGAAGCAGGAATGGAGAACCCGTGCAGGCTGACAGGAGATCTCACGCATGGCCAACATGTGTAATTGCTATTTCATATCAGGTAATTAAAACTGATTAGATGTGTTTTCTTCATGACCAGTAAATATGCAGTCTCCCTGTGAGTTTCGCACATCGTTTGGGAAATATACATGCATGCATACAGAGAATTTCCACACTGACAGGCCAACGTACGCACTACCCAACGGATGTTGTGCCCTTGACCATATTCTCCACTGTTACTTGGATTCAGTGAAAGATGCCCAGGGAATGCATGCACTGTTCATGACATCAGAGTAAACATGCTCTTCATAGATTTATGTGAGTATCATAATCTGACAGGGCAAGTTCCATTAAGCCCTAACCTGGATGGCCCAGGCTAGCCTAATCTCATCAGATCTTCGGCAAGTAGGCACCTTTGAGCTCACATTAACCACTGGAACTGGGGTCCCAATCCCCCTTCTACCATGGAGTTCCTTGGGTGATTCTCTGTCAATTCTACCCATCTGTCAAGCACGTGTGTATGTAGATAAAGACTGAGTTTTTACGAGAGGTAGATGGACCTTGTGCCCTGAACTAGGCTGGTCCAGGCTAGTCTGATCTCATCAGATCTCAGAACCTAAGCAGGGTCAGCCCTGGTTACTACTTGGATGGGAGACCAACCAAGGAAGTCCCAGGTTGCTATGTAGAAGCAGGCAGTGGCAAACGAATTCTGAATGTTTCTTGCCCTGAAAACTCTACAGGGTCACCAGAAGTGAGCTGCAAGTTGACAGCACTTTCCACCACCAACAAGTTCCATTGAGCCCTAACCTGGATGGCCCAGGCTAGCTTAATCTCATCAGAACTTGGAAGCTAAGCAGGGTCAGCCTGGTTAGTACTTGGATGGGAGATCACTAAGGAAGTCCAGGGTCACTATGCAGAGGCAGGCAATGGCAGAGCATCTCCTGCCTTGAAATCCCCCATAAGTCAGCTGTGACTTTGCAGCACTTTCCACCACCACCAGATGGACCTTGTATTCCATCATAATTTCATTCATTCATTCATTCATTCATTCATTCATTCATTCATTCATTCAATTTGTATCCTGCTCTCCCCCACTATCGTGGGGCTCAGAGCAGGTCACAACATGCAGTAATAAAGTCTGAATCCAATGAGAACAAACCGATCTAAAACAATTCCAAACATTTACAGCACCTCAGGGGAGGTGTGAGATTAAAGTAATTAAGTAAATAAACCAAACAGCAGAGTTTGCAGTGATACAACGTTATGAAATGGGATCGCCAAGTTTGGACTGAGGAACTTCGGGAGATTTGGAGGTGAAGCCCAGGGGGTGGGTGGGCAGGGATCAGGGAGGGGGGACCTCATCAGGGTAGAAGGCCATAGAGCCCATTCACCAAAGCAGTCTTTTCCTCCAGGGGAACTGATCTCTGTTGTCTGGAGATCAGCTGCAATTCTCTGAGCCCCACACAGAGACTGGCAGCACTAGAACACAGTATGAAGTAAAGATGCAAGACTGGTCAACGTCTGCCAGGGATCTCCATTTTGAACAATGGCATAGCACACTACACCAAGACATCATACAAACACCCCCGAAACAAAACAACAGCACTAGATATCCACCTCTCTTCTTGGAATTCCCAAAACTCAAACAGGTCTGGAAAGCAACCTTGAGGGCTAATCTCTGCACAGCTAATCAGATCTCCCATGGCCAATCAGAATCCCCGCTGAGGAAAAGTCCCTTCTGGCTCCTCCCACTTTCTAAAAATACATAGTGGGTGCGTTCAGATGCTCTGTTTGAACCGCTTTCAGCACACTTCAGGAACGGATTTTATGTGCACGTTCACACATCCAACATCTGTGCACTGTCCCCAACCGTCGCTTTCCAGATCAAACCCCCTTTAAAACGGAGTATTTTGATACCACTTACCCAAGTGGTGTTTTCCCGATTCTCCGGTTCTAGACGCATTTTTCTGATGTTTGATTGCTCCTGCAGTGTCAAGCCACTTCCGGGTGCTTCAGCCCGCTCCCTTCTGGAAAGCTGCCATGGAAGCCTCAGGCTTTTCGTCAGCCATTTTTTTATGCCTTGGCGGTGTGCGCATAGGCGGAGCTCCGCTCCTAAGTTAATAAAAGCAAAGTTTAAATGGTGCCTAGTTTTAGCATTTAGACGAGTTCAGGATCTCACAGAAGCCAGTTTCGGGGTAAAAGTTTAAAGGGAAGTGTTCATTTAAAGTTTAAAGGGAAGTGTGGAAATCGCTGTTCTGTGCACGTGTGAAAATTTTAGTTCTACAGATGGCTGCCTGTGCGCATGCTCAAAGTGAGAGAGAGAGAAACCACCAATGCATGCTCCCACGTGTGGACGGCGGGGAGTGATGTGGCTGCGCAGCGATCCAGAACAAGAAGGTGAGTGTGATCGCAATTCTCCAGGTTAAAAAAAAAATGCATTGGGACCAGAGCAATTTACACCGCTCCGAGCACGCTGTCTGAACACACCCAGTGGGTACCAGGAAACATGTCATTGGGCACCCAGACACCCATGGGCACAACACCGGGGACCCCTGCTCTAGGACATATAAAAGAAGCATTTTTAAAAGATAACACTGAGTTAAATTCGGATTATCTGCATCTCAACGGAACAAAGCTTCCAAAGGGGAGGGGGAGACACAAATGAGCCTTCTGCATCTGAATACTTTGGAGAAACTACGGAACGGAATATTAATGGTGAGATTAATGCCTTACACAAGAAAAAATGTGAATTAAATCAATCAACGTTGGAAATTGAATCCTGAAATGTGATGTACTGGGAAGATAACTCTGAAGACAATATTGAACAATATTCATTGTTTCCTCTTCTTCTCTTCAATTACAGCTTGTTTTATTTCAGGCTTCGTATTAAAATGCCGATTTGCTGTATCTGAACTAGTCTTGAGAGTTAATCCAAGGTGTTTACAGGGGGCACTTTTAAATCCTCCCCACTTATTTCAGTGGGAGAGTTATGCATTAATGCATCTTTGAAATATTTAATTTGGGTCACAATCATTGTCATTTGGGGTGTAATGAAAATATTTATTTGCTCCTGATTTCTTTTGTATCACCTCTGTGCTTCTGCGTAAGCATTCAGTGCCTCTTCAAAAAATCTTTTGCAAGCATTTCATGGTTTCTCTTGACCTTTTGGCTGCTGCATACAGAAGCTACATTACTGCAGTGGAGCTGACAGCTTCAGAACGTGTTGGACATCTGCTGTCTCCCTGCCAACGCACTTCCATTATTCTCCAAAGGATGCCACATTTTTAAAAGAGCCTGGCTTGAATATGATTTTAAAAAATGCAAGAAGATGATTTGGAATGTGGAACAAGGAAATATCTGGACTGAGAAATAAATTGCTGTCATAGACATTATCCTGAAATACGGCACTGCATATATTTTGGCTGCTGGCAGATAGTCAAATATTTATTTATGTAAAACATTTCTATCCTGCCTTATCTCCTTAGAAAGACAGCTAACAAAGTAACACCGGGTTGCGATCATATAAAAACAACATAACAGTTCATCAACAAGACAGAACTGCACAAGATATAAACACAGCCAGGGGTGTTAAAACCATTTATACTGCACTGAAATAAAACTGGTTTACATGCTTTCCCAAACGCAGAAAGAGAAGGCAGCCTCAGCAACCATTCCAAAGAACTAGGCCCACCACAGGAAAAATCTGTGACCTATTACTGAATAGATAATTCTAGGAGAGGGTATCTACAGATAACTCAGAGAGAAAGGGAGATACAGATAACATGCAGAAAGATAACATTCAGATAACACCAGGGCCGGACCAAGGTTTTTTTCCACCCTAGGCGTAGCTACTTTCTGGCACCCCCCCCCCGATGTGCCCCCCAATTACAGGGTTGCCAACTTCCTGCCTCTCCGCCACCGGGGCTCCCCAGGGTGAGGGAGGGCTCGCCTCCTCCTCCCCCTCTCGCCCGCTGGTGGGGCATGCTGACAAGCCAGGGAAGGGTGTCGCGGGTTTGAACAGCAGAAGTGGTAGGCACGGAGGGGGCCAGAAGAGAGTGCGAGTATCCAAATAAATACTGGAGGCTTCAGCTAGGTGCAAACTATACACATTTATTTACACACCACAGCCACCATCAAACAGAGTGTCAAAGTGCTCTGCTGCAATCATACAAATGAGGAGGAGAAACTGTACATCACTCACTGTACATTTATACAAACACCAGCCAATCAGGCTTCAGTGCTGAGTCACTGTGATAGCAGTGGCAAGACTGCCCTGAAACAGTTATAGCCAGCTCTAACAGAGATTTCTGGCTGACAGCTACCTGTCACTAGATCAAATACATCTAGCCAGACTTACAGAACATGTGGATCTAAACAAAGGGGTGCAGGGTTTTGGCGGGGCTTTTGGCGGGGGGCTTTTGGTGCCCCTAAGGGCCAATGTGCTCTAGGCAAACGCCTAGTGAGCAAGCCAGCCCTGGATAACACACGCAACAAGGGTCTTGGTTACACACGTTGCACAAAAAGCTGTAATCCTGAGGTGGTGGTCCCTTGGTAACTCAAGAAGGTGCGTCATTAACATACCGAATCACTCTCAGGTCACTGGCAGCCTATGCAGCCCAGGGTAGCCAGGATGGGCAAGGATCCAGGGTACAAGTAGTGGCCTTCCAGATCCCAGGATCATATCCATATCCATCACGGAAACTGGATCAAAGCGATCCTTAAATAGTCCTTCTTCTGGTGTACCTGTTACAACTGACATCCAGGTCAGAGCATATCCTCGATATTTTATCAGCAAACACCTTAGCAAGAGTATCACAGCTAATTGTCGGTTCCTGGGACATTAGAGGTTCAGATCAGGTGTTGAGCTGCCTTGAACAATTGGGATGAACATGAACTGGCTGATGCTATAATAGTAGAGAGGTAACCTTTCTTTGCTGCCGTCACGACAGCTTCATAGGTCTTACAATGAGCTCTGTAGCATGAGCTGTCAGATTCAGTATGATTTCTTCACCAGCACCATTCCAGGTATCCCCCCACCCTTTTCAGATCATTGAGCTCCATGCCAAACCAGGGGGTGGGGAAGTCTGATGAGGAGCACAGGGTTTGTTTGTTTGTTTAAGGATTATATCCCTATTTGTTTTTCGCAAATTGGAAAAAAAATGGCATTAATGAAAGGTAAACTCAAATGATCTTTCAGCCCTGGGACTCAGTTTCTGGCCTCCTTTCAAATATCATCTCAATGAAATTTGCCACTGTATATTCCCTCTTGGAACACAAGGTAGGGCTTTTAAGAACAGTCTTTGGTGACTATGACGAGTATGTATCCAGTAAATCCATAAATACACTTGAGCGAAAATAGAAGATCTAGACCGACAGAGCACAGAATAAGGCTAGAGGCACAGGAATAACAAAGGCCAAAGCCATCAACCTTACAAAATGGATAGGACGGGAGAAAGAGCACTTGTGGGGGGGGAGGGATTTGACCTTTTCCCCTGCGACAGGAGAGGTAAAGCAGATTAGCTTCACACAGAGGTGGATGAGAGAGCCCAGAGGCAGGGGAAGGACTGGCAAAACAAGACGAGACACATCTTGTTCCACATCACTGATCTAAACATCTCCCAGATGTCATCGGGGTAACAAACCTACTCAGAGGCAACCCGTGAAGCACAAGGAACTTTGGGGAGTAGCGTCTTTTGTAAGCCCCTAAGCCTGAGGCTATCAGTGGGTCTCCTCCATCTTCACTGTGACTTGGTTGACTGTGGAGGTGAGGTAAAAACAAATCTCCCCTACAGGTCAGTGTTCCCCAACCTGTGGGTCAGGTCCCAGAAGTGGGTTGCAAAGCCTCTGAAAGTAGGTTGTGGGCCAGCCTTCTCTAATGGCCACCTCTGCCCTTTCCGTTGCTCTCTTTTGTATTTTGGAAACCAAGATCTGACCCTGGAAACAGTATCTTCCATACATTAGTTGGCATTTCCCCCCTCTCACTGCTTATACATGTTGATCAAGTGAAATGTGCCCTTCCATAAATATGTAGCATAACGAGATATGGAATTTATACATAATGGGGGGGAATTACTAATCAAATAACTCAAACTAGTACGGATAGGGATATATACTCCAAATTTGTAGAAAAGCGTTTTCCTGTATTAGGTTATTTGACTCCTCAGAATATGGTTCCTAAAAAATTGGTTCATAAGAACTTGCTTAATATCTAACATAAAAAAGGTTTTATGATCTGTTTGGTAGTTGGTTGATTTAAATTCCGTGTTATCATCCGCTTCTCTAATGCAACATAATAGAGAAGTATTCTTGTATGATGTTCTATGCATTTTATATGTTCAATATCTTACTGATCACAAGATTGTATGATACTGTTGTGTTCTTGTTTTGTATATATGTTGCAAACTTGTAATAAATGCAATATTTTTTTAAAAGTAGAACGTGCCCTGATGGTTACTAGAGTGAGGCCCTTAGAATCTGAGAAAGGATTAGAGGGAAGAATATAGGAGAGGATGGTCAAAGGCTGGAATGTAACCTCCATGTGCAAAGGCTGTGCTTGCTTGGGGTTCATAGTGGAGCAGCTGGATCCTTTGTTCAGTGTCTGCTGGTTTCTAGCCAGTGTAGATAACAGAGTGCTGAACTAGATGGCTATCAAAGTTATCGTTTTCCTAGAGTGCAAAACCCCCCAAAAACCCTTGGGCCAGCCCTGGATGGGTCACCATACCGAGTAAATTTGCACTTGTGGGTCACCGTACTGAAAAGGTTGGGAACCATTGCTCTAGGGTACCTCATAGGTGAGAAGTCATGCTCTGCCACACTACACATGCAACAATACAATACCAACGGGAAATACAAACAGGTTACAGTGGTGTCAGGAGTGTGTGCGTGTGTACACATAGTGTTACCTTACTCAAAGCTCTGTCACTCTTGTCCTGGAAGAGAACAGAGGAGTTAGCTGCTGCTATGCAGATATTGTTGTTCCTCTGTTCAGCTGGTATGCCTTGTACAGGTTTTGAACCTCTCAGAGCCCCAGTCCAGGGGATAAGAGAGGCACAATTCCTGATACTCTGCCAGCATGTACAGGTTTTGACCTCTCCCTCACGTCAGTCCAGGAATACCAAAATTCCATATGTTCCAGGAACACTTAAATCAGTAGTCTGCCACCAGGACCTCAGGATACTAGATTTCCCACCAGCTCAGGAGAGAGGTCCCACCTCCTGTTTGGTTTCTGGGAATTAATAACTTATCAGCTCTGTGCCAGAGCTGCAGATAATTAACTAACACACAGTGGTAGCCTTCTAGGCGAACAGCTTAGGCACAGGGTCTAGGCTTAGAACCGAGTTGCAACACAAGGAGCAAACTCAGATAATATTAATTGATATTATCTTTATTCAGTACAAAGCATGTATGTAACAAGAGGCTGGCAAGAAGGTGACTAAAACAAATAAGATCTATAGCTTGTTCAGCTCTAACTATACAAAGAGGTATTCATAGTTACCAGGTACTTCAAAGTCCATTGTCCAGGGAATCTTAAGGATGTGCCACCTGATTGCAGTGGGCAGTTAAGGCCAGCTTGCTGCCCACTAGTAAAATTCAATGTTGCAGGTATGTAATCCAAAAAGGAACTCACTCTCAGAATGGGGCCCTCTTTCCAAGAAAACTCTGTCCCTCGTCCCATAGGGTGACCACAATTCCCTCCCTCTCCCGTCATTCTTGGATGTGGCCATTTATCCAATCAGAGGGGATAAAGAGGTGTGCCCAAATATCTGGTTACAGGCATTCATTGCGTACATGACTGGAGCTATGCAAGAGAAGCTTTGATGTGGTAATGTTTGGGACATCTGTGTCCCTCCAGCTTGGGAAGATGCCTCAATGTCTGCTCTTCCCAACCAAGGTGTCAAAGTGGCTTGGATATGGATATCAGGGTGGCATCTGGCATGCCATCTGTTGCAGATGACAAAGTCACATGGAGATGTCAGCAGCTAGGCCATTTGGGCCTTGCAGGAATGAATCAGGAAAGTCTTTTCCTATACATGCCTCTTTGAGGAAAGTCATCTACTGGCCTGCATAAAGAGTTGTATAGCTCTGCTTGAAAGTTTCTTGCAGAAATGGTGGACAAAGTCCATTCTTCTGTCCTCTCAAGTTCAGGGAGTAGCCAAGCTGGACATCTGCCTGAGATCCAGGCCTAAGGCCAACAATCCTAATGTCTTATTTTGTACCAAGTATGCAGAAAGGTCAGTGCTAATGGAACAGCATTCTCAGTTTCCATGCTTTTTCCAGTAAAAGGGAATTTAGTGGATTCCCCAAGGGCTCCAAAATTCAGGAGCTCACTGTTAGAGTGTGAGCTGGTGTGGTTATATTTTTTCACTTCTTCATCTTGTTTCTAGCTGGAGTAAAATCATATATATCCATCACAGTAAATGCTCTTTTTGTTTTATGATCAGCTGCTCAAATTCAGTCACATCTCTTAGAACTCCACCTTCAAAACTCATGATCTCCTTTAGTCTTGAGACTAACTGATAAGATATCAGCCATTGAATGTTTATCTTTAAACATTCATCTTTAATATCTTGCCAATACGTAATTTTCCCAAGTGTCTCATGTTCTTATCATAACGAGCTTCTATTGGGGACATAAGCAAAGAGTTTGAGGGGCTCAATACATGCTGGCGTGTAAACCATATTCTCAAAAGTCCATCAGTGATTACATGACTTCTTTTTTGTATTATGATCTTTTTAGTCGAGTTCTTAATCCATAAATAATTGTGTAGGCCTTCATCAAGATCTGCTGATTCTAATTTTACTATTCTTTGTCTTGGGTTTTTAATCCAGTCCGCAATCCAGATCAGACCTGCTGCTTAGCAATATCAATCAATCAATCAATTTATTACAGTCATAAACCAGCAAATAATACAATATGAGGCAAGTAAATAACAGGTAAAAGAACTGTAAAATTATAAAATATAATAGCATCTAAAATTATAAATAGGAATCTAAAAAGTTTAAAATGCAGAAATTGTAAAAATAAATATTAAAATTAAATAAGATTAAAGATTAAAAATAAATATAGGCCTATCTGTACTTCTTTCCTAGTTTGGTATGCCAAATTTGGCAACCATCCTAATCATCTTTTGATTATTACCCATCAGCATAATTGACAAAAGTATCCTTCTATTGTATCCTGGGTAGGAGTTAACAATAGACTTAATAAGAACTTCCCTAATGTTGTGATATAAAATACAATCAAAAATTACATATTCCAATGTTTCACCAGTTCCCTTCCAACATATACAACTTTCCCTCAGTGATCTAGTAAATCTGGCCTCCAATATAGCTGAGGGTAAGGCATTATATCTTTAATGGGTAAATATTCTTCTACGATTACAGATATCTAAATATTTGATGCAAGGTATCAAAATTATCTTGTTATGTGTACTTGGTAATATAATTTTATATTTGGGACTGCTAAATGTCCTCTTTTTCTCATTTTGTAATGTTTTGCCCTGATGTTGTTGCCACATCCAACTTATCCTTTTCTATGCTTGTTTCTTCTTATGAGTTTTTGGTTTGTGAACTTCGTTTTGAGCTGCTAGCAAATTGCTTTGGGCTACTTGGAAATTCTCCTCCTGTTCCTTTATGCAAGTCCTCCCCTTGCAGTTCTTTGGCCAATTGCTTAGCTTGTTTCCTCTGTTGTGATTATATATCTTATTTTGGTAAGAATACCTCTATTGTAAATGATATTTCCCAAAAATATTTTATTTATTTCTTTTGTAAAATCTTTCCTTTTCTTTAACATGTTGGTAAATCCTGAAAGTTCTGCACTTCATTTCCCACAGCCTGGAGTGGTGATTCCATTTGGTTCTTTAGCATTGCATCTTGTGTTCTATTACAAATAAATTGAACAAGTATATCTTGAGGTAGCTTATGTTTGAATGCAATGATCAATGTCAGGAGAGTTGTCTTCTACCTTCAAATACTTCTGAAGTAAATCACAAAAGTTTCCCCCTCCAAAATTTGGCCTCCCAAAATTCTCTGGGATTCCTCTAAAACACAGATTATTAGATCTGTATTGAGTTTCCAGGATTTCAGTTCTTTGTTCTGCCTTCTCAATCAGAAAAGCCTGCCTTTCTAACTGTGTGTCATTATCTTTTTGCTTCTCTTTGATTTTTATAATTTCTTGCATTTGTTCTTTTAATTTTAAATTAATTTCTGATAGTCCAGCTGATATCTCTTGACACACTTCTGGGTTCCTTCCTCAGATTCTTGAATGTTTTTCTGAATGCTCTGAATATTCTTTAAGGTTCTTTTCTTTTAATCCTTAATGGTCTTTTGAGTTCTTTCTTCAAATTGTCACGTTTGGTGCCCTGATGTTTGTGATAATTTCCCCACCATTTCTTCAATTCTCTGGTCCTCATCTGTATTCCTTTTTTTTTCTTTTTCTCTTTGACGTGTCCCTGTTACCATTCTCCTTTCTGCTCTTCTCTTTTTACAAATATTCCATATTTCCATACAAATATTTCCATATATTATCCCCATACACAGTTTTCTCTGCATATATCAAATGCACAACAGTCAAGGTTTATACTATTTAAATAACTAGGTTTGAATCCCCACTCCTCCACATGAAGTCTTCTGGGTGATCCTGGCCCAGTTACAGTTTCCTCAGAATTCCCTTAGCCCCGCCTGCCTCAAAAGTTATCTGTTGTGGGGAAAAGAAACGGAGGAGAGTGCAAGCCGCTTTGAAACTCCTTAAGGTAGAGAAAAGTGAGGTATAAAAACCAACTCTTCTTCTTTTGAGTCACTGTGGTTTAGTGGTTAGAGTGTCAGACTAGAATCTGGGAGACCCAGGTTCGAATTTCCACTTGGCAATGGAAGCTTGCTGGGTGACCTTGGGCCAGTCACACTCTCCCAGGCTAGCCTACCTAACAAGATCATTGTGAGGATAAAATGGAGGCAAGGGAAATGGCTTAAGCCAATTTGGTTCCCTACTGGGGAGGAAGGTGGGGTATAAATTAAATAAATAAATAAATAATACATCTTGCATGCAATCTCCAGGTAAGCATGGCTGCTTTTCATAATTACCCAGACAATCAGATCTTCACCTCTTAAATCCACAGGAGACAGAAATGTCTCTGGTTGCCATTGTAGATATAATGCAAATCTTCCCCCCCCACCCCCATATTTTTGCATTTTGTGTATGTATGTGTGCTCGTCTCTGGAAGTCATGGCGACCTCCAGCGACTCCTACTGGGCACGGAGGACATTCAGAGAAGTGGCTGGATAAAGCCTGCCTCTGGCCTCCTGGCCCTGGTATTCTCTGGAGGTCTCCCATCCAAATACTTGCCAGGGTCGGCCCTGCTTAGCTTCCAAGATCTGACAAGATTGGACTTGCCTGGGCTACCTGGGTCAGGGCTGATATATTACAAATCTTGACATGACTATTACCATGTTAACTGAGAATTAAGTGGGAAATTGACCAATGGAAACGGGGCAATGGGAGGCGTGACGGCAGTGGAGCTCCTTGTGTAAAATCGGTTTACATGTATTATAATAATAATCTTTATTGCATTAGCATAAAGCCATAGCAACAGTGCAGTATAAACAAGTAACCAGCACTGGTTTACATGTATATTTGGGAGAATATATTCTGCCCTGAAACCTAAATAGAACAGCACAGCTGAAGAGTGACTTCATCTGGCTCCAGACTACATACTCAAGCACCATGACAATAAGCAAGCTAGACGATGGCAGAGAGGGATATACTTGGGGCATTTCTACTCTAAAATTCCTATTGAATTGATATATTCCCCGCTTGAATCCAATTATGGAAATGGATGACTCTGTCTGACTGTCATCTCAGCCTTTAAGGAGACAATTACTCAGCTAATTATCTTCTAGCTTCCTAAAAATTACACTGCGCTTTTTGAACCCATAAGGCAGATTTCTGAATTTGATGTACTCTACTGCTCCATTGCATTGGCTTGTGCCTCTCAGTGATTAAATGCACTCTCCACTGAGGCTGTACCCTTAGATCAGTTCGGGATCCAATTCTGTCATGCCCTCGGACCCCAGTCAAGTCAGGATACAACCCAATAGAGAAGTCATCTGACAGGACATGCTGGTAGTGAGTAGGGGAAGAAGTGAGGAAAATCTTACCAGCAGCAACCTAGCAGCAGCTGAGTAACATTGCTGCTAAGGTTGTTCTTCTCTTCTTGCAGGTATTAAAACTCGGGTGGGGACAGACACCTGAACCCCTGGGCACAAGTTCTTGGCCCTTGATTCTTAGCCCAGGGTTTGAGCCTGGGATCTGTGTTAAGCACTGGTATCTGTCAGAACCAGTCCAGGATCTGTGTATTTTTTGTTGCTGGTTTGTATTACTGTATCATTTGTTGGAATTGACTGTGTTTGGTATTTCTTTGGACACTAGCAGAGAGATAAGCAGCATAAAATGCTGTAAATACATAACAGGGTTGCCAAGTCACCCACCTTTTGCAGCGGGGGAGACTTCGTCCCATTCCACGCCTTGATGACATTGCTTGGAAGTGACACCAATATGCTGGGCACATTGCTGGGCGACGCTCTGGTAATCGCCCTAGAACTCTATGGTACCATAGAGTTTTCAGGGCGATTGCTAGAGTGTCACCCGACAACATGTCCAGCATGATGGCGTCACTTCCAGGTGACATCATGGTGCAGGGCACATTGGCCCGATCTAGCCATTTTGGGTGTGGGGTTCCCCCTGCCAGCCAGATCCAGACCGGCAGATTGGGGGCCCTTTTAGCAGGGGAATCCTCGCCCCCGCGGGGGGACTTGGCAGCCCTAATACATAAACAGATAAATAGTGCTGATCAAACTACACCAATCTAGTGTAGTGGTTAGAGTGTCACACTAGGATCTGGGAGATGCGGGTTCAAATCCCCACTTGTGCCATGGAAGCTTGCTGGGTGACCTTGGGCCAGTCATGCATTTTCAGTCTAACCTACTTTACAGGGTTGTTGTTGTTGGTTATTTGAGAAATAATCTAATCCCATGCTTTGGAGTTTGCTTTTAGTGACCTTTACTGCAACAGAATTTGCAAAAGGACAGTGGCCCTTTCTGCACTCTCCTTTTAATCCATGTTCACCGTGGTGTCCTGCAAGCAATTCTGCACTAAAATCAAATTCAACCTTCTTTTTAATCCAGGTCCCCCCCCCCATTCTGCACTAAAATCAAATTCAACCTTCTTTTAATCCAGGTCCCCCCCCATTCTGCACTAAAATCAAATTCAACCTTCTTTTAATCCAGGTCCCCCCCATTCTGCACTAAAATCAAATTCAACCTTCTTTTAATCCAGGTCCCCCCCCATTCTGCACTAAAATCAAATTCAATCTTCTTTTCCTTCCTCCCCCCCCCACATTGGGCATTATATTACCTTCCTCCAGTGGTCAGCCCGGTTTCAGCCCATTGTTGCCCTGGTTATTTGGATGCTATTTTGCCATGGACTTAAATTGCCTTGAGAAAATCCGGAGTGGCAGGCAAATGCGGAAAGGACCCTTAACTGACTGCAGGCCACTGATGCAACAGAGAGGCCTTCAGAGTACGAGCGCTAACACGCAATGGAGAGAGAAACCACAAGAGGTAGGCTGAACTGCAAGAGAAAACATGCAACAAACCCTGAACGCTAGAGAACGCCCCACAGCTCCCTTTGGGTAAGAGTGGACTAAATGACTCTTTCTGCCATATTTGCAGTAACTAAACTCTTAGCAGGCTGTTGTGCCTCCAACAGTTGCGAGGGTTAAATAGAGGAGACAGAAATTAGGTAAGCCACTTTGGGTCTCCATTGGGGAGAATGTGCCCCCCCACACTGTGCAAAAGCACAGATACAACAGAGATCCTGCACCCCCTCCCCCAAGAGCTTAGCCACCCTCCTTTCCTTTTCCCAGCTGAGCCGCACTCTAAGGACGCTGCACGTGCAGCCACCCACACAGGGTGAATCAGATCAAAAGAGGTTAAATTTAATAGCAAAGGACCTGAGAAGCCCACAAATCATGTTCAGATAGTGCGGAAGCTCCCATTTAAATTGGGGGGAGGAGCTTCCTGCTTTCTGGGCATGTGGGATCCCCATGAAGAAGAAGAAGAGGAGGAGGAGGAGGAGGAGGAGGAGATTAGATTTATACCCCACCCTTCACTACCCAAAGGCGTCTCAGAGTGGCTTCCAATCTCCTTTCCCTTCCCCTCCCCACAACAGACACCCTGTGAGGTAGGTGGGGCTGAGAGAGCTCTGACTGAAACTGCTCTTTTTCAAGAACAGCTGTGCCGGAACTACGGCTTGCCCAAGGTCATCCAGCAGGTGCAAGTGGAGGAGTGGGGAATCAAATGCGGTTCTCCCAGATTAGAGTCCTCGCACTTCACCACTACACCAAACTGGCTCTAATAGCCTAAGAATACAGATTTCAAAGCATATTCGATAAAGTAAGCACAGGTACTTGTTTTTCTTTCTTAAAAAAATGGCTGAGCCAAGGGCTTCCCAAGATAAGTCTCTGAAAATTGCTGGTCTTTTATTCCCCTGCAGGGAAGCTTTTCTTCAAGTGCAATATTTCCCAGACTTGCAACAGCCGAGGCACGCTTTCTTTCCCAATGGAAATCAGGGGCACACATCATTTTTATTTCAAACGGTTATGGCCTGCCTCCCAGCTTCTGAACAAAGCTTGAAAACCGTTCATAGCGTAATGGAGAACAAGATAAATAGACCCCACATCCCAACCAGAAGCCCAGCAGTTAAAAAGAGTGTTCAGATCCATTTACTGAGAACTTCTTCATGAGCCAATAAAGAAACAAAAAAGCTAGAGAACCAGTATTGGCCAATCAAAATGACTTTGTTTAGCAAGGAAAACAGTCATAGAAACATAGAGCTGGAAGGCGCCACAAGTGTCATCTAATCCAATGCCCTGCACAGTGCAGGGAAGTCACACACACACACCACTTTCCCAGTGACCCCTGCTCTATGCCCCCAAAAAACCCTCCAGGATCCCTGGGCCAAACTAGCCTGTAGGAATATTCCTTCCTGACCCCCCAAGTGGCTAGAGTGCCTATCAGACTAGAGACGAGAAAACGACTTCATGCTTACACTTCAAAAAGTTTTATTTTTCATGTTTGGAGTGACCCCTGTCCTCTGAGAAGCCCTCTTCTGGGTTTGGCCATTGATCAGTGATGCTGGTGTTTAGGGTTTTCAGTTCTGGGTTGGGGAATTCCTGGAGATTTAAGGGTGGAGCCTGGAGAGGAGAAGGATCTCAGCTGGGTATAACGCCAAGGAGTCAACCCTCCAAAGCAGCCATTTCCTCCTGGGGAACCCATCTCTGTAGCCTGAAGCTCGGTTGTAAATCCAAAAGAGCTCCCAGCCCCATCTGGAGGTTGGCAGCTCTAGGATGGGATGACAAAGGTGGAGGGGAGAGGTAATTCTGCTGCATCTCAGCATCATGAGTAACTGAACAATTACATTACACCCTCTGCCTAGGGGTGTGCGCTCAGTATCAACCGAGCCCCCCCCCAAAAAAAAAACTGATGAATTTATCACTCAGGGGACTAGTGATTCAGCTATCTGAAAATGGCCACCTCAAAAAAAATCCAAAAAACATTCAGGATTTTTCAGACCACCAGATCGCCACCAGTTACAGGGCATTTAAAGGGCTCTCAGTCCCTTTAAATGCCTTCAGCATGAACTCTCAGGCATTTAAAGGGACTGTGGTCTCTTTAAATGTCTTCGGTGTTCACTTGCCGTGGCTTGGAGAAAGCATTTAAAAAGACTGTATTCTTTTAAATGCCTTTCTCCCCTCTATTGGGAACAATGGAGGATGGGGGCAGCTTCCAATCTTTTTTAAACTTGGGGGGAGTTGAGGAGAGACAGTAGAAGATATGCTGCAAATCTAGTGCCTCTACCTCGGGGCCCTCCTGGTGGCGCCCTCCGGTGGCCATGACTCTGCTGCCGTCTCTAGAGCCCGAAAACATCCCAGCAACACAGTTCGCCCCTCCTCCTTTACCCCTGGAAGGACTTGGGAAGACTTGAGAGGGTGAAGACAGACTTCTCAGGGGTGGCAGTCCAGGGCCTCAGAAACAGGGTACTCACTTGCAGGGGTTATTTCACCCCCTCTCACCCTCCGGATCCTGCAAGCAGTGGTTCCCTTTTTTTTCTCTCTCTCTCTGGTGGTCCTCGCTCTTTTGCAGGCTCCCTGGTTCCTCCCTGGCTGCCTGCCACCCTCCGCTGTGCCGGTCCTGTCTCCTCCCATCTCTGCTGTTGGTCTGCCATCCTCCTCCAGCCCCGCCGGTCTCAGAGCATCCTCACTGCTTGCCATTTGTCATCCCCCTGCTGCTCTGCCATCTGGTAAGGTCGGGGGTTGCTTCTTTCCCAGGTGAGGGGAGTTGCTCCAGGTTCTCTCAGCCTTCCTGGTGGGAGACCCAGGACTCTCTGGGACAACTTCAAAAAACAGGGGGCCCCCAGAGCCCCAGATACCCCTGGATCAATTCTCCATTATAGCCTATGGGGACCATTGACAATAATGGTCCCCATAGGGTATAATGGAGCTGAAAAAATTCAGCAATCCCGAATATTTCCCAAATCCCAATACCATACTGATACTGGGATTTGGGAATATCAGGAAATACCAATATGTTTCAGGTTCAATATAACCAACCCCCCCCAAAAAAAACACCCAACTATTTTGTGCATACCCCTACCTCTGCCTTACCCACTTTCCAAAGGAGACTGGTCAGAAGGCCAGAACAGTCAAGCTCACAGAGGCACAGCAGTAACCCTCTTTGGTACTTCTGCCTCACAGTAGCCAAAATTTTATGCTCCCCCCCCCCACACACACACACACAAACAGCAAAGTGGTGTGATGAACCCAGCATACAGCAGGGGAATTCTAGTACCTTATATGCTCAACAAAAGCTTTCAGTTAAGAGGGATAAATAAAATGCTTGTAATAGCATTTCTCCCCAGTTGCACTTTGAGGCAGAATATATAGGAAAGCAGCTTTTGAAGAGATGTAGTGTTCTTCCACATCCTCACTTTTGTTGCTTGTGTGTCCCTATTGCTTCTGCGGTTTCCCCCCCCTTTTATGCATGCATTTTGCTTCCTCTAGTGGTCGATTCAATATTACATTGCTGTATTCCTGTCATATTTCCCTGCAGTTTTAAATTGCAGGGAAATTTGTATAATCACTGACCTCGAGCCAGACATCCTGGAAAGCGAAGTTAAATGGGCCTTAGAAAGCATTACTAACAACAAAGCTAGTGGAGGTGATGGTATCCCAGCTGAGTTATTCAAAGTCTTAAAAGAAGATGCTGTTAAAGTGCTGCACTCAATTTGCCAACAAATTTGGAAAACACAACAGTGGCCACAGGATTGGAAAAGGTCAGTTTACATTCCAATCCCAAAGAAGGGCAATGTCAAGGAATGTTCAAACTATCGCACAATTGCACTCATTTCACACGCTAGCAAGGTCATGCTCAAAATCCTACAAGCTAGGCTTCAACAGTACGTGGATAGAGAATTGCCAGAAGTACAAGCTGGGTTTCGAAGAGGTAGAGGAACTAGAGATCAAATTGCCAACATTCGCTGGATTATGGAGAAAGCAAGAGAGTACCAGAAAAACATCTACTTCTGCTTCATTGACTATGCTAAAGCCTTTGATTGTGTGGATCACAATAAATTATGGCAGGTTCTTAAAGAGATGGGAGTACCGGACCACCTCACATGTCTCCTGAGAAACCTGTATAAGGGTCAAGAAGCAACAGTTAGAACCGGATATGGAACAACTGATTGGTTTAGCATAGGAAAAGGCGTGCGACAAGGATGTGTATTGTCACCTTGCTTATTTAATTTATATGCAGAGTACATCATGCGAAATGCTGGCCTGGATGAATCACAAGCTGGAGTTAAGATTGCTGGGGAAAAGATCAATAACCTCAGATATGCAGACGACACCACTCTGATGGCAGAAAGTGAAGAGGACCTCAAGAGCCTCTTGCTCAGGGTGAAAGAGGAGAGCGCAAAAGTGGGCTTGAAGCTCAACATCAAAAAAACTAAGATCATGGCATCTGGCCCCATCACTCCTTGGCAAATAGAAGGGGAAGTCGTAGAAGTAGTGACAGACTTCACGTTCCTAGGATCCCAGATCACTGCAGATGGTGACTGCAGCCATGAAATTAAAAGACGCCTGCTCCTTGGGAGGAAAGCGAGCTGGACACACAGTGATGTAATATCGAATCATCCACTAGAGGGAGCAAACTGCATACGGAAAAGGGGGAAAACCCAAAGCAATAGTGAAATACAAGCAATGAAAATGAGAATGTGGAGGAGTCCATAATCTTGTATTAGTTAAGAGGGCTTAAGGAACTTGGGAATTTCCACTATGATCACTTGACCCTAGATTAAGCCTTTGCCTAGGGCAAGGATTGCAGCAGAAGCTATTTTACTTACTCTTCATATTAAACATGTTCAAAGCCATTTGTTTTTCTGGTAGTCTTTATCTATGGACTCAGAAATATTACACATATACACAGCAACAGCAACAACCAATAAAACACTCTTTTTTGACCTTCGGTGAGATGTAAGGTCCAACATGGGTGACTTGCTACCAAAGAAAACCTTCAAAGGCTACTTCCAGACAAATATTTTACTCCACTTCTGTTTCTAAGCTTTTTATTTTAGCATTTGCATGATGTTGTCTTCTAATCATCCACTTTCCAAGTTTCCGTATGCTTTGCTACAATCTTTTCTGAAGCAGCCCACGTATGTTTGCATGCTGTCTGGATAGAAAGGCACAATAATATTAGAAGGCTCAATTGCATGCATTCTCAGCTTCCTTTAAAAAAATATATCTAGCCCTTTTCATTGCAGAGATATAAGGGCAAAGATGCAGGCAGTCCTCCCCCCCCGGGCTTGGTTGGAAAGGAATTGAGAGGGGAAGCTGGAGGATGACTAGAGCAGGGCAGGAATTTAATGTGCAGATGCTCCATTGCGAGCAACAAAGAGAATCATTGCTGTGCAAATGCTACCAAAAAAATACCAGCCCATCTGCCTTCCTGCAGACCTGACCTGCTCTCCAATCTCAGTGGCTGATATCAAGTGTACAATTATGATTACAATATACAGGAGCTCTCCTAACACCAGCTATTCCCAGGGCCTCTGCCCTGCCCTACTTATCCCTCTTCTGAAACAAAGCGCTTTCCCTCGGCACGCTCCTTTGATGTGTGCTCAATATTCAGCAAGAGGCTCGGCACAGCTGTTGTTGCAAGAAACAAGCTTAATTGCTGGTGGGATTTTTCCCTACTCACGCTCCAGCCCATCTGGATGGTGTGATTATGGATGCCTCTTCTTCCCCCCCACCATCCACTTCAACCTTTCCCCCCCACCCTCCCAGGCAATATCCATTAATCCCATCGATGGCATCTCCAACATGTAGGAACTATGCCTGGGGTAATTACAAAGTGTTTCCTCTGTGCTTGGTTCTAATATAAGAGCACGGAAAGATAATGAAGGCTGATTGGAGGGCTATCATCCCATTGAGGGAGCTGAAGGGATGCTGTACAAATCACAGCTGGCGGATGAATTGCAAAAAGCAGAAATGAAACAGCAGACCAGAATAATAAAGATAAAAATTTCCTGTTGACCAAAAAAAGGGGGGGGGGATTCTGCTTTCTGATGTACAGCCTCAATGTACTTCCTGGATTCCTGAAAGCACACGGGGGGTGGGGGGAGATGCAAATCACATCTAGAGGCACATGGATTCAGTCACATATTATGCACGTATTATGGAATGCAAATCTGCCCTACATTTCATTCCGTCACAGCCTCAATGCGTAACCCATTACGTAGGAAACACAGGATTGGTTGGAATATGTGCATATAATGCCAAATTTCCATTTCTGTAACCAGAAGTTATCTGGGTCCACGAGCCTGCAGTAATTCCCATGATTGTGGCAGCTTCATTCTCCATAACTCAGACCGATTTCCCACAAGCTGCTGCTCTGCGCTCGCTCTTCCCTTTGCCCTGATCGTACATGTCAATTTCACACAAGCTGCTGTGCGGCCACATTTTGCCCCACAGTTTTGCCCAATTACCCCCACGTCTACTCAATCCTGGTTTTTGAGGATTGAGTACACGTGGAGGGAATCGGGCGAAGCTGCGGGTCAAAATGCGGCCATGCAGCAGCTTGTGTGAAATTGGCATGTATGATCGAGGCAAAAGGAAGAGCGAGCACGGAGCAGCAGCTTGTGGGAAATTGGTCTCAGAGAGTGATTAAAATGTGGAATCCGCTGCCAGAGGATGTAGTGTTGGCCACAGGAATAAACAGCTTTAAATGGGTATTAGATTCGTGGAGGATAAGTCTATCAGTGGCTACTAGCCATGGTGGCTGAGGGAACCTCCACATTCAGAGGCACTAATCCTCTGAATCCCAGAGCCAGGAGGCAACCTCAGGGGAAGGCCTTGGCCTCTATGCCCTGTTGTTGGCCATCTAGAGGAACTGGTTGGCCACCATGAGAGACAAGATTCTAGACTAGATAGACTATTGGTCTGATCCAGCATGGCTCTTCTTATGGTCTTATGCTGAGGCACTCACCATAGGTAGATTATATTCCCGCCTGAGAAGTACTATCTCAGGGATAGACCCTCCTGATTGCCCCACCAGTCAAAGAAGCTTGTCTGGTGGATCTTGTCTGGAGGGAGGGCCTTTTTGGTGGCAGCCCCACAATTATGGAACCTTCTCCCCGGGAGGTGCCCCAGGGAGATGTCTCATCAACAGGAGGCAGGTGAAGACAGTTTTATTTAGAACTGATTCAGTTTTTTACTTACTGGCAGTCCTAACTGGGATTTTCCAACTTGACTTTCAGATTGACTTTTTATAGGTTTTTATAATGTTTTATTTACACTGTAAGCCACCTTGAGTTCTGCAAGAGAGAAAAGTGGCTAATAAATGTTCTAAACAAGCAAATGAATAAAATATTCTTCTCATGACCTTGATTAACTTCTGCTTCAGTCCACGCTTTGGCTGTGTGATAGTCAAAAGTGGGCTTGCCAGGTGTGGGTAGGGAGATTTTAGGGTTGGGTTAGAGCCTGGGGAGGGTGGGTTTTGGAGAGAGGAAGGACCTCAGTGGGGTATAAAGCCATACATTCTGCCTTCCAAAGCAGCCATTTCCTCCAAGGGAACTGATCTCTGTTGATCTCTATTGGGGAGGGGCTGTGGCTTAGTGGTAGAGCCTCTGCTTGGCTTGCAAAAGGTCCCAGGTTCAATCCCCGGCATCTCCACTTAAAAGGATCAGGCAGGAGGTGATGTGAAAGACTTCAGCCTGGAATAGCTGTTGCTGGTCTGAGAGCCTGTTCAGACAGGCATTTCATTCCGCTGTTGCCCCGCCTCTAATTGAGCCAGATTATTTTGTGCCAGATCAGACTCGCCTTTTTTAGTGTGCTTCAAAACGCTTCTACTGGCCCTGGAGTAACCAGATGTCAGCAGGCACGGAGTCAGCCCATCGGCCATTTTTTCAAAAAGCTGGTCCTTGGAGCATGCCCACAAGCACTTATCAGCCTGCTGGGATATGTAGTTCATGGGCCTGTTGGCTATTTTTTAAAAAGTGTGCCTCTGGAGCATGCACACAAACACTTGCTAAGACTGCTGGGCTATGTAGTTCACTGCCGTCCTTCTTCTAATCCCCCTTCCTACTCAGTCCTGCCATCCTCCTTCCAGAACAGAGGCGTCTTTCTTTTAGGGTTTGTAAAAAGAAAAGAGAGTTTTGAGCAGCCTTTGGGGGGGGAGCATGTCGCCAGCTACTTTTTAAAAATGGTGGATGGAAAAGAAGACATCAGTGAGACTTGGCTGATGGCTGGGGTGCGCAAGAGTGCGACCAGACAGCAGGAAATCTGTTTGGGAACCGGCTCAGACCAACAAGACAGGACTTTATCAAGTATCAAAGAAACATGCAGCAAGGGAGGGGGGCGACTCGGAAGACTGGGGATCAACAGACAGATCAGGGCCGGGACACTTGAAGCTGCCTTCTACTGAATCAGATCCTGGTTCTATCAAGGTCAAGATTGTCTGCTCAGACTGGCAGAGGCACTTCAAGGTCTCAGGTAAAAGGTCTTCCATATCACTGACTCTTTTAATTGGAAATGCCAGAGAGTGAACCTACATGCAAAAGCGGGTTCTCTCCCTTGGGGCCAGTCCTCTGCCCCAAAGTGATATATGTAGCAAGTCAAAGAAACCTGGAACGTTTTGTCTACGGAGAAATCTGAGGCAGTTCCAACTCGAAAGAAATATCTGGAGAATTTGCAGGTACACACACACAAAAAACACCCCGGTGAGATATGTTGAAATATCTTAGACAGGATTTTGATCAGGGTTGTCAACCTCCAGGTAGTGGCTGGAGATCTCCCAGAATTACAACTGGTCTTCAGACAGTGGTCAAATATTAGAAAGTCAAAAGGTAAAAGGTAAAAGTTTCCCTTGCTCGAAAGCCAGTCAAATCTGACTCTAGGGTTGCGGTGCTCATCTCCATTTCCAAGCCGAAGAGCCAGCACTGTCTGAAGATGTCTACATGGTCATGTGACTGGCATGACTAGATGCCGTGGTGCACGGATTGCTGTTACCTTCCCACTGAAGTACCTATTTATCTACTTGCAATTTCTTGCTTTTGAACTGCTGGGTTGGCAAGAGCTGGAACCAGAGATGGGAGCTCATTCCGTCATGCGGCACTCGGCTCTCGAACTGCTGAACGACCAACCTTTCAACCTGCAGTCCAGCGTCTTAACCACTTGAGCCACTGCAGCTCCTTTGAAAATCAAAAATGATTTCTTAATTCTCTCCAAATGGAAACTCTTCCCATCTTAATCCAAGTTATATTAGAAAATCTTTGGGAAAACTTAATTGAAAACACTAGGCTGAATATAACATAAGAGAATGTAGAAAATTTTGATTAGAAACATGAGTCATTACAGTCATTTACGAAGTCTCAGTTTCCCCTCTGGGAAACAGAAAATACAAGAGCATAATTCAGTTCTCCGTAGAAGTTTTTGCCTGTTTGAGCAGAATTGTTTAACTTAAAAAAAAAATAAAAGGAAACTGGCTACAGTATATGGTAAAGGTTCCCCTGCTCGAAAGCCAGTCGAATCCAACTCTAGGGTTGCGGTGCTCATCTCCGTTTCCAAGCCGAAGAGCCAGCGCTGTCCGAAGACGTTTCCGTGGTCATGTGGCCGGCATGACTAAACACCAAGGTGCACAGAATGCTGTTACCTTCCCACCAAAGTGGTACCTATTTATCTACTTGCAATTTCTTGCTCTCAAACTGCTAGGTTGGCAGGAGCTGGAACTAGAGACGGGAGCTCACTCGGTCATGCGGCACTCTCGGGTCTCGAACTGCTGAACTACTGACCTTCCACAGCCTGCAGTTCAGCGTCATAACCACTTGAGCCACCGCAGCTCCTTACAGTATATGGTATAGTATATGGTATCGAACACAAATACAGACTGAACTCTTACAAATAATGGGGAAAACAAAAGGCAGAGCGATTTCACAAATAAATATAGTCAAATCCCATTGCAGTGCTTATGATTCCAAAAACATTATAAAGAATATCTGTTATCCAAGAATCTTGTCTGTACAGGAATTAGTACCAGATGCATGTTTATAATACGTTAGTTTAGTCAAGAGGGCAATTTTCCATATCTTATATAACCACTCCAAGACAGTGGGAAGTTTTGAATGTTTCCCATAAGCCGCTATACACATACATACCACAATGGATAAATTCAAGACTATTTCAAAGTCTGTGTCTTGGACCAGATTCTTAAGATAACGTAACAAAACCATTTTTAATTCCTGGAAGACTTCACATCCTGTCATCAATTGGATTAGTTTTGATAGTGAAAACCTGGACCTCTGAGCATTCCCCAAATATGTGAAACTGAACTATCTTTGATGTATAACACTGCCAACAGATTGTCGGCTGGGATTTTGCATAAACATGCTAGTCTGTGCGGTGGCATCAAACGCCATCCAAATATCATTTGAAAGTGTGTGGGGGGAGGGGGTTGCCGTCAGTTTCCTTTCAGCTGTCCCCCAGATCTATCTCCATTCATTCATAGGACCCTTGCCCATTGTCCTAGATGCTTGTAATATATAGGTGTCTAGTTGAGAAGTAACATGGAAATCAGGGGTGCCCAACATGGTTCCCATGGAAAACATGGTGTCCAACACCTTTCTGGGTGCCCACAAGTGTATTTAGAAAGTAGGTGGTGCCAGTGGAGCTTTTGCCTGTCAAAGCTTTTGATTGGCCATTGGAGATCTGATTGACTATGGAGATTTTTTTTTAAAAAAAAGGCAATGGTAGCAGCTGCCACCACAGCACAAGGATTGATTGATTTATTTGATTTATACCCCACCCTCCCCACTGAAGCAGGCTCAGGGCGGCTTACATAAAATTTAAAACAGATAAAAACAGAACGAATATAAATATGAACATAAAAGCGCTAGTAGACAATTTGATATAATGATGGCGAGGGATCTTCACTGTGTGACTGGAAGTAAGCCGTGTGGGTGCAAAACATATTTTAAAACAAATCTGTTCGTTTTAAAAGTCATCCTGTTAAACAGATCTGCTGCCTGAAAACCTGATGGTTTACTCCTAGAGTTATGCACGACCTCACTCCCTGATAGTTTATGGTTGGCTCCACCCACTGCAGCAGCCATTTTGTACCTGGCTCCACTGCCCCCTGAGAGCCTTTTTGTGGCTCTGCCCAGTGTTCCCTCTAAGCTGAGTGAGTGTGAGCTAGCTCACAGTTTTTTAGGCCTCCGGCTCACACGTTTTTGTCTCGGCTCAGGAAGCAGGGCTCCAGAGCAAACTAATTTATGCAGTAGCCAAATCTCTTGCTCACAACTTTAATGCCAGGAGCTCACAAAAGTAGAATTTTTGCTCACAAGACTCCACAACTTGGAGGGAACATTGGTTCCACCCATCACCCTATGTCAGAGTTCCCAAGGGCTCCCCCCCAGCTCAAAAATCTTGGTGACCCTTTACTTACATAGTAGAAATAATTCCCCACTAACTTTTTACACAGGATTCTCCATAGCAGCTTTTATCAAGTTCTCAGTTTAGCCTCTTCTTGTTGCTGTGTTATCATCCTGTGAAGTTGGATCCAACATCTTTGCACTACAGAATATTGACACCACGGTGAATAAACCAAGACTCAGTGCCCATTTCCATTTTCACTCAAATCTGATTGGCAAGCATTTATGGAACAAAAATTACATTTCCATGGACTCTTTTGAAACCAGATAAGAGCTGATAATTTCCTTTTAACAGATACTTCAACTGCCTTTAGATTCTTATCTGGATCCAATCATCTCCTCGTGGCATTACGCTTAACTTCTTGATGATAATACATTACATTAGGCACTCCTCCTCCAATATTATGCATT
The DNA here is from genome assembly GCA_029375565.1 of Gekko gecko. Taxonomy (NCBI): domain Eukaryota; kingdom Metazoa; phylum Chordata; class Lepidosauria; order Squamata; family Gekkonidae; genus Gekko; species Gekko gecko. Next base: position 168,457,591 of record JAPDNY010000004.1, on the reverse strand, counting down.
CTCTGACAGAGGCTGTGATCAGACATGCTCTTTGATCCAATATCCTTGCCAGGGTTTTTTTTGTAGAAAAAGCCCAGCAGGAACTCATTAGCATATTAGGCCACACCCTTGACAGCACAGCTCATTAGCATATTAGGCCACACCCCATGTTGCCGGAAGTGTGGTCATCTAGCCACACCCACCTTTTGCTTCTTATTCCGTTTACCTTGTTTGTTGTCAAAAAGCAGGGCTTTTTTGTAGCAGGAACTCTTTTGCATGTTAGGCCACACACCCCTAATGTAGCCAATCCTAATGAGTTTCTGCTGTTGGCTGTGGCCTATTATGCTAATGAGTTCCTGCTGGGCATGGCCAACTCGGGAGCCAGACAGAACTCTGTTCTTGTGCGTTCCTGCCCAAAAAGAGCCCTGATCCTTGCTGTTGCCTGGTGGATTTAAAGTGCATGATCAGACACTAACATCTGTGACTGTTTCCCCATTTGTTGGCACCGCGTCTTCATCCGTCCTTGAGTCGGAGTTCTTAGGCACCAGGGAAAGTCTGTTCCTGATGGTCGTTGCCAGTACCCGTCCCCGTCCCCCCGATTTCCTGATATCTGTTCAACCAATTGTGCTCTCAAGTCATCGGGGTGATGTGATCATTTCATCCCACCTCAATGCCATTTTTTTCTGTTTAGCGATACACATATGACTGCATATTTGTGCCACAGTGGCAAAACTAACGGCACAAGACCACCATACACAGGGTGATGATTCCTATGGCTTCCGACACCAGCCCGAGAACACCAGTCATCAACTCCATCTCTATATCTAGGCTAGATTTGAAAATGAGAGGGAAAGGGGGTGATCTCTGGCAGGCAACCCCGGTTCAACGCGGACCAATGCGGTCACAGTACTCTGCGGAAAAATCGGTGAGTTGTCAAAGCAGAGGCTGGACTCATGGACATGGTAAAGCACATGCACAAAAACCAGCATGCAGAGATCACTGTGTGGCAGTTCAGAAATGCAACTCTGCACATGTGCAAAGCATAGCAAAACAAATGCACCTGAATGCTCTGTCTGATCAATCAGTGACGGGGTGAGCCTGCAGCGAAGCAGATTTTGATGGGTTGTCTGATCAAACCTCTCCGCGTCAAAAAACACTGGATGAAATCAGAAGCATATCCCAACCGCACTAAGTGGCACATCTGATCGCAGCCAGAGTGTCCGGGCAGATTTTCTAGGGGGGGTTATCTTTCCAAATAAACCTGATAATCTATTTTTTTTTGCCGGTGTTCTAATTATTTCCCAGTGACCCTTCATTGATATATTTAAAACTTTGGGGGCACACTAACATGAACATATGAACCTTCCTTATACTGAATCAAACCATTGTTCCATCAGGGTTGGTATAGTCTACTCAGATGGCAATCATTCTCCGGGATCTCAGGCAGACATCTTTCACACTACCTACTATGCAATTCTTTTAACTGTAGTTGTTGGGGATTGAAACTTGGACCTCCTGCATGCCAAGCAGGTAACCTTCCACCAGGCCCGTAGCCAGGATTTTGTAATTCAGGGGGCCTGATTTAAAGTCAGAGGGCACTGATGTCACAAAATTAAAAAAATAAAATTTTAAAAAACTCACTTTTGCAGTGTTCGCACTCTGTTTGCCTACATGGGGAAGCAAGCCATGCTTGGGGAAAGGGCGGTGATGGGGAGTCCTCTGGGCAGCCCAGAGAGCTGGGGGGCTGGGGGCTGGATGAAAGTCAGGGGGCCTTGGCAGGAAGTCAGGGGGCCAGGCCCCGAAATGCCCCCTGAAGCTACAGGCCTGCCTTCCACTCAGCCACAGCTCCACTGTCATTATAGCTGCTATCCTTCCTGGCCATGACACAAGAAGCTTATTCCGGAATATCAACTGCACTTCCATTTCAGAGTGTAATTTCCAAAAGTGGGGTTCTATTGCTTTAGTTAAATCTGTTTGAACCAAAACGCCTAGATCTGTCTAAGATCCCCACTGATAAACTTTTAAAAATCATTATTTCTCCATGACGCCAGCGTGAATGTTGACTGCATTATCAAGTCTGTCCCCTCCCAACATCACCTGCTCAGTCTGTACCCTTTTAAATGAGGAGGTTTTCCAGCCTCTCTCCCTCCAAGGGAATGTTCTAAAGGAGGCTTAAGGGAGAGTAAACATGAAAAAAGTATGAAGAGAAGGGTATGTTCACTTGGAAGAACAGAAAGTGACATGTTGTATATGTTGACAGAAGCGAACCGAATGTGCTTTAACTGGTATAAAAATAAAGGTGACACACACCTTCCAGCAGGCACTTTCACACATTGTCAATAAATGGCTCTGAGTCAAGGAATATGGTTTAAAATTTCCAGAATTTAACTCATTTAACTGTTTCCCTGTTGCAGTGTGATTGCACAACAGCATGTGGGTAAAGGGCCATCAAGTTGTAGCTGATGTATGGCAACCCCAGCAAGGGGGTTGCAAGGTGAGTGAGAAGCAGAGGTGGTTTGGTTTGCATTGGACTGGGCACCTGTTCCCTGTATTTGGACAAAAAAAAAGACAGAGAGAGAAGAAGAAGAAGAAGACAAAGAAGAAGACGAAGAAGAAGATGAAGACAAAGAAGAAGACGAAGAAGAAGACGAAGACGGCAAAGAAGACGAAGAAGACGAAGACAAGGAGGAAGAGGAGATTGGATTTATACCCCACCCTTCACTTGGAGTCTCAGAATGGTTTACAAACTCTTTCCCTTCCCCTCCCCTCCCCACAACAGACACCCTATGAGTTAGGGAGGGGCTGAGAGAGCTCTTTCCAGAACTGTCCTTGAGAGAACAGTTCTGAAAGAACTATGGCTTGCCCAAGGTCATCCAGCAGCTGCAAGTAGAGGCGTGGGGAATCCAACCCGGTTCTCCCAGATTAGAGTCCATGCACTCAACCACTACACCAAACTGGCTCTCAACCCTGCAGGTAAGGTGACCCAGGGTTGCCAGGTCCCCCTAGCCACAAGCAGGGGATGGGAGGGGGTAGGGTCGCCAGATCCAGGTTGGGATCCTGGAGATGTGGTGGCAGAGACTGAGGAGGACAGGGACCTCAGTGGGGTATGATGCCATACAGTCCACCCTCCAAAGCATCCATTTTCTCCAGGGGAACTAATCTCTGTAGTCTGGAGATGAACTGTAATTCCAGGGGATTCCCAGGTCCCACCTGAAGGCTGGCTTCCCTAAGAAGACCACCCCCAAAAAAAGATTGTGCACAAAACTTTTTATTACTACGCACACCTGTAACCAACAAGCGAAACCCAGTGCACAACATCTAACCATAGCCAGAACAGTTAACCCTTATTGCACATCTTCCCAGATATGGCAAGTGAAGACATCTACCGCACTTACTCTGATATGCCAGTCCAGAGAAATGGACCTGATATATATAAAAAAATGCCTATGATCTACTGTTGCCAAATGGACCATTCTAGATAAAGGTACTAAAAGGAGAAGGTTGTTTGAATAATAGAATCATAGAGTTGGAAGGCATCTCCAGGGTCACCTAGTTCAACCCCCTGCACAATGCAGGAAAATCACAAATACCCCCCCACCCGCAGTGACTGCTGTTCCACACCCAGAAGATGACAAAAAAAAACACCCTCCAGGATCTCCAGCCAGACTGGCCAGAAGAAAAATTGCTTCCTGACCCCAAAGTGGCGATCAGCATTTCCCTGGGCGTGTAAGAAAGGGCCGTGAGAACTAAGCACTGAGGCAACCCTTCCTGCCCTCCCTTTCATGATCTGGCTAAGAACTGAAGAATGCAACTGGTGCACGGGAGAAGCGCAGGAGATGTGGTTTGAGAAATAGGAGGGTCCCAAGCCACGAAAGGCTTCGAAGGTGATAGGCAGCACTCTGAACTGCATCTGGAAGCAAAGAGGTAAGCAGCGCGGTTCATGCCGCACTGGTGGTGTTCTATGTTCCAGTTTGGTGTAGTGGTTAAGTGTGAGGACTCTAATCTGGGAGAACCGGGTTTGATTCCCCACTCCTCCACTTGCACCTGCTGATGTGACCTTGGCTCAGTCACAAGTTTTGGCACAGCTGTTCTTGAAAAAGAGCAGTCTCTGTCAGAGCTCTCTCAGCCCCCCCAACCTCACTCGGTCTGTTGTGGGGAGGAGAAGGGAAAGGAGTTTGTAAGCCACTTTGAGACTCCTTTGGGTAGTGAAGGGCAGGGTATAAATCCAATCTCTTCTCTTCTCCTCCTCCTTCTTCCAAGCAGCTGACCCCAGATATGAGTTGCACTGCCATATTCTGCAGCAATTGAAGCTTCCAAAATGGCTTCAAGGGCCGCCCAAAATACATTGTGCTACAAGAATCCAACCTGGACGTTTCATTAGCACTGATCAACATGGCTAGCCCAGCAGGTCTCAGCTTACAAGCCAGATGTCACCAAAAGAAGGAACTTTAGGGTTGCTAGCCCTCAGCTGGTAACCGGAGGGAGAGGAGGAGATTGGGGAATGATGTCATGCTAGGTTTCAACGTCACGTCCAGCAAATACCCAGAAGTATTTGTATCTGTACAGATACCTGTATCTGGCCCCATTCTCTGGATATTTTGGTCCAACAGGTGGGACTGTTTTAGCAGTTTATCTGTTTGGTCATTGATCCTTAGTGTATTAATAATTATGCTGTTACTCTGCACTTTTTTAATGTAAGGGAGCTCTGTGCTATAGTTTACAGTGTTATTCTCACTGGAATGGGTATCTTTGTATTTCTGTCTAATAATATTCTATCCAAACTTCCCTTCATGTGCCCCTTTTATTTAGTTTTGGATTTTAGCAAAGGTATGTGAAATGTTCAGCTATATGAGCTGCATCCATAGGCTGCAGAGAGATGTTTTTAAGGTGTTACCTCTTTTGAACAGATGCACAACAATCCAAAGTCATGGGCTATTTTGTATGCTTCAGTTACACTATGATTCCCAGGGCCCTTTGTTGGATATTATTTGTCCTGAAAGAACCCCAGTTACCACCTAGTGATGATTGACAGGGCTGTAGAAATACTATTTCTGTTGGGACGATTATCTTGTAATTATAACTGTAAATGCAACGATTTCATCAAGAAAAGAAAGGAAGAAAACCCAGAGAGATCTGAAACAGCATCGATGATTGAGATAGCAACATAATCAATAATGGACATAGTGGCAGAATTATTCCCAGAACACGAATGAAGCTGCTCTCCCCCAATGCATGATTGTTTTTTTGTTTTTAAAAAATAAAGACAAAGAAAAGATGTCGTTCAACTGTTGTGGCTTAACTTGGGCCTTTATTTCATCATGAGAGCCAGTTCGGTGTAGTGGTTAAGTGCGCGGACTCTTATCTGGGAGAACCGGGTTTGATTCCCCACTCCTCCACTTGCTCCTGCTGATGTGACCTTGGGTCAGTCACAAGTTCTGGCGCAGCTGTTCTCTCAGGGACAGTTTCTGTCAGAAGTTCTCTCAGCCCCACCGACCTCACAGGGTGTCTGTTGTGGGGAGGGGAAGGGGAAGGAGTTTGTAACCCGCTCTGAGACACCTTTGGGCAGTGAAGGGCGGGGTATAAATCCAATCTCTTCTTCTTCTTCTATGTTATAAAGGGGAAAGTGAGCACACATTCTGGAATGTCTTCAAATGTCAAGGAAAGCAATCTGTGGTAGAAGCTGGCTTCTGAATACTGATAACTCTCCACACAGATCCTGAGCAAATCCCAAAGATATGGCCTATGTGGTCAGCTATGGCAGCAGTGAATCCCCTGAGAATTTACATCCAGCATGTTCCAGTAGCTGCACATCAGGGCCACAGAGAGATAGTGCAGGGCCTGGGGCAAAAACAGTATTGGAACCCTTTTAGAGCCAGTTTGGTGTCATGGTTAGGAGGGCGAACTGGGTTTGATTCTCCACTCCTCCACATGCAGCTGCTGCTGTGACCTTGAGTCAGTCATAATGTTCTTTCAGAGCTGTTGAGAGAACAGTTCTTGGGAGAGCTCTCTCAGCCCCACCTACCTCACAGGGTGTTTGTTGTGGGAAGGGAAGTCACTCTGAGACTCCTTTGGGTGGTGAAGGGTGGGGTATAAATCCAATCTCCTCCTCCTCCTCCTCTTCGTCGTCTTCTTCATCATCATCTTCTGTGCTCACCCATCTCCAAATGCACTATTAGATAACATAGTATATTTAAGCAATGAAATATTGACATCATAAACATATTAATTCATTACATGCCCATTTGCTGGACAGGTAAATGGTCTTCCTATTTGACTCTTCAAGCCTCTGTCTTGAAGGTAAAAGGTGGAATGGGTGCCATCTCTCCACTACCCTTAGGAACCAATACAGTAGGGGGCCACAGCCTTGTGAGGTCCTGGGCAATTTCACCCCTTTGACTTGGATAACTGCTGCCCGTTGAGGGAAGAAACCAGTGGTATTGGGCCTAGAAGCTTCTCCACCATTTTTGACTCTCGTTGAAGAAACCCTCTCACCCTGACCTGGATAGCCCAGGCAAGCCGGATCTCGTCAGATCTCAGAAGCTAAGCAGGGCCGAGCCTGGCAAGTATTTGGATGGGAGACCTCCAAAGAACATCAGGGCCGGGAGGCAGAGGCAGGCCATCAAGCCACTTCTCTGAATGTCCTCCATGCCCCAGTAAGAGTCGCCAGGGGTTGCCATGGCTTCCAGACATGGGCCCATACATGCACACACCCATGCAAAGAAAAAGAAAGAAACCCTTTCTAGTTTCTGGGGAACTCCAGGGTTCTCTGAACCACTGCTTTAAACTATCACTATTATCTCAGATCCAGCCTGTTGAGAAATCTTTATATCTTACAATTTCCTCTTTGTCCTTTATAGAGAGAAAGAGAGGCAGAATAAACTTAGTTTGAGGAGAACATATTGTGCCATGAATTATCCTCTTTGTTAAATTTATGAGGATTGTTTTCAGCCTGTGTGAAGAAATTGAAAATTCTATCTCAATAGCAGCTCCCACATCTATCAACATGATCAGAGATGTGCTGTTTTAATGATCTGTTGCTATTCTGAAATGAGAACAATGACCTTTGTGTTAATTAGTCAGTATGGAGAGCCCACTGAGAGGGAAACTGTGGAATTTAATGGGACCTTAGATTATATATTCTCCTCTTTAACACTGGAAGTAATATTTAATTTGAATTTATGGGATCAGATAAACTCTTCTGTTGTACCTTCTAAACGGCTTCTTAACTTTTATGGTTTTGACAGCAGAATCATTGTGTTGCCAGCCTTCAGGTGAGTCCTAGAGATCTCTCAGAATTACAACTGGGAATTAGATCGATTCATGGAGGATAGATCAATCAGTGGCTACTAGCCACGGTGACTGAGGGGAACTGGTTGGCCACTGTGTGAGACAGGATGCTGGACTAGATGGACTATTGGGTTGATCCAGCAGGGCTCTTCTTACTTTCTTATAGTCCAACTTTCTCACTGAAACGCAAGGTGGATTACGCAATGTAAGGCTGAGTTCAGACTGGCAGTTTGAAGCGGGAGCTGGTTGTGGCAAAAAAGCCCCAGAACAAACTGTTCTGTGTTTTCCTGATCACACTGCGTGGACTGATACAGGAGCATACCGGGAGGAGGCACGCGGGAGCATTCAGACTGCTGGCCCCAAGGCGCGACTATATACGGCTTTTTCCTGGTAATTTGGCTATGTGTGTATGTGTGCATGAGCGCATGAGTGCATCAGGGCAATTTGGGGAGGGTCCTGTTGAACCGGCTCTGCATTGGGCGATAGAGCGGAGCACATCCAATCATATCGCTGCTGCCTCTCCAGGGCAATCAGGTGCACCTTATGCGTTATCACGGGTATATGAAGCGGGATAAAGGCACTCTCCTGGGATTTGCTACCGTTTTCAACAGATATCTTTTAAACGTGGGAGCAAAGCAGAACAGCACGGGTTGACTACAGGTGGGGAACGCCGGGCAGATGTGCCTGTGTGAGTGCCCCCTTTAATCCGCTTGGGAAATGTGGCTGAAACGTAGCTATAGCGGGGCAAATTGCCAGTCTGAACTCAGCCTAAGTCAATACAGTCACATTGCAGATACCTGGAACCAAGGAGAAATCTAAACAGAGCTGAAACAAAGCATAACATGACATGTTAAATGATGCAAAAATTACATAGTGGGGTCTTACTTACAGAAATAGACAGTAAACCATACACAGTACCATAGTCCACAAGTCCCGAACTCGTTACTTGGGGCTCTTTAGCTTGGAGAAACGACGGCTGAGGGGTGACATAATCGAGGTTTATAAGATTATGAATGGGATTGAGCAGGTTGAGAAAGAAGTACTTTTCTCCCTTTCTCACAATACAAGAACTCGTGGGCACTCCATGAAATTGCTGAGCAGTCGGGTTAGAACAGATAAAAGGGAGTACTTCTTCACCCAAAGAGTGATTAACACATCAAATTCACTGCCACAGGAGGTGGTGGCAGCTACAAGCATGGACGGCTTCTAGAGGGAATTAGATAAACATATGGAGCAGAAGTCCATCAGTGGCTATAGCACAGGGTATAGATGGGAATTCTCAGTCTGGGGCAGGTGATGCACTCTATTCTTGGTGCTGGAGGGGGCAGCAGTGGGAGGGCTTCTAGTGTCCTGGCCCCACTGCTGGACCTCCTGATGGCACCTGGTATATTCTGGCTGCTGTGTGACAGAGTGTTGGACTAGATGGGCCATTGGCCTGATTCAACATTGGCTTCTCTTATGTTCTTACCCAGTCATCTTTCTATAAATGAAGTAGGCAGATAAATAAACATGGATTGAAGTCTGACACTGTATCGACCAATTGCTCATATGATTAAGGTAGCCTTGTCTTGTACAACTGCCCTTTGTCAAATATGGCAGAGTATTACACTAGTGCTAGCAAAAGCAGTCTGAGATGGGTCACGCTCACTTCCTGGCTAGGAATTTTAAATTTCAGGCTGCAGTCACACACACTAAATAATCCACTTTCAATCCACTTTCAAAGCACTTTCCGACTGGATTTTATTGTGTGAACTGGCAAAATCCAGTTGGAAAGTGCATTAAAAGTGGATTATTTAGTGTGTGTGATTGCAGCCAGAAAGCCTACATTGTTTTGGTTACTTTTGAGATTACATGTGTGTTCATTTTCATTATCACTTCTGTTTTAATTTCCATTGTGTTCAATGGAACATTTCAAGCGAAAAAGAGCTACCAGTTGTCACTTCCAGGTACAACATAGAGACGGAGACATTGCCAATGTTATGTTCACTCCCCCCCACACACACTTCCCTACCCCCAGACTTAGTGCCAGTTGTTGTCTTGTCGCCAGGCTTAGCATTCCTGGGAAGGAGACATCTGGCAACCCAATAAGACACAGCAGGCACCGAAGTCTGCATCTGGCAGACCAAAAAATAGAAAGACGTTGGGGACCACGTTTTGCAAGAATCTGGCACTGCCCGGCATCAGATGGATGGAATGCAGCCTTCGCACTTTGCCCCTTCCCATTCTGTAGTGCTTCTTATGGTTCAGCGGTTGGAAACAAAATGCTGATTGGCAAGCAGCACCGAGGTGCAGAATAGCTTGAGGAAGCCTGTGAGACAGCAGTGTGATTAGAGGAAAGGAAAGAACAATGACTAGCCAGCTCTCAGAGGCAAAATACATGTTAGGTTTGACATGTGTCAGTACCTGGGCACCTAACTTGATTTATAATCAAATGACAGAGTGGGAACACGAAGACCCTTTAAAATGTTTTTGTCATCCCACATGGCCTTCTCATGTGAGTGAGAAGGAGGGGGCTCCATGTTTCCCTCCTGCATCATTTTCAACAACAGAAACAGCCATGGGGGGGTGGGGTTGTCAAAAGGTCCTGGTCCAATCCTGGGTCAAAACCTTTTGTTTAAGGGCTGCAGAACACAAAATTACAAAACTCAGGAGTGTGGACCCTCACACACCGGTCTGCCACCAGCCCTTTTGACTATCCCTAAAGTCAGAAGCCAAAAGGCAGTCCTCTAACCTTCTGGGGACTAAACAAGAAAGTTTACCCTGCAAGATGGGCTTGCAGAATGTGTTTCTCACAAAAACAATTACTATGGCATGTGGTAAGCGAGTTTAGGCTCTGGATTTAGTCTGAGGTCAGGTTGAAGGCAAATAACCGCAAAAGTAATTTATATGTGTGTGTGTATACATTATTAAGGTACAAGAATACTTTAAATAAGAACAAGAAACTGCGAGGCTAAAACAAGTAAGCTAAGAATTCAAACGCTAACTAAGATTGTAATACATTGGTTCCAAATATCAGATGTTACCAAGTCTCAGTTAAAGTCCCAGAAATCCAAGTTGGCTCTCTCCTGAGAGTTGTCATAGCCAGAAGCTGTCTGGCTCTTGCAAGCATCATTCAAGATAGCCGCTGTGAGACTGGGTTAATTTGGAAAACAGAAAACTTTTGGCCCTTGAGGGTCACGATTGCAGATTTGGCTGGCATGCCTATCTTTGGTATGGGAAAAATAAAGTAGACTCAATGTTTAAGCATCATTATGTAAGAAGAACACTGTTTGATGCATGGACCAGATACAAGAACACAGTTTCTGATGAGAGGCCTTTGTGGATTGTTCCTGCTGCAGTTATTCATCCTTTTTCAGAATATAAAGGTAATGATTGGTTGAAGTACCAAGAGTTGCTTCAAAAGGAAGGAAAAAAATATGTTTTAAAACCAAATAGTGAATTAGAATTTGAGTATGGATGGTTACAATATTGTCAAATATGGGATATTTACAAAAAGATTGTAAAGAGGTTGGTTCTAGAGCTAAGAACGATGAGTTTGAAGATATATGGTTGAAAAAAGAGCGAAAAATGATATCAAAGATGTATAAAACCTTGTTGACTGTATTTACTTTGGATGAAACTGTTAAAGAGCAAATGATAAAATGGGCCATAAATATGAACAAGGAAATTTCCATGGAAGCATGGGAATTTTTATGGAAAAAAGCTCTTAAAATATCAACCTATGTTAATGTAAAAGAAAATTGTTATAAGATGATGTACAGGTGGTACATGACACCAAAAAAGATTGCCAATATTAGTATGGATAAGAACTTGAGTAATAAGTGTTGGAAATGTAAAAAAACAGAGGGTTCTTTTTACCATATGTGGTGGTCATGTGATAAAGCAAAAATATACTGGTCAAATGTACATTGTGAGATGCAGAAGATATTAAAAATTCCTATCAGGAAAAGTCCGGAACTTCTTCTCTTAGGGTTTGACAATGGAAAAAATTCCACAAGAAAAAAGGACACTATTATGGTATATGATTACATCGGCGAGAATGGCTTTTGCTCAACAATGGAAAGCGGAGAAGGTGCCAGATATACATGACTGGTTAAGAAAACTGCTGTTTTTAGCTGAAATGGACAAAATGACGAAAAAACCTAAATGGACAAATGGCAGAATATCTAAAAGACTGGGAAGGCCTGAAATTCTACATGGAAACTGAATATAGAATGAAAGGGAAAATGTACAATCTTGATTTGTATTGATACGGAATGTGAAATGAAATGATTATTTGATTGTACTGTACCTTTATTGGAAATCATGTTGGGAAAAGTCAGGTTTTTATGTATCTGAATTTTGTTACCTGGTTTGTCGATTGTTATAAGTCTAAACTTGATTACCTCTTGACTTTTTCTTTTTTGTTATTAGCAGTGTTGGAAGCCTATTGGGGGCGTGGGGGGACGGGGTGAGAATCTTTGGAAATTGTATTGGTAACGATGTTTAACAATGTTGAATGCATCCCAATAAAAATTTTGTTTCAAAAAAAAAAAAAGATAGCCGCTGTGAGTAAGAAGGTGATGGCACGTTCAGATCTCATGAAGTCACCACCGGGCTACAGAATAGACTAGAAACCTTTTTCTTACGGGTCAGGGGGCCCTCGTGGTCTCAGTCCTTTAGACCAGTAGGGTCCCTTGGTGGCGATGCATAGCCAAACTGTTAGGCCAATGGCAAACCAGATGACCTAGATGGTGGTCTGACCAGGGGAGAAAAAAATGAAACAATGGCTGCAATCACACGCACAATTAGCCGTGCCATAGGCGCGAATGCCGGGCAGATTTAATGGGCGCGATCAGACATGAACATCTGGCCAGCGCCCCGCACCCGTCGGCAACCCGTTTTGCTCCGCTGCAAAAGCGGAGTTAAAAGACACTAGAGAAAGTCCACTATCAAATGGGTTGCTATGGGCCACAGACGGACTTTCCCCTGTGTGATCACACCAGGGCGCTCTCATGGCGTCGGGATGGTCTGATCAGGCCATCCTGACTCTATGCTGTTTTTTTCCCCTTCCCAGTATGCGCATCATTGCATACTGCCATAGGAAGCCCTCAGTGTGGAGATGCGATTCATCAATCCCCTGTTTAAGCGCATCGGGGAAAAGCGGCGCACACACACCCTGATTCACCCACAATTTGCATCTGATCACGCAGTGGCAGGCTTCCCCCGCAGCTCCCACGGACTGTGTGATCACACAAATGCGGGTCAAATTGCTATGGAGCAAATAGCCTCGCTTCCCAATCCCCGCGTTATCTCGCGTGTGTGACCACAGCCTATCAGCCGCTAGATTTGCCCCCTTTCCCACAAGTGCTTAATTGAATTAAATGTGGCTAATTGAGAGCTGATACTTGTAGCCCAGAGGTGCTGCCTTACTATAGGGTAGCCCCAACATCGGGGGCACCCCACTCCTGAGCTGAACCAGATACCCAGAAAAGTCAGGCCAAAGGAAGCATTTTCAGCCTGCACCACAGAGCAAGCCAAAGCTCCGGGGAAAGGGTCTCCATTTTCAGGTTTCATAAAGCAGGCTTCAGTTCAATCCTCCAGTCTCCCCCCCCCCCGCCCAGTAAAAGTATGTATAAGAAGCAGTGGTGAGTTCCATCAAGTATCTGCATTTCTAAAGCTATTCAGTTGCCACCTGGTACATAGCCCTTCTGTCTCCAACTCTGTATGCAGTCCTTATTGTGATTCCTATACCTATGTGAAGAATCCTTCGTCTCCACACCCTGTCCTTCCTGCCCCACCCCTCAGGATATCGAGATAAACCAATCATACATTCAAATTATTAATGATCCTTCCTGGCATCGATCAGGGACCCATCTCCCACCTTTAGTGTAAATCTGGGAAACCATTCAATCTACCTTGGCCAAACCATCAGTAGCCATCGAGACCCATTCAACTAGCCACCCAAAACCTGGCTAGACTCATCAAGGCTATTGTGCCGCCACACTCTGCCCCTCTGGAAGCTCACCGGTCACACCTGAATTACGCTCCGCCTGGTACCACACCTCCATGGATTCCTTATTCGTCTAGAAAATCTATTGTTCTCATCTGAGACCAGCCCCCAAGGTGTCCCATTGGCCTACATTGTTTTCCAATGTCTATATCTGTCAAGAGTACATGGCCTCAGATTTTGGGTGTCTGTCCCTGATGCCAACTGATGGTTCACTCCCAAACCTTTGGTTTGGGGCATAATCTCATCTCCATGGACCTCTGCACATCTGGAAAGGTTGTATCACCCTGTAACGGACCCCTCTATTCGCTATCGATCACCTCTGCTTTCTTCGTTCTGTATCACTTGCTCTTTTTGAATGTTTAGTGTGCTTGTAATTAGAGAAATACTTTAATAAAAAAACTATTTGATTTACACTTCAAATTTGGAGTCTTCCTACTGTAGCGGACCTTAGTATACAAGTGGTGTGTGGTCTCTGTACCTCTCTGGTCTTCCCTGTTGCATGGCTAATTTCCCTAAACAACAAGGCAGGCCATTGGCGGTAACAGAGTGGGCGCCTTGACTCCCTGTGCAGCTGAGTGTTGTCTGCAATTTCACAAGGTCAATGTGCTCTAGCTTTAACAAAGCTGTTTTTCTGAACTGTATTAACCCACAAGCAGGCCACAGTGGAAGCCTGGACCAAACTTTCAAACAGACAAGAAATTTTAAGGCACCAATTTTCCTCACAGGGGTTATCCCTTCCTCTGGCTCTGTGCCCATTCCCAGGGCATAAAACCACTGGCAAAAACAGCACAGGAGAGAAGCATGAAACCCCTTCTTCCCCCTCACAGTATTTAGAGCTGTGTGGGACAACAAAGAGACAAGGAGGCAGCTGGGGAAGAATGGGAAACCAAAGACAGGGTGGTAGTGAAGGCAGGTTGACTGGTGGGTGGGAAGGAGAGAAGGAAGCAGGGGAAACAGAGGATATGGGGGCTGCTGGGAGGAAGCGGCATGGAAAGGAGATAGAAGAAGACGAAGAAGAAGAGATTGGATTTATACCCCGCCTTTCACTTGGAGTCTCAGAGCGGCTTACAAACTCCTTTCCTTTCCCCTCCCCACAACAGACACCCTGTGAGGTAGGTGGAGCTGAGAGAACTCTAACACAAACTGCTCTTTCAGGAACAGCTGTGCCAGAGCTTGTGACTGACCCAAGGTCACATCAGCAGGTGCAAGTGGAGGAGTGGGGAATCAAACCCAGTTCTCCCAGATTAGAGTCCACGCACTTAACCACTACACCAAACTGGCTCACAGGGGGACGTGAGGTTCTCCCCACAACACCTTGCAGGCAGCACCATAGCCAGAATTTTTTTGTTTGGGAAGGCAAATTGGGGCCAGCTCCATCCAAGTGGTGGCTCACTTACTCCAATGGCAGCCTGAGTCATGGGGGCTTGAGTTTGAGTCCCTCTGCGGCTCAGGCTCTGATCGGAGGGCAGGGAGAGGGGTGATTGCCATGGGCCCTTGCCAGGTCTTCCTGCTTCTGCAGCCAGCTTCTCAAAATTTGAGACACTGGCTACAGAAGCAGGGAGACCTGGCGAGGCCGTGCGGTGACCACGGCCAAGCAGGAGGGGAGGGAGAGGAGCAGCCTTCCTGGGTCTTCCTGCTTCTGCAGCCAGTTTCGCAAACTTTGAGCAGCTGGCTGCAGAAGCAGGAAGAACCAGCAAGACCACCCCTCTCCCTCCCCTGAGAGGGCTGGGCATATTCATAGGGGGTGTTGCCCTCATCAGCCCCCTCATGGCTATGGGCCTGTTTGCAGGTTCCTCACCTTGCAACAGGGCCTGGCTCCATTGTGATTCCATAATTTGGCCAGCGTTTTCCTGGGGAGAAGCTGTCACTGCCAGGGGGAGGGAAGAAGGGAAATCTGAAGATAGGAGGCAGATAAAGGTAAGTTTTATTTGTTATTTTCTGACCTGCACACACACCAGGATGGTGCTAGCAAACGTCTTTGCATTGGGAGAAATGTATGCTTTGTTGGATGTGACTCTCTGCACTAGGAAGGTACCACACAGCCTGTACTTTCATGCAAATGAAGTTACACACACACACACCTTGCATACCTCTACCCAGCAGACATTGGGAACAAGAAAGCATCTCCATTAGCATCTCCATTATGGTCTGCCAGAAGGATGTATAAACGACAACCTGTCCACCATTGAGGAATCTATACCTCACACGTAACCCACAGGATGCTTGGCATTTACATGTGTTAAGACTGTTTTCCTGTTTTGTCACTTGGACCAAGCCAGAGTCATCTGCACATCCAAGGTTTCCATGACAACCCATCTTTGCACCTTGGGTCAAATGTTCCCTTGTAGTAAGGTGTAGACTTTCAATATTGCCCCACCTTAGTAGGAGGGTACCCCCACATCCTATAGCCAATGGTATAGGGATGGGACGGACCAGAGAGACCCCAAGCCAGCCCCCAATACTAGCTAATAAAACAACCTTTGTTTGTCGCCTTGGCCCATCTGTCTTCACTAGCTAGCTAAGTAACCTAAGAGTCTACTATAGATAACTTTGATGTGCTTTCTTGGACTGCAGCCAAGAGGCCCACATTTGTTGACAGGTTCCAACAGTGTGTAGTGAGAGTTTTCTTAGTTAGAAATTATTCTTGTATTCTTCACTGTGGAAGGTCGAGCTACAGGATCAGATAAGTATTACGTGCTTTTCCCCTTCCTAAATACTTCTAGTTTAAAACCCCAATATTGTATTTCCATTTCTACTGTATCTAAAGGAATTTGTGTGTATGTGTGAGTGCATCTGTTTTGTTTGCCTGTGTACTAAAAAGATATTATTCAGTAAAGAGAATCTTTGATTTTAACTAAGAAACCTTGTCAAGTGATCTCTTTGGGGAAACGGATTCTTGGGACGAAGTAGCTTTCTCTGTATACATAGACCAGCAACTCAAATAAGTTAGTCCGCCCATTGCGTAGATAAGCAGTTCGGCTAACAGAATGTCTTCTACTGATGATCAGTTGCCCTGCTTAAACTGGTTTGATGTGAATTCTCCCTGCACAATAACATGAAGGCTTCTATATTTTGAGCACTAGATGAAGCTAAGTGGTACAACTGAAGAAGTATCAACGAAACTAAGATTTGAGTCCAGAGTCCTTGTACCTAAGTCCTTGTGCCGGCTTCTTTTGTACACTCTGTGTTGTTGTATGTCATATGTATATGCTATATTGTATTTGTCTGTACACATTTCTGTTATATAAATATTCTTCCTTTCTTTGCACTTCAGATAGTGCCTTGGATTGCATTATTTATACAGTGTTTTTTTGGCTTGTGTATACGATACTGTGTTATCGCTTTTGTATTTTAAGGAGAGCAGGACACCAGAAAAGGGAGACAACGGTGGCTTTCAGGGAAGGAATGGAGGAAATAGTGGGAAGAGGGAATGAGATGCGTGCCCCGCCCTCCCCGTCCTTACAGGTCTCCCACTTATGCACATCTAAATAAATACTAGATCTGTCCACTCTCAACTAACTGGTGTTATAATACTCCAGACACCAAAGGGAGTAGCTGAAATTTTTTTAGCAATATATTACTTATGAAAGCACTTTCATCTTTAATTGTTTTTATCCTTTTATCATTTGTCTGTCTTCTTGCTACATTCATCCAATTAAGCCTTTTCTTAAGTAATTCATGGAGGCGTGATTAGTGCAATCAGAGAGGGAAACATATCACTCATTTTGGCATCTGGAAACAATACAAAGCAGCTATTAAGGGCACACTTTCAATAGTCCTTTCCCTTCTTTCTTTTCCTCAGAAAGCAGCTGTCACTAGTCTGATGGCATAAAGCAAAAATGTCTGTTATTTAAAAGAAGACCCAAAAATGACCGCTGTCCTCAAAAGCCTCTTACCAAATGAAGCCGATTAGAATTAATATCAGACCATGCCAAGCAATTAAGAGGAAAAAATGGTTGTAGGGTCCATACAACTAACAAAGAATGAGCAATTACAGAAGTAACTGAAGCCTGGCTCTTTCTTATGTTGCAGTTCTGTGAAATTTATGTATTTCTTTATTTTACAAAATTTATATCCTATCTTTCTGCCCTTACAAGGGTCACCAAGGTGGCTAACAAATTAAAACACACCTAATAAAATCACATTTTAAAACCATTAAAACCAACAACAATTAAAGCCATTAAAACCAGAGCTGAGACATCCGGGATACAGCATAGCGTGACGGACATGTCCTAGGCTTTCTCCTAGGACTGCCAGCATCTTCGAGCTAAAGGAAGGGGTCTACGGGCTCTCTGAAACCCTACTACTGCCTCAGGAAGAGGGAGTGCAAGAGGCTTGATTTGGGGGCCCCGATGCCATGGCTGCGGATAGGAGTGAGCCCTGGATCGCCTCCAATGCCAGGATCAAGAAGAAAGCCCATGCCTATGGGCTCCTAGCTGTTGCTTCCCAGCAAGGGGTGGTGGTGGAAACCATGCCTTATCAAGTGCATCTTCACTGTGAGTAACTATCTAATTGCATCAATGGAGAAAAGTCTGCCTCTTCTTTAAAGAGACAGCTCCCTCTTTAAACTTTAAAACCATTTAAAAGTTGAGATGGGAGTGATTTTGGCTTTGGAATCCTGGATATAATTGTGCCTTAACTTGTTCTTCTGAAATCTGGATACCCTGATTATTTGCAATGCACCCAATTTTTTTGTGATTGGAAATCCAAGATATATTGCTACGTTCTCAATTTTTTGGTCCCCCTTACTGGGGCGGAGTGTGGATCCATTGCCTCTCTTTTTTGTGGTTATTTGGGAAGAAGGCTGGATTTGTTTGTTTTTGGTTACTCTTTGCCTGCTTTGTTTTGGGATTATAAACTTTATAAACCTTTAAGCATTAACTAACAAGCAACTTTCAGCGGACAGCGGAAGACAGGAGGGCCTGGCGTAAACTGGTCCATGGGGTCGCAAAGAGTCGGACTCGACTGTGCGACTGAACAACAACAACAAACAAACAACTATAGTAATTCCGTCTTAACTTTGTATTGGCTGGATTATTGGAACTGGACATTTGAATCTGTGTAGACTTCCCCCTTCTTCCTTTCCCTGTTTTCCTTGGTATACTCCATATAAGGAGAAAGAGAAATAATCTGGTCCTGGCTGTTGTATTGCATTTCTGTGGTTTGTGTTAAAGTTTAGAAAGACACACACACAAAAGGTCTCTGTTTATATTCAGCATAGTACAGTGTGTTCTAAAACAAACCTGTTGAAATAATAAGCTCTGTGGGGAAGGGTGAAGCTAACTGTTGTTTTTTTGCTGTGGTGTCTGCTTATCCCTTGGTTTTTCCTTTAGCTTTTGGTTTTTCTCTCTCTCCCTTACTGGATATAAAGGATCCCTTTACTTTGTCAGTGAAATTAACCTAAGGATGGCTGGATTGAATAAACCTCTTAAAGTACCAGCAAGTTCACCAGGTGTACCCAGATCAGCTGCTGCCACTATAACATCCACATCAACAAGGAATTTCAAGCTTTAATTCAAGAAACAATAAAAGGTTCAATCCTTGAAGCAGTAGACCCAATCAAAGAAGCAATGAAAGAAATGACACACCAGTTTTCCAACCAGATGCAAGGCTTACAAAAACAGATCGCTGACAACACAGAGAAATTAATAGAACTAAACAAAACAATTGAAAAGATGGATACCAAAACAAAAGAAATTGAGTATAAATTACAAGCAACAGATACCAAACAGACACTGTTGGAACAAGACCTGATTAGATTGCAGGTAAATAAAGCATCCTTTGTATTGAGATTTCAAAATATCCCAGAACAGCATGATGAAGACATCAGAAAGAAGATGGCCCATATTTTGGCGGAATACATGAAAGCAGAAGAGCCAGAGAGAGTACTAGATGAGCTTGATTCAGCCTTTAGAATGAACTCGGAGTATGCCAGGAATAATCATTTGCGCAGAGAAGTCCACGTAAGATTCCATAAAAAAATACTCAGAGATGAAATTCTAAAGGCCTCAAATAGAACACCATTGATGATTGACAATAATGAAATAAAGATTCTGAAGGAGATTCCGTGGAGAGTTAGAGAAAGAAGAGAATATTTTAAATTTACAACAGTTTTAAGGAAAAATGAAATTCCTTATAGATGGCTCTTACCTGAAGGCTTAATTTTTTCTTATAGAGGTAAAAGCCATAGAATCACTCCCATATTCAAGGCAGAAGATTTTTAAAAGAAGAATGGAGTAGAACTCCAAATTGAAGAAATGGGCTCAGAGGGAGAAGAGGAGGAAGAGGAAGAAGACTGCCCCCAAGGTGCTGCAGGGACTTCAGCAACAACTAAAGAAGGCTCCAAGAAATCTAAATACCCAAAGACCATGCCAGCTGTTACAAAGAAACAAGCAAGAGAAAATTTGGATGTGCAATCACAGAATCGAGATGGATAAAAATAAAAGTAAAATGAGACTAATGTCTATACATGTCAATGGATTTAATTCACCCAAAAAAAGAAAACAGACTTTCAACTATTTAAAAAAAAAATCAATTTTGACATCATTTTTCTCCAAGAGACTCACATCAGAGAAGCTGACCAAAAATATCTCCAAAATCCAAAGTTCGGCAAAACTTTTATTGCTTCAGATAAGGAAAAAAAGAAAAGAGACTATGTGAATTATGCAAAGGAACATCTTCAACCAGAAATGGTATACACCTCTCAAGATGGATGCATTTTAACGGTCCAAATACAAAGACAAACTAAAAAGACTCTTGTTCATATCTATGCACCTAACCACCACCAAGAAAATTTTTATAAAGTTTTACAAGAATTGATGGTGAAGCAGGATTATCAAGAAACTTGCATAATTGGTGATTTTAATGCAGTTTTTGATGGAAGATAAGACAGAAAGAGTTCTAAGAAACAGAAAGGGAAAAGAAGACACAAACTCCCATTAGCTTTCTACCGACTAATGGAAAAGAATAAGTGTACAGATGCTTGAAAAGCCAGAAATCCGCATAAACAAGACTATACTTTTTATTTGCAAGTCTTGGTCACAAGTCTTGGTCAAAGATAGATATGTGCTGGATCTCAGCTACAATGACCAATGATATTCTTGAAGCAGAAATAAAACCTCAGACATTGCGGATCATAACCCAATTACACTGGAACTTCAAGATACTTTCAAAAGGAACAGATGGAAGTTGAATACAACAATTCTAAAAAATGAAAGATTTGTAAAGGAATCTAAGAAAGAATTCCAATTTTTTTTTTTAAGAAACATATTGCCTGGGATGTCTATAAATACTGTTTGGGATGCCTTCAAAGCCCTTGTGAGAGGATGGATGATAAAAGTAAACAACTTATAGGAAAAAACAAAGATTAGAAAAGTAGTCCCAATTGCAAAAACAAATAAAAGAACAAGAAGAAAAAAATGAAACACGATACGACGAGTGAACAGACGAAGGTTAAACTTAAACAACTGCAACACAAATTAATTGTCTTTTAACTCAAGAAATAGCAAAGAAAATAATGTACACCAAACAAAATTACTTTGAAAATGCAAATAAACCAACTCGATGGTTAGCATATAAAATATGTAAAGAAAGGGAAAGAAGATATATAAGTATACTAAAAAAGTGGAAAAGGGGAAGACAAAAATAAATTAGAAGATTTAAAAATAATTGTGGAACAATTCTATCAAAACCTTTATATAAAAAAGAAGCATCTCAAGAACAAATCAGAGAATACCTACAGAAATATAAACCTAAAACATTTACAGAAGACCAAAGAGAAACATTAAATCAACCAATATCCCTTGTGGAACTCACAGAAGCCTTCAAAAAGCAAAAAAAAAAAAAAAAAAAGCAAAACCCCAGGTCCTGATGGGCTCCCAGTGGAATTTTTATCCCATCTTTGAAGACCAATTGATATTTCCTTTGAAAGAGGTGTGCCAGAATGTAACATGTGAGTATAAATTACCAGATTCTTAGAATGAAGCTATAATCTCTCTTACAAACATGTGAGTATAAATTACCTATGTCAAAACCCTGGGGCCCTGTTATGCAGCAATGTCTCCCTGTCCCTGTGTCTCTGCCCTGACCCAGGCCCTATCACAGACCAACAGGGCAGGTGTTTGTCTTTTCTCAGGGTTTTCTATCAGCACACTGAAAGGTTTTGGTATTTATCTGAGACTCCTTAGAGATCTCTGCTCTTACAATCTAGCATAACAAGGATTCAAGACTACTCCAATTAAAGTAGAAGAATTTATTTACAAAAAAGACTTAAAAAACATACAAGTAAGGGAGAAACATGAATGAGATACAAATAAACAAATAAAACTTATCTAGCTAACTGATACCTGTTTCTTAGACATTGCCCAAAGCAGCTGAGCAAACACTGGGGTCAGTGCCAGGAACCTCCGTCCTTCTTACGGCAATTGCTGTCCTTCAGAGTTCCAAGCATCTGGTCCTTGCAAATCCCAGCAATAACAAGACATACAGTATAGCTCCCTGGCTTCATCTCTCTGACCCTTAGCTAGGTGATTAGGCCTTGTCTTGCCCCCTGCTTTATACTAAGCTAGCTGTCATTCAATTAGTACTTCTCTGGGGCGAGCACATGGCTGGGCCAGATCGCCTCCTGTCATAGATCTTGTAACTTACTCCTAACTGCTTGACAGGTCTCAGGTGTGTATGATGTTTTCAGCCCCTGAATGATGTCAGGTGCACTTGTTACAAGTGCTTAGCTAGCCACATCCTCACTGCTGGACTGATCCTGAAGAACTTAAAGGATTTAAGGGGCCAGTATCTTGACAACCTACAATCTCTTTTATAACTATAATCTCTTATAATGTGTGAGTATAAATTACCAGATTCTTAGAATGAGGCTATAATCTCTCTTATAAACAAACAAGGCCTAGATGAAAAAGAGATTTAAAATTATAGACCCATTTCTCTGTTAAACATGGATTATAAAATATACGCCTCCATTTTAGCAACAAGAATGAAAAAAGTTCTAGCACAAATTATACAAGATCAAGCTGGTTTTCTTCCTAGAGGACAACTCAGAAATAATGTTAGGACAATTTTTGATGTCTTAGAATATTATGAAGCTCATCCAGAAAAACAAATGATATCAATTTTCTTAGACGCTGAAAAGGCCTTTGATAATGTTAACTGGAAATTTATGTTGGAATTATTAATGTATTCACAGGCAGGTGTAGAGTTTCCTAAAATGATTGAAGCAATTTATACTAAACAATATGATAAGATTTCAATTAATGGAGACCTAACACAAAATATTGAAATTCAAAAAGGGACAAGACAAGAGTGTCCACTCTCACCTTTATTATTTATTTTCATTCTTGAAATTATAAATGATGTAATCAGAGCAGAGGAACAAATCAGAGGTCTCAAAATAAGAGGCAAAGAATTTAAATTGTTAGCTTTTGCTGATGACTTAGTTTTTATTTTGGAAAACCCTTTAGATTCAACAAATGTCTTGTTACTTCTGTTACAGGCATATGGAACAGTGGCAGGTTTAAAAATTAACAAAAACAAAACAAAAATCCTGGTAAAAAATATGATAAGGACTCAAGCATTACTTCTGCAGGAAAAAACAGGATTTGAAATCCAAAAGAAAATCAAGTATCTTGGAATAAATTTAATGAATAAATGCAGTTCCTTGGTGGAAAATAATTACATGGAATAGTTGAAAACAATTTAAAAAGATTTAGATAATTGGAAAAACCTTCAAATTTCCTTCATGGGTAGAATAGCCAACATCAAAATGAACATCTTACCAAGATTGATGTTTTTATTTCAAACAATATCAGTCATTCAAAATCAAACTTACTTTAAAGAAGTGGACAAACTGATGACTCATTTTATCTGGCAAGGAAAGAAACCAAGAATAAAGCTTAAAGCTTTGCAGGATTCAAAAGAGAGGGTTGGCTTCTCGCTTCCAGGTTGGGCCCTGTACTATAAGGCCCTGTACTATAAACCAGCAGCATTGGCTTGGATTAAAGTCTGGATTACACTGGATAACAAAAGGTTATTGAAATTAGAAGGGCATGATATGTTATTAGGATGGCATGCTTTTGTATGGTGTGGGAAAACCGATTCCCACAAATATTTTAAACAACACTGGATGAGAGCTTCTTTAATGAAATTTTGGAAGCCAATTAGAAAACAGTTTTATTCTAAAATCTCTGAACTGGTGGCTCCCTTAGAAGCATTCACAAACCCAAAGACATATCAAGAAGAAGAATTTAAAAGATACTATGATATGTTATTAGGATGGCATGCTTTTGTATGGTGTGGGAAAACCGATTCCCACAAATATTTTAAACAACACTGGATGAGAGCTTCTTTAATGAAATTTTGGAAGCCAATTAGAAAACAGTTTTATTCTAAAATCTCTGAACTGGTGGCTCCCTTAGAAGCATTCACAAACCCAAAGACATATCAAGAAGAAGAATTTAAAAGATACTATGATTTATTGGATTCCAAACTCAACTTGAAATTACCTCCTGAGTTAAATTGGTGGCAAAAAGCTCAGATTGAATCAAGATATACTAAAGATAAAGTTATAGGATTTTATGAAAATTCGTTAGAAATTGATAAGATACTGTTGCTGGTTGAACAGAATTTTATAAGAAAAATCTATGTTCTGTTGTTGAATTATAAGATGCATGATGAAACTGTTAAAAATGTTATGATACAGTGGGCCTAAAATTTGGGCCACAATATTGAGTTAGACCAGTGGTCGCAAGTATGGAAAAAAATTAAGATTACAAAAGCAATTACTTATAAAGAAAATATTTATAAGATGTTTTATATATGGTATATAACTCCAGAGAAATTGGCCAAATTTGATCCAAAATGTTCAAATAGATGTTGGAAATGTCAAAACAAAGTGGGATCCTTTTATCATATGCGGTGGTTATGTGAGAGAGCAAATAAATATTGGGTGTGGATTCATGAAGTATTGCAAAAAGTGTTGAAATGCCATTTACCCTTTACCTGTGAAATATTTCTCTTGAATATTTTTCCGGAAAATTGTAAAAGAGATTATTCTTATCTTATATTGTATCTGACTACATCTGCTAGAATTTTGTATGCTAAATACTGGAGGAGCCTGGAAATGCCGAGTAAAGAAGAATTTATTAACAAAGTACTTGGAGCAGCGGAAATGGATAAACTTGCTTTATTCTTGAAAGACCACACTGAAAATACATTTGAAAATACATGGGCAAGATTTTACACTTGGTATGAGAACTATAACTTTAACAAGACAAGGACAAAAGTAAGCAATATTACATAGAAGAGGTTATAGACTAGAAAACATTTTTATCTTTATACAATGTTTGCAAAAAAGACTATATTAATTTTTAAGGACTTGATTTGAAACTTGTATGGAAAAGGCCTTAGAAATTAAAATCATTTATTATTTACCCCCATTTCTATGTTTTATGTATGTTTGTTTTTGTGTTTGAAAATAAACAAAAAAAGAGCTAAAATACATACAAAGACATAAAAATAACGATTAAAATATTGGGCAGGAAGGAGGGATCACTGAGGGAATGCCAAACAAAGATTTTTAAAAGATTTCAACCCCTGGCAGAAGATGGACACAAAAGAGGACAGATGAATCTCCCTGGGGAGAGGTTTCCAGAGCTTTGGTGCCACAACCGAAAAGGCTCTCTCCTGGGTTGTGACCTAACCGGGTTGTGACCTACCTAATCTCAGAAAACAGGGGTTTCTGAAGCAGGGCCTCCAAAGATAACTGTTGTGGTGGTCAGGTAGGTTTATGAGGAAGTAGGCAGTCCATCAGGTATATGAGTCCCAAACCATATAGGGCTTTAAAAGTCAAGACCAGCACCTTGGATTGTGCCCAGAAACAAACTGGGAGCCAGTATAGATGGGTCACAACTGGAGTAATATTGTCCCTACAACCCACTCCAGTCAACATCCTGGCTGCACCATTCTGCCCCAATTAGAGTTGTTGAACATTTATCAAGAGCAGCCCCACGCAGACCGCATTGCAGTAATCTAACCTAGATGTATCCAGGTATGCATCACTTTGGCCAGAACATTTCTGCCCAGGAAAATATAGGAAAATACAGTCAGTAACTGCATCCAGGGCTGTTGTACCAGCATGGAATGCTAGGGGCTACTGATAGAAGAAGAGATTGGATTTATACCCTGCCCTTCACTGCCCAAAGGCGTCTCAGAGCGGCTTACAAACTCCTTTCCCTTCCCCTCCCCACAACAGGCACCCTGTGAGGTAGGTGGGGCTGAGAGAACTTCTGACAGAAACTGTCCCTGAGAGAACAGCTGTGCCAGAGCTTGTGACTGACCCAAGGTCACATCAGCAGGTGCAAGTGGAGGAGTGGGGAATCAAACCCGGTTCTCCCAGATAAGAGTCCGCGCACTTAACCACTACACCAAACTGGCCCTCTTGATAGACATTGCTCTCTGGCACATTCTTTCCCTGAGGGATCCAGCCCCTTAATTTACCAGGGAGCTGTCCGATATGAAGAGGTTGGGAAGACAGCCCGCACCGTCATCCCCTCAGCCTTCCAGAAGTTTGAATATTCATTGTGATGATCCCGTCTTAGCCTGACAGAATTCAAGGTGTGTGTCAGGTATGCATGCGTGTGTCAGTCAGTGGCTGTTTTTGCATCTCCTGATAATTATTTCTTTACCTCCGTGCCTCTGAGCCTTCCAGCAGAATCCCCGTTTGGCATTCCAGAGCTCCGTCTTGGGCTTTGAACCCTGCCCTCAATTACGGCACCCATCCGCCAGTATTTTTCCTTTCATTTTCTGTGAATGTCACATACCCCTGCTTCATGCATATTTGATCATTCCGTCCATAGCTCGGTGTGAGAGAGTTTGCACTCGGTGGGATCCGATTACAACAGGACAAGGAAGCCTCTGAATACATCATTTTTTGTTTCCTACGGGTGGGTAGACTAATGGCATTTTTATGATTTACCGGGAGGGGGGGAAAAAACCCAAAGAGGAGGCTTAATACAATAACGGCAATGGCTCCAGTAGAAATACCCACTATAATCAACATGGTACGGAAGCAGGATCAGAGATGGAATTCATTACAAGATGCGGCATGGATGGAAATGGATTCCCACGGTAGGCAATCCGGGAGCTTGGTTCGGGGACAAAAGCTGTGTCAGGATGGAATAACTAATAATACCAAGGGAAGCTGGTTTCTAAAGTGCTTGCAAGAACCTTGTTTTGCCAGACTTCTGCTAGGTGGGGCACACTTTCTTTTCTGAATTAAACTTAGGAGGAATACTTCATTCTCACTGTCTTTTCTTTTTCACTTCTCAAGTGTGAGAATCTGTAATTTAACTGTTTCTCATGGTACACTAGCATTTTGCTCCTTGAGCAAACTAGTTTGGGAATTACTGGCTCGGAAGAACCTACAGGAGACAGAACAATGGGACGGGGGTTTCCAAGACCTTGGCAAAGCCAAGGAAGAGTTCCCTTGGGTCAAGCACCATATATATGATCTTGGTATTACACAGCCACAGAGTAGGGTGGGCAGCCCTTGGGTCCTTTGGGGTGTGTGGAGCCAGGTGTCACATGACATCACTCGCAGCTGTGTAACCAGAACTGACATCAAATCTCACCATGGCACTCTAGCAATTTCCCAAAACTCCATGGTTTTACCACAGAGTTTTTGGGGATTGCTATAGTGGCACAATGGCACACAGTGTCCCATTCAGATAGGCAACCAGAAGTGATTTTGCAGCATTGCCACAAAGGCATTTTAATCCCAGTTTTCCGCAGGGAGGTGGGATGTTGTCCCCCTACCACAGAGCTATGATCTATGAAGTCCAAGACATATTGTCCCTGATGCCAACTGGTCAGGCACATACTAAGAGAAGTAATCAGGGTTGTGCTTTTTTTGCTGAATTTAAGGTAACTTTTGCTTAGAAAAGTGGCCATTGAATTAGAAATCTGCAAGGACAACTGGTCCTTACATTACAGAAATGTCATAACTGCTGCTCTTTTATGGTCTCTCCCCAAGACTCTCTGGTGCTGCAAGGACTCCCAAGGTCAGCATGCATTCAGAAATAATTTTTATTCTCAGGATGCTAGAACAACACCGCTCCGATGCTGTCCTTTCTATAGAACGCACAGCCAGGAATAGTTAGACCTCATTTCTTTCTGTCAAACCCCTGAACAGCACACTCTCTCCTCATTCTCAACATGACCAAAGTACTCCTGTTCCTCTATCTTAGCTTGGAAACTCATAGTATTACCATCTTTTAAAACTGTATCTCATCGCCTGTTTTAAATATTCTTCCCAGATACAGTTTTGCAGCCTTTACAAATGGCTGAAACTTCCTTCTGAACGCTCACAGCTCTAACCCACCCCATTCGGCTAAATCGGAATATTTATACCCTTGGTGTTGTCATAAATTTAGTTTAAAAGCTGCTCTGCCACCCTTTCAGTTTTAAGTGGCCAGCAGCCCAGTTCCTTCTCCAGACAAGTGGGGGCCGTCTCTTTTGTACAGGTCCTGCTTGCTGCAAAAAGCAGTCCAGTACCTAACAAACTTAAACCCTTCCTCCCTGCCCCATCATCTCATCTGTGCATTGAGACTCTCACAACTGACTTATGGTGACCCATGGGGTTCTCAAGGCAAGAGAAGTTCAAAGGGGGCTTGACATTGCCTGCCTCCATGTCACAAATTTGGTATTCCTTGGTGGTCTCCTACAAAATACAAGCCATGGCCAACCTTGCTCCACTTCTGAGATCTGACAAGATCAGAGCTATCCAGGTCAAGAGATTGGGGCTTAGGTAGCCATAAAATGCCTCTCTTTCAGACAGTCCTTGATTGGCCAGTTTCTTTGTAGTGCCAGTTTGGTGTAGTGGTTAAGTACGCGGACTCTAATCTGGGAGAACCAGGTTTGATTCCCCACTCCTCCACTTGCACCTGGCTGGATGACCTTGGGCAAGCCATAGTTCTGATAAGAGCTGTTCTTGAAAAAAGAGCAGTTTCTGTCAAGAGCTCTCTCAGCCCCACCTACCTCACAGGGTGTCTGTTGTGGGGAGGGGAAGGGGAAGGAGTTTGTAAGCCGCTCTGAGACACCTTTGGGTAGTGAAGGGCGGGGTATAAATCCAATCTCTTCCTCTTCTCTTCTTCTTTTATTCCTCTCCCAACTCTCTGGGAAAGAATAAGCACTGACAGGCCTGGTCACTGGATTCTTATGTATCCATTAACTAATCAGGGGCTCAGAGGAAGAAGGAGGAGGAGAAGAGATTGGATTTATAATGGCGCAGGCAACTAATAGCCTGCTGTTAACATCTACGAACAGCCATTACGGCTGTTCGAATCCTGCCGCGGCCAAGGTGAGCACCTGGCCCAACTCCCAGCTCCCGTCTACCCAGCGGTTCGAAAGCTGTAAATTAACATCAAGAAAGCGAGTAGATAAAATGGGTACCTGTCTTAGATGGCAGGGAGCACCCTCCTCCCTCCTTGTGGGGATAGTGGAGCACCGGCAGCAATAAAAAGCGGGCGGCAAGATGGCGAACATTCTGGATGGTGGAAGGCGGAACCAGGACAGCGCGAGGGGAGCATAGAGGCGCAGGCGCGGCAGAGTCGGAGGACAGAGCCAGAGCCACACTGATGTAGGAACCACGCGTCGGAGGAACCTGCTGACGCCAAGCCGACCCAGGACGAAAAAACAAACAAGAACATCTCTCCACGGGGTGCCGGCAAGGCAGTCCCTCCCTCAATCAGCTATGTGGCCATAGATAGGATCTAAGAGAGTAACTGTAAGCCGCTCAGAGACCCTTTCGGGGGTTCGAGCGGGATATAAGCTGAAGAAATAAATATATCCTGTCCTTCACTTGAAGTCTCAGAGCGGCTTACAAACTCCTTTCCCTTCCCCTCCCCACAACAGACACCCTGTGAGGTAGGCGGGGCTGAGAGAGCTCTTTCCAGAACTGCCCTTGAGAGAACTGCTCTGGCAGAACTATGGCTTCCCCAAGGTCATCCAGCAGCTGGAAGTGGGGGAGTGGGGAATCAAACCTGGTTCTCCCAGATTATAGTCCACACACTTAACCACCACGCCAAACTGGAGCCATAAGGATGGCTACCTGCCCAGTTAACTAATGCAGGGGTGGTTTACAGGGGAGCAGAACCCAATCTGCTTCCATAGAATGGGAATTGTTTGCTTGCATTGTTGAGTTAAACAAGCACAAGACATGGGTTTAGCTGGCGGCCTGCAACCCCCTGGACTGTCTGATAAGGACAGCAGTAATTCCGGCAGGAAGGGGTTAGAGTAGGACCACAGACCTCCAGGTGGTGCCAGGAGTTCTCTTGGAATTATGACTGATTTTCAGACCACAGAGATCAATCCCCTAGAGAAAATGGCAGCTTCAGAGGGTGGATTCCATGGCATGCATCCTTCCTGTGCTCCCTCCATCGCTCAACCTCTGCCCTTCCCAGGCTCCACCCCCAAATCCCCAAGAATTTTCCTGCTCAGAGTTGGCAACCCTAGGCTGGTAGCCCTGAGATTCTGGGGCCAAGGTTGTCTACTCCGGCTTGAGAAATTCCTGGAGATTTAGCAGCAGTGCCTGGGAGAATTTAGGGAAGGGAGATAGCTCAGTGGGGATGTGATGTCAATTTAGGACTTCTGTTTCTCCTGGGATCTATGGTATGCCATAGAGTCCACCCTCCAGAGTGGCAATTTCCTCCAGTCATAGTTCTGGAAGAACTCCCAGGCCCCACCTTGAGGTTGATAACCATACGTGAGGCGCTGCCCCATTTGCCCTAATGGACTAGCCTCTAATGAGAGACACTCTAAAACTCTAATCAGGGTTAATATGTTATTGAAGGCTTTCATGGCTGGAGTTCATTAGTTGTTGTAGATTTTCCGAGCTGTATGGCCGTGGTCTTGGCATTGTAGGACCTGACGTTTTGCCAGCAGCTGTGACTGGCATCCTCAAAAGTATAATAACACAGAAAGATGTGAGAAGTAAAATGGTAGGCAGATAATTTATATCTACTCAGAAAGGTGGGGTAGGGCTGAGTCATTATCTTGTAGGAGTTTCCCAGGCTGTGACATGCTAATAGAGGAGCTTTCCTGAGGAGGTTCTTTTGCATAAGGATTGGTTGTTGAAATTCTAATTTTATCTGTAGTGCTGTTGTGAGATGTAGAGCATTTTGTGCTTTTCAGGACTGGAAACCATGCCCTATTTATTTTTTTAACACCCTTCCTGTTGAAATTGTGTTTCAATGGCTTCCCTGTGTAATCTGACATCGTAATTGGATGTGCTGTCCAGCATTTCAGTGTCTTGGAATAAGATACTGTGCCCTGTTTGAGTTCGGCTGTGTTCGGCCACTGCTGATTTTTCAGGTTGCCCATGTCTGCAGTCATGCAAGAACATGAAAGACACTGCAGACTTGGACAGCCTGAAAAATCAGAAGTGGCAAAACGTCAGGTACTACAGTGCCAAGACCACGGCCAGGCACCCTGGAAAATCTACGACATCTAATCAGGGTTGTCGGCTCTGGGTTGGAAAATACCTTGAGATTTGCGGGGGCAATCAGTTAACATAGAAATTAGGTCTGTTGAGTCATCACCCACTCACCTGGGATGACTGTACATTGGTACTGATGGATAACTTGCCTATCAGAGAAGTTTCTCTGCCATTAACCATCTTTCCATCAAGAAATCCCTGCTAAGCTTCCACGGAGCTACAGGGCTTCTCAGAGTGCAGTTTGAAAACTGAGGTATTAAGCTGTTAGGCGCCGCTTTCCCTTTTTTTCTGACAAATGTCAGTGTACCCGCACACTTACATGTGTACACAGAAGATTACTGAAAATGAATATTCAATGAGAGCAACATTTGACTGGGAAAGGAAATGAGACCAAATGTGGAGGAAATAAATGCTAAGTACTTGGACAGTTGCGGCAGCAAATAGACAATAGAAGATCAGTTTTTTAAAAAAAACACTCACTTCCATTAAGGCTGCTATCTGTGGGGGGGGAAATGATTGTATCTGGAGCAAATACATTATCCAACAAACATTAGTTTGCCAACAGCATATTAACAAGCTTTCTCCATAAATCATTGCCATAAATCCACACCAACTCATGCTTATTGTACTTTTTTTTGCCAACAAGTCACAGCTGACTCACGCCGACCCCGGTAGGGTTTTGAAGGCAAGAGAAGTTCAGATGTGGTTCACCATTGCCTGCCTCTTTGTAGCAACCCTGGTATTCCTTGGAGGTCTCTCATCCAAGTCCTCCTAACCAGGGCCGACCCTGATGGGCTATCCAGGTCAGGGCCATATGTATTTATCCAGGGCTTTTTTTGTAGAAAAAGCCTAGCAGGAACTCATTAGCATAATAGGCCACACCCAACAGCAGAAACGTATTAGCATATTAGGCCACACCCCTGACAGCACTGCCTGTTAGTGTATTAGGCCATGCCCCCATGTTACCAGAAGTGTGTTCATCTAGCCACACCCACCTTTTGCTTCTTATTCTGTTTACCTTGTTTGTTGTCAAAACCCAGGGCTTTTTTTTGGTAGCAAGAACTCCTTTGCATTTTAGGCCACACACCCCTAATGTGGCCAATCCTAATGAGTTTCTGCTGTTGGGTGTGGCCTATTATGCTAATGAGTTCCTGCTGGGCATGGCCAACTTGGGAGCCAGCCGGAACTCTGTTCCTGTGAGTTCCTGCCCAAAAATAGCCCTGTATTTATCATTTATGA
Source organism: Gekko gecko (assembly GCA_029375565.1). Taxonomy (NCBI): domain Eukaryota; kingdom Metazoa; phylum Chordata; class Lepidosauria; order Squamata; family Gekkonidae; genus Gekko; species Gekko gecko. The sequence goes on along the minus strand of JAPDNY010000004.1, from coordinate 168,425,594 downwards.
ATTATAAATTTGACAAAATCTGTAGCCACAGAAAGTGTCTTTGAGAAAAGGCATAAAGTGTTAGGATTTCCACACACACACACACACACACCATAAAATATCATATCCGCTTAATCACAAATGGACTCCCACAAATGGTTAATTCTCTTCTTGCCTGTAAAGGCTATCATTTTTATTTTTTGTAGAAGGAGCTGGAAATGGTACCTTAAGGAAGGGAGGAGAAGGGTATACCAAGGCTGCTTGAGTATAAATACATGTGGAATGCTTAATAAAATTACAAGCAGAGAAGCGGAGCATTTGGGAGGGGGATTTAACTAGTAGAGCTGTGCAAACAAACACAAAGAAACAATTACTTCTGGCAGCCTAATGCAATTCATTATTTTTTTCTCTCTGATAACCCGACATTATTGCTTCATTTCAGGCCATCCATAACAGCAAACTCTGCCACCCTGATTTTGGGGGCTTTGATTTTCAAAAGCCCCCTTCATCTGCCTGCCAAGCAAGTGATTCCAAACCAAAATACAACGAACAAGTACACAGATTAACAAAATCTCTCATCTAGAACCTGAATTTTCTCACCGTTTTAAAATTCCATCATGTGCGATGTTTTGCCCTGATCTGGATAGCCCAGGATAGACCAATCCCATCAGATATCAGAAACTAAGCAGGGTCAGCCGTGGCTACAGTTTGGATGGGAGACCACCAAGAAACACCAGTGTCGTGACACACAGGCAGGTGGTGGCAAACCACCTCTCAACGTCTCTTGTCTTGAAAGCCCTACAGGTTGGCCATAAGCAGGGCTCTTTTTGTAGCAGGAACGCCTTTGCATATTAGGCGACACACCCCTAATGTAGCCAATACTCCAAGAGCTTACAGAGCTCTTCTTACTGGGGCTACTGTGAGCTCACTGGAGGATTGGCTATAATAGAGGTGCGTTGCCCTATATGCAAAGGAGTTTCTGCTACAAAAAGAGCCCTAAGTCAGCTGAGTTTTGACAGCAAAAAACAACAACAAATGAAGTGTTACATACTGATCCCAAAACAAGAAGACCTGACAAGACAGCAGACTGCTGTAAGCCACTTTGGGTCCCCACTGGGGGGGGGAAGGTGGGGTATGAATGAGTAAAACAAACAAACAAATAAATACCTTAGTGTAAATAGAAGAGGTTATGGTATTAGGTTTAGGCTGTGGTCACATGAGCAGCTCACGTCGATATAGTTGTGTTACCTTTGCGGACAACTACATCTGCCTTCCATCCCCAGTCGCTGGCACCCAGGTCTGGCCCGTCTTGAAAGTGGAGTTTGCCAACACCGGGGAAAGTCCAGTCTTTAAGTTTGCCAGCACTTCCACTCTGCTTTTGCCAGTGTCTGAACCCTCCTGTCGTGAACAGATGCCAGATAGGAAGTGTGAATGGTCACTTCCATCTCTGTTACGGGTTTTTCCCCCACCCGATACGGATGTGTGCATAAGCACATATGAGCATAAGCGACTCCCTTTGCCAGCAAGGGCTGAGCTCTGTGGTTGAGGTACCGGTAATGGGGATGCTTGAGCGCGGGGCCAGCACACGGAGGAGCTGCTTCAGGGTGTGCTGTCTGGTTACCCCTTCCCGTGAAAATTTAAACCGCTGCAAATAGAGGCGCCGCCAGATCATGCCGAGCCTCTGGTGTGACCGCAGCCTTAGATTCCATACACAGCACCAAGCAAATGATGTATACTATTTATTAGTATCAAACATGAAAGCAACTAGGTGCGGCGTATAGAACAAGTAATTAAAGCCAAGAACAGGACACAAGAGGAAGAGCATGGGAGAAATTGAAATTAAGGAATTAGGAGCTGAGACGAGGGGACAGGGGAGATCCTGAAAAAGAGGAAAACAAGAGGGGAGAGGAAACATTTTAATGAATGCTTTGAAATGTAGAGAGAAGAAACAGTGCAGGCATCTCAAGGCAAAAGGAAATGCCATAAGAGGAACCAAGCAGGCACAGAAAAAGAAACGTCAGGCTTTAACAAGAAGATTAAGAGCAGCACAACAAAGAAAAATGGAAAGGATTGAGAAAAGGGGGATAAAGTACAAGGCAAATGCAATTGGTGGGGTGTTTTTGGCTACTTACCAGTTCTGTTTGTCAAATATAAAACTAGGATCTAAGAGGACACTCAAACTCTTAAGTTACCAAGCAAGTGAAAGAAAGCTCCCTTCCATCCAACATCGGGAGCCCAGTCTCCTCCAGAACAGCCACCTGTCCAACCAGCATCACCTCTGTCTTGTCTGGGTCCAACTTCAGTCTATCTTCCATAATAACAGGGTATCGAAGCCAGTTTGTTTAGAGCAGGGACTCCCAATGTGGTGCCTGTGGGTGCCATGGCACCTGCTGACACCTTTCCAGGGGCCAATCAAATATTTTTAGAAAGTGGGAGGGCCAGATGGAGCCTTTGCCCAGCAAGGCTTCTGAATGACCACCGGAGATTTGATTGGCTCTGCAATGCGCACAGATCTTCACTATTTGACTGAAGGTATGCTGTGGCAGCCATTTTGTGACTGACTATACCTCCTGCAGCAGCCATTTTGTGGCTGACTATGTCTCCTAGGGCAGCCATTTTGTGGCAGCCATTTTGTGACTCTCTACACCTCCTGTGGCAGCCATTTTGTGGCTGTGCTCACCACTCAGTGTCAGAACTCTGAAGGTGCCTGCAGGCTCACAAAGGCCGGTATCCCTGATTTAGAGCAATGGAGGAAACAGTAGATATGTGGTTGGAATACTGGGCAAAAAGGCTCAGCCAAGCACAGTGGGAGAGTAACACCAGGAAATGGCTAAGGCAGCCCAAAGAAGATTGTAATAACCCAGATGTAAAGCAAGCAAATTTTAACACCAGGTTAAGAGTGGCCTCAACAGTGAGAAAGGACCAGATTTTATAGATCCTCCACAGACTGAAGTTTCAAGATATACAACAGATTCATTGAGAGGAGCGGAAGAGGCAGAGGAGAGAGACAGATACACAGTTGTTGAACGGTTAAAAAGCCAGAAACAAGCCTTCTGTTTAGGGTTGCCACCCTCCAGGTGGCACCTGGAGTTCTCTTGTTATTACAATTGATCTCCAGATGAACGAGATCAGTTCCCCTGGAGAAAATGACTGCTTTGGATGGTGGACTCTGTGTCGTTCTGTGCCCCGCCCTCCCCAAGCTCCACCCACAAAATCTCCAGGTATTTCCCAACCCAGATCCCAACCCAGATCTCAAGAGGGAATTAGATAAACATATGGAGCAGAAGTCCATCAGTGGCTATTAGCCACAGGGTATAGATGGGAACTCTCAGTCTGGGGCAGGTGATGCACTCTATTCTTGGTGCTGGAGGGGGCAGCAGTGGGAGGGCTTCTAGTGTCCTGACCCCACTGCTGGACCTCCTGATGGCACCTGGTATATTTTGGCTGCTGTGTGACAGAGTGTTGGACTAGATGGGCCATTGGCCTGATTCAACATTGGCTTCTCTTATGTTCTTATGACCCTACTTCTGTTACTGGATGACCCGCACCACGGCAAAACCCCTCGACTGTGAAATACATGAGTCTCCATCAGTTTTTTAGCCTCTGGCTCACACATTTTTTTTTGCCTTCGCTCAGGAAGGATGGCTCCAGAGCAAACGAATTTATGCGGGAGCCAAATCGCTCGCTCACAACTTTAATGGCAGCAGCTCACAAAGTAGAAGTTTTGCTCACAAGACTCCATGGCTTAGAGGGAGCATTTGTTACTCTATGAATCTGCCCCATCCCGCGTGCCATATTCAGTTTCTTATCTAGGTCTGTGACTCAGCAAACCTAGCTGCTCAGTGGGGGCGGGAAGGGCTTCAAGCTGTTAAACGATCTGTTTCCTAAAGGAGCCGGGAGATTTACCTTAATAATGATTTATACACACGAATCATTCTGCAGGCAAAGGCTGTCTTCGGCCGAACAAAGAAGATCCTCCGTCTTTGTAGCAAAAGCGTGGAAGTTACATGGGTGGGGAGAACCTGGGGCAGCCACTGCCGGTCGCCGTCGCCCTGTTCGTTTTGCAAATTGCAAGCAAACCTCTGAGCGGTTCAAATATGTTCGCTTTTCGAACCGCCAAAATCCGATTGGTAACATTCTGCAGCATTCTCCCACTGCTTTCCCCATCTGTCCATAATCTTTCCTTTCATTATATGTTTTTTTTTGGGGGGGGGGGTCAATTAAATAAAAAGAGGTTCTGAGCCCTCGACCTGGATAGCCTAGGCAAGCCCGATCTCCTCAGATCTCAGAAGCTAAGCAGGGTCGACTCTGGCAAAGGACTTGGATGGGAGACCTCCAAGGAATACCAGAGGTGGGAGGCGGGGGCAGGCTTTATTCTGCCACCTCTTTGAATATCCTCCAGTCACCAGAGGTCGCCATGACTTCAAGGCACACACACAATCAGTCACTAGAGGTCGCCATGGCTTCCAGGTGCACACACACTCACTCACACATGCACATATGAAAACACAATAAATAAATAAATAAACAGGAAGCTGTGGCTCAGTGGTAGAGCATCTGCTTGGTATGCAGGAGGTCCCAGATTCAACCCCCATTATCTCCAGTTAAAATATCTGGTGGAAGGTGATGTCCAAGACCTCAGTCTGGGACCTTAGAGAGCCAGGGCCAGTCTGAAGAGACAGCACTGACCTTGATGGATCGAGTGTCTGATTCAGTATAAAGCAGTTTCATATTAGCTACATGGTGTTGTGGGTGCTTCATAGGGTTGTCAGCTTCCAGGTGGGACCTGGAGATCTCCCAGAACCACAACTGATCCCCAGACTACAGAGATCAGTCCCCCTGGAGAATATGGCTGCTTTGGAGGCTAGATTCAACATCATTATATCCTCCTGAGGTCCCTCACCTCCAAAATCCTGCCCTCACTGTATTCTACCTCCAAATCTCTCCCAAATCTCTAGGAATTTCCTCACCTGGATCTGGCAATTCTATAAGCTGGCTTCAAATAAAACACAGAGAGAGATGTGGAACTCTCGTAAAACTTCCTTTTGCGGCATGAGCTCACTTCCTCAGATACAATGGGTAGAAAGAAAATAATTTTCCTTGTTTTTTTTACAGAAAATCGAGTTCTCCTGTTGGGGAGGTAATATCTCCAGCTGCAAGCATGAAAGAACAGCAGGGCAAAAAGTTGTAAGTCTGGGCAACTGAATTTAGGGAGCTCTTTAGACATATAGCCCAAAGCCAGGATTGGCCCCATAGAGGCATGTGCAACAGGGAGGAGAAGAATTAAAATAGCCTTTCTGGAAAAGTGGTGTCATTGGACAGGAAGGAAGATGCTATCTTCAGCCAGTCAGCGGTCTGTTCATCCCAGCCTTCTCAAAAAGGGAGTGGAGAATGCAAATAACAAGTCTTCAACTCCATGTAGTTAAATACCGACAAGCCAAAGGCTTCTCCAACAAGCTACTGACAATCCCATTCTAGATTTCTGGTCCCGTCTAGAGGAGTTTTGGGGAGACCAGGAAATCTGTAAGTAGTGGCAGAGTCAGTGATGGGACCATAGGTACGGTGGGGCTATTTGGGGGCTCCACCCAGTGTTCCCTCTAAGCTGAGTTAGTGTGAGCTTGCTCACAGTTTTTTGGCCTCCAGCTCACACGTTTTTGCCATAACTCAGGAAGGATGGCTCCAAAGCAAACTAGTTTATGCAGCAACCAAATCGTTGGCTCACAACTTCAATGCCAGTAGCTCACAAAGTAGAATTTCTGTTCACAAGACTCCACAGCTTAGAAGGGAGCATTGGCTCCACCCCCTTTCTTAAAGGGACAGCCCCACAAGAATTTCTTCTGAACATCCTTTTTTTTCAAACATTATTTAACATTCTTTTAACAGGCGCCTCTCCCACGCCACGGCAAGCGCGCCAATAACAAACCTGACCTGAGAAGCCCCACTGCCGAGAAGAAGCCGCCTTACATGATCTCCCTGTCTTTTCATTCCCCATGTGTCTGGCAAGCCAGGGGCGGGGGCAGAGCGAGAGGCCAAACCTCCATTTGTTCCATGGTCTTTGCTCATGAGTAAATGTGCACCTGGCCCTTTAAGACGTGGAAGTGAATTGAGGCCAGGTTTGCTCCATGTCAGCTTCACTTCCATAGCGGCAAATAATGGCAGCCCCGCCAGGAAAATAAAAATTACCCCACAACCCACAAAATCCTGACTACGGGCCTGGCTCAGTGAACCCCCCAAGTCTTGGGAAGGGGTTGGGGGGGAAGGTGGGAATCTGGGGGGAGGGGTGATTTCTCAGACCACACATCCCCAAGGCAATTCAACTCCCTGGGCTGCTTGCTCTCTTAGACCAGTGACAACGGAGGAGAATGAGCGAGGCACCTTGCCCTAGCTTGTGATAGATGGTTCACGTCTCCGTTATAGCCTTACCCTGTGTTATGTCCTGAAGCAGAATCCATCCTGTTCTTTTGCATGTTTAGCTTCAGGCATAAAGAGGATTGTAATCTGTCGCATTACTATTGGCTGGTTTCTGTGAAACCTGTGTACATAACCAATCACAATGTAAATATGTATCTTGGAGGGAACAGACCTCATTGGTCGTTATCCTGAGTTTATGATTGGATGTTAACTTATTTATGGGTGTGGCTTTGACAGCCCAGACGATTTAAAAAGGGATCTGCGCTCCACTGTTTTGTTGGGTGTTCCTGAGTTGAAGTTTGCTGTTATACTTTTTGCTGAAATCAATTGTGTTAAGTTGCTTACTTAATACCCTGGCTGCCTTTGGCCCAACCTGCATCTAGCATTTGCTCCGCTGTTTTACCAAACCCACACCGAAACAGAAAAAAAGATGTGGCTCAAAAGCACATTCAAATACCCCGGGGCCAACGCCCTACTGACCGCAGAATCACCCCTGAACGGCCATAAAACGGCCATTGAATCTATGCAGATGGCTCCCATAAAACTGAGAGATCAAACGAAGGGAAAGCAGCGTGCAGTCTGGACACTGCCATAAAATCCGACAATCAGTCAAAGTGAAAGTGGCATGCGATGTAGAGGGGAGTCTCTGTTCCAGCTCACTGAGGTCTGTGCAGATGCACTCTATTGCAATATTTTCCTCCCTTACCTGCTAAATGCATGAGATGCATTCTGGGAGAATTCTGATGATGGGAGATGGAGGAGAGAAGGCATCCCCTGGTCTCCCCCTTCTCGCTGCAGACCCCGGATCTGCATGGAGTAGACTGTTTCCGCTGTAAGACCCCTTTCCCATGCAAACGTAAGCAATTGCATCCATGCAGTATGAATACATAAAGCGTTCTTCTGCCCTGACATAGTTATGGCTTAACAAAAAGAGCACATGACGGTAAGGACTCTCAAGGGGTTTTTTTTCCCCCTCCAGAAAATTATTATTTGTTTTCAAGGATAGGAAAACACCCAAGCAGAATATGCCAAGTTAAAAATGGCATTGAAAAGCAAACAATAATAACAGAAACGCTTTCAAGCAAAGATCATATTAAATACAACTGTTATAAAAACATTCCAAGTATTTACAGCCTCTTCAGGGATACACCCTCGGAGTAAAGAGAGAAGCCAGCTTTGCAGAGCCGCTTCCGAATCCTGAATTCATACTCGCTTGCACCACCTTTCAGAGCTGTCATGGTCCAACCAACTGCAAGCCCCCTTTGCAGCCTTGTGCAGCGTGCGGAAAGATGTCGTGGCTTTTGTGCAGGTATTTATCACACAGGCTAAGTTTGCTCTCAAGGTTTAACTCCCAGGATGGAGGACTATTTAGAACAGATTCTGAACACACAAATTTTGTCATCTGAGGGTCTACCGGGTACACAGTGGAGAGTTTGGATAACATATTTTCGGCAACAAGATAAAATGTGGTGCCAAGGGAATCGTAAGGAGGCACTAGTAATGTTTTGTGCACAGCAGCCAAAATGAACCACAAATGTTGTCGTTCTTGTTGTCGAGACGTATCTCTTGCCAGGGGGTTCAAGATCTGATAAAGCAGGGGTGCCAAACTCATTTCTTACGAGGGCCAGATCTGACATAAATGTCACTTCATCGGGCCGGGCTGTGAGTGCCATAAAATGTAATGCCAGGTACCGTAGATATAAACTTTATAAAGGACACAGGCAAACCCAATTAACGATCTTGTTTTTTAGTCAAGATATAAACAAAAGCATTGATTCTTGGCAGTGAAAGCAATTGATTTACTGGGGAGCCCACAAAAGCCCCAATAAACGTATTTAATCATATGCAAGACTAGTTTTTTCTAAGGGATACCATTAAAAGGGCGGTCGTATTTCCATACAGACCACCAGTTGCTTGCGGGATTTGTAAGAGCCCTGGACAGGCCGGTTCTGGCCCCTGGGCCTTATGTTTGACACCCCTGTGATACAGGAGCACTAACTAGATGTCTAAGGCTTCTTAAAGGTATGCCTATATCTGAACCAGACCTGACCAGAGCTATCTGGAGGAAACATGTTACAGAGGTAAAAAGCCTATGATCTAGACTGGGGTCACCAGCATGATGCCCACTGGTGCCATGAGAACCACCAGCACCTTTCCTGATGCCCACCAAATGTTTTAGAAAATAGGCGGAGCCAGTTCAGGCTTTTGCCCAGCACGGCTTCTGGTTGGCCACTGGAGAGTTGACTGGTTGTGCGGATTTTTTTTTTTTTTTAAAGATTGCTTTGGTGGCAGCTGCTACCAAAGCACAGTTAGGTGTAGTGGTTAGGAGCGCAGATTCTAACCTGGGAGAACCAGGTTTGATTCCCTACTCCTCCACATGCAGCTTCTGGTGTGACCTTGGGTCAGTTACAAGTTGTTTCAGTAAGGGCTGCCAGTTCTGGGTTGGAAAATACCTGGAAACCTTGGGGGTGGATCTGGGAGAGGGTGGGGTTTGGAGAGGGGAGGGGCCTCAGTGTGGTGCAATGCCATACAGTCCACCCTTCAAAGCAGCCATTTTCTCCAGGGGAGCTGATGTCTGTCACCTGGAGATCAATTGTAAAAGTAGGAGATCTCCAGGCCCCACCTGGAGGCTGGCAACCCTAGTTTCAGAACTGTTCTGTCATGGGCAGTTCTCGAAAGAGCTCTCTCAGCCAGCCCCACCTACCTCACAGTAAGTCTGTTGTGGGGAGGGAAAGGGAAAGGAGATTGTAAGCAAGACTCCTTCAGGTAGTGAATAGCGGGGTATAAATATCTTCTTCTCTCTTCATGAGGATCTCCACTGTGTGACCAAAGGTAAGCTGTGGCAACAATTTTATGGCTGGCTATGCCTACAGTGGGAGCCATTTTGTGGCTGCACCAACCAGGCTGGGTCAGAATTCCAAAGGTGCCGCCCACAGGCTTTAAGAGGTTGGGAACCCCTGGTTTAGAGCCATGGAAGATTTCCCCACAGATATCTGGCTGCAGGTTTTATGGAATCTACAGGGAGCAATCAGCTGGCTTGATGAGATGGTTTTAAAGATTAGTTTCGAGTGGGGAACTATAATTCATTACTTGAAAAGGGCACATTTACATTTCCTGTTTCCTGCCCCGGTGTGACATGGAAAGTCATTCTGAAAGTGCCGTTCTGAAAAGAATCAGACACTCTTTCTCTGGATGCAGCTTCATGTGGCATGCCCTGTCAGTATCCTGGGGGAGGTGGCCCGGTCCGTGGCCTGTGCCGAAAAATTGTGGAGTAAGTGCAGCCGTGAACTCAAATGCACTCGCTCAGGGTAATTTGGACTTGCATCCTGTTGTCAATCAAGTTATTCATGGGGATATAATAATAGAGCTAATTAACAGCATAATGCATCACCGAGCCTAGAATTGCAGGTGAAATTATAAGACGGCTTCTTCACACAAGGGAGAAAGAACATCATTACCAGTGGTTTCATGCCGACGTTATTAAAAATGACAGACCCATGTAAACAAGGTTGACAGTTACAATGTAAAACACATTTCAGGATGACAATAATTGGAATGATAGATGGAGAAATCTTTTTTTTCTGGGTTGCATTAAGATAGCCCCAGTTATCTCTAAACTATTGTGTATTCTTGTTTTAAAAAAAAATGCTTCCTTCTGCCCTAGTCAGAGTGAATAGCCAAGTGGCAATCATTAAAGAACCGTCTGCCTCTTGGTTGTTAATGTTTCCAGCCTTACTTGTATTTTGTAATCAACAAAGCTTCAAAGTTAACTTTTCACACATTATGGAGTGACACAGCTTGGATCCACAAAACAGTGGAGCACAGCTCCCTTTTTAAATAATCCGGGCTGTCAAAGCCCCGCCCATACTTCAGTTAACATCCAGTCATAAACTAGGGATAAAGACCAATGAGGTCTGTTCCCTCCACCAAAGTATATACAGTTCTTATTGGCTATTTACAAAGGTTTCATAGAAACAACCAATGGGAATGTCGACTCTTACAATCCACTTCACTGACTCAAGCTTAACATAACAAAAGATAGGACTGATTCATGAGTCAGAACATAACAGCTTTCAGCCCATTTTCAATGCATTTTCCAACTGGATTTTGCTGAGTTCAGACTGGCAATTTGAAGCGGGAGCCAGTCGTGGCAAAAAAGCCCCGGAACAAACTATTCCGGGTTTTCCCGGTCACACAGGGCCGACTGATGTGGGAGCATACCGGGAGGAGGCGCACAGGAGTGTCTAGACTGCTGGCCCGGAGGCGCGGCTGTAAACAGCTTTTTCCTGGTAAATCAGCTGGATGCCTATATGCGCTCATGCGCTCATACACACATAGGCATCCAGCTGATTTGGGGAGGATCCCGTTGCACCGGCACCGCATTGGGTGGTAGAGCGGAGCACAGCCAATCATATTGCTGCTGCCTTATGTGCAATGCGGGTTGCTCCCGGCTTTTCAGCTGAGCATTCACACTTTCAGGAAGTGGAATGCAGCAGGATAAAGGCACTCTCCGGGATTTGCTACCACTTTCAACAGGTATCTTTTAATCCTGGGAGCGAAGTGGAACAGCATCGGTTGCCTACGGGTGGGGAACACCAGGCAGATGTGCCTGTGTAAACGCCCCCTTTAATCTGCTTGGGAAACGTGGCTGAAACATGGCTATAGCAGGGCAAATTGCCAGTCTGAACTCAGCCATTGAAAGTGCATTGAAAGTAGATTATTTAGTGTGTGTGATTGCAGCCATGATGAGTTCTGTGTATTCCTGTGCCTGCTGTACTCAATTTGGGCCATGGTACCCATGGAGATGGACTTTCAGCCTCCCTCTACCCCAGGCCATTTTTCTGACTCACAATTGTCCTGGGAATACACTATTTGGCCTGTTAGGGAAACCCACCCACTTACAGGACTGCTGAGAGCCACCATGGGTCCCTGAAAAAAGATTCCACCTGCCCCCCCACATGACCCTGATCCAAACCAAATATAATAACAAATCCCTTTGCTTGTCACTACATTGAATCCAGGGTAATAAAGATGCAGCCTGTCTATCCATCTGTACATTAACGGCAGGCATAACTCATCAGAGAATACAGCCAGGAGACTCAAAACTGACCACCAGTTTCAGGATGATTATAGGAATTCTAGGGCCAAATTTCCAAGGCATGGGAATATCCTGGCCCAGGCGAGATACACCCACCCACCATGCTATTTGCAATGGAAGCTAAGGATCTCTGGTTTGTTGCAGGCATAACTCATCAGAAAATAATGCTATGTATTTGAAAACTGGCCACCAGCCCCAGAATGATGATGGAAGTTGCAGAGCCAAAATGAAGGGGATTAGAACACCTTGAATCAGGCTATCTTCTCAATAGACAGCACACAGTAAAAGAGCTTTTAAGCAACCTGTCACGTGTCTCTAATACTCAGATCTCCAATCTGCCATAGAAGGTTGCTGGGCGACACATTCTCAGCCAGACCCACCTCTCAGGGTTCTTGTGAGGATAAAATGAAGGAAAGGAGAAACAATGGCTGAAGGGTGACATGATTGAGGTTTATAAGATTGTGCATGGGATAGAGCAGGTAGAGAAAGAAGTATTTTTCTCTCTTTCTCACAATACAAGAACTCATGGGCACTCAATGAAATTGCTGAGCGGTCAGGTTAGAACGGATAAAAGGAAGTACTACTTCACCCAAAGAGGGATTAACACATGGAATTCACTGCCACAGGACGTGGTGGCCGCTACAAGCATGGATGGCTTCAAGAGGGTATCGGATAAACATATGGAGCAGAAGTCCATCAGTGGCTATTAGCCACAAGGTGTAGATAGGAACTCTCAGTCTGGGGCAAGAGATGCTCCGTATTCTTGGTGCTGGGGGGGGGGGGCTTCTAGGGCTTCTAGTGTCCTGGCCCCACTGGTGGACCTCCTGATGGCACCTGGTATTTTTGACCACTGTGTGGCAGAGTGTTGGACTGGATGGGCCATTGGCTCGATCCAACATTGGCTTCTCTTATGTTCTCAGGAAAATAATGTGGTTTTGGGTGCCAACTGGGGAGAAAAATTGGTTATCTCATTTGTCGTATAGCAAAGGGCTATTAGATCTTCCACAAACACAATAATAATAATAATAACAACCCAATGCCTGCACTGGAGTTCTAGCTTCTGGTCCACGTGTATATGATATCCACTAAAACAGATTAATGTCCCATTACCATACATGTAAAGGATGGAGGAGGGGGAAAGCATCCTTTTACTACTTTGTTAAATCATGGGGAAATATTAATCCCCCACTATCAAGTCACACAGAGGATGCTGCCAATCTAGGGTTGCCAACCTTCAGGAAGAACCTGGAAACCCCCAAGACTTACAACTCAGCTCCAGATGACAGAGATCTGGAGAAAATGGTTGCTTTTGAGGGTGGACTCTGTAGCATTATGTCATGGTGAAGCCTCTCCCCTCCCCAAACCCTGCAGTCCTTATACTTCACCACAAAATCTCAAGGACTATCCCAGCCAGGATCTGGCAACCAGAGTTAGGCCTGGCCCCAATGAATCCTCCCTCAAAGGCCAAAATAGTCCTGGAAAGGGCTCTGCCCCCTCCCCCTGCCTTTTACTGACAGAACCAAGCCTTGGAACCTGTGGTTGCTACTGAGGGAATCTGTTTTTTTAAGCTACAGGTGCTCCTTTTATCATTTTCAGATTCTTTAAAACTCCCTAATGTTTTTTTGTTGTTTTTTAGATTTCACATTTTTCTGCAAACCTAGGGCCCTTTCAGGTTTGTAGAAAGTTCTGTCTTGCCTGTTCTGGATTTAAACATCCAAAGATATCCTGACTTTGCTATTAGAATATTTGATTAAATAAAAATAGAACTTAGCTTCTTTCATGTTATGCCAAGCTGTCAAGGGCTAATGCCTCACACTTTGAGTGACTGGCTGTTCAAATGGAATTCTGTGGAGGGGGTCAGTTAAGAAATGACAGTTGGGAACTGACAGCTGAAGAAAAGACAGTTTAGTGCTGACTGAGGACTGGGAAGGAGGCAAAGAGGAGTCAGAGGATCACAGAAGATCCCCATTCAAGCTAAAAGGGACATAACTTAGCAAAGAGAAGTAATCCTTGCCCAGTGAAAAGGGAGATAGCTCTAAAGACAGGATTTGGGGAACTTGGTTGTACATTCCTGCTTTCTAAACTGGAATTGCCAGTGAAACTCAGAAACCTATTATTGAGTGTTTAAGCAGACATTGAAAAGAAAGTCTCTCTCCCTAAAGTTTCAAAGACCTTTTGAAGAGCAAAAACACTTACTTGTTGACAACATATTAGCTGGATTTAGTGTGATTACCATTTTACCTCAGCTTTAATTATCGATGTATCTCATACATCCTACCCCTGATTCCACCTGACCTTTTTCTCACCAAGTTAAATAAAAATAGAATATTTTTGAACTTTCAAAAGCCTCTTGTGTGCCATTGTAGAATATAAAATAAGATGATTTTGTCTCCTCCCTCAAGTCCTTAGGCTGGGCCAGCATCAAAACATATAATAACATGACAGGGTGGGACAGCCATAGACCATCTAATAAGAAGAAAATAGATTTGGGGCTACTCAGCAAGAAAGAAGGAAGAAAAAAGGGAAAATCCTGTGCGTGAGGAAGGGAAGAAGGCAAGATCACCGAACACGTCACATAAAAAAATCTGACCAATAAAAAAGAAAAAGAGAAATAATTTTCCATAAAGGAAAAAAAACCCTCCTTTGTTATGTTTTTAATTAAATTTGCATCTCCATCAAAGTGTTCTGAGGCCCTTGTACAAGAGTTTAAAAAAATTAAATGAATGACTGGCTGAGAAGTTACATGAATGTCTTGCATGAATGCAAATTTAATGCATTTGAAGAAGTCTCATTATATTTATGGTGAAATGGGTCTGGAAACCATCCCGGCATGGAGGAAATGCAATCAAAATGTCACACTGCCAAATATTATTAGGCATCTAATAACAAATATTAGCAGTCGTGATTATGATACAATTTCAGTCCCTGGATTTCTAATGCTTTCCCTATCATCCAAGATTTAGTGCTTGTTTAGTACATCACTCTTGGTTTCTATGACGACAAAACCCTTCTAACCAGCGAGCCTGAATTTTCAGTACTAATTTTTTGGGGGACTCGAGTGAACACTCTTGATCAGAACAATAGAAATAGAGGCCTAAAAAAACCTCCGCTCAGGTATTAGGAATAATCTTGGGGAAGCTAGAGTTACTCTGATACTATCTATTATTCACCCTTGTTCTCAAATAAGCCCCACATTTATTCTACAGAGCATTTCAGAGAAATAGATTTCAAGGAGCTATTTTTACATGTTCAGATGAAAACCCCGAAGCTAGTCATTTTGAAAGTGTAAATTATATGAAACCTAGGAAGATGTCAAAAGGCAGTGGGGAAGGAACGAGAAAGCCAGCTGTTTCTCTTACATATATAAAGACTGGGGGAAACGTTTGTCATTGAGATGGGTGTGGGGTGAATAATACAGGGCAACTCGTAAATTAAAAGGATCGATGAAAACATTGGCTTGGATCCACTCTGATGCTTCTGTGGGTGTAAGGACTCGCCCACAGTGATCTTCTTACCTCCCCCCCCCCCCGCAGCAGCCCCAAACACCCCCTCCCCAAATGTTGTTCCTGAGGGACAGGCTCAGTGGAAGATCCTGCGCTCGGCATGTGTTATGTCGTGACGCTGGAACCTGTCATATCTATTCCCATGTTAAGCTTCAGGCATAAGATGGGATTGTAAGTTGTCGCATTCCCATTGGTTGGTTTCTATGAAACTGTGTAAATATCCAATCAGAACTGTACATAGCTTTCTGGAGGGAACAGACCTCATTGGTCTTTATCCCAGCATTGTTATTGGATGTTAACTTATTTATGGGTGTGGCTTTGACAGCCCAGATCATTTAAAAAGGGAGCTGTGCTCCACTGTTCTGCGTGTCTGTTGTTGAGTTGAGTTTGCTGTTACAATAAAGCTGAAATCACTTTTGCTGAAATCAAATCGCGTTGAGTTGCATACTTAACAGCATGCAGAAGGTCTCGGGTTCAATCTCCGTCATCTCCAGTTAAAAGGACCAGGATGTAGGAGACATGAAAGACCTCTACTCGAGCCCTTGGAGAGCCCCTGCCAGTCTGTGTGGACAATACTGAGCTTGATGGAGTGATAGTCTGACTCAATATAAGGGAGGTTCATGTGTGTTCATGTGTGCCAGGAGCCCTCCAGGAACAAGATTGGGGGGGGGGATTTTGGGCTGCTATAGGAGAGAAAAAGCAGGAAAATCATATTCTGTGGGTAGAAGAAGAGAAGAGATCGTATTTATACCCCAGCTTTCACTACCCAAAGGAGTCTCAGAGAGGCATACAGTCTCCTTTCCCTTACCCTCCCCACAACAGACATCCTGTGAGGTAAGTGGGGCTGAGGGAGCTCTTTCGAGGACTGCTTGTGAGAGAACAACTCTGAGAGAACTTGTGACTGACCCAAGGTCATACCAGCAGCTGCATATGAGGAGTGGGGAATCAAACCCAGTTCTCCCAGATTAGTCTGCACCCCTAACCACTACACCAAACTGGTTTCTCTATTCATAACCATGTCCACCATTTTAACCTATGGGCAAGCATGGACACCACAAGATAGAAGGCCTTGTGTGAACAGAAGTGGTAATGGAACCAAGGTTGCCAACTCTGGGTTGGAAAATTCCTAGAGATTTGAGGGGTAGAGTCTGGGGAGGGACCTCAGTAGGGAATACTACCATAGAGTCCACTTTCTAAAGCAGCCATTTTCTCCATGGGAACTGATCTCTGTTGTCTGGAGAGCAACTATAATTCCAGGAGATATCCAGGCCCCGCCAGGAGGTTGGCAACCCTAAATGGATCCAAGCCACAATCTTTCAGAGATGATGTTGCACACAGGTTAAAATGGAGGACACGGTTACCCATATAGAACAAAGGGGGCCATGCTTATCCATAGGTTAAAATGGAGGGCATGGTTGCCCCCAGAGAACAATGGGCTCCATGATTGCCCATGTGTTAAAATCGAACAATGGGGCCCATGCTTACCCATTGCGAACAATGGTGCACATGTTTACCCTTATGGGAAAAGGGGCCCATGCTTGCCCATAGGTTAAAATGTAGAACATGGTTGCCCATAGAGAACAATGGAGCCCATTCTTACCCAAAGGGAACAATGGTACATATAGAACCATAGAATATTACAGTTGGAAGGGACCTTGCAGGTCATCTAGTCCAACCCCCTGCACTCTGCAGGAGTATAGCCAAAAATAGCCCTACATACCTACAACAGACCCAAAAGATGGTCGTCCAGCCTCCGCTTGAAAACGTAAACATATGCTTACCCATAGGGAACAGTGGTGCACATGGTGTCCCATAGGTTAAAATGAAGGACATGCTTGCCCAAAGAGACAAACGGAGCCCATGCTCACCCATAGGGAACAATGGCGCCCATGCTTGCCCATAGGGTAAGCTTGGGCCCCATTGTTCTCTATGGGCTCATGCTTTGAAGGATTTCCACCCGTGGAACAAATATTCCTCATCTCTCACCTCCTGCTGCCCAAAATGGTACCCATGTGTTCAAGTCACTGATGCCTTAAACCAGGGTCATTCTGAAACCATGGTCTGAAGCTGGTTAACCATAGAACAAATCAAGATGGGCAGCCATTTATTGCTGTCAATAAAAAAAATTAAATTAAAAAAAAGATGGGTAGCCCTGTTAGTCTGTCTGTAGCAGTAGAAAAGAGCAAGAGTCCAGTAGTACCTTAAAGACTAACAAAATGCGCGGCGGGGGAAGAGCTTTCGTTGTGAGCTTGACTCACAAAAGCTCACACCCTGCCACACATTTTGTTAAGTCTTTAAGGTGCTACCGGACTCTTGCTCTTTTGTACAGCCATCGACCAGTTAGCCTTAGTTGCAGTTTTGCATGACATGTGAAAGGATAAACTTACCAAAGTTCAAATAAAGAGTGGTTTTGTATTATGTCCAAGCTGAGCTATAAACCATCATAAAGAAACACATTACATCTGGGACTGGGACACTACTGGTCAGCAAGAGTAGCTGTTCTCCAAGACAAGCAATTAGCCCCAGGTGAGGAGCGTGGCTCCCCTCAAAGATAATTTAATCACCTCCAATTAAACATTTTAGCCCTGAACTGAATAGCCCAGGCTAATCTGAGCTTGTCACATCTCAGAAGCTAAGCAGGGTCAGCCCTGGTTAATGTTTGGATGGGAGATCACCAAGGAACACCAGGCAGAGGCAGGCCATGGCGCAAAGCACCTCTGAACATTTCTTGCCTTGAAAACCCTCCGAGGTCACCATAAGTCAGTTGTGACTTGACTGCTCTGTCCGCCGCCAATTAATAATTTAAGGATTCAGGTTTGAACGTTGTCTTTGTGTTTCATCAAGCTAAAGAAAATACTTCTAACATTTCATCATTTTTCTCCCCCTTGGACATTTTAGTTAATCGCTATGCTTCCCAACAAGACTCAGAAAATCTGAACGCACATTTCTTTGCTGAAGTTTGAAAGCAATTTACAGTGAAGCTTTGAACTGTGCCATATTTGATCAGGGTATACCAAGGGAAGAGAAAGAACAGCTTAGGTTTTCATTAGCGGCGGAGTAATTTGGAAGAAAAAAACTCTTGATATCAGAAGTTCACTATTTAATAATACTCCATCAGGGTGCCCCCCCCCCCACAAAAAATAGAGAAAGGAGTTTTCTTCAATTCAAGGCTATCTCTGAGTGTTTAAAAAAATCTCAGTGCTTCCTTTTGGATTCCTCTTCAACACACCACCAACAAAACTAATCTTCAAGGGTGGGGGATCATTATGAGTGTGGTCCCTGCTAGGTCTGGAGTACAACATCCCAAAATTGAATTGACAAAGTAAAATTGGAGCCTTGGGCATGGGGGGGGAGAGGACAGGACGGGATCATTATGGGATATTCAGTTGCCATGGTAACAGAGCCTCTACGGCACTGTTGCTAAGTGGGGGAAACTTGGAATACTCAGAAGCAGACGTTAAGCAGGGCTAAATCAGCAGTGTCGTATCTTCAGAAGCAAAGTTGCTTTCATGTCACGCAGGATCTCTCTGGAGACTGAACCGTAAACCCCGGTAACTCAGCAAGACCTAAAAATGACACAAGAAAAAAAGAGGAATAAGCTTTGATTCAGTGTTACAAATAAAAGAAGCCATCTGCAAGGTATTTTCTCTGCAAAGCCAGCACAGAGCACTTTGTCCAAGTTGACATATGTCTTGCCTGGGCTTGTGTGTGTGTATGAGACAGGTTGTGGTGGAAAAGCAAATTCATTAGAGCTCTGTTCCAAACAAAAGCAGTCCCGTTTTTTTTAAAACCTGGGCTGAGAATATGTGAGACACCTGTTAAATGTTCTCTCTCTCTCTCTTTTCCTGGTTTAATTCCCCCCCCCCAAATCGCTGGTTTTCGCCAACGCTTATTCAGTCTGAAGGAAAGGGCACAGGCTGACCACATCACCATGAAATAATCTCCACCATCTGGAGGAGAGAAAGCAAACGCAAACAGAAAACAAAATCGCTCATGATTTAGAAATACGACAATCCACAGATCCGCGGGCATGGCTCACTCGCGCCGTGAGCACAACAACACCCACATGCGAAGCATCCTAACAGGGCTCGAGAGAGTCTTGATTTCTCCTTCTGACATGAGTGCTGTAACCCACACCGCCTGTACTGCAAGACGGTAGGGCAATTGGGAGATCTGCGCTCCTTCCCTCTCCCATGCAAAGACAAAAGAGTGGAGCTCAAGGAATCACCGTTTGCTCCTTTTCTTTAAATTTTTTTGGTCTCCGTTCCTAGGTGGTTATGGGAAGGGGCCCTCAATTGACTTGGGTACGTGGAAGCTTTTAGAGATGTGATTTTTCTAGGATCTGGAGAATCCTGAGCTTTGGCCAAGATCCAAAAAACTTCCCGACGGAACCTGACTGGATTTTCCCCACGTACCTCCTGAGAGTCCTTCTTATGTTCTTATAGTTTCATAAGGGGGTTAGATAGATTCGTGGAGGACAGGTCTATCAGTGGCTACTAGCCAAGGTGACTGAAGGGAACCTCCAGATTCAGATGCACTAGTCCTGAATCCCAGAGTCAGGAGGCAACATCAGGGGAAGGCCTCGGCCTCTATGCCTTGTTGTTGGCCCTCAGCTGGTTTGCCACTGTGTGAGACAGGATGATGGACTAGATAGACCACTGGTCCAATCCAGCAGGGCTCTTCTTAAAGAATCAGCACAGGTCAAGGGCTGCAGTGGGAATCCGAAACAAAAACAGACAACACACACACACCCCAAAAAAACCCACCAGGGAATTTAAGTGTGAATACAGAAATACTTCAGGATTCTTTGGGTCCCTGCTTCCTTTCACTCCCTACTATGTGTGTGTGTTTTTTTAAAGGAATGATTTCATAACTACATTTGTTAGGGGTGATACAAAAAGATTGCTAGAGGATCAGCAATAAATGGAGGCAAATAAAATGAAGCCCAAATTATTACTATTATTATTAAAGTTCACCGGGCATTCATTTTTCAAGGACTCAAGATCTTCACGTTTGAAAATTCTGA
This sequence comes from Gekko gecko, assembly GCA_029375565.1. Lineage (NCBI taxonomy): Eukaryota > Metazoa > Chordata > Lepidosauria > Squamata > Gekkonidae > Gekko > Gekko gecko. The sequence goes on along the minus strand of JAPDNY010000004.1, from coordinate 168,405,577 downwards.
ATAGGCGCTTAGAAAAACTCTGCACGAATGAGAGGCAAGTAAAAAATTAGCAAGGCCCTTCTGCCTCGCTGTTTCCAGTGTGGCTTTTGTTGCTAAATGAGTTGCCCACCCTCGGTTCGAGTTACAGCATTTAATATGAAATTTAATTAGCAAAATTTTGATCATTTTGGGGGCCATACATTCATAGTACTGACTCTACACTGCCACCTACTGGGCTTTCTTCTTCTTTTTAGATAATCAGAGCTCATTTGGTAAGAGATTCTTCAAACTTTTGTCACTAATCCTAAAATATCTGCTCCTGAACATACTGCTGAAGAACTGGGGGCTGGGGGAGAAACCCCTTTAGTACCAAAGTAACATCATGATTTCTGAGATGCCAGCAGCCTCCTCCTCTAGGGCAGACGGGACTGAACCCAACTCTCTGCTCTCCCTGTTTAGATGCCTGTATGTGGTTTGGGAGCAATTATATCAATATTAACTTAACCAATGTCAGAGCCTGTCAGAGCCTTTTTCCTGGCACTGTGACCACCTCCCTGAGGGCTCCTGTTCCTCTTTGTCTCCATCCCCTTCAGATTTACCTCACCCGGTGCCACCAACAATATCTTTTCCCAGCTCACTAGGCTGATGTTATCAATGTTTTTTTCATGAAAACAGATACTTTTTAGATATTTATTTAGTTATGTGTCTAGTTGTCCAAAAGGCCCATCCTAAATACTTCACCAGAAACCACCTTGGGATAAATAATAATAATAATAAGAAGAGATTGGAGTCTCAGACCCCCTGTGAGGTAGGTGAGGCTGAGAGAGCTCTGAGAGAACTGCTCTTGAAAGAACAGCTAGGACTGCCAACTCTGCCCTGGGATATTTGCAGAATTTTGGAGGCAATGCCTGGTGTGGGAAGAGTTTTGGAAGGGGAGGTAGCTCAGTGGGAATCTGTTGTCACTCTGCACTTCTGTTTCTCCGAGCCTCTATAGTATGCCATAAAGCCCAGCCTCCAAAGCTGCCATTTCCTCCAGTGGAAGCTGGTCTCTGTCATCTAGAGATCAGTTGTAATTCCAGGAGAAGAAGTCCAGGCTCCACCTGGAAACTGGCAACCCTAACAATTGAAGTCCCTTCCCCACAAATGCCTTCATGCACCCTTAAGCCAGGTGTCCTATTGCTTCAGCAGGGCAGCAGTTGTCTCTGTCCCCAGAGCTGGGCATCTGATCCGAAGAAGGAGACAGTTCTCGGTCCGTCAACAGCAACCCAAATGTTTCACCGGGGGGGGGGTGTCTTTGGTTAAACTCTGTACAATGCACAGTCCTTATGAATTCTGCTCACGAAGGTGGCTTTCTGATTCCAAACAGCTCCTCAGAGGGTGTGCTCCGTCTCCATCTGGGTTCATGTATTTTTAATAATTTAACAGCTTTCGCCATTTTGCGAGACGCGACATTCTTATTTGCCGCAAACAAAGCACTTGGATGAATTACACCAAGGCAAATTAACAAGGTGTCGGGTTATTTCTAGTAACATTTTTTTTTTACAGCCGCATTTTCCAGAGGCGTTTTTATGAAAAGGTATCAGATATAATATTTTAGAGTTCTAGCATGAAATCCCATGTCGGCTGCAGATTCTGGGCTCTTCAGCTAAACCCTAAGAATCCTAGGGTGAAACTATACCTCACAAAAGACCTACATGGCTGAGGTAAAAAAAAAAATTACCATCATACAACTACCCCTCCCCCATCTGTAATATCTAGTGGCTCTTACAATCTGTGTCTTGCAAGAATAACACTGATCCTTTGCCCCTACTTCACACTAGGAATGCCAGCTCCAGGTTGAGACATTTCCAGAGATTTAGGGGGTGGAGTGTAGAGAGGGCGGGGTTTGGGGAGGGGAGGGACTTTGACCGGGTATAACGCCATAGAGTTCTCCCGCCGAAGCAGCCATTTTCTCCACTGATCTCTGTAGTCTGGGGATCAGCTGTAATTCCAGGAGGTCTCCAGGCCCCAACTGGAGGTTGGCAACCCTAAATGTCAGAAGGCAGCCCATGGGATCATTGCTATTAGACGTTGTGGAGGGAAACTGTTAAAAGTGTTGCTGTTTCAACAGTGTTAACTGCAAGGAGGAGGAGGAGGAGATTAGATTTATACCCTGCCCTTCAGTCAGAGTCTCAGAGCGACTTACAAAATTCTTTCCCTTCCCTTCCCCACAACAAACACCCTGTGAGGTAGGTGGAGCTGAGATAGCCGTGAGAGAAACTGCTCTTTTGCAAGAACAGCTCTGACAGAACTATGGCTTGCCCAAGGTCATCCAGCAGCTATGTGTGGAGGAGCGCGGAATCAAACCCGGTTCTCCCAGATTAGAGTCTACACACTTAAGCACTACACCAAACTAGCTCTGAGTGGTTACTGCAACATTTATTTTACTCTAAACTAAACTAAACTTCAAATCCTGATGAAATCTAGAAACTAAATACTTGTTACAGGGTCCTTGGATTGGATCCGCACGCACCATGAAGACTCTGAGATACCTGGAGATTGGGGGGGTGGAACCTGGGGAAGGGAAGAAACTCACTGGAGCATGGTGCCACAGAGTCCACCCTCTAAAGCAGCCATTTTCCTCCAGGGGGAACTGATCTCTGTTGCCTGGAGATCAGTTGTGATTCTGGTAGAACTCCAGGACTTACCTGGAGGTTGGCAACCCTACTCATATTTCCACTTGTGAGTTCTCCACTCGGAGCTCAGTTCCCATGTGTGGGGGAGGCTTTATTTGGATCAGGGTCAGAGCATGCAGGGACAAGTTCCTTATGCTTTCCCCCCACATCATCTTCTGCTAGGGTTGCCATTCCCCCGATGTGGGTGGGGGTTCCCCTGATCTGCTGCCAGCCAGTAGGCCAGTGGGCGGAACCCTCCAAGAGCCCTATCCTGCCTGATGTGCCTGGCAAAATGATGTCACCCAGAGGTGATGTCATTGTGCTGGGCACATCATGCAGGGGCGCTCTAGCATTTGAGCAAAAACTCTATGGTGACTATAGAGTTTCCCCCCAAAACACCAGAGTGTCCCACCCAATGTGCCTGGCATGATGACGTTACCTCTGGGTGAAGTCATTGTGGCATGTGGGCTTTGCACACATGCCAGAAGACTCCTGGAGCAAGACTGGACCCCCCACCCAGCAGCCAGGAAAGACCTGGCGACCCTGTCTTCTGCTGCTATCTGCAATTTAAGGAAGGGGCTGAGAGCCAGTTTGGTGTAGTGGTGAAGTGTGCAGACTCTAATCTGGGAGAACCAGGTTTGATCCCCTACTCCTCCACTCGCAGCTGCTGGATGACCTTGGGCAAGCCATCGTTCTGTCAGATGGCTTGAAAAGAGCCATTTCTGTCAGAGCTCTCTCAGCCACGCCTACCTCACAGGGTGTCTGTCATGGGGAGAGGAAGGGAAAGGAGTTTGTAAATTGCTCTGAGACTCCAAGTGAAGGGCGGGGTATATATCCAATCTCCTCCTCCTCCCTCTTCTTCTTCTTCTTCTCCTCCTCCTCCTCCTCTTCACACATCACAGCCCCAATCAGAACTGGGCCCTGCCTGCACCCCAGGGAACGGAGTTCCTGGGAAGGAATTCACAAGCACATATGGATTGTGAGGACCGGGGTGGGGAGAGGAATCTTAACATGCAGTTCTGCCAGTTTCCTCTCTTCAGTTATAGAAAATAAAGACAATTTAATCCTGCTATATTCAAAAAACAGTTTTGGGTCAGCAGGGTGACGCGAGGAAACACACTCATATTCCCTCCTCAAGTCCTTCCTTCCTTTGGATGTATTTGTTTATTAGCTCTTTGACGTTCTGTAGAGTCAAAGCTTGCCTTTACTTTTTTCAGTCACTGAAAAGCATTTCGAACTTCTGAAATTCGGCTCAGCCAAAGTGTAAAGCGTGTTTAGGCAAAGCTACATGTTTGGGATTATTTGTTCACATTTCCAAACTGGGATGTCTCAATGCAGGAGTTGTATTTTTAGTGCAGGCTTAACTCCCCCAGTCCAATCCCCATCACAGGCTGCTTTTATCACAAGTTTGATGCATACTTATAAATATATATTACCGAAGGGCTGGTTCACACAGGGCAGGCAATCACCACAGCACCAAGCAGTGACTTTTGTTTGTAAGAGACATCACAGATTTCAACACAATAGACAGAGACACCATATCCCTTCATATGCACCAGATACGAGGTCAAAATCCCTGTTATCATTTGGTAAAATGATACAGATGACCTCGCAAGCTCACCCCAGAGTAAAGTTACCAACCTTGAGGTAGGGCCTGGACTTCTCCTGGAATTACAACAGACTTCTAGAGTACAGGGATCAATTTGTACATAGAGGAAAAGGCAGTTTCAGAGAATAGACTCTATGGTATACCACAGAGTCCAGTGGAAATGGAAATCCTCAGAGTGACTACACGGAGTGGCTGCTGTAGGACTTCTGCATTTCCTATGGTATACCATAGGGACCCCATTTTATTCCACAGAGACTAATGGAAAACTATTTATTGTCACCTGCAAAGACACTAAACATTAGAGGCAGATGAGAAAGAGTAATGGCAATAATCCACACAGCTATTATTCAGTGTGTGGCCAGAACTCTGTGGAAATCCATGGCTGTATGAACATAGTAAATAAGACTCAAATCATGACCCTGAACCAAAAATTCCTTCAGGATTATCCTCGATCATTACAAACAAACCCAGAGTCTATCTCAGTTCACTTTTATGCAGTGCAGGAGGGATTTACCCAGCACTGACAGAAATCAAATGTGTCCCAATTTGAAGTTCAGAATTTGGGTTTTAATATTTGAAGATATGGTGAGGCATGGACTCCTGTCAATAAGAAGGCTACAGCCTTTGAAGATAGGAAAGGAAGCATCAATATCAATACGGATCTCAATTCCAATTTAGATTATACCGTGCCAGGGAAACAGAGGGGAGGAAGAGATAATGTTCGGAGCCACGACTCCCTGGAGGATCAAGAACAAGTTTAGTGAAATGAACCCTGAAGTTATGGAGTGGCCAATATGTGCCCCCAGAGCTTAAATTACGAACACATGCGCACAAATAAGTTAAAGGGGGTGTTTTTTTGGTAAATCTTATGAAAAGAAATGAAGAACCACTTTAGTACATTTCTAAATTATTTTGACAAGGGATGTAGGAGGCTTTTTTGGCATGCCTTTTTAAAAACTCTTAACTTCATAATTGCTGAGCACACTTTCTGCCTTGCTTACAAGGCATTATTTTAAAGGTAATTACAGTGCGGTCCTAAGCAGAGTTACATCCATCTTAGCCCATTGACTTCAATAGATGTAGGAGGGTGTAGCTCAAGTTTGGATGGCACTGTTAAAAACTCACAAAAAATGAACAGTAATGACTATTCTATACCCAAGTGACACAAAGAAATATGTTTTTAGGCTGACACAACAACAACTTCTTTCTTTTGCCATATGCTACAGGCCATACAAAGACTATGGTGTTTTCACACATGCCGAATAATGCGCTTTAGTGATTGTTTGCAAGCGGATTTTGTCATTTCACACATGACTTTTCCGCATTCTTATTTTCCTTGCTTATGTGTTCCCATTGTTTTGGGCGGGGAAATTCTGTTCTGCATGTGTTTTGCTCCCTCTGGTGGTCAATTCTATATTACAGTGCTTTATGTTTGCATAAAAACTTGCTCCACAAAAAGCAATGTAATGCCGAATTGACCACTAGAGGCAGCAAAATAAATGCAATACAGAAAAAAAACCTCTGAAGCAACAGGAACACATAAGTGGGGGAAATACAAGTGTGGGAAAGCCCACAGTAAAATCCAGTTGCCGAGTCTATGGAAAGTGAATTGAAAGGGCAGCTTGATGTAGTGGTTAAGTGCACGGACTCTAATCTGGGAGAACCGGGTTTGATTCCCACTCCTCCACTTGCAGCTGCTGGAAGATCTTGGGCAAGCCATAGTTCTTTCAGAGCTGTTCTTGAAAGTGCAGTTCTTGAAAGAGGTCTCTCAGCCCCACCTCCCTCACAGGGCTTCTGTTGTGAGGAGGGAAAGGGAAAGAGTTTGTAAGCCACTCTGAGACTCCAAGTGAAGGGTGGGGTATAAATCCAATCTCTTCTTCTCTTCTTCACTATTCAGTGTAAGTCTGTGGGTCTACTGTGTGTGCATCTATTAGATGTTGTATAGGCAACTCAACCTCCTGCCCCCCCACAACAGGCCCGTAGATTCTGCCACTGCTTGGAAAGTTTAAATATATTAATAGGCTGTTCTGTGTGTGAGAAAGACTGAAAGAGACTGGGACCGATTTCCCACAAGCAGCTGCACCACCCTCACTCTTCCCTTTCCCCTGATTGTATCTATCAATTTCCCACTACTTGCTGCTACTACTCACAGCATCCTCCAATTTCCTCCATATCTTCTAGATCTTTTTTTTTTGAGATCAAGAAGATGTGGGGAAAATTGAGGGATGCTGTTGATCAAAATGTGGCCATGCAGCAAGTAGTGGGAAATTGACGAATACAATCAGGGGAAGGGAAGAGCCAAGGCGGTGCAGCTCCTTGTGGGAAATTGGTCTGGGAAAAGAATCCCATCTTTTCTCCCTCAGTTGGTAAAGTGTGCTTCAGCAGTAGGCTCATGAGGGAAAATAATCCAGAGGGTCCCTCAGAATCAAAGAACAAATGGAAAAGGTTCAGTTCTATGTGTACACACACAAGCTACCTGGTGAGGGATCTAGGGGGTGAAACAACAGAACACAGAAAATAAAAATAAAAAGTTTCTTGCTACTTAAAAACAAGACTTTAAATATTTTCCCTCCTGAGAAGTAGATTCTACAGCAGGCATCTGGATGACGGCTTGGCAAAACACAGACAAGGGCTGGGGTTTTTTTGCTAGCTCTTTGCCAAAGGGACCATCAGAAACAAGGAATTTGTCTTTTGGTCCAATCTAAAAGTGTGTGTGGGGGGGAGTCATTCAAACTTCCTGCCATATTTTCCTGCCCATAAATTATTTCCTTGGGATCACAGGTTCTTTACATGTGGCCCCTATAGTGCGGAGCACACAAGAAGATGGTGAGGCACAAATGGAAATTAACGAATGTCTGACTGGAAGGAATCCTCCATGGATATCCCCTACCCAGGTTGACAGTTGTCAGCCATTGTGACAGATGGCCAGGTGTGTCATGGGCCAGCCAGCTGCCACCACCAGCTGCCAATCAGAAGAGTTGGGCCCTGCACTAGTGGGAGAGAGAATGCTTCCCAGTCACGGCCAGGCTGCTCATTCTGGCAGGAGAAGAACGAGATGACACAGAGGCCAAGGCATCAGTTGCTGGTGGTTTCTCCTGAACCAGCAGAGTGTAGAAGGAAGAGAGAGTGCTTGACAGCTCTAGATAGAAGAAAAAGCACCCACCTGATTGCGCAGCAGTAATCAGGGTTAATTCCCGGAGCAGAGTCTTTACAGGACCAGGATTGACAGGCTGATAGGGGAGCAGTAATGACCTGTACCTGGAAGACAATGAATGTAGCATTAAGAAGTGACCTCAGGGGATGAGTCAACAGAAGGAACACTCTGAGCAAGGCTTGGCATAGAAACAACTTTGTATGCCACACCTCTCTGTGAGCTGACCTGCTTAGTAAACAGAGCTCCACCCTGGCTTGCTGCCTTGTACTCTGTTAATCTTGCTTGCTCCTATAGCTTGAGACCCAGATCTTGCATCCTGCATTGGTTCCCAAGCCCTGGACTCTCCTTCCCCTTACACCTGCACTGGACCTTTGGATCTCTGCTTCCAGACTGGTTTATAGACTTTGATCCTGTATCTTGATTTACGAGTTTTCATTGTATTTGTGTATCCCAGAAACCCCAGGTAGACTAACTGTGCCCCACTGCTGGGCCTCCTGATGGCACCTGGTATTTTTAGCCACTGTGTGACAGAGTGATGGACTGGATGGGCCATTGGCCTGATCCAACATTGGCTTTTCTTATGTTCTTATGCTTTGCCCTGAATGTGACACAGTGTGATATCTATGTGCTGATTTCCCACCACCACCACGCTTTCATGTGCTGCTAAATCACAGTATAATGGAACTTGTGATTCAACCACTCACCCAAAAACACATGATCAGCAATGTTGTGAACATAACATAAGAACATAAGAGAAGCCAATGTTGAATCAGGCCAATGGCCCATCTAGTCCAACACTCTGTGTCACACAGTGGCCAAAATATACCAGGTGCCATCAGGAGGTCCAGCAGTGGGGCCAGGACACTAGAAGCCCTCCCACTGCTGCCCCCCCCCCGCACCAAGAATAGAGTGCATCACCTGCCCCAGACTGAGAGTTCCCATTTATACCCTGTGGCTAATAGCCACTGATGGACTTCTGCTCCATATGTTTATCTAATTCCCTCTTGAAACTGTCCATGCATGTAGCCGCCACCACTTCCTGTGGCAGTGAATTCCATGTATTAATCACTCTTTGGGTGAAGAAGGACTTCCTTTTATCTGTTCTAACCCGACTGCTCAGCAATTTCATGGAGCGCCCATGAGTTCTTGTATTGTGAGAAAGGGAGAAAAGTACTTCTTTCTCAACCTGCTCAATCCCATTGTGCTTTTCAATCGTTGCTGAACACAGCCACACCCTGGCTTTAGGTACCTGAAACAGGAGAAAAACAGCCTGGATTGTATTAGCTGGCATCCATCTTCCCACAATTCCCATTCTAGTTCTGTACACAAGCCCTGTACCAAAGTTAGGCTGAACATGTGTACAGAAGGGCAGGCTGTGATTTTTCTCTTTCTCACATGTGTTGTATGTAGAGTTTCTAGCATCTCCCTTGTGAGGGTAGCTGTCATTGATGGTGACGTGTCACTTCCAGGAAAATGATGTCATACCTCTCTAGCAATCACCAGAAACTCCACGGTAAAACCACAGCATTTTCAGTGATTCCTTAAGGAGATTGACATCACTTCTGGGGAAATCCTAGAAGTGACATCACACAGTTACTGATTTTTATTAAATCTTCCTCCTCCCAGCCATTGGAGCCCTGTCAGGCAAGACCTGCTGGGGGGGAAGGAGATGGCAACCTTTGTTCAGGTGTGTTATACATTCAGGACTTCTCTTGCCTGGCAAGCTTCAAATACTGTGCTGCAATGGCAGCATCCAGGCTGCAGGAGTCACCCTGACCCCTAACAGAATACTCAGACAGCTGACCCCATTTCACAGGTAGGATTGTCATACCCCAATGGGGCAGGGGTTTCCCCAATTTCCGGGGGTCCCAATCCGCCAGCGGCCAGTTGCCAGTGGGGGAGCCTCACCATGCCAGACATGCCCGGTTCAATGACAGCACCCGGAGGTGACATTATCATGCTAGAGGGATGCTCTAGCACTTGGCTAAATACTCTATGGTCACCAAATGCTAGAGTGGCCAAATGCTAGAGTGTCCCCTTCATGATGTGCCCAGTGTGATGATGTCAATTCCGGGTGACGTCATCGCAGTCCATGCCAGAAGATCCAGAAGAGCAGGCTGGAGCCCCCCACCGTCAGAAGCTAAGGACTTGGCAACCCTGTTCACAGGCCCTAGAAATCTGCTCCTCAGTGTGTTCCTTTGGAGAGGATGTTGCCCAGCTAAGCTCCTCTTCCCTTCCTTCTCCTGCTTGCCTTTGACTAGGTCACGCACCTCTGGAACTTCTGAACTTTAGCTGCCACTTCTGGAACTCTGCCTCTGCCTAACTTGGCCTGCACTGCTTGCTTGTGGCCCCAGTGGACTGGCAGCTGGCTCTGCAGGACCTGGTCATCTGACCACTTTCTGCAGGACTGCCGCTGAGAGTGTTTGTGTGAACCGCTGCACCCATGTGGGAAGGCCGATTTGCAGCAGCTCAAAAGGCCTTTGAGGGCAGCTGTGTTTGTTCAAGCCCCTGCCTCATCAAAATTACAGCCAGCGCAGATTTGCCGCCCATGCAGAGACACCTCCTTATGACCCCCAGCACTGATCAGCATCTTATGCGTGAAGGAGACCTTGCAAGCAGATTCTCTCTCAAAGCCAACCAAATTCATTCGCAAGTAAATACATTCACCATTACATTGTGTGGGCCCACCCGAGCTGGTTTAGCTTGGCCCAAGATGGATACTGCTATGATTTCCATGAAACGATCCCAAGAAAAATGCCCCTCGGTAACCCATCAGACAAAGAGACCGGATGCGAGTTATCCACTGCACAAAAACAAACCAACCACTAGAACTCGATTTGCAAGCTGATCGTTTCTACCCTTCTATCAATTCATTTGCCCGGGAATTCCCTTGGAGAGAAACGTCTGATGAACGGGGAAATGTTATGAATGAATAGGCCCTCGATACATAATTCATAACGTCTTCAACTTGATGAATCCCCCTTGAGGCAAGTAAGCAGTCTAGAAACTCAATAATAATCCCGTCACTCCACAAGGCCCCTGCAGAACTGCTTCTCTGCACCAGAGCCGTCTCAGTTGCAGCTAGCAACTCGGCGGGAGAATCGGAAGGGTGGGAGAATCGGAAGGTCAACTCACAGCATCCTTTCTGCCACAGAATCAGAAGCGTCAGCACTGCATCAGGGTGATGCTCTAGGGGCGATATTCTGCATCTGGCTCTTGCTCCACATTTTCCCAACCCTGAGGAAAAGGTGGAGCTCAAAACCACATTCAAATACCCTGGGGCAATGCCGTACTGACATTCACCCCTGAATGGCCATAAATTTATGCAGTAAAGGTAAAGGTAAAGGTTCCCTTGCTCGAAAGCCAGTCGAATCCGACTCTAGGGTTGCGGTGCTCATCTCCGTTTCAAAGCCGAAGAGCCAGCGCTGTCCGAAGACATTTCCGTGGTCATGTGGCCGGCATGACTAAACACCAAGGTGCACGGAACGCTGTTACCTTCCCACTGAAGTGGTACCTATTTATCTACTTGCAATTTCTTGCTTTCGAACTGCTAGGTTGGCAGGAATCTATGCAGAGGGTACCATGAAACCCGATGGTCAAAGAAAGTGAAAGTGGCATGCAGTGTAGAGGGTACCATAAAATCCGGTGATCAAAGAAAGTGAAAGCGGCATGCAGTGTAGAGGGGAATTTCTGTTCCAAGGTGGGTTTGGTAAAACAATGGAGGGAAAAGCCAATGCAGAATTGCCCTAGGATTCACCCAAAACTCTATAGCTAAACCACAGAATTCAGTGTGAATCTTAGAACTTCATCCCCCATGTGATGATGTTACTTCCTGCTTTGTACCAGCAGTGACATCACACATTGGCATGGCACCACATTGCCTCAGGGAGCTATACGGAGCTGGCACCAGAGGATTCAACGAGTGGCCAAGGGCCCACTGCACAAACAGCTCCATAGTTGGGCAAGCCATAGTTCTGGCACAGCTGTTCTTGAAAAAGAGCAGTTTCTGTCAGAGCTCTCTCAGCCCCACCTACCTCACAGGGTGTCTGTTGTGGGGAGGGGAAGGGAAAGGAGTTTGTAAGCTGCCTTGAGACTCCCTTGGGTAGTGAAGGGTGGGGTATAAATCCAATCTCCTCCTCCTCCTCCTCCTCTTCTCCTCCTCCTCCTCTTCTCCTCCTCCTCCTCCTCCTGGCATGGACATCTAAGGAGTTCGAAAGCAGCAAAAAGGAATTCTTAGTTCAGTTTACCCTGCCTGTTCAAAGCTAAGGAGGGGCCTGCTGAGATTGCCTTTCCTGAGGGTACTCAAATTCTCAAGTCAGCACTAGATCTAGCACATAGGGTAAATGTTTAACCCCCCTCAAAAAAAATTAAAAGTAACCTTTTTTGGTCATCATATGATCCTGTTCTCAGCCACTGGTTTCTCCCACTGCAGATGCTTCAGTACCACATTTCATGTTTCTTCTTCTCTTTCTGTGAATGATCTCAGCCAGTCAGGGGTCACATTCAGAACATCGTGAGGACACAGAGATGGTTATGTGATGATGTCACTGAATGCAAGCCAAGCCAATTCAGAGTGAGGACAAGACTTCCTATACCACATGACTCTCACTCTGAACGGGCGAAGACTCTGTCCCCTTTTGATGTTCCCTACCCCATCCAAAACGACTGAAGTGGGCGAACTCTTAACTAGTCCCACACTCTCATCTCAGTCCTAATCTCCAACCTCTCTCTCTTCCTGGTCTAAACTGACATTTTCTAGCTGTGTGAATCCCAATTTTCCACCTCAAGCTTCTCTCTCAACTGGAAGAAAACAAGCTTCCCAAGAATCAGTTATAACAACATTGTTTTGTTTGCATCCTCAGGTATTATGTCCAAGTCCAAAATAGTCATGCTGCTGTTCTCATTTGAATTGTGTACACATGCCGTTTTTAGGTGTTGGCCTCATCAAAATACCCACAAGTGTGAACCTTATCGCTACTTGTACATTTTCAAGGGGCCAGGCTCTATAAACACATACATGTGGAGTTCAAACAAGACCAGCGGCATAAATATTTTGAATTCCGGGATCATACCTTTGTGCAAAAGAAATCTCACTCAAAGGTACATCTGGCTGGCCGTCAGCAGGCACAGCTGCCTTCGGCTAATGGGGAAAGCGCCCAACAAAGATCTCGTATTTGCCTCCATTGTCATGAAAATAGCACAGAGAGAGTGAAAGACGGCACAGAGGCAATCGGCAAGAGAAGGGAATAGTGTCAGATATATGGGAAAGATACTTGGCTGGTGCAGAGAAACAGACGGCAGGTGCAAGTATTCAGGCTGAAAAACAGTCACTGAAGGAGAAAATAGAAAGTGATACGCTGGCAGTGCCGAGTGCCAGGACCCTTTTAATTGTTTCTGCTTGAAAAGGAGGACTGCGAAGCTCGAAAGCCGGTTTATCCTAAAGGACAAGAAGAAGTCTAGCAGAGGCTAACACCCTTACCTAAGTGGGGGAAAGACAAAGAGAAAAGCAAAGCCACTGTTCCTCAGACTTCTGAGACCCAGGGAACGATTCTTTCCCAGATAAAAAATGAGAGGCATACTTCACACTTGGAATGATACATTATTTTTCAATGGACTCCCGGAACTATGGGCAAGCCTCTTTCTTGCAAACGTGGGAACTTCTTCACGACTTCTTCCCTTTCGCCAGAGTGGGGGGATGAGATCCAGCTTTCCGGGCAATGGTGACTTTTCTCCCACACTTACCAACTCCAGCATAGCTGCATCAAGACAGTTAGTAGATATACATGGACAAAGAGAAAAGAAATCGGAAACAATATAGTTTGCAACAGGGGTCATTTCCTGCCGGAAATGGGGGTAACACAACTCCCTGGTGGAGAAGGAAGAGGAATCAATGCAAAATGGGGACTTCTTTGCCTTGATTTCCTTTTAAAGTCACACTTTTAGCCCCTCTCATGGCACAGAAATGCAACGCTAAAGATCTTATTAGATGTGTGTGTGTGTGCATTTGGTATATACTGAGGCTAATAAATACACAAAAAACACCTTATCGGTATTTTCCAGGTATTTATTCAGCTGAATCAGATTACAGAATCTGGTTCGGCTACCAAAATAGCTGCATATCATCTAGAGCCCCACAATCATGGGGATTAGGGGATTAATAAATGTAATGTAATAAAATAAAGAAGTCTACTGAAGCCAATGGGGCTACTCTCATGTAAATCTGCAGGTAAGGATTTTGCTCTTTCCCCATGTATTCCAAGGAAGAGAGGCAGAGCTAACGAGGTGCTGAAATGCTCAAACGCTTCAGTGCCTGTGCAAAAATATTTTTTTAAAAAACAGAACAGAGGGAACCCATGAAGGGAAATTTGAACTGATCCCCCCAAGAGTGCAAGCATCAAAAATGGTACAACATGTGTGAAAATGCGGAAGGCAGCTGCAGTCGGAAAAACCCCTCTGTCTCCATCTCAGGCTGTTACTGGACCAAGGGGAATTCCGCATTGGCTTTTCCCTCTGTTGTTTTAGCAAACCCACGTTGGAACAGAAATTCCCTCTGCATTGCATGCTGCTTTCACTTTCTTTGATCATCGGAGTTTATGGTACCCTCCACACTGCATGCCACTTTCACTTTCTTTGATCATCGGGTTTTTATGGCATCTTCTGCATGGATTTATGGCCATTCAGGGGTGACTTCACAGTCAGTACGGGATTGCCCCCAGGGTATTTGAATGTGGTTTTCGGCTGCACCTTTCCCTCAGTGTTGAGAAAATGTGGAGTGAGTACTAGATGCAGAATCACCCCAAAACACATCAACCACATTAGTGGGGTCCCAATTAGTGGGGGCCCAGCCTCTAATGTAATCTACCACATTAGATACCAACAGTGCCCTTCTGCTGTCCGCGTAGGAGAAACAGGACAAAGAATAATGAACAGAAATCTGACATTTAAAAAATGACAACATTCAGAAATCCATGCGGGTGAATAAAGCAATCCCCCGGCATACTCACTCTGCTGTAGAACTGAAAGCAGCCAGTGTTAAACAAAAGAATTGCAAACACAGATTTTGGCATGAAAATGTTGAATTTGCAACCATCAGGAAGCTGGGCTCTATCCAGTTACGGTTCGATTGCATCCAGGAGTCTCTCTATACTACAAGTGTTAATTTAACTTAGCAATCCTAGCAGTATTGCATCATCACCCTTTACAGGTGTTGTGAATAGTCTTACGGCTGCTTCCACAAGGAGGTTTTTCTCCACTTCGGATCCTAAACTGCAGCAAGACTCACACACTTAAACAGTGCTGTGGTCAAGTCAGTCTCCGATCATCCTTTCCCCAGCCTCACTACACTTTCCTCCAAGCCTGCTTTTCTTTGCTCTTTTTTGGGAAGAGCACAGTGCAAGCACATCATCAGGCAGACTGGATGATAAGGTGCACATTATCCAAGGTGTCGTCCACATAGGCATCATGGCTGACATTATCTCTGCTGTACCACAGGAAAACTATTTGGGGGCTTTTTAAAAATAACCAGTAGTTGCTCAACTGCTATAGTGTCATAATGATCTATTGTCACATCTAGTAGTTCCTCCAAAGTCCCAGCTTTAAGAATTTTTAAATGTTTCTAGCTTCTTTGTTGTGTATATACCAGGCATGCACTTTCCCTCTGGTATCTCTGCAATGGAAAGGGCTAGATACTTACTTTTAAAAAAATGAAAACTGAGCATTCATAGGGACTAGTAGATCATGACAATAGATTGTTCTAATGCTTTGGCAAACTATCAATTCCTATTTTTATTTAAAATAATCTAGGAAAAGCTCTCCAGTAGTATGAAGAATGGTGGCTGTGGAGGGGAGGCTGAAGAAGGGGAAGTGTGTGGCATTCACAACCACAAAAGCTACACAGAGAATCATTGTTATGTGGAAGCTGCCATATATGAATTGGAGCTTTGCATAGGAAATGTTGCAAACCAGGGGTCATTTCCTAGAAAAAGAGGTGCAGGAGTGTATTTGCATAACTCATTTGCATATGCCACACCCTCTGACAAAGGGCAGGCATGTTTAAAATTAGTTAAGGCATATGCAAATGAGTTTAAATCCCCACCCCTTCCCTGAGTCTCTCCACAAAAGTGGAGAGGCTCAGGGGGAAAGGGAGGCAGATATGCCTGGGTTCCCTGCCCTATCTTCTCCAGGTGCCCTGTGGCTGCAAGGCACCTGGAGAAGATCAGGCAGGGAACCCAGGCATTTAACTCCTCCCCTCCCTGAGTCTCTCCATGGGTGGGGGCAGGGCCTGGGGTCCTTACTGTTGGAGCGCCACTCTGGGGCACTCTGGCAGGAAATGTCCCCTGTTGCAAACTATATTGTTTCCAATTTCTTTTCTCTTTGTCCATGTATATCTACTAACTGAAGACAAAGTGGATTCATCCATGGGAGCTTAAGCTACAGTAAACCCACTAAGCCAATGTCATGCCGTTTCTGCTTCCAAAGGGCTCTTTCCACTTCCACGATTTGCAATAATAATTTTGATCAGGACATTCCATGGATTTGGAAATGGCTTCTAGGTCTCCTCCGAGGCACTCATCAGAGCAAACCACAACAACTCCTTGCAATGGAGAGGGAAGAGAGAGACACCCTGTTGGGGCCGTCCACTCCCTCCTGTATTCACTGAGTCGACACACACGCAGTTGGAATGAGACATGGGGAGAAAATAGCCAAACAAGCCAGCAGGCTTACAATTATTGTGTATTTAAGGGGATGGCACAAAAATGTATGAAAAAACTGGAACAGTTTTTGTCCTTTCAGGCAGAACAAGATGAATAGATGTCTGCAAAAGAAATGACTAGAATTGGAGTTGCAGTAATCTCTGGGATCCTCAGAACTGACAGCTGAACGGCGCTTTCCAAAGACTCTTTGCAGGGCTTCAGCATCTTTCAGTCTGGAAACCACATGAGCCAAGTCCAGAACATTCGAAATGAGGCTGCAAGGAAGGAATCAGCAACAGCCTCATTTGACCTCCATCCCACCAGGTGTTCGAAGAGGCAACGGAGACCTTCACCTCAGCTCATCAGCATCTTATTAACATGCTGATTAATGCTGAAAGCTCGCAATGGCACAAATCAATATATCCACGGTAATAAAATAAAGGCAGCCTCCCAAAACCTCTTCGCTTCCATCCCTACAACAAAATCTTCACAGGTTTGTTTTAAAAAAAATGAGTGACTAGAGAAGATAATGCAACACACCTGGCATTTTGATGATGACAGGAAGGCGCCTCTGGAACTTTCTTTGGCGATTACCGGTTTTACCTCAGTTTCCCTCACATGCTCCGTTCATGGTTCAGTGGCAGAAAAGGGAGGGAAAGAGGGCAACCGCTGACTCGGTTATTCCGAGAGCGCTCATTTTAACTAATTCACTTACTGAACTGAACATAATGTCCACGCAGCTGCTTCAGTCACAGCGGTCATTTTCTGAAAAGTTGCCTCCACAAGGTAGCTCTTCAAAACCCAAGGGAACTTTTCACACAACATTAAGCCGGCCGCTGATCAGCCCCTTTTTGTATCAGGTGAATTCACTGTACAGGGGATACAATGGTATTTGGCTGGCTGCTGCCTCGTTTAGTCCACGAAGAATCATTGCAGACATAACCACTTCCCAAGAGGTTGATCAAGATGGGTAGCCATGTTAGTCTGTCTATAGCAGTAGAAAAGAACAAGAGTCCAGTAGCACCTCAGGTAAAGGTAAAGGTTCCCTTGCTCGAAAGCCAGTCGAATCCGACTCTAGGGTTGCGGTGCTCATCTCCGTTTCAAAGCTGAAGAGCTTTTGTTAGTCTTTAAGGTGCTACTATTGGACTCTTGCTCTTTTCTACTTCCCAAGAAGGCCATTCAGGGACATTTCTATCTAATACACATACAATCAAGACATCCTCTGAGGACCACAGGGCGGCGCATTGTTCTCCCTTCCCCATTTTACACTCACAGCCACGTCCCTGACCCAAGGTCACCCAGTGAGTTCCAGTGGAGACTTGAATCTGGGGCTTCCAGATCCTAGTTTCATACTGTATGCCAGGGCGCCTTTAAAAAAAAAAAAAAAAAGAGGTGCCGGAACTTTTAAGAGGGAAATGAAGTTTTCAATCTGTTTACTGAAAACGAATGAACTTTTAAACATTTTTAAAAGAATTTTGACGAAAGGGTTCTAGAACTCCGTTCCAGTGCATTCCCCCCAGAAACAGCCCTGGCTGTATGCTATGCTATGCTGACTTATCATCACTTCTCTCTCTGTCCCTTTCCCATATTCCAAGCCGTATGTGATTATTCAAGAGTGTCATGTGCCCCGGGACTCGGCGCTGGTCGTCCGCCTGAAGCTGTTCCATCTGCCGCTGCGATGCCCCTCGGGGCAGGTACCCAGGGGTGGGGGAGTAGCCAGAGGGTTGAAGCGGGAGCTTGAGGGGGTCTCAGAATGACGGGCTGCCGAGAGGGTTCCTTCACTACTCTCCCTATCTCCGCTTACTGATGCATTTGTGATCTCCAGGGCTCCCTTCTCTCTCACGACATCTCTCTCTGCCCTGTCAATATCAGCGGTGTTTCTCCTCCTCGACCTGCTCCCAGCTTCTTCCTTTTATCACTCCCCACTGCAGGCTGGGAAATTCTGGAGATTTGGGGGTGGAGCCTGGAATTTATGCAGTCTCTTCACCTCAGACTCTAAAGGGGGGACTATAGAGAGTCAGTGGGTTAGATAAGTCAGGAACTGTGAGGGGAGATATACAATAAAGTGTAAAAATGCCAACATCTTGCTTTGCGGTCTTCTGGAGTATTTCCATTTTACCAGCTGAAAATGTTGTACAAAGGCTAATTCATTGGAAAGTTCAGAAACGGCTCGAAGTTCTTTTAGTGAGCCTGGCTAAGGAACTCTTGAAGCCTCTGGTCACGCTACTAAAACCCTTCCTCGGAACAGGAAGTCCACCTTCTCTCAGCACTCCAGGGAGCTCAGGCAAAAGCCTTGTCAGAATCACTGACACCTCATAAAGATTTGTTAAGGCCACCAGTTCACAGACTCGCAGACAGGATATAAACCATATTGCCGAGATGTCAAACTCCATATGGGTACAAGTGGAAAATTTCACCCAGAGCCTCCAGAGCGAAAATAACGAGCCTTGAGGAACATATTTTCTAATTGACATACCATGGACTGAAGTTCTTACAAAGTTCACCGAGGCTGTATTTAGGGTTACCAACCTCCAGGTGGGTCCTGTAGTTCTCCCAGATTTATAACTGATTCTTCCAGACTACAGAGATCAGTTCCCCTGGGGAAAAAATGCATTTTTGGAATGTCCCTGCTGCAGTCCCCCTCTCTAAACTCCACTTTCCCCAGGTTCTGCCCCCAACCTCCAGGAATTTCCCGACCCACATTTGGCAACCATCGATACACTTCAAAATATTCTACTAGGGGAAATACAAATCTTCAGGGATTTCCTGAGGTGGAGTTGGCATCTCTTGTCAGAGTGTCAGCATGGTGTAATAGTTAAAGCGTCAGATTAGGATCGGGGAGGTAGTGGTGGAAAGTGCCGGCAAGGAACCGCTGACTTATGGTGACCCCTAGTGGAGTTTTCAAGGTAAGAGACATTCAGAGATGGTTGGCCATTGCCTGCCTCCGCATCACGACCCTTGTATTCCTTGGAGGTCTCCCATCCAAATACTAACCAGGGCCGACCCTGCTTAGCAACCAAGATCTGACAAGATTGGGCTAGCCTGGGCCACTCATGTCAGGGCAAGATCTGGGAGACACAGGTTCAAACCCCTACTCTGCCATGGAAGCTTGCTGGGTGACCTTGGGCCTGTCATAGGGTTGCGAGCTCTGGGTTGAGAAATAACTGGAGATTTTGGGGATAGATGGGGTGGGGTTTGGAGAGGGGAAGGACCTTAGCCAGGTATAATCCCCTTGAGTCCACCTTTCAAAACAGCCATTTTTTCCCAGGGGAACTGATCTCTGTAACCTGGAGACGAGTTGTAATACCGGGAGATCTCCAGCTATCCCCTGGAGATTGGCAACCCTACCCTCAGCTGAATTTACCTCACAGGCTTGCAGTGATGATAACGTGGAGGAGAGTAGAACTATGAAAGCCACTTTGGCTCCCCGTTGTGGATAAACAAACAAATCCTATATATGATTCACTCCTCAAAAGAAAGATTCATATAAAATATGTACTTGGGATTCGATCATCTATGCTTATATCTAGAGAAGAAAAACATATTTTTTAAAAATCCCCAAGAGCAGGACTTGCCCAGTTATCAAGCATTTAGCATAATATCAATATTTTCCTGTGCAGCAAAAACTAATACAGAAACTGCAGATTCTGGGTGATGTAATTTAAACAAAAAAAAATGTGGAATAAAATATGAGGTGATTTGAAATATTGTTCATCTTGGGGAAAGCTGGCAGTTCTGGTCCGCTCATGCAGGAAATTCTTCCTCAGGGATCCAGGTTGAGGCCTAGTCAGACGTTTGGGTTAGAGTTGCCAGCTCTGGGTTTGGAAATATCTGGAGATTTTGTGGGTAGAACCTAGAGAAGATTGGGTTTGGGGAGGAGTATAACGCCGTACAGAGTATAGCAGAATATGATGACATACAGTGTACCTTCCAAAGCAGCCATTTTCTCCAGGGAAACTGATCTTTGTCGTCTGGAGACCAGTTGTAATTCCAGGAGATCTCCAGTCACTACCTGGAGGTTGACAAGCCTACTTTGGGGGAGACTTCTCCACATGGCTTTAAGTTTAATCTTGAACTGGCAGGTGCCTCTTTCATCTCACCAGGGAGAGAAAGCAATAAATATTACATTTTTATTTGCATTTAAACCATTTCTTGGAACCGATCAGGTGGCTAGGAATTTAGAATGGTTTCATGAGGCTTGTTTTAAGCTGCTAAGAGCTGTATTCTGTCTTTAAGATACGGCTGGGTTTTTAATACTGGATTTTTAAAACAGTGGATTATTTTAAACTGCCTTATACCTGTTTTATGTTTTTATCACGTGCTTCGTAAGCCATCTCAAGCCAGGTTCTCTGGAGAGGCAGCATATAAATTTTCGAAATAAATGCATGAAGTATAAAGAAGAGAGAGAGAAGAGATTGGATTTATACCACACCCTTCACTACCCAAGGGAGTTTCAGAGCAGCTTACAAATTCCTTTCCCTTCCCCTCCCCCCCAACAGACACCCAGTGAGGTAGGTGGGGCTGAGAGAGCTCTGACAGCAACTGCCCTTTTCCAAGAACAGCTGTGCCAGAGCTTGTGACTGACCCAAGATCACATCAGCAGATGCAAGTGGGGGAGTGGGGGAATCAAACCTGGTTCTCCCAGATTAGAGTCCACACACTTAACCACTGCACCAAACTGGCTTAGAGTCCGTGCACTTAACCACTACACCAAACGGGAAACAACCTTGACCTGACTGGGCCAGGCTAGCCCGATCTTGTCAGATCTCAAAAGCTAAGTAGGATCAGCCTGGTTAGTACTTGGATGCAGGGCCGGTGCTACCATTAGGCCAACTAGGCGACTGCCTAGGGCGCAGACCTCAGAGGAGCACAGAACTGACAATCAGCATTAGGGTGTGAAATCTCCTTGCCTTGAAGAGACAGGATTCCCCTGTCCCGCCCTGCCCCCAGTCCAGCCGCCCTCTAGGAAGGCGGATGACTCACCAGACGGCAGCGGGACTCAGGATGGGAAGCCATCGGGGAGGTCCAAGGTTGCTATGCAAAAGCAGATGACGGCAAATCACTTCCGAATGCCTCTTGCCTGGAAAACCCTAGAAGGTCACCATAAATTGGCTGTGATTTCATGGCACTTCCCTCCTCCTCCTCTGCCACCACCACTATGGGAACCATCCCCCAAGTGATCCTTGGTAGGTCTTTTGGTGGTTCAGTGCAAGTCCCATTAAAATGTGTGCTAAGGAACAGTGCTGGTGGATTGGACTCAGTATATTGTATTTGGGTTTTTGTGATACTTAGCGCTTCAGTAGGGTTGCTAGGTCCCCCCAGCCACCAGCAGGGGGTGAGGGGGTAGGGTTGCCAGATCCAGGTTGGGAAAGTCCTGGAGATTTGGGGCGGAGCCTGGGGAGGAGAGAGACCTCAGTGGGGTACAAGGCCATAGAATCCACCCTCCAAAGCATCCATTTTCCCAGGGGAACTGAGCCAGTTTGGTGTAGTGGTTAGGAGCATGGACTGTGATCTGGGAGAACCAGGTTTGATTCCCCACTCCTCCACATGCAGCTGCTGGCATGACCTTGGGTCAGTCACAAGTTACCTCAGAGCTGTTCTCTCACGAGCAGTTCTCGAAAGAGCTCTCTCAGCCCCACCTACCTCACAGGTTGTCTGTTGTGGAGAGGGGAAGGGAAAGGAGATTGTAAGCTGCTCTGAGACTCCTTCAAGTAGTGAAGGGCCGAGTATAAATCCAATTTCTTCTTATTTTTCTTCTTCTGTAGTCTGGACATGAGCTGTAATTCCAGGGGATCCCCAGGTCCCACCTGGAGGCTGGCATCCCTATGCTTCAGCCATTGACTAGTTTAAGGTTAAATTGATCCTAAATTCATTTTTAAAAATGCTCACTGGCTCCCACTTTGCATAGTTGGTTGCGTGCGTGAATATCCAGCAGATATTAGGAATAGACATCGAAGCAGTGTGGGTACTGAGATTAGTGCAATGCATGCTGGGTGATGCAACGATCAAAGCGAAGGCATCCAGTGGAAGGAATCAATAGAAGAGGCTTTAAAATGAGCAACCAAATGTAACGTCACACATCAGAAGCATTTGATGGCAGGTATAACAAAAAAAATAGAAAAAAAGATTGCCCGATACAGCAAGAAAAGCACCAATTTAAGAGGCTCATGAATAATTCATAGGGAGACACTTCAAAGGCTATCTGCCACCACCTGGATGCATCGAAGGAGAGTTTGTTTTATATCACCTTAAACCTATGTTCCATGGAGCCTGACAGAATATATGGAAACAGGTTCTAAAAGATCTTTTTCCAGAAGCGATACCCAAGATAATTTAAACTGGAGGTATTGGGTATGAAGCTAGCACTTCAGGCTAGTGAAGAACTAAGACCTCAGGTGGAATTTACCTGTACTGCAGGCAGAACGTAAGCTTTCACTTCTGCTGTTTTAATGGAGTAATTGCTTGGTAGTCATAATTACCAGCTGATGTTTTTAAAAAGGTACAGACGTTTGGATCCTCCGGTCAGAAGGGGAGAAGTCTGTCCCCTTTGACCAGCAGAGGATCATGGGACCTGCATGGATAAAAGGTGTGTCCAGCAGGGGTGAGGACAGGGGTTGGTATAGGGTTGCCAGCTCTGGGTAAGAAAACACCTGGAGATTGGAGCCTGAGGAGGGTGGAGTTTGAGGCACAATGCCATGGAGTCCACCTTCTACAGTGGCCATTTTCTCCAGGAGAACTGATCTCTGTTGCCTGGAGATTGGTTGAAATCCCAGGCAGGGCCGGCTCACCCGCTAGGTGAACTAGGCATTCGCCTGGAGCACAGGCTGGACCTTAGGGTGCCAAACTGGAACCCACCCACCCCCCACAAAGCCCCCTAGCCCCCACCAAAAGCCCTGCATCTCCCTGACGGCCGCCACCTCTTTCTCCCCGAGTCCGGCAAGTGCTGAGCTTGCCAGACTCGGGGAGAAAGAGGCAGTGGCGGCGGCGATCACCCGGTCGAGGAGATGCAGGGCTTTTGGTGGGGTGGGGCCGGGTGCAGTTTGGTGCCCTGGCCCTAGGGCGCCAAACTGCACCCAGCCCCGCCCCCACCAAAAGCCCTGCATCCAGTTCTGCTTTCATTGTGGGGGCCCCTGGATGGGATGCCGAACTGTGCCTCCCCCCCTCTGCATCCTCCCCACCGCTGCCACCGGGACCACGAGTTTGCAAAAGTGGGGAAGGGGGGATTTCCCCCCACCCACCACCCTCCTCTGTGCCTCCGGCTCGCTCTCCCCTCCGAAATGCAAACAAAAGTCAAAACACCGCCAGGGAGGGAGGAATCAGCTCCAGCACTCCCCGGTTGCCTCTCTGCATAAGGTATTCGGGGGGGCAGTGGAGAAGCCGAGTGCCACCTTTGCTTGCTGCCACCGCCGCCGGAGCTGCTTTCCCCTTCCCGGCGCAGTGTGCAGAGCAGGACTGGTGATGCTGAGCGGAGAAGCACTCTCAGTAGCAGCTCCTGGCTCGGGGGACTCCGAGGGGAGGAGAGGAAAAGAAAATGGGGGGGGGGAGAAAGAGCAATTCCCAACTTGCCGTGCTAATCCTAAGGAACCGGGCAGGGGCAAGGCTAGCTTGTGGTGCCCCCCGCCCCCCGGGTGTGTTTCTGGGAGGTTTGCAGGCCCCACCGGGAGGTTGGGCTCTGTGCTAAGGGGGTGCGGGCACCACAACCTAGCCTCGCCTAGGGCGCAGAAACACCTTGGGCTGGCCCTGATCCCAGAGGATCTCCAGCTACCAGAGACTGGCAACTCTAGGCTGGACTAAGGCATGAAATTAGGTGAGACTGAGCTAGCTGGATCTGACCCAGAGTACTCACTGGTTTCAAATGTACAATATGCAGTGAACGCTGTCTCTATATAAATCTGCAGAGGTTTCATCTGTTTCGTCCCCCCACCCACCCCCCGTGACCCTTCCTAGCAAACGACTGCATTTTCAGCAAGCACGGCTTTTGGTCCAGATGCCAGGCCACCTTTTCAACTTCAGATTTCATGTTATTTGCATGCAAGTTCACTCCTTCCCCATTTTCCCTGCAGCCATCTGTTCAGTCTCTCTCTGTTCTGCCCCCTTTTCCTGGAGCCGGCTGATTTCCCTCTGTGACCATCTTTCAAGCACATCCTTCGGTCCCTGCTGTGTGTTAACCTGATGCCCTTTCTTTCACTGTGCCTTTATTTAAATCTTTGACTTGTGATTTTTGGCTGCTCAGAAAGCTTTGCAGATTCATTCGCTCACAATCTTTCAGCAGATTTCCACATCGCCACAGACCGGTTCCAGCCTATCTGTAATTAAGTGAACTCTTACCAAGTCAAATCTGCAAGATTCCAGTCTTGGATAAATGGTGGACGTCTCCCCCCCCCCGCCCCCGAGTAATGAATCTAAAGGGACTGGGAAAAGAATACAAATATTTAGATTCCCTGTAAAACTCTGAATTCCGAGAGGTTCATAACTCCATCCCAAACATACTAGAACTTGCAGGTAGCACACCTCATTGAATTCAATGAGACTTAAGCTGATTCAGTGCGGGACTTCTGAGCCCACTTTAATTCAGTGGGGGACTTTTGAGCTCAAGCCAAATACAATTGTTGAACCAATTGTTGAACGTGTTCTATCCAGTGTGACCAGCAAGGCTCCTTCAGTTATGCAGGAACACATAAAAACCACACATGTGGCTCTAAGCACAAAAATCAGATTCTTAAACATCTCAAGCCTATTTTTAAGAAAGGAAGTTCCTAGCCCTCACGCCTAAAAGAGTACTTCAAAGCACATGGGCAACGTATTTATGTATTAAAATGTCTATATCATGCCTTTCCTTGTGGTTCAAGGCAGTTTACAATAACAATACCTGCTGAATCATAGAATGTTAGAGTTGGAAGGGACCTTGCAGGTCATCTAGTCCAACCCCCTGCACTGTGCAGGAGCACAGCTGAAAGATAGCCCTACATATCTACAACATACCCGAAAGATGGTTGTCCAGTCTCCGCTTGAAAACTTCCAGTGAAGGAGCATCCACCACCTCCCAAGGCAGGCTGTTCCACTGCTCAACCACTCTTACAGTTAGGAAGTTTCTCCTGATATTTAGCTGGTAACGACTCCCTTGTAATTTCCACCCATTAGATCTAGTCTTGCAATCCGAAGCAAGAGAGAATAGATCTGCTCCATCTTCTACATGACAGCCCTTCAAATATTTGAAGACTGCAATCATGTCCCCTCTAAGTCTTCTCTTTCCCAGGCTAAACATACCCAACTCTTTCAGCCTTTCTTCATAAGACTTGGATTCAAACTCTCACCATCCTGGTTGCCCTCTTCTGGACATGTTCAAGCTTGTCAACATCCTTCCTAAAGTATGGTGCCCAAAACTGGACACAGTACTCCAGGTAAGGCTTGACCATAGCCGAATAGAGCGGAACTACCACCTCCCATGATCTGGACATGATGCTTCTGTTAATGCATCCTAAGATTGCATTAGCTTTCTTCACAGCCACATTGCACTGCGGGCTCATGTTGAGCTTGTGATCAACCAGAACACCTTTCACATGTGCTGCTGTCAAGCCAACTCCCTCCCATTCTATATCTGTGCCTTTGATTTTTTGTGCCTAGGTGTAGGATTTATCTCTATTGAATTTCATTTTATTTGCCTCAGCCCACTGTTCCAGCCTATCTAGATCATTTTGAATCCTGACTCTGTCTTCTTCAGAATTAGCAATCCCACCCAGCTTTGTGTCATCTGCAAATCTGATAAGCATCCCCTCTATGGCTTCCTCCAGGTCATTTATAAAAACACTGAACAATATCAGGCCTAGGACCGAGCCCTGTGGCACTCCACTTGAGACTTCCCTCCACGTAGATGCAGAGCCATTTACGAGCACTCGTTGGGTATGATTTTTCAACCAACCATGAATCCATCCAACGGTTGCACCATCCAGCCCACACTTAACCAGCTTATCCTCAAGGATATCATGAGAAACTTTGTCAAATGCTTTATTGAAATCTAGATACACTATATCCGCAGCACTGCCAGATCAGGGCTTTTCTGCATTCTCATTTTCTTCGCTTCTAAGTTCCTGTTGCTTCTGGGTTTTTTCCCTGTTCCACAGGTGTTTTCCTCCCTTTAGTGGTCGATTCAATATTACATTGGTTTACGTCCAGCATATCTCCCTGCAGATTTAAGCCCTGCAGATTTAAGTTTTTATGCCCAGCATCAACAGATGTAACATCCAATTGACCACTAGAGGGAGCAAAGCACACTGATTGGATAACACTGATTACGGGTTTGTTTTCTGTGAAGCAAACTCCATGCTTCAACACATCTCATCTACAGCTACAGATTAAAAGCTTGGTAGTCATAATTGCTTGGTAGTTATAATTACCATCTTTGTCTGTCTCCTGGCAAGACTATATATTCTGGTCTTCATTCAACACTTTTTTGTGCACGCGATTCAGCCAACCATGCAGAATTGTGCAAATCCAGTTTCTGCTCAGCCTGGAAAACCATGTTCTATTTAAATTAAATGAATTAAACTATATTACATATGATGCAAAACTTGCAGAATAAATTATGTAATTTCCCCTCTCAATTCACAGTATTTGTGTCTTCTTGGCATGGAATTTGGATTTTCTTTCAGTATGAAATTCATACACTATTGACTGTAAGACTTTCAAATTTTTCCCCACAGGGAGAAAGGTGGCTAATAATTGTTTTAAAGAAATAAATAAAAATTCTTACCAAAAAGATGAATAGTTAATTTGTAATATTTAATTTTTCCACAGTATCAACCTGCATACACACATCATGTATATTCTGCCCTCTTGGAACAGTCCTTCAAATTTTCTCTTTATCCTTTTCCTTAACTCAGTTCTGGATTGTTGCTTTCAATAAACTGAAGGCAGTACATAACGCTCAATAGCAGAAGAATTTCTTTTCCCCATAAAATAGCTTTTCTGTTCCATTAAATCCTCTAGCCATTTAAGTGATTCCATAACATTCATGCTATTAAAAAAATTCCTTTCGACTGATCCATAAAACATATAGCCTTAAAAGGAATGTATCGGGTGTTGCATGAATTCTATACTTTCCCTTGCATATGCAATAAACCCATCTCATACAATTTTCCATTTCCCTTGTTTTGGTCTTTTTCCAGCACATTACTTGGCTGAACCAAATAAGCATTTGGTACACTGAAGTATGACTTGGTCCCTATGGAGTTTCTCTTTTAATCTCCCCCTCTCTCTTTCTCTCTCCAACAAATTTGGTCTCTCAGTTAAGCCTTCTCATTTAAATTTGACTTTGGAACATCATTTTAGTTTTGCACCAGTATACTAGAAGAAAGCCTGAGAGGTTTGCAGAACTGAAAAGATGGATGTCTGAGCATGAGCTTGAGTAGCAAGCTGGCTCATTACTAAATGGCAACCTGGAATTAGAACCCTGACCACCCAATTCTGAAAGGATTCATAAAAAACAGATTAATTTAGAGTCCCTCTAGTGGACATCTATCCATTTTTAAATGAATCCATTCCTAACTGGTCAATCTTCTTGCCCTTGAGCCTGATAATATGGAAAGGACCGCCTACTCCCTTATGAACTTCCCCAACCACTTTGGTCCTCTTCGGAGGTTCTGTTTTTGATGTCCCTGCCTTCTGAGGCTAGGCGGGTGGCAACCAAGGAGAGGGCCTTCTCAGTCATGGCACCAAAACCCTGGAACTGTCTCCCCAGTGAGGTCTGTCTGTCCCCTCCTGTTGCCATCTTCCGATAACGGTTGAAGATTTTCTTGGTTTCATTTGTCATTTCCTCAGTGATTCCTCCTTCCTAAGCAATGTTTTAATTGGTGTTTTTTATGCTTTGTATATATTCTAACTCTGCCTTTTAATTGTTTTAATGATCTCTGTTTGTTTGGTGGAGGTTGATTTTGATGGTTTTGAAATGTGGTTTTATTATGTATCTGGCACATAGTGCCCTAAATGTAAGCTGCCCTGAGCCCATTCGTGGGAAGGGCGGGATAGAGACCCAATAAAATTAAAATTTAAAATTAAAAACTATGCATGTTTTACACTGTTGGCTGCCTTGGTGGCCCTTGTCAGGGTAGAAAGGTGGGATACAAATTTTATAAATAAACAAATATGAAGGTTAAAGGCTGCCTGACATCTAGTACCTGTCGCCAGTCTCCAGGTGGTCAACCCAACAAACAACTGTGTAAGAATTGTCCACAAGAACAAAAAAAGAGGGGGAGGGGAAAAAAACCTGAACCTAAAACCTAGAATCCAGAACCTGACAAAGGTTAGTCAAATGTGGGAAAGGGGACCAATGTTAAAAACTTGATAAAGGAAATATAAAAATACATGTATTTATTGAACACAACTTTAAAAATATATAAGGGCCCAGTCCCACATTATTTATAAGTATCAAACGATAAAACACAAGGGCTTGTAAATCTGACCTGACGCGTTTCGGCCTATGTAGTTTTATCGTTTGATAAAGGGCTTGTGTTCAATAAATACATGCATTTTTATATTTCCTTTATCAAGTTTTTAACATTGGCCCCCTTTCCCACATTTGACTAGGAATTGTCCACCACACTAATACTGTAAAGTTGTTTATATAATGACACGAAACTCAAAATTATGGAAACAATTGTTAATAAAGAAGATACCTCTGTCTACTATACAATCTACAACAGAATAATCCAAAACCACAGACATTCACATATTATTAGTGTGGTTGACAATTCCTACACAGTTGTTTGTTGGGTTGA
This sequence comes from Gekko gecko, assembly GCA_029375565.1. Taxonomy (NCBI): domain Eukaryota; kingdom Metazoa; phylum Chordata; class Lepidosauria; order Squamata; family Gekkonidae; genus Gekko; species Gekko gecko. Next base: position 168,376,715 of record JAPDNY010000004.1, on the reverse strand, counting down.
CTATTTACGGTGTGCCTCCTGTTTTGTTTTGTTTAAGTCTCCAGGTGCTGGCTGGAGATTTCCAGAGATTACAATTGATCTCCAGGTAATAGACATCAGTTCACCTGGAGAAAATGGCTCCTTTGGAAGGCGGACTCTATGGCATTATGCCCCAATGCAGTCCCCAAACCCCGCCCACCTCAGGCTCCACCCCCAAGTCTCCAGGTATCTCCCAACCTGGAGCTGGCAACCCTAAATCTCTCTCAGTATGAGTGATACACCCAGAGAGAAGGTGCAAAATGCATACATCTTCAGTTTCTTCATTCCCATCAGAGGTTGGTGTTCAGCCCTTCTGGGGCCCTGGGCTCTGCTCAACCATGCCAGCCTCCACTATTGGCTGTGCTGTTAAAACCAAGGCAGCCCTGGCTCTGATAGAGCTTACCCCAAAAGGAGTGGGGCACACAGCAGAGCTTCTGAGGGAGATCTTAACAGCCACGTATGGGTTTATGGGTTTCCTCTTCATTCCTCCGTGAAAGTACAACCAGTTTAGGAAGGTTGAGACGCGTCAAGCAACTCACAGTTGATCAAGCGAAGGGAAGCTTATTACGGACTGAGGTGGTGTTGTCAAGCAAGATGTAATAAGAAGTTGATAGCTGTAGGATAATGTCAATACAAATATATCCAGAGTTGTTACCATCAATAGAAGGATATTTTCTGCTGGCAGATGGATGATGGTACCATTTGTGAGAAAGCAGTCGGGAGAAAATTCCTGCTTTTAGCAAACTCCTTTTGAGATCAAACAAGAGCTGGCAGAAAGCAGCTATTTCTACTGTGTTTGCAGAGTTAAAATTGAGCCAGAACTGAAGGACACATAATAGAATCCAGCAAATATATTCTCTTCAGGAACTATTTTAAAATGTCTTCTCTTTGATACAAAGTTCTCAGGAGAAAACACAGGGGTTGAAAACTCTGATTGGAAGTGGAATCATCTTTGGTAGAAATGGCTTCTAAAAGGGGGCTATTGAGGGCAAAAAGCTTTCTTGCAATGTCCCTTTCCATCACAGAAGTCCTTGAGGACATCACCTAATGCATAGCACACATCCAATGCATTTGTATTCCGGTAAACACTATCTTGTTTATTTAAAGCAGGGGACCCCAACCTTTTTGAGCCTGTGAGCACATTTGGAATTCTGACATGGCTCAGTGGGTGCAGCAACAAAATGGCTGCCAAAAGGAGGAGGAGCCAGTCACAAAATGGCTGCCACAGCTTACTTTCAGTTACTCGGGGAAGATCCTTGTGCAGTGATGGCAGTTGCTGCTAAAGCAAGGTTTTTAAAAATCTGCACAGCCAATCAAATCTCCAGTGGCCAATCAGAAGCCTTGCTGGGCAAAAGGCCGAATTGGCCCCACCCACTTCCTAAAAACACTTGGCAGATGCCAGAAAACTGTTGGCGGTTCCCATGGTGCTCACATTGGGGATCTCTGCTTTAAAACATCTATAGCCTTCCATCAACTGCAGAACTGGTACCTGGCGTGGCTAACAACATGATTAAAAAGTTAAAGCATTATCAAATTGAATCTCAGCATAAAACCAAACAGAAAGTGGCAGGGCAGAAATCAAACATGAACTGCAGAACAAAAATGTATTAAAATAGTTCATAAAACCGGCAACTTTAACCAGCAAGAACCACAGAGGAAAACCTAATGTCACAGAAAAGCCTGTATGGACAAAAAGATTTTTAACTAGTGCCAGAAAAATATCCGGTCTCCTGCAAAGCAAGACTTCAGACTGGGGGAGGGCATTCCATAGCTGAGGAGCCACCACTGAAAAACCCCTGCTCTTTGCTCTTATCTGTATCACCTCTGAAAAAGGAAGGAGAAGAGGGAAGAAAGAGACAAGATTAAAATCATTCATCTCTGTCTTTAAACTGCAAATTGCATGTTTACGCCGGCCTCACTTTGTATCTGAACTATGAGGGGAAGGGACAGGGCGTTATCTCTCCAGTCTCTGCTTGGTTTCTGTTAATTGAAATCAATTCCCCTGCTTTGCCATTAGTGGGTTTTTTAAAAGGAATAAAGGACATGTCCTTTTAAAATACATGTCTTCCTTTTAAAATGCTAACCACAAAATTGGGGAGGAGGACTCGGTTTCATTTAGCACAAATTAGCAGAAGTATCCTTTTTCTTTCCCTTTAATGGTTGACTCATTTGACCTAAGGTCACACATCAGGCCGCAACTAAATTATTTTTATTTATTTATTATAATTATATGTATGCATTTCTATATATTTTAAATTCTACTTTATTTCTAAATTTGGAATTAACCCTTTAAAATGTTTTTAATCTCATCATTAAATGCTCATCTTTTTGTTCTACGTAATCACCACCAAGAATGAGCAGAAGTTGAAGAGCCAAAGCCTGTTTTTGCATGTGAAGTATTGGGAGACTTTCTGTAAGAAAGAATACTAAGTAATGCCATGTGTACAACTGTTATGTATTGAGCCTGAGTCAGCCCTCTAGATATACTGGGAACTGGTTGAGCTTGCTACTCTAGAACAATAGCTTGCCAGGATCCTGGAGTAGATCAAGTGATAAGTAGTGTAATGTAAATAGCCTATTCTTAGGAGTGGGTGTTTGTGGGGTGGGGTGTTTGCATGCTTTATAAGCCGGGCTCAGACCTTACTGGGTGTCCTTGTTGCGTTCCTGAAATCACTACATAAACTAGAGCTGATCCCTGCAATGTGTCCAGAACCCAGGATTTAACAACAACAGAGCTAATCATGGCTCTGTTAGCCGAAATGCTTATCTACGCATTGATCGGACTAAACTTAAATGAGTTCTGGTCTATGTATACAGAGAAAGTAGTTTCGCCCAGAAAATCCGTTTCAAAGAGAACACGTGACAAGGTTTCTTTAGTAAAATCAGTTATTCTCTTTACTGAATAATATCTTTTTGGTACACAAGCAAACAAAATAGATTCATACACACATACACTCAAGTTCCTTTAGATACAATAGAAATGGAAAATAACATGGGGTTTAAACTAGAGATGTTTAGGAAGGGAAAACACGTGATACTTTATCTGATTCCCGAAGCTCGACCTTCACAGTGAAGAATACAGGAGTAGAGATGCTGACTAAAGGAAACTCTTACTGCACACAGTTGGAACCAGTCAACACGTGTGGGCCCCTTGGTCGTGATCCAAGAGAGCACGTTAGAGTTACCTCTAGGTTACTAAGGTAGGGGTAGGATGACTAGCTAGCTGGCTGGGGATGCCCAGAACAAAGAGTGAACCTCACCTTTTATTACCTATTTTTTGGGGCTGGCAGAAGGGTCATCTTCCAGTCCGTCCCATCCCTATATCATTGGCTTATAGGATGTGGGGTACCCACCTACAAGGGGGGGCAATATTGGAAATCTACACCTTATACTAAAGGGGGCATCTGGTCCAAGGTGTGAAGATGAGTTGTCATGGAAACCTTAGAACTGCAAATGACTCCAACTTGTCTCAAGTCATCAACAGGAAACAGTCTTAACACTTGCAAAACCAAGCATCCTGTGGGTTACGTGTTGACTCCAAATTCCTTGATGGTAGGCATGTTGTTGTTTTATCATCCTTCTGGCAGACCATAATGGAGATGCTTTTCCTTTTTCCAAGTGCATGATGGGTAGGTGTATGTGCCTAGGTGTATGTGTGACTTCATTAGCATGAAAGTGCAGACGGTAGGGCAACTTTCTAGTGCAGGGAGTCACATTAAGCAAAGCACACATTCTCCCAAACCAAAGACACATGTAGGCACCATTCAGGTGTGTGTGTGGGTCAGCAAACAGCAGAATAAAAGCAGTTTAAAAGTTCATCTCCTAACAGCTCCTTGAGACAGTTTCACAGATGCAAATACTCTGCTTCTGCCTGCTTGCGAAGCGAAAAGAGCCAGTATGTTTCTGACAGGCACAAAACTCCCATCCCATGAGCAATGCAAAGTACTTGTGTTGTTCCCCAACGAACATGAGGACTTTGAATGTGTAGTTGCAGCCTGAAATGTGTTGATCTTCTATCTGGGAGCTTGGGCAGCTCATCTTCTCATCCAGGGCTCTTGAAGAACAGCACAGTAAGCCACACATGTTCTGTTAAGCTTCCTGTACTCTTACAAGACCTCTTCCTCTAATAAGAGTTTGGCAACTTTTTTTTTTTTTAATGGTCCGTTGCTAGGGAAACCAAAATGGTGGTTGAGCTGTAGTGAAATCAAGGGAATAAGTGAGAGTTTGGGAAGCCCTCTAGGGCATGCACACAGTTTTTCAAGAGGAGGAGGAAGAGCAGGAGGAGGAAGAGGAGGAGATTGGACTTATACCACACCCTTCACTACCCAAAGGAGTCTCAGAGCGGCTTACAATCTCCTTTCCCTTCCCCTCCCCACAACAGATACCCTGTGAGGTAGGTGAGGCTGAGAGAGCTCTTTCGAGAACTGCTCGTGAGAGAACAGCTCCGAAAGAACTTGTAAATGACCCAAGGTCACACCAGCAGCTGCATGTGGCGGTGTGGGGAATCAAACCCTGTTCTCCTAGATTAGAGTCCGTGCTCCTAACCACTACACCAAACTGGGTCTCTGAAGCTTGAGGGAGAGAGGGAAGTTTCATGGAATATTAGATGCTCTGGCTTCTGGGTAGTGGCACTTGTAGAGGTGAGGGTCTGAAGCACAGGAGACAGGGAGAGAGAAAATGAGTGGGCAGGACAGAGAAAATGAGTGGCCAGGACAGGAGGTTGACAGTAAGTGGCTGGGTTGTTGTGGTTACCCTAAAATCTGCCACCTAAGACCTCTGCCTCAGATATGTCTGACCAAATATATATATCTTTTCTGGTTGTTTTTATTGTGAATTGTCACAGTCAGATATTTGACTGGTAGATAGTGTTCTGTGGTTCAAGATCTAAACAAGTTCTCGGGAATTGCAGATGTATCTTTGCAGGATTCTTGCTGTTCCAGGCAACACTGCCTTCTGTAGCCGAGCTGGTGTTATTGGTTCAGTGCCCAGAATGTCCAGGTGTTTCCTGAGACTTCTAGGCAGTGCTTCAAGGGCTCCAGTGTTTATATGTTTGCAGTTGGAAGTATAAAGTAGTGGATTCGCTGCATGGAGACTCAGACTACGAGGTGCGTTCAGACACATTTATTGTACTTCACACGCAAGACTGAAAACCCGGCCCTGCAAGGGCCAACTATATATACTCCACCGTCACACTCACAGTCCCATTGGAGGGTTTGAATTTCCCGCCAGAGGTCCTATTAGTAGATACCAGGTGTTCTAGGATCCCTGGTCCCTATTGTGTTTCAGGACCAAGCTCCTTCTGTGGTCACGGACCCCTGGTGGCAGCCCACGCACATAACAAGAAGTCCCAAAGAATCTTTGTTTTATCATTCTCCATGATCTTGTCTGGTTTGTGCTCCCATGAATTTCTGGCTGATGGATAGCCCTACTTCTTGCAAAGATTCCAGTGTAACATACCTGCAACTCTATCATGATGTTCTTTATACTCAATTTGAGTAATTTTACTGCAGACGCTGACCATGCGGTCAACTGTTTCATCCTTTTTCTTGCAAAGTCAATATTTGTTATTATCACTCATCTTCTGAATACTATTTGTTTCAAGTGCCTGCTTTTGGACAGCTAGAATGAGTCCTTCTTTTTCTTTCTTCAAGTGCCCATTTTAGAGGCACTCCCAGGTGTTTTTCTTATCAACTTTAACTCTCTGTGTCTTTCAGATATTGTCAATGCAATTGCTTTTCCTTCCAGTTGTCAAAGTGAGTTTTGATTTCAATCTTTTTGTAATATTCTTTGGTTTCTGTAACCTTAAATAAGTCTGCCTTGTAGACGTCAACTAGAAACTTCTCTTTGCCTTTCTTGGTGCAGTCATCCAGTGCTCATTTTTCTTTTCAACTGCTTGCTTAACTTTCAGAAGACCTCTTCCACCTAATTTTCTTGGTAATTAAGGATGATCAACATCACTTCTAAAGTGTAGTGAATAATGCATTATCATTATCTTGCAAGTTTTGCAATCTATTGCTTCTAATTCTGCTTGTTTCCAGTAGATAATGCCACTGCCAGCTGTGTACCTTAGAACTGGGACTGTTGTTGTTCAGTCGCACAGTCAAGTCTGACTCTTCACGACCCCATGGACCACATCACACCAGGTCCTCCTGTCCTCCATCGTGTTCCAGAGTTTGCGTAATGTCATGTTTGTTGCATCGATAACACTGTCTAACCATCACATCCTTTGCTGTCCCCTTCTTCTTTGACCTTCAATCATTCCCAGCATCAGGGTCTTCTCCAATGAGTGCTCCCTTCTCATTTGGTGGCCAAAGTATTTGAGCTTCAGCTTCAGGATCTGGACTTCCAGGGAACAGTCAGGGTTGATTTCTTTTAGGATTGATGGATTTGATCTCCTTGCAGTCTAGGGGACTCTCAAGAGTCTAGAACTGGGAGTGCCCATGTGTTAATTGCCTTTACCATGTTGCTTCCATTTAATTTTGTTTGAAATATTTTTTTCAACTCTGTGGTAATACTTCTTGGTTGTATTTTTCTTAAAAAGGGTATGTTTGATGATGTCAGTTTCCAAAATTCCAAGATATTTATGGTTTTCCTCAAAGCCCAGGGTTCTTATGCTTTTGTTGTTTGGCATCTTGATTTCTTCTTGTTCAATGATCTTTCCTCTTTTCATCGCTAATGCTGCACACATGTCAAGGCCAAATTCCACTTTTATATCTTTGCTAAAGAATCAAACTCTGATGATGACTTTCCATGCATTTTTAAGTAATCCATATACAATAAGTGTGAAATCTTTGGCCCGTCTTTGAAAGCTGGTATCCTAGGCCTGTGCTGTTGAGAACAATTGTGAGTGGTTTTAGGGCAATGACAAAGAGCAGCAGGGGGCATGGCACTGTGATTGGAAATGGTGGATGCCTGACTTTCTAGCTCTACTTCGATCCTACCTTCTTCCCTGAAAAACATAGCACTAGCGCACCAACCATGGTGGAAAACACGAGGCTTCAGTGCAGAAGAAAGCGCAAAGCCAGGGGGGATTAAAAATAAGGATGAAGAAGAGCTCATTTGTGCCTGGCCAGCAAGCAGAGAACAGAGTTGCTGCTGAAAACAAAATGGCAGCTGGGGAAAACATCACAAGCAAAACCAGGAGCTTTTAAACTACTTAAAATCAATGGGAAAAGGCTTACATGAAAAAAATAACCTCAATATCCTCTCAGTTGGAAGATATTCAGATCTCGTTAACACAAGCAACTCAGAAAGCAGAAATGGTGCTGGATATTAGCAACATGCTACAAGAAGATACAATCAATCTAAAGGAAGAAAATAGATCTTTAAAGGAGCAACTTTTAATGGTAGAAACAGAAGCAAAAATGACTAACTTAAAATTCAGAGGCATAAAAGAGGGTGTAGAGGAACAACAAGATTTAATCTCCTTCATGGAAAACTGGATCTCACCTGTACACTTGGGATGAAGAAAGTAGACAAAGAGCAGCACTGGTAATGAGTCTCCTTGGGAAATTCCTTGTTTGATATTAACTATTCCAGTTTCTTCTCCATTCATTGTCAACTTGGTATTCCATTTACTCAAGGCAGTTTTGATAAACGCTAGTATATTTTTGCTGATGCCTATGATTTACAATGTTTTCGGGATCCATGTATGAGGGAGTGAATAAAATGCCTTCTTGTAATCAATCCAAGCAACATTTAGGTTAATTTCCCATCTTTTACAATTTTGTAAGACCCTTTTATCAATCAGTAACTGATCCTTAGTGCCTTGACATTTTTTGGAAACTTCCTTTTTGTTCATGTGATAAAATTCTATTGAGCAGCTGATATTCTTGAGAGCTAGTTTGGTGTAGTGGTTAGGAGCACAGACTCTAATCTGGGAGAACTGGGTCTGATTACCCACTCCTCCACATGCAGCTGCTGGGTGACCTTGGGTCAGTCACAGTTCTCTCAGAGTTGTTCTCTCAAGATCAGTTCTCTCAAGAGCTCTCTCAGCACCTCAGTGGGGAGGGGAAGGGAAAGGAGATTGTAAGCTGCTCTGAGACACCTTCGGGTAGTGAAGGGTGGGGTGTAAATCCAATATTCAGTCTTCTCCTCCGCCTCCTTCTTCAATGCAATTGGCTACAATTCCTGTCAGTAGTTTAAAAATTGTTGAGAGGCATGTAATTCAGCACAAGTTGCTTGGCACTGCTCCTTTCTTTTTGTTCTTCAGAATTAGAAATGTTCTGCCAGTTGTTATCCAATCTTCTACTGCTTCGGAGCGGAATAATTGTGTATGAAGACTTGTCAACTTTTTAAGCCAATAGCAATGGATTTCATGTCTTCCAGGCACTTCTTCTTATCATCATCATCTAGTAGTGGCACAGCCTGGCCCCAAACTGAATGCATGCCAAGTGTCCTAATGGATCATTCAAAGGCTTTATTACAAGCAACTGTGAAAGAAACTGGCAGCAAGCATAAATCCTCCCTTAGTACTCTGACCTCTGACCAGAAGCTGCATTTCCAATTCCTTTCTGACTAGATGCAGTCTTCATTGTAGCTCCCTCCATTGGTCAGGAAGGATAACTATCTGTTCTAACACCAAGGACTCTGTGCAATGAGGGAAACTGATTTCCATTATTCTGCGTCTGCAGATGAAGGTACAAAATCTCCAAGGGTTTAGCATACAAAGAGCACATAGTCTGTAGCACCACATCTTAGATGTTATTGACTGTGTAAAGAAGGTCGTTACTCTTGGAACCTTTATAGGTAGGAAGGACAATATTTTAAAGAACATCATGATACCAGCAGTGGCTGGACACACAGTTGTTATCTATTCCAACAAGGAACATCTAAATGATCCAGGTGGGCAGTAAGAGCCTTGGGTGCGAATTTGTCACTGCAACTTTTTGTCCACTTCTTGAAGGTAGATTGGGGGGGGGGCGCTGAGTAATTTTTTTTTCTGAAAAGGGGGTGGTAGGCGGAATAAGTTTGGGAACCTCTGACTGACCTGAGGTCTTCACCTGCCACATACACCTGTAATTTTTGATCACTGCATTCCTCAGTGGAGTTGGAGATGAATGTGTGAATCAACTCTGCTGACAAGCACTACACCATAAAGTGAAGAGGAAGCTCTTCTATGGATTTGACCTGTAGACATTTTATTCATACCTCTTATTCTCTTATCCAGCCCTGTTCACAAGTTACAGTGAATGTGGGAGCACAGGCACATGCATTCCACTTTCCCTGGAGAAAATGGCTGCTTTGGTGGGTAGACTATATGGCATTATACCCTACCAAGGTCCCTCTCCTCCCTAAACTCCACCCTAAACCCCACCCTCCTAGTCTCCACCCTCAAATATCCATGTATTTCCAAACCCAGATCTGGCATTCCTAGTCTTTACTCTTTGAGCTTCACTTCAGCACTCTAAAACTGAAGCCCCTCTGCCATAGTTCAGCATGTCAGGCCACAATACATGGACAGGGGAGTGGTTGGTTTGAAAAGTCAACATTTATGGAGGCCTAATATTAGTCATCACTCATCCTTGCATGCCCCCACCATTCCTCTCTGTCTCAAAATCTTTCTGAGCCCCGTACTATTTCCCCCTCCCGAGTACTTTGTCACATTCTTACAGAATATTAAATTTTAATAATATTTAAAGGCAAAATGGGCACACAAACCATTCATTGCTTATCCTGCCTGACAAAAACTGCAGAGCTATAACAAAATGAGAATGCCAGAGAACAAAAGATTACTATTTATTAATCTCTTATGCTCCAGGGTTGGAGGCAGGGGGAAGGGGAAGACACACATGGCGCTATTGAAAAGCAAGGAGGGCAGGGAGGAGGTAAGCAATTGGTACAGTATAAAAAATTCATTGATGCTCCCTTCTTATGTTATTTACACATCATCTCAAACAGAGGCCTCCTGCTACATGGGGGGTGGTTCAATTAGAAGACTGCAATTTTTAAAAAAATTAGTTGACAAAGCCAAGGATACTATTTTTCAATGTTCACCAGTAAAAGTAGGTTGGCTGTTCCATCACTGAATTATTTCACATCTGTTATTCTGCAGCAAAACCAAGTATGCTTAAAACGGAGGATTCAGGTATTAGCTCCCTTTTGGTCACATGACTCCAGGCAATTCACAACATCCATTTTAAAATATCCAATATTTTAAAAGCCGCAAATCCCAACAAATAAAATCTAAACCCATAATCAATTAAAGTCCATTAAAACCTAAAGGTTCAGCCTTCAGTAGCTTTCAAATATTCAATAATGAAGAAATTTTCCTCACAGTGTCAGGAAGGCCATTCCACAACCTAGGCACCGCCAAAGAAAACAAGAATTCAGTGACTGATCTCATCAGCCTACAATCAAGACCTCCCTCTCTACATGTTGTTTGTACTTGTGGGAAGAAGACAACAGGGGGTGTGTAGAGATGCCAGCCTTTAGGTGCGGCCTGGGGATCCCCTAGAATTACAGCTCATTTCCAGACTACAGAGATAAGTTCTCCTGGAGAAAATGGCTGCTTTGGAGAGTGGACTCTGTGGCATTGTACTCCACACTGAGTTTCCTGTTCTCCCCAGACTCCATCTCCAAATCTCCAGGAGTTTCCTGAAAAGTACTGAGACCGATGAGTGATTTCAGCTCTCACATACTTTATTAGTTGAAGAACAAGACAACCTAAGCCGGCTCGCAGTCCGGCTTTTATTCACAAGTGAACCACACCCTAAACACACACACACCCGGTGGTTCGCTATTTACATTGATTGAGTTAACTCCTGCTCCTCAGTTGGAGGGGAGCCAGGATCCTCTAGTCCATTGTCTTTCGGGGCGAAGCTCAGGCCCTTCGCCTGGCCATATGGTGGACCGGTTAGAACCAGTCCAAGCACATGGCTGCCCTGAGCCCATGTTCTCAAGTGGATACATTACATTTCCCAACTTGGAACTTGAAAAAAAGATCTGACAACCCTACCCCCCATCCCCTGCTGGAGGCCAGCGGGGACCTGGCAACTCTAGTTATGTGTGTGGACATTCTGAGAGAAATACTGTACTTTCTGCTAGTAACAGAAACACATCATCGGAGAGCCTACTTACTTCCTCATTATCCACAAGCAACTTTTTAATGTCACACTGGTGAAAGGACAACATAAAGCGAGTGGCCTAGAAAACGAGATGCCATAAACATGCATCGAAACATGATTTGAGTCCTGTTGTGCCATGCAACGTTCAACGTTTCAGTATTGGAACTAGGGCTACCAACCTGCAGATGATGGCTGGAGATCTCCTGGGATTACAACCGATCTCTCGGCCACAGAGATCAGTTCACCTAAAGAAATCGGCTGCTTTGGAGGGTGAACTCTACAGCATGGCACCCTGCTGAGATCTCTCCACTCCCTTCCACTCCCCAAACCCCACCCTCCCCAGGCTCCACCCAAAATCTCCAGGTATTTCCCAACCCAGATCTGACAACAACCCTATCTAGAATCATACCAGATGGAACAGTATGGCTCCAACAGGAGCTGGATTTCCACCCACGCTGAAAAATGAGGGAGTGTTAGATTCTTTACATGGGTCCAGATCTGAAAACAGGGAAAGTCTTGTACTTTGAAGGGGGGAAAGAAACAGCCCAAAGGGGAACCAAAAAGTGAAGGGAAAAAGAGGAATGAAGAAAATCCAACAGCAGTATGCTTTATCCCCTTTACATTTCAAAATGCATTCTCCCACACTCAAGGTATGTAGTCTTTACAACTCGGTAACATTCCAGTCAGTCATTTTATGAGGTTTTTGGCAGGTCTGCCTCAGAGACATAATGACAGAGGAAGTTTTTTGACCAGTGACATGAAGATGGTGAAGAGATTCAACCTACTTAATTGTAAAGACAGTTCCACTTGAAAAAAAAGATTTTATCTTGAAATGTGCTGAGAATAAAGGATACTAATTTTTTTTCTCCTACACAGCTGTTCCTGTCTGAAGCCTTCTATTTCTTTTCCTCTGGAGCCAATGACAAAAGGCACGGCTGGCATAAGATGGATGTGTGTAACGGAGAACAAAGCAGGTGTCCTGCTGTGGTTACCCTTTCTATTTCATCAAAATAGAACATGTCAGAGTTCCTTGGGAATTTTTCAGTCAAATAACTGAAACAGGGTTTGCGTGCCTGAAACAAGCGAGATGCTTTCATGACCACCTTTGCTCAAGCCCACTTGCAGAATATCATTAGGATAACAGTAGTGAAAGTAGTCCATATTCAGTGACCAGAATTACAACTAAGATTCCCAAAACTGTCTAGGCAAATGCCAGGAGATTTCAGGGCCAATGCCTGGGGATGGTGGAGTTTGGGGTGGATGTGATGTCACTTCCATGTGATGTTCTAGGAACTTTCTCTAACCTCTGTGGTAAAGACCACAAAAACTAGGGGAAATTCCTAAACCACCAGAATGAAGGGCAATTTTTCTCCAGTTCCTCAGTTTCTCAGGGGTAGGACATTGGGGCTAGGGAATTCCCTGCTCAGCATGGGCAATTAATTACAACCTACAGACTAGAAGAAGCATTCCTTGATTTTAAAATTAGAATGGCACAGAGAAGAGATGCAGTTCATGAAATTGCAAACATTGCAACAATTTAGTACAACAACTGTGGATTTTTCAATCTGAAAATTGTCTTCACACAAACATTAAAAGCTGAGCATTTCCAGTATCTTATTAATGTTAATGCCTCATTTCATAAACCAAGAATTCTGCTGGAGGCATTAGTCTGATTTTTGAGACAATGGCTGATAGATGCTATGATGATCTCACCCTCTTCTCTCCCTCACATACAGGATTTTCCCTTCTGTCTTCTTTATTGCTGAGCAGCCCCTTTATCTATTTTCTTCTTTTTTGTTTATCTATGGCTGTCCCACCCAGTCACTTTATTTGAGTGAGGGAGAGAAGATAGAAAGTCAGAAAGATAAGTAGATAGGTAGATGATAGGTAGATGATAGGTAGATGGTAGGTAGGTAGGTAGGTAGATGGATGGATGGATGGATGGATGGATGGATGGATGGATGGATGCTGGCCCAACCCAGGGAACTGAGGGAAGAGACAAAATCATCTTCTTATATTCTGCTTTGGAAATGGAACATGAAAGGCTTTTGAAGGTTCAAACATAATGTTTTTGTTATGTATGAGACTTCAGTCAGCTCTTAACAAGTCTTTCAGCTTTATCTGAACATGACAGGAAAACCAACACAAAAACAAGAGAGCAGAAAGTTCTCTTTTAAACTTTCCAGGTGAGTATAACCATGCCCTCTAGTGTGTTAATAACCAATCAGAATACTTACATAAGGACCAATGATTTCAGTTCCCTCCAGAACCTTCCTTATGCTCTGATTGGTCTACTGCACAGAGTAGCCAATCAGAATGTGCATTCTATGATACCAGCCTTTAAGTTGAAGCTCAGGCATTATTGTGTGCACAATACATAACAGTTTTATTTAACCTGGAGGAGAAAAGGTCTTGTGGAATCAGGTGTCAGCTGCATGAAGTGAGCAGATAATAGCAGATAATAAAACTGAGGTAACTTTGTATTCACACAAACACCAGATAATTTGTTGCCAACAAGTAAGTATTTCTCCTATTCAACAAGGTCTTCAGAACTTTGAGGAGAGTGGCTTTCTTTTCAGTTTCTGCTTAAACACTCAAGCATAGGTTTCTGAGTTTCACTGACATGTAAAGTTTAGAAGGCAGGAACATACAACCAAGTTCCCAAAATTCTTCTTTATACACAGACCAAGGATCACTCCTCTTTTCTAGAAGCTATTTCCCTTCTAAATGGGAAGGGATCACTTCTCTTTAACAGAAGCTATTTACCTTCTTTGGGCTTAACTGAGGATCCTCCTTGAGCCACTGTCTCTTAGCCTCCTTCCAAGTCCACAGCCAGTGCTTAACTGTTTCTTCTTCCACTGTCAGTTCCTGTCATTCCTTAATTGACTCTTTCAATAAAATTCTGTTCAAACAGCCTGTCACTCAAAGGTTCTCAGACTGTTAGGCATTAACCCTTGACATTCTGTCAGAGATGCATATTACCCCTATCCTGCTGTCACTCTATTGGCTGTAATAGTTTTATCATAGAGTTTCTGGCAACTCCTACGGCTACCCAGAAGTGATGTACCAGCATACAGGCCAGCAGGAAGCCTGGAAACCCTAGGTTTGAGCCAGTCTAGAGTACATCCGTTGCTACCTACTTTTGTCTCCCAGCAGCTCAACAAGATGGTGTGATTCACTGTATCAAAGGCTACAGATAAACCAAGCAGGAGCAACAAAGAAGCATGGCCTTTGTCTACACTCAGACATTACCAACCAAAGCCAACAGGGCTGTTTCTGTCCCATAGGCCCACCTGAAACCAGGATGAAAAGAGTCCAAAGCAGAGGAATTATCCAAGAAGACCTGGAGTTAGTCAGCTAATTCTCTCTCACTCACTTTGCTCACAAAAGGTAGATTATATTGATAAATTAATTAATTATTGTATGGCATTTTGTGTAGAAAGCCAGGAGATCCTAAGATTGTCTGGCAGCTAAAAGTTCTAGCTCTTCAGCATTATGCACTACTAGGTGGTGAGCTAGACTTGTTTTTAAGGCAAGAGAAGTTTCAAAGGCAGTTTGCCATTGCCTGCCTCTGTCTCATGACCCTAGTATTTCTTGGAGGTCGACCATCCAAATACTAGCCAAGGCTGACCCTGCTTAGCTTCTGAGATCTGATGGGATTGGGCTAGCCTGGGCTATCCAGGTCAGGGCAACCGGCTGATAACTGGCCACATCACTTTTCTGTAGGGATGGTGTTTTAAGAAGTGAGTGGATAACTGCCTCTTTGAATGGCCAAGGGAAGTCACCATGGGGTAGTGACTGATTTACGATGCACACCAAGCACTTGTTGATGTGGCCCTCACATGATTTTAGCAGCCAGAATGGACAAGGGTCCAGGGCACAAGTAGCAGCCTTCATAGATCTCAGGATCCTGTCAATATCCATCATGGTAAATGGGTCAAAATGGTTCATAAACAGATCAGATAATTTATTATATATTTCTTTTGACTGGCCTATATTACACAATCAGCATCCTGTGTATTCACAACATTTTATCAGCAAAATACTTTGCTAAAGTATTACAACTAATTGTCCCTGAGTGAAGAAAGGCTCAGACTGAGAGGTCAGCAGATGCTGAGCCAGTTTGGTGTAGTGGTTAAGTGTGTGGACTCTAATCTGGGAGAACCGGGTTTGATTCCCCACTCCTCCACTTGCAGCTGCTGGATGACCTTGGGCAAGCCATAGTACAGTCAGAGCTGTTCTCTCAAGGACAGTTCTCTCACAGCTCTCTCAGCACCACCTACCTCACAGGGTGTCAGTTGTGGGGAGGGGAAGGGAAAGGAGTTTGTAAGCTGCTCTGAGACTCCGAGTGAAGGGCGGGGTATAAATCCAATCTTCTCCTCCTCCTCCTCCTCCTCCTCCTCCTCCTCTTCTTCTGAGATACCTTGGGACAAGGGGGATGGTCGTGAACTAGCGGATGCAATACTAGAGCAGAGAAGTAATATTTCGTTGCTACTGTCACTACCACTTCATGGGTCTTCCAATGAGTTCTATAGCATGTTCTGTTGGACTCAGTCCAAGTTTTCCTCCAGTGCCGTGCACATGAGATGTCTCATCCTATCGATGGCCTTCACTGCCCAAGTGAGAAAGGAGGACTAGGAAGTAAATAAATGAATGAAATCAATGTTTGTATTATAGCCAGATGGCAAATTACTTAATAAGCCCTCTTCAGAACTGCAAGCGATGAAGAATCGCTTAAGAGGCAGGAGGTGATAAGCTCAGTATTGCTTCCGAAGACAATGTCACCAGTTAACTGGAATCTGTATTTCCCCCCGTCTTTTCCAGGCAGTTTTCAAATAGATTGTCAACCCTGTTAAGCTTCAACAATCCCGCTGCCTAACAGACAGCTCTAAAGGTCAGGTCTACAAGACCAGAGTAATGTCTTTCCCATTTATTCTAACATTTGCTCTAAGACTTTCACTGAGATTGTAGCTAAAGGTTATTTAATTTAGGTCCTCTGTTGGATGGCCAAGATCAGGAGTAGTTGGAGAAGATAAGACAAAATCATTCTTGAACAACCCTGAAAGTAGTTTAATGGGGGGGGGGGACTCAGAGAGAGTCTAATGGCATCTTTACAGAATGACAAACATATTGTGCCTTAAACTTTTGTGGACTGAAGCCCATTTTATCAGGTACATGAATTAAACTGTATTCCTCAGCAAATTAGTTGACAGACACAAAAAGTAACAGCCCGACGATTCTTCGACATACATTTTTAATATTTGTTTTTGTCTGATACAACATAAAAGTCTTGAAATACTTAATGTAGAATAATTATAGTAACCATTCAACCACAGCAGCAACTGGTGATAAATAGAAGAAAGAGGAGGAGGAGGAGGAGGAGGAGATATTGGATTTATACCCCACCCTTCACTACCCAAGGGAGTCTCAGAGCGGCGTACAAACTTGTTTCCCTTCCCCTCCCCACAACTGACACCCTGTGTGGTAGGTGGGACTGAGAGAGCTCTGACAGGAACTGTTCTTTTTTCAAGAACAGCTGTGCCAGAACTATGGCTTGCCCAAGGTCATCCAGCAGGTGCAAGTGGAGGAGTGGGGAATCAAACCCGGTTCTCCCAGATTAGAGTCAGTGCACTTAACCTCTACACCAAACTGGCTCTAAATTAGCAAGGGAAAGTTAGACCCAAGTCCAGTAGAACTTTTGAGGGTGCAGGCTTTCAAAAGTCAACGCTCCCTTCGCCAGGTACAAGTAGGAACGGAGATCCCTGAGACCTTCTATCCCAGGCAGAAGCTGGAAGGGGTGTGGCAAAGAAGGAATTTAGGATGCAGAGCTGCAGTGTGCACAGCAGTCAGTGAGATAAAGAATCCTATGTCTCTATTCAGCCCTCTTCTCCATTTCTACTTATATCTGACAAAGGGAGCTGTGGCTCTCCAAAACTTATACCCACCCAAATCTTGCTGGTTTCTAAGGTGCTACTGGATTCGAATCTAGCTGTTCTACTGCAGACCACTCTCTGAAATTATCTTCATGGCAAAGTTACCAGCAGTGAAGAGAAAACTTCAGCCTTGGCTGAGCCCTCAATAAAATAGTATCAAACTAGAACAATCCTAGTTCAGGAATTTCACGATACAGTTGAAGAAAAAGAAGAAATTGGATTTATACCCTGCTTTTCACTCGTAGTTTCAGAGCATCTTACAATCTCCTTTCCTTTCCTTTCCCCACAACAAACACCCTGTGGGGTAGGTGGGGCTGAGAGAGCTCTGACAGAATGGGATTGAGCAGGTTGAGAAAGAAGTACTTTTCTCCCTTTCTCACAATACAAGAACTCGTGGGCACTCCATGAAATTGCTGAGCAGTCGGGTTAGAACAGATAAAAGGAAATACTTCTTCACCCAAAGAGTGATTAACATATGGAATTCACTGCCACAGGAGGTGGTGGCAGCTGCAAGCATGGACAGTTTCAAGAGGGAATCAGATAAACATATGGAGCAGAAGTCCATCAGTGGCTATTAGCCACAGGGTATAGATGGGAACTCTCAGTCTGGGGCAGGTGATGCACTCTATTCTTGGTGCTGGAGGGGGCAGCAGTGGGAGGGCTTCTAGTGTCCTGGCCCCACTGCTGGACCTCCTGATGGCACCTGGTATTTTTGGCTGCTGTGTGACAGAGTGTTGGACTAGATGGGCCATTGGCCTGATTCAACATTGGCTTCTCTTATGTTCTTATGTTAAGTGCTCTTGAGAGAACAGCTCTGAGAGAACTGTGACTGACCCAAGGTCATCCAGCTGGCTGCATGTGGACGAGTGGGGAATCAAACCCAGTTCTCCAGATCAGATGCTGCTGCTCTTAACCACTACACCAAAGATTTTTTTGTTGAATACGTGACTTTCATATCAACTACAGGTGTACTGGGAGGCTGAACAACCAATATGGTATTTGACTAGATTAACCAGGTTTGAATCCCCACTCCCCCAGAATAACAGCTGATCTCCAGGCAACAGAGATTGGTTCCCCCCAGAGAAAATGGCTGATTTGGAGGGTGGATGCTATGGCATCATACCCCGCTGAGGTCCTTCCCTCCCCTGCCCTAACTGAAATTCAAAATGTTTCTTTAAAATCACACCTTTAAAAATCCTTTGGCGAGTTTGAGACTACACTGACTCAAATCCATGGAATACATGTGGATGCATCCCCCTTTTAAAAGCTGAAAATCCTGCCAATCAGCTGTTTGGCAGTGAAGGGAGCGTGACAATAACATTCCTTCTGTTATGTTCCCATTAGAATGTAATGTTAAGCTTGAGCCAAGGCAAGGATTGTAATCCCTTTACTCCTATTGGTTGCCTTTGTATTACGTCCAATCAGAACTCTGTATAATGCCTTGGAGGGAACAATTCTCATTGAACGTTATCTCTGTAATCTCATTGGTTACTTATTGTACAGTAGGCGTGGCTATATTAGCCCGGACTGTTTAAAAGGAGCTGTGCTCCACTGTTTGATTTCGTTCTCTGTTCTGGTTATTGTTAAGCTGTTTCACTTCTAAATAAAGCTGAAATCACTTGTTGGCTGAAATCGAGTTAAGTCTCATACTTAACACCTTCCACCTGGCAGGGGGGTGGTTAGTCAATGTCCATTTCCTTAAAAGGTCCCAGCCTGTTTCCTGGCTGGATCAAAACAACCAGCGTTAACAGAGACGATTACTATCAGCAGTCTGTAGGCTAAGTGTCAGTAAAGAGGAGAAATATTTCAGTAATCCTCTAGGAACTCTCTGGCCCCTTTATTCCCTCCTGGCAACAACCTGCCCCACATCAAGGATCATTTACAACTCCCTTCTGTGAACTGTATGTTTTAAAAGAAGTGACATCTTGAAGAAGCGCTGTTGAAAAGCCTTTCAGCTCCAGTGACAGATTCCATAACGGCTACTAATTAGATCACCTGTGAACTTCACAAACCACATTCACCATGGTGCTGCTGTGAGAAAATGTTGCTCACAGAATGAACCTGCTTCCTTATCAAAAGCAATGAATCCAGTTTGATTTGGCAGCATCCCAACAGTCATCCAGGAAGTTTGGATTCAAGTCTAATAGCCCCTTAGAAACTAAGAGGATGTTTAGGGTAGAGAGAGAAGAAGAGAAGAGATTGGATTTATAGCCTGCCCTTCACTCAGAGCAGCTTGCAATCTTTTCCCCTTCTTCTCCCCACAACAGACCCCCTGTGAGGCAGGTGGGGCTGAGAGAGCTCTTTCAAGGGCTGCCTGGGAGAGAACAGCTCTGAGAGAACTGTGACTGACCCAAGAGAACTAATTAGTATACTATTGACAGCAGCCAAAGCCACAATTGCTCGTTCCTGGAAAGAAACCAAACCACCCACAACCGCCTCTTGGTATGCCATAGTCTGGGATTACTTTTTACTAGAGAAATGTATGGTCTTCTTCGACGAGAGCTGTAATGAGAGGGAACTGTACAATCCATCAGAAAAATGGTCACTTTTTTTAGAGAGAAAAGACCTCTTGATATAAAGTTAAAAAGCAGTTAACATTCCTTTCATAGTCAAAGATCGGTACTTAGTCAGCTCAGTCCTTTTCTTTAAATTGCCTCCCAAAACAAAATATCTATGTAATTATCACTACTCAACTAAATAGTATAAGGGCATATTAAAATGTATTATTAAACTGTTTGTTTGTTTTTTAGAGTGCTTTTCTTAATGTAGCTCACCAAGTTGACAATGTTTGTATTGCTCTGTTAAACATTTGAAAATTTTAATAAAAATAATTTTAAAAGAAAAAAAAAAGGAAGGTCACCCAGCAGCTGCAAGTGGAGGAGTGGGGAAGCTCAAACCCACTTCTCCCGGATTAGAGTGCATGCTCTTCACCACTACACTAAACTGAGGCTTCAGGGCATGAGGTATCTAATGAAGGGAGCTTTGACTTTTGAAAGCTCATACACTGAAAATCTTTTTGGTCTCTTAGGTGCTACAAGCAACTCAATGAGGTGCCCATTAACACCTTTCCTGGTGCCTGCCAAGTGTTTTTCAAAAGTGGGCAGGGCCAGGTGGGGCTTTTACCCAGCGAGGCTTCCTGTTGGCTACTGCAAATCTCACTGGCTGTGCAGATTCAAAGGCATCCTGTTCAACAGCGCTTCTGCCTGAAATGTCGAAGAGTAACTATCAAGGTTATTCATAACCTTGCTCCCTGACATCTGAAGTTGGCTCTGCCTCCTGTAGCAGCCATTTCGTGGTTACGCTTTCCACCCTGTACCTCCAAAAGCCTTGGGAACTTCTGGCCATAGGACAAAATGGGGGACGATCACATTTATTTGTATTTATTTATTAGGGCGTTTCTATGCCTCTTTCCTCCCCAAAGGCACTCAAAGCGGCTTACAGAATTTTCAGAACACAAAGCAACCCATTTAAACCATACAGTTTAAATTTTAAAAGGACAGAAATACATACTAGGCCAGTCCTGATTCAAGGGGCTGGCTAGCACAGGCCCCAGGCAGAGAGGCAAAGGCAAAGAGCTGTTGGGCGGTTGTGCCCAAGGGCTCGTGCTTATGACCACGGCCAGGTTAAGGACCTGCAAGTAGAAAAGAAGATAGGCTCAGCTACTGCTGGCAAACATATATTTTTTTGGTTTTAATGTAGTCATTGCTACCTTTCCTCAGGGCATGTAAGGCAGAAATGTTACACCCTCCATAACCCCTCCTCCCTAGGAGGCCTGTGGAAGATTGAAAAAAAAATTCTGCCATCTTGGAATGTGCATTGTTTTATCAGCTGATACGTTTTAGATATTTTAATGTTGGTTTTAAAAATTTGACTATTTATTGTATTTTTTTTCTGTTTTAAGCCACCCTGAGCCCTGCTTGCAGGGAAGGGTGGCCTAATAAATCCAACTAACTAACTAAATAAATAAATAATTTTATTGATTCCTACTGTACCAATTTTACTGGTTTTAACTTAAATTGCCTCGCACTTAAATGAACTTTTTTATTGATTTTATTGTATGGTAGACCTCCTGGGGGAGTTTTAGTTGAAAGGTGGGTAATGAAGTATGAGGCTAATTAACTAAGGAGGGATGATCCTAATTCGCCTCTGGAAGGTAGACCACTGGGACCCCGTGCTAAACTTTCCTAAAAGGAAGAGCAAACTGATGATCAGCAACAGCCAGCTTCTAGAATATTTGCAATTAACAACAACAACACCTATTGGAGGAGGAAATTGGATTTATACCCCACCCTTCACTACCCAAAGGAGTCTCAGAGCAGTTTACAATCCCTTTCCCGTCTCTTCCCAACAACTGACACCCTGCAAGGTAGGTGGGGCTGAGGGAGCTCTCCTGAGAACTGCCCTTGAGAGAACAGCTCTGAGAGAACTTACGACTGACCCAGGGTCACACCAGCAGCTGAGCCAGCCTTGGCTGGGAGGGCGGGGTATAAATTTGAAAATAAAAAATAAAAATAATTGTGGAGGAGTGGGAAATCAAACCCAGTTCTCCCAGATTAGAGTCCACAGTACACCAAACTGGTCATTATGAAAGGCACTAAGAATATAAAAATCTGCAGGAGTCTGTGGCCCCTTAATGAGGAACAAAATTTGTTCCAGTATAATCCTTTGTGGCAAGTTGCCAAGTCCCCCCAGCTGCTGGTGGGACATGGGGGGGTAGGGTTGCCAGCTGCAGGCTAGGGAACTCCTGGAGGTATGGGGGTGAAGTCTGGGGAGAACAGGTACTGCGGTGGGGTACAATGAGAAAAGAGTCCACCCTTCAAAGCACCCATTTTCTCCAGGGAAACTGATCCTTGTACAGTCTGGAGATGAGCTGTAATTCCAGGGGATCCCCAGATCCCACTTCTTCAGGTGCCATCCCTATGCCCAGGTTGCAGGATGGCCTTGCCACTCACATTATTACCAGCAACCCCCTCCCTGCTTTGGATGCCTAATTGTCTGAAGATCCAGCATCTTCATTTCTAATGTACTCTCTACTTCCCTGGCTTGTCACATAAGTCTCTCCCATCACTATGCATCTGGGTTCCCCAACATGGTGCCCATGGGCACCATGGCACTTACCAGCACTTCCCCTGGCAGCCACTTGTTTCCCATTATGCTTCTTGATCGCATGTGTCTTAAGACTGATTAATGCCCGTATGTTTATTACTTGATCAAGGCTCTTTTTTTGGAAAAAGAGGTGCCGGAAGTCTCAAGAGGGAAATGAAGTTTTCAGCCTGTATACTGAAAACTCATGAACTTTTAAACATTTAAAAAAAAAAAATTGTCGAAGAGGTTCCGGAACTCCGTTCCGGCACATTCCCCCAGAAAAAAGCCCTGCACTTGATGACTGCAGCATCGGAAGGGGACTTGTATGTGTGAATGCAGAGCAAATGACTAAATTTTGTTTATGCACATCAGAAGCAGACAAGGAACTGGTGGTGGAATCGTTTACTTGGGTGAGAGGAGCATTGGAAGAGAAGGGGATTGAAGAGAGTTTGAATGCACGAGATTGGTCTATACTGTACATTTTCGCATCCCACTAGAGTCGTTCCTATTTATCTTATTCATGCTTGCAAAAAAAATTACCACATAGTAGTAAGAAGCATCTATAGGGGAAAAAATCCTTTTCCACTGCGGCAGTTTATTAAAAAAAAATCCCCAGAGGACCAAGAGGTCTCCTTCCAGCTCTATGACGTTAAGAAGCAATGTTCTGTAAAGGTTTTGTGACACACTACATGTTCTTCAATAGGGATTCATGCCAAGTACATTTCTCTTCTTAAAATCCATTATGTATTTTTATAAAAATGATATTTACTAAATATCTCGGTAGGCTTGGGAAATTATGCCACCTGTAGTTTTATGTCTAAGAGGAGAAAAAGCAAACGGCACATCTCAAAAGATACTTGCCACACAATTACTTTTTTAAAAGCAGGAAATAACCTAAAGGACAAAGCAAAAAGAAAAAGAAAAAGAGAAGCCGCTGTCTGAAGCTTACCCAGTCTTCAAGGGATTGTGGGAGGCTCCGTCCATAAAAGGCCAGCGAATGCATTTGTGACAGGCTAAAAGACATAATATGCTCTCTTTAGAGCAATTCCTGGAGGGGGGGAAAGAGATGTGCTCCAACTTGCAGCCATTTGCTGGGCAAAGAAAAGTCATTACAGAGGCATGAGGGAAAAGCGGTCGGCACATGCTGAGCCTACAGAGGTACTTTGAAGAAACACAATCAACCAGAATGGCAGCCACTTGTGGTTTTGTTTTAAAATATCCGGGTAAACAACCTATTTATAAATGAACAGGCTGTAGTCCTCACAGTCTAACGATCCTGACAGTGTGAATCTAAATGTTCAACTGAGGGCCAATGCAGAGTAGCCAAACGCAGAGTAGCCAAAACTTCAGATGAAGACCTGCCACGATCACAAAGGTTGCTTTGGAGCTTTGTCCGCTGAACATCTGGACATCCTCAGCGGGGCTGCCTGCAGAGGGTGGTGATGTTAGGCAAGCCCACAAAGAACCCAACACTTAATCTCATCCCTATGAGGATCCAGGCCTGTAGCTACAGTGGGACATCTCGGGGCTAGGCCCCTGACTTACTGGCAAGGCCCCACGACTTCTCATCCAGCCCAGGGCCCCTGAGCGGTGGCAGGTGGAGGGAAGGAGATGGGTATTCCTTTAATCTGATTAGCCAGTGCCCCCTAAGAAATTTAAATGCCCCCCGTCTTCCGGTCGGAGTAAAATGGTGAATTGACACACTTTGCGAGTTGTGCAGAGTGTACTGCGGCATCTGACGACAGTCTGGGCTCTATCGGACCCAGCACAGCACTCTCCAGGCGGGAGAGTGGCAAGCAAGCAGCGAAGCCTGAGGGGGAGTCGAGATCGGTGGAGATAAGCTTCGGAGGAAGCTTGTTTACACTTTGATCTCCTTCCGTGAAGAGGGCAGTTGTAAATCAACTCTACAGATGCCAGCCGGGCTGAGAATTCAGCATAAATTCGCCATCTACCGATCTCTTTACCATCAAGATTAACATCGTTTACAGAAGAAGCACCGCGAAACCCCGAGATTACAAGCAAGGTAACAAACAAACAAACGAATAAGCGCTTACCGGTTTAAAGAAGATTGTGATATTGAAACGCACGGATAAGCGCTGAAACCTTTAAGGAACTATTCCGCTTGAATTAAAAGTAAAATGAAAGCTTTCCTTTAGAGATAAAGGCTGAAAAGTGACTTTGTTTTGCATTCCTGTGGTCAGCCAAGTCTAAACGTTACGTAGCAGAAACGAAACTAACTGTGACTCTGTGATACAGGAAGTGGGCTAGAGTGGAGATTTTAGAGGCTGTTGTGTTTGAAGCGGATGGACATTTTACTGTGTGACACTATCCTCATCGGAAGTCGGATTACAGAGACGGACAGAGGCACAGGAAGTTTGAAAGGAGCCTACTCTAGCCGGAAAACCATAGAGAAATTGCGCCCGACATTTTTGGGAGGACTAAAATTTAAAAAGTTATTTTCAAGCCGAAAATGTGTTTAAGCAAGTTATAAAGGTGGCGATTTGGCTTGAAGATTGCTAATATAAAGATTGATTAGCATTGAAGTGCCCTCCAAGACGGATTTGAGAACAAGACCCAGAGCTGCTTCATCACCCAGCCCAAGAATGACTGCAAAGGAAAAAAAGAGTGGCAAGCAGCTATGGAAGCGATGGAAAAACGGATGACCGAAGTGGTGCAGAATCTTGGAAAACAAATAGAATCACACCTTGGAAAACAAATAGAATCACAGTTGCAACAACAACTGCAAAGTCAATTGGAGCAAATAGAACAAGTGCAAGTTCAAGTACAGAAAAAAATATGGAAGAATTGAAAGAACTGGTACTTACTGAAGTGTCAGGGATAAAAAAAGATACAGAAGAACTTAAAAAGGAAGTCAAAAGTCTGGTGACAAAATCTGAAGATATGGAACAAAAGGTTAAAAAACTCTGTCTGAAAATACAAGGCTGGAGACCATGATGGATTACAGGGCTACTCAGAATCACCTGAGATTGAGAGGGATAGAAGAGGAGGAAGATCAGGATCTACGGGCTCTAGTAATTAAGACATTGACAACTTATATAGGAGAAGATGAAGGAGATTTGGATGCAGACTTTGACTTGATTTACAGAGTAAATTCAGCTTATGCCAAAAGAAAGCAACTACCCAGAGATGTGATTGTTCAATTTGTGACAACAAAGATGAAGGAAGACGTTTTCAAGAAACAATTTACACAACCGTTGGAAATAAATGGAAAGAAAATAATAATTTTGAGAGAAATTCCGAGATTGATTCTACAAGACAGGAAGAAGTTTAAGAAATTGACAGACAGACTAAAAGAAATGAACATTAGGTTTAGATGGGAGATTCCATATGGACTTACATTTATGTATAACTCGGTGAGAATTACTCTTAAAACTGAAGGAGATTTATATAGATTTAAAGCGAGCAATCTGGACGATTTTAAAGATATTTAATCCAACATCATTATGGATTACAAATTTTTATCTTGGAACGTAAATGGACTAAATTCACCAGGTAAAAGAAGACTGGTGAATCATTGGCTGGAGAAACAAAAATGTAATATAATTTGTTTACAAGAAACACATATAAGAAAACAAGATGACAAATATTTGATTAATAAAAAATTGGGAGAAGAATTTTATTCCTCAGCAGCTAATAAGAAAAAAGGAACAGTGATTTATATCTCAAAGGATTTGGATCCTAAACAAATTTTCTCGGACAAAGAAGGAAGGTATGTTGGCGTGGAAATATGGATGAATAGAAAAAAGACATTGCTTGTAAATATATATGCACCCAATGGTGCAAAAGAGACTTTTTTAGTGACTTGACCAAAGAGTTGGAGTGTTTAAATTATGACCAAATTGTTCTTGCTGGAGACTTCAATGGTACAGTGAATAATACATTGGATAGAAAATCTAAAGCAAGTGGAGAGACAGTTGGAAAGTTACCAAAAAATTTCTTTCAATTGATGAAGCAAGAGAAACTGGAAGACGTTTGGAGGAAGTGGAATCCTAAGACTAAGGACTACACGTTTTATTCGAATAGACATAATTCCTTTTCTCGAATTGACATGATTTGGATGTCAGAGGAGATGGCGCAAAAAACTTATAAAATACAAATTTTACCGAAAACTAATTCTGATCATAATCCCTTACTTTGGATATCTAAAGCAAAACCTAAACAGCTATATTGGAGAATTAATGAAGATTTATTGGATCAAAAACAAATTAATGAAATCTTAAAAAAGGAAACGAAAAGTTTTTTTGAACTGAATTTGAATAAAGGTACGGACATACAAGTTGTATGGGATGCATACAAAGCAGTAATGAGAGGTATGCTTATCTCTCTGAACTCCAAGGACAAAAAACAAAAGATTCAACAACAGAAAGACCTTCATGAAAAAATTCGACAAAAAGAAAAGGAATTAAAGAAAAGACCAGGGAAGAAGAAGATTATTAAAGAGATCCACTTTCTGCAAGATCAGCTGAATGTTTTACTAAACAGAGAATTATATTGGAATTTGAAGAAATTACAGCAAAAAGCATTTGAGGGTGCAAACAAACCAGGAAAGTTTTTAGCATGGCAATTGAAAAATAGAAAAGAAAGGAATTTTATAACTAAGATTACTGAAGATGGAAAGGATGTTATGAGCTTGAATGGTATAAAAAGAGTTTTTTTAAATATTACGCCAAATTATTCAAAAAGAAAGGAATTGATCAACAGAGAATCAACAAATATTTGGAGACGATTGAAGTTCCAGAGCTGGGAAAACAAATTAAGGAATTATTAAATGGTTTAGTAACGAAAGAAGAAGTGACAATGGCGATAGAAGATGCAAAGTTGGGCAAGGCTCCAGGACCAGATGGCTTTACAGCAAAGTTTTATAAGAAATTTAAAGAGGAGCTAACCCCTATTTTAGTTTTTCTGTCGAATGAGATAAGAAAGACCAAACGGATCCCAGATTCATGGAAAGAAGCAAATATTTCATTGATACCCAAAGAAGGTTTGGATTTGACTCAAGTAAAGAATTATAGGCCAATATCGCTATTAAATAATGATTACAAATTATTTGCAAAAATAATTTCGGAGAGACTGAAAAAATATTTGAAAGATGCAATAGCGGAAGAACAAGCTGGATTTTTACCAAACAGACAAATCAGAGACAATTTAAGAGTGGTGATAGATGCAATTGAATATTATGACAAACATCCGGAAAAAGAAGTTGGATTCCTCTTCTTAGATGCGGAAAAAGCTTTTGACAATTTAAATTGGGAGTTCATGCTGCAAGTTATTGAAAAAATGGACATTGGACAGTCTTTTTTAAATATGATTGTGGCAATATATTCAGAACAAAAAGCGGCTTTGAATATAAATAAAGAAAAGACGGACTTCTTCCAAGTCCAAAAAGGAACACGTCAAGGCTGCCCGTTATCCCCGTTGTTGTTTATTTGGATATTGGAAATATTACTAACAGCGATAAGAAAAGATAATAATATTGAAGGACTTACAGTGAAAGGTTTTGCCTATAAATACAGGGCATTTGCAGATGACGTAATGTTTATGATTCAAGACCCAATTGAGAAAATACCACAATTGATGGAAAAAATTGAAGAATTTGGTTCAGTTGCGGGATTTTATGTTAATAAAAGTAAAACTAAAGTGATGTGCAAAAATATGACGAAACAAAGACAAACAGAACTTCAAGAGAAAATACAATGTGAAGTAGTCACAAAGACTAAATATCTTGGAATTGAATTAACCATGAAAAATATTGACTTGTTTAAAAACAATTATGAAAAGGTGTGGCACAAGATTCAGCAAGATATGAAGAAATGGGACACTTTGAATTTATCATTGATGGGAAGAATCGCGACTGTAAAAATGAATATCTTGCCGCGTTTGATGTTTCTGTTTCAGACTATTCCAATACTAAAACAAAGGAAAATACTGGATTCGTGGCAGAAAGAATTATCCAAATTTGTATGGGCAGGAAGAAAGCCAAGGATTAAAATGAAAATTTTATGTGATGCAAAAGAGAGAGGAGGCCTACAACTACCAAATCTAAGATTGTATTATGATGCCGTCTGTTTAACATGGTTGGAACAGTGGATTAATCTGGAAAACAAGAAGTTATTGGCCCTGGAAGGGCATGATAACAAATTCGGATGGCATGCATATTTATGGTATGGAAAAGTAAAAATGGATAAATTTTTTAAACACCACTTTGTAAGACAATCACTGTTCGAGACATGGATGAGATATAGAAAATTCTTCTCAGAAGAAAGACCACTTTGGATTGTACCAGCTGAAGTGATCAATCCATATTCAAGAAACCAAGGACTAGACTGGCTACCTTATAAAAATCTTTTAAAATCTGAAGGGAAAAATTTTGTGTTAAAAGACAGATTTGATGTTGAATTTGAATATGATTGGTTGAAGTATAGACAGATTTATGATTTATTTAAGACCGATAAAAGAGAATATGGTTTTAGAGAAAAGAATATTGAAATTGAAATTGTATGGCTTGAGAAAGATAAAAAAATGATTTCTAAACTGTATAAGGTGCTATTGAAATGGTATACTGAGGATGAAGTTGTAAAAGAGCAAATGATAAAATGGGCTGTAAATGTTAATAATGAGATATTAATGACATCTTGGGAATACTTGTGGAAAAAGTCGATGAAAATTTCAACTTGCGTAAATGTTAAAGAGAATTGTTATAAAATGATGTACAGATGGTATATGACGCCTAAAAAAATTGCTATCATAAATGAAAGTATGTCTAACAAATGTTGGAAATGTAAGAAACATGAAGGGTCTTTTTACCATATGTGGTGGACATGTGATAAAGCAGTAAAGTATTGGACAGAGATCCACAGTGAGATACAAAAAATTTTGAATTGTACTTTTAAGAAAGACCCACAGATGTTATTGTTAGGTCTTAAAATGGAAGAAATAAATGTAGCCAAGAGAACATTACTATGGTACTTGACTACAGCAGCAAGACTGACTTTTGCTCAATGTTGGAAACAAGATAAAGTACCTGAAACATGGGAATGGATTAAAAAGACGTTGTTTTTGGCAGAAATGGACAAATTAACAAGAAAGTTAAACAACGAAGAAGATGAAACGTTCTTTGAAGACTGGAAAGACTTTCAAAAATACTTGTTGAAAAATTGGGACATTAAACGTGGTTTGATTTGCTTTGATAGTTATTAAGAGGAAAATGAAATAGAATTAGATTTTTGAATTGTTACCGTTAGTAAGAGAAAATAGGTTTAGAAGTAACTGTAACAGAACAAGAGAGATATTAATGGGGTTGGAGCAGTGCGGGAAGCCTTGTTTGGGGGGTAGAAGGGAAATTAGAAAAATGGATATATAGGATGGTTGAAAATGTATGAGTATGTGATATATCCAATAATAAATTGTATTTACCAAAAAAAAAAAAAAAAGAAATTTAAATGCCCCCCGACTTAAAAAATCCTGGCTACGGGCCTGTGAGGATCCAAAGAAGGCAAAGGCCAGAGGCTGGAGAGAGTTCTGCGTTTGCCTGTCATGTCTTTTGCAAGCCCCTGTTTTAGATACCCCCTCAAAAAAACCAAAAACAAAACCCAGAGCCAAAACTGACCCCTGGATCCAATATTCTCAATTAAGGGGATGAAGACATTGGGAACGAACTAAATATGGGCAACTTCACAAGTAGCATGACAGAACAACCAGTGAAAGGCACTTGGCTATTCAGAAAACATATATGCCACCTTTCTGTTTTGTACACTATACAACAGGGGTCCCCGATCTTTCTGAGCCTGTGAGCACCTTTGGAATTCTGACATAGCATGGTGGCACATTCGCAAAATAGTTAAGAACATAAGAACATAAGAACATAAGAGAAGCCAATGTTGAATCAGGCCAATGGCCCATCCAGTCCAACACTCTGTCACACAGCGGCCAAAATATACCAGGTGCCATCAGGAGGTCCAGCAGTGGGGCCAGGGCACCAGAAGCCCTCCCACTGCTGCCCCCTCCAGCACCAAGAACAGAGTGCATCACCTGCCCCAGACTGAGAGTTCCCATCTATACCCTGTGGCTAATAGCCACTGGTGGACTTCTGCTCCATATGTTTATCTAATTTCCTCTTGAAACTGTCCATGCTTGTAGCTGCCACCACCTCCTGTGGCAGTGAATTCCATATGTTAATCACTCTTTGGGTGAAGAAGTATTTCCTTTTATCTGTTCTAACCCGACTGCTCAGCAATTTCATAGAGTGCCCACGAGTTCTTGTATTGTGAGAAAGGGAGAAAAGTACTTCTTTCCCAACCTGCTCAATCCCATTCATAATCTTATAAACCTCGATCATGTCACCTCTCAGCCGTCGTTTCTCCAAGCTAAAGAGCCCCAAGCATTTTAACCTTTCTTCATAGGGAAGGTGTTCCAACCCTTTTATCATTCTAGTTGCCCTTCTCTGCACTTTTTCCAATGCTATAATATCCTTTTTGAGATGTGGTGACCAGAACTGTACACAGTATTCCAAATGAGGTCGCACCAATGATTTATACAGGGGCATGATGATAATGGCTGATTTGTTATCAATTCCCTTCCTAATAATCCCCAGCATAGCGTTGGCCTTCTTTATTGCAGCTACACATTGTGTAGACATTTTCAGCGAGTTATCCACTACGACTCCAAGATCTCTCTCTTGGTCCGTCTCTGCCAGATCAGACCCCATCAACGTGTATTTATATTTAGGATTTTTGGCTCCAATGTGCATCACTTTGCACTTGGCCACATTGAACCC
The DNA here is from genome assembly GCA_029375565.1 of Gekko gecko. Lineage (NCBI taxonomy): Eukaryota > Metazoa > Chordata > Lepidosauria > Squamata > Gekkonidae > Gekko > Gekko gecko. The sequence continues at coordinate 168,345,819 of JAPDNY010000004.1, read as the reverse complement.
CATTTGCCACGTTGATGCCCACTCACCCATCCTCAACAGATCCCTTTGGAGTGCCTCACAATCCTCCCTGGTTTTCACCACCCTGAACAACTTCGTGTCATCTGCAAATTTAGCCACATCACTGCTTACTCCCAATTCCAAATCGTTAATAAACAAGTTAAAAAGCATCGGACCGAGTACTGATCCCTGTGGTACCCCACTGCTTACCACCCTCCACTGAGAAAGTTTCCCATTTATACTCACTCTCTGTTTCCTATTTATAAGCCAGTTTTTGATCCACAAGAGGACTTGTCCTTTTATCCCATGACTATTGAGCTTACTTAGGAGCCTTTGATGAGGAACTGTATCAAAAGCTTTCCAGAAGTCAAAGTAAATAATATCTATTGGGTCCCCCTTGTCCACATGTTTGTTCACTCCCTCAAAAAACACTAACAGGTTAGTGAGACAAGATCTTCCCTTACAGAACCCATGCTGTTGCCTCAGAACAGTTTCTGTGGGAGTCAGAGCCAGCCACAAAATGGCTGACACGGGTTACCCTTCGGTCACACAGTGGTTGAGTTCAGACTGGCAATTAGCCCTGCAAGAGCCACATTCCAGCCCCGTTTCCCAAGCGGATTAAAGGGGGCATTCACGCAGGCACATCTGCCTGGCGTTCCCCAGCCATAGGCAATCCATGCCATTCTGCTTATCCCCTCCGTTATAAAGATACCTCAGTAAAGTGGTGGCAAATCCTGAAGAGTGCCTTTATCCCACTGCATTCTGCTTCCCCGACATGTGACCGCTTGGCCGATAAGCCGGGAGCAATCCGGAACAGCAGCAGCAGTTTGATTGGTCATGCTCCGCTCTACCGCCCAATGCAGTGCCGGGATTGGTGAAGTGCGAATGGGAAAATCCAGTAGTCTGAACGCTCTGGCGCGCCTCGTCCCGGTAAGCTCCTGCATCAGACGGCTCCATGTGACCAGGGAACCCCAGAACAGTTTGTTCCGGGGCTTTTGTGCAACGACTGGCTCCCGCTGCAAAATGCCAGTCTGAACTCAGCCAGTAGAGATGCATGCTGTGGTGGCCGTTGCTACCACTTTTAAAAATCTACACAGCCAATCAGATCACCCTATCTGCTTTCTAAAAACAATAGGAGGGCACCACAAAAGGTGTTGGTGGGCATCATTATGCCCATAGGCAACCACATTTGGGACCCCGGTATACAAGGCATCTTGCTTAGATTTCATGAGTCATGAAAGGCCTTCTTGTTTCAGTGAGTTTTTGGCTGCACCCCCAGAGGGTTGTTGTTGTTGTTGTTGTTTTTAACTGAGGTAACCTGAATTTAAACTTACACTCCTGTCTGGGCTATTCCACTTTATACAGTAAGCAGGACTCTTGCGGTTAAATGCTCCTTCACAGAAAAACTCCCTCAGAAGACCACCACAGAAAACAACTCTGACAGAGGAAAAGGTTCTAAGTTTCCTATATCTGGCAATTAAAAAAAATATCGTATGGAGGAACATTCAATCCCTGAACCCCGCCAGTGTGAAGAGGTTTATTAGACACAGATTTACATGTTCACGGGAATTAGTTCTCTGTTATCTTGAAGAGAAAAACTTGAATGTCCCAGTTGGAAGAGAAACCACAGTTCTTGATCAGAATCTCACTGGACTTTATCACCCAAGAGGACACCTAAGAGAAGCATGCGCAGGCAAAACAAACAAGAGGCCGAAGGAATGTCTACTCCCCACAGAGCATCTTAGGAGCTTGGAGATCTGAATCTCTTAATTAGCAAAATCTATCACACCTCCCTGTGTTGTATTTATATCTTCCTGCCTTATCCCACTCTAGAGGCTTCCGATTAAGAGCAATCCTTCCATTTTCCCCAATCCAATTCCGAGTCCTCCAGCAGCAGAAAAGGGAATAGCTCTCAAAGGTGTAGTAGGCATGTCACTGTGCTTCTAAGTGATACGACAGCTTAATCACTTCTTTCGAAGCAAGCAGGAGTTCCTGGGGAATATGAAAGACAATAAGGGCTTTTTTAAAAAAAAAAACCTGTGTCTTTCAATGAGACACGAACTCTGCTGCATTAGAGAAGCGTCTTATATTTTTTCCAATGTGGTTAAAAAAGACCCATTTTGATTTGCTGTTGCCTTTAAGTGAATTTCTTTCATTCTTTTTACAGATACTTTACGAGAACAGTCTCAGAGGGTAGCCGTGTTGATCTGCCCTGCAGTAGAAAAGCTAGATTTGAGTCCAGTCGCGCCTGACAGACCAGCCAGATTTTCAGGGTAGGAGTTTTTGACTTTCAATACAATGACAAAAATAAGGACAAAACCCGGAAGAACAGTTGTGTTTGTCCTACCTCATTCCCCCCGCCCACATTTCTATCTCTTTTCAAATCGGACTTCTGAACACACACACACACACTTCGCTTCTTTTGCCCAACGCTCTCCCCAGAGAGTAAAGCAGAAATGCGCTTCAAATAAACAGAGAATTTTAAACCACAGCAGGCACCAGTCAATCAATCACTTTTAAGTCCCACTGATTTCAATGGGACACCTAAGCCTGTACATTCCAACTCAGTAGGACTTGGAAGCACTTCTCACTGTTGCTTTTATTTCTTGGGAATCCCTTTGAAAGCTTCTGCTCTACAGCAGCATATGAGTTTTGCAATATAAGAACAAAATAAAGAACGCTTCAGATTGTCTCAAGGTGGCTGCTTCTGCTGGTGAAGTATTGCCTTTTATATTTATAACAACAAAGTGCAAAGGGCCGAACTCAGCATTCAGCACCGTCAGCGTCTGCCATACTGTATTGCACAGCAATAGTATATTACACCAGGGTCCCCAAGGTTGGTTTTATTCTCTCTCACACTCCTCTTTCCCAGGGTAATTTCTTAAAATTGCCACTCTTCTTGCCTACACTTTGGCTTTCACTCTGTGTGTGGTTTCATCTCCTGTGGCGCAGGCAGCCATTTTGTGGTTGGCTGCATCTTCTATGGCAGCCATTTTGTGGTTGGGCCCACTGCTCCATGTCAGAATTCCAAAGGTGCTCGTGGGTTTGAAAAGACTGGGGGCGCCTGTATTACACAATATATGGTATGCATTTCCCACTATTATCTAGTGTACTTTTGCATGAAACAAAGAAATGAACAAAAGCCAGACAGAAGCCCTGATGGAGCTTGGAATTTAAAAATAATACTAATTAAAGATCTGAAGTTTAGTCAATTTGACTAGTTATTTTGGATCAGTGTGCCAAGCATGCTTTCCCTGTCCCTTGACTGCACACAGAGCTAAACTAGACTGCCGTGAGGATACCACCACCATTTTAAAGGCACGTTAAAATGCTGCAGTAGCCTGCAGTTAGGCACTCTTGGGCTGCGGTCAAATGTGCCATTTGGCACGATTGGGAAGTGCTCCTATTTCATCCATTGGTATTTGAACCGGAGTCGCTCGATCAGACATGCCAGTGTAATCTGTTTTGCATGATCAGACAGCACGTTCGGGCAAGTGGGGTGTTTTTATGTGCCTTTTTGTGTGCACACACATGAACGAGGAATCGAACTCCCATGCGGAGAGTTCTCCATGGATCAATTATGCGGTTATGCGAGTAAAAATAAAAATGGCACCAAGTCGGGATGGAATCGGCAGATCATACCGACAGCTTGAGTGTGCTTGCTCAATCAGACAGTGGCAAGTCCATCCGTGGCTGCATTCTGGACCAGTTGTAAATTCTGGGTCAGCCTCAAGGGTAGCTGTATGTAGAGTTACAGTCGTCTAGCCTGGAGGTGACTATTGCATGGATTATAGTAGCTAGGTCAGGGCAAGACAGGAAAGGGGCTGGTTGCCTGATCTGGCAAACTTGGAAAATCACCAGTCTGGTAACATTAGTGATCTGGGCCTCCACTGATAAGGATGCATCCAGAATCACACCCAGGCTCTTGGCGGTTGGCATTGGTGTTAGAGGTGCTCTGTCAAGAGCTGAGAGATGACATCCCATTCCTGCGTCTCCCCCACCCAGCCACAGAACCTCCATCTTTGATGGGTTCAGTCTCGGCTCTGTTTCAACCACCCAACCATGGCCTCTAGTCCCTCAGCCAGAGCAGATGGGGCAGTATCCAGTCAGCCATCCATCGGCGTACTGATGGCAACCCAGCCTGAAACTCCATACCAGCTGGGCGAGGGGGGCACATATAGATGTTGAATGACATAGGATAGAGGATTGCCCCTTGAGGGACCCGCCCATCAAAGGATGGTGAGGTGACACCCTCTCTCCTAGCACCACCCTCTGTCCCTGACCATGAAGGAATGAGGTAAGCCACTTCAAGGCCACCCCATGAATTCCCACATCAGTGAGGCAGTGGGTCAGAAGACTGTGGTCACCCATGTTGAATGCTGCTGTCAGGTCTAACAATAACAGCAGTGCAGACCCAGCTGCCTGTGGGGATTGTCTGTGGGGGCGGCCAGCACCATCTTTGTCCCATGGCCAGGGTGGAAGCCAGAATGGAATGGGTCTGAGGCCGACGAGTCAGTCAGGAAACTCTGTAGCTCTTCCGACACTGCTCTCTCAATGACCTTTCCCAGAAATGAAAGATTCGAGTTCGGGTGGTAATTGGCAGGATCTAAAGGATTCAAAAATGGTTTCTTTAAGAGCAGGACAACCACAGCCTCTTTTAATCCCCCTGGATAGAGCCCTGTACAAAGGGACAGATCTATACCACACCAACTGAGGCAGCACCATTGAGATAGACTATATGCAATAAGAACTTATGCTAAAATAGGAGGAGGAGGAAGAAGAAAAAGATTGGATTTATACTCTGCCTTTCACTACCCAAAGGAGTCTCAGAGTGGCTTACAATCTCCTTTCCCTTCCCCTCCCCACAACAGACACCCTGTGAGGTAGGTGGGGCTGAGAGAGCTCTGAGAGAACTGCTCTTGAGAGAACAGCTCTGTGAAAACTGTAATTGACCTAGGGTCTCACCAGCAGCTGCATGTGGAGGAGTGGGGAATCAATCCCTGTTCTCCCAGTTTAGAGTCTGCCGCTCTTAACTGAACTGGCTCTCACACCAAACAGGCTCTCGCTTAGGCTGTTTCTGTGTACATCCTGGGAACACAGCAAAATCCAGAATGATTATGATAGACTTTCCAATGATGTCTGGATCCAGACTTTGAGGTCAAAGTGACAGTTTTGATTAATTACCATTGCTAGTAGAACCGTGGGAAATTATTACACTTTTATTGGACTCAGGTGCTGGAGTGTCAATGCTTCCCATGCTCAGATGCTATATGATTGAATTTTAATTCGATCCTCCCCTCGCCTTCAGCAAACATTAACCTAGAAAGATTATTCCAGTTCTTGCATAACCCTCAGGTGAATATTGATTCGGCAAGTGGTTGCTTGCCAATTGGAGAGGCCAAACTGAAGTGCATACTTGCAGTTACGGAGGGAGCAGGGAAGAGATTTTCACAGGTGGTTGTTGTTTGTTAGCAAACAGGTTCTTCCTAAGCATTGTCCCTGCAATAACACTGTGAATTGGAAATCCCCTATGGGATTGCAATTATCTCTGATATTACTGGAATGTCAGAAGGTGACCTTGTAAGTCATATTGCAAAACTAAAAGCAAAACAAAAGAGAGAGAGATCAATATCAAACCAGAGTCTGCATCGGTAGTATTGTTTTTAGACCCTTCAGGCAGGGAAATAAAGTCCACATGGTAAATGTAAGTCAATCCTCTTCACTTACACTCCAAAGGCACCAAATCGGTAAAACATTTGGAGTTTGGCTGTCCAAGTGTATTGTTTTATATATACATGTTGGGGAAAACAGGGTTTCCCCACATTCTAATTTTCCTCACTTGTGTGTTCCTGTTGCTTCAGGATTCTCTTCCTGTTCCACACATGTTTTCCTCCTTCAAGCACTCAATTTGATATTTATGTCTGGCATAAAAACCTACAGTTTAAATCTGCAGGGAGATAACGCCAGATATGAAGCAATGTAATATCGAATTGACCACTATAGGGAGCAAAACATGGGCAGAACAGGGGGGAAATCCTGAAGCGACAGGAACACACAAGAGAGGAAAATGAGAAGGTGGGAAAGTCCATAGAAATGTTCCTGCACAGTATATTTTAGGAAAAGTAAGAGCCCTGTTGGGTACACCAGATGTTCAGCTTGGCCTGCTATAATGCTAATGCAGATTCTCTCTGTACTTTCTTACTGCTCTGATAAAATACCATCAAAAATGACACTGTTTTCCTGAGAATGCTACAAACCATCTATTCTAACAACAAGGCAAAGATAAAGGTCAATGGTACCAGATCTCCCCCTTTCAGCTCAAGAGAGGAACTAGACGGGGGTGCCCTCTTTCCCTTTTAAGAGAGCCAGTTTGGTGTAGTGGTTAAGTGCGCGGACCCTAATCTGGGAGTACCGGGTTTGATTCCCCACTCCTCCACTTGCACCTGGCTGGATGACCTTGGGTAAGTCGTAGTTCTGATAAGAGCTGTTCTTGAAAAAGAGCAGTTTCTGTCAGAGCTCTCTCAGCCCCACCTACCCCACAAGGTGTCTTTTGTACGGAGGGGAAGGGAAAGTAGTTTGTAAGCCGCTCTGAGACACCTCTGGGTAGTGAAGGGTGGGGTCTCTTCTTCTTCTTCTTTAATATTTGCCTTAGCAATAGAACCAATGGCAGAAAAACTCCGTCATAGGGAGAATATTAAAGGGATAAGCATCAACGGGCAAGTTCATAAAACTAGTCTTTATGTTGATGACCTCACACTTTATATTACAGACCCTCTAAACTCTTTACACAATATAAAACAAGAACTGACCTTATTCGGATATATCTCTGGACTTCAAATCAACCTCACTAAATCCGAAATATACCCGATCCATATCAACCGTATAACAGAACTTGAACTCCCAAAGCGACACCCTTTCAAATGGATAAAGGAAGCATGGAGATATCTAGGAGTGTTCATCCCATTAACACTGAAGGACTTGGTTAAATTTAATTTCCATAAACTCCTTATAAACATCGAAACAGATTTAGGCAAGTGGAAAGCCCTTCAACCATCGCTCCCTGACAGATTTCATCTTATTAAAAGTCTCGTAACCCCCAAATTCCTATATCTTTTTCAAACCCTACCCATTTTTATCACCAAAAAAGACCTAGACTCCTAGCAAAGGACCTTAATCCGTTTCTTACGGGAAGGAAAAAAACCAAGAGTAAACCATAACATCTTACACAAAACAGCTAAACAAGGGGGCCTCAACTTTCCCATGCTATGCGCTTATCATCAAGCTGCAATCCTTTCACAGGTAGTGCACATGCAATATAAAGAACAGCAAAAACATTGGATGAAGATTGAACAAACCTATATGGCCCCTTGTGACCTCCAGGAAACTTTTTGGATAAAACCAAATCTCAGACCTAAAAACATCAGCCACAGCTATCAAAACCTGGGACAGCAATAAGAAACTACTTCCGACCTCAGGTATATCACAGCTCTTTTCTTACACACATCAAAGCTGGTTTGAGCCAGGAAGGACTATTAATGCTTATACAAACTGGAAAAATGCAAACTTTGGTCACCCTTATGACCTAGTAACTAATGGTAAAATCTTGGGGAAATTATATTTTGATCACAAAATAGGCCAACAAAACCCTTGGCATCAATATTTTCAACTTAGAAACCTTATAGAACATTTGGCAGAAGCAGGATTGTTTCAAAGAAAATTGACAAGATTGGAAAAAATTATTGCATCTTTCCCCAAATCACCTAAGGGTCTGCTATCTAAACTATATAACATGTTAATCACAAAAGACAATTACATAAAATTTAAACATCAGACAAATTGGGAGGAAGAGCTGAATGTTCACTGGGAAACTGGGAAAACATCTGGGAATCTCCAGCTAATAATTCTGACATATATAATATAAAACTACAATTTTTCAAAATAGTCTTGAGGTGGTACTCAACCCCCCAACAACTACACAAAATCAGCAGAACTAATATTTCTACGTGCTAGAAAGGATGTGGACAAGAACGGACTTACCTGCACTGCTGGTGGAATTGCCCAAAGATTCTCCAATTCTGGAAAGATGAAAAACGACAAATTGATATTATCACAGCACAAAGCATCACACTTACACTAGAATTTTTTTATTGAATCATTGGGACAAATCCGTTCAACAGTATAAGAAAGACCTTGTCTCTATTCTCCTTGCAACAGCCCACCGAGTAATTGCAACTTGCTGGAAATCTTCAGCACCACCATCGATCTCAGCTTGACAAGACAAATTATGGAAACACTTTGTCATGGCAAAGATACCCAACTCACTCAACAAACCACAGACAAATACAACACACCTCTCAAAATTTGTGACAACATGGTACCCAATTGTTTCCGATTTACAATCTCTAGGCATACTCCCCCCAGATACACTCTATCTTAAATGGTTAACTTTGTAGAATCAATCTTTTTTCTAAATAGGTTTTAAAGGAATAGGAGATTACTCTTAAACCTTCAATCCACTATTTCAAAGCACCACTGAAAGTTGCGACTAATAACTAGTTTTAACAACTTTGGAGACACTCCTACAGAAATATTGTAATCCTCTCATAAGGCCTAAGTTAGAACTATTTTCTTATGTATGACGCTATGTACCGTATATCTGTTTGGACGTACTGTGTATCGAATGTTAATTTGAAAAGAAATAAAATGATATTTTTTTTAAAAAATGACACTGTTGGGGGGGGTATTTTTCATATGTGCATGTGTAGGTGTGTGTGTGTGTGTGTGCACCTGGAAGTCACAGTGACCTCTGGTGACTGACCCCTACTGGGGCCTGGAGGATATTTAGACAAGTGGCTGAATCAAGCCTGCCCCCACCTCCTGACTGCTGGTATTCCAAGAAGATCTCCCTTCCAAGTACTTGCCAGAGTTGACCCTGCTTAGCTTCTGAGATCTGATGAGATCAGACTTGCCTGCACTGTCCAGATCAGGGTAAAACATGGCTATTTTTGACAGGTAAATTGACTTTTTTTTTGTCCAGTCAAACAATAGCCCTGCTTGATATGATTCAATCTGTGGAGGAGATTACATGGGAAAGAGTGACAGCTTTACATGTTTCATGCTGACAGAATGGAAAAGAAAGTCTAGGGATGTTTCAGAGTTGAAGTATGGGGGAGATTTTTTTTTTTTAAAGCTAGTCATTAAACAAAAGAATGCATTGCCTAATCTGAAAGAACTTCAACAGGAAATTCTTGCAAAATGCCACCATTTTTATTGCAAGAGAAGGTTATCTAGGTAGCATTAAGTAGTATAAAATCTATTGCATTGTGCCGCACTTAATTGCCAAAATTATTAATTTTGCTTTATATATGTGTGACGTTAACTTAAGAGTTCACAGAACACGTTGCTATGACAACATTGAAGCAATCATATATTGCTAAATATATCATTGCCTAGTTTGCTAAGAATATAAAAGGCGGCAGCATTTTAGAAAGTGGTGACTAACAGATGACTATCCAAAAGGTGCAGGAAATTGTTTATTATTTCAATTCCTAGTTCACTTGAGGATTCAAATATGTCAGGCCTGCAGCTGTATTCACAAGGTGGTGGTGGGGGAGATGCCAAAAAATGAATGTCCAACCTGGTTAAAGGCATATCCAAAACCATAACAAGCAAGGTTATTTTCAGGAGAAAAATAAAAGTAAAAGGCATACAGGGTGGTTGTATCTAAAGCTGCCGGACCAAAAAACACAGGCCTTTTTAAAGCTACTGAATATATGAAGTGAAATAACCAGAAATAGTTTTGCACATTGTTTAAATTAGGAGGGGAAAGATAAGAAGACCCTTAATGAAACGTGCAGCACCAGCCTTTTGATTCCCTGCAATGGTCATCTCTTGCCATGGTCTTCATAAATTTCACCCACCCACCCTTTCTTTTCTTGCAAGATGCTGTACCAAATTCAAACAATTCTGGGGTGGTGATAAACCAGGTTTACGAGGTCAGAGGCACAACAGGTGGAACAGTGTTGGAGATTTTATACACTCTGCAGCTCAAAATGCAAACTGTACCACAACCAACAACCTATTCCTTAAGTGGACTCAAAGAAGACAACTCAGTCTGTGTTCTCGTACCTATGTTTTTGTTACTCTGCCCCCCCCCGACTATAGCCTGCCATTACCAACTGCTCTCTCACTGTGCTTCTGAGAGGTGGAAACTTACTTCACTACTGACACAAGGGCCAGGCAAACTGACCTTAGTGGCCTCCCATGTTCAGATGCAAGTTAAACTTCTAACTGGGTTGCCTCAATCCTCAGTTGTTAACTTTTAATTATTTGCCATGGTCATCAAACTTTCTAAAAAAAAATTAGAAATTGCCACTATTCCACCTGGCATCAGCAGTAAGCAAGATGGGGCAAATGCCAAAGAAGAAGACAAACTCTTTTCCCTTCCCTTCCCCTCCCCACAACAGACACCCTGTGGGGTAGGTGGGGCTGAGAGAGCTCTGACAGAAACTGCTCTTTTTTCAAGAACAGCTCTTATCAGAACTATGGCTTGCCCAAGATCATCCAGCCAGATGCAAGTGGAGGAGTGGGGAATCAAACCCAGGGTGATTTCCCACTAAAGCTTGCCGCGAGGTTGTGCCGCCGTTTGCCCGGAGATTTTTAGTCAATTTCACACTCGAAGCCGCGGGGCTGCATTTTGACCCGCGGCTTCGCCCGATTTCCCCGCAGTTTCGTAATCCTCAAAAAACAGGATTACGAAACTGCGGGGGAATCGGCGAAGCCGCGGGTCAAAATGCAGCCCCGCGGCTTCGGGTGTGAAATTGACTAAAAATCTCCGGGCAAACGGCGGCACAACCCTGCGGCAAGCTTTAGTGGGAAGTCACCCCCAGTTCTCCCAGATTAGAGTCCACACACTTAACCACTACACCAAACCGGCTCTCAACACCAAACTGGCTCTCAGCAAAGGCTGAAGGTGTAAATTTAATACTCCTGTTAGGATATTGTTGTGTTTCTTTTATAAAACAGATGTACTGACTACCAACACACAGTAAGCACACAGAGTTTGTTTCTGGACGTCAGAGTTGGTCAGAATACAGCTCTGAGGTTCAGGGACAAATTAGACAACACTCACAGCTTCAAATTCAGAGAGACAGTCCAAGAACAAGATTTCTACAATACAGGCAGAGGTCAGAGATGGCAAAATCTATCCAGAATACAGGCAGCAAAGTCGATAGCTAACAAACAAGTTGCTTCCACTCATCTGTTCCCTTCTCTGTTGCTTTTAACCCCATGCTGATAACCACCTGTGCTGCACCATGGACCTGCCAGCTGCCTCAGTCCTGCTCCTGCAAGCACTCATCCTTGTTGTTTACCCTGGGCCAGTGCTGTGCTGCTAGATGGGCACTGTGCCTTCTGGCTTGAAGGTCTCTCCTAATCTTCCTCGGATGGCATTCCCAAGTCTCCAGTGATGAGGGGAGTGAACTGACTGGCAACTGGCTGGCTGTTGCCAGCCCAGCGTTGGGAAGCTGAGGGGCCAGTGTACTGGTTCCTGGCTGAGAGTCTATATCTAGCCCCACCTGCAAGAGATTAAGCCCCATTTTGTTGTTGTTCATTCGCAGTCAAGTCCGACTCTTTGCAGCCCCATAGACCACATCACGCCAGGCCCTCCTGTCTTCCACCGTCCTACGGAGTTTGCTCAATTTCATGTTTGTTGCATCGATAGCACTGTCTGACCATCTCATCCTTTGCCATCCCCTTCTTCTTTTACCTTCAATCTTTTCCAGCATCAGGGTCTTCTCCAGTGAGTGCTCTCTTCTCATTTGGTAGCCAAAGTATTTGAGCTTTGGCCTCAGTATCTGGCCTTCCAGGGAACAGTCAGGGTTGATTTCTTTTAGGATTGACTGATTTGATCTCCTTGCAGTCCAATGGACTCTCAAGAGTCTTCTCCAGCACCCATAATTCAAAAGCATCTATTCTTCAATTTATCGGTGCAGTCCTGGATTCAACTCTGTGTAGGGCATTCCTTCCTCCCCAGTGGGCAGAGGACATTGTTTCTCTCATCACCCTCTTCAGAGTCCAGAGGATGGTATCCGGAAGACAGATACATCAGCTGTTGGAACTCATGGCAGCAACCACATTGGTCATCGTCTTTGCCAAACTTCAGATGAGGCCGGTACAACTTTGGTTTGTCTGGAAGTTTCATCCTCAGAGACAGTTTCAGTCTCAGTGCTTTACCCTCCCAGAATCCATGTTAGCCTCCCTCTGTTGGTAGGAAGACCGTCAGAACAGAAGAGAAAGAGGCCTAAGCCAAAGTTTTTTACCGACCGAGGCGTAGAGAGTCCTACCAGCGCAGCGGTCAGAAGAGAACTGGCGGGATAGTTGTGTCCATCCCCTGGTCATGCGCACTGGAGCCCGGCACATGACCAGGGAGTGGGCACGAAAATCCCTTTAGCTTTCTACAAAATCGATCGGGGTCAGCACAGGCGCACTGTATCCCAGAGGTGTGATGCACAGAGACCATGAAGAAGATCTAACAGCACCTTACAATCTATGACTTTATCGCTATTTATACTGTTTTACATTCTCTTATATGGTTTTATCGGCAATTGATGCCAATGTTGTAAGCCGCCCTGAGTCTGTTCGCGGAGAGGGCGGGGTATAAATTGAATAAATAAATATTCAGTCCTCAAATGTGGACCATAGTCAAGCACGTGACCTGCCAGATCTTATTTTACATAGAACTGCCAAAACAGCCCATTAGCACTCAAGAAAGACATGCGTTGTCAACATAATTGCTCTAATAAAGCATGGGGGGAAAGAGGAAACAAGTGCATTCAGAAAGCATTTCAACAATTTTTTAAGGCATGCAAATAATTTTTCTAATCCATTTTCACAATATGAATGCTTCTTGCTTGGTCGGATAACATTGTCCTTTGCTGTCAAACATCCCGAGGCCTTTCAAAAGGTGAAAAGAGGTTAATTATAATGGGAATAATGTATCTCAGCTTGTGTTTCCTTACATAGCCATGTAAGATAATTGCAGCTTGTAAGATGGTTTACTTAAGTGACCAGACATTTGTAACCGTTTTGGATAATAATGATCACTGGCCAAATGTCACTTTCCAATCTAGACTTCTGAATCCCTCATTTTAAAAAGAGCATGTTTTATCAAGCAAAGATAAAGGTCACAGAAATAGAGAGAAGGGTTTTTTTAAAAAAAAGCAAGCAATCTCTGGAATAAGCTGTCAACTCTTGACTGGTCTGTGGCTAATCATTATATGATAAAATAAAGGTTTAAACAGTCTGAATCCAGTCTATCTGTCGGAATGCCTTTTCCTGTTTGGTATAGTGGTTAAGTGCACAGACTCTAACCTGGGAGAACCGGGTTTGATTCCCCACTCCTCCACATGCAGCTGCTGGTATGACCTTGGGTCAGTAACAAGTTCTTTCAGAGCTGTTCTCTCAAGGTCAGTTCTCGGGAGAGCTCTCTCAGCCCCATCTACCTCACAGGGTGTCTGTTGTGGGGAGGGGAAGGGAAAGGAGTTTGTAAGCCGCTCTGAGATGCCTTTGGGCAGTGAAGGGCAGGGTATAAATACAATCTCCTCTCCTCCTCTTCCTCCTGTTATCAGCCTTCCCATTATGGTCGCAAGCTCCGAGTTGGGAAGCACTTGCAAGTTTGGGGGGGTGGAGCCTGAGGAGGGCGGGGTTTGGGGAAGGGAGGGACTTCAGTGTTATAGACTCCACCTTCCAAAGTGGCTATTTCCTCCGGGTGAACTGATCCCTATTGCTTGGAGGTCAGTTGCAATCCCCGGAGATCTCCAGACACCACCTGGAGATTGACAACCCTACTTACTATACTCCACCGCTATCTTGCTTTTGGTGCGAGGATTGAAATTGTGCAGGAGACAGTGCGGGGTGGGCAAGGAAAGGTCTACCTCCTTTGCTCCAGAAAAGCACTGGTGCAACACCACAGAGATTGTCCCACCACCACCACCCCCAGTCTTTCAAGCAGCAGCAGCAGGGAACAGACGGCAAAAACTTGGGGGATCTCCTGCTATAACGGGAGACCTGTCCCGTTCCTAGCTGATGCTCTCTCTCTGCACAAGTCTCAGGGCAGGCCTTCTCCTCTGAGGATCGAAAATTAAGGCACATGTTCCTCAGGAAAATTATAGAACAGGAACTCATGGGACCAATATCCAACAACTTAAGACCCTACGCCACCTAAGCAGCAGGTATGCTGAACTAGTTGTAGGCTGAAGTGTGTTACCCAGATTGCCTCACAAGCTTACCAACTAACAGGTGACCCAAGGACTGAATGTGGGTTCTCTGGGCCTCATAAAATCCCAGTTCTATGGTTTCCCCCTTCTCCACACTCCAGGCCTTGACAAGTTTTCTTCAGCTCTAGGGGCCAGCCCAAAAATTTAGGGGTTGGGTTGCCAACTTTCAGATGGGGATTGGAGATCTCCCAAAATTACAGCTGGTCTCCAGACTACAGAGATCAGTTCCCCCTGGAGAAAATGACTTGTTCGACGAGTGGACTCTATGGTTTCACATCTCCGCTGAGCCCCTTCACCTCCCCAGATGCTGCCCTCCCCAGGTTCTGACCCCAAATCTCCAGGAATTTCTCAACTCAGAATCAGACTTGGCTTTCAGCCCTCAGAGTTTTGTAATTACTGCTACTGCTAAACCCAATGCTACTCTCTTCACAGTTTTCCACAAATGTATTACAGCTATATCAAAAGTGTTGCAGTATATAAACAAATATAGGAGCAACCCTGGCTGTCACCCACAGACTAAAAGCTAACTTCTAACCATAACCCTAATTTTTGATAATTTCATTGTTGCTTTAAGAAGTTCCATGTAACTGAATACTGGAGCTAGTGTAGAAAGCATCTGGTTAAGAAATGAATTCCTCCACTACAACCAATGAATACATCCACTACAAGCAATGATGAGAATTTCATGCATATTTATGGACACTTTTTATGTCATACAACAAAACATGCTGATAATAGATGCTAGATTCACATCCAGTATCAATTTAGAGCCAGTTTGGTGTAGTGGTTAAGTGGGCGGACTCTAATCTGGGAGAACCAGGTTTGATTCCCCACTACTCCACATGTAACTGCTGGTGTGACCTTGGATCAGTCACAAGTTCCTTCAGAGCTGTTCTCTCAAGAGCAGTTCCTGTCAGAGCTCTTTCAGCCCCACCTACCTCACAGGGTGTCTGTTGTGGGGAGGGGAAGGGAAAGGAGTTTGTAAACTGCCCTGAGACTCCAAGTTAAGGGCTGGGTATAAATCCAATCTCCTCCTCCTCCTCCTCCTCCTCCTCCTCCTCTTCTTCTTCTTCTTCGAGACCAACAAGATTTGGGGGGTTATAAGCTCTGGAGATATCTGATTAACAGAGCTTTGACTCTCATAAGCTTATACCCCCCCCATTGTGTTGGTCTCTAAAAGTGCTACTGGACTCGAATCTAGTTGCTCTACTGCAGACCAACATGGCTGCCCTCTGAAACTATCTCAATGAGAAATTGTAAGTTTTATACTTCCACTAGGAATTGCCGAGAGATGCTATGATAATATCATCGCTGCAAACACTAGGCCCCACAATAAAGGTGGTAGGTAAAGACTGGTTCTTCCAACAGGTTCCAGCTTACTCAGGCAGATATTGTGATATTAACATCTTTGTCATCTATTTATTTAACTATTAGGTATCAATTTGAGCATGGCTTGTAGTAGAGAGAGAGCCTCTACAGGTTATACATAAATAAGAATAAATAGAATTTACCACTGCCCTCAAGTGGTAAGAAAACTAAGCCCCGAGGGCAAAAGATACAGAGTTTGAAGGTCTAGGGGTGATGATGATCCTTACCTTTTTGCCCCATGTCACCTGAAGATGCAGGTACCCATGAAATCTCTTTGGGTATCCAAACATTTTAAGAGTCCTTTCTACCCTGCAATACATTCTATGTGGTCAGCCAAGATCTCCTCAGGTTTCTGCCATCCATTTATGTATTCTGAATGAAGCCACAGGTCACAGGGTGGGTCATATAGGGCAGATGGATATAATTTCCCCACATACACACCTGCCATCACAACCAGCAGGAATGAGAGAGGTGGTAGGTCCCTCGATGGCCGAGGCCTGCAAAAAGCTGATACCACTGGATATGAGTGATTTCAGCTTACTGCAGAGCCTGCTGCCTTGGAAAAACAAAGCAACCAGTAACAGGCTTTGGGCTACAGCCCATTCCATTTGAAAACCTTCAGGAAACACACACAAGTGGCAGAGAAATCACTAATGAAGCCCTAGTGCTTAATGAACTCCAAGTTGAAACAGGGAACCACCAGGAGATTCTTTACTTTCGAGCACAGAGCATCAAACTGTAGAAGAACAACCCGTGTTTGGGAAGCCATTGGAACTGTTTTGACAAATGCTGTCATCTAAGAGACCCCTTTTAGCAGTTTTGGTCAAATGAAGCACAGCTTTGGTGTCTACACAAAGAGCGTGTCTGCAGATTTTAAAAGCTTGCTGAGACAGACTCTGATCCTAGCTGAGATCACAAGGAATAGAGGAAAGGCAGAATTAGAAAGTGGTAGGGTTACTAGGATACCCTGACAGGAGAAGCTGGGGGTGGAGATGGTCACATCAGCATCATGCCAATGTGTGATGTCACTTCCAGTGCAGAACTGGAAGTGACATCATTGCATCGGGGATGTTCCCCTAAGATTCACTAAGCCACTATAGTTAAATCATAGGGGTTGGGGGCGAATCCTAGAGTATCACCCGAACACAATGATGTCACTTTTGGTTTTGTGCTAGAAGTGATGTCACACTGATGCACAATGCTGACAAACCCCTTCAGTTTTTCTCCCTGGTGGTTTGTAACCATCCAGGTGCGGGTGACCATGTATGTCCTGGTGACAAATGCTATTGCTAAGAATTTTTTGTCAGTCTGGGCAATACTGTCCTGTCTGTGATAAAAGCTTAACAAACAGAACTATTTTGGGAATAGTCCTTCACCAAGACCAGTTTCACTGGCATCACGCTGGATGGCACCTTCTTCATTCATGCCATAAGATTTTAAAACTGGGTGATCAGTAACTAGGTCTTTATTTGTCAGAGGCCTATATTATGTAGGGGTAGCTACATCCAAGGTGTACCCATATCCAGTAGTCCTGTTGAAGTCTCACATACATTGGATATATGAGGGAGAAATTTAGTTACATAGGCCCCGGTCATACGGGCCAGAAAACGCAGAGGGGAGGCGTGGCTGTTCACCCCAGAGCAAAATAAAGCGCAGTAGCCCGATCACATGGGCCACTGGGTTGCCACGTTCCAGCTCCGAGCGCTGATCACATTGCGCTGCTGCAACGCAGCAAAAAAGCAGCGCAGCAGAGCATGCAAGCCGTGCTGGTGTAAGGTGCACATGCACCATGGGGTGGGTGGCCGCTGTTGGCGTCTTGTGTGTGCGCATGCACCATTTGGCGTTGGTGCGCATCCCATGGAAACTTACAACATCCAGAAACCCCGGGACATGGTTGCCGCGGGATACTGGCGCTCCCGCGATCAGACACCGGCCTTTGCCCCGGGGTTTCCGGAAACTAGTGCTTCATCCCTGATAGTTTTTTACTCCACATCATTGGAGGGAAGCCATGGGTTGGCCACAGGAGTGCTACGCCTCCCAGTTGTGCCTGTGTGATAGTGCGCGGAAACTCCGCAGGGCTACCATGCCTTCAGCAGGGCAAATGCTCCGTGTGAACGGGGCTCCTGTTGACAAATTTTAGGAATTGCTGCAGCGATTCTTTACTGTTTGGTTAGGCCATTTGCCATACCGCTCTCACCTTTTCAGGGTTCGGTAGCAGGGGTGGAGACATTAAGAGCTGACCCATGCATGGTACTGCTGTCAATCATCTTGTCTTTGTTGAGTTTCATGCTGAGCTTTCTGGCCCTTTGCGATGACAAATGAGGCTATCATGGCTGTGATCACACACACTAAATCCACTTTCAATGCACTTTCAAACTGGGTTTTACTGCTTGAACTGGCAAAACCCAATTCAAAAGTGCATTGGAAGTGGATTGAGAGTGGATTATTTCGTGTGTGTGATCACAGCTACAGTCTGCAACAATTGCCTCGATGGGATCGCCACGACCATACACTAAAATGTCACTTGTAATTACACTTATTCCTGTGAGCCCTGCTGACACATCCCATCGGCAGCACTTCAACTTCTAGTTTTATTCAGAATGGCAAGCTCCACCATCCATAGTGGCCTTCTGGAGTTCAAAAAATAGTAAGGTAGATGCTCACTTTATCTAGGAGGACTTGGCCATACATGTCTTTTGCATCCAGTGATGAAAATATTTTTGTCTTGGCAAGGTCAGATAAAATTTCTTCTATTGTGGGCATTTGGTAGTGAGCTCACAATAGTGCCTTGTTTAGATTGGGTTTGATCTATGCAGATTCAAAGTTTACCAGGTTTCGTTATGACCCTCATGTTTCTTATCCACTTGGCCGGTTCTGCCACTTTGGCTATAACACCCTCTTTATTCCATTTGCCTCGCTGCTTTCACAATTTTGTCCTCCAATGCAACTGGGACTCTACATGTCAAGCACTGAGCTGGCTGAATGGTTTCATCTACTCGGAGATGGAACATGCTTTGGGGGACATCCAAATCCTTCAAAGACATCTTTATAGTTTTTTTAAAAGGATTTGTGCCTTTGCTATACTAAGTTCTTCTTGTTCTTTGACAAAATTTTCATCAATATTTGCATGAAGTATATGGATGGGTTGTGGGGTATTGCGAGTTACAAGTTTCGTGCATTCACTGGTACAGGCTAATAGGATAGGCTTCTGTTTGGAATTTACAGCCTGGAATTTCCAGTTGGTCCCTTTTCTCTTGGTATTTTGCCTCCAGTATGTATTGGCCTATTGGTGTGAGGGAAAGTGCCATCATACATTTTCAGTTTGACTTTGGTTGGTGACAGTTTTGCTGCTCTGTCCTGCATAATGTTAAGAATCTTTTTTTAAAAAAAAATTGGCTTCAATCCAGCAGGCTCAGGGTGACCCACATCATTACTACAGATAAACAATTTCTCAGGTAAAATTACAATAAATCAAGTCTAAAAGCAATACACAAAGTGCTAGCAGTAATGTATAACACGGTGGGAGTCCAACAATCAGTTTAGCGCATGGTCTGGGTCATATAGGCAAGGCGCAGACTATTCAATGGTGTTAATGATGTTATTGATGTTATTAAAGTAATGTTAATAAAGTAAAGTAAAAAATGTTGCCCATTACATTTACAGATGCAGCACTGTCCATTGGGTGTTCAGTCTCATACTCGGGCCAGAATCTCACAGTTTCCTTACTGGGTTGCCAGTGCAAGCTTTATAAACCAACTTGGTGCTTCAGCATATACTGTTTTAAAGTCATGCATATAGAACACATCAGTGACTGAATTAGTATATTGGTCCGCATTGTTTACTTGTTTGACGTGGTGTGTAGTTTTCTTCTGACTGGAACATTTGCAAACTCTGGCAGAATTATCTTTTTTCTTCCACAATTTCCACATATTGTGCCTAAAGCTGGGCATTTGCCAGGGTCACGCTATATGCCACAATGTCTACAGCTTTCATTCTGGGATCCGCTGAGCTCTTTCCTGTTATTACATGACTGTTTTTATTTCATGTGTTTTATACTGTGTTTTACTTTCATGTGTATAATGCATATTTTCATCATCTGATCGGTAGAGCCCTTGCATTTCCATGGAAATCTGTTCATTAGCTTTGCTTATATCTATTGCTTCTTGCTTCTTGCAGAGTTAATGCTGACTCTGAGTATTTTCATGTATCCCTTTGTCTTTTGGGCCTATGACCAATCTGTTTCTGGTCAATTCCTCTTTCAAAGTCCCAATGTACACATGGATTTGCCATTACGCAGCCTGGCACTATTCTGGTTGTGGTTTTGGTAGCTTCTTGTTCATGTTTATTGAAGAGATAACTTTCATACGTAACATTTTTGGTAGGCTCAAAATGCTTTTTCAGTGCTTTTAATAATTCGGAAGGATCTTCCCAGTCTAAAGATGCCAGGGCCCCTGGTGAAGGGGTGGGTCCCCAAGCCATCAGGTCCTACCACCCAGCTGCCAATCAGCTGGCAAGCAGGGGGACTTACCAAGAGAAGGGCCTAGGCCTCATGACCGGCATCACACAGGAAATGACATAATCATGGCATGGACTCTATTCTGGGAGAACCAGGTTTGATTCCCCACTCCTCCTGTGCAGCTGGCTGGGTGACCTTGGGTTAGTCTGAAGTTCTCTCAGAGCTGTTCTCTTAGGAGCCATTCTCAAAAGAGCTCTCTCAGCCCCACCTACCTCACAGGGTGTCTGTTGTGGGGAGGGGAAGGGAAGGAGATTGTAAGCCGCTCTGACACTCCTTCAGGTAGTGAAGGGTGGGGTATAAATCCAATCTCTTCTCCTCCTCCTCCTCAACTTGCTACAGCCCCAACCCCAGGTAAGAGAGAGAGAGAGGAAGAAAGGTCCTCTATAAGATGGAACGCAGAAAACAAGCCATAGAGGCTCAACATCTGACTGATGAGAGGGTGGAGCCAACGGCCGTGTACCTGAGTGAGAGAATTCTCTCAACCCTTTCCCTCCCAGGTCCTCTTGCATGCAGAGTTACAATACCCAACAGTGTCAACCCTCTTGGAAGCATGCCATCATTTCCTACCAAAATAGCCCCATGATTAAGGAGCTGACCATTTGGGGAATAAAACTCCATCCGAAGAAAGAGATGGGGAAAAGAGGATTAGCATGAAAGGCCTGATAATTGAATTTTTTGCTCTTTCAACTGTCAGGAAAGCACAGCATCAGTTGAGAGTTTGATAAAACCCTGAGGGAGGAATGTGACAGGCAGCTAAGCCACTGAACATATCAACAGCAACCCACGCAGGCCCTTATTTGAATTACAACTCACCAAACCTGGGAAGGGGGGGGATTTTCAAATGCCCTTTTTTCGCTCTGAAAAGGGGAAAAGGAAAAATAAAATTCTGAAACAACACTCAAAGAGTCTAGTTCACACAGTGCTTTCAGACCTGTGCCCTCAATTTCACTGTGGCAAAATTAAATGAGTTCCCCCC
Organism: Gekko gecko; assembly: GCA_029375565.1. Classification (NCBI taxonomy): domain Eukaryota; kingdom Metazoa; phylum Chordata; class Lepidosauria; order Squamata; family Gekkonidae; genus Gekko; species Gekko gecko. Next base: position 168,324,686 of record JAPDNY010000004.1, on the reverse strand, counting down.
CCCAAAAAAAAGAACACAAATTATCACCATTTTCAGTTTAGGAAGCCATTTTGAATGAGTACCCTGAGCATCTTTTTGTTGCCATTAATGAACCTGCCATACATATATGCTCTGCAATCCAGTTAATTTGCAAATAACATGCATACATGCAGTTCACCTCATTTCTACTTTTCATCTCTACTTTCGGGGGGATGTAGAAGAATTGCACAAATACCGCAAACAGCTTATGGCAGTGGTCTGGTCTGATGTTACTTCCTAGGTACAATGCAAGCATGTATAACTCAAACACACACACACCCCCAATATGTGTGATATTACTGCATTTGTTAACATCTGAACTGGCTTTCCCATTGTTTTGCAGTAACTGCCAGTACTTCCTAGAACATGACCAAATATGTCGCTAAGACGAATTCTCTTAATTCTTCTTCACCCAGTTGCTCTCTGAAACACATGTCTTTTTTTTTTCTTTAGTAATTTGGAGTCTATGTCTAGTCAATTCCATTTTAATCAACGGCAAAATTCAAAGAGAGAAGGGAGGTTCTACAAAATTTTGGAATTTCATTCTACAGATGCTCTAAGGCAGGCACTCTCTTACCCAGCCTTCGTACTATTCTGTTAGAGAACCCTATGGTGTATAACATCAACAAACAAACAAAACCCCCCTGCAAGGGCTGAAGTTATAAAGGGTGCTGTGATGGACTACATTTAAAATGCTGTTTTCCTAATGTGGAAAAATCAGAGAAAGGAGGTGAATAGTTAACTCTGCTCTAGAATGTTGAACCTGAGTGACAGGCTGCTCCTTTTCTCTGATTGGCCAGTGTCAGCTGAGGGAAATATAAGATCAGCTGTGTGCTGAGGGGAGAGGGGGTTTGTTTTGAGTTCAGTGGCAGTTGCTGTTCAGTAAAGCAAAAGCTCAGCTAAAGGAGTGGATATCTGAAGGGTCTGACTAAAACGTCTGTCAGACAGGGTCACCTTTTGAATAAAGGGAGAGACTCCTGGTCTTAGCTGTGTTAAACATAACCTGAGGAAGAATTCCATCTAAGAATTCATAGTCTAGTGTCATCTAAAGATGAAGTACGTTTTCACACAGATGCCAAGAACTGGGGTTTGAGATGTTGGCCAAGAGTGATTGGGGAGAAGGCTGAAGCCACCAATCAGCCCAAAAGGGAAAGGATTATATTTTCAGGGAAGAAATAGAAGTCCTGTCCAGTTATACAGGGAACTGGCACTGAGGCAATCCCTGGTCTTTTGTGAAAGGAAAGAATTATAAACTACTCAGGGGAAAGAAGACACATAGTGATTTCAGAAAAGGGAAAAGAATTTGATATTCTAGAACAGTGAAAACCTGAACTGTTTTCAGGAAACTATATGCAGAAATATGAAACTAAAATACCATCTCTCACTGATAAGAACAAAGAATTTGTAAAAATAAGCTACTGCAACACCATCTTGTCTGTCAACTGAAAAATATACTGTTTTACCAACATTTATCTTTCCAATTCCTGACTACCCATACTATCATTCCCTATTAAATAAGATCTTTATTATTGTTCACTGTGCACAGTCTCCAGTGCCATTTCAAGGGAACTACAAAGAAGTCTCCTATTTTCTCCTGACAAGTTCCTGGGCTGGGCAAAAGCCAGATCAAGTTCTGTCACAGGGTGGGACTTTCTGATTTAGAAAGCTCAGCTCAGTACCTGAAGGAAACTAAGAATTTTGGTGGGAAAAATCTGCCTCACAGCGCAGAAGCATAGGTGCATACAAGTGTAACACGAAAACTACGAAGAGAAAGCGAAGAGAAATGAAACGGATTATTTTGAAAGAGAAAAAAAGAGGAATTCATGGTGTTATCTAAATAAAGGGAATTTTGGATTCCCCATAACAATGCTACAACCATTATCACCTTGCAAACTGCCCACATGAGGTACAGACTGATAACAGGGAACAAGGCTGTTCACTATTACCAGTTTTCTCTTTTGAGGAACCACTGCATTGCTCTGAACTCAGTGCTGAAAAGCACAGCTCTGCACAGCATTTGAGACAATCACAGCACAGAGTATTGGTTTCTACATTGTAGGGTCATTTCAGGCATTCCTCAATAAGATGACTGGTAACAGCAGACACCAGAAAAGTGTTCCTAAAAGACTGCCAACTCTACCACCAACAACATTGCCCTGAAGTTGTGTTACAGTGGAATTTTGGGGGCTGTCCTTTGCATTCTCAGTTTGTATGGAACAACTGCATGACCCAGCAAACCATGCTAATACCTAGGGTTCCCAAGTACTTACTGCGGGCAGGCGGGGGAAACATGCTCCCTGGCCGGACCATTTCTCCCTGTAACGCCCCATGCCATTGCCAGGAAGTGACGCCAGGTGAAGCTCTGGCAATGGGGCTGAAAACTCAATGATACTATCGAGTTTCAAGCCACATTGCCAGAGCGTCGCCCAGCGTCACTTCCTGGTGACGGCATTGTGCGACGCATCTTTCCTTCCCCCGGGGATGGTCCTGCCTGGACGTATCTGTCCCCAGCCAGCATGAGGTAAGTATTTGGGAAGCCTACTAATACCTCATACTGATTGACAGTACACCTCAGTAAGCTAAGCACCTTTGGCTTGTCTGCAACACACAGGAGTTCTTCAGCAGCTCTACTGAGAAGGAGATGATACCTTGAGGTCATCCGCATAACAGTCTATCCACCTCAGATCAACCAATGTATGGGGAGGCATTTAGTCAACATGATCCAAGGGAAAATTATTTTCTACTCCTCCAAATAATTTGATCAGTTGGTTTCTTAGTGTGAGCAAAATCCATTAACAGACTGAAGTTTTTCTGGGTGGAAGAATACTCTATCCTAACCAAATAGAAGCTACAGAGAGTCGGCATGTTAAATTTTACCTCTTGACCGCTGCCTGTTCTGTCTGCTTCAGCTAATAGGCTTTGAGTTATTCCCTGACTCTGATACACCTGCAGTTGTTTTAAGAAAAATCAATACAAATAATGTTTACAATCTCAAGCTATTGTAGATGAACTATTGATCACTCATTGCTGATGCTCTGTTTTACCTTCCCCATTACAGAATAATCTAGCAAACATGCGCATTCAAATCACATTATGGACAAGGGGGGAAGGAAAAGCAAATTAAAAGGAGAAGGAAGAGGAAATGGCTAAATTAGATAATGGAGCCATTAACGCAGTTCTTCGGAAATGCACACAGTGCTTTTTATTATTCAGAATAAATCAAATATTAACATTTCAGTAAGGGCATGGGCATGTCTTAATTTATCATTCCAAAATATAGTTTAAGATAATCCAATGTTCAACAAATTTATCCATATAATGAAGATTATTTGTCCTCACTACCTGATATTATGTCAGTTTCATTAACAGAACGATCTCTTCCAGGTATGATTGAGGCTTTTGTGCATTGGAGGTTCTGAATTGGATTTCTTCTAGTTTGCAATGATAGCGATCTCAGCACCAGTAAATTAGCTTAACGCTAACTCCACATCTTTTAAATCACTGAACAAATAACTTTTTTGGGTCCAAGAAGTACAATGCAGTTCAACATTTCATTCAGATCCAGCAACATTTTGTTCAAAGATCTTTGAATCTTAGAACGTGCCCTGAAAAGTTGGGGTCAATGTGGAGAGCCGGGGGGGGGCGGAGGTTCTGCACACGGAAGCTAATTTATGAGAAGACACTACTGAAAATGTTATAAAATTCTCTCTCAAATCCACTGAGATCAGTTTTGGAATTGTGTGTGTGACATGCTGTCAAGTCACTTCTGACTTGGGGCAACTCTAGAAACAAATGACTTCCAAAACAGCCTCGCTCAGGTCTCGCAAATTCCTTTTGCCCCCTTTCTCTGGCCTTCCCCCAGCATGACTAAATCTTTCCCTGATATGAAAAAAATGTATTTATTGTCATTTTATGTTATCTGCTGCTACAATTAGTAACTTAAATCTGTAGATGTTAAACTGTTTAAATTAATTTATTATTGTTGTTATTATAATAGGTTGTTACTCACCATGAGGCTTGCACTAGCAGGGGAGGGCGTCAGAAATTGAATTTCACCCAAAGAGTGATTAACACATGGAATTCACTGCCACAGGAGGTGGTGGCAGTTACAAGCATGGACGGCTTCAAGAGAGAATTGGATAAACATATGGAGCAGCGGTCCATCAGTGGCTATTAGCTACAAGGTATAGATAGGAACTCTTGGTCTGGGGCAAGTGATGCTCTGTATTCTTGGTGCTTGGGGGGGCAACAGTGGGAGGGGTTCTAGTGTCCTGGCCCCACTGCTGGACCTTCTGATGGCACCTGGCATTTTTAACCACTTGAGCCACCGCAGCTCCCATTGATTCATAGGGCCCCCATAAGTCAGAAGTGACTCAATGGCACTTAACATATAAGCATGAAGTGAACAGATAGCCTTCAAACAGCACCACGTGTTCCCATGTAAGATTCATCTGGCACTTTGCCCAACAATTACAAGAGAGTAAACACTTCTGATCACCAACCCTCTTTACTCACAAAGACGTTTCCTGGAGTACAGACAGCAACGAAAATAAGAAAAGTTTTGGAGGAGAAAAAGAGTCATACCCACATGTAAACAAACTCACAACTAGGATATTTCACGAATAACGACGGCTGTTCCCCAACAGCAGCTATATGGTAAAATACAAATTCCTGCAGTACCCCTGCAGAATGGCAGAGGTCCTTAGTTGGAACGTAACACAAACCCTCAGCTTTTCGGGTCTTGAACACATGACGCTGCCTTATACTGAATCAGACCACTGGTCCATCAAGGTCAGTATTACCTACTCAGACTGGCAGCGACTCTACAGGGTCCCAGGGTCCCACATCGCCCACTGTCTGGTCCTTTGAACTGGAGAGACTGGAGATTGAACCTAGGACCTTCTGCATGCCAAGCAAATGCTCTGGCACTGAGCCACAGCCTCTGCCTCAAATACGATAGATAGCAGGTAGCAGTCTGTAATTTTAATAACTGCTAAAAGAAAATTTAATTTTAAGCTACCTATTTCTGTAGCACAAAACTCCACATTTTTTTAAAAAAACAACACAAATGGGTTTTGCAGCCAGATTCCCGCTTTTGTAACCCCATTTCAAGCATTTTCCTTAATGCGCAATTTGCGTCATCTCTCTTTATCCGTACCTTGGCTTTTGAGCAGAAGATTTTAAAAGCATAGGAATGTTCTCACATATATCCTTGTACCACACCTATTTCAGAACAGCAACAAGAAAAGCATGTAAGGACAGCCACACTAAGTTCAGGGTGAAACATCTAATGCAACAGATACATGATAAACTTGCCATGTAGAAACAATGACCTAGTATGCGCTGGACTCAAACATAAGAACACAAGAGAAGCCAATGTTGCATCAGGCCAATGGCTCATCCAGTCCAACACTCTGTCACACAGTGGCCAAAAATACCAGGTGCCATCAGGAGGTCCAGCAGTGGGGCCAGGACACCAGAAGCCCTCCCACTGTTGCCCCCCCCCAAGCACCAAGAATACAGAGCATCACTTGCCCCAGACTGAGAGTTCCTATCTATACCTTGTGGCTAATAGCCATTGATGGATCTGTGCTCCATATGTTTATCCAATTCCCTCTTGAAGCTGTCCATGCTTGTTGCTGTCACCACCTCCTGTGGCAGTGAATTCCATGTGTTAATCACTCTTTGGGTGAAGAAGGACTTCCTCTTATCCGTTCTAACCCGACTGCTCAGCAACTTCATGGAGTGCCCACGAGTTCTTGTATTGTGAGAAAGGGAGAAAAGTACCTCTTCCTGGACCTGCTCTGTCCCACGCATAATCTTGTAAACCTCGTTTACAAGCGTCGTTTCTCCAAGCTAAAGAGCCCCAGGCAGTTTAACCTTTCTTCTTAACCTTTCATTCTAGTTTTCTGCTGTAATATCCTTTCTGAGGAGTGGTGACCAGAATTGCACACAATATTCCAACTCAACAAACTCAAAAGTTTGTTCTGTCGCTTCGGACCTGCATGGCTGCCCCCCTGAATGACCTCGTATGTGTATCAAGACTAGCATTATTCAATTCATGCATAAATGATGCAGAATTGGAGGCGAGCTACAAAACAAACAGGTTTGCAGAAGGCACCAAATGATTCAGAAAACACATCCAAGGGTCTTCTGACACTTTTAAATTGTTTTGGGATAATTATTCCAGGAAAAGGGTTCGGCCAACTGACAGCCACTTCATTAGAGCCATAAATGTAGCTCTAGTCCAGAAACGCTCATGTTAGAATAAAATGCAAGACGCTGCAATGAACTCCACCCAAACTATTCAAGATGATGAAAATCAAAGATGATTATGAACAACTCCTTAATCTCTCCATATTAGGATTGTGGAAAACACTCAAATTGAGGTTCAATTAGGTAAAAGTAAAGGTTCCCTTGCTCGAAAGCCAGTTGAATCCGACTCTAGGGTTGCGGTGCTCATCTCCGTTTCCAAGCCGAAGAGCCAGCGCTGTCCGAAGACGTTTCCGTGGTCATGTGGCCGGCATGACTAAACACCAAGGCGCACGGAACACCTTCCCACCAAAGTGGTACCTATTTATCTACTTGCAATTTCTTGCTTTCGAACTGCTAGGTTGGCAGGAGCTGGAACTAGAGACGGGAGCTCACTCCGTCTTGTGGCACTCGTGGGTCTTGAACTGCTGAACTACTGACCTTCCACAGCCTGCAGTTCAGCATCTTACCCACTTGAGCCACCACAGCTCCTGAGGTTCAATTAAATAAGTGTAAATCAATGCACATTACAGGAAGGGGGGCAGAAGGGTTTGAACTTACATATACACTGATGGGGTCAAAACACATGCAGTGAATTATACCTGCGGTCATTGTGGGTGGCTGAATGAAAACAACTCAGTGGGCAGTCAGATGGAAAAATGGCACCAGCATGGTGTAGTGGTTAAAGTGTTGAATTAGGATCTGGGAGAGCCAGATTCGAATTCCCACTCTGCCATGGAAGCTTGCTGGGGGACCCTGGGCCAGTCACATACTGTCAGACTAACCTACCTTGCAGGGTTCCTGTGAGGATAAGACAGGAGATGAGAACAATGCTGGGTCCCCACTGGGGAGAAAGGTGGGCTGTAAATAAAGTAAATGAATGAATAATAAATTAAAATGCTGAGGGCTCATTAAAATGCCCAGTATTGCAATGCCATGACACAGAGAGTGGTGTAGTGGTTAAGAGTGGCAGACTCTAATCTGGAGAAGTGGGCTTGATTCCCCTCTCCTCCCTCTACGTGAAGCCTGCTGGGTGACCTTGGGCCAGTCACAGTTCTCTCAGAGGTCTCTCAGTCCCACCTACCTCACAAGGTGCCTGTTGTGCGAAGAGGAAGGGAAGAAGAGGAGATTGGATTTATACCCCGCCTTTCACTACCCAAAGGAGTCTCAGAGCGGCTTAGAAACTCCCTTCCCTTCCCCTCCCCACAACAGACACCCTGTGAGGCAGGTGGGGCTTAGAGAGCTCTGACAGAAACGGCTCTTTTTCAAGAACAGCTGTGTCAGAACTACGGCTTGCCCAAGGTCATCCAGCAGGTGCAAGGGGAGAAGTGGGGAATCAAACCCGGTTCACCCAGATTAGAGTCTGTGTACTTAACCACTGCACCAGACTGGGAAAGGGAAGACAACTGTAAACTGCTTTGAGACTCCGCAAGGTAGAGAACTGTGGGGTATAAAAATCTTTTCTTCTTCTTTATTTACCAGCAGAATGCCTTGGGGGGAGCCAGCTATATAGCCCATGAGCACCATCAGCCTTTTTTTTTTGACGTTTAACAGAACCTTTGCATTCAGTGATAATAAATCTCTAAAACTAGTTGCTGGGAGACAACATTGCTCCAAGGCTTTGGCCTTTGTGTCCCTGCATGTGGGCCTTCTAGGAGAGGAGTGTCGAACTCATCTGTTATGAGGGCCAGATCCGACACAAATGAGACCTTGTTGGGCCGGGCCACGTGTGTCATAAAATGCAATGCCAGGTAGCGGAGATATAAACTTTATAAAGGACGCAAACACAAAGGGTTTTGTTTACTTTAAATAAGGTAAAAGTAAAGGTTCCCTTGCTCGAAAGCCAGTCGAATCCGACTCTAGGGTTGCGGTGCTCATCTCCGTTTCAAAGCCGAAGAGCCAGCGCTGTCCGAAGACGTTTCCGTGGTCATGTGGCCGGCATGACTAAACACCAAGGCGCACGGAACGCTGTTACCTTCCCACCGAAGTGGTACCTATTTATCTACTTGCAATTTCTTGCTTTCGAACTGCTAGGTTGACAGGAGCTGGAACTAGAGACGGGAGCTCACTCCGTCTTGTGGCACCTGGGTCTTGAACTGCTGAACTACTGACCTTCCACAGCCTGCAGTTCAGCGTCTTAACCACTTGAGCCACTGCAGCTCCACTTTAAATAAAAACATGCTTAAAACATTAGCACTCTTGCAATATTTTGTTTATTTAACAGTGTCTGATCACTGACTCCCCTTGCTCTGAATTATTGCATGAAAATGTCTGTGCTGTTGCAATCTTGAGTATGCTGATCAGGTGTGTCTCTGTAAGCTGCAAACCTATGAGGATGCAGCAGCGGCAGAACTGGAAGAAGAAGACAGCCCAGTTCCACCGCAGGCCTGATAGAAGCCCTCCCGGGCCTCTGATTGGCCATGTTGGGAAACAGGATGCTAGATTAGACAGCCACAAATCTGATTCAGTGGGGCTCTTTTTGTGTTGGTACTTTATATAGAAACATACCAGTGGTGAAAAATATATTTTTTCCCAGCAGGCACTGATGACATCGCTCACACCAAAGTGCTCACGCTTCCAGAGCGCCATAAAGATGCTTTAAAATTCATTCCCTTTTCAGCATGCAGAAGAACAGATGGTGTTCCCTTCAAAGCATTCAAATGGTTCTCAACATTGGGTTTTTGAATGAATTCCAGGTTGGAAGCAACGTGTTTTCAAATTTCAGTACTATGTAGTATAAGAATATAATCTTGGCTTAGGAACTGGATGCACATCTCCAGAAACTGAGGGTCTCCTGCTTCGCATCATGGAAAGTATATTAAGTCACATTCTAAAAATGGTACCCCTGTGTCCTGGAGGTGAGGCTCCCGGGACTCCTATGGCCTCTGGGACTCCCGTGGCCTTCCTGGGCACACCTCCGCCCGCAAAGAGCCTGAAATATCTGACCCCCATACTCACTTGGTGACAGAGCAAGTCCCCACTTGGTCCAGCGGAGGCAGGAGGAGAAGAGGGAGCACCAGGTGGGCTGGCAGAGGGCTGAGACAAGCCAGAGGTGGGGAGAGGCCCACAGCTGGCAGCAACGACAGCCTGACCATGCCCACATGCCCCCCGCCTCCCTTCAAGGGGGAGAGGCAGAGAGCCAGATGGCAGGCAGAACCGGCGAAGGCTGGAAGCTGGAGCACCACCCCACCAAGAGGCCCCATGTCTTCCAATAAATATGGGTGCCAGGGCTTGCAGGGGGAAGGGAGGAGGCCAGGAAGGGGGGAGGAGGAGGAGAGAGAGGGCAGATGACGGGTCGGGAGGATTACTCGGAATACGTGGCCATGCTGAGAGAGAGAGAGAGAGCAGTGAGTAGGGTATGGTGACATAACCCCCCCCCGAGACCCCAGCTGCCCCATGGGAGCCCCGCCACGATGGCTGACACCCAGTCAGATCCCAAGTCCAACAATAGTGATGGGGGGTTGACCAGCTCATGTGACACCCCGAACTATCTAGTTGCAAACCAGATATGGTAATACAGCCACAGTACACTACTCAAGGGCAGATCATTTCCTGTCCAAATCAAACTTACTATTATTGTTATGTTCTGACTCATGAATCAGTCCTATCTTTTGTCATGTTAAGCTTGAGTCAGTGAAGTGGATTGTAAGAGTCGACATTCCCATTGGTTGTTTCTGTGAAACCTTTGTACATAGCCAATAAGAACTGTATATACTTTTGTGGAGGGAACAGACCTCATTGGTCTTTATCCCTAGTTTATGACTGGATGTTAACTGAAGTATGGGCGTGGCTTTGACAGCCCAGATTATTTAAAAAGGGAGCTGTGCTCCACTGTTTTGTGTGTGTTGTCTGATTGTCTGTTTGCTGTTAAATAAAGTTGAAATCACTTGTTGAAATCACTACCTTGTTAAGTCTCCTACTTAACAATTGGCGACGAGGATGGGATACTAAGAGCAGGTAGGCAGTCCCGCTGAACCAGTGCAAGAATGGCAGATGAGGATACACACCCGGCTGCACCAGCTGAAGCGCCATCCACTGCAGTGGCCGCTCAACCAGCTGCTATGGCCGTCAACCCGGCATTCGAGGCCTTCAACCCGAGCATGGAGGACTGGGACTCTTACCTCGCATGGTTTGAGTTCCACCTCCAAGCGAACCAGATCACAGATGAGGCACGGAAGAAAGCGATCGTTCTGAGTTCCTGCGGTAAAGCCATTTTTGTTGTCGCCCGAACCCTGGTTGCTCCGACCGAGCTGAGCGAGGCTTCATGGATGGACATCACCAGCAAACTGAAGGCCCATTTCTCACTGCAGCTGTCCAAAATTGCTTGTAGGCATGCGTTCTACAAGTGAGGTCAAGGCGCTACTGAGACCATAGCTGAGTACGTCACTGCCCTGAGAAAGGCCGCCTGGCTTTGCAACTTTGCCAACCTTGAGGAGGCCCTTCTCGATTGTCTCGTGTGCAGATTTCAAGATGAACGTCTGCAGCAGTGCCTGTTTGCCAGAGCTGAGCTGACCTATGCCGTGGCGTACTCTGAGGCTGTCGCCACCGAGGCTGCCGAGAGGTCAATGCATGAGGTCCATCAGCGACCGGTTCCAAGTGGCAAAGAGTCGTCAGTGCACCAGCAGTCAACCAGCTAGTCGGAGGGGGAGGCTGATGATGTCTGCAGGACACGAGCTGCACGGCCTTCGTGGACCTCGTTGAAGACTGCACCACGGCGTTCCTGTGCTGGCTGTGGCGGCAAACACGAGAGGGATCACTGCTGGCCGCAGGACTTCGATTGCTGGTCCTGTGGTAAGCGCAGCCATCTGGCGAGAGTCTGTCGGGCCGCAAAGAAGTCACTGCCATTATCGCCACATGTAAAGCCTCGGGTTCGTGTCTGGAATGGCGACAGAGCAGCTGATTGCCATCAGACCGACACCTGCAGTTGCCCGTTGACAGTCCTGACCACCGGTGGCAAGCCAAGCAGGAAGATCCACATCACGCTTCGCTTGGACAGCGTTCCCTGCACGATGGAGGTGGACGCTGGATCGTCCGTCACAGTCATCTCAACGCAGACCTGGCAGCGCATGTTTCTGCAGAGGAGTCACCGCCGCTTGGCAGCTGTTTCAACCTGCCTGACTGATTTCCAGGGCCGGCACATTCCGCTGGCGGGAAGGGCAAGTTTTGAGGTTGAGTTCAAGGATCGGAAGGTTGTGTTACCCCTTCTGGTTGCCGAGGGCTATCAGGTCAGCTTATTGGGCCTGGATTGGTTCGAGGCTCTTGGCATTGCTGTTACTGGTGTAAATCAAATATGTGTGAGCAAAAGGGAATGCTTATATGACGAGTTTCCTGAGGTATTTGGTGGAGGGCTTGGTCGATATACGGGGCCACTGGTAACTTTCGACCTAGACCCCTCTGTAAGACCTATCAGGTTAAAATACCGAAAGGTGTCTCTTGCTTTGAAAGCAAAAATAGAGGCGGAGTTGGACAAACTTGTGTCACAAGGTATTCTCGAGCCAGTCCCACACGCAACGTGGGAAACACCAATTGTAACCCCTGTAAAATCTGATGGTTCTGTAAGAATATGTGCCGACTATAAGTGTTCGATAAACACAGCTCTGCAGCAGCACTCCTATCCAGTGCCGGTTATCAGTCACGTGCTGGGATCTTTGGGGGAAGGAAAGGTCTTCACAAAATTATACCTTGCGCAGGTGTACCAGCAGTTCCCAGTAGACGATGTGGCTGCTGAGGCACAAACCATTGTAACACACCGGGGCGCGTTCAGACTGAAAAGGTTGCAATTTGGTGTTAACATTGCCCCTGGTATGTTCCAAGGCCTTATGGAAGGGCTACTCAGGGGGTTGCCAGGGGTCATCCCTTATTTTGACGATGTAATAATTGCTGGGGCTACTGAAAATGAACTAATGGCTTGGTTGTGAGCAGTATTAGGCCGGTTCAGGGACGCTGGCCTGAAGGTAAAACACTCTAAATGCTGTATTGGGGTGGAACAGGTTAAATTCTTAGGATTCCTGATTGATGCGGACGGTGTTCACCCCATGGCTAATAAGGTGTCCGCCATTCAAAATGCCCCCCCCCCAAGGTCAAAAAAGGAGCTGCAATCATTTTTAGGAATCCTGAACTTTTATCACTCATTTCTGCTGCACAAAGTGTCGGTGACCGAACCGTTACATGCACTCCTACACAAAAATGTATGGTGGAAGTGGGGTGAAAAACAAAAGCGAGCTTTCGCTGCCATAAAAGAGCTGTTATCATCTAAAGCATTGTTAACTCATTTCGATGAGTCGAAGCTATTGGTACTGGCAGCTGATGCGTCCCCTTATGGGGTGGGCGCTGTACTGAGTCACGTCATGCCAGACGGTACTGAGGTGTCGATCGCCTATTACTCGCGGTCTCTGATGGCTGCAGGAAAAAATTATGCCCATATCAACAAGGAGGGCCTCGCCCTCATCACCGGAATTAAAAAGTTCCATGACTTTGTGTATGGGCACAGGTTCATCCTTGTCACCGATCACAAGCCACTGTTGGGCCTTTTTGCCCCAAACCGCCAAACTCCTGAACTCGGTCCCTCTGAAATAGACACCTCGGTCTCTCTGGACAGAGAGTCCACCAGGGCCCCCGCACTTTCGTTGCTCCACCTCCACAGGAGCAAAGACCTCTGCGTAGGTCTCAGCAAAATCGTTGTGCCCCCTCCTATCTAAAGGATTATATTTGGAAAGGGAATGTCTCATCTTAGGGGGGAGGAATTGTTATGTTCTGACTCATGAATCAATCCTTTTATCATGTTAAGCTTGAGTCAGTGAAATGGATTGTAAGCATCGATATTCCCATTGGTTGTTTCTGTGAAACCTTTGTAAATAGCCAATAAGAACTGTATATACTTTTGTGGAGGGAACAGACCTCATTGGTCTTTATCCCTAGTTTATGATTGGACATTAACTGAAGTATGGGCGTGGCTTTGGCAGCCTGGATTATTTAAAAAGGGAGCTGTGCTCCACTGTTTTGTGTGTGTTGTCTGATCGTCTGTTTGCTGTTAAATAAAGTTGAAATCACTTGTTGAAATCACTACCTTGTTAAGTCTCCTACTTAACAATTATCATAATAAATGTGCGGCTGTCTGGATCTGCAGACATCTTGCGAAGCAGTTCAACACGAACTCAAATTGATATTAATACATAACAAAAAAAACTGACTGTTTCCTTTTGCCAAATGGCAGCAGGGAAAATTTTCACCCTGAGTCAGAAGCAAGTAAATAAAAATGGAATGGGAAAGGGAGAAGGATACCCTCTTAACTTCTCTGGTGGAGCCGTTCCTACTCTCAATCATTGCACCAGAAAGGACAGCTCAGTGTACACAGTGGTCTAATCACAAAAAGCAATCTATTGAGATTCCCCTCTCTCCTCTATTTGCAAGCAAAGCGTGAAGAAAGGACAGCGCCGCTTGGCCGGCTCCGTTTGAGCTGCCAATTTGCAAGCGCTCTGCCAGTTTGAAGGAGGCAGCCTGGAGCGTGAAACACAACCAGATTCCATTCTGCACCCGGCACTCCCAGACGGATGAGAAACGGGGAGGGATCCTGCTTCTGTCTTCCTTTTGCGGCACCCCCCCCCCCAAGTCACTGCAAATGGACGTTTCTGACAATGTGAATTAAGACTGCCATTTCTGGCTCTGACCTGGATAGCCCGGGCAAGCCCAATCTCATCAGATCTCGGAAGCTAAGCAGGGTCGACTCTGGCAAGTACTCGGATGGGAGATCTCCAAGGAATACCAGAGGTGGGAGGGTAGGGGGCAGGCTCGACTCAGCCACCTCTCTGAATATCCTTCAGGCCCCCAGTAGGGGTCGGTCCCCAGAGGTTGCCATTACTTCCAGGTGCGCACACACACACACATACACACACACACACACACACAAAGACTGTCATTTCTGGGCTGGGAAATTCCTGGAGATTTGAGGGTGAAGCCCAGGGAGGGACCTCAGCAGGGTATAATACAGGGGTCCCCAACCTTTTTGAGCCCATGGGCACCTTTGGAATTCTGATATAGAATGGTGGGCACAACTAGAAAATGACTGTCATAAGAGGCAGAGCCAACCACAAAATGGCTGCCATGGGAGGCAGAACCGCGCATACAGAGGAAGCCGAAGTGCAGGGGGGGTGAGGAGGAGGAGAAGAATTGGTTGTCTACCCCACCCTTCACTACCCAAAGGAGTCTCAGAGCAGTTTACAATCACCTTTCCCTTCCTCTCCCCAGAACAGACACCCTGTGAGGTAAGTGGGGCTGAGAGGGCTCTGAGAGAACTGCTCTTGAGGGAACAGCTCTGAGAGAACTGTGACTGACTCAAGGTCACCCAGCTGGCTTCATGTGGTGGAGGAGTGGGGAATCAAACCTGGTTCTCCAGATTGGAGTCCACCGCTCTTAACCACTTCACCACAGCTCAGAGAGAATAAAACCAACTGCCAATGAAACGATGTTATTTTAATCTGCCTAGCCAATCAGATCTCCAGTAGCCAATGAAAACCGCTGATGGGCAAGTGCCTGACCTGGCCCCACCCACTTTCTAAAAATGGTGGGCACCATGCTGGGGACCCCTGGTATAATCCCATACATCCTCCAAAACAGCCATTTTCTCCAGAGAAACTGAAGAAACCAGAACTCAATAGTCTGGAGATCACTTGTAATTTCCAAGAGGTCTCGAGATCCTATCTGGAGACTAACAGCCCTACATGTGGTTGAGATGTTCATGAAACGGGGTGAGGAGGGCACTTTTGGCTTAATTTCCCCCTACCAGTCCTCGGTATTTTAGAAGACAGCTCATCCGCTACAATCAATGGTGGAGGGAAACTTTCTGGCCCCCTCACACTGTAAACCTGAGCTTCCAGGGATCGAATAAACTTCCTTATGTTGTGCTCAAAATCCAAAGCCTCCGCCATTATGACTGAAAGCAAAAACCGGCCGAGTATATGTGTCCTTGTTTAGGTCATGGACGGACCGGCTGGGCTTATTAAAAGCTCAGGAACTTTGCTGAAAAGAGGCGGCAAATGGAAATGTCTTCAGAAACAAGTGGCTCTTATTATCTGTCGAATATGAAGCTGCATACACATTTCCCTCAGTGGGACAAACAGATCATCTAGGGACGTTTGATATCAGGGAAGAGGTAAGGGGACAGAACCTTCTTCCTTGCTTGCCAAAGGACTAACCCAAATCAGCCAACCCCATAGCTGACCCCTTGGAATAAAAATACAAAGAATCCTTCTTCCCTCAGAGGTGAAGTGGGACTCAGGGAACAGATCCGAAGCAAAGACTCTCCTACTGAATTTAGGTGTTTAAGATCTGAGGTTTGTTTCACAGACCCCTGGCAGTTTACTAGTCAGAATAGCTGAACAGCATCTCTCTAGTTCAAAGAGAGTAACTTCCCGAGTTGTTACCATCACCCCAACTTGCCTCAAATCAAGCAGGCTCACAAATTAAAAAAAATGATTGGAGAAATGACCCTCGGATATGTTCTCAAGGGTCTAACATCCTTTGGAGTATATCGGCCAACGATGACATGACCTGCAGGGCTTTCCAAGCTTGGGAGGAGTGTCAACATAAACTGGATTTTACATATATTCGCAAAGAGGAATTCAGTAGCAGAGCGTTTTGATTCATAGAATCATAGAATGTTAGAGTTGGAAGGGACCTTGCAGGCCATCTAGTCCAACCCCCTGCACTCTGCAGGAACACAGCCGAAACCCCTACATACCTACAACATACCCAATAGATGGTTGTCCAGTCTCCTCTTGAAAACGTCCAGCGAAGGAGCATCCACCACCTCCCAATTCATTCTCCTCCAACCACTTCCCCCCACTCCCCTCAAAGTTTGCCTATCTGACAGACTCTACGCGGCCGAACCTCCCGATCAGGGCAGGGGGGTCAGCATTCTACAGCTGTTGGGAATCTCAGGTTCATTCCTATTTTAACCTTTGCAAGATGTCAGTGGTTCATTATTTTTATTTCACAAGCTTGTTTTATCATCTTGCGGAAAGCACTGCAAACCTTCCTCTGAGCCCATGCCTGGTTTGGGCCTGTAAATCACCTCAGGCAGCAACTTACCTATCTGCCAGACTAGTTTTCATTCCACTGTTTACAAAAAGGGTTTTTTTCCTTGCTATTATTTGTGAACCGAGTCCTCACAGGTCAGCCCAGACTGCGGATGATTCTTCAAATGCTCATCAGGCGTTTCCATCTGCCTGTTCTCAGTTTAAGGTGTGCAGGAAGCCAGCTTGACCATTTTGACAAAGGCCGGAGAGTCCCACCGTAAGAATTTGCCTTCTGATTTTAGAAGACTAGTTGGTCATCACTAGTGTGATCAGGCCTTAATCTCACTTCAATTACACCTAAACACTGCCACCTTGTGACTTAAAATATATTAAGAAACCTATTATTTGAACAATGTCGTTGTCACTATTAGCCGTTCAGACGTGTCCGACTCTTGGCAATTCTATGACATCCATTTTGAGACTTTTAGACCCAATGTGTTTTTCATTATCCGTGGTTTGAAGGTTGAGAAATGGACCCAAAGGTCATTTTCCACCGATAAAAGGTGCTTTTGTCAAAAGAACAGAACTTTCCTCCCCCCGCCCCACTGTGCTTTCCAAAATGCTTTTCCCGAGGGATAAAGAAGCCTCCAGAACAGCATGGCGGAAGCATTGCCTAAACATGAGAGAAGTCAGTAGTCCAATGATTAGGGTGAAGTGCTTTGGGAACAGTTTAACAGCCCCCTGAAAAAACCAGCTCACTGTGATCAAACAGGGTGCTTTGAGCATCCCTAGTATTAAGTCAGATATCTTGAATTTATTTCTGTAAAAAAAAGAGATAAGAGTTATACATAATGCTCTTAATTATGACACTGAGTGGGCACTTCTATTCACATTTAACTAGCCACGACATCTCAGCAGAATATATTTTCGAGAATAAACTTGTAAAAAGTATGAAGGAAGTAGGGGGAGGAAAGAAAACAATTAATCATAAAACAGCCACATTATTCCCCCTCCTATGAAAAAAGGGAGTAGACACGATTCATCACCAAAAGAGTTCTTTTTAGGGCAAGGTATTTGTTCTCATGTTTTCCAGTAAGCAGTTTTCCAGTAATTGCAGATTGGGCCATAATTTAACTTTATGCTAGTCTTTGCCTTTCGAAGAGGAGGAGGAGACTGGATTTATACCACCCTTCACTCAGAGTCTTAGAGTGGGTTACAAACTCCTTTCCCTTTCCCTCCCCACAACAGATGCCCTTGTGAGGTGGGGGGGGGCTGAGAGCTCTTTGAGAGCTTGCCCAAGGTCACACTAGCAGCTGCATGTAGAGGAGTGGGGAATCAAACCCGGCTCTCCCAGATTAGAGTCCGTGTTCCTAACCACTACACCAACCTGGCTCTAAGAACTATACCAGTGCCAATACATTTCCCAAAGCTGCCCATAAAACATCTCTGAACAACTCCTAATATTTCTGGATGTTTTGTGCTTTCAATGCCAATAAAGGCTGTGTTATTGTACTCCTAATAATGAAATCGGTTCTAGGAAAAAAGCCCACAGAAAAACCCCCACGGTCACAACACAAATTATTGCATGTGAATACAGGTAATACCTGTTCATTCTCATAAATGGAGATGAATGGTTATCCACAATTATAAACATCTATGGCATTTTACATGGTATTTTTTCATATGGGCTTTTATGTGTCTGGGCTTAGTTCCACATGGGCATTTTTCCACAAGGCCTTTTTTCCTGTGAGCATTTATGACCGTGGGCTTTTTTCTGGTCACCAATGAAATCATATGTTCAAAGCATTATGACTGATTATTTTTGTCATAAATTGTTCCATTCCTCACCAACCACTGTTGCTGTCCTTTTGATATATTTGCCTGGGCTGATAACACATAATCATGGTTGGTCTCTGCAGATTAATGTGCAGATTGAATCTCACCTTAAACTCTGGGCAGATAAGAATGATTTCCCATCCCTCATGCTTTATAATCACCATAATAGCTTTCAAACTGACTCCTGGGGAACCCTGGTGTTCTCTGAAAGCTTAGCAAGGTTTTGTAAGGAGAAGATCTGATGTGGCTAGGAAACCTGAAAGATAGCCCATTCACTACTTCCCATGTCCGTGTTCAAGGCACAGGAATGGTGTGTGTGCACACAAGGGTATACACTCCATTTACATGAAATCATGCTAAGGATCAAGAGGTCTAGCCCATGCCCAGCATGAATCATTCCCAGAATTCACACTGAAGCACAAGGGGTTCTCTCCCAGATGCCTTAGAGCTCTTCAGCAAACAAATCAACGTGGAAAGGTTTCCTGAAACTAGGACACCAAAACCCACATTTGTTCAGAAAACTGCAATTACTTTTGGAATTTTCTGTTTTAATGGCACTTCAGCAACACTGCATGCCGATTTTGACAGAATTAATTTATTTTAAATTCTCTAAATAAACATTGTTGGGGGCAAGATGCGTTTGGTTTCTCTGTTCTTTTACTGAATTGTTTAATTGTTGCAAACTGAACTTGACCTGGTCCAGGGCCGTAGCCATCGATTAGGGGTGAGCCCCAGTGCCAACGAGTCACCAGAGGGCCCCCCCCCCCACTATTAGAAAAGTATTATTTTGATGCGCTGAAGCCGGCTGCTGGCATAATTCAATGCCTTCCCTTCCTTCCTTGCTTGATTCATTCCTTCCTCCACTCTGCAACTACTGGCTGGCCAAGACTCTCCCAGAATGGCAACTGATGACTGGGCTGCAGAGATCAGTAACTCTGAGGAGGCAAACCTCATGAAGCACAGACGGCTGAAGCTCAGGCTGTTGTGAAGGGAAAGGCGGGGAGGCTAGGCGGCCACCAAAGAGGGAGACGGAGGGAAGGCAAGAAGGAGGCGAGTGAGCACCCCTTGTGTGGTGAGGAGATGCGTGCTTTTGCTGCGGCGCAGCGGTCTTCTTTGGCTTTCTCTCCCTGAGCTTGGCTTGCCAGGTGGCGGGCAGGGGAAACCCTCCCTGCCATTTGGCTGACTCCTCTTCAGATCTCCTTGAGGAGAGGAATTCGTGGTGACTCCCAAAATGCCAAGCCCCCCCTCCAATCACAAAGCCCCCTCCCGGAACGTTTCCTGGCTGGCCCTGTCTTACACACACTAGATATATCTATCAGGATTCATCCATTAAATCGATTAAATCATCATCGTGGTCCCTGTCTTTGCTGAAGCGGTTTTGCAACCCAAACTTCCAACAGTCTAAATTTTTAAAAAGGTTAACATTATATGAAAACGGAAGAATATGATTCACAGATTTCCAAGCCAGGTTGCCTGTTATAACAAGTTTGTATTTATTTAAAACTTTACTTAGAGGTACGCAATCAAAATTCAGCTCTCTTGTTTACCCTTAAAATACCCTGTGATAAGTGTACAGAAGCGGTGGTGTCTTAAGTCAAGAACTGTTTTAACAAAACGAAATCCTAACCACGTCAAACAGCGTCTTCCGGTAGACGTCCTTCCCTTGGAAAGAAGTTAGAAATACAAAACATCCATTTCAGTGCAGCTTCAGCAACTTTATTTACAAATACAAAATAAGTCAAGAGGAGGAAAACAATTCTTCAGTCTTATTTACTTGTCTGAGGTGCGTGTGGAATCCCATTTTTCAAACCTGAAAAGGGGTGGTGGGGGGGAAACCCTTACAATTCCCCCCAAACTGCATTTAACTGTTCAAGCACAAGGAAATACTGATCCCCGAGCAAGCAGACTGAAGCTTTATATTTTAGTCTTTAAAAGTATAATATGATTTAGGCTTAGAAACGGAAATACAGACAGCAACCACCACTGTGTGCCTTTAAACGCAATTTCATAATAATTCTGCAGGACCCTGGAGAATATACATCAAAAATAGAAATTGCAGTTACAAATTTATTATTTATTATTTCAACGATACTCATTCAAGAGCATTTTACAACCCCCCCCCCAAAAAATAGCCTCTTCATATGTAATTGAAAAAATTAAAGCTATTTGATAATTCACCTCCAACGTTCTGATGCACGGGCTACCAGGTGTAATTTTCTCACTTGTGTGTATAGGAATGAGAGTGTACATTGAATGGTCTTGTGTGTGTTTTGCCCAGAAGAGTTTTACTGTGATTACTTTCTTATAAATAACTAAATGTTAAACGGATACAATGCATTTTCTACATAATCTAGGCAGGCAAAAATATATATATTTTTTAAAAAAACCACACACAATATATATATTTATAGGTCTACAGCAGCAGCTTCCTCCGTTATCTGTAGAAGTGTTTTCATATTTAGGTTTCTATCACATAATGGTTGGCTGTCCAGCTGTTGAGAAAAAGTGGGGGGGGGGGAGACACAGAAAAAAAGATTTAATTTAAAAGCATGTGGCTGCTCGAATACAGAGAACTGAATATTTGCTGAGTTCTACTTAAAGCAAATTCCCCAAAGATTTTAAAGAGGAAAAAAAACAAACAACTATGTAATAAAGATTCTTGAGGTGTTCACTTTGCCTTTCAGATACCAAGACCTCGTAACGGACTGGAAAAGTGTGTTTTTTCGAATGCAGTTATGATTTCATGTGGCCAACAGAGGGAGCTCTGGAAACAGAGCAGGTTTCTCCTATGCACGCAGCTGTTCTATGAGGTCTCAAAAAAAAAAAATTAACCTGGGACTCAAGCCAGTTGTGGTGGAAACCACATCAGATTAGCTACTGCCTGGGCTTTGAAGCCTTGTTGAAAGACAAGCAAAGGGTAGCAGTGACAACAGATTAACAGAGTAGGCAGCAGACTCTCCCGGATCATTGTTGATTACCAAAATTGCTCGGTTGCCAGCTCCAGGTTGAGACATTCTTGGAGATTTGGGGGGGTAGAGCCTGGGGAGGGCAAAATTTGGGATGGGGAGGGGCCTCAATGGGCCTAATGCCACAGAGTCCACCCTCCAAAGCAGCCATTTTCTCCAGGGCAACTGATATCTGTGCCTGGAGATCGGTTGTAACACTGGGCGGTCTCCAGGTCGATCCTGGAGACTGGCAACCCTAGCATGCAAATATAAAGATGGTGTTGGCCTGAATGGCTTCTTTCACAACCCAAACGATTTCCTTGTTTCTCATTGTTAGCCGCCAAAGTTCCAATTCCCACAACACTACCAAAGAGAGGCTCAAAGCTGACATAAAGAACAGTCTCGATCAGTGTTCCCTCTAAGCTGAGTTAGTGTGAGTTAGCTCACAGTTTTTTAGCCTCTGGCTCACACATTTTTGTCTTAGCTCAGGAAGGGATGGGCTCCAGAGCAAACTAGTTTATGCAGAAGCCAAATCGCTCACTCACAACTTTAATGCCAGTAGCTCACAAAGTAGAATTTTTGCTCACAAGACTCCACAGCTTACAGGGAGCATTGGTCTCGATCCCCCTAAAATTAGAGCGTCCTAGGGTGAATCCTAATTAGGAGGAGAGGCTGAGTGAAGCAATTAATCCACACGAGCCACAGACCTGAGGGTTAGCATAAAAAAGCAAGAGGTTTGACACCAGGTTCTTGGAAATAAGAAAATCAAGGGACTGCAGATTCAGCATAAACTACATCAGTGGCGTAAATAAATTCACTTTGTCTTATTTACAAAAAAATGTATCTGACTGTATTTTTGCTTTCAACTATATGTAACATTTTAAGGTATTTGCTGATCTTTGATCGTAATAAATCGAATTGAACTGTGGGATGGTGTTCATATGTCCACATGGGGAGGGTGCCCATATGTCAGTCCTTAGCCAAGTGAGAGGGTGGGCCCTTCACTAGCCAGAAAACAAACTGATTGGTTGGCGGGTACCAATCACTCTACCCTAGGAACTCTTAAGTGGCACCAAGAAGATCCAGTCCTAATGAAGTTGTCGTTGTTATTTTTTGGTATACATTTTTTTTGTTCTGTTTTCCAGTGCAAAGGATTTTAGCGTAAAGACAGAGCTTGTCTATAGCCAGTAAAACCCACTGGTAGATCTGAAGATATTACAAGGAATTCAGGTTGTGTGTGATGCTGGTCTCTCTTTCTTTCTTTTTCTATTCTGAAAGTTTTCCCAGGCCACTTCCTATGCCTGTTCAACTGGCCTCTAAGCTAAAAATTATTAACTAATAAGGAAGTTTCTTGCTGTTGCTCCCAGCAACGTCCAGTCCAACCAAGGAGTGAGACTGATTAGAACCCTGGGTCAGGGCCTTTTGGGTTGTGGCCCTATATGCTTAGCTACCTGACTTTGTGGGATATCTATAGACAAATATTTTACTTTTAAACATACTTTAAAAAAAATATGGTTCTCACTTTATAGTTTTGAGGGCACCTCCTCATGACAGACAATGGCAAGCAAAGGGTGGGGGAGATTGGGGGCCCTCAAGAATTTAAAATCAGAATGGAGGTCCTCAGGTTCCTGCGAATGAGAACCG
Source organism: Gekko gecko (assembly GCA_029375565.1). Taxonomy (NCBI): domain Eukaryota; kingdom Metazoa; phylum Chordata; class Lepidosauria; order Squamata; family Gekkonidae; genus Gekko; species Gekko gecko. The sequence goes on along the minus strand of JAPDNY010000004.1, from coordinate 168,301,978 downwards.
CTGACAAAAAGTCACCAACGTTATCTCCTATTTACAAATTTCAATATGCCCATATACAGGAACTCATTAGCATATTAGGCCACAACCCCCATGTTACCAGAAGTGTGGTCATCCAGCCATGCTTCTTATTCTGTTTGCCTTATTTGTTGTCAAAACCCAGGGCTTTTTTTGTAGCAGGAACTCCTTTGCATGTTAGGCCAGACACCCCTAATATAGCCAACCCTAATGAGTTTCTGCTGTTGGGTGTGGCCTATTATGCTAATGAGTTCCTGCTGGGAGTGGCCAACTCAGGAGCCAGCTGGAACTCCATTCCTGTGCGTTCCTGCCCAAAAATAGCCCTGCCCATATATCTAAAATATGTGAAACAGGGCTGGTTCATTTTGTCAGTTCCGTGATAACTTGATAGCAGCTAAAAGAAGAGAGGGTGAAGTGACAACAGATGCCATAAAAACTCCATTTAGAGTATTATATCTGTGATAGTGCCGACACGCGTGGAGGTCACATCTACTGACGTCATAGTCACCAGACAGTGAAAATGCATAAGGTAACCAGCCCTAAGGCTCCGCTGTGCAGCATTCATGGTTACATAGATTCTGAAACTTAAACTTTCCTAAGGGGAGAGACGACTCCTCTGTGTTCAAAGAGGTGTGATTGTATTGCTGAATTTTGGCAAAAGGTCCAGAAATTGATCCTATTAATAACAGGGTATTCACTCCCTTTTACAACCTGAGCTAATACTACTTAATCTATGGGAAGATATTCCAATTCCACAGATATGAAAGACCTTGATTGTCATATTATTAACCGTCACAAAGACAGCGATAGCTTCAAAGTGGAAGGACAAATCGGCACCTTCAGTTTCGCTATGGAGGTCTAAGATATGGGACTGCTATATTTTAGGGAAAAAATCACAAACAGACTGTTACAACTTGAACATAAAAACTATCAATCAACTTTTGTTGAGAAATGGTTTCCGGTCGTAAGTTATATGGCACAGAATGGAACTATTCCTGATTATTTAGTTTCATCTCAAGTGTTTATTCTATAAATCACAGATCTAGAGTATGTTTTAATTTTGATCAATAAATATTATCTAGTCGAACTCAAAATTCTTACATTTATACAAGATGGTTGCTAACCTAACTGTATTATTAGAAAACATGTTAAGAGTTTTAATTGGTTAAGTTTTAGACAGATATACTGAATAGAATATCGAGAATAATATTAATGTTAAATAGTTTGTATTGTTTGGGATTCTCTGTATCAATTGTTTTATATTTATTTAATAAAAAATATGAAAATTCAAAAAAAGAGGTCCTACATGGTCAATCAACAATTAACTTCCTGCTTATGAAGCATTAAAATCCACTCACTCCTCAATGCTGCATAAGCCACTCTTAACAGGGACCTAGACTGGGTACGTAGCTGAAGGTCCTCCATCTATCAAAGCCAACCCTTCTCCACAAAATTAAGTGGTTACCTAATGCCTACATCCACAGCAAACAGCCACACACCTATGGCTATTTTTCAGCAAAATCAAGCCTTAAAATACCACAGCCGATCCAAATATCCAAGTCATGGAGCAATAATCCAAAAGCCATTGAAGACAGAGGGGTCAAACCTTCACAATTATTCTGGAACTAAGTAAAAGGTCTTCCCACACTGTTGCTAAAAATTCTTAACCAGCATTACAATTCACAACTGCTTTGCAATACTTGTGTGCAAATGACTGGTTTAGTACTGGAATGAAAACCATCAACCGTTTTCAGTTCTCTTGAGTGGAAGTGCAGGGCTTGAATCCAGAACCTGGTGAACAGAAAGTGACCGTTCCACTTATTGAACTACATGATTATTAAGCTTAAAAGGGCAGAAATTCACACTTCCTCCCCCCCCGCCCCACTAGAAAAGACAACACATGAGCAACCATGCTGTTACATCCTATATACATGATGCAGGGCAAAAAATATTAAACCACAGCAGACTCACAACAGTTACGCTACATGTTACCATTTAACATCCAATCCAATTCCCTCTGGAGGAATTTCCTTCCAAGCATTAGCATGGAAAAACAAGATTAAGAAGCAAGAATAGGCATTATTTGTGTTTGTAAGTAAAACACTCCCAATGGATCCATAGAACTGAAAAGGTGCATAAGAACCCAGCTGACCAATGAAAGTTAGTTTTTAAGGCAGAATAGTTCTGCTCCCAGCTGAGGATAAAAAGAAATTCCGGGGGGGGGGAGCGGAAGGAGGAGAAACGAGGCCTTTGACATAACCAGCCAATGCAACAGAGCTCAAACTTTATACAACCAATCATCAGCAGCAGATTTTTGTTAAATCAGGTTTCTAATCATTTTTAGCACAAAGGTAGGGGAGTGCTTTTAGTATGTCATGGGCCACATTCATTACAAGTTGTAATTTTAAAGAATACTTTGAACGTCTGATACGTTCAGTGTTTTGACTGCTGTTGTTGTAGTTTCTACCGATTGTGTTCTTTAGTGTTTACATTCTGAAAAAGTGGCGCCACAAGTCCAAGGATGAAGCATCCGTTCGGAATCCCAGCGGCTGACCAACGAAGCCCAACATCACCATGGAAACCTCACCATCGCCCTTCATGCATCTGGGTGTGGCACTCTGAAAAGCTTCTGATACAATGCAGCAGGAACCGAACCAGTCGCTCATAAGCAAAAAAATATATATAATTGTGATTCATTTATTCAGGAAGGAACGCCTTACTTTTAAATCTGAGATAGCAGTCGTTGCAGAAGAGTTCATTGTTTCGGATGCGGACTTCGGTTCCCGTCTGAGACCCCCCCAGGTCACACTCACATGCAACGCACTGTGCAGAGAAAGAAGAAAAACAATCAGTAAGTACACAAATAAGCAATGTTTGTCTGAAGGAGACCCTTGAACTATTCACCCACTTGGGCAAGAGCCGTAGTTAGTACTGTTAATAGGTAGCTAAGCCAGCAGAGATTCTAAAGTGTGTCACAAGCAACCCCGCAAAAATGGCACGATCTAAAACACAAAATGTGGAATGAGTGAGGTTAGATGATCAAGTCTTTCTTCTCTCTGACATGGTGATTATATGGCACAAGAGAATCAGAGGCAGACAGTTTTGGCACCAAGCACTTCTGATGGACAGCATGCAAGTGGCTTACAACATAATTAAGGGCATCAAGATCAGCGGACAAGAACCTTCTGGTGATCCCCAACCCAAAAGGTATCTGGCTGGCCTCGACCAGGGTCAGGGCCTTTTCTGCCCTGGCCCCAGCTTGGTGGGACTCTCTGCCGAGTGACACCTGTGCTCTGTCTGATCTATTAAAGTTTCGCAGGGCACGTAAGGCAGAGATGTTCTGCCAGGCCTTTGGCTGAGGCCAGTGACGGTTCCTTTACACCTGCCTGGCACCCTCCCCTCCCAATTGAATGCCAGCACTGCCATCTTGTTCTTAAAATGTTTAAATGTTTCTGAATGTTTTAAATGTTGTGTTATGGTTTTAACTTATTTTACATTGTAACAAACCAAATTGTTGTGAACCCCCCTCAGCCCCTCGCAAGCAGGGAAGGGCGGTAAAAATACCTTCCCTAATTTAATAAATAAATAATAACATTTGTCCCATTCATCTTCCCTAGACTTCCTCAGTTTAAGCTTTACTTGCTGGAATTGCTATACAAGCTCACAGAATACCAGCTTTCTGTTCTTCAGACAGGTAGGGACACCTTCTGCTCTACAATGTTAAGAAGCCTTCTATTAGCATCAAGATGGAGAGAGCTAATGGCTTTAGGGAAAAGCCAAGTTTCTCCAGTCCTGTGGATAGGGTTCTTGGCCTTGCGCTGGGAAATGCCATAAGATTTTAAGGGCACTATTTGGGAACGGGGTTTACAGAAGGCAGTGACATTGCTTATCGGTTATACTCTAGGACTTTCTCCTAATTTCTGTGGTGAAGACCACAGAGACTAGAGGAAATTCCTGGAGCATCACTATCAATGCCTTTTTCCGCACCACTTTTCCTCCCACTTCTCATATTACTGAGGGAGAACTGCCCACTGCCAGAGGGCAAATGGCAAGCCCACTTCCAAAGAGGTTTCCCTCTCCAAATAAACAGAGCAAAACGTTTTCTACTCTCCCAAATATTATACAAAGTGCATGACACAGTTCAACTGGTGTGAACAGCACACTGTGATAGCACACTGAATTAAGCCACATGCAATTAGGATGTGGATACTGCTGTTCTGGAACTGTGAGAATGCTCCTTTAAACAGACATTTATTTAAATCTGTAACTTGTACTCAAGGGGGCTTACAATACAGACCAATTATGTTGATTTAAAAAAAAAACAATGAATAAGCAATACAGTTACAAAGCCATGGCAGCCATGTAACTTCCTAACAAAACCACAGCAAAATAAGGTTTTTTCTAAAAAAAATAATCCATATGATTGTTGAACAAAATGGCGCTCAACTTCCTGTGGTTATAAATGAGCAGGCCTGAAATTCAGAGATGGTCGATGGGTGCCACTGAAGAAAAGGCCGTGTGTCCTTGTGGCAGACAAAAACTTCAAGCAGTGCTGGCATTTTGAGTCGGGCCTCACCTGATACAGTATGGGGATTTAGGCAAGAGCTCAAATGGGGGAAGCCAACCTCCGAGATAAAAAGCGGGGGTGGGGAGATCAGCCACGTTTCAGCCTCCCGAATTGCACTGAAAGCTAAAGTGCCTGATGGGTAACGAATGGTAATCTCTCCTCGTTGGCACGAGGCCACTGAGAAGAAATGGACATCGTTAATCTTTTGAACCTCTGTCTCTACGGGAGCTATCCGGATCGCTGCACCACGTAGCACGCGGTTGAATGCCGCCACCCTGTAAGTAAGCTGCCATGCGACCAGTGAGTTTAAAAGCTCCTGCACTGCACTCCCCAGGTGTTTCGCCCAGCTCTCACCTTAAAACAATGCAAATGATAACAAAGACCAAGCGACTCGATGATCATGGCCGCTCCTTTGCCCAGAACATTCTTACAGTATGAACACACACGCTTCCCACTGACCGACCTAGATGCAGAATGAGAAGGTGGCTGAGAAACAAGGCTTAAAAAGGGGACAAGAGAACGATCTCTCAGAAGAAACTGCTGGGGGCAGAGTGAGTAATAACCCAAAAGTCAGGAATGCCTGGAAGAAATCTGAGTGTTAACATCCTAGAATGAGACTCTGCCAACTTCCCCATTCGGGCAATTAAATGCAAATAGCCTCTTCCAATGAATTCTTGAGCTCTCGTGCAAAGCATCGACTAAATTAAGCAAAAGTAGATTTAGGCCCCCAGATTATTATTATTATTATTATTATTATTATTATTATTATTATTATTATTATTATTATTATTATTATTATTATTATTATTATTTCAAATATTTAAATGTCCCCTTTCAACATAAACACTATCAAACTACTCTGTAAATCAAATTCCAGTTAAACAAATAACCTTTGTACATAAACAAAACAAAAAATTTAAAAATATGATACATTGGCGGGGGGGGGGGGAGGAATCAACCAAATACAAAACAAAACAGAAATCTGACTTCAGAATGACAACCATGGTGAGGTCATCGGAACAGTATCCAAAAATTCTGGAGGCACTGCAAAAAAGGCCCTGCTTCTCATGGAGGCTAATCAAAACCCCATGGAAGATTATTCCTTTGACAGGGCCTCACTGGAAGATCTCAGTTGTGGAGGAGTTTCATACAGGAGGAAGCATTTCTTCTGGTATTAAGAGGAATTAGACAGATTCATATAGAGGACAAGCGCATCACAGTGACTACTAGCCATGTTGACTAAAGGGACGCTCTATATTCAGAGGCAGTAAACCTCTGAAACCTCAGAGCCAGAGTGCAACATCAAGGGAAGGCCTCGGCCTCTATGCCCTGCTGCTGGCCCTCCAGAGGAAGTGGTTGGCCACTGTGTAAGACAGGATGCTGGACTACACAGACCACTGGTCTGATCCAGCATGGATGTTCTTATGTTCATTTCCTGACATAATCGGAACCTCATCCATTTATGGCTGCAAAAGTTACGGCCAACATCTTGAAGTGGGCCCAAAAGCAAACTGGTAGCCAATGCTGAAGTTTCAAAAATCAGTGTTGTAAACTGGAATCCACCGAAGCCACGCTGTTGCAACAATGGCGTTTCTGAACCATCTTTGGGGAAAAGCCCCATGCCTAACAGTAGCCTACTTTTAAATTACATTCTCAGCTCATTTCTGGCTTATGAAAAATGATCCAAGATTGCATTTCAGAGAGTAGAAAAGAGAGAGTCCAGTAGCGCCTTAAAGACTAACTAAATTTGTGGCAGGGTATGAGTTGCGGTGGCTCAAGTGGTTAAGACACTGAACTGCAGGCTGTGGAAGGTCAGTAGTTCAGCAGTTCGAGACCCGGATGCCGCATGATGGGGTGAGCTCCTGTCTCTAGCTCCAGCTCCTGCCAACCTAGCAGTTCGAAAGCAAGAAATTGCAAGTAGATAAATAGGGACCACTTCGGTGGGAAGGTAACAGCGTTCCGTGCACCTTGGTGTTTAGTCATGCCGGCCACATGACCACGGAAACGTCTTCGGACAGCGCTGGCTCTTCGGCTTTGAAACGGAGATGAGCACCGCAACCCTAGAGTCGGATTCGACTGGCTTTCGAGCAAGGGAACCTTTACCTTTACCTTTATGAGTTTTCATGAGTCATGACTAGGGGTGTACACACACACAAATTGGTATGTTTCAGGTTTGGGTGTATTGAACCTAAAAAATATTGATATTTCCTGTTATTCCTGAATCCCAATATCGGTATATTTGGATTTGGGAAATAACCGGGATTGCTGAATTTTTCGGCTTGGTATTTAAAGGGACCTTCTGGGTTCACTCACACTGTGGCCTGCAAAACACATTTAAAGGGACGGTCCCTTTAAATGTGTTAGGGTTATCCTGTCCCATGGTTTGAACAAAACTTGGAGGGCAGGTAGAGGGGCACCTTGGGAGGTCCGCTGCCAAATTGATGCCCCTAGCTTGAAGGGTGGCCATTCAACACACTTCCCGCTTTTGCACATTGGACCCTGAGATCTCCCCCCCCAAGCCAATCTGTACACAACTTGGAGGGCAGATACAGGACATCCCAGGGAGGTTTGCTGCCACTTTGGTGCCTCTAGCGTGCAGGAGAGCTGTTCGACACACTCCCCACCCCCCTTGCACATTGGACCAACCCTAGGATCTTCCCCACACCAAAACCAATCTACACTAATAAGGTATTTTGGGGGGTCTTTATTCTGCTTGGTAAATACCAAATGCACACCCCTAAAAGCTCATAAAGGTAAAGGTTCCCTTGCTTGAAAGCCAGTCGAATCTGACTCTAGGGTTGCAGTCCTCATCTCCGTTTCAAAGCTGAAGAGCCAGTGCTGTCCGAAGATGTTTCTGTGGTCATGTGGCTGGCATGACTAAACACCAGGGCGCACGGAAAGCTCATACCCTGCCACAAATTTTGTTAATCTCTAATGTGCTACTGGACTCCTGCTCTTTTCTACTGCTATGGACAGACCAACACGGCTACTCATCTTGATCTGTTTCAGAGAGTGGCTCTGTCTAATCTTTCCAGACCACGTAAAGCAGAGATACATGAAAGAAATTACTCGGCAATAGGAAAGTTCTGTACATAACATGATAGCCTGATTCACACATCATGCTGTTGGTCACCAAACAATGAATGTAATGATTTCAGCAACTGGGAATGCCTGCCCCCCCCCCGCCCCCCATTTCCTAGGTAGTGCTAACTAGGACTTACAGCAATGGGCGAACACAGCTCAAACCAAAAGAACTGAAATGCAGATCAAGAAGAAGCAAGAGCAAGTATTCATTTTCAAGAGCATTTCTACGCTCTGCCAATGAAACTACCTGTTTGCCCAAGGAACCACAAAATAACGATTGATCAAAGTGTTCTAACAATGCGGGACAAGGAGAGATGGGCACATATTGTTCTGCTAGTTTCCTCCTGGGTGCACGGATGTTTACAATTAAATGCTCATTGAAGAAGGGAATTTCACTCCCTTTTTGGCACAGAAAGGAATGAAACAGCACAAGAAGAAACTGCCCTCCTCCGTGTGCCGTGATTCAGTTAAAGACTAACGCATATTCTTCAAGTGGATAGTTTTGTGATGCTTTCTGACATTCTGGACTGGATGGCAAGGCAAACAACACATGGATGAAGAATATGGTGATAATAAAATGGTATTTTAAAAAAATTTTAAGAGCCCATCAATATATTTAAATGTGCCGAAATGAGATGTTTTAAGAATGATTGATTCTCACAATTAACAGATTTAAGAATTTATGGGTTGGATCCAGTACTTCCAAAAACATTGAAGGGGGAGTCAACCACAACCCAACCCAACCCCCCCCCCTCGCGCATGTAGTGAGAGCCAGTGTGGTGTAGTGGTTAAGAGCATCGGCCTCTAGTCTGGGGGACCGGATTTGATTCCCCACTCATGAAGCCTGCTGGGCCAGTCACAGTTCTCTCAGAACCCTCTCAGTCCCACTACCTCACAAGGTGACTGTTGTCAGGTGAGGAAGAGGAGGTGATTGTAAGCCACTTCTGAGACTCTGCAGGGTAGAGAAAAGCAGGGTATAAAAACCGACTCTTCTTCTTTATGGATCCAAGCCTTTTTGACAAAGCTGGGGTAAACACTGGGTTAGATCCAATGAATTCTGAGTGGAACATGACTCTATCCACTCTCCTGCTGCAGCACCTCCAAAATGATTATTCCGCAAAGTTGGGGACATTCAGAAATACTATGGTATGTCCAACGGGGATTGGAGGAGGGCACAGTGCACCGGAGTAGGAAAACATCCTCCCCTCCCAGCATGAGCAGAAGTACTTGGCGCGATTATGTGCAAGCCATATGAGATTGTCAGCATTTACTTTTTGTTTGTTTGTTTAAGTATTCAGCTGGTAAATAACTTACCTGCTGCGCTGCTGGGTTCCAGTCTGGGAAGGCGAGGCTGGTGACTGGGCGTGGGGAAGAGGAGATGACGCAGATGGGAGAATGTGAGGCAAAGACGAGGCTTTCATAGGACTGTCTGAAGACGAGGGCAGGCTGGAAGAGGGAGTGCGCATGTAGGCACGATTCGAGGTGGACACCACCGGGGACGTGTGGTGGCTGAAATCTTGACTAGACGACAAGGATGCGGAGGACGCAGACTGATTCATCCAAGAAGAATGCCTCCAAGAATGTGTCCTCGAAGAATCCAGGTTATCTAAACTCTCACCTCTGGAACAGAAAGATTACAGATGGATACAACTTGCCACTGTGGCTTTATGAATGGGTTACTCCGGTTACCCTGATTAGCCAAAGGCAATACAATCAAAGGCATGCCTAGGAAAGCTCCAGTTCCGAGAAAAGTCTGCCGCATTGTTGTGGCTGACCAGAGTGCCATTGTAATCAACGGGGCTCAAGGGCTGTCAGCTTCCTTGACCCCTGGGAATCAAGGCTGTAGAGTTAGTACAATAGGGACGCTTATCTCGTTTGCACAGAGCTGTCCTAACAGTTATGTCCTTCGATAACAGAACAACGCGGTGAATGATAGGAGGGGGGGGAAAAGCTGCATGGGTGTTTTAGACCTCTTAGTGGCACAAACATTTACATACACATTGTTTGTGTACGGGAGGACACCATATCGCTTTCCTTAGACTGAAATGCGGCATCAACAATTGCGATGAAAGAAATAACAAAATAAAATCCTTAAATAGTTTCCCCACGGCTATGCCATAGAAAATGACAAAGGTTCACACGGTTCTCTGAACACGAAGGGACTGTCAGACACCGGCCTTTAAGAACACAAGAGGAGTCATGCTGGATCAGACCAGTGGTCCATCTGGTCCAGCATCCTGTCTCACACAGTGACCAACCAGTTCCTCTGGAGGGCCAACAGGGCATAGAGGCTGAGGCCTTCCCCTGGTGTTGCCTCCTGGCTCTGGGATTCAGAGGATAAGTGCCTCCGAATGTGGAGGTTTCCCTCCGTCACCGTGGCTAGTAGCCATTGATAGACTCATCCTCCATGAATCTATCTAATCCCCTTTCAGAGCTGTTGATTCCTGTGGCCATCAATACATCCTCTGGCAGAGAATCCCATATTTTAATCACTCACAGTGTGATGTCGTGTTTCTTTTTGTCTGCCCTGAACCTACTGCTCATCAACTTCACTGGATGCCCTCGAGTTCAAGTATTTTGGAAGAGGATGAAAAAGTTCTCTTTGTCAACTCTCTCCACCCCATGCATAATTTTGTAAACCTCTATCATGCCCCCCTACTCGGTCATCTCTTTTCTGAACTGAAAAGTCCCAGACTCTTCAGCCTTTCCTCATAGACAAGGTGCTCCAACCCCTGAATCATCTTGATTGCTCTCCTCTGTACTTTTTCCCAGCTCTGCTATGTTCCTTTTGTGAAACAGTGACTAGAACTGTACACAGTTTTCCAAATGAGGCCACACCAGAGGTCTGTGTAAAGGCATTGTAAGATCAGCTGTTTTATTCTCAATCCCTAACATACAGATTGCCTTTTCCACCACTGCAGCACACGGGGTTGGACACATTCATTGAGCTATCCACTACAACCCCTCCATTACTTCCCTCCATTGCGAGAACTGTCCATGGATTCCTAGTCTTTGCTTCCTGTCATTTAACCAGTTTTTATTTCATAAGAGAAACCATCCTCTTAACCCATGACTGCTAAATTTACCCCAGGAGTCTTTGGTGACGTTCCTTGTCACAAGCCACGTATATAATGTCTATCGGGTCACGACTGTCTACATGCTTGTTCACTTTTCTCAAAGAACTCCAAAAGGTAGGTGAGGAAGGACTTCCCTTTGCAGAAGCCATGCTGATTTTCCCTCAGTAGGCTTTGTCCCTCTATATGCCTAACGATTGTATTTTTTTTTTTTTTACAGTTTCTACTAATTTGCCTTGGACAGATGTTATGCTGACTGGCCTGTAATTTCCTGGTTCCCCTCTCAACACCCTTTTAAGAACTGATCTCACATTTGCTACTCTCCAGCCTTCTGGTATAGTGGCTGAATTTAGTCTACTAAATTTAATCTACTAAACTGAATTTAATCTACTAAACAAGTTAGCGGATCAACAATCTTGCATCTGAGTTCCTTCAGAACTCTTGGGTGTATGCCATGAGGACCTGGAGACTTACTGGTTTTTAATTTCCCCGACAGGCCTACAACTTCATCTCTGGTCACTTCAATTTGGCTCAGTTCTTCAGACTCCCTTCTTGAAAATAAGTGCTGTGGCATGGGTACACGCCACACTTTCCACAGAGAGCATGGAAGCAAAAATGTTGTTGATCTTCCCTGCCATCTCCCCATCTCCCTTTAGCAATCCATTTGTTCCTTTGTCATCCAAAGGCCCCACTGCTTCTCTGGCTGGTTTCCCACTCTGGATATATTTTTAAAAAAATATTTGAAAGAGTGGGCCTTAGGAAATGGTCTCCTTGGACAATACCCCTCTCCCCTCTTGCACTTTCTGTACATGGTGGGACAGGGAGTAGATTTTGGGATGGCATTTGCCCCTCTGTTTGCTTCTCTCCTCCCCCTACACATACGCAGTAATTCCAGATTTATTTAAAAATGGGATCTCCTAGTGTAGTTACATCCTACCATGAGAAGGAATGCACAGTTCCAAAACCTTTTCCCACCCACACACAGAAGTAAAGGAAGAAAAGTCTGCTATATTCATGGCTGCCTGCAGCTTAACATATATTTTTTTAAATGAAAAGGTGAAAACGATTCATTCAAGACCCTGTCTCTTTCAGGTTAGCTGATTTTAAAAACTGTCTCGCCATGGGATAAAAATATTGTATGTATCCATCCTAACTTTAATACCTACAAAAATCTTGTAAGCGATAAAATCAGTTTTATCACATTCTCTTTGCAGCCAAAGTCATTATATAATGTCAAAGTCCAAGACATCCAGCAGGAAAACAGAGCATGGAACACACAATCCAGGTACCCACAAGCATGCTCAAAGACCATGTTCTAAATTCACTAAGGCCCCATTCAGTCATCACCACAAACCCGTGTTGCCAGCAGGTAGGAACGCAGCTTATTTGTCATGATCACAGACCTCCTACCCTTAGATGAAGAGTACAACTGAAGGTTTCCCAATCAGGAAACTTTAGATCAAACTCTAATTTGCTGCAACATCCGAGTGCAAGCACCTGGGCAAACTGAAGTTGGCCTCCTCTCCCCAACCTGGGATCCTAAACCATGGTTTGATTCCCAGCTTAAAATCCTGCATCGAGGGGGGAAATAAACTCCCATCGGTCCTGGTGCTTACATTCAAGACATCACAGCAAACCGGAATTCCATGCACAGCAGGAGAAGAGAACATGCTGACATTGCAAAGAAGTTGTGTTCATGCCAATCACAAACAGAGGCTCATTGTGATATATGAATATCACCCAATAGACAAGTTCTCTCCTTAGATAATCACTCAAATACAGAACAGTTTTGCTGGCTTATTTGCTCACTCCTTCTCACACACATAGACACACAAGGTCGGAACAACTGAGTGACTAGCTCTACATGTCCAAGAAAGCCTTAGATTTGTTTCTCTTCCACAGCAGGCTTCCAAGATGTTTGGCAGCCACTTGAAAACCAGAGGAGGGTTTCAGAATCAACGCAGGCCCTGTGGTTCCAGACTAGCAAAACAAGCAATGTCCCTCTAAGCTCAGCTGAGCAATGCTATTCGCGAGCTACTGGCACTAAAGTTGTGAGCAAGCAATTTGGCTACGCATAAATTAGTTTGCTCTGGGCCCTCCTTCCGGCTAAAGACAAAATGTGAGCTGAGGCAAGAAACTGAGCTAGCTCACACTAACTCAGAGGGAACTCTGCAGCCAGCGGCAACATTAGGGGAAGGCCTCAGCCTCTATGCCTTGTTGTTGGCCGCCCAGAGGAATTGGTTGGCTGCTGTGTGAGCCAGGATGCTGGACTGGATAGACTTATCGGCCTGATCCAGCAGGGCTCTTCTTATGTTCCAACAGATGCCAGCGTCAGACGCAGCCGTAATTTGCTTTACCGGTGCATCAATGAGTATATGAGCCAGGAAAATACTGGTTTATAAACGGACTGTGACAATTAGTTTAAGAAAAAGTATCTGTTTTCCTGAAATGAGAAACTGGAATGCGATCCCTCTATTTTGGTACCTCGAATTAACGGAAATTCCTGCACTGCCCTGCACAGTAATCGGAATTCCATAATGGCAGGGTATTTTAAAGCTAAAAATTGGCGAAGAACGGAAACTGCTTTCCGATGCGTGCATTACCTCCTCATTTTACTGCCAGTTAGGCTAATGGGCTCTTTGTGCATGCTGGAACTCCGCTGCCTAATCCAGCTGCTGTCTGTGTGCAGCGGGGTCTTCTTCCTCATCTCCTGGAGGATCTGCTGCCTTTCCTGTTCTGCCGGGGACAAGCCCGGCTCTTTCTGAGGTCTCTTCTGGGAGTCTCCAGTATGCCAGGACTGCTCCGAGTATTTGCTCTTCATGCCTAGTTTGGAAAGGAAATAAAACGTAAAAACAAACAGAGATACACGGCCCGGGAGAAAGGGGGAGGGTGGAGAGAATGACGGGTAAAGAAAACCCAGAAAGTGAACTAAATAACAAGTTACATTGTCATCTATGCACTGTAGGATTAGTAACCGTTTGTGACAAGAGTGCTGATGGAAAGGTGAAACATGTCTTATTTTTCGAAAATGCAAATATAGCTCATCGGGGAGAAGAATATTGGCGTCAGGTTGGGCTGTGACTCATAACCTAGTCTCCCTAGCAAAAAGAACAAGTCTGATGTTCGAGAATGACAGGACAGCCTAGAATACAGAGCTGTCATCTATCTGCAGGTGTGTTCAGGGCTGACACAGCGGCCGCTGTCTCCAAACAACCCATCACCTGGCAAAATAATCCAAGTAGTCTGGATTGCTCCAGAAATGGAACCAACGGCCTCCTTTCATCTCTACCGTTTCTCTTTAAATTTGAGCACGTAAGGCACTCACCGTTCCTGTTGGCGTGATGTTCATCCAGACTGGGAGTTGATCTGGATTTGCTTCTAGAAACAATTGAAGATACGTTACAGAGATACAGCACAGGAGAGAAGAAAATTACATCGATGTAGCAGGTTGTAACAGAAATAACAGGTCAACGTAAAGATCAGTGGCACGTTTGGTGAAAGATTCGGGTGGGGCAGCCGTGTTGGTCTGAAGCAGCAGAGCAAAGTTTGAGTCCAGGGGCACCTTTAAGACCAGCAAAGTTTTATTCAAGGCATAAACTTTCGTGAGCACGCACACTTCTTCAGATACATTTGGTGAAAGCTAGTTGTGACTCATGGACTCGTCTAAGGTCAATTAGCATGCAAGTGAAGCCAGATGCATTTGCAGATAAAGGAGGCCTACTAACAAAAGACCTGGGGGAAGTAGTACAAACGCATTATTGACACAGGCAAAGTGAAATACCGGCTGTTAGAAGGCAGCAGGGGTAAGCATATAAAGTTAACGTGACCCGAGGGTTCCAACAAGGAAATCTGGGCGGTTTATGCAGCCTGTCCTCCTAGACTTGCCTCATTCAGACATCATGGCAAACAAACTGTGACTAAACTGAGCAGAACGTTGGTTGCTGTGCTCATGCCACCTCAATGGATATATGTGTAGCTCGACTGGAAACTTCTGGGTTTTTGATTAAGCTGCAGCTCGCCATGACGTCTGAGTGTCGGTTCTTTGGTGAACTGGAGTTTGCTCCCCCATCCCCAGGCCAGAATTCCAAATCTTGGTTAAACTGCAGTTTAGAACTGTCCCTTTTGGGGAGTGGAACGCCAAACTTTGTACCTTTAGATGAGACCGAAAGGCAGCTGCTGCCTTAGAGCAAGGCACTCCTCACAGTAAAAAGAACATCTGGATTTGTAACTACACCTGCCCCCCCCCGAATGGCAGACCTGAGCGCCAATTTTGAAGTCTGTTACTAAGAGACCATCTCTTTGGAAGCAACGTTAACTGTCCGAAACCTGGCTGGAGCACAATAGATGGAATTACAGAGTACAACACTTTTTCATATCTGACTTTACAACTTTAATATCTGGAGTTCTCTTAAAAGGATTTTCAAAGCGTGCAGCTGCAAATTGGCTTTCCCCCTTGCTTTTAAGAACTCGAAAGTTCGAGATTTTTGCTACAAACGCTGAAGGCACTGGGACGATTATTTGTGAACACTGTAAGTGTAGGACAGAACACAGAAGATGGCTGTTCTGTAGTGAAAATATTTGGGGCAACAGAGCTGAAGTGACACTTCACCCATCAGTCTTTTATAGCTGGGCATTCTAGGACTCCCCCCTCCACCAACATGGTGGGATACAACCGTAAGGGTGAAAAATCAGGGGCAGCTCTGGTGTGCTCTAGCAAAGGAAGATTACTTCAGTGTATCTTAGATGGCACTGGGCTTTTTTATTGGTTTAACTACAGGAAGTCTAACCACCAGCAGACACTTCATTCCCCGCTATCGTTCGCCTTGCAGAGGCACGATTATACAAATCACCAATTAAAGAAAAATTGACCAGGTGACCATTCCAAATGGTCAGTGATCATGCATTATTCCCCACTTTCGTATCCCAAATTAGCAAACTTACTGAATCCCCCCACCCCTTAATATTTGGCAGCATACTTACTTATCAGCACTGAAGCTGCCCAAGTGCTCAGAATTTCTCGATGAATCATAATGTCTAAAGTAAATAAATATACACATTTCAATGATTATGCAGGCCCCATTTTGGCTGGTAGCACAGGATGAGACTGTAACATGAACAACAGCCCCCCTACACTTTGAGCAAAGAATTCTGGCAGAAGCAGATTTGCATCCCAGAAGCAGGAAGCTGTAGGAGACGATAATGACAGAGCAGGAAGTCAGACCTGTTCTTTGTTGTATGATTTGCAACAGCAGCGTTATCTATCAATGGCAATGCCCAATGCCAAGTTTTTAGCATTTGCAAGCTGCGGGTAAACTGTATCTGAACACAATTTGGTACAGCAACAACCCAAGTGCGCACGGGTCTCTGGCAATGTGCCTTCTAAGCTGTGGAGTGTTGTGAGTAAAAATTCTACTTTGTGAGCGACTAGCATTAAAGTTGTGAGAGAGCGATTTGGCTACTGCATAAATTAGCTTACTCTGGAGCCATCCTTCCTGAGCTAAGACAAAAATGTGTGAGCCGGAGGCTAAAAAACTGAGCTAGCTCACACTAACTCAGCTTAGAGGGAACACTGGTCTCTGGACTTGACTATCTGGAAGCTGGCACATTTTGTGGATTCTAGATGGTGCAACTGAGAAGCACCGTTTTGCTGACACGGAGAGTTCTTGGAATAAGCAGTGAAGTGTGTAAATACAGGCAGCAAAGAGATTTCAGAAATTTACTCTCATTTATCCCCTCCCCCCTTTAAAAACTTTGCTTCCCAAAGAGGCAAGAGAAGCCTGTTGCAAAAACGTTCTCTTGCCAGGAAAAACTTCTCTGGGATGTTTTAAAGTCATCACTCAACCAAGGTGAAGGCTATGGGAAAGCTCTTTATCACACCATGTATAATGGCTACTCACCAGCACCAAAGGCCCTGGTAGGCAACCAGTACATGCCCCTGGGACTATTTGCAAGATGACTTCTAAATCAACCCATATAAATAAGTGCAGAATTTAAGAAAGGATCATTCTTAAAATGTGGAATTCACAGCCAGAGGATGCAGTAAAGGCCACAGGAATCAATTAAATAGATTCATGGAGGATAAGTCATAAGAACATAAGCCAATGCAGGATCAGGCCAATGGCCCATCCAGTCCAACACTCTGTCATACAGTGGCCAAAAATACCAGGTGCCATCAGGAGGTCCACTAGTGGGGCCAAGACACTAGAAGCCCTCCCACTGTTCCCCCCCAAGCATCAAGAATACAGAGCATCACTTGCTCTATCAATGGCTGCTAGCCACGGCGACTGAGGGGAACCTCCACGTTCTGAGGCACTAATCCTCTGAATCCCAGAGCCGGGAGGCAACCTCAGAGGAAGACCTTGGCCTCTATATGCCCTGTTGTTGGTAATCCAGAGGACCTGTTTAGCCACTGTGTGAGCCAGGATGCTGGACTAGATGGACCACTGGTCTGGTCCAACAGGGCTCATCTTATGTTATTATGTTCTTCAAACCACTCTGCTTTCTCATCATCTTTATACAACAGTTGCCTTCCAGACAGGAAAGAGAGCTCCAAGTCGATAAAAGAGATTTCATGCATGAAAAAAAGGTTATTTCTTTCAGACTCCATAATCTGAAGTACCACTGGAACGTCGGCACGCTTATGTGGCCCCAAAGCAGAGATTTATAAGATTATGAATGGGATTGAGCAGGTTGAGAAGAAGTACTTTTCTCCTTTCTCACAATACAGAACTCGTGGGCACTCCATGAAATTGCTGAGCAGTCGGTTAGAACAGATAAAAGGAAATACTTCTTCAGCCAAAGAGTGATTAACATATGGAATTCACTGCCACAGGAGGTGGTGGCAGCTACAAGCATGGACAGTTTCAAGAGGGAATTAGATAAACATATGGAGCAGAAGTCCATCAGTGGCTATTAGCCACAGGGTATAGATAGGAACTCTCAGTCTAGGGCAGGTGATGCACTCTATTCTTGGTGCTGGAGGGGGCAGCAGTGGGAGGGCTTCTAGTGCCCTGGCCCCACTGCTGGACCTCCTGATGGCACCTGGTATATTTTGGCCGCTGTATGACAGAGTGTTGGACTAGATGGGCCAATGGCCTGATTCAACATTGGCTTCTCTTATGTTCTTAGAACATAAACATGTAATGCAGACCTTTGATATTGGGGCCTCTGCGCTGGAACTTCCCTGACTTGCTCCACCACCTGCAGTTTCTGTTGCGCTTCTTCCTGATGCTTTGGCTCCTCGGCGTAGTAGATGGTGTCCCGCCCGTTATGACCCTCCTCGGGCGCCACTTCCTGGAGTTTCCTCTCTTGCTGCGAAGCTGCTTCTTCCTGGAGTCTCTGCTCCTCCTGGAGGCTCTTCTTTCCTTCTTCTTCTTCCTCTTCTTGCTTATTCTGCTGTTCTCTTTCCCCTCCCCATTGTCCGCTGGTGTCGTAATAGTCAGCTCTCCCGTTTCCGTTCGTTCCCCACCCAGAAGACGGCGGCACTTGAGCAGTTACAGAGACAGGGTCTGACTTCCATACAGTCTGTTCCTAGGGAAAGAGCGCAAGGTTTACAGAAATGCACGGCACAGAGAACGTATTTAGTTGTGGGAAAGGGCTCTGGCAGGAGTTAGCAAAAATACTGGACTACGTTCCAGAAAACTGGCGGTTTCCCCACGAGGAGGACGAACCCAGCTTATACTAGGGTCTCGAGGCAATGGATTGAGGAATGCAGGTGGAACAGAGGAAAAGGTGGCTGCTCCTTCTCACTCGGTATATTTTGATTATTGTACATAAGCATCATAAATCAAATGGAAGAATCTTCTCAAAGGTTCCCCTGCCATGCTTATCACTTAACGACTGGCACTATCGAGTAATAACTTGCACATGGGAAGAGTCAAAGGTATCTTATACTAGACAGAACTGTATTCACCTCAATGCACACAATGCAATCAATTCCTAAATTTGACGATTATTTATCAAGGGTAAAAAATAATAATAATGAAGTTATGTGTAAACTAGCCTTTTGATTTGCTGTATTTTTCAGATTGCAACCCAAAATGCTCTTAATCGTGAAGTTTCAGTTCATTTACTGGCTTTACAGTAAAGTCAGTTCTGTCTGCTACAATCTTTATCCCATTCCCACCTGCTATGCAAAGCCGCCCTGGGCCTGCTCGCGAGGAGGGCGGGGTATAAATAGAATAAAGTTCGCCGCCTTCCATACTGTGCAGGCAATTTTAAAAATCCCGAAGCAACTTAAATGTGGTATCAGTTACACTGGCAGCTAGATCTGCTTCCTTTTGAACACACATTAAAATAGCTGAAGAGGATGTCAGTCGGTCAGCCAACCGACTGCTGCTATATTTTTGAAATGGCGCTTAAAATGAAATGGACAAACATGTAAAAGGGATTGTCTCTGGTCTACCCAGCTCCATCCAGACTACCATTGGCTCTCTGGGGTGTGTGATGAAAGACAACATCAGATCTTTAACAGAAGATGCCAAGGAACTGAACCCAAAACCTACTACCTACAAAAGGTGGATTCTACCCCATGAGCCAGGGTCCCCAGCATTTTTGAGCCTGTGGGCACCTTTGGAACTCTGACACTATGTGGTGGGCACGGCCATAAAATGGCTGTCACAAAATGGCTGCCGCATGAGGTGGAGCCAGTCACAAAAAAAATGGCTGCTATAGTTTACCTTTGGCCACATAGTGAAGATTCTTAGGCTGTGGAGGCAGCTGCTGCCAAAGTGACGTTTTAAAAAACCTGCACAGACAATTGAATCTCCAATGGCCAATCAGAAGCTTTCTTTGGCAAAGTCTCCCCCTGGCCCCACCCACTTTCTAAGAACACTTGGTGGGCACCTGGAAAGGTGTTGGCAGGCGATATATCACCCAGGGCCACCACCCTGGGGGCTCCCTGCAATGAACTATCAGTTAAATAGCAACAACGCCTGGTGATTTGCTCTAATACTTGATAATTAAATATATTCAGGATTCAACACAAAGCTGGAGGTTAGCTAGCGGACATCTGCCACTGAAGGGAATCTTGGTTCTGAGAGGAATTTCTGGGCCAATCTAGACATCACATTTTCCTGGGATTCAGGTCTGGATTCCTCTGACTCAACTTTCATACTGTTAGTCAGCAGCTGCTGGGAACTGTGTCTGAATGTGCCACAGGGGCTGAAGTCAGATTGGAACTATGGGCAATTCTGCATTGGCTTTTCCCTCCGGTGTTTTACCAAACCCACCTTGGAACAGACATTCCCCACTGCATTGCATGCCGCTTTCACATTCTTTGATCATCGGGATTTATGGTACCCTCTACACTGCACGTCACTTTCACTTTCTTTGATCATTGGGATTTATGGTACCTACTGCATAGATTCATGGTCATTCAGGGGTGACTTTGCAGTCAGTACGGTGTTGCCCCAGGGGTATCTGAATGTGGTTTTGAGCTGCATCTTTTCCTCAGTGTTGAGAAAATGTGGAGTGAATGCCAAATGCAGAATTGCCCTCTATTGCACTGTTTTCCAGACAAGAAACGGCCCGGCGGGCACTATTTGTCCCCGAGGCAAGTACCAGTTGTACAAATAGAGCCCTTCCGGGGCCATTCTGGATCAGGAGAATGGTGTGGGAGGAAGGGTGAAGCCCCTCCTCACCCACCCACCACACCACAGTCCCGATCTGAATCAGGCTCATGGAGCACTTGGGAATGCAGGTGATTTATTTAATCCATTTATACCCTTCCTTTATCCCCAAATGAGGAT
The DNA here is from genome assembly GCA_029375565.1 of Gekko gecko. Lineage (NCBI taxonomy): Eukaryota > Metazoa > Chordata > Lepidosauria > Squamata > Gekkonidae > Gekko > Gekko gecko. The sequence continues at coordinate 168,281,489 of JAPDNY010000004.1, read as the reverse complement.
ACAAAACAGCTTACATTATTCTCCTCTCCATTATATGAAGGCAACTGGTTGTCTGACTACATGGTTTGAGAACTGACAGTGGAGACCAGTGTCCCCTTTAAGCTGTGTTAGTGGGAGCTAGCTCACGTTTTTTTACCTTCTGGCTCAGACATTTTTGCCCTAGCTCAGGAAGGATGGCTCCAGTCCAGAGCAAACTAATTTATGCAGCAGCCAAATCACCTGCCTGCTCACAACTTGTGAGCTGGTAGCTTACAAAGTAGAATTTTTGCTCACAGGACTCCACAGCTTAGAAGGAGCACTGGTTGAGAGACTTGAGCTGACTTCGGTTTCAGTCTGTTTGAAGAGCCACCTTTTAAGATTATAGCCCACTACTGCCAGAGACTGACTTTTTTTAAAAAACCACCCAGTCTGAGGAAGGATTCTGTGAAACCTGAAAACTTCTCCCGCTGCTCTGTGATTTTTACTTGGTCCTAATAAAAAAGGCAGTTTGCCGACGTGGTTCCTACTTGGACTTTGCCCCAGGCTAAGTCGGCGGCCTTGCACTTCCTGTTTTAGAACTGTGCGCTCTCCTTTCAGCGTGAAAGCAAAATCTGGGTTTTGTTTCAGGAAAGAGCCGAGAAAGGTCAAAGCACAAAGCGTTTAGGACACACCTCGGTTAAGTATTGAGAGCTCTCCTCCTCAACCTCTTGCTGCGCTTTCAGCCATTCTTCCTTCAGCCTCTCCTGCTCACGCTGGTATTTCTCCTAGTTGTTTTATTTTTTAAAAAAAGAAAAGTATGCCACGATTAGCTGAGTTTTTTCTTCTTTGCAATATACCCAAAACAGAAATGTAATCTCCTTTAAACAAATTAAAAGAAACGCATGATCAGGGAGCCATGGAACATCGTACCCCCACCCCCATTTCAGCAAAAGTTTATTTATTGCGTTTCTATCCTACTGGTCCCTTCAGGGAGCTGAGGGTGACATACACAGTCCTTCCCTCCTCCATTTCATCATCACAACAACCCTGTGAGGCGGGTTATGCTAAGCGAGTTAAATGGCCCATAGTCACCCAGCAAGCTTCCATGGCAATGAAGACTTGGTTATAACATCCCTCTTTACATGGTACTATTCATCTTCAGTAATTCTGTGCATGGGCGGGAGGGGCGGGGGTTCCCCATGGGACCCAGACAAAGGCTTATTTCAAAACGCTATCAGATTCCATAATGCCAAAGCCTAGATCCTAGTTCCAACACTGTGGAGGCTGGCTAGGGTTGCCAGCTCCAGGCTGGAGAACTCCTGGAGATTGGGGGTGGGGGAGCCGAGGTTGGACAGGAACCTCAGCCACAGAATCCAACCTCCATGGCATCCATTTTCTCCAGGGGAACTGATCTCTGTAGTCTGGAGATGAGTTGTAATTTTGGGAGATCCCCAGGTCCCACCTGGAGGCTGGCATCCCCTAAGGCTTGCTGTGGTTACTCAGTAGCAAAAGAAAGTACTTCGGTATGCTCAGAGGCTCTAGTTCTTTATATCCTACGTGGCTGAGAGCATGACGTGAACACTAGGTAACCCCTAGTTCGAATAAAACCATCGACACAATATTTTGTCCATTCTAATCCGTGGGATATTAAAGCCACATACTGAAAAATGTGAAAACACAATTTCGGGCCTTTAGTTCCCTGACTTATACTGAAAGCTTTTGAACTGTTGCTTGCTTGTTTCAGGGAGGAAATCATGCCTCTCTTATAAGATACCATGATCCTCAACAACTGGTCAAGGATCAAAAAGCAAGCCGCTGAATTAATCTTGGAGCAGTATGTGGCAGTTGCCGCCTCTTGTTAATCGCACCAACAAATGATAATCCACATTCTTGCCAGTTTTTCCTGCGGGGAAATCATACACCAGAGCGATGTTACTTGATAGGTCTGCAGAGTAACTGCAATATGATAATACAGAAAAAGAAGGAAAAAATGTCTCTGACATGGATTGGGAATGACTCAGGAAGTGCTTCCCTCTGTATGCACCTCTCTACAGTCCCTGCTTAGCTGCAAAGAGGATCCAGTCCTCAGCACCTCTTACACAGAGGTAAGATCTGAGAGGACACAGGCCAGAACAAACTCACTCCCAGCCAGCAGGGATCATCTTTCGCAGATATATAATAACCCAGCAGTTCTCAGAAAGGCTTTTTGGCAAGCCGAGACAGTTTTATCTGAAACTGGCTGTGTATTTACAGACCGTGCAGCTGCTGGTTACTTATGCTTGCTTTGTTTTATTTTCAGGCTACTTCTCGTTATTGATTGGTTTACGACTAGTTTTATGTTTTGTACGTTGCGCGTGGTATAGCTTAGGGAGGAGGATTTTAGTTTGGGAGTGTTAAAATGAATAAGGAAGAAAAGAAAAGAAACATGGACGTTTTCGCCCTTAACATCTAACATAATTTTCTCCCCCACTCCTAACAATGTTATTAATAGCTATAGCTTATTAACTTTTTCACTTCCATGTAGGGGATGCCAGCCTCCAGGTGGGACCTGGGGATCCCCCAGAATTGCAGCTCATCTCCAGACTACAGAGATCAGTTCCCCTAGAGGAAGTAGATGCTTTGGAGGGGGGACTCTATGGCACTGTACCCCGCTGGGGTCCCTGTCCTCCCCAGGCTCCACCCCCAAATCTCCAGGAGTTCCCCAACCTGGATCTGGCAATCCTGCCCCTCCATCCCCCACCAGTGGCCAGGGGGGACCTGGCAGCCCTATTTCCAGACTGGGCGGAGTCTAGGGAGCTGGAAGGTATTTGGGAGAGAGAAGGGAGCTCAGCTCAGCAAGGATGTGAGGCCATAGAGCCCACCCTTGGAAACTGCCATCTTCTCCAGAGGAATGGATCTCTATAGCCTGGAGACATAATTCTGGGGAAACTCCAGGATTTCTGCATTGTCCCAGCCTTGGAGTATCATTTGAAGGACTGGTTTGATGTTGAGATTTGAAAACTTGTATGTGATTATCTGTATATGATTATGATACTTATATGATTATGACTATGAGTATTGATTAAATTAAGCAAGGAGGTCTGATATAATATTGGAAAGTGCATTAGTAATTTGGTCACGGTAATTTTGGTTCTATTTGCAGGTATTCATTTCCATGATTCTCTCTCTAGGAGGCTGGCAACCCCACTTCCGTGGGGATTTCCCTGCAGAACTGCTAATACTTCTGGCAATTATTTATTGTTAGTCCATGAGCACCCATGACATGCAAGGACATTACACGAAGAAGAAGAAGAAGAAGAAGAAGAAGAAGAAGAAGAAGAAGAAGAAGAAGAAGAAGAAGTCATCTCAGAGTGGCTTACAAACTCCTTTCCCTTCTCCTCCCCACAACAGAGACCCTGCGAGGTAGGTGGGGCTGAGAGAACCTTGAGAGAACAGCTCTGAAAGAACTTGTAACTGACCCAAGGTCACACCAGCAGCTGCATGTGGAGGAGTGGGGAATCAAACCCGGTTCTCTCGGATTACAGTCCGTGCTCTTAACCACCACACCAAAATGGCTCTTAGCCATGAAGATGTATGCTTTCCTCTAGAAGTTTTACTCTCTGAATGGGGAGTAAACAGCGGGAGATCTCTGGGTGCCACCTGGAGGTTGGCAACTCTAATGGGTACAAGCTTACATTAGGGAGAACTCAGTGTTCAAATTATGAGGCAGGCTGTAGTTCCAGACATCCCTACTTGGGGAGTGAGCACCACTGAACAATATGGGACTTACTTCCGAATAAACACGCGTAAGACCAAGCCGCACAGTCCTATCTAAAAATGTGCCAGGTATGCGCTCACTGAGGTCTGGCAACCAAACAGCTTTCCACTACACCTTAAAACAGTTTCTATTGATAGCCCAGACAGCAGGGCAGCCAGTCAGTTCTCTCTGGAGGCCTCGGATCCCTGGGCAGCTCAGCCGCTTAGTCTGAAGCCACTTCGAGAAGTGACGGGCCACAGAGCGCTCACCTGAAGCAGGCGCTCCTGTTCTGCCTGCCATTTTTCCTGCCTCTTTCTTTCTTTCTCTTGATCCCAAGCCCAGCGGCTAGAAGCGCTTATGGGTGGAACTGGGAGCTGTAACAGAAGAGACAGAAGATATACACACATACAGGTTAAGAATGTGCAAGTTTGTTGTCGAAGGCTTTGCAAGTTTGTTAGTTGCTGTAGATTTTCCGGGTCGTGTGGCTATGGTCTTGGCATTGTAGGACCTGACGTTTCGCCAGTAGCTGTGACTGGCATCCTCAGAGGTATAACACAGAAAGCTACTGTCACAGCTACTGGCAAAATGTCAGGTCCTACAATGCAAAACCATGGCCACACAACCTGGAAAATCTACAGCAACTAATGAACTCCGGCTGTGAAAGCCTTTAACAACATTTTGCAAGTTTATTTATACATATTTATTTAAATTTGCAAGTTTATTTATATTTTCAGGCAAGAAGTTAGACATTCAACGGGAAACAAGGATTTCTGACCTCTGTTTCCCTCAGATGAGCACTGAGGGGGTTATTTTCTGGAAAGCAGGAAGGGCCCTGGTAGGCGAGGCCCACCATTTGCAGGGCTGGGTGGGGAATGAAGAGGCTGGCCAGATGCTGGGGTGGGGCCGGGGTGAGCGGCGGGAAAATAGGCATCTCCCCTCCCTCCCGGGCCCAATGGCAATGCAACGGGGGGTGGTCGGGAGGGGAGGTGGGAAAGGGGTTCCTGTCTGCTTTCCGGTTTAAGGTTGCCATCTCTTGGCTGGGGAATTCCTGGAGGTCTGTGGGCAAATCCAGGGGAGGGTAGAGTTTGGGAAGTGGGAGGGACCTCTAGTGAGGAATAATGCCATAGAGTTCACTTCCAAAGTGGCTAATTTCTCCAGGAGGGAGTGATCTTTGACAGGAGAGTGGCTGTGAGGAGGCTGGCAACCTTTGTCTTGGTTGCTGTTTCCCAGCTGACCAGAAAACCTGGTCAGAGAAGGAGGTTGAGAGGAAGTGCCCAAGGGCCGGGTTGAAGGGAAGAAGTGGCAGATACATTAAGCACCACTCAGATCCCCTTCCTGAAAATGCACAGCCTGATGGCATGTTGGAGGCAAGTGAAAAGATTGGGGAACCCTGACCATTTCCACAGTAGTGAAATTCCCTGCATTGATGTTTTTAAAACTGTGCATTATGTGACATTTTCCACAATAGATTTTTCTCCTTCTTACCCCCTGCATTTTCGGAAACCCCAGTTTTAGCAAGTTCTGAAAATGCGGAGTAAGGAGAAAACTTTGGTGAGGAAAAATCTACTGTGGAAAATTTCATATAATGTGTAGTTTTAAAAACATCAATAAAGGGAACTTCACTACTGCAGAAATGTCTGCCGCTGTGGGGCTTGGCTCTTGTGCCATTAGGGAAAAATGGGAGCATAAGTGAGATACGTAACAACAAAATGACTTCCCACCAGGGTGAGTGCCAACAACCTATTTGGTCATAAATAGGTCTGATCATCAACATCATTTAAATAACCAAATACTTACATCAGGTATTGCAGGTTCTGAGCCTCCTGTAGAATTTGAAGTTGTGAGGAAGAAGCAACAATAAAGAGAAAAGAATATGTATTAATGTGACCTGGAGAACACTATTTAAGCCTTAAGCACTATTAAGAGACTTGTCCTGGGCCCCATTTCCCTTCGGGTGCCAAGGACTCATCAAGTGCCACAAAGATTAGAGTCTCATGTGACAGAGGACTTTACCTCAGGCCTTAACTAGATGCTACATTTTCACCACAGATTTCACCCTACCCCAACTGGGAAAGCCAGGGCATGCGTACCAAAAAAGATAGCAACAGCAACTCCAGGATAATCCATCACCATAATCAGGGAAAAGCTCAAAGGTGTGAACATTTTCACTTGGGTTTTGTAAAGGAAGAATTTAGACAGGAGTTCTTTACTCCTATCTCTTGTAAACCTATATTATTGAAGATCATGGCTTATGGTTGCCACCTCTGGGCTGGGAAATACCTGAAGATTTGGGGGTGGAGCCTGGCAAGGGCAGGGTTTTTGTGGGGGAACCTCAGCAGGGTACAGGGCCACGGAGTCCACCCTCCAAAGCAGGCATTTTCTCCAGGGGAACTGGTGCCTGTCATCTGGAGACCAACTGTAGTGGCGGGAGATCTCCAGGCCCCACTTGGAGGCTGGCAGCCCTATGTTTGGCTGAAATTTGGATAGTGATGATTATACTTCCAGGCCATTTCTGTCCTTTAGAAAAAGTTTTGTTCATAGTTGGATTGGATTGTTTGCTGCACAAGGTTGATATCATTGATATTGTAAGCCACCTTGAGCTACTGGAAGGGTGAGGCAGACATGTGGCCGGCATGACTAAACACTGAGGTGCACGGAACGCTGCTACCTTCCCACCAAAGCAGTACCTATTTATCTACTGCAATTTCTTGCTTTTGAACTGCTAGGTTGGCAGGAGCTGGGACCAGAGACAGGAGCTCACTCCATCACGCGGCACTTGGGTCTCGAACTGCTGAACTACCAACCTTCCAGTCTGCAGCTCAGCATCTTAACCTCTGAGCCACCACAGCGCCCATCTATCTGTCTGTCTGTCTGTCTGTATATAGATATATAAAAACACATTCTCAGCTGCCACATTATTCTTAAGAATGTAAGAAGAGCCCTACTGGATCAGACCAATGGTCCATCTAGTCCAGCATCCTGTCTCGCATAATCGTCAACCAGTCCCCCTGGATGGCCAACAACAGGTTGCAGGGGCCTAGGCCTTGCCTCCTGGCTCTGGGATTCTTCCTAGGCCTCTCTTACCTAAAGCTATACAAACAATAACAGTTCTAGGGCCAGGACACGAAAAGACACACAGGTGGGAGCCAGGAAGCAGGTGTTCCCGTCTATGCTTAGAACCACAGTAACACCTGCGAACTGCCACACCAGGAGGAACAAGGAGAACTACCACCCGGTCAGAAATAAAATGTCCAGTTCAGAGGAAATGCAAGCCCTCTTGTGCCCTTTCTCCTGGAAGATATTAGCCTGCAATAATAGACAAATGGACCAGGTTGAACCCGGCAGCTGCTTTGTCCTATCCCCAAAGGAGACAGGCACTGTCAAAGATGAAACGTGTGGGTAGACAGAGCACAGCGCATACACCTGAGCTGTGGGATACAGGATGCTTCTCCTGCTTTATTCAACCACAGGAGCCTTCTCTACAGATCTGCCCTCAATGGACCCCTGCAAATATGGAAACCTAACAAAGTCAGCCACAAACACACAGAAATATTGCTTCAGCCTCACAAGAATGTGCATATTGGCTTGAGTAACTCCACAGTGATGACTTCCTTATCTCTCCCCTCACGCCCAAGTAGTGTTGCCAAGTCTGGGTTAGAAAATTCCTGGAGATTTTTGGAGAGGAGCCTGGGGAGAGGCAGAACCTCAGTGCAGTGTTCCCTCTAAGATGAGTTAAGTGTGAGCCAGCTCACAGTTTTTTAGCCTCCGGCTCACACGTTTTTGTCTTAGCTCAGGAAGGAGGGCTCCAGAGCAAACTAATTTATGCTGTATCCAAATAGCTCGCTCACAACTTTGAGGCCAGCAGCTCACAAAGTAGAATTTTTGCTCACAAGACTCTCCAGCTTAGATGGAGCATTGCCTCAGTGGTGTATAATGCCACTAGAGCCCCCCTCAAAAGCAGCCATTTCCTCCAGGCGAGCTGATCTCTCTTGCCTTGAGATCAGGTGAAATTCCGGGAGATCTCCAGGCTCCAGCTGGAGGCTGGCAACTCTGTGCCCAAGACCTGCTAAAAATATACAAGTGCTTGTCACAGCACGCCTGACATACCACTGGAACTGATACGCAACCAGTCCTATCAATTAAGAACATTACTAACCCATGTACACTGTTTGAAAGTCTGTGCACCTTTATTATTTTAAAAGATTTGAGTCATCAGCAATGACAACTCCTCTTTAAAGTAAAAAAATGCTTGACACTCCTCGTTCTGCTGAGAAAAGACATTAGAGATGCATGTATTATTCACTTTTCAGGTGTCATTTGAAAAACACTGGGCATTGAGAAAGAAATGAGCTGAAAACCAACGAATGTTCCAGATAAGCAGTGAAAGCATCCCCCCAATTGCACTGTAAAATCTTGCTTTCCTGCAAGCCTTTTATTGGAATGCTGATAGGATAAATATGTACCCAATGGGAGAAGGTGCGCTGGTCACCTCTTTTTGCTGAACTGTACTCAGTTGGCATTTTATAATAACAGTAGTAAAAACCAAAAACGTTACCAGTAAACATTAATTTGTCCCTAACCTTTTCACAAAAGATAAACCTGGGGAGGGGCTGTGACAGCATTTCTTCCCAGCAATCAAAACAGCAATGAACATCCCATAGATTAGAGTTGCCTGCACTGCCTTGGCAAATGCTGGGAGGTTTTGAGGGTGGCGCCTGAGGAGGATGGAGTTTGGGGAGGACGTGATGCCATTTCCGGGTGATGCTCTAGCAATCTCCCCTGATTTCTATGGTAGAGAGCGCAGTGATGTGGGGTAATTCCTAGAGCGCCACTATGGAGGCCATTGTCTGCCCATTTCCCCTCCTGCTCCTCAGTTTACTGAAGGCAAGGTATTGGGGCTGAGAGCACGGGTAACCCACCACAGGTGGGCAAATGGCAAGCCAACCCAAGGACAAAACTGCTTTCCCCTAGAAATATATATTTGTTTGAATGTGGGGATACGAGAGCCTTAATAAAGGATGTGCAGACTTTCTGAGAAACAGAAGTACAGCAGTTATGCAATCCACTGAAAAGTCCTAACATAACGAAGGTAGATCAAGGTGGGTAGTCGTGTTAGTCTGTCTGTAGCAGCAGAAAAGAGCAAGACTCCAGTAGCAGATCTGAAGAAGTGAGCAGTGATTCACAAAAGCTCACAACCCTGCCACATATTTTGTCAGTCTTTAAGGTGCTACTGGACTCTAGCTCTTTTCTACTAACATAATGAAGTTCTCTTTCTAGGACACCTCACTATGAACTGTCCTGTTTATTTGGTACCATGATGTCGAGGGCTTGAAAATGAACCAGCATCTACTCTTTGCAAAGCATCACAAAGAATTCTGCTGCTTGCCCATCACAGTAAGGTATGCCAGAGGGTAACGAGTTTCTGGCTTGCTTATCTTCTCCTTATTGCAGTCAAAGCAGCAGGAATTATTTTTTTCAAGGCAGGAAACACGATCTGATTCATTTGGTATATAGCTGGATGTCACTAGGATAAAATGAGCTTCCAGCAGGATCAAAAGGAAACATTGGTCTTGGGAATTATTTAAGAACACTGATACAAAGGGTGCCTGTCTTCTAAGGGAAGCAGAGATCCAGTAATGCATAAAAACATTATAACCACAAGTGTCATCTTAATCACCACATCAACAGATCCCATATGCAGGAAAATACTGAGAGAGATAAAGGAAGCGTATGACACAAATTATTGAAGGGAAAGTGAATGGAGAGTGAGATGTAAACATGCAAAAAAGCACACTAGTAAACACAGCTGTACAGGATTGTGACAAACCATTCACAGCAGAAATATCCTGGATTTCCAGTTTTAAAAAATGTATTAGAATTTGCCCATGGACACGTGATGCCGAATAAGCATCACAATCTCATGGCCGCTTCTGAACAAAATCTAAATCAGATTGTGCACAAATTTCAATTTGACCATTCTTCCGAACTCGGAATACGTGCTTATTAAATCTTTGCTTGGCAGCATATTATTTTTAGAGGAAATTTGCAAACTTGGACAAACGGTTTTGTGCTTCATACCGCTCCCCCAGCGGGAACCGTATTGGAACACACATAAGAAGTGTAAAAGGTTTGAAATACACAGAGGAACACGCAAAGCCCATTACCACAAAGGTAGACCCATGAATTGTAAGAGAACCCTGATGGTCCTAGGAAAAGAATGGAAACAGATTATGCTAGTTTGTCATATGCTGACAACAATCAATGGCTGAAGAAAATCAGAACCCAACACCAGAGACTTGGTTAAGCAGGATATACACAGTGGGGAACAATTTCATGGAAGTACATGAAATGTTAGATTTTTTTTTTTGTATCTTTTTTTTTTACCTTGTTCAAAAAACTGTGATCGCCTTTTTAAGTTTTTCAAAGAAATAGGTTCTGTGTCTATTTGAAAAAAATACGGAGATAACATATCAGTGCGGTGTGGTCTGATTGTATTTAATCTCTGTTCGCCGGATATATGCTAGTCGTTTATTTCAAGGGCACGATTACATTCAAGGGAAGCGGCATAGCCACAAACATCTTATTATTTGCCAGCGGTAATAAGTAGTACTTAATTGGGGCGATTGATACCACAGAAATGAGGAATGCAAGACAAGCCCCTCCTTTGGGTTGCCAACTCCAGCTTGGGAAATCCCTGGAGATTTGGGACCCGTTGTCTGGGGGGTGGGGATGTGGAAAGAGGAGACAGATCGATGGGGATGTGGTGCTATGGAGTCCACCCTCCAAAGCTGCCGTTTTCTCCAGGGGAACGACCCTGCAGTCTGGAGATGAGCTGCAATTCTGGGAGACCTCGAGGCCCCTCCTGAAAGCTGGCAACCCTAGCTCCTGCTGGATTGGACCACTGGTCTATTTACATCGGTATCTGGTTTGGACAGTGGCCAAGCAGTTGCCGCAGAGGGCCAACGAACAGGGCATAGAGGCCAAGGCCTTCCCTTGATACTGCCTCCTGGCATTGGTATTCAGAGTCAGAGCGCTTCAAGCACCAGTAATCCTGTGCCTTGTGATGCTGCATTGGCTTTTCCCTCCGTTGTTTTAGGAAACCCACGCTAGAACTGAAATTCCCCTCTGCATTGCATTCTGCTTTCACTTTCTTTGATCATTGGGTTTTATGGCACCTTCTGCATAGACTTACGGCTGTTTGGGGGTGACACTGCAGTCAGTATGGTATTGCCCTGAGGTATCTGAATGTGGTTTCGAGCTGCACCTTTTCAGTGCTGAGAAAACGTGGAGCAAATGCTAGATGCAGAATCACCCATATTCTATACATACAACCATATTCTATACATACAACATTTAAAACACCGCCAAAGCTAGTCTAGAGGATTACGTGCTGGACATAGAGCAGAACTAGAGGAAGGATACAAAGGCGACATGAAAATAAAGGTTATCAACGCAATGTCTTCTTGCTCATCATCATGCAGCAGCTCTTTCTTTCATCAACCACATTTTTATTAATTCCACTTTTGTTTTTCCTTTCAAGGAGCTCAGAGCAGTTGATGTGGGGCTTACAGGCATTCAGGGCTGGGGCTGAATACTCGCTGGAGAATACGGTGGGTCCTACAGAGATGCTGGAGACTGAACCTGACACCTTTGGCATACAAAGCAGACACTCTACCATTGAGCCGCACAGCCTCTGCCCCCATGAGCCCCTGCGCTTGATCTACCATAACCCAGACTATTACAAGGTGCCCCAAGTTCAAAACTATAAATATTTGAAGAAGAAGAAAAAGAGTTTGGACTTATACCCCGCCCTTCACTGCCCAAAGGCGTTTCGGAGCGGCTTACAAACTCCTTTTCCTTCCCCTCCCCACAACAGACACCCTGTGAGGTCGGTGGGGCTGAGAGAACTTCTGACAGAAACTGTCCTTGAGAGAACAGCTGTGCCAGAGCTTGTGACTGACCCAAGGTCACATCAGCAGGTGCAAGTGGAGGAGTGGGGAATCAAACCCGGTTCTCCCAGATTAGAGTCCGCGTACTGAACCACTACGCCAAACTGGCTCTGAAAAGCAAATAATTCTGTAGTTTATTTAAGGGTGCTGATATGTAGAGGTTTTTAATTCTATTGACATTTTAAAAACCTACTTTTAAATAAAATAAAAAAAATCAACTGAAATTTTCTGAATTTTGGTCCACCTAACACAGGTAAAAGGTTGGTAACAGCTAAACAGGCTGGGGCCCCAAATGGGCCTGGCCTGAATTTCAGCTCTGCTCCTATCGAAGGTCTGACCAGGTAGAAACCAGATTAGCTTCCACTATGATGAATGCTACATGTGGCATTAGGCACGCGAATGAAGACCTTTCTTCAAAGGGTGAAAGAGTCACTCCCGATCCTATCTGTGTCGTAGGCCAGAGTTAGAAACTGGTTATTATAGACACACAAAGCTCCGTTGCCACAGAAACGTCACTGAAATAAACTGCGAGGGAGCAGCTCGTCAGCTGAAAGGCACTCTAGTTTTGTGTTACAGATCAAATTTTCCCTTCCTTTGACTTCCTCACAAAGGCTAAACATTTTAACACACAAACACACCCACAAATATATAGTAACCATCAGGACACAGAGCCAAATGTACAGTTCCTCATACGAAGGTTCAAAGTTCAAAACTTCCTTTTAAAACAAGATAACCTGAAGGCCCTTTACCCTGTTTTCAAGGAAGGAGCTTAAAAAAAGAATCTCTTTTCTTAACCATCTCCCCAACATGTTGTTGAGGGAGAAATTTAACTCAATCACTCTCCTTTTCTTCTCCTCTTTTTATAGAACACCCATGTACGGAGTCAGTCAGACATGCAGAAATAAAGGAACTGGCTGTCCTTTTGGTTAACCTTTTCATAGGCACCATTTCCTGAATAAAATCATATTTGTAACTAGCAAGCAATTTCCATTTACAAAAATTCAGGGATTCCCCCTCCCCTAATAAATTCACATTTCAACTCTATCCAAGTCATGTATACTGTGTTCTTTGGCAACTCCATGTCCACAGCATTCACATTAAGCTCAACACTCCCAGATGAATGCAGTTTTACCTTTTTGCTCACTCGTGCCTGTATCTCCTTGCATTCCATTGACTTTTGTTTCTATATCCTGAAAAGAGAAAATTAAATATACCATAAATATCCCACAGCTTAAAAAAAAAATCCTCAAAGAGAAACACATCTGGTCCATTACACTTTTCTCAGAGTTCGTATGAACTGCTTATACTTTGTAAATAATTTATGTTCTAATAAGAAGGTAGGCCTATTCAGGTAGGATTAATGACTAGCTGAAAGCTGATGCCCCGAAACCCAGCAGTACTAATTTCCGTTCCTACCCTCTAGGGGGGTTTAATTAATTGTATATGCTTGTTATGAATTATATGGAGTGAACATTGTCCATCCACTAGGAAGATGCGGAACAATATTCAACAAGGAACAATATTTTATATCTGTTTTAGTGCTTGTCTTAGCCATTTGTTTTTAATTTAAAACATTTACATGCCCGCTTTTCTCCCAAGCATCTCTGGGCCAAAGGTGGGTAACGACAATATAAAAATAATGAGGAAAATTCTGGTAATGCATTCACCAATGCTCTGTGCAAAGCTCTTAGTTTATCTCTCTTTCCAGAAAAGGTACACGATGCTTCAGAATATCAGCACACAGTCAATCACAGATATAAAAATCCACCAAGACAAAGGGTGACGCTTCTGGGAATTAATTCAGTTCATAGCATAGCTGGCTGCTCTTTGTTGACATTTGAGAAAAACTTTTGTTCTAGCCACGATCTGATGTACATGTAGTATTGGCTGGGGTATATTTTAGTGTTGCCAGCTACAGGTTGGGAAATGCCTGGAGATTTTGGGGGTGGAGCCTGAAGAGGGCGGGGTTTGGGGAGAGGAGGGACTTCACTGGGGTGTAATGCCATTGAGTCTGCCTTCCGAAGTGGCCATTTTCTTCAAGTGAACTGATCTTTGCCGCCTGAAGACCGATTGCAATCCCAGGAGATCTCCAGCTGCCACTTGGAGACTGGCAACACTAATGCATTTATATATTTTAAAAGGTTTGTTGCCAGCTCAAAAAAATTAAAATCATTTAACTTTCCATCTCTAAGCAACTACTACTCTCATGGAACAAACCAGCCCTTTTTATCTGAATTCAAGGACTGAAAAGGAAGAACTGTTCAATCTTGCATTCAGTTTTATAACACAGTTCCCCCCAAAACCAATAACCTTCCTTGTCAAAGACACACACGTACCTCACTCTGGAAATTGTTGGGTGTATCTTTTTGTGCCGACAGACTTGGACTTCTGGCTGAGGAGTGGTCGCCAGATGTCGCATCAATCCATTTGCTTTCTGGTGTACCTATAATGTCGGTAGCCAGACTGGTGAGATTGAGGATTTTGTGCCTTTCATATGGCAGGGAAGGCTGGTCTTTGCCCCAGTCTGATTGGCATGTGGAGTTCGGAAAAAAATTAAAGGTAGACAGGAAGGTGTGAAATTGTAAAGAAAAAGAATTAATTAAGAAAAAGAAAAATACATCCAGAGGAAACACAAAAGAGGAAGAAAAAAAGAAGGCCACAAAGAAGAATGGTGAAGTAAGAAGTAAATTGGAATTTGAATGTTTAAGAATGTTAGGGCTTTTATGAGCAGACCGCCTTCCCCGAAAAAGCAAGAATTAGTCAAAAGCTGGCACAACACCCTAGCAAGCATATTAACTTCCCTTTCACAGATTTGGAGCAGAACTGTCACATGCTCCTGAAACGGGTAAAGGTTTCCCTTGCTTGAAAAGCAGTCAAATCTGACTCCAGGGGCCGGTGCTCATCTCCGAAGAGCCAGTGCTGTCCGAAGACGTTTCCGTGGTCATGTGGCTTGACTAAACGCCGAGGCGCACGGAACGCTGTTACCTTCCCATCGAAGTGGTACTTATTTATCTACTTGCAATTTCTTGCTTTCGAACTGCTAAGTTGGCAGGAGCTGGGGCCAGAGACAGGAGCTCACTCTGTCACGCAGCACTTGGGTCTCAAACTGCCGAGCTACCGACCTTCGGGTATACAACTCAGCGTCTTAACCTCCGAGCCACCGAAATATGTAATCAAAGATAGGCCTTTCGATAGCTGGTTTTGGGGCTATAGGGATACCAGTGACTTCAGAGATAACCTTTGCCAATGGGAGTATATAATGAACAAACACATCTGATTCCTTCTGTTATCTGGCCAGAAAAAAATTATATTGGAAATCTATTATGTCTGAACCCTGGGACCCTGGGACCAAAAGCACCACCAGTGGAGTGCATTTCTATGGAAAGGTTCTCTCCAATTTAAGGGAAGTTGCTTGCTAATCAAGACATTTACACTGTTTGAGCATGCCAACTGCATTTTAAAAAAATCCCAAGACCGTGACAAAAAACACAAAATTTAAAAGCCACAGAACGATACCCCACAACAGCAAGAGTACTAACAGAAAGCATTAATTTTTGCAAGGCAGCTGTTGTTGCAGTAGGCTCTACAAAAAGAGAACGCTCACCCATCACAGGAAGTATACAGGCAAGGAACAGTCACTCCGTAAGTCATAATACAATTTGCCCCATGCAAGAACTCACCCTTCTTCCCATATCGTCTAACATCCATGAGAAGGTTTCCGGTTTCTAGTGCACTGCTGATGGCTCCTTCCCACTGACTCTGGTCCATTTGAGAGACCTTTGTGCCATTGATGGACAGGATTTCATCATCCACATTCAACTGGCAAAACTCTGCAGGGCTGCCTGATAACAATGAGGAAAAGGAACAATGTTACTTGCAGGAACATCTGCAATGACACAACCAAGGAGTGACTACGCGCTGTTGTTTTTTATATCTCTTTAACACTGGCAGCTAAGATTCATCCGCATTGTGATGTCACTTTATTGTAGAAAGGATCTGAGGAATACAGGCAAAATAATATCTACCCTTCCATTAAGGACTAGTTCTAGGGTTGCCAACTCTGACTTGGGAAATAGCTGGAATTGATATCGTCTTATTATGTTTATCTGTAGATGTATGTTAATGTTTTGTTGGTGACTGATTGATGGGATTGTAATTTTGGATTCTCAAGACTTCTACATCATATTTTGCAGTTATTGTATGTTTTGATATGTTGATCTTAATAAACACTTCAAAAGTTTAAAAAAAAGGAAATAGCTGGAGGTCTTGGGGCAGTACCTGAAGAGAGGTTGCTGTTTCTCCTAGACTCTATGGTATACCATAGAGCAGGGGTTCCCAATGTAGTGCCGTGGTACCTACCAACAGCCAGACGGGGCTTTTCTCCTGCAAGGATTCTGACTGGCTGTGTAGATTTTTTAAAATGTTGCTTCAGCAGAAGCTGCATCCACAGTACAAGGATCTTCAATGCGTGACTGAGGATAAGCTGCAGCGGCCATTTTGTGCTTATGCCCACCACACTGTATCAGAATTCCAAAGGAGCACAGGCTCAGAAAAGTTGGGGACCCTGCCATAGAGTCTGTACTCCAGACCTGCCATTTTCTCCAGGGGAAACTGATCTGTCCCTCTGGAGATCAGAGGTAATTCCAGGAGAACTCCAGCCCCCACCTGGAGGTTGGCAACTCTAACAAGCATTGTGTAAATAAATCAGGCAGATCACTGGAAAGATGTGTGAGGCCCTATCGATCAGAACGATTTAACACCATACAGCACGTGAAAACAGGTAGCCAGCGTGCCAAGAACAATATGTGTGTGGGTGTGTGTTGTGCAGGCACAAAGGACTGTTTTAAGTCACAACACAGACAAATTGGGGGGTTTGCTTAGAGATGTTTAGACGGGAGCTTCTCTCTGGCAGAGGAACATAAGAGGAGCCTCGCTGAATCAGACCAGCGGTCCATCCAGTCCAGCTTACTTCACACAGCCAGTAAGTAACTAGTTAGAATCACAGAATCATAAAATTGGAAGGGACCTCCACGGTCATCTAGTCCAACGCCTGCCCAATGCAGGAAATTCACAAATACCTTCCCCCCGCACCCCCAATGACCCCTGCTCTGCCATGGTCATCTAGTCCAACGCCTGCCCAATGCAGGAAATTCACAAATACCTCCCCCCGCACCCCCAATGACCCCTGCTCCGCCACGGTCATCTAGTCCAACCCCTGCCCAATGCAGGAAATTCACAAATACCTCCCCCTCACACCTCCAATGACCCATGCTCCATGCCCAGAAGATGGCAAAAAACCCTCCAAGATCCCTGGTCAAACTGGCCTGGAGAAAATTGCTTCCTGACTCCAAAGTGGCGATCAGCATTTCCCTGGGCGTGTAAGAAGAGACCACACAAATTAAGCACTGAGGCAACCCTTCCTGCCCTCCCTTCTCGTGATCTGCCTCAGTTCACGGAATCAGCATTGCTGTCAGATGGCCATCTAGCCTCTGCTTAAGAACCTCCAAAGAAGGAGAACCCGGCCCACCATGTCCTGAGGAAGCCTGTTCCACTGAGGATCCGCTCTGTCAGGAAGTTCTTCTTAACGTTTAGCCGAAAACTCTTCTGATATAATTTCAACCCGCTGGTTCTGATCCGACCTTCTGGGGCAACAGAAAACAACTCTGCACCATCCTCTATATGACAGCTCTTCGAGTACTTGAAGATGGTCATCATATCACCTCTCAGTCATCTCCTCTCCAGGCTATACGTACTCAGCTCCTTCAACCTTTCCTCATAAGACTTGGGCTCCAGACCCCTCACCATCTTTGTTGCCCTCCTCTGGACACGTTACAGTTTGTCTACATCCTTCCTAAACTGTGGTGCCCAAAACCTGAACACAATATTCTAGGTGAGGTCTAACCAGAACAGAGTAGAGCAGCCAGTGCCCTGATGTTGTCTCCTAGCACTGGGTCTCAGAGGCTTACTGCCTCTCTGAATGTGTGGGTTCCCCACCTCAAACATGGCCAGTAGCCATGGTGGACCTATCGTCCATGAACCCATCTAACCGTCTTCTAAGAGGCTGAACAATGAAACCAACAAACATCTGTACATGGCACTATCCCTGCTCCCAGAATTCGTGAGTCACTGGTACGTAACAAGCATTGAATGAGAAATTTCCATACCTGCTACTTTTTTATGTAAGCCACCACACAGTATAGGCTTAAATCACAACCACCACCAAATCCATGCTCTTCGCTGCTTTGAAACCCTATTCATTTCTTCCACCTACTTTTTGTTCAATATTGTAAGGAGTCGCTACAGCATAGCTGATGCATGGAGTGCATTCCCTCCCAACTTCAAGAATATCTGCCAATATCAATTACAAACCAAGAGTAAATTTTTAACTGTCTCAAAACCATTTCTTCACTACTCTGTTTTCTCGGCTCCGATACAAGTCTGGGTAAGAGTTAATATGGAGGAGTGGTTAAGAGCGGCATACTTTAATCTGGAGAACCACATTTGATTCCCCACTCCTCCACAGGAAGCCTGCTGGGTGACCTTGGGCTAATCACAGCTCTCTCAGAACTCTTTCAGCCCCACCTGCCTCACAAGGTGCCTGTCATGGGGAGGGGAAAGGAAGGCAAGGCAATTGTAAGTGGCTTTGAGATGCCTTAGGGTAAAGAAAAGTGGGGTGTAAAAACCTATTCTTCTTCTTCTTGTTGTCTTTCTCTGTGTCCCCTTACACACCGGTTAACAATAATTTTTTGCATATTTACAGATCTGATCAGTTTTTCCAAGAATATGAGACATGTGGGGGAGGGACACCCAGCTTTTCTCACCAACAGAATCCAATGAGGTTCATACTGAACCATGACTCATAGGTCAACGAGACCTATAATCCCAGGCTCCTCACATTACCAATCAGGTTAACCTCCTACAAATATAGGTTATGTATGAACCATTAGACTAGTGAAACATATTCACACAACCAGGGGTCATTTTGTAGAAAAAGAAGTGCAGGAGCTCATTAGCATACCTGCTATTAGCATAACTCATTAGCATATGCCACGCCCCCTGACATCACTGGAAGTGTGTCAAAAGGGGAAGCAAAAAGGGGGGGAGCATCTTCAAAAGCCTCCCCCTTCCCTTCTCCAGCAGGCCTGCCAAGGCGGGGTGGGGGGGAAGCAAAGAGAGAAGGGGTTTAAAGTTTAAACCCCTTCTCTCCAGAGTTGCGCCGCAGGGTCGGCACAATCTTTCCACTGTATTCTATGGCCCCTATGACAGTGGCTGTTTCGTATTTTTCAACATGGGACTGTGAGTTCCAGGGGTCCAATTGTGAGAGCAAAAGGCAGTGAGTGAGTGATATATTATTAATAGCAAGTCTCTGAAGAGGCAGCATATACATTTTCTAAATAAAGTTATTAAGTAGCTGTCTACAAAGACTAAATTCTGGAAAGGTATAGTTAAATCAGGGCCCTGCAGGACTTAATACAATTCCGCAGGGCCTGTAAGGCGGACGTGTTCCACCAGGCTTCTGGTTGAGGACAGCAACGGGGTTTATCTGGCTGGCACCCCCTCCTTTTCTCTCCTCCATCTCTTTTCCGTCGTCGTCTCTTCCCTTACCCAGGTGGCAACACAGTCTAGAACTAGCTGAAGACAATATTATGCGCCATCGGGGGTTGTTTTAAATATACTGAGTATTTTAAGGTTAATTTATATTAGAATTTTGATATTGTTATGATGTATTTTATCTTACTGTTGTTCATCACCCAGAGCCCTGTGAACTCAGGGACTGGGCGATCTATAAATCTAAAGCATAAATAAATAAATAAATAAATAAATAAATATCTGTGTCTTGGCTCTGGAAAAAATGGAGCCCCTCTCCGTACCACCAAGAGGTGAACAACTACCACTCCCCTGGTGAACATAACCCCAGTTTGTTGACAGTATCAAATGATACTGAGCTGAAACCCTCTCAGCTTCCTAAGACCTTGACCACAACCATCCTCTGAGGGGCGAACCAGGAGATCAGGCAGGTGGCAGAAAGGTCTCAAGAGCTGCCAGCTGGATTTATCCAAAGATTAATGGTCTTGGATCTGGTCATCTTATATCTTTAATACCTCTTCATTTGATATAAAGCTTCACACCTTTAAAGTTCTATCTCATGGATATTTAACCCCTCTTAATTTATCTCATATGTCTTAAGTGTGCTCCATCGTGCTGGAAAATGCATGGAGAAATGGGTTCATTTGTGAGCATTGCTGGTGGAGGTGCAAGGTTATCATGGCATTTTGGGAACAGGTTTTAAATCGGATTTATATTATGACTGGTTTTAATATACCTATGGAACCAGAACTTTTCTAAACTATACCTATGGAACCAGAACTATTTTTAAGCTACTGGTCAAATCTAGATATACCAAAATCTACTAAAGAATTAATAGCCACATTATTGATGACAGCATAAACAGCTATAGCTGCTAAATGGAGAGACAAGGCAGGGCCTTCCATAAATATATGGCATAACAAGGTATGGAATCTCTATATAATGGTGGTGGTGGTGGGGGAATCACTGTTCAAATAGCTCAAAGTAATATGGATACGGATATATACTCCAAATTTGTAGTAAAGTGGTTTCCTGTATTAGGTTATCTGGCTTCTCACAATGTTGTTCCTAAAAAAATTGGTTGATATGAACCTGCTTGATATCTGACATTAAAAAGGCTGTATGATACATTTGGTAATTGGTTGATTTAAATTCAGGGTTATGATCTGCTTCTCTAATGCAACGTAATAGAGAAGTATTATTGTATGAAGTTCTATGCATCTTATATGTTCGATATCTTACTTATCACAAGGTCATGTCAATCAGGCTTGGTTGCCATGGAGAGGTGGGTGGGGAGGGTGAGTCCAAGAATGCCTACTTTCGTTTCTGAGTACGATGCTGTTATCTATCTTGCCTGAACCATGTAACCTTGAGATATGTCTGTGTCTGGTAGCCTCTTTCCCCAGATAAACATGTACCATTACTTTTGGCGTGCTTTCTAGCTTAGGTGCGATTGGCCAAGAGCCATTAGTGACCTGTTTGATTGTAGTATAATTGCTTGCTTGGTGCGCTTAACCTCAGTTCTAACAAAGAATCGTTAAAAGTCTGGATCCTATCAATGTCTCAATAAACTTTAATTATCTTGAATGACTGTTGTTGGGAACTGATTTCTCCAGGGGCTCTGACAGGTTGTACGATACTGATGTATTCTTCTTTTGCATTTATGTTGCAATAAACTCAATAAAATTTTTAAAAATGTATGTGAAAAAAGAAAAAAAGAGCAACACAGTAATTGTATCCTTCTAAAAAAATAACACCTAACAACTAGCTCTTGTTCTTTTGAAGAGGCATACAGAACTTGTGAACCACCAGGACCGACCATAGTCCCCACCGGATGCTTTGCTGCCTGCCTGGGCCTGTAAAAAAAACAAAAACCTGACCGGTGTGTCTGCCACCAGCAAGGCGCACATGTCGCTGTTGAGTTTTTCGTTTTTGCAGTCAAAACAAAACACACATTAAGGTCATGATACAATTTGGCTTTTGTTAGCACAAGCATTACAGAAGTAGCTAAGACTTCTGTCTTGCCCACACAGGAAAATCCAGTTCCAAATGGTTTCTATGGCACAATGATAGAGCTGTATTCCATTATGTATGGATTCAGCCGGAGGCTGCGGAATATCTGGCACAACATTATTTATTCAAGAGATCACTTTAGCTTCTGAAACTTGGCTATGCTATTTTTTTTTCTAATCATAACAACAGAACAGTTTTATTCAAAAAGTAACTTAAAAAGCCACCGTGGTAGATCTTCAACTGTGTAAAGCACTACGAGTTGTAGCAAGACATAGATTAAAATCTCTCTTTTTCACGCCCGTAGACTTCAAAATATACTAAATCAAAAAAACTGAAAAGTTAGTGGAATGCAACAGAGTCTAAACCCTTTCAAATGGTGTGGAGGGAATTTTTTCCTCCTCCTGTGGAGCTAGTCTGAAATCAAACATACATAGCAGTCTCCAAGCCAATCAAATACACATAGCCGTATGTGAGCCAGTCTTGAGTATTTCCGTCCCCATTTGCCATTCATACTGGCTTTCCTTTCCACATTGCTGCAACCTGAATTCTCAGGATCGATTTCAATCAACTGATTGCTCCCCCCCGCCCATGGCAAGGACGTTAAGAGTTCTAAACAGTTATTTTACCTTCCTCTATGGACTTGACAAAGACTCCAGAAGGATTCCAGTGCGTTGTGAACCCAAAGTTCCGACCGCTTCCTGGTTTCTGGTTTATACTGATTCTCATGTCACTGAACTGGCCCTGAAAAACACAAAGACCAAACAAAACACAGAATGTAATATAACACTGTGGTATCTGATGTCACAGGCACCTACCTGGAAGAAAGTCTATCCTCTAAATAAGTGAGGCTGTGGACAATGCAGGCTTTTTAATTATCTATCAGGTAGTTAGAAATGTTTGCCATATTGCAACGGTTTAGTCTAGCAATGAATTGTAAGTTTTTGTTTTTAGATACAGAACGGTGGTAAACCCTTGGCCCTCAGTCACGAGAGAGCATCATGGTCCTTATGTACTTTCTCTGCAGACAGAAAGCTGAAATGTGATAGTCATGCTGCCAAAGATCTGTAGCTCAAACAGGCAGAAAAGCCTGGAAATGGGATGTTTTTTACTTCTGTCTTGGGTTGCCAGCTCCGGGTTGAAAAGCTATTGGAGATTTTGGGGGAGCAGGTGGACCTCAGCAGGGTATCATTCCATACCATCCCACCCTCCATAGCAGCTATTTTTCCCCAGGGGAACTGATCTCTGTAGTCTGGAGATCAAATGACATTCCGGGAGATCTCCAGGTCCCAACTGGAATTTAGCAACCCTACGTTCAGTCTCTCAGATTTGGGACACAGCCTGTCTTATAAACTGCAGTGAGCTCTCTGGCACAGAAAATGACAAAGTACTGAGTATTGTGATGTGGTTGCCCTTTATTAAGCTTCGACGATCCTTGCATGGGGAGGTATGTGGATTTCCAGAGGCAGCCAGGAATCCATGAATGCTCGCAAAAGGCAAGAGGTATTTACGCATCAAATATTTTGCACAAAACAGAATTATGATTTAATTAAAGGGTATAGGCAACTGGGTATGGAACACAGTCCGAGACACCTCAGTTATTAGGAAGAGGTGAAAATGGAACGTCCAAGTTGTCGGGATTGTCTTGGATTGCTCTCCTTGGCTCAGATGAACATACTTCTTTGGTCTGTAGAGATGCCAGCCTTCAGGTGGGACTTGGGGTTCCCCCAGAATTACAGCTCATCTCCTGACTTCAGAGATTTGCTTTGCAGGGTGGACTCTATAGCACTGTACCCCACTGAGGTCCCTGTCCATCCCCGAATCTCCAGTTCTCCAAGCTCAAGCTGACAATCCTACCCCTCCACCACTCACCAGTGGCTGAGGGGAACCCGGCAATTCTATAATGGTCTGTGAATGTCACCATTTGTAAGGTCAATCCTTGCTCATCGTGATTAATTAAAAGCTGCTGTGAGAACCATGCTTGTCCCTCTAGTCAGGATAATTGACAGCTCTTTAGTACAAGACTGAACCAAAAGAGGGCAGTGATTTGACCTTTGCAGGAAAAACAAAAAACTTCCATGGCCAGGCACGATTTGGCAAGTTAGGATCTCAGTGGGGTTGGGGGAGGTGATCGAGTGGGTGGTGACAGAACAACCCTAGGTTTCCTGTCTTGATCCTTTTTCATCTGTTTTCCAAACTGGTTATGAGCCAAAGATGGCCCTGGGGACACAGGGGGATAACCTGCAGCTACAACTATACAAGGACAATGTGTCTCTATTACTGTTATTAGACCTTTCCACTGCTGCCTGCTATGGTCAACGGTGCCATCTTGCTAGACTAGGCTGTAAAACATGTGGGACCTCTGCATGGCATTTTGGGTCTTGCCTATCCAATTAAGTTATTTATCTGGAAGTCACATTGCAGAGTGCAAGGGGGCTCCATATTTTATGCCGTTGTCTATCATCCGTACATAAGACCATAGTTTTGGAGCTGAGATTCATCCATATGGTAATGACATCCAACAATACATGTCATTATCTAAGCCTCCAGATGCAGCTGACTGCTCTGATATAGTGTTTGGAGACTGTGGGGAAAGGTGGAATTGTGAGAAGATGACTGCCAGCTTATAAGATCTAAGTTGAGTGTTTCTCCCCTGCTGCAGGTATTTAAAGGCTGGGTGTGGCCAGGGGGGTGTTTTCAGCAAGAGGGGAATTGTGGGAAGATAGCTGCCAGCTTATAACATCAAAACTGGTGGCCCCTCTTGCTGCGTCTGCACAGTATAGGCCAGGGAGCTGTCCAGAGTGGTCAGAGGGGTCTGCCCTGCAGGAGGTGGTGGACTGCTCAGTGGCCCACTGTCACCATTTTGCTCGGCACTTTGCAGAGAAAATGTCTCATATTTGTTCCAAGTTGGACTCTATTGGGTTTCTGAGACATAATGAAGTTCTTCTGTGTAGAAATGATTATAGAATCTGGTTAAAATTGTAAGGCTACTGCAAACATGTGTCAACATGAGTTGCTCTGTGGGTATATGAAAACTGTATGAAAATTTAGGATTAACCTAGGTTTTCTGGGAGTACCTACCAGTTGATAATGTTATAATAGTTTTACTTTTGGAAATTTTTTTTGTGTACTTAACAATAAAGTTAAAAAACCCAAAGGATTTTTTTTTAAAGTTGGACTCTACGTTAGATGTACAGGGTCAGATGATGCTGGGGTGCCGGCCTGTCCTGTTGTTCAGGATACGTTTCAGTTTAACCAGTCTGGGGATGTGGACAGGATCCTTGCAGGTTTGAGACCCACCACCTGCTTCTATGATTCTTGCCCTTTTGGGTTACTTAAATCTCCCAGAGAGAGCCGGCTGACTCAGTCCAACAGGCAGTTAATGTGTCCTTGAGAAAAGGAGTTGATTCCCCAGCCTTGAAACAGGCTATGGTATGCCCACCTCTAAAGAAACCTACCCATGACCCCAGAAGATCTCAATAACTATCAACCTGTCTCAAGCGTTCCATTCTTGAGCAAGGTGATTGTACAGGTAATGGCTGGACATGGCTAGACAATTTCAGGCTTTTCTGGATGAGGTAAATTGTTCAGATTCTTTCCAATCTGGTTTTAAGCTATGTTACACGACGGAAACAGGCTTGGTTGTCCTGGAGGATGACCTGTGCTGGGAGATGGACAGAGGGTGTGCAACGTTGTTGATTCTCCTGGGCTTTCCAGCAGCATTCAACACTACTGATGAGGGCAGCCTTCTGGACTGCCTCTCCTGACTGGGATTGGGAGACACTATTTTGAGATGGGTTCCAGTCCTACCTGGAGGGTAGGTTTCAGCGGGTGGTGCTGGGGGGCCACTCTTCAGCCCCTTTGCCTTGGTCCAAGTGGTCCAAACAAGGTTCCATCTTGTCCCCTCTGCCCTCTAACATCTACATGAAACCAATGGGTGATGTCATCCAGAAATGTGGACTGGGTTGTCACCAACAGGCAAATGACACTCAGCTCTAACTTGTGCTTCCATTTGATCCCAGGGAGGCTGTAGGAATCCTGAACTTATGCCTAGAGGCCATTTTGGATTGAATAGGGGCTGATGCTTAATCCCAACAAGATGGAAGTGCTGCTGTCGAGCAGAAGGTCTCACCTGGAATTTGTTTCCCATTCTGTATGGGGTTGCGTTTTCCCTGAAGGAACAGGTCCGTAGTCTTTGGGTGCTCTTGGCCCCAGACTACTGCTGGATAAGCAAGGTGCCAACTGTGGCCAGGAGTGCTTTTTACCAGCTTCAACTGGTTAGCCAGATGTGGCTTTTCCTGGGCAGAAAAGATCTGGCCACTGCATTGTGTGTCCTCTTTACACTGAGATCAGATTACTGCAAAGTGTCCTGCACGGGGCTGCCTTTGAGAAGTGTCTGGCAACTGCAACTGGTACAGAATGCTGCTGCTGCTGGGATGCTGACCAGACTGGGTTGTACGGACAATATCACTCCAGTCTTGGCCTACTTACACTGACTCTCAGTATGTTTCCAGGCTCAATTCAAGATGACAGTGTTGACTTTTAAAGCCCTAATAGGGTTTGGGATTAACATGCCTGAAAGACCACCTACTGTTTTATGAATCCCCTCGAAACTAAGAGCAGCCAGAAAGATGCAGGAAGTAACTTTCCTTTACGAACAAAATTTGGATTCAGATGCTCGGCCTTCCTTATTCTTTCACAGGAAAATACTTAAATTGCTAATGTGTGTGTAAGGGATGAGGGCTGAATTAACCTATAATTTGCTAAGCCCTGATGACTGGGTCATAAATTTGGCGGGATCCAACCTTGGGGGGGGGAGGTAGCTTGGCGGTGGTAATTGCCGGCAGCTGCAAGGCTCCGTTATCTCAAAGGAGTGGCTGTAGCCCAGAAAGGGGAAAGAAGTTTTTCTTTTCCTTTGGCTCTCATCAGCATGGTGATTAACTTTGCAGGAAGCACTAGAGTGTCTTTGGCGTTGATGTGATAAGTTACCTCCGAAGATGGAACTGACTTCTGTGCTATATAATGCCTGGATACAGAACTTGCTATGAGGTAAGAAGCTCCAGCTTCCTTTTTATGAATTCCTAGCTCACCTCCGCATTCAAATGATTTATTACCGACTGCTCTGACGTGGGATGGTTTCTGCTTTGCACACCTCCTGTGAGCTTTTTAATCAATTAAATGGATGGTTTTAAGAATATTTTGGCTGCTGCTGAGAGTTTATGTCTGCTGTCGAGTTGTTAATTTGCCCATTGAGAAGAACCCCAAGGTCAGTCGAGCTAATACTGTGTGACCTGGAAATGTGGAGGCTTGGCACACACACCATCCTCCAAGACACCTGATCACAGCACAAGGCTCTGATTATTACAGACCTGCCACCTCTCCAAATTTGAATGGAAGCCAAGCTGGGGCTGCTCTCTCTCCTTCCCCACAGTTTGAACTCTGGTCTTCGTACTATACCCTTGCTCTGATCAGTTTTATCAGCACTAAGGCTTCCTAAAGAAGATACACACTTTACTAAAGCTAACTGCGGTGGTTCAAGTGGTTAAGATGCTGAACTGCAGACCAGAAGGTCGGTAGTACAGCAGTTCGAGACCCGAGTGCCGCGTGATGGAGTAAGCTCCCGTCTCTGGCCCCAGCTCCTGCCAACCCAGCAGTTCGAAAGCAAGAAACTGGAAGTAGATAAATAGGTACTGCTTTGGTTGGAAGGTAACAATTTTCTGTGTGCCTCGGCGTCTAGTCATGCCGGCCACATGACCACGGAAACGTCTCTGGACAGCGCTGGCTCTTCGGCTTGGAAACGGAGATGAGCACCGCATCCCTAGAGTCAGATTCAACTGGCTTTTGAGCAAGGGAAACCTTTACCTTTACTAGTCTTTTCTAAACCACCTCAAAACCTGAATTTGAATAATTGAAATGCACTGTGGTAGTGCATAGATTATTGTGGGATTTGGTGCTCCACAGATATATTCTGAATACAACTTCAGTAGCTCCTTTTGAGAGAACCTACTTTAAATTTCATCCTCTAGCAAAGTGCCAACAATCCCTTTAGAGCTAGAAAGGGAATAAAAATATTTATTCACGTGCATTTATAGTCCGGCTAGCCCATCCTAAAGGCAGCATAAAAGTGAGCTAACTTGAGTAAAACAATGGCCATTTCCATGTGGATTATCTGCCCTGGGTTCAATGCTTCTGAGAAGTGTGTTTCTTTCCTGCTTCCCCACAGCATTCATTCACCTCCTGGGGTTTCCCTATCTTTTCTCTGGTCTTTCCCAAACCTGGTTTGCTCCAAAGTTGTGCAAAAGATTGCAATAAAGCCTGAATGGCTGCTGCGTGGCTGGGGAAATTGAGTTTCCCCCTCTCACAGGGGCCACCATTTCCCCTCCCCCTGTCCCTGCACCTTAAGAACATAAGAACATAAGAGAAGCCAATGTTGGATCAGGCCA
Organism: Gekko gecko; assembly: GCA_029375565.1. Classification (NCBI taxonomy): domain Eukaryota; kingdom Metazoa; phylum Chordata; class Lepidosauria; order Squamata; family Gekkonidae; genus Gekko; species Gekko gecko. The sequence continues at coordinate 168,253,806 of JAPDNY010000004.1, read as the reverse complement.
ATGGCCCATCTAGTCCAACACTCTGTCACACAGCGGCCAAAATATACCAGGTACCATCAGGAGGTCCAGCAGTGGGGCCAGGGCACCAGAAGCCCTCCCACTGCTGCCCCCTCCAGCAACAAGAATAGAGTGCATCACCTGCCCCAGACTGAGAGTTCCCATCTATACCCTGTGGCTAATAGCCACTGGTGGACTTCTGCTCCATATGTTTATCTAATTCCCTCTTGAAACTGTCCATGCTTGCAGCTGCCATGACCTCCTGTGGCAGTGAATTCCATATGTTAATCACTCTTTGGGTGAAGAAGTATTTCCTTTTATCTGTTCTAACCCGACTGCTCAGCAATTTCATAGAGTGCCCACGAGTTCTTGTATTGTGAGAAAGGGAGAAAAGTACTTCTTTCTCAACCTGCTCAATCCCATTCATAATCTTATAAACCTCGATCATGTCACCTCTCAGCCGTCATTTCTCCAAGCTAAAGAGCCCCAAGCATTTTAACCTTTCTTCATAGGGAAGGTGTTCCAACCCTTTTATTTATCATTCTAGTTGCCCTTCTCTGCACTTTTTCCAATGCTATAATATCCTTTTTGAGATGTGGTGACCAGAACTGTACACAGTATTCCAAATGAGGTCGCACCAATGATTTATACAAGGGCATGATGATACTGGCTGATTTGTTATCAATTCCCTTCCTAATAATCCCCAGCATAGCGTTGGCCTTCTTTATTGCAGCTACACATTGTGTAGACATTTGCAGCGAGTTATCCACTACGACTCCAAGATCTCTCTCTTGGTCCGTCTCTGCCAGATCAGACCTCATCAACGTGTATTTATATTTAGGATTTTTGGCTCCAATGTGCATCACTTTGCACTTGGCCACATTGAACCCCATTTGCCACGTTGACGCCCACTCACCCATCCTCAACAGATCCCTTTGGAGTGCCTCACAATCCTCCCTGGTTTTCACCACCCTGAACAACTTTGTGTCATCTGCAAATTTAGCCACATCACTGCTTACTCCCAATTCCAAATCGTTAATAAACAAGTTAAAAAGCATCGGACCGAGTACTGATCCCTGTGGTACCCCACTGCTTACCACCCTCCACTGAGAAAGTTTCCCATTTATACTCACTCTGCTCTCTGTTTCTATTTATAAGCCAGTTTTTGATCCACAAGAGGACTTGTCCTTTTATCCCATGATTATTGAGCTTACTTAGGAGCCTTTGATGAGGAACTGTATCAAAAGCTTTCCGGAAGTCAAGGTAAATAATATCTATTGGGTCCCCCTTGTCCACATGTTTGTTCACTCCCTCAAAAAACACTAACAGGTTAGTGAGACAAGATCTTCCCTTACAGAACCCATGCTGAGTCTGCCTCAATAGTTTTTGTTCATCAATGTGCCTACTAATTCTTTCCTTAATAACAGTTTCCACCAACTTACCCGGTATCGATGTCAGACTGACTGGCCTGTAATTTCCAGGATCTCCCTGGAGCCCTTTTTAAAGATGGGAGTGACATTAGCTACCTTCCAGTCATCAGGAATGGAGGCAGATTTTAAAGAAAGATTACATATTTTTGTCAGGAGATCCACAAGTTCACATTTGAGTTCTTTCAGAACTCTCGGATGAATGCCATCCGGGCCTGGTGATTTATTAGTTTTTAAATTGTCCATCAGTCGGAGGACTTCCTCTCTTGTTACCGCAATCTGATTCAGGTCTTTCAAACCCCTCCCGAAATCGGTGCTTTCTGGAGTGGGCAAACACTTCTCCTCTTCCACAGTGAAGACAGAGGCAAAAAATGCATTCAGCTTCTCAGCCATTTCCCTATCATCCTTCACTACTCCTTTTACCCCTTGGTCATCCAAGGGCCCCACTGCCTCCCTGGCTGGCTTCCTACTTCTAATGTATTTGAAGAAAGTTTTATTGTTGGTCTTTATGTTTTTGCGATATGCTCCTCATATTCCCTTTTTGCTTGCCTGATCACAGACTTGCATTTTATTTGCCATAGTCTGTGTTCCCTTTTATCAACCTCACTAAGACTAGCTTTCCACCGCTTAAAGGAATCCTTCTTACCTTTTACAGCTTCCATTACTTTATTTGTTAACCATGCAGGCTTTTTTCTATACCTATTTGTACCTTTCCTAACCTGCGGTATATATTTTTTCTGAGCTTCTAGGATTGTCTTTTTAAATAGTCTCCAAGCTTCCCCAGTGGTTTTGACCTTCTCCACTCTTCCTTTCAATTTCTTCCTCACATGTCCCCTCATACCAGAGAAGTTACCCCTTTTAAAGTTAAAAGTGGTTGCGTCAGTCTTTTTGGGCAACTCCCTATCTGTACAAATGTTAAAACTCTCAATGACATTATGGTCACTGTTCCCAAGCGGTGCAATCACTTTTACATCTCTCACCAGGTCTTGGGTGTTACTTAGGACCAAATCCAGGATCGCCTCTCCCCTGGTAGGATCTGTGACCATCTGTCACCTTCTTCCCTTGTCTTGGGGGGGGGTTTGTTTGAAAAAAAAAACCCCCAGCATTCAAATATCATTATATTATTTTAACAGTATGCCAACATGTGTACCAGGTTCTCTGAATTCCCAGCTTTCATTTTTTAAAAAAGAAAGTAAGTCTCTAGCTCTTTCTGTTGCAGAGAGAGCTTTCTCCTTGTATTGCTACAAAAGAAGGGAGTACAAACTTTTTTTAAAAAATTAAATCTGGGACCTGGTACAAATGTGGGCATATTGTTATATTGATAGAATGGAGTTCTAGAGCTTTAAAAATAATAATTGCAAAAAGCCCCAGTGGATCGATCTGGGGAGCTGGGGGGGGACTGGGCTGGGAATGTGTGGGAAGACCTGCCATGCGGAAGCCCCACTGTTTACTGCACTGTATCAGCAGACACACCAGCAACAGGGAAAACACACAAGCTTATCCCTGTGTGGAAACCACCAATTAAAAATAACCAAGTCACAACAATACAGGCCAGGACTTCAAATCAAAACAGAATAAGAGCTTAATGGAAGACAGCATTAAAGACGTGGGTTAGAGAGAAGTTGGTCCATTTCAAAGATGCATACCCTCTCCTTCTTAACATGACATTTGCTAAAAAAAGAAAATTCCCCATAAAATTTAAAAAATGTGTTAACCTTTTTGTCAGTGCAAGCGAACAGTTCTAACCTCTGGGGTGTTATTTAGCGCACTGAAGTGAAACAAGGCTCAAATTTCCACCTCCCAGAGACTCATAAGGAACAAAAGAGCTATTACCCCTGCATTCAACTCTTATCAATATCCCAGTAGCTACTTTGCTTACATATGTTTATCTGCAAGCAACAATTCCTTTATGTTACGGAACTGCAACTTTCTGGATGAATTCATAGAGTTTACTGGGAACCATCAGTCCGTTCCAGCAGAACTCTTCTGACGTTATCAAATGTTTCCACTCCAGTTTCTCTACTCAGCTACGGAAAATCAAGAATTTACATAGCCCACATAAATAGGAGTAGACAATATATACAACTCTGCCTTGACTACTGCTGTTCTAACCTCAGAGGTGGTAAGGTAGTATGGCCCTGACCTGGATACTCTAAGCTAGCCTGATCTCATCAGATCTTGGAAGCTAAGCAGGGTCGGCCCTGGTTAGTACCTGGATGGGAGACCACCAAGGAAGTCCAGGGCTGCTATGCAGAGCCAAGCAATGGCAAGCCACCTCTGAATGTCTCTTGCCTGGAAAACCCCATGGGGCTGCCGTATGTTGGCTGTGACTCGATGGCAAAAAAAGCAATGTTATAACGGGAGAATTAAAGTAACTTTTGACAACTGGCTTAAACCAGACATTTGTGAAACTGGCTTTGCCTGTGCTTGATGCTGTGCGTTCAGCTAATTTGGTTATAGTAGGAAGGGGGAGGGGATGGAGAGGACCATCTCGAGACCAGCATTCCCTCTAAGCTGAGTTAAGTGTGAGCTTGCTCACAATTTCTTAGCCTCCGGACCACACATTTTTGTCTCAGCTCTGGAAGGATGGCTCCAGAGCAAACTAATTTATGCAGGAACCAAATCGCTCGCTCACAACTTGAATGCCAGCAGCTCACAAAGTAGAATTTTTGCTCACAAGACTCCACAGCTTAGAGGGGGCATCGCTCGAGACCAAAGAATAATGCTCAGTTTGCATATGGCAAAGAGAACGCGGTGGGAGTGAGGCGGTAAAAACCCGAGGTGGTAAAGTGCGATGGATTATAGGTGGAAGATTAGGGTGGTTTTTTTTAATGTTTCCTGTCTTTAAAAAATCCCCATGAATAGAGAGCCAGCTCTACAACCAAAGACTAGGGATGATTTTCTCCCAGCTGCGCTACCTTTCCATCAGCATGGAGTTCTTATTGTGAAAGAACATTCAAACAAACCCACTCGCACTATACTGTATATGGGGAGAAGGTATACAGAAGCTCTGCTAGGTACCCAGGAGTCATTGCTAGGTTTGTGCATCCCCTTAGTCACTGAGATGTGCACTAGACACTGAGATGCTACCTCCTGCTTCCCTTCTTTATCCACTCCTGCGGGCTCAAAGCTACAGGAGGGCATTTCGGGGGCCCGCCCCCTTTAATCAAAAGCCATACCAGAAACCTTATTTTTGAGGAGGCCCCCCCGATGCCTGCCCACGGCTTGACCTCAAGGCTTCCCTCTCCCTCCCACTGTGGAATTGGGGGGATGGATCATGGCACCTGGGAAAAGACAGAGCAAAGAGCATTTAATTGCCTTCAGAAGGCATTTAAATACGTTTTGTGTTCCCTTTCACAGGGCAAGAAAGCTTAGAAGGGCACTCAAGAGTGACACCCTTCAATACATCTACAACAATCCCTCTTTCTCCTAGCCCAGTCCTGCTGTATACCACCTAGGTCATGGCGAGTCTTTCGATAGCATTCCCATGAGCCTTTGGGAAACATGCAAATTAATCCTGGCTACGGGCCTGCACTCCTGTATCTATTTGAGTGGTTGCTCCACCTTACAGATCCTGTAAGCACAAAATAAGCTTACTAAGGAAGTCTCCCTTTGGGCTTCCCACATTACAATATATATATTTATTTTATTTTTATTTTATTATGAGATTTATACCCTGCCCTCCCCGTGTATATATATATACACACACACACACACACACAGAGGCACACACATATATATAGTGTTTTGCAAGAAATGTTCAAATGCAGTCTGCAGTTCACGTGATTCTAAGAATGGTTCACCTAAAGTATTATTGATAGGAAATTACAATGGAAGTGGTAGATGCTTGTAATAACAGATATTTCTGTAGAAGTTATTACAGTTGGAGTTGGGAAAGAAAATTGAGGCCGCAACCCAATCCAGTGAAAACCTGCATTAAGTCACCCCAAGAAGTTAATAAAGTGGACGGGAAAGTGGTTTCACTTGGAGGAGATCTCCGCATATAACATTTCCTTGCCATACCAGCAACGATACTGCTAAGAATGCCAGGAATGCTGTTCGGTAAGCAGCCCTCAAGCCTGTTGCCATAAACTTCTCAAAGAGAACAATGCCATCGAAGCCACTGGCTGCTGACAACATTCTTTGTTTACATTCATAACTGGGGAAAGATGGGAGCAGAAGCAGCTACCAACAGCGTCTGCTAAAACCTTACAGCAAGATTAGTTCCTAACAGGAACTACTTCTGTAGCATTCAAACTGCAACCCACACTCATGAAAGTCATTTGGAAGAGTCAGGTACGCAGCTTGAGCTCTGAATGGTGTATTTTGGCAGTAGCAATCCCCAGAGCTGACAAGATAAGCTCCTGTTCAGTTTTTTTTAATCTCTTCCGTAGTGGGAGAAGCTGTAATTATGCCACTGCACAAATTGGCAATCGCGTTTGCCTCTCCTGTTATTTTCCTCCCATGAACAAATTCATGCCCCATCTTTGGATCACGACCTCGCAGTCTAGGATGTCTGTAAAATTATCAAAGAGACTTGTTTCCAAGTTTAGTTTGTTGCAGAGTTCAGGGACTGGCTTGGACAATGAAATACAGGAGCGGAGTATGATTTTGCAAGTTAGAATCAGATGTTCAGGGCTAAGGCAGTTCTTATCCAATCTGTCCTTCCAGGAGGGAAACACACACAGTGACTCTTCATACTGACCTCACTGCAGGTCAGATAACAGGAAACACCTCTGAAGCCATGGCAAATCGCCATGAGCACAAAAGTGGCCAGAGAGAGAGAGAGAGAGAGAGAGAGAGAGAGAGAGAGAGAGAGAGAGAGAGAGATTTCTTGATGATGCACGAGCTCTCTGTCAGACACAGTTTGCTCACCACTTGTGACCAGCACCATCCATCAACTTGGGGGGGAACTTTGACCACTGGAAAATCACCAGAGTTGAATCAGCAAGCATTCCCACAATGCTTTGCCACACCTGTCGCTATCCCAAACCCATCTTGTGACCAACAAGGGGGAACAGCTGAAAGAACACCTGTCTCTCAACCTGGAATGCGTTTTTGATAGCTAAAAAACTTTCAATTCCTTGGTGTGTGTGTGTGGGGGGGGGGGGTTTATATATTTCCAAAAGGAGAACACCTCCAGGACTAAGAAAGCTCTGGACTGCACATTCCAAGTTCCTGGGCTGGAACCTAGAGGTGCTGAACAAATCTTATGAAGGCTTAGTTTGCCTCTCAAACCCTGGCCAATTTCATTTTTGTTACACTGGGTGAGCACACTTCCAGCCATCCTAAACAGAATTAACCCAAGCCTGAAACTCGCTGAAAGCAGTAACCTTAAGGCAAGAGTAAGTCACAGAGGATTGTGTCAGGTGGGTAGCCATGCTGGGCTGAAGCAGCAGAGCAAAGTTTGAGTCCAGTGGCACCTTTAAGACCAACAAAGTTTTAATTCTGGGTATAAGCTTTCATGTACAAGCACACTTCTTCCTGAAAGTAGCAGTTCTCTTACACAAAGGAATTTCAAAGGGAGATTAGCAATAGAGACTGCTAGATTGCAACTAATAATGAAGCTCAAGACAACAAATCCACGGGGACTTAATCGAGACCTAGGTTTTCTGTCTCATGACCAATGCTGATTTCTCCACGCCTACTACCCCTCTGCATATCACACCTAATCCAGTCGCATCTGCTATTGTCATTCACCTGCTATTGTCATTCGGCCTCTGAATCACTCCACTTCCCAATGTATGGGACAGATGGACTCCCATTCTAGCTGTATCTGAAGAAGTGAGCAGTGACTCACGAAAGCTCAGACTCTGCCACAAATTCTGTTGGTCTTTAAGGTACCACTGGACTCTTACTCTTTTCTACTGCTACAGGATTGGTTCCCCAGGCCTAGAAAGTTGAAACTGACCCCCACGAGGAAAGGTTCCTGCCTGCAAAGAGCATGGGGAAAAGAGGATGGAAGCTGACAATCAATGACTTGCCACCATTGCTGGCAGCTGCAGAAGTCACGTATACAGCCCAACAGTAGCTTTTAAAAGAGACGCCCCATGATGATTCAGGGCATAGCAATAATGCACGCTGACCAGCAGCTATTCAGCCAGATAGCACGCCAAGTGCAGTCCCTGCACAAATGTGGAACTGCTCGCAATACTGCTTGCTTTGAATTGCAAACAAGAGTTCCAGGTGATCTAAAGACAGCACGTACTCAAAACATGCTAATTTCAAATAAGGCAAGGCTCAATGTCAGTGGGGGGGTTCCTTTTTTTTTTTCTTTTTGCAATGGTCTCAGCATCACTGAATTCTATTATGAACCAGAAAACACGTTTAGGCTCAAGTTGGAGACTGTTCTTCTTGAAAAAATCTGCCAGACCACTGTTTCATTCCCGAAGCTAAAAGTGCAAGACCTAAGTGATTGGAGGGTTCCACGCAGGGATGGAAATACTTGGGGGGGCACCAGGGTGGCCGCTCTTCCATGCCCCATTTCCTGTGGCAGCTTGCTAGATTTCTTATATAGAGACAATTCTCATCTCCCTATTCAAACCGATTCCACAAGACCCCATTTCCTTAACCAAGCTATTCTTGAAGTGTGGTACCCAAAACAATCTGCCACTTGACTCCTCACTTTGTCCCGTCCTCACTTCACTCCCCCAACCCCAAACCCTTGTTGAATTCTTCTGGCCAGAGGCCATGCCACTTGGACACGCTCCTGTGCAGTTCCCAGCACACCGTTTACACTAAAAAGTAAAGGTAAAGGTTCCCTTTCTCGAAAGCCAGTCGAATCCGACTCTAGGGTTGCGGTGCTCATCTCCGTTTCCAAGCCGAAGAGCCAGCGCTGTCCGAAGACGTTTCCGTGGTCATGTGGCCGGCATGACTAAACACCAAGGTGCACAGAACGCTGCTACCTTCCCACCGAAGTGGTAACTATTTATCTACTTGCAATTTCTTGCTTTCGAACTGCAGGGCTGGCAGGAGCTGGAACTAGAGATGGGAGCTCACGCCGTCATGCAGCACCCGGGTCTCGAACTGCTGAACTACCGACCTTCCACAGCCTGCAGTTCAGCGTCTTAACCACTTGAGCCACTGCAGCTCCCCGTTTACACTAATGAAGCACTAAACAGAAGGGCTTCGACCCCCCAGCTAGGGTGACATAGCTTCTGAGAGCTAAACAAAAAAGCCGCTCGGGCCATAGCCAAATTCCTTTCAATCGTGGCAGCTCATTGTACAGCTGTTCAGAACCGACAGGTTGAGGGAACAGTGATTTCATCACCATCAAATGGAAGGACTGGATCTTTCTGTACTCACTTGTACTCGTGGCGCCTCCGGCTCTTGAAGACTTCTCTCTTCCACGGCTGAAGATACAGCTGTAACCACGTCTTGCTCCGATTTAGGGCCAAGGTGATCAATATCCGCAGCCTGGTAGGCAGGGGGAGTGTTCCCCACAAGCGAGTCTCTTGTCCTAGTCTTGTCCTCTTCGGCGCTTCGCAGGTCATTCAGAGACGGGCTTTGCTCAGCCTCCACTTTAGAAAATGAATTGCTGGTGAACATACGTGGTGGAGCTCTCTTGGACACATCTACTTCTCCATTATATTTTGCGGCGTCATCCATCTAGAAGAGACACAAGTTTCGCATCTGCAACTTTTAAGAGTTTATTTTTCAAGGTGATTTTCTAAACTGGGCACAGTGCTAAATAGTTTTGAACCCCACCTTTCTGCATATTTTGTCCAGACATAACACGCACTGCTTTGTAGACTCCCTCTTAATGCATTTTATAAAGTGATGATTATCAGAGCAATCTCAAAGAGAATAGCCTGCAAACGTGGCAATACAGCAGTACAATCAGGTGAGCACACCCTTTAAAAACCATGATTTGGGACAGTATAATGCAACGATGACAAAGCAGCATGGGAGGTAACTCAACGTCCCATCAAATTATACCACAACAGATTTCTAATCTTTGCATTATTTAACAGCTTTTGTTATCGTTCTTTTAATTTTATGTCAACCGCTGTGGTGCGAGAGATTTAAAATGTATTGGTTAGCAAAGAAAAATCTTATTTTAAGCACCGGAACTGTTTGTACCTTACACCAGGTGTTCCCAACGGGGTACCTGCCACATGCTTTTTAAGAAAGTGGCCGGGGCCAGTTAAGGATTTTGCCCAGAAAGGCTTCTGATTGGCTGCTGGAGATTTGATTGACTATGCAGATTTGTAAAAATGCAGTTTTGGCAACAGCTGCCACCATAGCACAAGCATCTCCACCAGGCCCATAGCTAAGGTGGGGCTTTTTGGTGCTCCACCCTCTCTCTTAAAGGCACAGCCCCACAGGAATTTATCCAGAAAATGCACTTTAAAATCATTTTTAAACATTTGTTTAAAGGTGCGCTCCAGCGTGGCATACAGACACAGAGGAAGCAAACAAGTGGTTCCAAATGGTGGGCTTGGTATGGGCTTGCCATAAACCAGAGTACTATGAAAAATGCATCTCTGGTAGCCCCACCAGCAAAAAAATTTGACCCCCAAGCCAGAGAATTCTGCCTATGGGCCTGATCTTCACTATGTGACGGCAGGCAGGCCACGGCAGCCGTTTTGTGGCCTGCTCCACCTCCTGCAGAAGGTACTTTTGTGGCAGCCATTCTGCGGCTGCACCCATCACACTGTGTCAGAATTATGAAGGTGCCCACAGGCTAAAAAAGGTTGGGGACCTCTGCCTTATGCAATTAGAAATTTTAAAAATCCAATGGAAAAAGTGAAAAACGCTTGAAACGGTTACCCACAAATGCTAGAAATGGTTACCCACAAAGATCTTCAGATGAAGGTTTTTACCGTGAACGACCTGGGAAGTGATGAGATTCCTCTTGAATGGACACCAAAGGGCCTCGGTGTAACCACAGATGTTAGCCTGGCAGTATCACTTTTCGTGTAAGTTCTCGGGAGAGAAGACGCAGCCCGAGCTGACCCAATTGGCGCACTGACTGAATAGTACGTGGACAAAGGTGGCTGGCTCTTTTCTTCCGCCGTGCTTTTAGATGGAACTGGAGTTTCCACTCTTGCATTGCCGGTCTCTGTTTTCAGATCGTGCTCTTTGCCGTTTTCTTCGCTTTTCAACGAACTGGGGGCGGCAGCATTGTTTTCAACATGGGGATCTTTCGACAGTGCAGAAGGCGTTTTCTCTTCGCTGAACACATTGTCGTTTGACAAAAACCTGTGTCTCCCTCGCTGCTGGCTACCACCGCTGTACAGCCCTTGGTCTCTGTCCTCTCTAGGGACCAAAGGAAAGCATAGTTGCCGCGTCAATGACCTACGGAAACAGGTGGGCTTCCAATCATCTATTCAACCCATTCTAAAGCAGAATTTGGACAATGTGCAGGTTTTCCTGGTTATTATTCCGTCTTAATCCCAATACTCCTAAACAGGGCTTTCATCTCTCTCTCTCTCTCTCTCTCTCTCCCTTTTTCATACAAATAAGATCCATATCTATTTTCAGAACAATAAGCATTGCTCAGGAATGACCCGTTTCCCTCAGGCAAGTCTTAGAAAAGGATGAATACTTGACGTGATGACTCATGAATAACTTTCCTATTGCGGCTCAATGGGAGCTTTTCAAACAAAAACCTTAAACACAAAACAAAAGAGATGTCTCAATATGGGCCCCTAATTTAAAACAGTGAATCTACACTATCATAAACACCTGATGCAGGTATAGTGTTTATTTTTTACCTCATAAGCCTTACATTAATCCCAGATTCCACGAGGAACATACTAGGATTCCAGCTACAGATGGTTAAAAGCCAGATGTGAGCTTTCTAGTGTTATTTTATGAATCAAGCAAAACACCTCTGCTATTTTCATCAGAACTAGTTAAACAAGAAAACAAAATTTAGACTCTTGTGTTATTTCTACCAGAAGTGGTTAAACAAGAAAATAAAATCCAATAAGAAACCCCATGCTGTTTGCAAATAAGACTACTGAACAGAAAGCATCAACACTGTGATCTCAAGTGCACTTAGCCTGATGGTGAGCCAAAATGGGTTTACAGTCAGGACGTAAACTAAAACAAACTCTTCTAATCGTTGGAGTCTGAAGAAGAATCCTGAATTAAAAATTCACTTATTCCTCAAAATGGCTCCATTAAGTTCCATTAAGGTGATTTACCATACAATGCAAATGATTTTTATTAGCAGAAAACGTTTTTAAGAGCTCTGAATTAAAGGGAAAAAACATTAATTTAGATTTGTCAAGAAATGAACATGCTGAAATTGGATTTGCATGCTGGAGGCTCCGATCATAAGAATACTCCTAAGACATTTGAATTCTATGGGGCTGATTTCCAAGTAGACATGCTTAGGACTTAAGAAAAACACTAATTACAATTTTGAAAGCATTACCTGTCTTTCTGCATTTGTTTCAATGATTTGCTGCGCCTCTCAGAGCTCTCAGAAGACTGCCGCTCTATTTCTTCCCTCTCTTCCTTTTTCTTTTGCAAATCAGAAGTGTAACTCTTGCGCCGGCTCTTCCATTTTGCCAGATCCTAATGCAAATCACACAAAAATGTAATGCGTTTTCTACAGTCGTTGGTAAGAGAACTGCTCTTGTGAATGGCCAGGTGTCCTGTTACCTATCCGAGACTGCTCATTCCGACTGGGAGCTCAGGTGCCCCAATTTCGCTATACACGTCTAGTGTTCCTGCATTCTCAGGTATCTCCCTAACAAAATTCTCTCCAGCAGAACTGGGAAGCAACTGATTTCCCTGCAGCTGAAGAGGCTGGCTACGTGCTGGAGAATCAAAAGTTAAGCAACGGTTTTACAAAAGAAAGGTTTCACTCCTTTTTTAAAAAAAGCAGTTAAGTGGCAAATATTTTTTCAAGCTTTTCATACCAACGATCAAATGGAATTTTGAGAACATTTTTTGTTCCGGCAAATAACAACAAAAACGACCTCTACTGCCAACAATTAATACCCTGGCCCGTTGGTCCCTTAAATACTGCCCGAGCCAATCACCTGAGACAGCTGCAGAAGGCCAAAGAGCTAACTGGAAACAAGGAATTTTGCTAGCACTTTATCATGTCTGAGTTTTAATACTGTATTTACTGATTTATGTGATTTTAAGTGATAGTATTATTGGAATTTTATTCTGTTTGTAAGCTGCCCTGAGCCGGCCTAGGCCGGGATAAAAATCTAATAAATAAATAAATAAAATAATAGCTGAGAATATTTTTGCCTGATTGGAACTGAATATAGCTCAGTATTTTAGGCTGTCCTTTGTCTTGCATGGTCTCAACGGAGGCTTAACCCAATATTGTAATATAGGCACATTTGGCACCTGAATTTAAGAGAAACTCTTCAAAGCCTTGGAGGGAGGGAGCACAATTGTCCTACTCCAGAATCTTATGAAAATGAAAATCGGGGGGGGGGGGGCAGGTAGGCCTCCCAGTTCTTCCAGTTACAGCTGCTACACTTTGCCCATTCATTTATGGGAGAGGATGAAGGAAATGAAGAACAGTAGGTTTTTACACCTTGCTTTTCTCAAGTGGTTAAGATGCTGAACTGCAGGCTGTGGAAGGTCAGTAGTTCAGCAGTTCTAGACCCGAGTGTGCCGCATGATGGAGTGAGCTCCTGTCTCTAGTTCCAGCTCTTGCCCACCTAGCAGTTCGAAAGCAAGAAATTGCAAGTAGATAAATAGGTACCACTTCGTTGGGAAGGTAACAGCGTTCCGTGCGCCGTGGCGTTTAGTCATGCCGGCCACATGACCATGGAATGGAAATGTCTTCAGACAGCGCTGGCTCTTCAGCTTTGGAACGGAGATGAGCACCGCAACCCTAGAGTTGGATTCGACTGGCTTTCAAGCAAGGGAACTTTTACCTTTTACTTTTCTCTACTTTAAGGAATCTCAAAGCAGCTTACCATCGCCTTTCCCTTCCTGTCCCCACAACAGGCACCTTTGTGAGGTAGGTGGGCCTGAGAGAGTTCAGAGAGAACTGGGGGGTGAGGACCTGGCTTAGTGGTAGAACATCTTCTTGGCATGCAGAAAGTCCCTGGTTCAATCTCCAACATCTTCAGTTAAAAGGACCAGGCAGTAGGTGATGTGAAAGACCTCTGCCCGAGACCCTGGAGAGCTGCTGCCAGTCTGAGTAGACGATGATGACTATGGTGGACCAAGGGGTCTGATTCAGGAAAAGGCGGCTTCATGTATTCACGTGTCTGGCCTAAAGCCACCTAGCAGGATTCATGTGGGGGAGTGGGGAATCAAACCCAGTTCTCCAGATTAGAGTCTGCTGCTCTTAAATACTGCATCACACAAGGAAAAACTCTTCAGGAGAAGGACAATGTCTTCCTTATGCCCACATCCAATAGGGCAGCCAGTGTGGTGTGGTGGTCAGAGAGAGAGAACATCCAACTAATGAGCTATTTTCATTCCAGAGAAACCAGCTGTTGAAGATATGCAAAATATCTACCGGCAGGCGTCCCAGCAAAAGTCAATGAATCCAAGTTTCTGACATCTGTCATTTTGCTATCCAGTCGCAACCAATTTATGGGCACCTCACAGGGTTTTCAAGTCAAGAGACGTTCAGAGTTGGTTTGCCATTGCTTGCCTCTGCATAGAGACCTGGGACTTCCTTGGTGGCCTCCTATCCAAGTACTAATCAGAGCTGAACCTACTTCACTTCCAAGCTTGGGCTATCCAGTTCAGGGCTTTTAACACTTACAAAGCCATTACCCTATCCAACACAGCTACTAAAGGGTCAGTTGGGAAAACTGTACCGACAAACAATGCATTGGCAAACACATTTTTCATATCTAAGTTACATACTCAACTTGCCTGAAGAACTGCCCTCTTTGCACGTTAACCAGGAGATGGGTGCTTGCCTTACCCCCTTGGGAGAGAGAGGTGATTGCAAGCCCACCAAGCATTCAGTTGAGGGGGGATAGTGTTAGGGGGCATGTAACCTCCTGGAAACATGGTCCTAAGTGCCGCATGCCAAGAGAAAACATCTAAGGGTGGAATTAGGCATCAGTAAGGGAAGAAAGGTCCTTGAACCCATTTTCCCCTTATAAAGAAAACAGAAGGGACTGGGGTGGTCTGGTAGTGGAGAATCAGCAGGCAGAAAAGAGTAAACATTTTCCCTGTGAATTCCACCAGAAGCCATTTTCAAACCTTCTCTCCCCCACCCCTAGTGGACTGCTAAACTCTAAACAAGTCCAGCTGAGAGAAAACAATGTGGGGGTACAGGAGAGATTAAACATCTCTGCGGGCCACCCAGTCATCTTCCTATTAAAGCCCCCTAAACTACCCCCATATTCATGCTATTTAGGGCACATGTTTGGAGAGTCAACACACAGGTCTTCTCTTACAAAAGGCAGACAAACATCTTGAGGAAGTTGATAAGCACGGCAGCCAGGCACAAAGTCTACTGTTACACTGAACCGACCATCTAACAGCTAAAAACATATCCTCTGAAATGGAAGATGGATTTCAGAGACTCACCAGCGACTGCCAAGAGATCATTTCCATAGGTGACCTGTGCATTCTATGAAGTTCAGCATAATGACAAGAAAGGGGCCTTCTGTCTATGTAGCCACTTTGCCCAACCCCATGTCAGAATAAAACACAACCACAAAGGATTTTGGAGAAACTGTACTCCACATCTTCTAGAATACCAAAGCTGTTAGGTACAATTCATCTGCTGACACAAGGGCTAAGAAATGCTTTATTTTTATTTTAGCAGTCCTCTGAGTTTATTCACATGCTCTCCTATAGAACAGAAGATACTGGCAACTTCTATAACAGCCCAGGCTAACTTGATTTCGTCAGAGCTTGGAAGCTGAGGAGGGCAGCCCACCAAAGACTTGGAGCTGCTAAGCAGAAGAAGGCAATGGCAAGCCGCCTCTGCTCATTTCTTGCCTTGAAAACCCCATGAGGAGGAATTTAATGGGGGTACCATGAGTCAGTTGTGTTTTGATGGCACCCTTTAACTCCATTACTTACATCTTGCCACTGTTGATCTTGCTCCTGCAGCTGAGACCTTATCCTCTGTAGCTCTTCATAACGCACTTGACGGATTGTCTGGAGCTCTTCCGCACTGACATCATTCAAGGATTTACTCCTAAGGGGAGACACTGTTATTTTAAAGTTTGCAATTTGTCTTTAGGCCTTTTGGAGAGGGAGCTAAACTATCCAGTATGAAATAATGGAATTGTACCACATTCAGAAAGAGGCTGGAGGAAAAGTGAACTTGTAGAGGCACCGGTGTTTATATGCAACTGTCAACTATGATATCAAAACAGAATGCACAATACAATCAATTTCTAAAGCTTTTTAGAAGCCATTATTTAAAAAATCTCTCTCCCAATTCTGTACACCTGAAGTTGTGTTACTTAGAGTTGCCAACTCTGAGGCAGGAAATACCTAGAGACTTTGGAGGTGGAACTTTGGGAAGGTGAGGGACATCAACAGGATATGATGCTGTACAGTCCACCCTCCAAAGCAACCATTTTCTCCAGGGGAACTGATCTCTGTAATCTGGAATCAGATGTAATTCTGGCAGTTCTCCAGGCCCCTCCAGGCTTGGCAACTCTAGTTATCATGTGTATTTAGGGTTGCCAGCCCCCAGGTTTGGGCGGGGTTCCCCCACTTTTCGGGGCTCCAGTCCATCCCCGGCCAGCCGGCTGGTGGGGGGAAGCCCTGCCACTCCTCTCCCTCCCCTCCTGCCCGATTTAAAGGGCTTCAGCTGATCGGCAGCACCCACCCCTGGAATGCCCCCTCAATCCCCTGGCCAGGGCAACAAGGGGACTTGGCAACCCTATGTGTATTATGCTAAAAAGAAAGCTAATACAGGTGTCTTTCAGGGGCCTATGTGGAGTATGCTGCAATAGCATTTACATCAGGAATGCCACTAGTCTAACACCAGCACTGCCTATGAACAATGTAGATCCTATTCTAGACATATATTTCCAAACTTTACCTTGTCATGGACACAGGGGGAAAAGGTATGTGTTGCTTAGGGAGAAGATATCACCCCAGACTGATTTTACTCTAAATCCCAATGTGATTTAGTTTCACAAAAGATATTGTCTTGTGTTGTATGTTGGACTCCAATACGATCCGTAGCCAAAGACAATTGAGTTTATTTTGTCAAATTATAAAACAATTCTACTGAAACCAACTTTTTGCTAAGTTTCGTTAGTAGCTCAGGCGGGATTAACTCCCTAAGAAAAAAGCAGGGGAAATTTTGTACTGTAATACTGAACATGAGTCACGGTACAAAGTTACTGAAATCCACTTTTTCCCCCTTGAGTACAGGAAACGATAAATGAAAATGAACTTTCCTTTGGAGGTATCACATAGCAGTCTGCCAGCAACAATTTCCAAATGAGTGAAACGATAAGACCCGCTAACTGAGATTTTGCAAGAAAAACACACCTGTTGTCCAGGACAAGGTTTTAAAGAAATATATTTCAAAAAAGACAGACCATTATGAACTGAATAGGCCAACACAAGAAAGGTCCCTTTTCACACCCAATGCTTTAGATTAGCAGAGCCTGCTGCTGCACCATCACGTACAGCTGTCCTCCTAGATTTCTTTTCCTCTTCCTTTCTTTTCTGACTTGGAAAATGGAAGAATAGACTAATCCCAGCTACAACCTGGATTATGGGTGCAGTCCTAAGCAAACTTAATAAAGAGTGGCTCTCACTGAACTGAGTGGTACTCCACTGTGAACACACTTTGAGTAATTCATTAAGTATATGAAATACACAAACCTTCCCCATGCTGTGGTGGTTCCCTCCTAATTTACATTATTGGCTTCTCTACCCTTCATCTGAACACAGGGAGCCATGAGGCAAAAACGTAAACGTATTTTTTTTTGTAAGTTTCTTAAAAACTTTAAGTAATGTTTTAAGGAAGGCAATTAAATTCCCTAGAACTACACTTTTGAGGAAGCCAACTAATAACTTAGTAATGAATGTGCTTAAAACAACTAACAGAGAAATCAACACCGCTTAGGTTTAGCCACCTTAAGAAAATCGGTTTTTCAATACACTTTTCAAACGCTTGCTGATTTTGGCAGCGTAACGCCACTCTTTATGGAACTCTGTGAACCATTATCACAAAACTGATCAATTTCCAGAAGACATTGCCAGAAAAAGCACAAGGCACGTTACCCAAAGGTGAAAAAGCCACAAAATGCATGTGCGTGGTCTAATCTATGATACAGCACAGCATTCCGCCTCTCGAAAGGTAACTGCTGCCTGCAGCAGGATGCGATGGCACCATCTGAAGCCAATGGCCAGAGATCTCCTCTAGTTGCCAACAGGCCCAGAGAAAAATGTCCTGTCCCCTTCATGTGTGGAAATGGGCCACTGAAACTTTTCATGGCATAGAGCTAAATGACATCACCTGGTATATAACATCTCATTAAAGAATCTATTTAAGGGACAGGACTTTTTTTCTCCAGGCAGGTGGCAACCCTACCTATAACCATGACCTCGGTTGGTATCATGCCCTTCATTTTAGTGATGTATGCAAGGATTCTTCTGCGTGGCTGTACATATATTGATTGAACATTTTAATCCTTTTTTTTTTCTCAGACAAGGAGATATACTCCACAGCCTATTTTTACAGTACAAGTAATTAAAATGCAATGTGTAATGTTACTGCGGTGGGTGGAGAGATCCTGACCAGTGGCTGGACCCAAGCACAGCATTTATTTATTAACACAATTACAGGGCACTTTTGGAAGGATGGCCTTCCCTCTGGCTGGAATGGCTGCCTAGGAAACAAATATACTTAAATATAACTTATGGTTTGTCATTAACATAACTGAACACGAAGCCATGCAAGTGTAATTATAGCTTTCTAAGACTAGCAGCCCTTTCCACAGACTTGCACACTGTTTCACGGGCTGTGATGCAGACGAAAATATGCCGCTACTACCAGATATGGCAGCCATAAACTAATCCTCCCTTTCCTGCAACATCTAGACAAACCAGCTTCATGTCACACTGGGATCATTACCTCACTCCACCAACACCAGCCATGTTCACAAGTTACAGCGAGCACACATTCACCTGGCATGTCCATGACATCCTCCATCTCTTCATAAGGAAGAGCCAACCTGTGTTCACTTTACAAATTAAGACTGGGCACCAGTACCTGGATAGCATGGGGGGGCTTGTATCACACGTTCAGCTGTACACACATGGAATGTAACGTGACAATTAGTCAACACGTGAATGCAGAAAAATCAAGTGTACACTGTATACAGATTGTACGTGTGTTCACTATAATTTGTGAACAGGGCTCCTGGCCACCACAGATGTGGAGCAAGGGTAGAAAAACTGAGCATCATACCATGACATGTGACTCCCAATAAGCATTATGGAATGACATGGAATGATGTGTGATTTCCATCAGACATTATGCTTTTTCAGAGAAGGTTAAGAACTGGAGTTTGTCATTTTATTTTGGATTTTAACTGATGTTGTTTTTTAACTATTATTGTAAGACACCCTGAACCACTAGGAAGGGCGAGATCTAACGTGTTCTAACAAACAAGTAAAGGAAGGCATTAGGCCCATGCTGGATGCCTTTCAGGAATGGCACATGTCTGTTAACTCCTTTAGAAGAATTTGTCCTGTTTTTGAACTGCCTTGTGAATGTCGAACCAGTAAGGGAATAAACAGCACATATAAATAAAGGTACTGACTTCATCTCCCTTTCCCAATAACAAACTGAAAATTCTTTTCCCAATAGTGGAAATGATGTTGATGTGAATGTTGCCTATTTTCATTGCTGATCAGCTCTTTTCAAGACCTATGAGGGAGATTGCTATACTCATGACTAGGGATGGACACAAACCAGCTGATGTAGTCACAAATTTTGTCTGGTTCACGGTTCACAAAGCAATGTTCGTGAACTGAAGAGCAGCCACGAACTTTCACAAATTTTGATGTAGAGGAAGAAGCTTTCTGCTCTTCACAAAAACCAGTTCCCCGCTAGTCAACTGTTTGGTTTAAATGGTTCAGAACAATTTAAACCTCTTGTTGTCTGCTCCCCACAAAAAGCCATGGGGAGCAGAAAGCAGGGTTTTAAAATTTAAATGGATCACAAACTGATATGAACTGGTTCAGTTTGCGAACCAATCTCCCAGTTCCTATTGGTTCATTGTTCGGTTCATGGTTCAGCCACGAACCACAAACTAAAATGAACCACAAAAGTGTGATTTGTGCCCATCCCTACTCATGACATCAAGCATCTGAGGCTCCCTTGGGCTTGTCCTTCCGCAAATTATGTAAAAAGAGAGTGGTTCAAGAGAGCTTCTCTATGAAAAAAACAGGACTATACTGTAACAAAATTCAGAAAGTGGCTTTATAAAGGGAAAGGGTTTGCGGATTATACTGCGGTGTACAGGATGTATTACCAGCTTGCGGCACACATCACCTGTTGCCGTTCCATTGTTTTCTAAAAATGTAACACCATTTTATTCATTCTTTCCACACTGTGTTGTGCCCAATATGCTATGCTCATTCAGATGTCAGTAACCCTAGTCCTAACTTCATTGCTCATTTGATGGTTCCTCATATTGACTCTATCAACCTATACTGTGCTTATCAGATGCCTCTTTATGTGGACTGTTATTGATTTACACTCTGCAACCTACTTTGAGTCTCAGTGAGAAAGGCAAACTATAAATACAGTAAATAATAACAACCACCTACAGGGTTGCCAGCCTCCAGGTGGGGCCTGGAGATCTCCTGCTTTTACAACTGATCTCCAGATGAGAAAGATCAGTTTCCCTGGAGAAAATGGCTGCTTTGGAGGGTGGGCTCTATAGCACTGTGCCATGCTGAGGTACCTCCATTCCCCAAGCCCCACCCTCTCTCCAGGCTCCACCCCCCAAACCTCCAGGAATTTCCAAACCCAGAGCTGGCAACCCTAACAACCTACAATACCTGTGGAAAAAAATACGGCAAGCTGCAATACTGGCACCAGGGTTGGTAACACAGCAGCAGACGTATCCCATGCTCAAGCGAACATTGTTGTGGCATCAAACTGTTCATCATTAACATCTCTGGCAGATGGTCAACAGCTGCCATCCAGTCTAAGGAGCCAGCCGTGAAAAACATCAACTACGTAAGCTAGATGCAAATGCTCTGTCTGAAGGACACCACATGCCGGGTGTCAGCAGCAGAGAAACTTTTAAGAAACTAGTGACCAGCTGCCCTCTTTTATCATACATGCAACCCTTTTGCTAGCTAAAGCGTCTTCCAAACCAAGTGCTGAAACTGCTATGCAAACCAGCCAGGCACTGAAGTATTAGAGCAGCATGCACCAGTTGCCTCAAGCACAAGTTTTCAGCCACCGCTATGAATGCACAAGCTAGGTGGGTTAATCCTTTCTACGGCATGGTACATCTGTGCTCTTTCATCATTAAACTTACCCATACTCATCAGAAAGCTTTTGAAACAGCCTAGGAATCAGAAAACCAGAACAAGTTCAGATTAACCCATTCCATTTCCATCACATGTAAATCAAGACAACAACATTAAAGCACGGGATAATTAAAACAATGACTATTGGACTGCCAAAGGAGGGAGTACTGTGAGGTCTTCATCTGAAAATTCTGATATTTGGATGAGGTTTCGGAGAACCATTCGAATTCATAGCCTCAACATGCACAAATACTGTTTCCCGATTCCAGCTAGACCTCATATATATACAAAATACATAAAGGAAGCTTCCTGCCCATCTTCCAGTTAAAATGGAGGGGCAAACAAGTTTCTTTGACAGTGGAAAAGAACAAGAGGCCAGTAGCACCTTAAAAACTAACAAAATTTGTGGCAGGGTATGAGCTTTTGTGAGTCACGGCTCACTTCTTCAGATATATGAGCAGTGACTCACGAAAGCTCAGGCTCAGCCAAAAACTTTGTTAGTCTTTAAGGTGTTGCTGGACTCTTGCTCTTTTCTGCTGCTAAAGACAGAGAAACATGGCTACCCATATCTTGAAGTTTCTTTGAACCATGGTTTAACATATTTTAATATACTGTCAAACACAGAGACATATTGGAAGCTTTACGTGTTAAAGCCCGAAACATTAATCTGTGATTTATATATTCCTAAAACAGCCCCTTGAAACAGTCACCAAATAAAACTTTAGGGCCACAATCCCGTTCATACCCTGTGCATAACAATCTTGGCATGTAGGAAAAGAGACCAATTAGAGAGGGGTAGCTGGCAGCAAGGAATACAACACCAGGGGAGGATGGGGGAAGCAGCCGCGGAGAATCCAAATGAGGCCTCATGCTATGGAAGTTGTAATCATTTCTTAAGTTTTGTTAACTGCGTTAAGCTTCAATATATGATCAAATGAAGAATTCAGAGCCACAAACACTCACAAACGTTTCCAATGAAGCATACACGATATGTTCTCTAGAACAACATAGGGCAGCAAAACGGCACACAGTGTTTACTGAAGAAACAGATGAATGCTTTGAGTAGAACGAAATGGATGCGGATATTTCAAGATGAGAAACAAACACTTTACCAGGAGAAGCAACCTCATTAGGCATGACCAGGGACTGTCTCTTCGTGAGGACAGAAGCTGTCAACACCGCCACCTTATGCTCACTACAGTCCGAGCATCTTCTGAAAAGGTTGTAAAAATCCTCCCACATATAGGGCTACCTTTCAGTGTGTTACCTGTTAATGTTTTAGTGGCATCATTAAAAAAAAGGTATCAGTGCAAGTTCTCAGCCTCCAAGATAGATGGGGCTAAAAATGGAAACAAATGGAAATGATACTAATTCACCAAATACTTTTTGAGTTATGGGTCATTTTTGATCCAACAGCAAGAAAGGAGAACTTCAGAAGCACGACAGGCTACTGAATTACTAACAAGACAGGGCTAAGCACAAAAATGGGTCTCTCATCAAGTCCAACGACAGCAAGAAAGCTAGGCAAGCCTTTAATTTGATCACAGAGATTAGGGACAAATTTGTCTTGAAGTCAAAGGCCCCATGAAACCTGTATCATGAATTTCAGTGCCCCATGACAGATAAGCAGTCTTTGGCTTCTGACACACAATAGCTATTCCCAGAAAGAGAAACTATGTACGTGAAAACCTTGTGAATTCCGAAAGGGCTCTGAATCACAGTCAAAGGCTGGAATGCAGGGATGTCTGTAAGAAACAGTTCTTTCACCTGTACCTCCCCCTCATCCATGGGCATGTCTATCAACATGACGGCTTTAAGAGCTTTATATTTTCATACGAAAGTTCTAGAGAAAAGGTCACAGGCGAGAACAGAGTTTTTATTGTTAGCCAGTACTTGAAGCGTGCATATTTCCACAAATGTCTACAGACGGGTACTAAATAGTGCTGATTGCATTATTTCTGTTATCAAAAAGAGCAACAGATCTCTCCTGGTCCTTTATTGGAACAAAACTTGAGTAATTCAGGAAGGGGGAGTTACATTAGTCCAGTGATCAAACAGTCCTGTAACCTGTGAAATGTAACATTTGTCCTGTTGATGACTCTGGTAACCAGCACAAGGACTTACAGGATGATACACAAGCACACAAAAAAGCCAAACAGGTTGAAGTTTCACATCAAGACATGCACAGCAGAATACACGATGCTGTCTTTTGTCATTGCAATCCCCATTTTCTGAGTACTCCTAAACACAAACACAATCCATGCAGGGCCCCGAGCTGACCTTTCCACCATCTGCCGTTTCTTGTGCTTGATTTTGCTGGCCTCTCTGATAGCCTCCCATTTTTCAAAATCTTCTGCGCTGCACGTTCCTGGGGAGAAGCTGATTGGCTGTGCGTTAAGGCCCACCTTGAGCAGTTCTATCTTGCGGGTCAGCATATCATCCTTCTTTTGGCATGAAGAGGGCGGTAACACCTTTCCCCCACTTTCATTCATTGAGGACGTCTTCTTCTCAAGCAAACAAAGAAATTTGGCCTGAATTGCTGGTGGAAGACTCCAAGGATCCGGGAAAAGAGCAGGCTGATACTGATCTGGGGCACCCGACAAGGACACTTTCCTGTTCTGTAGTTGAACCTTGCGGACCGTCAGATCATCTTTTTCTAAATCTGGAATTACAGGTTTGCCATCTCTGGGCTGCAGAACTATTTCCCCTTCTAAGTGAGGGCCTCGCTTATAGGAATTCCTAAGATATTCAAAATCTTGGGCAACTACTGGATTCAAATGGAACGCACCAGTCTTGCGAACAAACAAATCATCGTTCTCCAAATCTGGATAGAAATCTCCATTTTCAGCATCCCTTTGGTCATATCCGGGCCTAATATACTGGCTTTTTCTGCATGTTATAAGTCTAGGGCCTGAAGCTGGATCAATTTTGGTCCTAGTTTTGGAGGACAGGTAGTCATCGGAATATTTTTGCAGTGCCCGGAGAAATAAAAACTGACTGAGATATAAAAAAAATATTAAAAAGATTAGACCTGCATTAACCAGTAAATACAGAGACTTAGTTCTCACTGAAGTAATAATTCTAATTCTCCACCATTTCAGACCGTAGGTAAAAGCCATGCAAGACTGAATGCTTCTTCAACACACACCATATACAGGTGTGGCATGGAAAACTATAGATTTGGGGGAAGCATGTCTCTGACACCATAGTTCTCTATGTAATTCTTTTTTTTAAATGGACGAGCACTTAATCATATGAGCTGCCCTCTGAAGTGGCACAGCCCAGTCACGTTTATCACCTTAGTGAGAACAAGGCTTAAAACTGCAAACGAAGAGATGCACAATCTCCAAAACTGAAAAGCGTCACACCTGCAAACATTAGAACATGGCTGGCTTACATTCCAACGTCTTTACTGACAACGGCTTTATTCCAGAACAGCGGCAGCAACACAAACGAGCCATTGCGCAAAATATGCAAGGGAGCACGGGCGACCAAGCAGAAAACGACGACTCCGTTTACTTTAGTAGTGTGAATTTTGGTAAACTGACAACGTACGGACCACGG
Source organism: Gekko gecko (assembly GCA_029375565.1). Lineage (NCBI taxonomy): Eukaryota > Metazoa > Chordata > Lepidosauria > Squamata > Gekkonidae > Gekko > Gekko gecko. The sequence goes on along the minus strand of JAPDNY010000004.1, from coordinate 168,229,387 downwards.
CATAAAAAGTTAAAAGCAGCTGCCATGTCGTTTACTGTCCATTTAACTATTCGGCAAACAGAGCTCCCCCAACACACAAGACAGCACAGCTCATGCAATTGTAGCAACCTTGGAAGATCAGAAGGGTCGCTAACGTTTCTTTCTGCAGCCTGCGTTAGTGACTGCGCAGCGTCCTCAGCTGCTCGGTTAGTGAAGTCTGGGTCCCCTCGGCAAACATGATCCAAACTACCACAGCTGATACTGCTTGGTTGGACTTCGGCAATTCGGTCTTCGGAATCTGTTTTTTTACTGCAAAGTCGCACACAGGTTGGAGAAGAGGCAGAGAGGGGAAAAGTAAAGGAACACATGAGTCCTGCCATAAAAATTGCATCCAAATTATGTATTTCAATACACAATGCTTAAAAATAATTGTGGGAAAGGCAGAGTGCCAAGATTACTTGAAACACTAAGTCATGTTTCAAAGTCCACAAATGGCAGGCGAAGAAGTTTCTAACACACCCTCTTTGGACAAAAAAAGGGCTTCTTTGATCTGAGTCAGTTTTTTTTTTTAAATCTTTCTATATAAAAGATTAAAAATGTGATTGTGAATTCCAAAGAGCAGGTAAGGCAACAAACCTGAATCCTTGAATGTCCATATACCATTTTTTGGAAAAAGAGATCCTATCAGCTTTTTTCCAGTGTAACTCTTCGCCTGGAGTCCAAGACTTGGGAAGAAACTTATGAGAAGAATCTTTTACGTTGGATACTGCAGCATTCAGTTTGCGAACATAAAGGTCATCTGTTTCAATGTCTGGGGTGCCTACTGTCTTTTCTTCCTCCTCCTCATCAAAATAGCTGGAGAAGTCTGAAAGGACGCTAGCCGTTGACTTGAAATCCATCTCTCGTTGCAAAGCTCTCTGCTGGTTACTGCACAAAACATTCAGTCGAGTTACACATTTTTAAAGAACTGACTTGCCACTGTGTACACAACAAACATTTTTTGGGCTACGAAATCACAAAACTCTTTGTGAATGAAGCAAGTGAACTTTCTGGCACGGAAACTTCTGTAATAGAGTAAGTAGATGGATTATCACTGAAGATCCGCTTTCCCATCGGCCAACACAAAATGTTAAGAATTTGATTTATGGAAGCTGATGTTACTTATAAAGTATGTTTTTTTAAAAAAGTAGAAATTCTACTTTGTCAGTGCTGTTGTTTTTTGCCAAGAAGCTACAACAGACTTAAGGAGACACCATTGAGTTTTCAAGCCAAGAGACTTTCAGAGGTGGCTTGGCCATTGCCTGCCTTTGCATAAAGGCCCCTGGACTCCCTTGGTGGTCTCCCATCCAATTACTAACCAGAGCTAACCCTGCTTAGCTTCCAAGATCCGTTAAGATCAGGCTATCCAGGACTATCCAGGTCATGGCCCTCAATGCATTATTTACAGAAAAGCTTTTAGGGAATTTAGGAACAAACTATTTGGATTCACAGAATCAGGGCTATTTTGGGGCAGGAATGCATAGGAACGGAGTTCCAGCTGGCTCCCAAGTTGGCCACACCCAGTAGGAACTCATTAACATAACAGGCCACACCCAACAGCAGAAACTCATTAGGATTGGCTACATTAGGGGTGTGTGGCCTAACATGCAAAGGAGCTCCTGCTACCAAAAAAGCCCTGCGTTTTGACAACAAACAAGGAAAATAGAATAAAGAAGCAAAAAGTGGGTGTGGCTGGATGACCACACTTCTGGTAACATGGGGTGTGGCCTAATATGCTAATGAGCTGTGCCATCAGGGGTGTGGCCTAATATGCTAATGAGTTTCTGCTGTTGGGTGTGCCCTGTTTTGCTAATGAGTTCCTGCTGGGCTTTTTCTACAAAAAAAAAAAAAAGTCCTGCACAGAATTAAAGCTCAGACCTCATTAACTTGAGCACAGCAACTGGGCCACCTAGACAACACCTTGGGTGTTCCAGATTTAGAAGGACCATCTTGCTGGACATAAAGAAATGCAGGTTGCTGAAAAGCTCTGAGGGTCTGTTTTTCACCCAGGACCTATAACTTCGCCAAGTCATCCAGAATCAACATTTGGCTGCTTCCTTCCGATCTTCCAAGCCATCACACTGACAGAGCATCTGTGTTTTAACCTAGGTGTGCAATACCACATTCTGCTGTGCTAACTTCCTTAGCTGCAGAGATCAGCCAAAATGAGAAAAAAGCAAATAGAACGACACCATGTGCTTCGCGACCGGCTCCACTACAACATAAACCAAGATCAAGTTATAGAATCTATGAAACAATGACTTAACACATCATCATTTTGTATCAGGTCAGCTGCGTCAGTCTTAAGGCTACGAACATGAACAATTCCTACTTGGTTCAAAATGGATCCAGTTGGTCAGCCGTGTTGGTCTGAAGCAATACAACGAATTTAGAGTCCAGTGATTTAAAAGAACGTTTATCTAGTACAGTATAACTTTTTTTCAGAGCCAGAAGTGGAATTGTTGGCTAAAGGCAATTAAGAGGTTTATTCTCCAGTATCCTGATTCTAATAAAAGGACCAAAATCTATGTTGACAAAGTACATGGGAGAGCTAAGCATGTGCAGTAAGTTATTCATCACTTTAATAACCATTAGTAAACTTCAGCCCGAAAAATGCATCCAAAATACTCTGAGCACAAGGCAAAACCATATTCCCAGAATGCCCATTTCATTAAATCCCAGAATTCTGAAAACCTCAGAAGAATACTGATTTTAATACAAATGATTTATTTTGGCTGGTGCAAAACGTAGTTTTCTCTATCTTCTAACCACAGTTAGGAGACTGGAAGTCTTGGAAATTGTGCAATAACCATGGTGCACAACCACCAAGGCATTAGCACTGTTATCTCCATTAACTTGGGTCTGCCCTTGTCTGCAATGGATCTGCAAATCCTAGATTGGGTAAGTGCCAATGCAGCTTTACTGTGACGTCATGGTTAAAGCAACCCATGTAAGGGTGGGGAGGAGGACGGAAGAAGTCCATGTGCCCGTAAGCATGTTTTTGATTTCCATAAGGCACATTGCATCTACACCAACCTTCTTCATAGCCGCTCGCAGAGGAGCTCCCGGAGAAGATCAGGGCCCTGCGGGGCTTTTTACAGTTCTGCAGGGCCTGTAAAATGGAGCTCTTCCATTTAGGAGCCGCACCAAACACTTGAGAAGTGGTGCTGTGCCCTGGCCTACAATTTACAGCCTGTGCTCACCACATACATAACCGGATTAACTGAGCTAGTGTGAAAATGTCATCATGACTGCCACCTAAGTAGTACTGTTAAGCCTGAAACTTCTGCTCTTGCACATTACCCGAATATTGCTTCAGCACTTCAGGACAACTAATATTTAACAGCTATGGTATTTTTGTCAATGATTTTAATTGTATTTATATATGCACTTTTATGTAAGCTGCCTTGAGCCTGCCTCGGCAGGGAGGGCGGGATACAAATTGAATGAATGAATAAATAAAGATTAACCCTTGCCACACCAGTACCTGGAGAAGGTTCCATCTGGCTCAGTGAACACGGGACTGGCCCAGCTTCTTCTATTGTCTTCATTCTTTTCTGTCCTCTTCTTTCTCAAAGGGGCTGGCATATATGTTGTTGGTGGTTTGGTTTTGCTGGGCAAGAAACGATTGAACTCCGCGGCAGGTTTGGGCTCGATCAAGGAAACCCTGCGGTAGGACATGTCATCTTTACCGGGGTCATGCATCCTGGTGCGTGTTTCAGAGTCCGTGTCACTTTCACAATCTAGAGAAGAAGAAAGCAGAACACGCAAAGGACACATTTTACAGGGAAAACTTTGGCTATTGATACCACAATATAAGAAGACTCTGTGAGGTTAACAAAACAAACAAGAGTGCCGCTATTATTAGGAACTTGCCATGATACTGTAGAAAGATCTGCTGGAGAGGAGTTTAATTTGCACAGTGGTATGACATTCCTTGCATTACTATCTTCTTTTCATCACCTTGCTCACAAAACAAAATGTTCCCTCTCTAGTCATTCGCTTTTTTAATCTAAATGACGTTTCTCATTAGGACTTGCACAGCTGGTATGATCAGACACCCTCATCGCTCCGGCAGACTGTTTTTTGAAATTGATTTGCCGACGGTGGAACACGTTTTCAAAATGTCATTGCAAGCAAAGAAGTTCTAAAGACTCGAGGAAGGGATTACAAAGCGTCAGTTAACACTAGCTTGCTTATTAAAATGGATCTGTTGCTGCTGGAAACATCAATGCCACGGGAGAAATGTCACGATCAGTCACGTCTGTAGGGAATGCCAGCCTCAAAGCAACCTTCCTTAGCAATGTTTAGTAAGAGATTTAAACGCTTTAAATGAAAATACTGAAATGCTGGCATATCTTTTTCGTTACCTTGGATCAGATAATTAAAACACAGCTCTCTACTTTTAGCACCGAGAATAAAACCATTTGCCTGTCAACGAAAAACGTACCATAAAATATGGCCAGTGTTACCATCTTCTATATATTTAAAACAAAGGTCAGAATAACGCCCCTGTATTGAATGGGGGCAGAGGGTAGCTAAGGCATGGGGTTCCCTGGGATTTTATGATTAAATAGAAATTTGGAAACTTCCCAACTGGTAGATCTCCCACTTAACCTCTGTCAAATACAGCTAAGGATAAGGGAAGCAAAGAATAAGAAAAAGGGATTATTGTCTGCTTGCTGACTTACTGTATCCTAGCTTCCTGTATCCCAGGCTTTTCACTCAATTAAGTGCAGAGCTTTGCTCTGCCCCAAGGAGCCTTTCGAGAATCCGCAAGGCTCTTTTGCTGGAGGAAGGCCCCACATTACAAACGAAGAAGGTCACAGGTCCATCCCGTGGCTGCCGATGCCATTTTAGAAGCATCTGTAGTTCTTTAAAAACTGCCCTGAGGCCCCAGATGGAAACGCTTCTATAATGGTGTTGGTGGCCATCGGATGGGCCCGTAGGACTCTGTCATTTACAACTTGGCTCTTAGCTGAGCAGTGGGTTATAGCTCAGTATATTTCAATCAATTGCTAGGCAATCAATATTTGTTTAGAGGAAGATATTCTACGGCAGCGGTTCTCAACCTGTGAGTCGCGACCCCTTTGGGGGTCGAATGACCCTTTCACAGGGGTCGCCTAAGACCATCGGAAAACACATATTTGTAATTAGAAATAAATATTTCACAATATAGAATTACATATTGTTTTTGTGATTAATCACTATGCTTTAATTATGTTCAATTTGTAACAACGAAAATACATCCTGCATATCAGATAATTTACATTACGATTCATAACAGTAGCAAAATTACAGTTATGAAGTTGGAACGAAAATAATTTTATGGTTGTGGGTCACCATAACATGAGGAACTGTATTAAAGGGTTGTAGCATTAGGAAGGTTGAGAACCACTGTTCTACGGAAAGGCCTTTTGAAGCTGGGAGGGGGAAAAGCTGAAATAGGAGGAGGAGGAGGAGGAGGAGGAGGAGAGGAGAAGATTGGATTTATACCCTGCCCTTCACTCAGAGTCTCAGAGCAGCTTACAAACTCCTTTTCCTTCCCCTCCTCACAACAGATACCGAGGGAGGGAGGTGGGGCTGAGAGAGCTCTGACAGAAACTGCTCTTTTTCAAGGACAGCTCTGACAGAACTATGGCTTGCCCAAAGTCATCCAGCAACTGCAAGTGGAGGAGTGGGGAATCAAACTTGTTCTCCCAGATTAGAGTCCACACACTTAACCACTACACCAAACCACTACACTACACATAGCAGTATTCAATCCATCTCTCTTTCCTGCTCACTTCTCTACCAAAGGAAAAAATGGGCCAACTGAAGATTTGATAGGAACATACCTTCGCTGCAACCTTTTAGAGTTATGTCTGACGAAAGGCTGGCGGAAGACCTCGAGCCAAACGAATCCAAGCTATCGAACGAATCCTCTCTCTTATGGCTGGCAGATGAAGACAGCGAGTCACTGCGCTCAAGATACCAAATGTCGCCGTACCCACTGTCCCTTCCACTTCGCTTGGGACTGTTAGATTCTCCAAGAGCCTGCAGGGATCAAATGTAACCCAACTATGTTCAAAAACATTTTTTTTTCTTATTCTTCAGGCGTTAAATTGGTAATGTGAGTTTTTAACGAGGGGATGCCTGCACTTTGGCAAAATGAATTTAATACAGATGTGTTTCAGTTTTATAGCACACTACACCTAAGAGTTTAGAATAAAATGAAATTAAGAGCGCTGAGTGAGCCCAACGCACTTATGCTAAAGAACAAGAACATAAGAAGAGCCCTGCTGGATTGGACCAGTGGACCACCTAGTCCAGCATCCTGTTTCACACAGTAGCCAACCAGTTCCTCTGGAGGGCCAACAACAGGGCATAGAGGCCAAGGTCTTCCCCTGATAGTGCCTCCTGGCTCCGGGATTCAGCGGATTAGTGCCTCTGAATGTGGAGGTTGGACACTCAACTCTGTTCCATGCAGATGTCCCTTCACCTTCTCAAACCCCGCCGTCTCCAGGCTCCACGCTCAAACCTCTAGGAATTTCCAACCTAGACTTGGCAACCTTGCCTTCCAGTTACCAACACAAAAGTACCGAGAGCGTGTGGAGCAAGGAGAGGGCATGGCCTGCCTCGGCATCATCCATCCCTTCCCCCCAAAAGCAATCCACCTACAAAACTAGAGCCTGAACAGGTTGTCATGCAGAATATGGATGAACGTACAACATTTAATCTTTGTTCTAAATTAGGGTTGCCAGGTCTTACCGTGCTGCCGCCGGGGAGATCTTCGCTCCTCTCCAGGAGCTTCTGCATGTGTGGTGTATGGTGATGTTCTAGGTTTTGGGGAAGACTCTATGGTTTTGAGCCCAAATTTACCATAGAGTTTTGCCCAAACCCCAGAGCATCACTGTGCAATGTCGGTGGTGCAATGACGTCACTGCCAGGTGACGTCATTACACCACGTTTGGGGGCATTTGCAGGCAGGGTTTTCCCCTGCCAGCCAGCTGGCTAGAGGCAGGGAAGAGACTGCAGATGTGGGGAAAGTCCGGCCCAGCCCAGCAACCCTATTATAAATTGTTTTTCCACACTTGAATGTCTTACCTTTGACAAAGCTTGACCCAATAATTTTTCAAAGGCTTTTAAATTAAGATGTGGGCCATTATAGTATGGGTTGCCGTGAGCTTTTCTACCCAGCCAATATAACGTGATCAAAACCTAAAACAAAACAAAACAGTAATCAAATAAAATACATTTCTAGGTAATGAAGTTAGACAAGTTAAGGGGGAATCCTACTATAAAATACTGCATTCACTTCCAGGTTCTCCATAATACGTTACGTGCTTTCTAATATTTCATTACTATTATTTCATTTCTCCTTCAGAAGACAGATACTTTACAATTCCCTTTCAAGTAGCACATGTGATTCTCTATTACCGAGAACCTCGGACCAAGTTCTCTTTCAAACAAACAGATAGTGGCTAATGCTAGCCTCTTCCGACCAAATTACGAATGCCAACCTTAGGGTCTTTTGTTAAACCCGGCCAATACATTTTACAATGGAAGTCAATTTATATCATACCCATTACGTATTCACATGCACGGCAAGAAGAAATACAGCTTAAGGCACTATAGTTTCGTTAGCTTCACAGGGTTGCTAGTATACCCAGAGATTTTGGGGGTGGAGCCTGGGGAAGGCAAGATTTGGGGAGGGAAGGGACCTTAGCAGGGATGTGATCCCACAGGGTCCACCTTCCAAAGCAGCTATTATCTCCAGGGGAACCGATCTCTGCCATCTGGAGACCAGTTGTAACTCCAGGAGAGCGGCAGCCTCCACCTGGAGACTGGCAACCCTATTCATCTATCTAAAAACTACTTCCTAAAGTAAATCTGAGCACATAGTAGGTTGCCAGACTCTCCAGTGGAGGTGGGGAGTCCCCCACTGCCAGGCCCTGCCCCCCAGCTGCTGATCAGCTGGCCGGCAGGGGGAACTTGTCAGTAGAAAGAAAAAAGGCCTAGGACACGTTACTGGCATCACACAGGAAGTGACACTGTCGTGCCAGTAACTTTCAGGCAACACCCTGGAAAAAACCTGGGCAAAAACTCTATGGCAGAAGTTGATTTTACCATAGCTTTTGCCCAAACACTACAGCAACACCAAGAAGTAGCTGGCATGATGACATCATTTCCTGTGTGACACAGGCCGTGGCCTAGGGCTTCTTCTTTTTACTTGTAACCTCCCTCCCATCCCCTGTCAGTTGGCAGGAAAGCCTTGGTAACCCTAGCACATAGCCAGAAGTATATGAACTGTTGCAGTGACTTTTGCACTGAAGGTTAAGCTTAAGATCCCAAGGAAGTAATTATAAAACTGTACTCTTGGGCTCCCAGGCCCAGCATTCCTTGGGAACCTGGCAGAGGTTTCTCAATTAGAAGATCAGAAAAAATAACAAACTTGCATAAAAGATGGCATTCACAGAATTTAATAAGTCTACCCATGCATAAAGAATCTTGAGGACTGAGAGGCAGCTTGGTGCAATGGTTAGAGGGTCACAGGAAGAGGACAATGCTTGTTATTTAAATCAACAGGCTAAGTAATTCAGGAAAGCACATCTCTTTAAGAGACCAGTTCTTACTACTACTTGTCAGGCCTCATGAACAACAGCAATAAACCCAGCAAATTAAAATTTCAAGTCATTTTCATGGATGTCAGATCATTAAGAGTAAGGAAGCTGTCCCACCCAACCCAGCATCTTACATTTTTCACTCTTCTGTTGGTCTCTTCTTGCCTAAGAAAAACAACACAGAAAAGATGTTCATTAATATAGATCATGACCAACAGTCAACATTATTTACATGGTGAAAACTGCCCACCCTCAGACTGTCCATCGACGGAAAGAGAACCTCAGCAAAGAGACCACAGAGCCTAATATTGAAATATGCTCAGATTCCCGAAGCACTACTGCACCTCACGGAACATGAGGTCCAATAAAATCACATAGTAAAACTGGAGGAGATATTCCTACATAAATGGGGAAATCACATGAACTGACCTGCAAGAGCAGATTCAGGCCTGCAAGAGAAAGTGTGAGAGAGAAAGAAGGAGGAGGAGGAGGAGGAGATTGGATTTATACCCTGCCCTTCACTACCCAAAGGTGTCTCAGAGCAGCTTACAAACTCCTTTCCCTTCCCCTTCCCACAACAGATACCCTGTGAGGTAGGTGGGGCTGAGAGAATTCTGACAGAAACTGCTCTTTTCAAGAACACCTCTGACAGAACTATGGCTTGCCCAAGGTCATCCAGCAGCTGTGAGTGGAGGAGTGGGGGAATCAAACCCGGTTGTCCCAGATTAGAGTCTGCGCACTTAACCACTACACCCAAGTGGCTCATATGAAGGCATGCCAATGCCATTCCAGTGAACCTGCCCTAGGGAACTCTACTTAGGGGCAATAATGTACATTTCCCAGAAAATTTAAAAACTAGGAAATCTTACAGATTCCCCCCCAATGCCTATCCATTTTCAACAAAACATCAAAATGAAAGAATGCCATGTTCATTTTACGTCCCCTGCATATATGTCATGGACACGTAGCTGAATTGGGGGAAACAATAGGGAAAATATTATATAAAGTACCACTTTATGTGATTTTAACAGAGTATTATTTTTGTAACAGTGAAACTTCTAGGTACAGTCACTCGGGAGTTAATTATGACTTGGAAACTACTCGGTTTGACTGGTATTGTATCTGTTCATGTTACCAAATTTTACGAAACAATGCATTTTTAGAACTCACCACTGGCTAGAACTCCAAATTAAAACCAACTGAGCTTACCCCCACTAGGCATTTTCCATCATTGAAATAAAAATGGACAACCACGATTTCAAAGAAAACCAGTGGACATTAAGATAAGAACATATATTACAGAGATTTAAAAATCAGCACTAAGAATCTAACTTTCAAGTGTGTATGTAAACAGAAGTTTTATTTCACTGAACACCTGGAGAGATGGTATTACTTACAGAAAACCTCTGGATGATAAATATGTGTTTGTATTACGGCCAACACAAAGTGAGTTATTGTAGTTCTCATATTGATTTCAATGTAATTCAGCCAGCAGCAAGACAGTGGAAAACACTGACAAAGATGCACAGTTCTATCCACCATGAGTTGTTACAATATGGCATACATCCGTATGCAACATGTGTCAGATTAAATGCATTTGCAAGGTAGACTGCACACTACTGTCTCCATGCAGACATCCACCAAAAGCCACCTCCCTAGGACAAGCAATTCTAGTCCATAATATTTTCAGATATTCATTACTAGACTTCCTGAAGCACTTTGTGCATACTTGCAAACATTGTGGGAAGGTGTTAGTTGCTACAGGGAGACATCGGCATTGATGGATGCTCCAACCTGATTGGTCATGAAAGATAATCTGCAAGAACAGGATACATGGTGGGTGCTGTGAGGCTTTGGAGGTGAGCAGGAAGTGATTGTGTGATGCCCAGTTCTCCAAGAGAAGAAACAAATGGTTAAATAGTGTTTTATACGCTCACTTCCCCCCAAAACGGTTGGAAGTTCCAGGGCCATTTTTTAATAGGTCCAGTTCCCTTCCAAAGCAGCAGTAGCAGCAGCACCACTCAGAACTGGGGCTACATCCCAGTTACCAGACTTTTCATACCACCCAGACACCTAAGTAGACGGAGTGTGTTTCCAACAACAGTAGACCTCGACTTTCAAAAAAGGCATTAACATCCATTTCAGCAAGTATCTTCTAGCTGTATAAAATGTCATTCACTGATATTTAAGAAGAACTCTGCTGGATCAAACCAATGGTCCATCTTGTCCAGCATCCTGTCTCCCACAGTGCCAACCAGTTCCTCTGGACGGCCAACAATAATGCCTTCCCCTAATTTTGCCTCCTGGCTCTGGGATTCAGAGGCTTAGTGCCTCTAAATGCGGACCACAAACTTTTTGCTTTGTTCTTTAGAGGGAGCTAAGGGTGTGCATTCAGTATATACTGAGCCGAATAAGTATCCAAAACATACCTAATTTGATTCAGCTGAATAATTAGAAAATCTGATTCAGCTACCAATCTAGCTGAGCCCAAATAAAAGCTGATATTATTTGGCTTTTATTTGGGCACAGCTTGGAGAAGGTGAGTCACACCGCTGCAGCACGGGTTAGCTTGGAGAAGGGATTTAAAGAGATCTCTTTAAATCCCTTCTCCTAGCCAGCCAACACCTCAGCAAGTGAACTCAGGCATTTAAAAGGGAATGGTCCCCAGAGGCTATAATAGAATCGAATAAATTTGGATTTCCTGACAATTTCCTGAATCCCAATACCATACTGATATTGGGTTTTGGGAATATCAGGAAACATCAATATTTTTCTGGTTCAATTTACCCCGAACCTGGAAAAAAACCCAAATCTATTTTGCACACCCCTAGAGGGAACCATGACGAGAGCCACAAAACGTAAGTTGGAAAAAACGATGGAGCAGGGATAGGGTTGAGAAATACCTCAAGATTTTGGGGATGGAGCCTGAGGAGGGCGGGGTTTGGGGAGGGGAGAGACCTAGGATTGCCAGCTCTGGGTTGGGAAATACCTGGAGATTTTGGGGGCAGAGCCAGAGGAGAGTGGGGTTTGGGGAGAGGAGGGACCTCAGCTGGGTATACTGCCATAATGCCTACCGACGCAGCCATTTTCTGCAGGGAACCAACCTTGATTGTCTGGAGATCAACTGTAATCGCAGGAGATCTCCAGGTGCCATCTGGAGATTTGCAACCCTAGGCAGGGGAGGGGAATCAAGAGAACGCCATTTCGTTCAAGAAGGTATCCAACAACTCCCACAAGTGTCCTGAGGTACGTTCCCACCAGCTTTGACACCAAAAGCTTTCCCCTGAAGTTTGTGTTATCGAACAATCCTAAACGTAACTGAACAGTTTCATATTCTTCACAGTGGACTGATCATGTCCCAAAGAAAAAACATTTGCAGGACGTACTCTTTCCCTCCCCACACATGCAACATTCCGAACATTCTATTACCCTCCTCAAGAGTGAAGCTTTGCCAAACCTTCAACCGAGCCATTCATCGGTTCACTTCCTCAGGGTGACATTGAGTAAACAGAGTTGGGCTGCTCAGATCACATTTATATTTACATTTGTAAACACAAATGCTTCTCTGCGTGCTCTGGACCCAATGGCAAGGCTGTGAGGCTACATAGCAAGTGGCCCGTTTAATTGGAGAATTCCGCTTCAGCTGGCTATGGGATACAGAGGGTAGAAGGAGAAGTCCGTCCCCCCGCCCCATTTAGCAAGGCAAATTAGAAAAACTCCAAGGGATTAATGAAGGTGAAATCGACAACCAACAGTATTCGTGTGGCCACAGCATGGCCATAGGTCGGAGTCCGATAATTAAGCATACAGAGTGGGGAAAACAGGGTCGCTCATGCTTTAAAGTCATTACTGCTCTTTATTAACTCAAACAACAGTTTTGGTAGGCTTAGTTGGCCCAGCACTTGTGTGCCATACAAGAAAATCATGCACTGCATTGCAACAAGACCCTGCTTCGGATGCCCCCACCATCTGATACTAGACGAATGGCAACCTGAGAAAGGACCAATGTTCCCTCTAAGCTGAGTTAGTATGAGCTAGTTCACAAGCTTTTTCACTTCTGGCTCACAAGTTTTTGTCTTAGCTCAGGAAGGATGGCTCCAGAGCAAACTAATTCATGCAGCAGCCGAATCGCTCGCTCACAACTTTAATGCCAGTAGCTCACAAAGTAGAATTTTTGCTCATGAGACCCCACAGCTTAGAGAGGGCACTGAGGACCTCCACACTTGTAGTATCCAAAATGATGAGATTCCCTCTTCAGTGAGATTCGCCCGGTCCTCTTCTGTCATTGTCTTCTGCCAGCATGTTGGTGTTGCCTTCTGTTTCCTGGCCGATTCTTACTGACCCTTCCTTAGGTGTTTCCCTTTTATATAATTACATATTAATCTTGTTTTAATGCTTTTATTATTTGCCAGCATGGGTCTCGAAGATTGAAAATGTGTTCAAATAAATAAATAAATAAATAAATAAATAAATAAATAAATGACAACTTGTGCAATCCGTTTTGGTTTTTTTCCCAGGTGTCCTTGTTATGTCCCCTCGGCTTTCCCTAGACTCCCCTCCCCCCTTCGTTCTCAAAAAGACATTTCTGAAACTGAAGGCAGCTTTCATTACGGTTAATTCAGACCAACAGTTTTGCTTTCACAGGAAATAGTATCTATAATGTTTTTGGACCTAATATGGACAGAACTCTTGAAGCAGGAAGAGTCTACAAAAATTACCAGCAGGAGGCATCTGTTTGTATGCCTGAGAACAGTAGCATCCCTCTCTTCTGCAGGGACATCAGCAACAAACATTTACTTTATTTTTCTTAAGCCTCCTTTTTCATATATATATATATATACACACACACATACATACATACACACACACGGCTAAATTTTGCTAGGACAGGAGCTCGATCCCTCCACTACTCTAATTACCTCCTCTGTATGCTAAATTATCTCCCTTCGAGTTCTGTGCGTCACTGCTCAAACAGCTTTTGAAGTTCGTCCATCTGCCCACACTCTCCCCACCCTTGGACAGCTGCGCATTCTCTTTCCCACCAACTGCCAGCTCTCAAATCGATCCCCCGAATCACAGCCAGGCAGCTAAGGACATGCATCCATCTGTTCTTGCCCTGGCTTTGGTTGTCCCATCCTGCTAAGATCCCCACGGCTGGGATAGTAGGGCAGGAAAGGTGGAAAGAGAAAGGAGAGTCCCCGCAATATTGGCCTTTTTTGTTTTGAAGAAACTGAAAAGCGACTGGAAGAAGAAGAAGAGGAGGAAGAGGAGGAGTTGAGTTTATACCCCACCCTTCATTTGGAGTCTCAGAGCGGCTTCAAATCTCCCTTCCCCTCCCCACAACAGACACCCTGTGAGGTAGGTGGGGCTGAGAGAGCTCTCTCGAGAACTGCCCTTGAGAGAACAGCTCTGAATGAACTTGTGACTTACCCAAGGTCACACCAGCAGCTGCATGTGGAGGAGTGGGGAATCAAACCTGGTTCTCCCAGATTAAAATTAGCACTCTTAACCACTACACCAAACTGGCTCTAGACCCATATGTCTAAAATAGGGGTCCCCAGCTTGGTGCCCACCTGCCAAAACCCTTCTGGATGCCACCGAGTGTTTTTAGATTGTGGGTGGGGCACTTGCTCTGACTGGCCACTGGAAATCCAATTGGCTGGATAGATAAAAATAACAATTGCTTTCGCTGCAGCTGTTACCAGAATGTTGGTTACATTCTCTCTCACTCCTCTTTCCCAAAGGTGGTGGTGGTTGTTTTTTTTAATTATGCCCCCCTTTCCCTGCACCGAAGCTTCCTCTGAGTGTGATTGGCTGTGCCTTCTCCAGTAGGCATTTTGTGGTCATGCCCACCACCCTGTGTCAGAATTCCAAAGGTGCCGCCCTGACATGGATAGCCCAGGCATGCCCGGTCTCATCACAGAAGGTTAGCGTAACTTCTGAGAAGGTCCTACTCTGGGTCTTCATTGCCTTCACATCCTGGAAGGATGAGTTCTAAAAAAGAGTTTTCTCCAACCAGATTGTCCTTGGTGAGCTGGGAGGAACATGTGGGAAAAGGCTTTCCTTTGGGTGCAGAAGGCTCAGTCTGTTTGGACACTTACAGACCAGCACCAGGACCTTGAATGGAGCAAGAATAGAAGCATAGCAGACTTGGTGGTGGCCCACTCCCCAAAAGGGCAGCCCGCCATTCTGCGTCAAGCAGAGCTTCCCAAATTTTCTTCAAGAATAGCTCTGTGTCGCCCTGACTTGGATAACCTGGGCAAGCCCGATCTCGTCAGATCTGGGAAGCTAAGCAGGGCCGACCCTGGCAGATATTTGGATGGGAGACCTCCTCTGAATACCAGCAGTTGGGAGGTGGGGGCAGGCTTTATTCAGCCACCCCTCTGAATATCCTCCAGGCCCCCAAGTAGGGGGTCAGTCACCAGAGGTCGCCACGACTTCCCGGGGCACACACTCTCACGCATACACATATGAAAAATACGAAACAACCAAAAGAATTCCAAAGGTGCCAACAGGCTTGGGAAGGTTGAGGACCCCTGGTCTACAGCCACCGCCACTAAGGAGCATGGGAAGAGAAGAGGGAAGAGACACCATTGTGGGAATGTGGGAATCTTATTGTAAGATCTTCTATTCAGGCTAGCTTTAATAGCTGCAGTTAAAGATCATGGGAGGGGAAGGGGTGGGCACATGTGGGAGGGCTGGAATTTGCTGTGCTTTATCTCATTCATTCTAATTCCCTCTTAATTCAGCAATTTCATCCTGCACCTCTGAGACTCATCAGGCTAGAAGCCAGACAATCACTCCACACCACTGGAAGATCTTCCGATCTGAATGTTGAACACATTTAAATTCTGTGTTCAGCCGGTTTCCCACGCTTCCTCCAAGAAGCTCAGGGCGCAACACAGGGCCCTGTTCCACTGTATCCTTGCCCTGTACAGTCGGCTGAGAGGTAACTAGAACGAACGTGTGTTAAATGGGGATCTCAACCCAGACATCGATGGCCCAAAAACAACATTGTCTATTCATCTTCATGATAATTGCGCACATACTTTAAAAGTTGTGCAACCACAAGATGGTGTCTGTCTACAGATGGTATCGTACCACTTCCAACTGCATGCGGGAATCACATTGTTAAGGTCCTTGTTTTAAAAACTATGCTGTGAGACACACCACACCCCCCCCGGCAGCTAACTCCAACTAGCCGAACAGGAAATACAATTATGTCCATAAGAGCAAGAGAACCAACAGATTTTAGTGAGAGAGTGTGGTGAGTCTTGACATCATAGTAAAAGGGGGGAAATCTCTGCTTAAATTGATAAAAAGGAGTCTCATTGAACTGTGGAATATATCCACCGCTTCTTACCTAGCCACGTCCCCACAGATGGTACCCCACCAAGTATTTTGCCTCCAACACTTCCCTGCATTGTTAAGTCCCCAAGAAAGCAGCCACTCAATGCAAGTGGAACTGGGTTCATTTCGGGATGTTTCTATAGCTCCCTTTCCCCTTTTACAATAGCCACAGCAAAATTAACACACACATGCACTAAACCAGTGGTTCTCAACCTTTCTAATGCCGTGACCCTTTAATACAGTTCCTCATGTTGTGGTGACCCCCAACTGTAAAATTATTTTCGTTGCTACTTCATAACTGTAATTGTGCTACTGTTATGAATCGTAATGTAAATATCTGATATGCAGGATGTATTTTCATTGTTACAAATTGAACATAATCAAAGCATAGTGATTAATCACAAAAACAATATGTGTTTTCCGATGGTCTTAGGTGACCCCTGTGAAAGGGTCGTTCGAACCCCAAAGGGGTCGTGACCCACAAGTTGAGAACCGCTACACTAAACAAACTAACACAAAAGACATGGCTACCACAGTGTGTGTGGAAAGTGCTGTCAAGCCACTGCTGACTTACGGCGACCCGGTGAGGTTTTCCAAGTAAGAGAGGAACGGAGGTGGTTTGCCATTGTCTGCCCCTGCACAGCAACCCCAGTCTTCTTTGGTGGTCTCCCATCCGAGCACTAACCAGGGCCGACCCTGCTCAGCTTCTGAGATCCAATGAGAGCAGGCTAGCTTGGGACCATCCAGGCCAGGGTGCGACCACAATACTGATGGGAAAAGAGATAGCCTGAACTTACCCTCTTTAGAAGAGTAAGCCATTTCACTTATTTTCCTTTCTATTCAGTCTAAAGAGATGAGGCATATTCAACTCACTTGATTGCTTTGACCCCACTAAGCATCTAAATTACTCTCTACTCTGTTTGGATGCTTCCTTCTGTGCTAATGAATAAATACTACAACTATGGACATGAAGCTTCCATAGATCCAAGCTACACTCCTGTGCCGATCCAGGGGTCTCCCCAACCCCATTCCTCTCAGCCACACGGCAGCTCCAGGGATCTCACCACACAAGTGATGCAAGGCCCCCGATTCGTATCAGGACCACAGTTCAGAAGCGGGGAAGGTCTTTCAGCTTCCTTGCCCACTCCATTTTCCCAATACAAAATGGCCCTGTTGAGTACGCCGCCTTTCTCCCATGCCCGAGCCCCAATCCCAATCAGACCCGGTGGCACTTGGGCAATAAGCTCCCCACAGCTGCTGCGTGGCTCCGGGAAATGTGAATGGGGTCAGGAAAACCCCTGTGTCTTGCACGATTTGGACTTTGTACTGAGCCGGACCGCTGGTCCCTCAAGGCCAGTACTGTTTGCCTTGACAGGAGCTGCCCAGGGTCTACCTGGAGTCTAGTCTTTTAATTCCCCTACTGCTCGAGATACCAGGGATTTAACCTGGGACCTTCTGTGTGCAAAACAGGTGCTCTGCCACTTGGCCGCAGCTCCTGTTGATTTCACAATCTCTCCACCATGTGTTGCTAGAACAAAGAAGCTGGCAGAGGTGCATTATTTAAGTATCTTTTGTATTTAAATAATGCTCCAAGGAATGTAAGAGCCTCCCTTCAGTAGCTGAGTATTTCACTAATACCACAGGAAGGAGCATTTTGAGAAAATGGTGCCCATCGTTCCCCTCCGTTGGACTGAGGCCCATATGATGCATGCAGGTGCTCGGTTTTAAGGAAGCCCAGGCTACCTGATCCTGCCAGATGTTGGAAGCTAAGCGGACTCGGATCTGGTTAGTACTTGGCCACCAAGGAAGTCTAAGGTTCTTATACAGAGGCAGGCAATGGCAAACCACCTTGGTTAGTCTCTTGCCTTGAAAGCCCTTCAGGGTTGACATAAGTCAAGCTGTGACTTGATGGCCCTTTCCACCACCACCAAGAACTGGCTTCTGGTTCCCTCTCAAGACTTGTGCAGAAGGGCCCTCTCTTGGGTCTTGTGTTTTGGTGCTGAGTATGCAATGCCTCGGTGCGTGTGCATCAGTGCTCTCTCCACGGGCAAGTGTTCTCTCTCTGCTGGGAGCACGAAGGATACCAAAGTGAACAGAGTCACCTGTGCGTAGGCTACACAGCAGGAGTGGAAGGAGAACTGGGATCGGGATAGGTAAGCTCATCTTGACCCATCTCATCTCAGAGAATACTACAGTCCAAGAGAGCAAATCGGGGCAAGAAAGGGTGTGAATAAAACGCTTCAGGAAATGTGACGCGAAGCAGCAGCGAGTCAAGTCATGGATCAAGCCCGACAAGAAATCTTTCAGAGGCGCCAGTGATCAATTTTCATGCAACTTCCTTCCAGTCTGCCTGGCTCTCTTGCAGTATTCCTGTTATCTAAGAAGAAGAGGGCACAAGGCAAAACCTCTGCCATTCATTCCACAGGCCCCCAAGTTCAGAAGACGTTGTGGACTGAAGCCCTTTAACTCTGAAACCTCAGTTAACATCATCCCGCAAATGAGAAACTGAGCAAGGGGCCAGTTCTTGCTTTTAAAACCGTGAAAGAACTTGAGAGTAAAAAATATGTCAGGATTCTTACTACCTGTACAGCAGCGCTGAAACATGAGACTTGGATACTGCTTTGTTTGCATTTGAATTTTGCTATGGGGCATCTGGCTTCCCGCAGCCTATCATAAATGATAAGAATTTCCTTCAAAGCAAACACACGCACTGGGAACATCTTGGATCTTCAAATCAGTTGCACTGGGATGGGTACCTGTCTGGCCTCAAGGTGTGACAATATGTGTACGGCAGGTTTTAAAACAATCCTTCCTTAACTCCTAATAATCCCATGTATCTTTTCTGTACTTCAGGAAGATCCATGATGTGCATCATCGTCTGGCACCGAGGGAAGGAAGCTTAAGACACATGACACTGCCTTGCACCAAACCAGGCCTTGGGCCCATCAAGGTCAGTATCATCTACTCAGACTGGCAGCGGCTCTCCGGGGTGTCTCAGGCAGGGCCACATTATGACTTTCACGGGCCACAGGCCCCCCCCCATAATAATATCAATATTAAAAATTATTTTTGACATAACTTTTAATACTTCAACATTTTATTTTATTTTCTGTTTTAGGCAAAACGTAATAGATTTTAGCTAGGTGGCCATCTGACAGCAATGCTGATTCTGTGAACTTAGGCAGTTCATGGGAGGGTGGACAGGGAGGGTTGCCCCAGTGCCTACTCCTCGTGGCCCTTTCTCACACACCCAGGGAAATGTTGATCTCCACTTTAGGGTCAGGAAGCAATTTTTCTCCAGGCCAGTTTGGCTAGGAATCCCGGAGGAGTCCCCCGCCCCTCTTCTGGGCAAGGAGCAGGGTTCACTGGGGTTGGGGAGGGGAGGTATTTGTGAATTTCCTGCATTGTGCAGGGGGTTGGACTGGATGACCCTGGAGGTCCTTTCCAACTCTATGATTCGTGGGCCCTAAAATCTCATTTTTTCCCACTGATGTGAGAAAACAATTAAAATATTTTCTTTGACCCTGAAAGTTCATTTTTTCCCTTTTGATTAAAAGAAATTAAAACATTTTTGCGGGCCCCTTAAAAATTTCATGGCCTGTAGGCACTGTGCCTAATGGATGAGTCAAGCCTTGGTCTCAGGCTGAGGTCTTTCACATCACCTACAGCCTGGTCCTTTTAACTGGAGACTGCCAGGGATTGAACCTGGGAACTTCTGCACGTCAGGCAGATGCTCTACCATGGCCTCCTCCCCAAGACTTTTTGGACAATGCATAGTTACACAGTGATGACCATCAATACACTATTTTATACTAACAGTCAACTAGCCAGTACATTTATCTTCCAGTCTGTCCAGCTAACTATCATCCAGATCATACCACATGACCTGGTATCTATGGTTAAGCCCCAAATAATAAATGAATTTACTCCAGTTCTTCAGCCAGGGACAAGGACATCCAGGATTTATACCAAGCATTCCTAAAACTATAGCACTAACACGGGCCGTCAGAAAGCTAAGCAAGGCGAGAGGGGACCTTCAATGGGACAGACCCGGTCAAGGCAGAAACAGAAATTATCTCCCAACCTACCAACAAGGATTTCTATCATCTCGTGGAAGGTCACCCTTTGCTCTCATAGGCTTTTGGATGGGAGAGGAAAAGGGACTCTTGAGTTCACATATAGAGTGCCCTTGTCTGAACTTACTACTCCCCGGAAGCAATAGGAGATCCATGTGCTGGGCCCCCGAAATTAGCCAACTCTGTCTTGTTATCTACTCAAGCAATATCATCACACCATGTCAGTCACACCATCGAGATGCGTTCACTGGCCATCACGGTAAGGGTCATGTTCCAGCAACGCCCTTTTGCCATTTACACTGGCCAAGTTGGTCCCTCTCCACAAAAAGGAAAGTATATGAACACAAACCAAAACACGAAAAATGAAAACACTCAGGAAGCATTCGGACTTCTCCAGATATTCAGTAACAGGGGATTTCGGTTGAAAACAGTTTTAAAAGGGAGGTTCCCAAACTCATGGTGCTGAATTCGGTGCGGCTTTGACAGCCTACGTTTGGGTCTCAACTCCAGAGCACCTAATTCGTACACCAACTGTTTTTCCAACCAACTGGATGTCGACAGACAGCAGCTCTTAATGCATCTGACAAAGGAGGCTCTACTTGTGAAAGCTTATGCCACAATAATGGTGCTAGCCTTAAAGGTGTTCCTTCGGGGGGGGGGGATGGAAACCTGCATTCCAATGCGATGGAATGTTCCCACGAGTTAATATATCATGTTGTTTACCTGGACAACCCATTGACAGCAATGCTGCAGCAAGACTGGAATGCCCAAGTCCTTTTAAATCAAGAAGCATAAATAACTAGGAGGAGGGTAACACCCAAGAGCTACCGTCCTGCATAGTTTCTCATGGCTCCACTAAAAATCAAATCTCATAACACCACAATTGAAAGTTTTAACATACTATGTATCAGAACGGTAGAAAAGCATTCTGCGATCACAGGCAAGTAGATCTGACAGTGTTGAATTTTAATTTCTTAAAGAAACATCAGTGTGTAAAAATGGAAAATACAGGGGCACTAGGGGTCTAGAAATCAGTGTGAATCCACTGCTCCAAATGAATGTCCCCACCTTCTTGTTAAACAGGAGAAAGGAAAGGGGAGAATGTGTTGCCGATAAGTCAGTGGAACATGACCATCTTTTTTCAAAAGACCCAAAGCAATGAAAATCTAAGAGTGAATGTTATATAAAGTGAAAATTAATGTGGTTATGACTCAGGTTGTCAGCAACAGACAACTATTTCGACTAATGTGTGCATATTATTTTGTACCTGCTCATCTGCAGGGGCCCCTGACCTAAACAGCCCAGGCTAGTCCAACTTCATTAGATCTTGGAAACTAAGCAGGGTTGGCCCTGGCTAGTAATTGGATGGGAGACCACCAAGGAATATCAGGGTAATGACACAGAGGCAGGCAATGGCAAACCACCTGTGCTGTGTCTTGCCTTGAAAATTCTATGAGGTAAGAAGAGCCCTGCTGGATCAGACCAACAGTCCATCTAGTCCAGCATCCTGTCTCAGCCCCAGGCCAACCAGTTCCTCTGGACAGCCAGCAACTGGGCATAAAGGTCAAGGCCTTTCCCTGAGTTTGCTTCCTGGCTTTGGAATTCTGAGGATTAGTGCCTTTGAATGTGGAAGTTCCCCTCAGTCACCATGGCTAGTAGCCATTGATGGTCAGCTGGGACTTGATGGCACGCAGACACACAACTTCACGGGAGGAAGACGGCTCCTTCTCAACCGTCTGCTGTGTGAGTTTAAACGTTACACCCTGATAATTTGCTTTATTATTTGGCAGGTTAAAAATAATCAAACACAAACTCTGATTATTATATACCTGCATATATTTGCTTGGCTAAAATAATCTTGCCCACGTATCAAGTTACATGAAGCACAGTACCCAGACTGTTGAGGTTAATTCTCAAAGACTGTGGGTACAAGCCAAGACAAGCTTATCAGAGTCAAAGTTATTAAGGAACACACACACACACACACGCCCATCCCTGCAATTTGCAAAACACCAAAGGACTTCAAGGAAGGGGCACGTTGGTTGATATGCAGATGCAAGTTTCCACACCCCTATGAATAAATATAAGAATGGCCTGGCTGAACAAAGTAAGAGGTGTGATTATATGCCTGTGATTCTATGGCAGCGCATCTGCTTTGCTTGCAGAAGGTTCCAGGTTCAATCTCCAATCTCCAAAAAATCAGGTACTATGCAACGTTCCCTCTGATTTTTTTTATAACAAACCTTGTAAAAAATGTATGCAAGAGGGCATATACTAAAGATTACTCAGCAACCATCACGTAACTGTGATAAAGCTTTCATTTTTTTAAGGTGAAGTAATTCCTGCGTCAGGTTTTTTAAAAAGTAATCTTCCCGAAGGGTCAGAGTTCACTGCAAAATGTCAAAGTTACAACTGAAACTGCACCCTTTACAAACACATGAGGAAGTCCCTGTCGGGAAGTCTGTACACAAAACCATACTCCACACCCACACCGGCATTTGTCCTACTTTTAGAATGGAAAAGCTAAGTCTGCTAGGTATCTTTTTGAGGTAACCACCATCAAGACATGAGCACTAACTAGTATGACACGGCTGCCACCATTCAAGCAGGGTCACCAGCTCTGGATTGGGAAATACCCGGAGATTTTGGGGGGTGGAGCCGGGGGAAGGTGTGGGGAGGGAACTCAGCAAAGTATAATACAACAGGGTCCACCTTCCAGGGCAGCCATTTTCTCCAGGGGAACTGATCTCAATAGCCTGGAGATTATAATAATAGCCAGACATCTCCAGAGACCAGCTGCACCTAAATTCAAGGTACTTCAACTGTGTTCTTCTAGAGATCACAAGGAAACACACCAGCCCAGCTGGGCCATTATTAGAGACGTAAAATTTCTGGGAATGTTAAAGCTCAGAAAAAAAACCATGTTTTTTTTTTCGGGGGGAAATGGAAATTTTTGGAAAAAATGAAAAAAATGCTACATTACCACTTCTTTTTTCTTTTCCAGAATGAAGTTATTCTGTTATTGGAACATAAAATATGACTATGGACAATTTTACTTGGCATGAAATTATCACAGCTAGCATATTTAAAATATAGTGTATCCAGAGAATTATTTCAAACAGAATTTACTTATTTTATAATATTTATTTGTAATTGAAACAAAAGGAGCAACAATCTTTTGGTGTAGTGGTTAGGAGCATGGACTCTAATCTGGGAGAACTGGGTTTGATTCCCCACTCCTCCACTTGCAACTGCCGGTGTGACCTTGGGTCAGTCACAAGTTCTCTCAGAGCTGTTCTCTCAAGAGCAGTTCTGGAAAGAGCTCTCTCAGCCCCACCTACCTCACAGGGTGTCTGTTGTGGGGAGGGGAAGGGAAAGGAGATTGTAAGCCGCTCTCAGACACCTTCAGGTAGTGAAGGGCGGGGTATAAATCCAAACTCTTGTCTTCTTCTTCTGAACTTTATGTGGAACAGACAAAAAACCCTCCACAAAACAATTTTTAAAAATCCAGAAGTAACAATTATTCATATTTCCTCTCCACAGTATTAAATAAAAATAAAAAACCCATTCTCATACAAATAATTGAAGGGGGGGAGTGTATAGAAGGGAGTGTGGGACTAAGTTTCAATGAATGTGTGTGAAATTTAATCAGAATCATTTTTCTGAGCTGTAATTATCAGTGTCAGTTTCAATCTCTGCTTCTGCAGCTACTCTGTTGTGTCTGTCATTATCACGTTCCATAATCAATTTCTTTTCTTTTCTTTTTTCAATTTTTTCCAATTTTTCGGGAAAGAACAAAAAAGGCTTCAGGGGAAAAACCTGTTTTTCTCCTCGAATTTTTCCGTGTTTTTTTTTCCGGGCCTTCACATCTCTAGCCATTATCCTTTTCTACTGAGAAGCAGCTGGATTTTAACAAGCAGCTCATGACCGGAAGATGGGGTGGCTACTGTCTTTGTGCCCGCCATTCTACCCCCATGATTCTCTGCGATGGCATCAACAGTTTATGGCTGTGCACCCACACTAAATAATGCACTTTCAATCCACTTTCAATGCACTTTCCAACTGGATTCTGCCAGTTCACACAGTAAAATCCAGTTGGAAAGTGCACTGAAAATGGATTGAAAGTGCATTATTTAGTGTGTGTGATCACAGCCTGTTAGCTAGCATGCCAAACAAAATGGCTTCTGCAAAGGAAGAAGAAATCTGTCCTTCAGAAAAAGCTGCCCTCTGAATGGATTTCAAGTGCTATTAAGGGAAAACACTCACTACCAGAGAACAGCAACATTATCAGTTTACAGGAATGTGCAATAGTGACAGAACTGTTTAGACCCAGGACAAATGCATAGGTCCACCTGAAAGTCAAACATTGCATGCTTACCAGCGTGCCTAAATGTGTGCATGAGTTCTAACGGTTTTAAATTAAGCCATCAACACATACAGGGATTCTAGTGATCCAACAGAACTGACATGATATGCATGAGTATGCATTGGTAAATAGTCGAAAGACAGAAGCATTCAACTAAAGTGGATGTCCCAACGAGTAACTTTCCGGGATTCTAATGTTTACTTCCTCAGACTTCGCCTTTGCTATGATTTAACCATTGCTGTTCCACCTCGTTTGATTTTTTTTTGCACAGTTGTGTAAACATTTAAGGATTTCATACGATACTTATGACTACAGAAACTAGAATGTGCCGGGATTTAATCTCTAGCCACACACAGGAGGGGAGAAGATGAGGAAGTTATCAACCCAGCTGCCTGCTCATTTTTAAATCATGGGGAACATTCTTGGGCGTTACAATGCTTCAAGTATAATCATATTTCCTTTCGCATACGCGATGCCCTACCCAGATTTACCACTGAATATGAACTTCGGCCAGGAACCAAATTAGCCCTGTTCAAGTATGCTGCTCGCATGCCAGACATCAGCTGCCTCTCCCCACCCCCCAACCGCACAACCTGCCTGCCTCGATTTGGGCCAGTTCATGCAACGAGACAGAAGCCCGTCCTAAACCATAGCCCTTCCGGGTGCATACTCCCGTAGGAAAAAAATAAAGGGGATCTACATATACAAAATTAGTCCAGGAGAAGAGGTCAGCCCAACCTTTGCCAGAAGCAATATTAATTTGTTTCTACCTGTGAAGTGCACCATGCATTAAGAGCTTGTTATTCCATAGGTAAAGGTAAAGGTTTCCCTTGCTCGAAAAGCCAGTCGGATTCGACTCTAGGGATGCGGTGCTCATCTCCGTTTCCAAGCTGAAGAGCCAGCGCTGTCCAAAGACATTTCCGTGGTCATGTGGCTGCCATGACTAGACACCGAGGTGCACGGAACGCTGTTACCTTTCCACTGAAGCGGTACCTATTTATCTACTTGCAATTTCTTGCTTTCAAACTGCTAGGTTGGCAGGAGCTGGGACCAGAGATGAGAGCTCACTCTGTCATGCGGCACTCGGGTCTTGAACTGCTGAAGTACTGACCTTCCAGACTGCAGTTCAGCATCTTAACCACTTGAGCCACCGCAGCCCCTGTTGTTCCATACTTAATCTTAATTGGGGACAGAATACCCTCCACTTAGGTTTGCCCCCCTCCATGTCGGTCAAGCAAGGAGACAAAGGCAACTGTGGAAAAATTAACTATGAAAAAAGTCAAACCTACAACAAATTTCAGTACCTATTCATTTAAACAAATTCATATAAACCAAGGGTGTCAAACACAAGACCCGGGGGTCAGAACCAGCCCATCCAGGGCTCTTATGCGGCCCTGTGAGCAATGATGCAAGGGAGGGAGGGTGGGAGTAGGCGGAGCCAATCCATTGTGACTTCAGTACGGCAGAACAACTTCATCTGCATCAGTCAAGCATCATGGGAACTTCTGTCCAGTACTACACTGCTACCTCTCCGGTCCGCCTATGTGACTTCTCCTCTGCACCCTGCTCCCTACCCATGGGGCCTTGCAGTGAGGATCCATCAACTCGGAGCTTACCAGCTGCTGTCCTTTATACAATTTCTATCTCCAGTGCCTGGCATTTCATTTTATGGCACACATGGCCTGGCCCGACACACTGACATCTATGTCACATCTGGCCCTCATAACAAATGAGTTCCACACCTCTGATATAAACAATTCATTCCATGCATGTCAATATCATACGCAAAATTTCAGAAAACATTCCAGAACCACACAAAACAGGGTGGCTCAGATCTAAACGACTAACCCAATAAAGTGCACAGTGCCAGTGAGTTATAAAGCTTGTTAAGCCTTATTATAAATCGTCTTTCATAAGATGGTTACTGACAAGTAATGGTCCGATGGATGTTCGTTTCAATCTTCAAAGGTCTTGATAACTTTCGAGGACACCGTCATTCAGTTCTCCAATGGAGCCTGCCGGCCTAGGTATCCGTTTCCCACAAAGCTTCTTCAAGGTAGAATAGAACGAAGTCCTGTGTATACATCTTAAGCCATATCGCACAGAACAGTCAACCAGAACAGTCAACTCCAAAAATACTCCTGAGGCAATTTCTTCCAGGCATGCTATCCAAATCTTTCAGTATACAGAGTGGAGTATATCACCTTTGCATATTGAAAGATTTTAAATGCATGCATGTGAGAAATTGCCTTATGCGTACTTTTGGAGTATTATGGTTGACTGTTCTGTGTGATACAGCTTGATATGACTTACGACGGATACACAGGACTTCGTTCTGTTCTGCCTTGAAGAAGCTTTGTGGGAAACGGATACCAAGGCTGGCAGGCTCCGTTAGAGAACCAAACAATGGTGTCCTTAAAGAATAACAAAATCTGTGGCAGGGTATGAGCTTTGGTGAGTCACGGCTCACTTCTTCATCTGAAGAAGTGAGCCGTGATGCACCAAAGATACCCTGCCACAGATTCTGTCAGCCTTTAAGGTGCAATTGGACTCTTAGTCTTTTCTGTGGCAAGAGTTAGGGTGAACCTTTCTTCTTGATACGTCGAGGACTCTGTGAGGAAGCCATATTTTCTTCACAGGGAAACATGTAAACTCCAACCCCCACATTAAGCTTAAAGTAGAGTGGCCAAGGAAAAGCTTTACCACAGAGCCCTCGCTAAACGCACTGACCAAAAGATTACGCAGGAACACTGGGAGGAAGGAACGCCAGAGAACATGCAATGGATGCTTGGACTAAAATGTAACATTCAGAGGCCACATACTATTATCTGTCAAGCCAAGTCTTTGCCCAAGGTTATAATTACCCTACTGTTCCGTGTGGCTAGGAACAGATGCCATGTTTGGCGCTGACCAGATTCCATTATGGCACCCTACCCCCAAGACCCGACTGTACATGCTTTCGTTTAGATCCCTAGACTTGTCCTACATAATTAGTCAAAATTTACCCCCAACAGGGTCACTACGAAGAAAAACATAAAACATGCTAAAAAGACTATCATGGTTTCCCAGACATTCTCCCTTCCTTTCTCCCTCAAGCCAACAAACTGGCTAACTCCCATTTGACACCATATAAGAGAAGTGGATATTTAATTGGACATAGACTGAGGTGTATGTCAATTAAATCCCCTTGCACTACATTCTAATTTGCCAGGACTACTTTTCTCATTTGGAGGACTGGTTTCTCCTCTGATTTACTGGGAATACTCATTCACTAATCCCCTCAATGGGGCTGAATCTAAAACTCTGCCCTCGATCATCAAGACTTGAAAGAAGAGATACTTCGCAATTAACTACCAACATTACTTCAAACTGGGCCTAGTGTCCCTGTGTTTTTCTCAAAACCTAGAAAACATCACATGTCCACCAGGTAGATATGGAAAGAGAAAAGACTGCCAAGATTCAGGTAGGAGAGTAATACTGTTCAGATAACTGTACAGTGATATTAAAATGGTAAAGGTTCCCTTGCTCGAAAGCCAGTCGAATCCGACTCTAGGGTTGCGGTGCTCATCTCCGTTTCAAAGCCGAAGAGCCAGCGATGTTCCTGTGGTCATGTGGCCGGCATGACTAAACACCAAGGTGCACGGAACGCTGTTACCTTCCCACCAAAGTGGTACCTATTTATCTACTTGCAATTTCCATAAAACCGATGTTTGCTAGCCTCCCCTCTATGACAAGTGATGGATCAGATCTTTAAAGCATCTGAAATTCAATTCTGAAATTGTTAAGAGAGAGAGAGATGACTTTAAGACTACCCACATATGTGGGCGAGTTATTTTCCCTCCCCCCGCCACCCACAGAAGTATAGTTCTGAACCTCAAGAGTACAGGAATAAGTAATTGAAAGGAACACATGGGCTATGCACACACTTACATAAGCAAGCACACTGTAGGAAGAAATATTCACAACTTTATGTCATGCTGTGGGAAGGACACAGTTGCGTAACTCACAAGATATGACACTTCGTTCAATGTATCCACACAAGCAGGACAAATACTGAACACACTTAAAAGATGAATTTCTACAGAAAGAAAACAATGCAAATACTGTACTTTTTCATGCAAGAAGAGTTCCCCTTTTTTTTTTACACAGAAATTCTTTTGAAAACAGTTTAATGCCGCACTCTGGAACAAAAATATTTACACAGGTTCCAATTAAGAGAAATAACCAGTTCTTAAAGTAAAAAAAACCCTTTCATCGCAGGAAGAATTACAACACATTGAAACGTTCTGTTTAAGCTCTGCCCAAGATTCTGCAAGTATTTTTAGCAAGAGTTTCACATTTCACCCTATAATAATCTCAGGCCTATGACCTCAAGACACACTTACTTCCCCACAGAAGCTAAGATTTATGCTCAGTCTCCCTATGCTGAAAACATGTCCATGAAAGCGCTCTCTCTCTCACACACACACACATACACACACACAAACACACTCTCTTCTTTGGAGGATGATTAACTTATGCTCAAAATCCAGGTGGTTCTCTCTACCGATTAATACATGCATGCTCCAAGCTGCAGTGTTTACAGTCTCCGTGCCGGAGAGGCAATAATTAGGAGCAGACCTCAAGCTCCCCTTTGGGGATTTTTCAGGCCTATCTTAGCCGCCTACTATCTGGAGAACAGAAACCTGTCCCCCAGGTCTGTAGTGTGTCTGCCAATGAGGATCCTGTATGCTGCATCTGCTTGCTAGAGTCAAGACACTTAGAACCTGAACAAACTGACCCCAGACACTGCTGACAGTTTGCTAAATATGTAAAAGCTAGTTAAAGCCATGAGCAAGAGCCTGAGGAAATAACAGCTCAGATACACAAGTCTAGTGCTCTATCGTGTTTTTTTTTAAAAATTCAAAAACAATGCTGGGAAAGTGTATCGACTGCGCCGCTGAAAACAACTAGAGAGAATTCGTAGATGGTTAGATTCTGTTTACTCGCAGAAGCTCCAGTTGCTACATGGAATTCCCACAAGTATTAATGATTTGAGTAATGAGTGCCCGAAGGTGAATGCTATTCCGCAACAGATGGGTGTACCATAAGAGTTAAGTGTGCCACATTGAACAAGGAACATCCTGTGGGTGATGGACCGCATCCACAAAGGGAAGAGGTCCACCAGGAAGTTACCGTGCGATTGGCTCTACTGAGGCAAAAACACAATCACTGCTCCCATTAATTAAATTTTATGGTGGCTTTTACAAAAGAACTTTGTGGCCTAAAAAAGTGAATTGCTTAACACCTTCTTTTAATTGCCTTCTTTAAAATAATGCCATAATATGCTACCTTGTTCATTTTTAAAACATATTCCAAAGTGGGGGAGAAGTAATATTTTAAATGCATTACATGTGGGAAAATAATGAGATTTTTTTCCAAAATTAAATTACCATGTGGTAGACAGAGTTGCCAACTCCAGGTTGGGAAATACTTGGAGATTTTGGGGGTGTTGTCTGAGGAGGGCAAGGTTCGGGGTAGGGATTGGACTTCAGTGGGGTGTAATGCCAAAGAGTCCATTTTCCCCAGGTGATTTGATTTATGTCGCCTGGAGATCAATTGTAATCCCAGGAGATCTCCAGCCAGCACCCTGTTGGCAACTGATGCAGGCTTCCCAAATACTTACCTCGTGCCGGTGGGAGATGGATACGTCCTGGCAGGACCATCCCTGGGGGAAGGAAAGACGCGCCGCACGGTGCCATCACCAGGAAGTGACGCTAGGCGACGCTCTGGCAATGCAGCTGGAAACTCGATGGTACCACTGAGTTTTCAGCCCCATTGCCAGAGCGTTGCCTGGCATCACTTCCTGGAGACAGCATGGTACGTTACAGGGAGGGATGGTCCGGCCGGGGACCATGTTTCCCCCGCCCCCATGCGGTAAGTACTTGGGAACCCTAAACTGATGTGATAAAATATTTAGAAAATTATCTCTACACCAGTTAACAGAGTGGAATTAATACTATAGAGACTGGTATTTGGAATAAGTCTTCTTTGTATTTGCAAGGATCTACCAGACACAAAACCTAAGAATCTTGTAGAAACAGAAGAAAAATCATTCATTTGTTCCAAAAGCACTGCTAGTTTGAGGCGGCAAACTACCACCATGACCTTTCTACTCCAAGGGCCTTAAAAGATATTGAGGCAACTCTCTGAACCAGCCAGAGTTTCAGCATTCACCTCATCAATAGTCACCAACACCTGAACACACCTGGTGGCCTTTTTGAGTGGCAGTTCAGGCTGGAAAGAAAAAGGGTTGAGCAACACGTGCCCTGAAACTCTGCTTTTGGTTTCAGTTTGTTTCTAGTTATAGTGACTGCAGCTCAAGACAAGATCACGCAACTTCTAATCACTCCAAATTAACTCCAGAAGTAAACTGCTATTGTTAGACATTTGTGCTTTGCTACTGTATTTCCGAGGCATGATAAATGTCCTTGAACGGCCTGCTGTAGAGCTAGTATGGGGATATTGTTATAGCGGCATGTAGCTTTCTATTTTTAAACTGTTGGTATCAATCTCCACCCTAAAAGAATGGGGCAGACAAATAGAAAAATGACAACACGCTTCACGGAATGAGCCCATAGCTCTTCTATATATTCCCATTTAAGGAGGAACACTGATGAAGGAACTTTCGTTATACAGAATGGCAACAAAGCCAATGTCTTTGCAGCAGGATTCACAGCAACTGGAGACAGAGGATGTGAAATAATTAATAGTATTTCTTAAGATTAAAAACCCATGCAATAGACTTGCAAATAACCAGGAGTGGGTTGCTCGTCCAGGCCCTGATCTACTTACCTTTGCCTCCCTACCCACACCCCAACATTCATGTCCCTTTAAGGTTCCCATTTGGCCTGCTTAGGTGGGTGACCTACAGCCAATCGCAGCCCTTGCTTGCCAACGTTCAGCTGATCAATGGGCAGAAACTGGGGCCATGGGGGGCGGGGTGTGGTGATCATCCTCAGAAGAAGAACTAAAAAGAAAAAAAGGCTTTGCCTAGTTACAGGAAGTTCCAGCCACAGAGCTCCTGGCAGTTCCTAGAGCTACCCAGAAGGGATAAGAGCAGCTCTAGCATCCCCTTGTCATTTCTGGGTAGCTCTAGGAATTGCCAAGAACTCTATGGTCAAAACTTCCAGTGAGTAGCCACGGTCTTGTTTTTCTTTCTCCAGGGACACTGCCCCAAATATCTCCTGCCAGCTGCCAGGCACTGCCTGACAACCTATTTCCCTTCCCCACTAGGGTTGGCAGGTCCTCCCTGGCCACCGCCAGGGATGGAGGAGCAGGATTGCCAGCTCCAGGGTGGGAAACTCCTGGAGATTTGGGGATGGAGCCTGGGGAGAACAGGGACTTCAGTGGGGTACCATGCCATAGAGTTCACCCTCCAAATCAGCTATTTTCTCCAGGGGAACTGATCTCTGTAGTCTGGAGATGAGCTGTAATTCCAGGGGATCTCCAGGTCCCACCTCCCACCTGGAGCCTGGCATCCCTGTTCCCCACCTCCAACATACTGCCCTTCCCACTCTCAAACAGCTCATTAACTAACAGCGTAGTGATGAGAATTGTGAACTTAAAAACTGGGAGATCCAGGTTCTAATCCCCATGCTGCCATGGAGGTCACTGGAAATACTGGGCCAATGATGAACTCTTGGCCCAGCCTACCCCACAGGGCTGTTGTGTAATCAATATGGATAAGGGAGAGCCAGGTACACTTCTCTAAGCTCCTTCAAACAAGGCTGGGATTAAAATGTATTAAGCTAAGAGAGCTAAAACACAGATTCGTTTCTCATATCCGAAACAACACAGGCCAGCTAGAGGACAGGTCAATTACAGTTAGCACCCCACTCCGCACAGCTCTAAGGGCAGCTACCCCTCTTCTCCCTCCCTTAAATGCTTCTAGGGGTGCCAGCCTCCAAGTGGGATCTGGGGATACCCCAGAATTGCAGCTTACCTCCAGACTATAGAGATCAGCTCCCCTGGAGAAAACGGATGCTTTGGAGGGCCCTGTACCCCACTGAGGCCCCTGTCCTCTCCAGGCTCCACCCCCAAACCTCCAGAAGTTTTCCAACTTGGAAATGGAAACTCTACTGGCCCGGGGGATCTGGCAATTCTAAATGCTTTTCATCAAGGAGGAAAAGAAATTAGGGGGAGGTATTCCATAATATCAACAAAGAGACTAAGCACAGCCTTCCATTGTGTCCCTCAGCATAAGACAGTGGAAGTAGACAGCCCTGCGCTGCTCAGGTAGGAAAATGTGTGTGTGTGTGTGGGGGGGGGACCGGAACCTTTTATGTCCTGTAGTGGGGAGAAGTGACATACGGTGGCCAGTTCTTCGGCGCTTAAAGAGGGTCCAGAGGGGCCCGGGCTCTGTCCCATTCTCTGCAATGGGGAATGTGCCCCTTCCCCATGGGAAGGATTCAGTGCTGGATGGGGTATGCCTAGGCAAATTTCTTTGCATCTCAAGAGAGAAGGTGACCCTCTGCTTGGCCTCAAGGGTTGAGCTCTGTCATTATTTCCCCTATGGGAAGAACGACAGCTCCTCATATTCCGGTACATGCATAACACATCAGCTACATCGCTCGGTTGCCTAGAGGTGAGTCTGACATGCCTCAGGTAGGATGCAGCCTTCAGGTGGGACCTGGGGTTCACCCGGAATTGCAGCTCACCTCCAGACTACTGAGATCAGTTCCCCTGGAGAAAAAGGATGCTTTGGAGGGTGGGCTCTGTGGCATTGTACCCCGCTGAGGATCCCTGTCCTCCCCAGGGTCCACCTCCAAATCTCCAGGAGTTTCTCAACCTGGATCTGGCAACTCTACCCCGCATCCTCCGCTGGTGGCCAGAGGGGACCCGGCAAACCCGGCCCCAGGCAACTAGTGAGTGGCGAGTGACAAAGCCTGATTTTGACTAGTATTAGGTGCTCTAGAGGTTTAGCAATATTGATTTCACAACACTGTTTACCCCGTTCTTGGCAACACGCTCTCGTCACTTGCGTACATATTACCCTTGCCCTTCTCAGATGAACGGGAAGGTTCCAAAATTAAAAACGGTCTCCTTAACATTTCCGTCTTATCAATGAGCGCCCTTCTCCGACTTTTCAACAACCACGTATGCGCTGTGACAGAGGGCATACTCAACAGCCCCAAGGAAACACTTCCTGCCTGCCATATTTACCTTAGTTACACTTGTTAACGACAAAATTCTTGGCAACGTATTAAGGACTTTGTCTTGCTCTTTACTGCAGCTCATAAATGTCTTTACCAAATTTAAAAAAAAGGAGTAAGAGGCTCTGGCTCATGGAAGGAAGTGAAATATTGTGCAAGATCTAACACCTTTTTTTTTTTTTTAATCTTCTCACGAAACCAGCTATAATAGCAGCAATTAATAGCTGGTACATACTGTAGCTAGCTTTGCTTTCCATGAGAACCCTTTTTTAAAACGTCGTTTCTCATCCTAACTTCTCCCTTAATCAGTTTCGGCCTGGTGAGAAAAAGGATTATCCTCAGGAACATGCTGTTATTCACAATTCTGCATTAATGCTCAGTAGTTGCATAGTTCTGTAGAGTAACATTATTCATACAGAACGTTCTGAAGTGCTGCACATACATTCTTTTCAGCCGACTTTACGTCAGCCCTTTAAAACTGCGACCAACCCTCAGTATGGTAGAGGGAAGTGGAAAAGTAATATTAGTTGCTGTCGATTTTCCAGGTTGTGTGGCCATGGTCTTGGCATCGTAGGACAATGCCAAGACCAAGGCCACACAACCTGGAAAATCTACAGCAACTAATGAACTCCAGCTGTGAAAGCCTTCAGCAACATATTGAAGAAGTAATAGTTTGCACCCAAGACCAACTACGGAATTCACTGCACAGTTCAGATATTGATCCAGGACTTCCTGGTTCGAAGTTCACAATCATAGCTACCTCTAAGCACCACATCTTAAAAGCAATAAAAGTAGTGCATCTATGGGGAAGAGGGCATCTTTAGGTCCAGCCCTCTACGATTACAGATTTCATGATCCGAATGCTAGACCAAAAAGGTGCATGGATCCCACACACTGAGAGCAGCCTCCTGGTAATTTCAAGATTGCAGCAAAGGTTTCCAGATTTGCTTTTGTCTTTTTTTAAACACTGGAACCTTCTACTTTGCATTTTTAAGCAATGCAACCATTAATTAGTATACAGTGGGCTTGGTGCACCTAAAATGTCAGCAAATACCTTGAAAAAATTTACTCAGGAAAAGCCTGCCCAGATTAAACCACCTCATCTTTAAAAGGAAAACACTCTCAAAACAGAAGACGCACATGAAAATATTAAATTATTGCTTACAGACAACCATGTATATGAACGGCCAGCACCAAGAGTAATCAAGAAAACATTCTAAGGTTCGTGAAGTTAACTGATAAACATTGAACACTTACTTGACAGTAACTCGGTTGGATAAGTCCTGAAGATCACCGGGATGAAAAAGCTGAGCTTCTTTTAATCCAAGCTTTTCACAGGCTTTCAAAAAAACATTTATATTATCCTGCAGGGGGGGGGAGGAAAGAAAAAAGAAAGGGATTGCTTTAAGGTTTAAGCAAATGTGGAGGAAAGGACTGCAAGCTAGCTCAGCACAAACTCCAAAGTTTCAAAGTCCAGTGTGCAGAGAGAGCGACAAAAAGACCACTGTCTTCTGGGATCATCAACAGTAATATTTCATACGGATCCTGTAGGCTGAGCAGAGATCTCGGCGACTGACAGCAGGTAGAAAGCAAAAACGCCCGGCCACTCAGCAGCGATCTCCACTTTGATGTCAGCTCTGCAAACAAACGCCCTCTTTTCTTTCTTTTTTTTTTTAAAGTTTCACATGGCGAGCCTCACCTCTCGCATTTAAAAATAACTCCCCAGCGACTGACATTCACCCACCCAGAAATGGTTGGCAACGGGAGGACTGAGGAGGAGGGACTCTTGTTTCTATGATTACAGACTGACTGTGGAATACGGCACCTGGAATCTGGCTTTGGTTTCTGAGTGAGCTAATGTGAGTCAGAGAGAAAGCAAAGGAAACACGCAGAGCCGGAGAGAGAGAGAGCAAGGAGAAACATATGATTTTCATTGGGTAAACTTAAAAACACAGGTGTGGCTTTGGCACTGACACTACACCTGCTAGGAGCCAGCTTGCTCAGTGGGTGGAGTGGGCACAGAACGCCACGGGAAGAGGAGTCTGCCCTTCTTCTCTCCCCACTTTTTCTGCTGAACGGATCCTGTCGAAATGACTGTTCTGGTTATCAGTGCCCAGTCCCACTGAAACCGCGAGCAAAATGATTCCCCAGTATACATTCCAAGGCAATCCGATAGAAATAGCCTACAAGACCAAACACATCATACGCTACAGTCCTGAACACTTTTAGCATGTGCTGTTCCAGTAATTTATGGCACCCACCAAAGTACAAGACGACTGACATAAGGCAAGGAAGTGTCACAGAATTCTGGGGGGTGGGGGAATGATTTACTTCTACTGGTTTTTTTTTATTAGCCATCGTTGGTCAAAGATATTCCACCATTTATAAATGACCGAAGAAAACAGACTTTGCACGCTGACCCACAGCACTGATGTTGCAGAACTACTGGTCAGGGTTGTCACCAATGTTCCCTCTAAGCTGTGGAGTACTGTGAGCAAAAATTCCACTTGGTGAGCAACTGGCATTAAAGTTGTGAGCAAGCAATTTGGCTGCTGCATAAATCAGTTTGCTCTGGAGCCATAGCTTCCTGAGCGAAGACAAAAATGTGAGCCAGAGGCTAAAAAACGGTGAGCTAGCTCACACTAACTCAGCTTAGAGGGAACACTGTCACCTATTTGTAGTCTGAATGGCTTTTTTGTGAGTTCCCTCTGAAAGTAAGGAACTTCCTTAGGAAAGGCGTTTTGCTCAGGCGCACAAAGTATGCCTATCCAAAAAGGGAGGGGGGCAATTCCTTTAGTTTGAAGAAAGGTGTCAAAGCAGCAGCAGAATTTCCTAAAAATACCTTCACTGAAAAGATCCAAACTAGACGAGATGCAATGCAAAACAAGAAAATGCCCAATAGCAACTTTATGACTAACTTTATTGTAGCATAAGCTTTAGAGAAACACAGCTCTCTTGGTCAGCTGCATCTGACCAAGAGAGCTGTGTTTCTTGAAAGCTTATGCTACAATAAAGTTTGTTAATCTTAAAGGTGCTACTGGGCTTTCTACCATTTTGCAGCAGCAGACTCACACGGCTAACTCGTCTGGGTCTATAACGCAATGCAAGAAAGCCATGATCAGAGTCTCTCATCTTATCGTGTTCAGCGAGCAAGCAAACTGCCCCAACTGCTTAGGAGACTGGAGAAGTGGGTATTACAGACTAAGGGCCAAAATACACAATACACGTGTCACGAGCTGGGGACATGGGTGCCCGGCCCAACACATTGTCACAGGCAGGATGGGTGTAACTCACTTCGAAAGCACTGTCCGACTCTTACGCCCTTGCGGAGTCCAGAGAGAAGGGGGAAAGCACAATCAGCACAAGACAAATGATTATTATGCTATATCGACCCACACACTTTAAGGAGGAAAAGCTAGTTATAAAAGCCCATGCTTTGAATCTATGGAGGTAATCATTGTTTACATAAAACCAGCTTAAAATTCTCAGTGCCGTGTGCGTGCGTGCGTGTGTGTATGTGTGTAAACAGCACACAGGTATAGTGATTAAATTGGAAGTTAAAGGTGCTGGCTTCTTGTCAATTCCATCTCAGTAGCACCCTTCAAGTCCTTCAGATGTTTGCTTTCCTCATTGTTTAAACGCACTGGGTGGGAGTCGTATGTTCCCCTTATGTAAGCAATCTGAATTCCGGAACGCACACCCCAATGACACCTTTCCACTCAGCTGGGACAAAAAAAGCACCTTTAGTAGAAATACAAGTTATAGCACATCTTTAACATTCAACAAGGGAGGTGTGGGAGGTAAAAAGAAGCATCCAAACTATTCAGAACACTTTGTGTATGGGGGAGAAACACACGCGCAAACTTTTCTCCAAGCCAAAGTGAGACTTAATTCTCCCATTACTTATTTTGCATTCTTTTCCTGCCTTCATCTACATGCTTGCCTTTCCAGTTCATGCACTACGCCAACTGCAGTT
This sequence comes from Gekko gecko, assembly GCA_029375565.1. Taxonomy (NCBI): domain Eukaryota; kingdom Metazoa; phylum Chordata; class Lepidosauria; order Squamata; family Gekkonidae; genus Gekko; species Gekko gecko. The sequence continues at coordinate 168,191,804 of JAPDNY010000004.1, read as the reverse complement.
ATGCAAGCAAAACCAGAATTCTGCTTAACGACTATGAACAGATTAGCATAAATATATACAAAGAATCTACAAGCCCAAAGCTACCATTGTACATGCATTCAAGAGCTTTTATCATTTATTATGATTACTTCAAACTGTATTAAGGGGCATTATGGGAATTAAACCAAAATCTGCTAACACTTAAACTTCACTAGCATTCTAAAGGACTGCAGGTACCAGCAGCCACATAAGTATAATCGAAGACAGGGCTCCCCCACCTTTTTAAGCCTCCCTGCGGGCACCTTTGGAATGTTTCAAGGCGGAGGAGATGCCAACCCAAAATGGACGCTGTTAAGAGGCGGAGTCAAACCCACTAATGGCTTCCACAGGAGGCAGAGCCAAACATGACTATCTCCCCCCCCCTCTTTCTTTGCAAAAGAATCACAGAAGCGGAAGGGAGGAAGAAAGAGAAAGGGGAATAGAAAGAACGGAACCCTGAAGGCAGGAGGGCCCACATACTGACTAAGGAAAGCTCAGGCACTCACCACCAGCCCACCCGATTCTCCAGGGGCTGTGGATTTTGTATCCAGATCACTCTTTCTGGCATAAGACTACTTGAGAAATAGTATTCAGCCCTTGACTGACAAAGAACTTCTTTTGGATTGAAAAGAAAAAAAAATACGGCTATCTGCAGACCAGACTCAAACTCGCCTTTTGCGAGGAAGGAGACGCTCAGAGGGTGGTGGCAGAGAAACTTCAGCATTTCCGAGATGACACATCTGCCCTTGACCCTTCGTCAGCAGGCTCCGAGGCCTTGTTAAAGCACAGAGACTACATCATTTGCTCCAGTCATTTGCTCCGGTGAATGATCTCCATTTAAACGTAGACAAGGGCCGTGCCTCCCTACTATTGTTATTAGATCTTTCATCTTCTTTCAGAACACGTGGGCTCCTCCATATTAGCCAAGTATTCAGAGCAGAAGATGACATTAAAAAGAAGTATACCAGAGCAACTGAATCCTTTCTTGACAAGCGTATGTCCTAGAGTATTATTATTTACATTAAAAAATGTAACCAACAAGATAGGATTTTTCCTGCACCTGCCCCAGGGTTGTGTGTTCTGTACTGGTTTTCAATTCTGGTGTGAAACCTTTGGAGGAGATTGTCTATAGCTTTGGAGAAATGAGTCATCAATACACTCATGCTTTTTATCTACGCCCTCAGAGGCTGTTGCCTCTGTTCCCAGCCAATGGCTGTCAGCCATGGTCATGTGACTGAGACCAAATTAAAATTGAATCAAGACAAGACAGAAGTGATGCTGGTTGATAGGCCACGGCCCTGGAGGGTATACTCGTCCTCCAATTTTAGTGGATTATAATTACCTTTGACTTTAGTTACAGGATTTATACCCCACCTTTCTGCCCTCACCAGGGCCACCAAAGCAGCTGATTAAAAACATACGTAATGAAAACAATCTTTAAAAAAGTAAAGCCGAACAAAAACACAGCATTCAAACAAAACCAATTTAAATTACACATACAATCAATAAAATGCACACAGAGAAGAGAAGAGAAGGAGAGAGAGAGAGAGAGAGAGAGAGAGAGAGACTGGATTTACACCCCACCCTTCACTCGGAGTCTTAGAGTGACTTACAATTGCCTTCTCTTCCTCTCCCTACAACAAACACCCTGTGAGGTAGGTGGGGCTAAGAGAGCTCTTTTGAGAACTGTTCTTGAGAGAACAGCTCTGAGAGAACTTGTAACTGACCCAAGGTCACTCAGCAGCTCCGTGTGGAGGAGTAGGGAATCAAACCCAGTTCTCCAGATCAGAGTCCTCCATTCTCAACCACTACACCAAGCATTAAAACATAGGCCAGAAAGCAATAGAGTTGACAGATGTTAGGTATTGACCTGGACAGTCCAGTATTTTCATGGACTGTCCAAGAGAAAAACTGGGGGTAAAACCACCAGACATTTAAATGCTTGGTATTTGTTCAGTGTTTTCCCAGAACAGTCAATGAAAATACTTGACTGTAACCCAAGCTCAGACAGACAATCACGCTGTTCGGCTTGGAGAAGGAAGTGCCAACACAGCCCAAGCATGAAGCAGCTGCCGCTGCTGCCACTTTGGTCTGGGGCGGGGCACGCTGTTTGCCCTGGGAGGAGGGGAGGCAGCGCTGAGTCTGAGCACAAAACAGTAGCCGCCACTGCTGCTTCCTGTCCCAACATGGATATCCCCGGCTAGCCCAATCTCATCAGATCTTGGAAACTAAGCAGGGTCAGCCTTGGTTAGTGTTTGGATAGGAGACGACTATCTAGTCACACTGATCCATGGTTTAGAAACTAATATACTGCACTCTACTAGGAGCAGCCCTTTCAATCAAAAGCACCAGGTTCATGCAAAATGTTGAGGCATTCCTCACTTACCATCTCAAGCAAACCTCAATTCGTAGTACAACAGTGTTTCAATTACTGCATTTATTGTCCATTTGTTTCCTTGTCCACTTCTAGGAGCTCAATATATAAGGGTTGTCAGGCACGGCCCAGCAACGGGCAGGAGATGGCAGAGGAGGACACTTACTGTGGAGGGACTGATCTCTGTCGGTGTGTGATGATGTCACTTCCAGCGTGACCCGGAAGTGCTGCCATTGCTCTAGCAGTTGCCCAGACTAATGTCAGCACGTCCATGGTGCACCGGAAGTGATGTAATTGCGTGCCAATAAAGATCACTGCCCACCCCGTTTTGCTAGCCTACTTCTGCTCACCAACTGGATAAGTGTTGGCAGGCATTGGAAACAATTAGTGGGAATTTGCCCGCCATTAGCAAACACCTGATAAGTTTACTTCTGTAAACCTCTTTATGGCCTAGGGCCCATGTATCTTCAAGGACTACCTCTTCATTATGAAGCCAGATTAGATCAGCTCAGGAAGGCAATTCTACCACACAGAAGCCACCATGAAGAGAGCTCCAGTGCCGGCAGAAGTTGGTCAGGAAGGCCTCCACGTTATTAACATTTTGATCGCAATGCAAGACTGAATTATTTAGGTGGCCTTCAAGTATATTAAGGTTTTCCTGTTGATTGATTTGTGTTACATATATATCAGCTTTAATTAGCTTTAGTAAAAAATACCATAGAATGAATCAAGCTAATTAAATATGTTGTTGAAGGCTTTCACGGCCAGAGCTGATTAGCTGTTGTACATTTTCAGAGTTGTATGGCTGTTGTCTTGGCATTGTAGGACTGGACGTTTCGCCAGTAGCTGTGACTGGCATCCTCAGAGATATAACACAGAAAGATGGAGTACTCACCTGTGTCAAGGTGAGAAGAAAATGGTAGGCAGGTAATTTATATCTACTCAGGAAGGTGGGGTAGGGCTGAGTCATTATCTTGTAGGAGTTCCCCAGGCTGTAAACATGCTAATGAGGAGCTTTCCTGAGGAGGTTCTTTTGTATACGGATTGTTTCCTGAGGAGATTTCCTGTTTCCTGAGGAAGTTCTTTTGCACATGGATTGGCTGTTGAAATTCTAATCTTATTTGTCAGATGTAATTCTCATCTATTGTCAGATGTAGAGCCTTTTGTGTTTTTCAAGACAGGAAACCATGCCCTATTTGTTTTTAAACTCTCTCCTTCCCTTTTGAAATTGTTTTTATGTTTATAAAATTCAATGGCTTCCCAGGTCCTACAATGACAAGACCCTGGCCATACAACCCCGAAAATCTACAATAGCTAATCAACTCTGGCCGTTAAAGCCTTTGACAACATAATTAATTAGCTTGTTTCATTCTATGGTATTTTTGTAAGATCACTGTAACCTGCCTCAATCCCAGGAATTAAGATCATGACTGTCCCATCAATCAAAGAAGCTCCTTTGGTGGGTACATGAGAGGTGGCCTTTTCAGCAGCAGCCCCACAATTATGGAACAACCCGCCCCAGGGAGGTCCACCTGACCCCCCCTCGCTTTCAATCTTTAGGAGGCAGCTGAAGAAGGTTTTATTTAAGACCGCATTTGATTAATTTACTAGTGGTCCTCAATTATGATTTCAAATTCTGTTTTTTTTAAAGTATCTATTTTATGTATGTTATCTATATTGTAAAGCTGCCTTGAGCTGTGTATGGAAGGAAGGCAGTCAATAAAATGTTTTAAATAAATAAAAAACGCCCTAAATAAAACAAAACAGTCAGTGGTTTTATTTTTCACGCACACACTTCTTTCCAGTCATAAACTGGGCTGAGCCTGGCAGCTGGTGGGAGGACTGGGGGCAAGGACACGGGGCAGTAAAACTACAGAGTTTCTGACAATTCCTTGAGCTACCTACCCCATGTCACTTCCAGGTTTCCCCTGGAAGTGGCACAGGGACACAGCCAATGGCTTCCCCCACCCATCGCCACTTGGGGCATTGGTGGGCAATGGGAGACAGAGGCAGGGGATGCCCTACCCAAACTGGGAGGACAGGCAAGCCTCCCATGCCCGGAGCCTGGCCAACTGAGATTACACCCCTGCTTCTGATGTGGAATAAGAAAGGCTGCTGTTTCTGTCCTTCTGATTTTCCCAGGACCTTTGAGAGTACGAAGTTAGTTTATCACCAATGTCTCTGTGTCTGTGGATCGCTTACACCAGAGAACTTACCCCATTATATCTTATTTTGCCCGTTATATACTAATGCCAGGGTTAAATTTTTGGCAGGAATTCTATCTACCAGAAACTCATATTCTGTAGACCAGAAGACCGTATTCCTGCTATCTGACAATGGTCAATTCTGCATTGGCTTTCCCCTCTGTTGTTATACCAAACCCACCTTGGAACAGAAATTCCCCTCTGCGTTGCATTCCACTTTCACTTTCTTTGATCATCGGGTTTTATGGTACTTTCTGGATAGATTTATGGCTGTTCAGGGGTGACTTTGTAGTCAGTATGGCGTTGCCCCAGGGTATCTGAGAGTGGTTTTGAGCTGCATCTTTTCTGTTCCAGTGTGGGTTTGGTAAAACAATGGTGGGAAAAGCCAATGCACAATTAGGCCACGGTCTGAGAGGGCACTGTTTCTTGAAAACGTAGTCTGTTAAATTCTAATCTGTTTTAATCGCAAATTTTTATATTCTAGTTTTACGGTTTTATTTATCACTGTAATTTTGTGGCTTCTCAACTTGTAATGGCCTGTGGGTATATACAATAAACTATTTGACCAACTGACTGATTTTCCCCGTGGAAAGACATCATGGGTAAGAGTCTGTTAAACTTGCAACAAGACTTTTTAAAAAAATTAACAGCCATGAATATATCATCTCCATGAACATGTACTTTCATTGTTGTTGTTTTTTAACAGACATTAGTTTAACCTTCACCTGAACTTGTAGCTGGAATTCCAAACATCTATACATAAAGCCCCCTAATAAAGCTGCTCAGAGATTGAAGCCGTCAGCAAAAGAATGTTTACAATCTAAATTCTGTATGAGAAGGTTACAAATTCCAGTGTGGCACACTTATCAGACTGTTGCAGCCAAGACACAGAAAGGAGCCTTGTGGAATCTTAAAGATTAACGGATTTATTGAAGCATAAGCTTTTGTAGGGTACAACCCCACTCTGTCAGGTGTATGAAACGGATTCGAAGGTGGATAGCCAGTTATGGGCTGGTGTGAATACCGCTTATCTTGTATACTTTGGAGTTTCACCCTTTGTCCCTTTACCCTCTTGATGACTGAGAATTCACTGATCTGATGAACTGGGTTCTAACACCTGAAAAGTTATCCTCCAAGAAACCTGTTAATCTGTTAAACTTGCAACAAGACTCCTCGCCATTTTCGATAAGACAAAAGAAAGGCTGGTCTCAGTTCCTGTAGTCTCCCCTTGACCTTCTGAGTCATATACCTCAGGCCAAAACAGCAGTTCTTATGAACTAAACTTAGCAAGTCCCCACAAAGAGCTTCAATTTTAAGTATTTTCCGTATGCATCTTTCACCATTCTAATACTTTACTCCTTTTTAAAAAAATAGCCCTGATGCCTGACGGAGTGAGCTCCCGTCTCTGGCCCCAGCTCCCACCAGCCTAGCAGTTCAAAAGCAAGAAATTGCAAGTAGATAAATAGGTACCGCTTCGGTGGCAACGTAAAGAGTGTTCTGTGAGCCTCAGCGTTTAGTCATGCCAGCCACACAACCATGGAAAAGTCTACAGATAGTGCTGGCTCTTCGGTTTAGAAAGGGAGACGAGCACCGCCCCCTAGAGTCGGATTCGACTGGCTTTTGAGCAAGGGAAACCTTTACTCTTGTATGCTGTCAAAGGCTTTCATGGCCAGAGTTCATTAGTTGCTGTAGATTTTCCAGGTTGTGTGGCCGTGGTCTTGGCATTGTAGGACCTGACGTTTCGCCAGTAGCTGTGACTGGCATCCTCAGAAGTATAACACAGAAAGATGGAGTACTCTCTGTGTCAAGGTGAGCAGAAAAACGGTAGGCAGGTAATTTATATCTACTCTGGAAGGTGGGGTAGGGCTGAGTCAGTTCTCCAGGCTACGAACATGCTAATGAGGAGCCTTCCTGAGGAGGTTCTTTTGTCTATAAACCTCCTCAGGAAACAATCCATAGACAAAAGAACCTCCTCAGGAAAGCTCCTCCATGAGCATGTTCATAGCCCTACCCTTGAATAATGATGATGTCACTTAACTATATAACCATGTGTGTTGTGATCCTTAACTGGCTGTCCTAATCCACATATCCCATTTCGACTGTCTGAGACAATCATGCTGTGAACACACAGAAGAGAAAAGTGAGTAGTGCAAAGGGGGGGGGGTAAGGTTGCCAGATCCAGGTTGGGAAACTCCTGGAGATTTGGGGATGGAGCCAGGGGAGGATAAGGATGTCAGTGGGGTACCACGCCATAAGAGTCCACCCTCCAAAACATCCATTTTCTCCAGGGGTTCTGATCTCTGTAGTCTGGAGGTGAGCTGTAATTCAGGGTATCCCCAGGTCCCATCTGAAGGCCAGCATGCCTAATGATATAAGATTTGTGGAATTATGAATGACACAGAGATTTGCTTCTCACTGTCTTGTGATACTAGAACTCTGGGCCACCAACTGAACTACTTCACAACTAAAGGTAGCTCTAGCAATCACTAGAAACCGTATGGTAATCTACCTCTGTCGCTTTAGGGTTGCTCTAGGAATCACCAGGAATTCTATGGTCAGAATCTCTGGTAAGTAGCTGAGACCTTATTTTTCTTTTAAATTTTTCTTCTAGGATTCTGCTGCCCCAACCCTCCTGCCCAGTTGCCAGGAGGCACAGCCTGCCAACCCGATTCACAGGACACATAACATGGAAATCACACCCACGGCATGTGGTGATGTGAAAAGGGGCTTGAAAAGACACTTCAGATAAATTCATGGAAAGCTGAACAGAATGCCCATGATTCAAAGAGAGCATAATACGGCTTGTCAATCCAGCTGCCTTCAACATTTAAAATACATATTTCATATTTTCTTCTGCCATCTTATTTTTTGTTTGAAGAAAGGGAGTCACGTGCAAGCTCCAAAAGGCAGCTCTTGCTTAAGAAACTGCTCTCAGAATTGCTACAGCCATCTCCTAAAAAACGGCTCCCTAGAGCTGCACAGGAAGAGAAATATGCAAGTGTACCCAGGCATAGAGAATTATGTGCTTGGGGTTGTTGAGTCGCGACTGGCAAGTGGCCCGCATTTTGGAGAACTGCTATTTACATAGTACATTTAGCATGCAAGTGTTTCTCCTAGCCACGCTATTCTGAAGGTAAAGTACACCTTTTTCTGTGTAGTCAGTATAGTTGCCAACCTCCAGGTGGTGGCTGGAGATCTAGAATTACAACTGATCTCCATTCAAGACAGAACAGTCCCCCTGGAGGAAATGGGAGCTCTGGAGGGTAGAATGTATGGAATCATATCCCCAGAGAGCTCCATTCCTTCTCCAAACCCCGCCTTCCACAGGCACCACCCCCAAATCTTCAGGAATTTCCCAGGCCAGAGTTGGTAACCCAGGATTTTGACACCCCAAGAAAGTGTTCAGTTCCCGAGCCACTACACTGAATGAAATTGTGCACAAAGCCTGTAGAACCCAGTAAGGGGATGGGGGAAGAAGTGACGGAGATAATTTAAGCAGGCTCATTGATAAAAGCCTCACATTTGGCCTTTGGGGGACAAGGACAGACACCTATACCATAGGAATTTTACGGCCAACACAGTGGAAGGCATTCAAATGCTTTTTGCCACAAAACATCTTCTTTCACAAGGCATTCCACCGTTCTCAGACATTTCTCAACACTGTTTGTAAGGATTACAAATTCAGATCAATATCCTTTCATGCCTTAAGCATCTAAAACACTTTTGTGTTTCTATTTTACCACCCCTTTAACAACTGTACAGCGTAATTCTAGGAAAGATATATATTTAGGGGGAAATACTCCCGTGCTACAAACTAGAGATTTTCAGAGTTATAAATAAGCTCTTTTATACATAAGGAATCCATTACGCTGACCATAAAAACTCATGATAATTCAGGAGCTTGGAGCAGCATGTTGTAACCAAAACGACTGCGGTGCATCGTTTATTAGGGGGGAAAGTATAGCCTTTAAAAAGGCCCTTGGGGTTTTTTATATATCAGGAAGACAAAAAAGCCTTTGTGGCTCATCAGGCATCACAGATGTTTAAGGATTACTTATTGTCTTGGCAGTATAGGAGAAAAGGGGGTGGTCACAAGACATGGGGCGGCCAAAATTCCCAGACACTAATCCCCACATACTGTGCCTTTCCACCTCTATAAGGTTCAGATCAAACTGACTTACTATCACAAAGCCACACTACAGACCAATGCGCTGAACGGAAGTTTCTGGTAAGCCATTCCTTATTGGGCCCCCGCATGGCACTGATGGCAGCAGTGTGCTTTAAGTGTGTGTCAGACTTTCACACACACAAAGTGTGCCTTTGATTGGTGTATGAAACAGTCCTCCATGCCTGTTCACTTTTGGTGGTCCCCCCCCCTTTTCCATCTACCTAAATCAACCACCGGCTATTGCCATTTTTGAAGAAAAGGCTTTTTTCTTCTTCCACACGATGGCATCCGTTTGACATCCGTGAAACCAAAATGAAGCCACAAAACTTTCATTCTGAACCCTTGAATCCAGGTCTAGCTGCACCTGAATAAGCGTGTTCATCCTGTTCCGTCCCCGTCCCCCCCAAAAGTACCATTCAGTCTCAAGAATTAGAGACATGAAGCTATCCTCTTTAGGCAACAGATTATAAAAGGGGAAGGAGTCCATTTCCCTCTCTAGGCCCAGAGATCCCAACCCTTTTTTCGGCCTGCAGGAACCCTTGGAATTCTGGCACAATGTGGTGAGTTCAGCCACAAAATGGCTGCCATTCAAGGCAGAGCTAGACACAAAATGGCTGCCCCAGCTTATCTTCGATCAAAAGTGAAGATCCTTGTGCTATGGTGGCAGCTGCTTGCCAAAGCAATGTTGCTAAAAATTTGTACAGCCAATCAAACCTACCATGGCCAATCAGAAGCCCTGCTAGGCAAAAGCCCCACCTGGCCCCACACTAGGTTTGCCAGGTTCCTCCTGGCCACCAGGAGGAAATGGGAGGGTAGGGTTGCCAGGTCCAGGTTGGGAAACTCCTGGAGATTTGGAAATGGAGCCTGGGGAGGACAGGGACCCCAGCGAAGTACAACGCCACAGAGTCCACCCTCTAAAGTATCCATTTTCTCCAGGGGAACTGTAGTCTGGAGATGAGCTGTCATTCTGGGGGATCCCCAGATCCCACCTGGAGACTGGCATCCCTACCCCATACATCTTCTAAAAATACTTGACTGGCACCAAGAATGGTGTCAGCAGGTTCCACGGCACCCATGGGCACCACACTGTGAACCGCTGCTCTAGTCTTTATCTCTACCAGTCACTTAAAAATTAGCAACGTGCAAGGATGGTGAGACCTCACTCACCACAGCCTTTGAGAGCCTACATGTGTGCGACCGAGTCTAAACAGAAGAGAATGCCGACAATCAGCAGTGATGGCACAGACATTCACTCAGGAAACCACTGTTGGACAAGAAATACACCCCGAAAAATACTTGAACCCAGGTTAGGCATAGCAGTGCCCAGGAAGTATTCAGGGTATGGCAGATTTCAAACGTGCCTCATCCGCCCACTGTCAATCAGGGCTGATCACTCACTGCTGGCCTTTGTACTCAGGAGCATGGTCTTCGAAGACTGCCGGGATGAAAGTGAGACGCACCACAACTCACTTCTTACTAAAAAAAACCCCCAAACCCTTTGTTCGGACATAACATAGCTTGTCAGGGCTCCAGTTGCCACTGCCAGTGTAAGAACAGACAAACATAACACAGTCTAATCCCTTGACAGTGCTACATAGTCGGGGGGGGGGTATGTTCATTTTATATGGCACCTGTGACCTCTGATCACCCTAGCTGCACTGCTCTACTGAATGGTCTGCAAACAAGTCCATAAATGGTGTCTGTGGTCCCACCATGAACAGCCAATCAGGACACACCCTAGGGCTGCCAGGTCTGACTCAGGAAATATCTGGGGACTTTGGGGGTGGAGCCAGGAGCAAGGATGTGACGTCACTTTCAGGCCAACAAGCCAGAAGGGAGTTCTGGCCATCACATTTAGGCATTCCTTTTAAAAGCATTCCTTTTAAATTCTTTCCCTCCATTTGAAATAATGGAGGAGGGGGTACCTTCTTTTGAGGCTCAAAGAATTTGACCCCCTGGTCTACTCTTTTTGAAACTTGGGTTTGTTTGTTTTTTCAGGAGAGGCACCATCAGCCATGCTGAAAATTTGGTGCCTCTACCTCACAGTCCCCCCCCCCGAGCCTCAGATACCCATGGATTGATTCTCCATTATACCCTATGGGGACCAGTCTCCACAGAGTATAATGGAACGCCCAGTGGCCCATCTCCCCCTGCTTTCTGACAGCCCTGAAGTGGAGGGAGGGGCTCCAAACCAGGGGATCCCCTGCCCCCAACTGGGGGTTGGCAACCTTAACACACCTGTACTTAACCAAAGCAAGTGCAAGAATGGAACAAGGGAGGAAAGTATGTGCGTGCCTCCAGCCAAAGCACACAGGGAAAGGGAACAGTCCCATTGGAAGGCTCAGCTGCTGGTTTCTACGTTGGCTGGTGGGCTAAAGTAAATATGCATTTTTCCATACACAAACTCAAGACACGCTTTCTCCAGTACGTCTATAACACTGGACCCTAAAACACTGGAGAATATGCTTACCACTTTCCTTTCAGTGGCTGGCTCACAACGTACCACCTTTGTAGTGAGTTTCCACTCTGACTTGGGCAAACAAGGCCCAGCCTGCTACAACCACCATGCTCTACCTTTCAGGGCCTTTTCTCAGTAGGCCTTAGAGCAGGGCTCTCCATCCTTTTTGAGCCTGTGGACACCTGTGGAGTTCTGACACAGGGTGGTGGACAAAATGGCAGGGGCCGGGGGAAAGAGGGATGCTTTGAAAAATACACATGGGAAGAGCCGTGAGAGAGAATAAACCCAACACTGTGGTGGCAGCTACCACTGTAATGATTGCTTTTAAGTCTGCCTAGCCAATTGGCTCTCCAATGGCCAACCAGAAGCCTTGCTGCGCAGTGGCCCCATCTGGCCATACCCACTTTCTAAAAAACACTTGGTGGGCACCAGGGAAGTTGTCAGTGGGCACCATGGTGCCTACGGGCACCACATTGGGGACTCCTACTTTAGAACCGTTACTTCGAAGTCTGAGGTTAAATCATGGCACATCTAGTTAAAAGGATTTGAGTTCCTGGAGGGCCAATACTAATCAGAATAGGCAAAATCGACCTTCATAGACCAGTTGTCTGACACAGTGTTCAGAATTCAAAGTAGACCTGCTACTGTTCCACTGTATGGTAAACCAGGTATCTTCACAAAAGAGATCACATTTTAGAAGAAGAAGAAGAAGGAGGAGGAGGAGGAGGAGGAGGAGGGGGAGGGGGAGGGGGAGATTGGATTTATACCCTGTCCTTCACTTGGAGTCTCAGGGCGGCTGAGGAGATTGGATTTATACCCTATCCTTCACTTGGAGTCTCAGGGCGGCTTACAAACTCCTTTCCCTTCCCCTCCCCACAACAGACACCCTGTGAGGTAGGTGGGGCTGAGAGAACTCCAACACAAACTGCTTTTTCAAGAATAGCTGTGCCAGAGGTTGTGACTGACCCAAGGTCACATCAGCAGGTGCAAGTGGAGGAGTGGGGAATCGAACCCGGTTCTCCCAGATTAGAGTCCGCGCATTTAACCACTACACCAAACTGGAAATCATATTTTACACAGCCTTCCTTTAATTGATAAGTAATGAGCAATCACTGGAGCACTCACTGGAGAAGACCCTGATGCTGGGAAAGATTGAAGGTCAAAGAAGAAGGGGGCGGCAAAGGATGAGATGGTTAGACAGTGTCATCGATGCAACAAACATGAAATCGAGCAAACTTCAGAAGACGGCAGAAGACAGGAGGGCCTGGCATGATCTGGTCCATGGGGTCGCGAAGAGTTGGACTCGACTGTGCGACTGAACAACAATAATTAATAAGCTATTTTCTTCTCTATTTTAATTTTTTGTTTTAAGGCTGAAGAATTTAGCCAACCAGCAACACCAACTGTCAAGAACATTTGCCACGGCACAAAGCCACCGACAAGGTGAACACTGACATGGAAATCATATTCAAACTAGATCACTTCAAGAGACCCTAGCGACAGATGGAACGTTGCTAAGCGCGTATATACTCAGAAATATGTTTTCACTCAACAGGTATTTTGCACGTATTAAGCAGTCTCGTCTCTTGCCTCCCATCTTATCCAGCCATCAAAAAATATTATGAAGAAATTTACTCCTCTCAGAACTCTTCTTTGGTGCCTGACAACATGAAAGCTATTGCAGAAGGCTCATGGTTGCTTTACTAAAATGTCACTGTTGTTAAGAGTTACGCATAACCTCGCTTCCTGACATTCTGTGGCCAGCTCCATGTCCTGTGGCAGCCGTTTTGTGGCTGAACCCACCACCCTGTGCCAGAAATCCAAAGGTGCCTGCGGGCTCAAAAATGTTGGGGATCCCTGCATTAGGCAATGAAGGATTTATAAATCAAGACACCCCCATGATCCTCTGGAAATATGGCTTATGCAGTTTGATGCAGAACGATTCCATCCAGCCTTTGGAGACCATTTAGGAACAACCTATTTAACTGCCTTCTTATGGATAAAAACATTACTGTGCTTAATGCTCCGATAGTCTCTAGCAGTATGGCCCATTTGCCAGTTAGGAGCAGTGGATTGCTTCCTGCTACCAATGCAGAAGGTCAATGGGGCTTCATTCCTAGTCCAGAAGGCACTGGTTGCCAACCTCCATGTGGGGCCTCGAGATTTCCTGCTATTACATTTGCTCTCCAGGTGACAGAGAAGAAGGCCTGGAGAAAATGGCTACTTTGAAGGGTGGACTCTATGGCATTATACCCTGCCAAGGTCCCTGCCCTCCACAAACTCCACCCTCCCAAGACTCCACCCACAAATCTCCAGGTATTTTTCAACCCAGTGCCAGCAACTCTACCCTCAAGGGCTAAGGCGGTTCCATCTCTAAAGCTGTTGATTTTGACCTCATTCTGGGCAATGCCTGCCTCAGGCACAAGCTCAGGTGCTCTCTGATTCCCTGTCCCCCACCTGCCTTCAGACCTCCGGCTCTGACCCTGTATTATCAACGCAACACCCCGGCATCGCTAACATGCCAATGTACAGAAGGCGATCCCATGTCTAGGTTGGTGCTGTTCTTGCATTCCACAAGTATGAGATAAATACCCTGCAAGATACCATAACCCATACCAACAGCAGTCTTCCATCTTTTACATATGTAAATCTGGGAGATGTACAGTCTTGATCTCTTTTTCTTTTTGCTGTCAAGTCACAGCTGACTTATGGCGACCCCATGGGGTCTTCAAGGCAAGGGAAGTTCAGAGGTGGTTCGTCATTGCCTGCCTCTTTGCCGCAACCCTGGTATTCCTTGGAGGTCTCCTATCCAAGTACTAAGCAGGACCAATCCTACTTAAATTGAGAGATCTACATCAAAGAATCGCTATGAAAATGGCTACAACCATGCAAAAATATTTATAAGAATACTACATCAAATTGTCGTTGAATATAATCCACAATATCACAATAAGAAGCATGCACATCCACTGCTAACCAAACAAAAGATAACACCGTCTCTAACTGTTGGTAAAATCTAACTAGATCAGGGTAGCCCGAAGATGAACTCATATGATTTTCAGAGCCTAGACATCTTGAAAATACAAAATAGAGAGAGATGTGCACCTCATGTTCTACTCCCACTAACCCTAATATAAGGTTATTAGATGCCAAATAACATGTAGAAATCATGGTAGAAGAAGAAGAGATTGGATTTATACCCCGCCCTTCACTTGGAGTCTCAGAGCAGCTTACAAACTCCTTTCCCTTCCCCTCCCCACAACAGGCACCCTGTGAGGTAGGTGGGGCTGAGAGAGCTGTGACACAAACTGCTCTTTTTTCAAGAACAGCTGTGCCAAAGGTCACATCAGCAGGTGCAAGCGGAGGACTGGGGAATCAAACCCGGTTCTCCCAGATTAGAGTCCGCGCACTTAACCACTACACCAAACTGGCTCTCTCCAAACTGGTACATACAACCACTTCAAATCCAGGGCTAAGAAAGACTATCCGTCCACTCTAACTGTTCAGGAATTACTTATTTGCATGAAAAGGTACATCCTTTAGTCAGAATTTAACATCAATCTCTCTGTAGGAAGAAAACAGCCTTTTTGTTATGGAAATGCTTGCTTCAAAACACATTGGTGTATTATTATTATTATGCAGGTTTAAAAGCCCAACATTCATGGAATGCTCTACGCAAAGGGTATCACGCAGATGGAATTTGCTAAGTGGAACACGCTCTTTCTTGCGGTTGTTCAAAAACAACCACATACATTAATCTTCCTCAAACATTTCCAGATTTATTAACGTCCGTATGCACTTTGTGACAAATGGCATCAGAACCATTCCACAGGTTCTGTTTGCACTATGCATATCACCCTAGCAGGAGAAATGAAATGGTCTGCCGTTTGGTTTCTACAGCTTTTGAGGGAATACAGCTCATAAGAGTTACATTGTCTAACTCTAAGCAGACTGTGGGCAATTCTGCACTGGCTTTTCCCTCCGTTGTTTTATGAAACCCGTGTTGGAACAGAAATTCCCCTCTACACTGTATGCTGCTTTCACTTTCTTTGATCACTGGATTTTATGGTACCCTCTACGCTGCATGCCACTTTCACTTTCTTTGTGCATCGGGTTTTATGGTACCTCCTAGATAGATTTATGGCCGTTCAGGGGTGACTTTGCGGTCAATACAGCAATGCCCCAAGTATTTGAATGTGGTTTTGAACTGTACTTTTTCCTCCCAGTTAACTGTGACATTTTGAAGGGAGCAAAAGGTGAAAAGCCAAGAACAGTAGCCCTTTCCCCTGGTTCACTATCATCATGCAAGACACGGGAAAAGTACTCTCTATTCTCCCGGCCTTTCCAGGTCAAATGCCACCAGAGCCCTCCCCTTCCTATGTAATCCTATCACTCACTTTAAGATATTCAGGACCACCACCAACCAACCTGCTGAAACCACAAATATTTTACTTAACTGCACCAAGACAGCTTACAAACTTTGACTGGATACCAGCTCTTGAAGGCTGGCAGGTAGATTAACGGAGCAATCCTAAAACATTTCCCCGAGAGTAAGCCCCTATCAACTAACAAATCACTCTTTAGTAGTCCTTGCTTAGAATTGCTCCTCGTGAATGATTTAAAATATAGGATCTGCTCAGGGCTTTTTTCTGTAGAAAAAGCCCAGCAGGAACTCATTAACATAATGGGCCACACCCAACAGCAGAAACTAATTAGCATATTAGGCCGCACCCCTGACAGCACCGCTTGTGAGCATATTAGTCCACACCCCATGCATTGCCTTGGCTTGCCCGGCAAGCCCCCCCAAAGGGAAGGCAGTTTAAACTGCCTTCACTTGGCTTGCCCAGGTGCCCTGTGGTTGCAGGGAGCCTGGGCAAGCCGGCCCTTGGAGGGGAGGGGAGGCAGTTTAAACTGCCTTCCCTTGGCTTGCTTAGGCGCCCCACGGCTGTGGAGAGCCCGGGCAAGCTGGCCCTTGGACAGGCCAGGGAAGGCACGGGGAGGCATTTAAATGCCTCCCTGATCCTTTCAAGACCCCCCTGGCCTGCCCACCTCGGAGTTGCCGAGGGGCGGGTCGCTCTCCAGGCCTTCCCTCTGTAGCTACGCATGCAGAGGTTTTGGCTGTAGTGGGTGTGGCCAACTGTGATGCCAGCCAGAACTCCGTTCCTGTGTGTTCCTGCCCAAAAACAGCCCTGGATCCGCTACGGCCATGCTGCCCTACACAATGGAATAGTTCCTCAAAATCTGGCCATATTCACCTGTTTGGAAGTATCTCGGGACTTAGGCATTACGACAAGATTAGTTATTTCCTCAGTGAAAGGGTCAATATTAAGAGAAAAAAATTAAATCTAGTTCAAATAGTTTTAAGAGGGCCAGACCAAGAGATCTGTCAGCAGAAAGCACCAATGGTCACAGACCTTTCCTACATTCACCTCCCCTTTCCGATCTTGGGAAAGCTGCGGGAGCAGACACACACCCACAAGGACTGGGAGACTGCGGTGGACCGGGGGACGGTAACAAGAATGAAATCGCCCCCTCCTCTTCCATCAGGGCAGCTCTACTCATGAAACAGCTAAGAGGGGGAGGTTTCTTGTTCCCGCCAACACCCCAGGCCCGTAGCCAGGATTTTTTTGTTCGAGGCGCATTTAAATTTTTTAAGGGGGCAGTTAAATTACAATATGTTGTCGAAAATCACAGTTAATTAAATTACAGTTAAATTACAGTTAATTAAATCAACATGAATGCCTTTCTCTAAAGAGGGAGGCTCTGAGCCTGTTTCTAGCCCTTCCTTTCAAGGGACAGGGCAGCGAGCGCATCAGTTCCTAGGGAAAAAAATACTCAGAGGGCATTTAATTGTCTTCAGAAGGCATTTAAATGCCTTTTGAGTTCCCTTCCACAGGGCAAGAAAGCTTAGAAGGGCTCCTTCACTACATCTCCAACAGCCCCTCTTTCTGCTAGCCCAATGCCACCTAGGGTCATGATCAAAAATAAGGTTTCTGGCATGGCTATTTGTGGGGCGAGGCTTTTAATTAAGGGGGCAGGGCCCCGAAACGCCCCACTGTAGCTACGGGCCTGCCGACACCGTGCGACTTTCAGTCCACGTGGCTCTTGTGATCCCAGACATTAACTTCTCTTGCCTGGGAAAGGACGGTGGGAGGAGGGCAAGATCTGCACTCCTTGTACCTGTAGATTGCTGCATCCAGCTCAGAGCGTCCAGCTGTTCAAAGTATAAGAACCAATAATTCCAGTACTTGGTCGCATGACATCATTGCCATGAAACACCTAAAGACGCCGTCATAATTTTTTTTTGTTTTAAAAACACAATGCTAACATGTTATTCATTTGGAGGAAAATCGAGAAAATCCAGATGGCAACGTTGACAATACAAAAAAAAAGAGAGTATTTCATTACTTACCAGGCCAGCAATTGGTGTTGGCAGATGATTAATCTTCTTAATGACACCAGGCTTGATCTTGTTAATTAGACTACAAAAAAAAAGGATGAGAGTTAAATCATGCTTTGTAGTGTAAATTCACTCTAGGGCTAAATTCGCAGATGACTAAAATTAATAACTGTGGCAAACAAGTCTCACTCACGTTATTTGAGCCATTTATTTAAATCTTAAAACTGAGCTTGACCCTCATCTTTGTCTAACATATTTGGATGCATGTATATGTGTTTGTTTGTAAAATGAACATATAGGTATTTCAAGCAATAGGTAAAGATATCCCAATGGAGGGGCGTGTGCTTAACGGACACTGAACTCAAAGTACCGAATTTCAAACAGATCATCACATAAGTTTGAGAGGTTGTGAATTCCTCATTCAGAAAGGAGGTGATCTCAAGGGCCTCTCAAGGGCATCCACTGAAGCTGATGGGCAGCAGGTTCAGGACAGACAAAAGAAATACCACTTTAGAAAAAGAAGAAGAGAAGAGATTGGATTTATGCCCCACCCTTCACTACCCAATGGAGTCTCAGAGCGGCTTACAAAGTCCTTTCCCTTCCCTTCCCCACAACAGACACCCTGTGAGGTAGATGGGGCTGAGAGAGCTCTTTTGAGGACAGCCCTTTCAAGGACCGCTCTTGTCAGAACTATGGCTTGTCCAAGGTCATCCAGCAAGTGCAAGTGGAGGAGTGGGGAATTAAATCCGGTTCTCCCAGATTAGAGTCCGCGCACTTAACCACTACACCAAATCACTACACAGAGAATGATTATAATGCAGAATTCGCTGCCAAAGAATGTAGTGACAGCCACAAGAATAAACAACTTTAAAAAGGGATTAGGTACATTCACAGAGGATAATTCTATCAATGACTACTAATCATGGTGACTGAGGGGGACCTCCACATTCAGAGGCACTAATCCCAGAGCCAGGAGGCGACCTCAGGAGAAGGCCATGGCCTCTGTGCCCTGTTGTTGGCCTTCCAGAGGAACTGGTTGGCTGCTGTGTGAGCCAGGATGCTGGACTAGATGGACCACTAGTTTGATCCAGCAAGGCTCTTCTGATGTTCTTGTGGTCTTACTTTAAAGGCAATTGTGGTAAGGACACTTCTAGAAAGAAATCCCCCCCAGCAACACTCAACAATACTTCCCACTATCAGCCCACTGTTAATAACCCTTGTTTGGGTAAAGCAGGTGGTGGTGGTGGTTCAGCTCCAGAGACTCCTGGATTAAACCAATTCCCCAATCTCTACACATGCTTCAGTACTTTCCACCCCAGTTTGATTTTTCTCTTCTGATGGACAGCCTGGACTGGGAGACAGAGGAAGGGCACCTCGCCGCTCCCCTCAAACCAGCCTTTGATACCATCAGACACGGTATGCTTTTGGTATCCCCCCCATGACCCGGATGGCACAGCTGGTTGGTTCAGTCTCAAGGTGCTAGTGAAGCAGAGACTGGTCTTAGCTGTGTGGAAGTCTCCTGGTGAGACCTGATGAAGAGAACAAGCTGTCCACGCTTCAGAAGCATCGAGGTTGACACGGGCCACTTCTCTAGCTGGGACCTGTTGGTGGAGTGGGACTAGGAGGTGCTGAACATCTGAGGGAGGAAGTAATTCAAGCTGTGTTGAAAGAAGCAGTGGTGAGAAACCCTGCTAAAGAGCATGAGACATGTCTATAATAATTAGGGCCCAAGTCACCAGCATTCAAATCCTGAGCTAAGTGGGATTTTGGGATCAACACAGGAAGCTACTTTCAACTGAATCAGACCCTTGGTCTATCAGACTCAGTACTGTCTACTCAGACTGACAGCACCTCTCCAGGGTCTCAAGCCCTTTCACATAACCAACTGCCCGATCCTTTAACTGGAGATGCTGGGGACTGAATTCAGGACCTTCCACATGCCGACCAGATCTTCTACCGCTGAGCCACGGCCCCTCCCAGGATGGAAACAGGCCTGGTTGCCCTCATCTTTGCCAGAAGAGTAACAGGAACTACATCCCTGTCCATTTTCATGTCTCTCTCAGTGGGTCCAGCACCCATAAAACGGAGAGATGAAACAACTTTATGGTCTACCATCTGGCAATCAAGATTATAACTGAAGGTCTACTGTTTCAAAATAGCATAGCTACAGGAAGAACATTCCTCTTCCCCCGTTTGCTCATAAAACACTTAAAAATTATAAAGTGAACCGTCTATAAAACCTAGCCGCAAGAACAAAACAAGATAGAGCAATGTAGTTTTGCCTTCTCAGAAAGCTTTCCATTTTGTAAAGACTATCATCCAAGTCAGGATGCATGTTAACTCGCAAGTGGGTGCTTGGATGCTTCAGAAGAGAAGAGGATTCCCACCCGCCAAATGGCACAAATTCTCATATTCTTATGGCCAAATGCATGACATGACAATTAGGCACAGGCATTTCTAAAGCACCCATTAGGCATTTTTCAGCTCTAAGGAAGAACGCTACTTGCACTTTACAGTTATGAACACTTTCGAAATCTCTCCTCTCATAACACAAATCAAAGGGCTGCTTATTCGTTCAGAAGACTTTGCAGCCTACCAGCTCCAAAATGTTTCCAGTATCATTGATCTAGAAAAGAATTCTGCACCAGAAACAAACTCCACCTTCCCATACTATAAGATGCTGTTGTGGTTAACAACATTCTAATTTATTTCATTCTAATTTTCTTCAGGGAGCTCAGAGTGAAATAAGCGCCTCTCCTTTACTCCAACTACCCTGTGAGGTAGGTTTGGGCCAAGGTCACGGGTAAGTTTTTTGGGTGAACAAGGTTACAATCCCCGGTCTCCACAGTCTAACTAACCACTGTACACACTGTCCTCAAAGACGAAGATGGTGATAAACACCAATGTGGAGGGTCAAGTGCTTAGCACAGGATTACCCCCTCAATGCAGATAATTCATTTGTCAACTTTTAAGCATTTTTAAGCATAAAGCGCCATTTCACTGCTGGGAACACCAAGGCTCAGAGAGACACCCAAGTACGTAAACACTGAGTTATTTATGAGCATATTCTCAGTCCTGCTTCTCTGATAAAAAAACCTGATTGTTCTTTCCCTCTTCTACATGTTCATACAGACTTACTCACCCTCACATAACTTTGCATAAGATTGCAGGTAGACAAGAAGAGAAAAGAGCCAGAGAACCAAGAGAGAAGAGAGAGACTTACAGTTGCCATCTCCAGGTTAGGAAATACCTGGAGATTTGGGTGGTGGAGCCTGAAGAGGGTGGGGCTTGGGGAGGGGAGGGACTTCAACAGGGTATAGTTTCATAAAGTCCACCTTCTAAAATGGCCATCTTCTCCCAGTGAATTGACCTCTCTTGCTTGGAGATCAATTGCAATAACAGGAGAACTCCAACCACCACACAGAGATTGGCAACCCCAGAGAGACTCAATGGAGACAGCCTTCCCCTTCCACAGACGACAACAGGGACATTCCTGCGCATTAGTACTAGAGGGAGAAAAGGAGCCACACGGGACAGGCAGAGAAAGGAAACAAACGGGAAGAGACCGGGGTGTCACTAGGCCACATATCTGGAAATCTGCAACCTGACTTGCTGCCCCCACTGCTGTAGCGCATCTCCAATCACAGCACAACTGGGTTGGCCATTAGGTAGAATAGTAGGGTTGGAAGGGGACATACAGGCCATCTGTAGTCCAACCCTCTGCTCAGTGCAGGTTCAGCCTAAAGCACCTCTTTTTTTAAAAAATAAAAGCTTTTATTGATAGGATATATCAACATGTTCCATAACTCAAAATATTTTTAAATACATCCTTTTCAGTCATCCCCTTTCTCCCCCCGCTCTTGGCTTCCCATTAATTGTTTCATTCAATGTTCAATAACAATAAATCTTATCCAGTATTCAATTCTTCTTTTAAAACATTAATTCATTCAATCTAACCCTCAGGTAACCTTTTTGTTATTATTCTATCATTATTTTCTTTTTTTTTCTATCTTTAATAGTTATCAAAGCAGAGTAACTTATTTCTTACATCCCAATTCATTTCAAGATAGTCTTTGAATTCTTTCCATTCTGTAAAAAAATCTTCATCTTCTTTACCATTAAGCTTCTTTGTCAGTTTGTCCATTTCTACCATAAAAAGCATTTCCTTTATCCAGTCCCATTTTTCTGGTATTCTTTCTTGCTTCCAGAATTGGGCAAATGTCATTCTTGCTGTTGTAATCAAATACCATAACAATGTTCTTTTTGTTACATTCACTTCTTCCATTTTAAGACCTAGAAGTAACATCTCAGGTTGTTTTTTCAAGGTACACTTCAGGATCTTTTGTATTTCGTTATGGATCTCTGTCCAATATTCTGCCGCTTTATCACACGTCCACCACGTATGATAAAATGAGCCTTCCTTTTTTTTTAACACTTCCAACATTTGTTAGACAAATTCTCATTCATATTAGCATTTTTTTTTGGTGTCATATACCATCTATACATCATCTTATAACAGTTTCCTTTCACATTGACACATGTTGAAATTTTAATTGACTTTTTCCACAAACCTTCCCTGGATCAGCCTAAAGCATCTCTGACAAGTGTTCATCCAACCGCTGCTTGAAGACTGCCAGCGACGGGGAGCTCACCACCTCCCTAGGCAGCTGACTCCACTGCTGAACTACTCTTACTGTAAACATTTTGCCCCCAGTATCCACTGGGAACCTTCCTCCCCGTAATTTAAACCCATTATTGCGAGTCCTATCCTCTGCCGCCAACAGGAACAGCTCCCTGCCCTCCTCTAAGTGACGGCCCTTCAAATACTTCAGGAGAGCAGCCCTGTCCTCCCTCAGCCTCCTCTTCTCCACTCCAGACTACACATCCCCAAATCCCTCAGCCTTTCCTCGTAGGGGTTGGTCTCAAGGCCCCCGATCATCCTCGCCAAACAGGATACTGGACTCGATGGACTGCTGATCAGATCCAGCAGGGTTCATCTTTGTTAAGTCTTGGGCCCGGTTTTGACGGACTAAGCTCGCAACCAAGAACAATAGAGAGGTAGGATCCTGGAAGTGACCTATAGACCAGGAGCTGCACTGTATGTAGCCAATCACGGGTAGCGGGTGTGTGTGGAGTGGGGTGTTGTGTACTGATTTAAGCAGGGCTTCGGTCCTGCTTAGAGTTGTCTTTAGTTTGAGCCGATTTCACAACAAACTGTGAGCCGATCACTATATGCATGTCGAACCCAGTACATTAGTGTTCTGTATCTTATGGGACAACCTCAGGCACTAGGGTTGCCAATCTCCAGGTAGCACCTGGAGATCTCCTGGAATCCCAACTGATCTCCAGATGACAAAGATCAGTTCCCTTGGAGAAAATAAGATTTCCACTTCTGTTCTACCGGTGTCTGAAGAAGGGAGTTTTGACTCTCGAAAGCTTATACCCTGAAACTCTTGCTAGTCTCTGCTAGCAATAAACAAACTGGGATAACAGCAAATAATAATGTAACAGAATATAACAATTACCATGTCAGAACTAACAATAAAGCCAATTAAATATTTACCAATTTTTAAATTTTTATAGACACACAGATACATATGTATGTATTTAAAGAATAAAGTGCTGAAATACCTTAATGTCTAAATTACAATAATAACAATATAAACGTCTATGTATCATCCTAATAATAATCAACCATAGAAGTAAATCCCTCTGAAAAAATACAAACATAAAGTCCACTATTTAATCACATTGGTATCCAGTGGAGGACATGAAACAATGTTAGATAGTCCACAGCAGGGCTTTTTTGTAGAAAAAGCCCAGCAGGCACTCATTAGCATAACAGGCCACACCCCTGACAACACAGTTCATTGGCATATTAGGCCACACCCCCATGTTGCCAGAAGTGTGGTCATCCAGCCACACCCACCTTTTGCTTCTTATTCTGCTTACCTTGTTTGCTGTCAAAACCCAGGGCTTTTTTTGTAGCAGGAACTCCTTTGCATGTTAGGCCACACACCCCTAATGTAGCCAGTCCTAATGAGTTTCTGCTGATGGGTGTGGACTATTATGTTAATGAGTTTCTGCTGGGCGTGGCCAATTCAGGAGCCAGCCAGAACTCCCTACCTGTGCATTCCTGCCCCAAAATAGCCCTGGTCCATAGTATTCCAAACTTGTTCAAACAGTCTTCCTTAAATTAATAAAGTCACTGCAGGGGCTTCTAGCTTTCAAAGCATCAGCAAAACCAAATCTCTATGGACATTTGACAGCATCCATTTTGAGTCACCTCTTTTTCAAGAACTGATAATCCTTTCCTTCGAGTGGTCAGTCTCTGCTAATTAATGGACACATTCGTAACAGAACACATTTGCCTCCTGATTCACCATGTCTCATTAGAGTATTTCAAGGTGGGTACTGTGTTCCGTTATGAAAGTGGGGTGATCACCTATATCCCAGACAGATACATACGACACTTCTCTCTCTAGAAGCCAAGCAGTGCTCTCACCTTTGTGTAAAACCAGAATGCACATCTTGTACTGCCCTACGAGACGTCTCTGCATCGTTTCCTTTCCTTCCTTCCTTTGCAGCAGGTTCCTGCCTCTCCCCATTCGCCTCCTTTCCACTTTTCTCATTAGACTGGACCAAGGAACAAGGTATCTTTGAGCACTTGGTCCAGCCTTGCCATTTAGGAATGCCCTGGAGGAAGCTTGTTGATCAACTAGAAATCTGCATATATTAGGCGGGGAGGGAGCGCTGTTGGCACAGCTGCCAAGTTCCACTTTGAAGACAGGAGGCTCCACTCCTCCTTCTGGCTCCACTCCTAGCCCAGAGAAGGCCAGCCAGGAACCGGAGGCTTTGGCCAAGGGTCCCGGCCCGAAGGCACTTCTATTAGGAAGTTCCCATATTTGTGGCATTTCTGCGACCACTAGGCAGGGCGGGGGGAAGCAACAGGGTTGGCTCTGTACAAATTTGATTTCAGGAAGTTACTCGGATAATTAAGAAATGTGGTCTATACTACTATGCGTAGCACTCCGCAAGTAGGATCCTGCTGTGTAATTTTGCATCATTTTTAATGTGACATTTTAACACTTAGGTTTTGCCTCAGTTCTGTTTCTAGATTTCTGGTTGGTTCTGCAACTCTAATCCTATTGCGTCATTTACTGAATGTCCCACCCTGTTGATTGTATCGTCTAGGGTTGCCAGCTTCCTTTTGGGAAACCCCTGGAGGTTTGAAAGTAGAGCCCGAGGACGGTGGGGTCAGAGGACTGCAATGGGGCGTAATGCCATAAAGTCTCCCTTCCACAGCAGCCATTTTCTCCAAGTGAACTGATCTTTGTCACCTGGTGATCACTTGTAATAGAGGAAGATCTCCAGGCACCACCTGGAGGTTGGCAACCTTTGTACTGACACTGTGTCATCCACCTTGAGTCCAAGTGATAAAGGCTGCCTATAAGTGACTCAATTTTTTTTAAAAAACCTGATACTATAGACAAGAATATATTAATAACAGAATCAGGGAACTGAACAAATTTTTTGTTCAGTTTTTACCCAACTTTAAACCACATTTGATATAAACAGAATGATCAGCCGTTGAATTATATTAATGGCGCTGATACATAATTTTTGTGAGACATGTTCAGGATAGGAGAGATGAGAGAAATAAAGCATAAATATATTTAAAACGGCATCTAATATTTATCACAGCGGCTTGTGACCCTAGAGACCATTTCAGAAGATATAACAAGAAGTACTGCAGCTAAAGACCTTGGCCCAAAAGACAGGCAGTACTGGAAGGCCTGCCTACGGTCAACTTAAAAATTAAAGGAATCCCCAGCCTCCCTTTTCTCGTTCTGTGTAAACAGCGATCATGTCACAGACAACTTATGGCAGACCCTGTAAGGTTTTCAAGGCAAAGGAGCTGAAACCAGGGTTGGAATCAGCCTGGCCAAAAGATAAAGGGGGAAATGAACCCTGTTTTGTGCCAGTGCCAATATAGTCCTAGTTGAAATGAACAAGGAAGGAAGCCAGAACTTGAGTTTGTAACAGGCTTGCCAAGAACTTACCATACGCCGGTGGGGGATGGATACATCCTAGCAGGACCATCCCCAGGGGAAGGAAAGACGCGGCACAGGATGCCGTCTCCAGGAAGTGACACCGGGCGACATCACTTCCCTACTGCCAGAACGTCACTTCCTGGCAACAGCATCGAGCGGCGTGGGTGTCGCTCGGAGGAATATTCCGGCCCGGGACTGTGCGTCCCCCGCTGAAATACGGTAAGTACTTGGGAACCCTCGTTTGTAAGCATAACTGACTTCCTAATCACCACCACCACTACTATTACATCTTTGGTGGTGGTGGTGGAAATTGCCATCAAGTCACAACTGACTTATGGCAACCCTGTAGGATGTTCAAGGCAAGTAATGTTCAGAGGTGCTTTATCATTTCCTGCCTCTGCGTAGCAACCCTGGACATCCAAATACTAACCACGGCCAACCCTGCTTAGCTTTCATGATCTGACAAGCTTGGGCTAGTCTGGGCCAGTCACAAACCCATCACCTCTACAGTGTTGCCAGGTGGGCCAGACACCCAAGTCAGAGAGCCTGCTCCAGGAGGGTGGTAGGAGCAAACAAACAAAATGCTGAAGTGCGAGTCCACACACCTCAGGGTATTGCTGCCACCAGCCCCTTCAATTACCCAGACAGCCAGAGAACAAAAGGACCAAGACTCTTTATCTTTAGTCCTTTATCTCATTACTTACTCGCATAGCAGGACTCCGTTTTCCAAAGCAGCACGAAAATCCTTGTTTCCGAAACTTTTCCCAGTGACTGCCTGCAAAAGAAACATTTAATGAGCTGCAGTTTGGTGAAATAAATAACAGAGAACTCAAGAGATGTCACAGCTCTTATGCTGAGTTGCATATTCCTCCAATATTCTGAGCTAATGAGCTTCTATGCCTTACAGTCTCACTCAGGCAAAAATGGCGGAAGAGTGTTTTAGCATACCTTTCAAGCTACTGCCTCCTCAATAACTTAAATTTTCTTCTGCACTATTGGCCTGTGAGCTATTTGGCCTGTGTCTTATCACTCCTCCAGGCAAAGTCTGACGCCTTCCTGCAACATTGGTGGCTGTCCTTCCAGCTGAAGAGCTACTTGTTGTATAAATACTTCTTAGGCTGAAGGAACTTCCTCCATCCTCCAGTAGGATACCGCCCATTGTGTTCAATAAATGAAAAGCATTACTGCTTGGGGAACAGGAAAAACAACAGCACAATTTAACTCCAGATCACAGGACAGGAGTGGTTCATTTCCACACATGGAAGATGCATGTGGAATGGGATTATTGTTATTGTTAATGGGATTATTATTGTTAATGTTGTTGTTGTTATTATTATTATTAGTAGTAGTAGTAGTAGTAGTAGTAGTAATAATAATAATAATAATTTCTAAATCCCTGAGTACACAAGGCTCTGGGCGATTTACAACATGTTAAAACATACAAATACAACTTAAAATCAACCAATTAATCCTAATATAATGGACTACACCACCAATGCCAGCACCATACGAGAAAGAGCAATATTCCACAGGTGTTTTCATCCAGAAAATTTCATAACCAACGAAGCAGGAAAGTGGAAGTTCTCCTCATCTGTGTTTGCAATGTAGATACTCTCTGATATTCGCCAAGTAAATGGCAAACTCAGTAGGAAAGCTGACTTGGGCCTCAGTACTTTTTCCCCACCTCAATATCATTTACACCTAAGTCTGAATTCCCATTACATTGATCTAGTTGTTTCTATCCTGGTGGTCAGGACCCAAAAGAGGGTTATGACTCTCTCACAGGCAATGAGATCGAAAGAGGAAGAGGAGGAGCATTAGGGCAAAATGGGAGCAGAGGCTCAACAGTAAACACAAGTTTGCCTTTGCAAATAATGCGCAGAATGGCCAAGAAATACACCCTGTTGCCCAATCATGTGATATATTTTTATACATTACTAAACATTAACAATGTACACTTATTTGGTGTTAGCTGATCTGAGATTCCTGTGTTTTATACTGGGAGAGAAGTGTGGAGCTACTCTGCAAGTGGGTCCCAGAAGCAGGGTTGCCAGCCTCCAGGTGTGGCCAGGAGATTTCCCAGATCTTCAGACTAAAAGAGAGAAGTTCCCTAGAGAAAATGGCTGCTTTGGAGGGTGGACTCTATAGCCTTATACCCTGCTGAAGCCCCTCCCCTCCTCAATCCTCACCCTCCCCAGACACCCCCTACCAAATTTCTAGGAATTTCCCAACCCAGAGCAGGCAACCACACCCAAAAGTGAGCCCACATATCAGCTAGGGAAAAGTCGGAGGAAGACTTTCTCAAGAGGAAGGATTTGAACTTTGCACAGCGAAATGGTAGGATGCATGCCAGTAAATTTTCAAGTGAGCTCGCCAAAATACGGTAAACTTAGAAACAGGTCCCACTTCAAAGAGTTAACCTACAAAGCCATTTTATTAACTAAGAGTTCTATGGCTTTTCAGTAACTTCTCGATCGATTCTCCCGCAACCATGTCATGCTTCATATTGACGCCACATCAATGATACCAACATTTCCATAAGTGCTAAGGAAACCTTCAATGATTCTGTATATGAGCCTGATTTTGTACCAAGCAATTATAAAGGTGATACACTGGTATGACAACAGAGGTTTTGTGATCATGTCAGAGGATGCTGAAAGGGGCTACTGAAAGACCAAAGAAGTCTCAAACTAGCCTCGAGAGACACTGGCGATAGAAAGTAACGTCAAGTCACAGCGAACTTATGACGACCCCATGGGGTTTTCAAGGCAAGAGCTGTTCAGAGCAGGGCTGTATTAACCCCCAGTCGAACCTCTGGGGTTTCAGGTATTCTGGGGTCCCTCCAGCACTTCAATCTTTCACCCCACTACAGCCGACAGCCTGATCCTGGTACGGTAGGTACTAGTCCGCAGTACATAGCCCCAGGGCTATTTTTGTAGAAAAAGCCCAGCAGGAACTTATTAGCATAATAGGCCACACCCATCAGCAGAAATTTACTAGCATATTAGGCCACACCCCCATGTTACCAGAAGTGTGGTCATCCAGCCACACCCACCTTTTGCTTCTTATTCTGTTTACCTTGTTTGCTGTCAAAACCCAGGGCTTTTTTTGTAGCAGGAACTCCTTTGCATGTTAGGCCACACACCCCTAACGTAGCCAATCCTAATGAGTTTCTGCTGTGGGGTGTGGCCTGTTATGCTAACGAGTTCCTGGTGGGTGTGGCCAACTTGGGAGCCAGCCGGAACTCCGTTCCTGTGTGTTCCTGCCCCAAAATAGCCCTGCATAGCCCTATATCCATTTTGAGGGTCTCCTGAAGAATTCTACTCACAATTTTAAAATATATTTTATTGTGCGTGTAGAACTCTTCATGAATGTACATTCTGGGGGGTATAATCGTTCAATACTGTAATATTTTGAAATTAATAACGAATTATTATTTATTAAAATATAATTTATGGATAATTGTTTTAATATAAGAGACAATTTGTTTCATTGAAATAAGGAAGCAGTTAATTGTCCTATTAGTAGAGGCTATATATTACAGGCTGTCTATGAAGAGAAAATAGTAATGCCTCAGCAAAAATAAAAATAAAAATTGATGGGCCCCTAGTCCCTGCAGGCCCCCTAGGCTTCGGCCTAGTCAGCCTTATGGATACTACAGCCCTGGTTCAGAGGGGGTTTTGACATTGCCTGCCTCTGTGGAGCAACCCTGTATTTTGTTGGTGGTCTCATATCCAAGTACTAACAGGGCTTAGCTTCCGAGATCAGGCTAGCCTCGGCCATCAAGGTCAGTAGAACTGAAACAGCTTACAGCTTTAAGTTCCGCCGTTTCTGAGCACATTAATCGCAATAGGTGGAGATGCAGGAAGAGGTAAATTCATCAGCAGCCACACAGAAGGGAAACATCGCCCATCAGGCAGTGCTCAGGTTAGTCTCCATGTGCCAAACCAATGCAAATTATGTTAGCTACATGGAAATCATCCCTGCATTGTAATGTACCCTTTTTATCCTGGGGAGTAGATACAACCTTAGTTCATTTGCATGTACTAATTAGCTTGAACATTTGAAGCCAGCCATCTGGCAAGAGACTACAGTCGTGAACAGGTTGTCCACCAGCATATATTTCTTAACGCCAAATATCTTTTAGGAACTCTTCCTGTCCGATAGAATAGAGATGCTATCAATGTACAAAACAAGAGCTTTTCTGCTACTAGGTGAGTTAATATTAGAGAGCAACTCCACCACAAACAATATCAACAAGTCCTGCAAGGCTAAAGCGCATGCCCTGGCATTATGTTGCATGAAATTAAGCTATTTCAGTATCACATGGTTTTACCTTCTGTTGCTCTATTCAACCACGGACACACCATGTCATTATGATGAAGCTGCTAAAAATTATGATCCATGCTCTTAACCACACAGCTTGATAATGTTTCACTAGAAGTTCAGGCCAGAGGTGTGGAGCATTATTATTTTTTTTTTAATGTGCTTAACTGATGTGAATAAGATATCTTGCTTCCAACGCGACACATTCAAATGTCAGAGCAATGAAGTCAGACAATTTGCTTAGGAATATTTTAATTTATTACTCTTGGAGGGGGACCATTATATATAACTTTGTGTAAGAAACTGCCCTTTGCTAACCTGTCAGTGTTTCTACGCCTTTTTTGTCTTACTTAGAAAACTATTCGCTAAAAAAATTAGAGGCAAATAAGTTGATCACACGCTCAACATGAGCCTGCAGTGCGCTGTGGCTGCGAAGAAAGCTAATGCAATCTTAGGATGCATTAACAGAAGCATTGTGTCCAGATCACGGGAGGTGGTAGTTCCGCTCTATTCTGCTATGGTCAGGCCTCACCTGGAGTACTGTGTCCAGTTTTGGGCACCACACTTTAGGAAGGATGTTGAGAAGCTTGAGCATGTCCAGAAGAGGGCAACAAGGATGGTGAGAAGGTTTGAATCCAAGTCTTATGAGGAAAGACTGAAAGAGTTGGGTATGTTTAGCCAGAGAAAGAGAAGACTTAGAGGGGACATGATTGCAGTCTTCAAAGTATTTGAAGGGCTTTCATGTAGAAGATGGAGCAGTTCTATTCTCTCTTGCTCCGGATTGCAAGACTAGATCTAATGGGTGGAAATTACAAGGGAGTCGTTACCAGCTAGATATCAGGAGAAACTTCCTAACTGTAAGAGTGGTTGAGCAGTGGAACAGCCTGCCTTGGGAGGTGGTGGATGCTCCTTCCCTGGACGTTTTCAAGCAGAGACTGGACGACCATCTTTCGGGTATGTTGTAGGTATGTAGGGCTATCTTTCGGCTATGCTCCTGCAGAGTGCAGGGGGTTGGACTAGATGACCTGCAAGGTCCCTTCCAACTCTAACATTCTATGATTAGCTAAAAAAATTAGAGGCAAATAAGTCTCCATCTCAGAGCATTTTCCCTATTTCTTTTGTTCCATGGGTGGCTTAACTTTAGAGCAGAAGGTCCCAGGTTTCATCCCTGACATATCCAGATGAGAGGACCAGGTAGCAGATGATGTGAAAGCCCTCTGTGCCTGAAATCTTGGAAAGCTGCTGCCAGTCTGAGCAGACGATACTGACCTTGATGGACCAAGAGTCTGATTCAGCATAAGACAACTGCATGTGTCACCATGTGTCTCACCTAGGAGTGGTCCTATGTTGCTTTGTAACAAATATTTAAATGACAAGGGCATTTCGGGCCACTCATATGCTATGGGTTGCTTCTGGCTGAACCAAGTTCACCGATAAGGACTTGCTCATATTTACTGACCCGTGTCAAGTTGCATACCTCGAGGCTGAGCAATACCTCACAGGGGAGGTTTCCATTTTCACGTGACCTGCTGCTGGCTTGTTTAAAAGCATCAGCACGTGCATTGGGTGTGCTGAGTCGGTAACTTGCCACCTAAGGAATTCTGTGACTATTTTATACAAGGTATTTTTAGCCCATAGCAAATCAAGAGCATCTGCATTCTACTCACGGGGAAGGAGGCTTTCGATATCTTCCACCAGAGTTCTAACCCAACTAAGGAAATGGAGACCACCTAGCCATCTGAATTTATAGCTCTCCTTCTAAAATACAGCCTTCCACAACTTCCTCTAGATTCTATCAATGACGACTTGTGAGAGAAGAAGCCTCCAGAAGGGATAGTGGGGGTTTTTCCTCCAAAAAAAGAATATTTATGATATCAGCAACAAACACAGCTGGGAAGTACTTCATGGTAGAAATCACCTCACAGCCATAAATGTGGTAAGCTGTTATCTTTCAGATTTAGGTTAATCTTTTTCAAAAATTATACTTGAAGCTTCCCTTTCTGGTCAAGAAAGAAACACTTCCATATTGGAGTATTAGATGGGAGAGAAATGTTCCCAGTGGAAAGACACAGAGTGGGAATAAGCACAGTTGTTGCAGAACATTCTAGAATGCTACATTCCCAAGGCCATTTCTTTTGACCACCCTTGGATTTTCTACATCATTGCCTGCTGTAAGGAGTAGTGATGGATAGAGCTGCCAAATTTTTCAACAAACATGACCACTTCCACACCCTTAACAGCCCCTTGATACACAGACATTGGCAGGTCTTTAATATTTGCTTCCAATCCACGAAAACCTTCTTTTGACCAGTCGTCACACATGAAGACACAGTAACAAGAAATGTCATCTTCTTTCGTTAGTGACCCGTTTTATATCTTGTGAGCTTGTCTTGTTTAGAACATGCTCCATAAGAAATTCATCCTTTCAGGCTTAAGGTATTTTCACAAGAAGGGAGAAAAAGAAAGCTGTACTGTTCTAATTGTAGCGGTATAATTTTGTCCTGTTACCGAAGACAATGTTAATTACAGGTGTTCTGTATTAACAGATTCTCCTAACTATTGGGGTGGCTTGTTCCCTAACTAGCACTTTACTAAATGCTAGTTTGTGGTGTGAACCAACATTGTCACTGTAGGGCATTATAACGCCACAGCGACAGATTGCAATCACACATTATTGAGATACTACTGGAAGAACAGTAATATGTAGCATTCAACAAAACAACTGTCATGCAATTCAGCAACTCAGAACAAGTACTCCCGTCCACAAGAAACAAAGACACTGGTTCAAGTCACAACATGGTTCGTCTGGGGTATCTTCTTAGCATGAAGAATGGGAGGGCAGGAACGTAGGCCAGGCATCAAAATAAAGTGTGATGTGTTTACTCACAGGAGATATTACTCCAGAGCATAAAAAGATAATTAAACACACACTTTGTGATCATATACAATCCTAATGGCCTCCTTTCGTTAATTTACAGAAGTCAGTTGGCACATTAAAGCCCAAATAATGAGCAACAGTTTTTAGACACATGCTCAAATGTCTTCAGAGCCAGGAAACCAACACTAGAGAGAGAAAAGAAGAGACTGCATTTATACCCCACCCTTCACTACACAAAGGAGTCTCAGAGCGGCTCACGATCCCTTCCCCTAACCCTTCTCACAACAGACTCCCTGTGAGGTGGGTGGGGCTGAGAGAGCTCTTTCGAGAACTGCCCTTGACAGAAGAGCTCTGAAAGAACTTGTAACTGACCCAAAGTCACGCCAGCTGTTGCATGTGAAGGAGTGGGGAATCAACCCCAGTTCTCCCAGATTAGAGTCCACCCTCCTAACCACTACACCAAACTGGCTTTCAATGGCTTTAGATCACGCAAAACATGCTGAAGAGCAGTGCATGTTCCAGGACAGGGACTGACAGAGCAGGATGCACCAGTCTGCAGAAACAATGGAGGTCTTGGGTGCGATCAGGGCCTGGATGGAAGCCTACATGCACTGCCTTGAGCTCTGGGGTGGGACGGGACAGATCAATTTGCTCAATAGTGAGGGAAGCATGAAATTATTCTGAGAGGCGGGAAGGGCATTACAGTTGCCAGTTCCAGGTTGGGAAATCCCTGGATATTTGGGGGTAGAGCCTGGGGAGGGCAGGGTATGGGATGGGAGAGACCCAAATCCCATAAAACACACCAAAGCGGCCATTTTCTCCAGGGGAGACTGATCTTTGTCATCTAGAAATCCAGAAACCCCATCGGGTTGCCAGCTTTGGGCTGGGAAATCCCTGGAGATCTGGGGGTGAAGGCTGAGGAAGGCAGGAACCTCTGTGGGGTATACCATAGAACCCACCCTCCAAAGCAGCCATTTTCTCCAGGGGAACTGATTTCAGTAACCGGGAGACCAGCTGTAATTCCAGAAGAGGAGAAGAGAAGAGATTGGACTTATACCCCGCCCTTCACTCGGGAGTCTCAGAGCGGCTTACAAACTCCTTTCCCTTCCCCTCCCCACAACAGGCACCCTCTGTGAGGTAGGTGGGGCTGAGAGAGCTCTTTCCAGAGCTGTCCTTGAGAGAACAGCTCTGATAGAACTATGGCTTGCCTGAGATCATCCAGCAGCTGCAAGTGGAGGAATAGGGAATCAAACCCAGTTCTCCCAGATCAGAGTCCACGCACTTAACCACTACTCCAAACTGGCTCTCCAGGAGCTCTCCTGGAGACTCACAACCTTAAGGCCCCACCTAGAGGTTATCAGCCCTAGAAGAGCTCCTCACTGCTCCAGCAACATTTGGAGAAACTCCCAAGGAATCATCTGGGAAGAAGAGATGGAGATCCAGTTGCAAAAGACATCACTCTTGTGGTCACAGGTTTTACCCTGCTGTCTCCACTCCTTTTCAGCACGGAGTGAATGCCTAAAGAAAGGATTACATAAGGAGGGATCGCTTTACCAGGAACGGTGTAGTTTCACACCATAACATTTTATAGACAGGACAGTTCTCATTTCTAAAGGAAGTAACCAGAACAAACTTTCACCAAATGGTGCTCAACTTCCATGAGTCATTCTTGTTGGGAGTTAATGGAAATAACTCCTTAAAAGCCATTAACTGGAATCAAAACCCTGACGGGACGCCATGCATGCTTTTGAAGTCGTTGTTATACCCCTCTTCTAGAAAATGGTTTCTGCTAATTACTTCTAGTAGAATTCATACTAGGGGTGCCAGTCATCCGATCTCCATGTTACAGAGATCAGTTCCCCTGGGGGGGAAATGGCTACTTTGGAGGGTGGACTCTATGGCATTATATCCCAAGGGAGGTGTCCCCCCCACCCAGGCTCCACCCCACCCTCTAAACCAGTCCTGGCAACCCTAATTTATACTCTGCCTTTTGATTCTCCACAGCTCCATTAAAGCGGCTTACACAGACACAAGTGAACAATTTTCAACTCCTGTGGGAACAAGGTGCTTCAGATTGGGGGGGAGGGAATCTGCTGACCCACAGAAAAAACGATTTCAGAAGGTGGATCGCCATGGGAGATGGAAAGTTAACCGCCGGGAAAGGCAGCCTGGGTCAGTGGTAGAGCATCTGCTCAGTATGAAGAAGGCCCCATGTTCAATCCCTGGCATCTCTTCTACACTACTGGCACCTTGCACTCACTTGTTGTTTCACTGTTCAACTTTATCCTGTTCTTTTTGAAAAGTTAATAAAATATATTGTACAAAAAAAAAAAAAAGGAGCAAGCACTAGGTGATGTGAAAGACCTTTGCCGGTTTGGTGTAGGGGTTAAGTGCGTGGACTCGAACTGGGTTTGATTCCCAACTTCTCCACATGCAGCTGCTGGCATGACCTTGGGCAAGCCGTGGTTCGGGCACAGCTGTTCTTGAAAAAGCAGTTTCTGTCAGAGCTCTCTCAGGCCCACCTACCTCACAGGGTGTCTGTTGTGGGGAGGGGAAAGGAAAGGAGTTTGTAAGCCATTTTGAGACTCCCAAGTGAAGGGTAGAGTATAAATCCAATCTCTTCTCTTCATCTTGGCCTGAGATTCTGGAGAGCCACTGGCAGTCTGAAAAGATGATCCTGTTTGAACAGATGATCCAGTTTGGTGTAGTGGTTTAGGAGCACGGACTCTGATCTGAAAGAACCAGGTTTGATTCCCCACTCATCCATATGCAGCTGCTGGCATGACCTGGGTCAGTCACAAGTTCTTTCAGAGCAGTTCTCTCCCAAGCAGTTCTGGAGAGAGCTCTCTCAGCCCCACCTACTTCATAGGGTGTCTGTTGTGGGAAGGGGAAGGGAAAGGGGATTGTAAGCCACTCTGAGATACCTTTGGGTAGTGAAGGGCAGGGGTATAAATCCAATCTCCTCTTCTTCTTGACAGGCCAATGTTCTGGTTTGGTACAAGGCGGCTTCGTGTGTAATTTCATCTAACTATTTAGCATCCAAGCCAAAAATATTATGTGGAGGATTCACTGGACACTTAAACAGAACTGTTCAGTGGTTTACTTTCCCTTCTCATCTCCCCCAAAGTATTACAAGAGCCAAATTAGATCCACCACCTTTCATTAAGCCCATCTTCCTGATGCTAAAATCGGATACCCAAATTTATCTATAAAGACGGCGCAAACATCAACATAGCCAATGTTGGATCAGGCCAATGTTGGATTGGATGGGCCATTGGCCTGATCCAACATTGGCTTCTCTTATGTTCTTACGTTCTTCTGAGTCAAAAGGGTGCCCAAAACTTTCTGTTAGTGAAAAATTTCTATGGGATCCATCCAGCCCATTTGTGTTATGACAGCTGATGCACAAATGGATAATAGTTTTCCTAAGATCGAAGGCTTCTAGGAGAAAATGCTCATTCACATTGTTGCTTTCTTTGTGCCTCTCGCAACTGATGCTTATATCATTCTTAGAACTCCCCCAGAGATTAAATGTATGCCTCTGTATTGCAAGTAAATATTGAGCGCAATCAAGATATGACTGTGGCAACTGGGTTGATGTTTGCGCCGTCTTTATAGATAAATTTGGGTATCCGATTTTGGCATCAGAAAGATCCCTGGCAGGGATCTAGCAACCCTAGAGTACTGCAATCCCAAGGGATCTCCAGGCCCCACCTGGA
This sequence comes from Gekko gecko, assembly GCA_029375565.1. Classification (NCBI taxonomy): domain Eukaryota; kingdom Metazoa; phylum Chordata; class Lepidosauria; order Squamata; family Gekkonidae; genus Gekko; species Gekko gecko. Next base: position 168,155,205 of record JAPDNY010000004.1, on the reverse strand, counting down.
GGGTGACAACTGTATGCCTGAGGGTTCTTTCCTTCTCTCCTGTAGTCTGAAAGCAATTTTTTCTTGATACAGCTCAAAACAAAATTTACAGGGTTTTTGGGGGGGGCATCTTCAGCACTGTTTTCTGCAGACAGTGTGCTTCTAAAGAAACTGTACTCTGACCCTAAGGATGACCAACTCATAGTCTGTACCTGGGGCTGTTTAACACAGCCCCTTCCATAACGTCAGCCATAGAGTAAGAGGTGACAGAGTCAATCTAAGGGACTTCTGACAGTAGAATCCACATAAGAGAACATAAGAACAAGTCTGTGGTGTTAAGTGAACAACTGCAAGGAAAAAAATGGGAACCCTGCCTGACTGGGTTGTTGTGAGGATAAAATGGAGGTTGTCGAGGGGGGGGAATGATGTTAGATGTAAGCCACTTTGGGTCCCCAGTGGAGTGAAAGGCGGGATATAAAACAAATAAATAAAGCCTGAAGCTCCACAATTTGAGCACAATATTTTGGGTTCCTAGAATAATGTTGTGGGGGGGGTGGAGTTATTTGAATCCTGGAAGGTAGCAGAATGAAGTATACCATTTCCTAATGGGACTCAAACTGTGTTCCCTACATAAAAAGACAGATTCCCAAAACTGGAAAAACTATCAAAGCAGGAAGGGAGCTGGGCTAGAACCTCCCTCTGAACTGACTGGGAAAAGCATACACACTTATAAGGTGGTTTTCCTCCCAAAGGAAATGTCCAAAAGCCACACCATTCATCTGCACTCTGAAATGGTACAATCCACTCTACACCTCCTTCTTCAGCATGATTAGGCCACAGTTCAGAACTGATTTGCACACTGCACACGAGTCACCAGCGCTGGAGAGAAGAGGAGGCCACCGTTTGAACGCTCCCCCAGAATGCAGCAGACAGCAGCAAGAAGCAAGCACCATACGGAGCCACCCTATATAATTTGGAAGAGACTCTGGAACCTAAATTGCAGGTTGTAGCAATTCCCTGTCAAATGCAGAGCTTCAGTAGCGCTCCCAGATTGTACTTTTAACAGTTTCCTTAGCTTCTCTGTCATCGGACACCATAAATGCAAGTTTTGCAAACGGTGAGGTTTGCGACTAAATGAACACATCCTTCCACGGTGACTGAATTTAGAGACAATGCTCAAGAGAAACCAATTCTGGGGGAGAGTATATACAGAACAGAGCAGCCAACATTTAGAGTAGTTTTTAAACCTTCTCCTGTAGATTCAAACATTTCTACAGTTTGGAGACAGCCTCTGAACTTAATTGGTGGTTATTTCCTCCTATAACTAAGTCTTGGACAGCCATTTTCTTTTTTTTCCTGTGAACCCACTAAATATCTTTCTGGATCACCTGTACAGGATATGTTTGATTTAGAAGCAGGAAGATACAGTCCACAGTTCCTAAAAGTTAATATGCATTTAATAGCACTTTGAGTGGCGGCAGGGTGAATACCAGCTCCAAAGTATACTTTTCCCCATATGTGCTCACAATCCCTGGGCCTCTCCCCCCTCCTCTACTTCTCCTCTGGTGCCATTTTCTTCTCCCTCATCAGGTGATCCTAGCCAGTCAGGGATCAAGTAGTCAGCAAGGTCTCATGACGCTACATAGCCAATCAGATTGGATTAAGCAGCGTCACCACTGATGGCAAACCAAAAAGCACAGCCCTTGCTCTGAGTGGAAGGACAACACTTCTGCATTACCAAATCTGGCAACACTTGGTATCTTTCTACACAACACTGTGTCGTTTTTTGCCTACCTTTGCCGCACAACACAGGGTCTCCCCGGTATCTCAGTGATGCAAGAATGCTCCCTTTCCCCATCCCTCTGAAACAGATGAACACTTCTGCCTTGTTCACATGTGCTCCCACAAAAATCAAAAACAAAGAATCCTTTTATTTTGCAGAAGGCGGAGAAAGCTTTCCTAGAAAAGCACCCTCCCATTTCGACACAGCTCTGCAAGAGAATGAATCGGAACCAAGAGGCTGACCACACAGCCGCTCAGGGAACTGAGGCTATAGCTTGTATGGCCACAGGAATGGATGAAGGGCAACCAGTCCCAGATCTCCAGCCATGAGATGCCACAGTACCAAATGCCAGGGAAGAGCAGCTTCGCTATTGAGGTTTCCCACGGATCTAGCTGCAACTGTTTCCATTACGACAACGTGTTTTAAAGTCTGGGGCAAATAGCTATCCAGGATGGCCTAATAAAAGACACATGGCGCAACATCACCACAGGTTAAGAGCCGATCCCAGACTCCTTCCCTGGCAAGAGATGACAGAAATCGGCTTCTGGCAAAAAAAAAAAAGCTAAAATAATTACTGTCAGAAAGAGGGAAGGCGGACATAAATCTGGCAAGAGGAAAAACAAGATGGGCATAAGTCTGGCAAGAGAAAAAACATAAATCTGGCAAGAGGAGGAAAAGAAACAAACCACCACCCTGGAACATTCAATGATTTGAAGGAAGAGCATTTATCAAAGGTCATTTTTTAACATGTCACGCTTCAACAAAGAAGCAACTGGAAAACATCTGAAGCGTTTCTAAATTATTGTTGTTATTATTATTGTTGTTATGACTGTTGTTGTTGTTGTTCACCCCATCCCAGCTTACACTGGGCTCTGGGCGATCTACATAAGGGCAGAATGCCATAAAAACATACAAAACGTTAAAATTCTACACAGCAGTTTTAAAAACTAAAGACCCAAGTGGAATCCGTAATGATGTCGTACTGGAAATTTCTACCCAGCTCTGGGCTACCAGGCCAATTTCTGGGCAGGGGGAGAGGGAACGCATAACAGCAGTTCAGAAAGGGGGAAGGGAGGGTGCCAGCCACGGGAAAAAACATTGCTGCCCTCAGCCAAAAGCCCAGCAGAACACCTCTGCTTTACAGGCCCTGCAGAATTTCCGCCCCTATGCAAACAACGTCTTTCTAGGTAGAGGGAGAGACATCATTTCCTCTTGCCCTCCCCCCAGGAAAATCGGATTGCCACCCTCCAAGTGCAGCCTAGAAACCTCCCAGCATTCCAACTGATCTCCAGACAACATGTTCGGTGTCAGCTGACCCGAGATTCCTGCGTTTTATACCGGGAGAGACACGTGAAGCTACTTTGCAAGCGGGCCCCAGGCTTGCCAGCCTCCAGGTGTGGCCAGGAGATCTCCCAGAACTAAGTGATCTTCAGACTAAACAGAGAAGTTCCTTAGAGAAAATGGCTGCTTTGGAAGGTGGGACTCTATGGCACTACACCCTGCTGAGGCCCCTCCCCTCTCCAAACCACACCCGCCCCAGGCTCCGCCCCCAAACCTCCAGCTATTTCCTGACCCAGAGTTAACAACCCTACCAGGAACCCCTTCCACACTTGAGTTCTGTCACTTACCTCTGAGGCCCGAGCAGCCGGATGCAAGACAGCCTTTCGCTCCTGCCCAACTCAGCGTGGCTCTAACATCCTTCTCCCCCCTCCCCGACTTGCACAACGCAAAGTGGCAAAACCACTCGGAACTCCCTCAAAACACACCAGAGATGAGCTGAACAAGTCTGACAGAACCCTATTCTGTTATTAGGGTGCGACTCGTGGAACAAAAAGATCAAATTACCACCCTGCTGCATAAGCGTAGGTTGCTATGTACATTACCCGCATACCAGCTACAGATTAACAAACCAAAGGCGGGCAAGAACTATTATTATGTATAAAAAGCCTCCTACGGAGTTGAAGGCACTATTTTCTAAATCTGCCCTACAGAAAATTGTACTTATTGTGTGTGTGTGTATATATATATATACCGTTCTCTAAGAAACTTGTGCAGACCTCTCTTCATAAAACGAAAAGGCCATTTGGAGGAGGAAACACAACATTAGTGTGAGGGAACTGCTCTTTTTATGAAGATCAGTCTGGGAGTTTCTGCCCTCAATAGGAGGGCTTTTCCTTAAAATGTAAAATGTGAAACTGCATGGTGGTGCGCAGGGCTCTTTTGGTAGAAAAAGCCCAGCAGGAACTCATTAGCGTAATAGGCCACACCCAACAGCAGAAACTCATTAGCATATTAGGCCACACCCCTGTCCACACAGCTCATTAACCTATTAGGCCACATCCCCATGTTACCCGAAGTGTGGTCATCCAGCCACACCCACCTTTTGCTTCTTATTCTGTTTACCTTGTTTGCTGCCAAAACCCAGGGCTTTTTTGTAACAGGAACTCCTTGGCATGTTAGGCCACACACTCCTAATGTAGCCAATCCTAATGAGTTTCTGCTGTTGGGTGTGGCCTATTATGCTAATGAGTTCCTGACTGGGCGTGGCAAACTCGGGAGCCAGCCGGAGTTCCTGTGTGTTCCTGCCCAAAAATAGCCCTGGTGGTGCGTGACTATACAGAGCATTTTCATACCGCTAAACAATACACTTTCAATCCACTTTCAATGCACTTTGCAACTGGATTTTACTGTGTGAAATGGCAAAATCCACTTGGCAAACTATCACTGAAGTGGACTGAAACTGCATTATTTAGCACGTGTGAAGGCTTATCATGTACACATTCATTGCATTTAGCTTATAAAGCCAGACTTCTGCTCAGAGACATTCATTCCACCCTGGTTCAATTCTGACAAATCCTGCTTGTGGCGGCTCTGTTCTTCCATTCAAAAACCTGACTGCTACCCCTATCTGCACTGAAGCAGGAGCCCGGGAGCAAGGCTTCCTTGCACCACCAAAGGTTGGACTTTATGAAGTTGTTCCACTACCTGTAGCGCCCTCCTCCTCCCCCCACCCCAAGAAGCACTCCCACGTCATTTATAGTTGGCTGGCAACACGGAGGATGTTGAGGTCTCTCAGCACGAAGGCAACAACCAGACCTGCTTAGCTTCTTGTCTTTTTGGAACTGTGGGTGCGAAGTTGCTTCTGACTTAAGGCACCCCTAATGAATTGAATGACCCCCAAAACATTCCATGGTTAACAGCCTTGGCGCAGGTCTTGCAAACGGAGGACCGTGATTAACCCACACCGATTAAGAAAAAAATATTACCGCATAACTTCAGTCACACTGTCAAGTGCCCAACGGACCCCACCGACCGAGCTCCATCACATACTTGGTAGTCTTGTTCCACATTCTGTCCCTGGAGCAAATCTCTTCTTAACACCATGGCAAAAAAAGGCAAATCTGGATATAGTCAAGGGCTTCACAGGTGATATGAAAAAGCACAAGGCCCCTTTCACCTGTACTATTCCCACCGCTGCCCACCTGCAGACTACCTTGTAACCCTGTGGCAACCAGAAGCTGGTAGTAGAGGCACAGGTGACAGGAGCTGTCCCCCACACACACACACCTGTGCTGTTGCAGTCCACCTTAGGACAGTCTGTGGAGGTAGTGCCTTTAGGTGCAAGCTTGACTGGAAAAGGTGGTACCAGACGTGAGAATTGGGCCAGTGGGAGTCAGACATGATTCCAGAACAATATCTTAATACATATAATAATGGAGACACTTCCAAGTTCCAATGTTTCACAGTATGCATTGTGTACCTGTTCCCAATATTTTCTAGCTTTCTTGGCATTCCTGCCATGTAAGAACATAAGCAGAGCCCTGCCGGATCAGACCAGTGGTCTACCTAGTCCAGAATCCTCTCTCCCAGTGGCCAGCCAGTTCCTCTGAACAGCTAACAACAGGGCATAGAGGCCGAGGCCTTCTCTGCATGTTGCCTCCTGGCACTGGGATTCAGATATTAGTGCCTCTGGATCTGGAGGTTCTCCTCAGTCGCCATGACTAGTAGCTAGGGTTGCATTCTCCAGGTGGGGGCAAGGGACTGCCCGGTTTTGTGGGCTCCTGCCTACTGCTGGCCAGCTGGCTGACAGGAGGAAATCCTGCCCCCCAAACAGCGACACTGCTGGAAATAAAGTCAACATGCCTACATCACCCGGAAGTGACGTAAGCACATCAGTGACATCAGGGGGTGATGCTCTGCTTTTTGGGCAAAACTCTATGGTTTGAGGCTGATTTTATCGTTAAGTAAAAAGGTAAAGGTTCCCTTGCTCGAAAGCCAGTCAAATCCGACTCTAGGGTTGCAGTGCTCATCTCCGTTTCAAAGCCGAAGAGCCAGGGCTGTCCGAAGACGTTTCCGTGGTCATGTGGCCGGCATGACTAAACACCAAGGTGCACGGAATGCTGTTATCGTTAAGAGTTCTGCCCAAAAAACGAAGCATTGCCCCCAATGTCACTGACGTGTCTACGTCACTTCCGGGTGATATAGGCACGTCACACATCACTTCCCACTCTTGAAATATCTCCCCCATCCCCTGCTGGAGTTTCCGACAGACCTGGCAACCCTACTAGTAGCCATTGATAGATTCGCGGAGGATAAGTCTCTAATCCCCTTTTAAAGCTGTTTATTCCTGCGGCCATCACTGCATCCTCTGGCAACGAATTCCACATTTTAATCAGGGCTCTTTTTGCAGCAGGAACTCCTTTGCAGGTTAGGCCACACACACACCCCCGATGTAGCCAATCCTCCAAGAGCTTACAGTAGCCCCTGTAAGAAGAGCTCTGTAAACTCTTGGAGGATTGGCTACATTAGGGGTGTATCGCCTAATATGCAAAGGAGTTCCTGCTACAAAAAGAGCACTGATTTTAATCACGCTGTGTAAAGTAGTATTTCCTTTTTTCTGTCCTGAACCTACTGCCCATCAGCTTCATTGGATACCCCTGAGTTCTAGTATTTTGGGAGAGGGAGAAAAAGTTCCCTTTGTCAACTCTCTCCGCCTCATGTATAATTTTATAACCTTCTATGATGCCCCCCGCCAGTCACCTCTTCTCTAAACTGGAAAGTCCCGGACTCTTCAGCCTTTCCTCCTAGCGAAGAGGGGCGCCAACCCCCTAAGCATCTTAAGTTGTCAAAAGAAGCCGCCTTGATCCTTACATCACCAACAAATATGAGATGAACCCACAAACTTCTTTGCCAATGGAATAAGGTGTCTGATACCATCTGTAGATTACCTTTTTGGCAATTTTTGTAAATAAAGGAAATTTAAAAGTAAAGAGGGGGACTGACTGTGATTAATAATAAACTTCGGATCCTGCTTTAAGGAAGCTTAATTAACTGCGGGGTGATCTGAGAGCTGAGTTCAGAACTACTAATCCTTTTTCCTATCATTCGTTGATCTCAACTCACTATTTCCATATGAAGCCCTGGTCAATTAGAAGTTGTACAGGGAGGTCATATTCTGTATACTCTTTCCTCACCTTCTAAAGCCGGGCGGTAACCAGTGACGGTTCCTATCCTAAGGTAAAGGTAAAGGTTCCCTTGCTCGAAAGCCAGTCGAATCTGACTCTAGGGTTGCGGTGCTCATCTCCGTTTCAAAGCCGAAGAGCCAGCGCTGTCCGAAGACGTTTCCGTGGTCATGTGGCCGGCATGACTAAACACCAAGGTGCATGGAACGCTGTTACCTTCCCACCAAAGTGGTACCTATTTATCTACTTGCAATTTCTTGCTTTCGAACTGCTAGGTTGGCAGGAGTCCTATCCTAGGGTAACCAATTAATTATGAGCCTTCTTCCTGAAAACTGAAAACTACTTGGTCTTTTATCTTTGCAGTCTTTTCTCTTTGTGCACTCAAAGTGAAGAAGAAGAAGTGATTGGATTTATACTCCCACCCTTCACTCGGGGTCTCAGAGCAGTTTACAAAGTCCTTTCCCTTCCCCTCCCCACAATAGACACCCTGTGAGGTAGGTGGGGCTGAGAAAGCTCTGAGAGAACTGTCCTTGAGAGGACAGCTCTGAAAGAACTATGGCTTGCCCAAGGTCATCCAGCCAGGTGCAAGTGGAGGAATCAAACCCGGTTCTCCCAGATTAGAGTCCACACACTTAACCACTACACCAAAATGGCACTCATTTTAGCTGCTACCACATATTAATCTGCAGCTTTCATCTGCTTGTTTTACCAATGTCATATTCAGGAGACACATACAATGATCTTAAGGTCATGCACCCAACTTCGAAGGTTTCCCAAGACTCGTTTGTGAAGTTGCCCACAGCAATAATGGAGGGAGGGATTAATTTGGTTGCAAATTAGTGAAACTGCAAACACACGGAGAATAAAGTAAGAGCCTGCTTATGAGGTGAGATCCACATCTTAATCGTTTTGGTTTGCGATTCCTTTTTAATCACCACGGAAGGTGCTCTTCTGCGTGGCAAGACGGAAGAGCGGTGAATGAAAATGTCTGGGTGTTCCTTGAATCTCTACTCTATTTATAAACTTTAACATAGTCACTGAAATACATCCAGAGCTGTCATTTGCACAAAATGCCATTTCAAATGCATTCCATTAACCTTGTAATATAAAAAGGTGCCTCCCTTGGTATTGCCTGAACCGCTCATATATGTTAGATGAGATGCCTGAAGCATTATTTCCCGACCACAGTGGTTTCTACAATCAGCTACCTTTGGAATGTACAGAATGTCTGAAGTTCTGCCTAGCAACTCGAGACAAAAGAATAGCCTATACTGATGTAAACGCTGTTTTCTTGGTAAGAAGTTCCATGGCACCATGCCCATCTCTGCTAATAGAACATGGCAATTACCTGCTAAACCAAAAAAAGATAACTTTAATTTATAGACTTGTAGAGCAATTGAAAACACCCCTACTTGACTTACTCTATAATTAAAGTTTGTAAATACTTTTAGCATTATCTGTAGAATCGTCAAAAATGGAGTGTTGGCCAAGCCACGGGATACTAAAAAAAAAAAAAAGGAGAAACAAGTCTTAAAATTCCCCAGTTAATCTTTATCATCAAAGATAAGCTTATTTCTTTAAGTAAGATTTAGGACTCCGTTTGGCATGGCAACAAAGTTACATTATACGCTGACGTTTTTAGAAGATTAGCTATGGGCCGTGTTCTGGTATGGCAGGGGATGAACTCAGAGGCTCTTTGACACAATGTGGCAATGGACATAAATATCCCATTCCTGGCCAGAGTTTCTCCATTTATATACTCTAAGACAGGAAACAGCTATTTCCAGTTGCAGAAGGGCAAACAAGAAAATAAATAGGAGACACTAGAATGGAATGGAACCAACTTTATAGTAGTTTATACTAGTATAACTTTAAACTAGTTGTGTGGAAGCAAAGCTTAATAATTTTATACTAGTTAAGTTTTGCTTCCACAGGGAGAAGAACCAAAAAACAGGAACATAGACCAGAAGAAGAAACTAAAAGCTTAGAAGTGGTCAGGTGTTGGGCTCTGAGGTTGCAAACCCTGTTATGTCTATTTTATGAACTAAAGGCATACAAGACACAAAAGAGATTCAGTCCTGGCTATTCCATATTGCAAATCGATCCAAAATGTCTTTGACCTATGAATCTTCCTTAAGAGTCAGACCCTGTTGGGTTCTTCCAACCTAGGACCGTCTATTCCATTTGGAAGCCAAGATCTGAGAGGTCTTTTGGAGCAAGGTTACCCAGTGGGGATTTATCCTTCCCTACATAATGTGTGCCCGGACCCAAATGTCCCAGGCTAGGCCTTCCCTACATAATGTGTGCCCGGACCCAAATGGCTCTTGGTAGGTAAGCAGGGTCAGCCTGGTTAGTGCTTGGAGGGGAGGCCATCAAGAAAATCCAGAGATGCTACACAGAAGCAGGCAATGGCAAACCGTATCTGAACATCTCCTGCCTTGGAAATCCCTACAGAGGCATCTTATGGCTGCAATTTGACAGCAAAATTATATATATGTAAAATGTGCGCGCTTTAGCACCCTTAGTCCAACAGCAGCTAGGATACTCCACCCTTGTGTACATTCCAATCCGATTAGTCCATATTACTGTACGTATCACTAGCAATGATCAGGTGTGGCTAAAGTGCATTACTATATAGAGATACTCGCTAAACGAGTTTAACAGAATATTCAGGCGGCCTCTGCGAATAAGCTATGCTACTAATCTTAAAACAGGTGAAACTGCCACATACCAGCCCTTCGAACCCTCTAAACCAGGGATGTCGACCTCATTTGTTATGAGGGCCGGATCTGACAAAAACGAGACCTTGTTGGGCCAGGCCATGCGCGTCACAAAATATCAGTGCCAGGCCATGTGCATCACAAAATATCAGTGCCAGGTAGCAGAGATACAAACTTTATAAAGGACACAAACACAAAGGGGTTTTTTCCCCCCTTAAAAACATGCTTAAAGCATTAGCACTCTTGCAAAATTTTGTTTATTTAACAGAGTCTGATAACTGATACCTCTTGCTCTGAATTATTGCATCAAAATGTCTGTGCTTTTGCTATCTTGAGTATGCTGTTCAGGTGTGTATCTGTAAGCTGCAAATCCACGATGACGCAGCAGCAGCAGAACTGGAAGAAGCAGCAGAAGACAGCCCAGTTCCACTGCGGGCCTGATTAGAAAGCCCTCCGGGGGCCTGATCTGGCCTCCAGGCCACATGTTTGACACCCCTGCTCTAAACTCTGGACTCAGCAATCAATACACAACTTGGAAAAAATACATTACAATCATAAATATGGCAAATGTCTTGGAATTCCTTGGATTAGCATTTAAGCGGCCAAGCAGTTGGAAATGTAAGGTCTGACTACTGAGCACTGTGGCCTCTCTTCTTCCCTTACTCTTAAAAGCTGCTGCAGCCTGCAAATTAACATGGAGGGTTCCCTGCAAAACAGTCTTAAAAGAAGTATTAAAACACGGTGTGTGCCCATTTTTGAGCATAGATGAGCACGTCCACTGTCCCCAGACACCTGCAAAGAGAGAAGGACTTAGATCTAGTGCAAAGAGTGTCTTCCAGTTCATACGTACGCCAGATTAAGACCAGGCTTTGATGCAGCTTTATTTCATTCAAGAGAAGTGAGAAGAAGTAGACGTGTGCTTTCACACTCCGCTTTCCCCTACATTAAGGAGTAGAGGACCACCTTCGCTTCTTCCCCTCCCCACAACCGTCACCTTGTGAGGTAGGTGGGGCTGAGAGAACTGTGGCTTGCCCAAGGTCACCCAGCGGGCTTCATGCGGAGGAGGAGAGGGGAATCAAACCCGGCTCTCCAGATTAGAGTTTGCCATTGGTAACCACCACACCATGCTGGCTCTGAGACCACCACCCTAACCATCGGTGATTTATTGCCGTGCGCACTTGCTTCATATACATCAGAAGCCAGGATGACAGGGAATCATGACCTACTTCAGAAAGAATTTGACAGTAGATATTTATGACATGTTTATCTCGGTTTCAGACTTTAAGGCAGTTAAGACAACAGGATGTGGGACTGTTGTGTAACCATCGACTCCCTAAGAATGCACAGTTGTCATAACCCTCTATTACACCCTCAGCAGACAGCTGATTCCCCCGACACACACCCACACCCTCCACGAATGCCCTAGCCGCAAGAACAAACTCTTTGTTCATTCTTTGCTACATTTCACATAAGATGAAAAAGCCACTGTGATTAAAAATGTTCAGGAGCAAGGAAAAGGGCATCAAGAATTTAAAAAAGAAACTTGCAGTTCTGCTTTTTTTTTGGGGGGGATGGCACCCTGAAATATGTGAACCACACAGTGGGCGTACAGGTGTACTACAGACTCAGAAAGACAGATACACAAATCCAACAATTACCTTGCAGGTATCCAGTGATATATTCTTAATTTTTTACCACCCTGCAGTAGGGAGGCTTAAAGGAGCAGGATGAATGCTCTGGCTTTCCCTGCTAAAACCCTACAAAATGTACTAATGAAATGTAAATCACAAACTCTAATTATGCAGATAGGCATATGAACTTTTATTCTGCATTAGGAGCAGGGCTCTTTTTGTAGCAGGAACTCCTTTGCATATTAGGCGACACCCCCCTAATGTAGCCAGTCCTCCAAGAGCTTACAGTAGCCCCTGTAAGAAGAGCTCTGTAAGCTCTTGGAGGATTGGCTACATTAGAGGGGTGTGTTGCCTAATATGCAAAGGAGTTCCTGCCACAAAAAGAGCCCTGATTAGGAGGCTGCTCTTGTAAAGCTTTATCTCAAACCCAACGTCCCTGGTTTTTGCACAAAGCTGTCTGCAGCATCGCGGCTGGCGAAATGTACAAGTAAGAGATGCACCCGTTCGTCATGTCTGCAAACAACAGGACTGCAAATGATGCACAGGGGGTGTACTCTCAGACTCCCACACTTCTCATAAAAGAATCTCAGCTAAATGCAATCAGGCTTATATCTGTAACCACAATGCAATTATTATTATTTTAAAAAATAAGGCTTCTTTACTGAATTCCATGCAGCCACAGGCCCTGATCCTGAGATACATGCATGTAATCCATGTGCTGTTCATGCAGTGCTGAGTATGGAGGTAGGGAGAAGAAGAGGAGGCTGGATTTTGTCAGAACCAAGGGCGCTAACCAGTGGCTCTAATGTACACCAGTGGTGGGCTGCCATCGGGAAACACTCATGCCTGTCCTGAGATGTAGTTGCAAATTTCTGACACTTAGACCAACATCTACAACATAAGAACATAAGAGAACGTAAAAGAAGCCGTGTTGGATCAGGCCAATGGCCCATCCAGTCCAACACTCCGTGTCACACAGTGGCCAAAACCCAGGTGGCCAACAGGGGGTCCACACCAGCAGGGCCAGAACTCCAGAAGCCCTCCCACTGCTGCCCCCCAAGTACCGAGAATACAGAGCACTACATAATCCACTTTCAGGGCACTTTCCAAATGGATCTTGCAGGTTCACACAGTAAAAACCCAGTTGCAAAGTGCACTGAAAGTGGATTACTTAGCATGTGCGACCACAGCCATAGTGTTCCATCTGCACCTTGTGGCTAAGAGACCTTGATGGACCTCTGCTCCACATGTTTATCCAAGCCCTCTTGAAGCTGTCTATGCCTGTATGTAGATACCACCACTTCCTGTGGCAGTGAATTCCACATAAGAACATGGGTGCACAGCCACAAGTACTCTCAGTTCCTCATCCAGGAGAGGACATATGTGTGGAAGACCACTGGTCAGTTTATGTCGCCCGTTCTGAATGAAAAACAGTAAAGAGGACAAACAGGCCTGCGTTTAAATAAACTGGGGTAGTAGAGATGTAATGCTGGATGGCCCAAGCTAGCCTAATCTGACCAGTTCTCGGAAGCTAAGCAGGGTTGGTCCTGGTTAGTATTTGGATGGGAGACCACCAAGGAAGTCCAGGGTTGCTACGCAGAGGCAGGCCATGGCAAACCACCTATGAACATGGCTTACCTTGAAAACCCTACAGGGTTCCCATAAGTCAGATGTGACTTGACGGAAATTTCCACCACCACCAAAGATGTAATAGTAGTGATACCCAATGCATGGTGTTTAGGAAATCAGCAATGCACACATGGATGCTTACAAACTCAAGTTCTGGCTTCCCTCCTTGTTGGCTTCAATCAGGACCACACTGGACTTGTTTTACCCTTTTTTATTTTTGGGGGCCAGGCAGGTTCTAATCCTGGTTTCAGTTCCTTTTTCCCCCTTTTTTTAAATACATTTTATTAAGTTTTTAAAATATACAGAAAAGGGTAAGGGGAAAATAATAAGTCTTCTGCATATAAATCGTTTCTACTTATCATTTCACATTACAAAGAAACAGACTGAGAGATTTTAAAAGTTCATAAAGTTCCTTTCTTGAAACTAACTTTTATCACAAGATGATATCCTGAATCATTCTGGCCCACTTTGGCTTTTCAGCTCCCTTCCACTTCACAAGTACGCAAGGAGTATGACTGATCCTTTTAGCTGTGCTTCTTAAACTAAGTTCTCAATCTAAAAAGTACTCACATGTTGTAAACTACTGGGTTCGCTGCATGGAGACTTGGACTACAACATGCATTCAGACATGTTTACTGTACTTCACATAACACACACAGCAACCCCGGCCCAGCAAGGGCCAACTTTATACACCCCACCTGGCACACCCATAGTCCCATTGGTGGGTTTGAATTTCCCGCCAAGGTCTAAGTGGTAGACTCGAGGTGGACTCAGATCCTAGGTCCTATTGTCTTTTTGTACCAAGCTTTTAGACTTAGGTGGCAGACTCCTAGTAGTGGTCCGTGTACACAACACATATCAAACAAACATTTCCAAGTCCCAAGCTGTCAAGAGCAGTGAGGTTTACAGGCAGATCCTATACATTTGCAAATGATACATGAAGCAGTAGGACAGTACGAGGTTAAAAGGAAGTTCTTCTGCTCCACATACAATTTACTGAGCTTTTAAAAGGGTAACATTTCCACACTTGTCTTACAGCATGTTCCCCCAACCCAAACAGACCCCTCAAAATAACAGGGTACATCCAACATTTTTGCATGATCTACAAGGGTCAAAACTCCATTTAAGACCAAGTGCTGTACATAATTAAATGCTTTGGCTGTTTCTGAACGACAGGCGAGGAGACGGGGTTGAGAGAAGACTGTTCCTTTACTGTCCTCTGCTGTTCAGAGGTGGGATTTGTGAACTGGCTAGCTAGCACACTTGAACACTAACTGATTGGTACCACTTTAAGAGATAGCTGGGGGGGGGGACAACAAACAGGGGCGATTCTGGCAAACTCTTTGAGTAATCCAGAAGTAAAGGCAACCCCAGAGTAGGAAAGAGCACTAAAGTAAAGAGATCTCAGCAAGTGGAAGCCGGCTACAGCGGATGGCTCTCTCCTCTGTGGTCACCTGGAAACAGCCGACATAGGAACTGCAACGGGCCTGTCTGGGCAGCCATGTTAATGGCTGGCAGCTCCTTCTTCTGTCAAGCAAACCACCACAGTGACAGACAGCCACTGAAGCCTTTTACATACTCCACATTGTTTCCACACAGAGCCACCCGAGATGAAGTGGTTTTAAAATCAGACAGCTAGCTGGCTCCGTAGTGATATGTGAAACTTTTTTATCTCCCCACGGGGAGGGGGGGAGCGAAAGGAGGAGAGAGCACTTTTCACTGAGTTGTTGCGGTAACATGGTTTGAAATACCAGTTGCTGATCCAGTTGTGCCACATCTGGCTTTAGGGCTGCCAGCTCCAGGCTGGGTAGAGCCTGGGGACACAGTGGGATTGGGGGAGTAATGAATGGCCAGTCTCTAATCCGCACTTCCTTGGCAAGGCGACTGAGAGAGCCACGGTGGACCAACGCCAAGTCGTGTTGGATAACTCATCTGCTCTAGACCAGGCCCGTAGCCAGGATTTTTGATGTCAGGGGGCATTTAAATTTCTTAGGGGGCACTGGCTAATCAAATTAATCCAGGGGAGAAGGCCATGATGCCCTGGGCTGGATGGGAAGTCAGGGGGCCTTGCCAGCAAGTCAGGGGGCCCAGCCCCGAGTTGCCCCACTGTAGCTACGGGCCTGCTCTAGACCCTTTTAAGTCTGGCTTCAGGAAGAGCTACAGGACAGAGACCGAGCAGATGGCTTTAGTCTCTCTCTCTGAATGGAGACAACAGCCATGCCTCTTTGTTGCTCCTACTAGATTTATCTGCAGCCTCTTGACATAGTGGGCCATACCATCTTCTGCCTCTAACACATAAGAAGAACAAAAGAGAAGCCAATGTTGGATCAGGCCAATGGCCCATCCAATCTAACACTCTGTGTCATACAGTGGCCAAAAATACCAGGTGCCACCAGGAGGTCCACCAGTGGGGCCATCTCAAGAAGATGGCGTTTGGATTGGTTTAAATCGTGCTTTATGGGGCAGACTTGAAGGGCTGCTGGTGGAGACCAGTTGTCCTAAGTGTGTGGGACTTGTCCCGTGAGGTTCCACAAAGTGCAGTCCTATCCCCCCCCCATGCTACTCAAGCTCTATGTAGATCCCTTAGGAGAAACCTTGCATCGTTTCGGCATGCACTCAACAATGCCCTCGAAATCAACTCTGAGACTCCTCCAGTTGGTCACAGTGCCGGCTGCCCATCAGTTTACCAATTTCAATTCAAGGTATCATTGGCCATCGCATACAAAAACCCTGCATGGCCCTGGACCCTCACAGTTGCAGGACTGCCTTTTCCCACTATGCTCTGCCATCTGAGCAGGGTCTTCTGCACATGCCAACCGGCAAATGGGCAAAATCCACAACTGCCCATACCTGACCTCTGCTAAGGCGCCCCCACCTTGTGGAATGACTTGCCTGAGGAAGACAGGAAGGCCCCCATGCTTTTGCCATTCCACAAGCTGCATAAAACAAAACTCTTCGGGATGGCATTTTTATAAAGGAAACAGGACTGTGAGCTGTACCACTGTGTTCAGTATGTATTCTCTGCTTGCTGTATGCATTATTCTAGTCTCACTGTGCTGCTTTACACTTATGTAATACCATTTTCTGCAATGTGTAATATATCACGTCTAACAAGCCGTAGTTTGTTTTCAGATTTCTGTAATCCTAGTCCTGTTACATTACTTATTAGATGTTTCACACTATCAATTGCATTAACTTAAACTTTGTAATCTGGCTTGAGACTCAGTGAGAATGGCAGTCTATAAATTAACTGAAAAAAGAAAAAAATGAAATACAAGAGGAAATTCTCTAGAATATCCAGACATAACATGGAAAAAATCCATTAAAGGTTCATAGAAATTAGTCTATGGAGACGTGTGTATCTCAGATTGAGGGCCAAACTTTGTGCAGCAAGCATCATAACCCCATTTCCCATTCTGAAACCAGAAAATCCACTTCAAGAGTGGATGCTTGAAATGGAAGTAGCCACATTTGACACAATGGATCATGATAATTTGTTTGCTGATAGGATAAAGAGGATGGCTCTTTGCTGGTTTTAATGTTTTACCCTAAGCCAATTCAGCAAGTTACTAATCTGTAAAGGATGCGGAGTGCCACATGGCGGCGAGGGTACCATGGCGCCCACAAGTATTTCCCTTGGCACCCATTAATCTTTTCAGAAAGTGGGTAGGGCCATTACTGGCTGCCCACATTCAAATGCAGGGGCTTTCCACTGGAGGAAGAAGAGGGCTGATAAGCATCTGGGCTTTCCTCTGTCACTATGTGGTTCCATTCCACCCTTCAAGATTTCCTTCTTCCTAGGAGGTGTGAGGAGGCAGGTATTCCATCTGGCTCTGCCTCCTGTAGCAGCCATTTTAGGGTTTGTGCCACCTTCTGCAGCAGCCATCTTGGGGTGACATTCAATACCCACTTTCAAAATCTCAACAGTGGCCACAGGCTTAGAAGGCTGAGGACCCCTGCTCAATGCCCTGGAAGAGGGTAAGGGATGAGAGTGACCAAGCCAAAATTCAATCTACGCAAGACAGAGGTGACTCAGTGATAGGGTTGCAAGGTCTTACCTTCTTGCCAGCAGGGGATGGGAGGGAGCTCTCTGGGAGTGGGGGGTGGGGCAACGTCCCTGATGTGATGTCACAAGGAAGTGATGTCATCATGCAGGGGATACTATGCAGTGACACTCTGGTATTTTGGACAAAACTCTATAGTTACCATAGAATTTCGCACAAAATGCCAGAGCATCACCACGTGACATACCTGGTGTGATGACATCACTTCTGTGTGATGTCATCACATTGGGGATGTCGCACTTGGTCATGGCTGTTGGGGGTGGGGCTTCCCCCTGCCAGCCAGCAGGAGTCTGCGAAACCAGAGGATCCCCCGCTCCTACCTGGGGGCTGGCAACTGTACTCCAGGAGGTAAGGAAGTCTATTATTCTACAGGGAATTGATTTACCTTATTTCACTACAAATTGTAGGGCTGCCAGGTCCGGCCTTTGGATCTGGCGGGGGGGCTCTCTGGTCCTCATTGGGCTTTTCTGCGCCATGCACAAAGTGCATGCGGCACAATGACATCACCTGGAAGTGATGTCATGTTGCTGATGTCAGGGAAGGTGACACTCTAGTTTTTGAATAAAACTCTATGGCAACTCAAAACTATTGAGTTTGCCCAAAAACTAGAGCATTACCCCCCCCAATATTGGCAATGTGATAACATCACTACTGGGTGACTTCATTGTGACACTGATGCAGGAGAGGGCTGTCTGGGGATGGGGCTTCCCCTGCCAGCCAACTGGCCAGTGGCAGATTGGACTGAGAGGATGGTGACCCTAACAAATTGTGTTAAGCATCTAGCGAGGCTTTGCCTGATCCAAAAAAGAGTCAGCCTCCACTAACCCTGCAGCTTGGCCAAGACTGCATTTTTTCCCATCCAAACCAGATTTGCAGGATATCAACCCCCTTGGACAGGGCAGAGCCATTCCTCTTACTCCTTGACTGGATTACTACAACACACTCTATGTTGGGACGCTCCTTGAAGACAGTTCAGCAGCTTCAGCTAATTCAAATGTGGCTGCTCAATTGTTAACCGGAAAGAATGGTTTCTACCACAATAACCACATTTAGAGACACGGTGCTAGTCTTCCGTCTGCTTGCAGATTCACTTCAAGATTCTGGTTGTTACCATAAAGCCTTTCATGAACTTTTCCATAACTGCAGGCTTATCTCTTCTTGCATGAACCACTAACTATGCTCTGAAGATCAAAGGTCACAGATTGTGGCTTCTGAAAACGACAGACCTGACTTCTGCAGCTACTTTGCCTTTTCTATTACAGTTCCATGAAGATCTGCACGATGCCACTGCTGACAGGCAGCTAAAAGTTTTGTTTTAAAGGCCATTTGTGAAGATGTATATGTATTTGATTTCTGCAAATACAGACTATCATTTATGCACCTTTTTGAACAGATAATTTTGTAACAAATGTCTATTGGAGCTCTCTGGAGGGGAAAAGTCACCTTGGGCTCTCCGGAGGGGAAAAGGAGATAACTGTTTGAAAATAAAATTAAGCTGGTATCCAATATTAAAATCGTGCGGTAGCAAGCATACACAAAATGCCATTTAACTGAACAGAAACATCTCCCGATTTGCATTAAACTCGCATATTTGAATAAATATTGCTAAGCAATTAATTTTAATCATCGCAAATATGAGTTCACTCAAGCATTATAACTTCAGGACTTATGCAGCAATACAGAGCCTTGTAAGACAGAAATTCCTAGTATTTAGCAATTAAAATACCTGTTGTTGTTGCCAAGTTATGTTGCAACTGCAGAATTTTTTCAAAACTACGGCTTCGAAGAACACAGTTATTTGGCACACTTAAAGGTTGTCATTAGATTTAAACTAATAGGGACTGGTCATCACGTAATACACACTGAATTACTTTCAAACAGGAATAATATGGAGAGGGATGTCAAGGAGATGTTGCACCAGGCCTTTGGTTGAGGCGGTGGGTGTTCAACCATTCTGGCCCCCCTGTCCGTGGCCCTTTCCCAGTGCCCCTACTGTTCTGGATATTACTTGGGCACTGGAATTTCTTGGGGTAATTATTCCTGCCTGATATGAGGCATGGGTTTTGGTTTTATCTGCTGTTGCTATTTATTGTTTTATTGTTTGTTGGTTTTATGTTGTGAGCTGCCCTGAGCCCATTCCTGGGGTAGGGCAGGGAATAACAACAACAACAACAAAAGAGGAAAGAGGATAGCGTAAAAGTTGGCTTGAAACACAACATCAAAAAAACTAAGATCATGGCATCCAGACCCATCACTCCTTGGCAAATAGAAGGAGAAGTCGTGGAAGCAGTGACAGACTTCATGTTCCTGGGGTCCAAGATCACTGCGGACGGTGACTGCAGCCATGAAATTAAAACACGCCTGCTCCTTGGGAGGAAAGCTATAGCAAACCTAGACAGCATAATAAAAAGTAGAGACATCACCCTGCCAACAAAAGTCTGTGTGGTCAAAGCGATGGTATTCCCAGTAGTAATGTATGGCTGCGTGAGTTAGACCATAAAGAAGGCCGAGCACCAAAGAATAGATGCTTCCGAATTATGGTGCTGGAGAAGACTCTTGAGAGTGAGTCCCTTGGATTGCAAGGAGATCAAATCAGTCAATCCTAAAGGAAATCAACCCTGACTGTTCCCCAGAAGGCCAGATACTGAAGCTGAAGCTCAAATACTTTGGCCACCAAATGAGAAGGAAGCACTCACTGGAGAAGACCCTGATGCTGGGAAAGATTGAAGGTCAAAGAAGAAGGGGACGGCAAAGGATGAGACGGTTAGGCAGTGTCACCAATGCAACAAACATGAAATTGAGCAAACTCTAGAGGACAGCAGAACACAGAAGGGGCTTGGAGTGATGTGATCCATGGGGTCGCGAAGAGTCGGACTTGACTGTGTGACTGAACAACAGCAACAACCTCCAGCTGATGAATAAGAGACCGTTACCTTGTGAAGCCTCAAGGACCGCAATAGCCAAACACCATCTCTTTAAAATTCATAAACTAAACTGCCAAAACAACTTTGTATAGAAAGAATTTCCCAACTGGAGCCACCTGAGCCCCTGTGCCAAAACTTCCTCTCCTTCCTTCCCCCACAATTATAAGGTTGGGGGGGGGGAATTGCTCCTAATGAGCTAAAGATGAAAGCAGACATTCCAAGAAATCACACGTTCTCTCAAGGGCAAAGCATCCATGTTTATCGTTAGGAAAGAATACTTAAGGCTACCAGCAGTGTGGGAGAACGAAGTTGGTAACTGAATCCAGTAGCTGAGGAAGCTGGAGTTCAATCATACTTGCTGCCTCTCCCACGGACAGCAGCCCCACCTAAAAGAGAGATCTGATCTCTCTCAAGGCCACTCCTCTTGCAATCTCGGCTGGAACTGCAGTTTTACAGATTTGCTTTTCAGCATTTTATGACCTAACAAGGAGAACTGGCTGTCAGAGCTTAAAAGGGTAAAGTTGAAGATCCTCAAACTCGAGTCATAAAACGTTGAGAAGCAAATCCATCACACCACCATCCAGGAGGAGGGGCCACCTGGACATCTACCTGTGCAGTCGATCACTTAGTTCCTGCAGGTGAGGGCAGGGCCGGCTGGAGGTGTTTCTGTACCTTAGGCGGGGCACAGATGCCAACCTCCCGATGGGGCCTGGAGACCTGCCATGCTGCCCCCGCCTCCTCTCCCCCCCTGAGGGGGGAGGGCAGGTGAGCTGCAAGCCAGGGAAGGGCGCACCGGCAAGTCAGGGAAGAGGAGGGGTTTTTTGGCAGGGCTTTTGGCAGGGGCGGGGGGCTTTTGGCACCCCTAAGGGCTGGCGTGCTCTAGGCGAACGCCTAGTGGGCGAGCCGGCCCTGGGTGAGGGTGGGAGGAAGACAGCGAAGGAGAAGAGATGGCTCAGCCTAAACCCTCTTGCGTGGGCAAAATGAGTTCATGTAGAAAAACAGCTCTACGTTGCTAACAGTTTGGTATAGTGGTTAAGTGCGCGGACTCTAATCTGGTTTGATTCCCCACTCCTCCACTTGCAGCTGTGGGATGACCTTGGGCCAGCCATAGTTCTGGCACAGCTGTCCTTGAAAAAGAGCAGTTTCTGCCAGAGCTCTCTCAGCCCCACCTACCTCACAGGGTGTCTGTTGTGGGGAGGGGAAGGGGAAGGAGTTTGTAAGCCGCTCTGAGACTCCAAGTGAAGGTCGGGGTATAAATCCAATCTCTTCTTCTTCTAACAACCTGGCCATCGCAACTGGAAAGTCTGCCTTAGGCTGCTTTCCTCATGGAGGTTTTTCTCTGCCTTGGCTTCCCAACTGGAGCACTTTGGGGGGAGCTTCCAGATGTCCTAAATCAACCTGGACTTCCAAAACTTTAATATACTCACCCCAACAAACCAGCTTTACTCCAACCTTTTTGGAAAGAATACAGTTCACGCATACCAGCATCTCACGTAGAATAGTGTGTGTTATCCTGATGGGAAGGTCCCATCCACATCAGCACTATTTCCCCACCATTAACCCCTCACAAGTGCTAATACAACCATTATAACGCATATATGAAGAAGAAAAGAAGAAGAGGAGGAGATTGGATTTATACCCTGACCTTCACTGGGAGTCTCAGAGTGGCTTACAAACTCCTTTCCCTTCCACCCCCAACAGATACCCTGTGAGGTAGGTGGGGCTGAGAGAGCTTTGAGAGAACTTGTCTATCAAGGACAGCTCTTGTCAGAACTATGGCTTGCCCAAAGTCATCCAGCAGTTACAAGTGGAGGAATCAAACCCGATTCTCCCAGATTAGAGTCCGCACACTTAACCACTACACCAAACTGGTATTGGCTGGTTGCCACAGCATCCATGGTGACCATGTCCTGAAAGCCAACACAGGGTGCTTCTGCACTGGCTTTTCCCTCCGTTGTTTTATGAAACCCACGTTGGAACAGAAATTCCCCTCTGCACTGCATGCCGCTTTCACTTTCTTTGATCATCAGGTTTTCTGGTACCTTCTCCATAGATTTATGGCCATTCAGGGTGACTTTGCAGTCAGTACGGTATTGCCCCGAGGTATCTGAATGTGGTTTTGAGACGCATCTTTTCCTCCCAGTTGAGAAAATACGAAGCAAATTGTTATGTCTGCTGACCGCCACTAGGTGACAGAGACTTTACCTGAGCTTGGAGCTCAAGAGACAATAGGGACTAGGATCCTGAAACTTTAAGTGGTCACCAACAGGAACCTTGGTGGGAAGTTTAAACCCACCAATGGGACCTGGGGGTGGTCCACGGGGACTGTACATAGTTGGCCATCAGCCGATATTGGGTTGTTCTGTTGTGTACAAGTAAACCATGTGTTGATTATCACGCTGTTTCCTGACTCCTTAATGCATCGAACCCACAACACAACACAAATGCTAGATGCAGAATTGCCCACAGAGTTGCTGAGGAGGTACAAAGCTGGACGGGAAAGAACACTGGCACACGGAAACCTCCCGTGTGTGGAAGCAGGACCGCCAGTTCACGCGCCTCTGTATCCGCAGCAGGGATGAACGCAACACCAAGAATCATCACTTGATTGTGAAGGATGCCCCAAACTCTAACTTCCTTTCCAATGTATTTGAAAAAGTGTGCATGCACACAAAAGCTCATACCCCGAATAAACTTCTGATGGTCTTAAAGGTGCCACTGAACTCTAAAACTGTTCTGCCCCTAATGCTGCGGTTTCACGTAGGCATGAAGTTTGCAGACAGAGCATCGCAATTAAAAGTCCACTTGACCACAGCGTTTTCATTTCAGAAGGTAGCCATACTGGACTGCAATAGAACACACTTAGGTTTGAGATAAGTAGCACCTCGAAGGCCGACAAACCTTTCGGGGGTATCGGCTTTTGAGAGTCAATGCTCCCTTCTCCAGGCAGTGTTTTAAGGTCTCTGCTGTAAGGACAATAAAGGTGAAGTAAAGGTAAAGGTTTGCCTTGCTTGAAAGCCAGTCAAATCTGACTCTAGGGGGTGGTGCTCATCTCCATTTCCAAGATAAAGTGTCAGCGCTGTCCAAAGATGTTTCTGTGGTCACGTGGCCAACATGACTAAACACCGAGGCGCACGGAACGCTGTTGCCTTCCCACCGAAGCGGTACCTATTGATCTACTTGCAATTTCTTGCTTTCTAACTTCTAGGCTGGCAGGAGCTGGGGCCAGAGACGGGAGCTCACTCCGTCATGCGGCACTCAGGTCTCGAAACTGCCGAGCTACTGACCTTCTGGTCTGCAGCTCAGCATCTTAACCTTGGATCCACCGCTGCCCCATAAGGACAATACAAACAGCTTAATAACTGCCAGAACAGTGAGCTAGATGAGTTTCTTGATGAAAACAGTTTATTATAGGCTGACTATGAACGGGCTTCCTGGTCTAGAAGCCAACCACTGAACTTCCTTAATGGGGTTGCCTTCAATATTGGTGGACAGTCATTGCCACACAATGGAAAACGACAATGGCACCCACTCTTTCACAATGGCATAAAAAGTTGTGGGATTTATATATTATGGCTAAACTCTCGGACAATCTTACGCGATTTGATAAGATTCCTACCCCCACCATGTTTGTTTCTACATGGTTTCCCATTTTAGAATATCTCTCTGGACAAAATGATATTCCTAAAGTGATTGATGAGTTATGGTTATGGTAAAATCGACTGGCTATGGCTAACTCTTGCCAGCCAAAAATGTTCTCTGTATATGTAATTACTCTATAAAGTGCATAAGCAGTGTACGTTTTAACTGTTTAATCTTCATCTACTTTTAGTGTTGTTTAAGCTGTTTGAATGCAAAATGTGCTGTCACCAAATGTCTTTCCTTGACTTTGCATATTTCTAACCGGTTAACAGTTCTGTACTATGTAATACTTGTCTTTGTTTATGGAAAAATGCAATAAAAATTTTATTGTAAAAAAATATATATATATTGGTGGACAGTGCCATCACATCACACAGGCAACTTATGGCGGATCTATGGGACTTTCAAGGCAAGAGAAAGACAGAAGGTGCCGGCCACTGCCTGCCTCTGAACTTTCTTCATGGTCTCTCATTCAAGTACTAATCAGGGCCGACCCTGCTTTGCTTCTGAGATCCGGCCGGCCTGGGCTGTCCAGGTCGGGGCACCTGGCTTCAATATTGTAAGTTCACCATTCGGCTCAACTCCATCATTGCTATGATATGAACCAGGACCAAATATTCCTTTTTGTGATGTCACGCTTTCAGGCTGCTGGCAACAATTCCAGGCATTCTGATAAACATTTCAGCACAGCACATGGGATATAACCTAAAAAATATGGACTGTAAACAGGAGACAAAACATGTGCTGCCAAGCGCTTCGGGGTTGTTTTCTTTGCATTCTTTCATATTTATTCTTATTTAGGCAATTTCTGTGGCATAGAAGATACCCAAGGGAGCTCACAAATTGTATTTTCTAAAAAACAAAACATTCTATATAAGTTGTTGAAGGCTTTCACGGCTGGAGTTCATTAGCTGTTGTAGATCTTCCGGGTTCGTCTGGCCGTGGTCTTGGCATTGTAGGACCTGACGTTTCGCCAGTAGCTGTGACTGGCATCCTCAGAGGTATAACTGACTGGCATCCTCAGAGGTCTTTCTGTGTTATACCTCTGAGGATGCCAGTCACAGCTACTGGTGAAACATCAAGTTCTACAATGCCAAGACGGAGTCTTTCTGTGTTATACCTCTGAGGATGCCAGTCACAGCTACTGGCGAAACATCAGGTCCTACAATGCCAAGACCACGGCCACACGACCCGGAAGATCTACAACAGCTAATTCTAAATAAGATTACTTTAAATCTTCATAGGATACAAATAAGCAAGGCCGTTCATTCACTTTATTCAAAACCCTTCCAGAATAAGAACGTTTTTGGCCTCTTCCAGAAAAGCCTGCAGAAAACTTGTTCATTTTTCCTCCTGGGAGAAGAAGTTACCTAACCTGGCAGTGGCAGCTATAGATGCCCTGAGAGTCCCCACTAGCCTTTAAGGTTGCCCAGTCTCCAGGTGGGTCCTGAAGAGCTCTTGGAATTGCAACTGACCTCTAGACTACAGAGATCAGCTCCCCTGGAGAAAACGGCTTCTTTGGAGGGCAGAATTTATACCCCACGGAGGTCCCTCCACTCTCTCCAGACACCACCCTCAAATCCCCTGGAATTTCCCCACCTGGAATCGCCAACTCTACCAGTCTCACTTCAGCAATACAAGATTTCCAGCATCACATCACCACTCACAGATCTTAAGGCTCAGGAAGCAGGTTAACATAAGAACATAAGAGAAGCCAATGTTGAATCAGGCCAATGGCCCATCTAGTCCAACACTCTGTCACACAGCGGCCAAAATATACCAGGTGCCATCAGGAGGTCCAGCAGTGGGGCCAGGGCACCAGAAGCCCTCCCACTGCTGCCCCCTCCAGCACCAAGAATAGAGTGCATCACCTGCCCCAGACTGAGAGTTCCCATCTATACCCTGTGGCTAATAGCCACTGGTGGACTTCTGCTCCATATGTTTATCTAATTCCCTCTTGAAACTGTCCATGCTTGTAGCTGCCACCACCTCCTGTGGCAGTGAATTCCATATGTTAATCACTCTTTGGGTGAAGAAGTACTTCCTTTTATCTGTTCTAACCCGACTGCTCAGCAATTTCATGGAGTGCCCACGAGTTCTTCTGAACTCAACAACTCAAAATGTTGATATGTTCCCCTCAAGGATCACCCCCACACACACAGGGACCCCTGCATTTGCTCACCTCCAGAGACCTTCTGACTTGGTGGCTAGAGGCCTAGATAAAATATCCAGTTTGCTATTGAAGCAGAGGCCTGCGAACATGGCAGAAACTCCCTTAGCCACTCCCCCGTGGGAGCAGCACAAAGGTTAGAATCTCTCCAGGAACACCCCGATTACAGACTTTCTCTGAAGCCTTCAGAGCTCCCTCACGCCCACGGGCCAGGAATAATTGGCTCAGATTTGCTGAACGATAAGCTGAGGTGCCAAGAGTGTAATCCGCAATACAGCCTTTCCCAGTAATTCCACCACAAGCCCAGGGAGTGCCACCTCGCTGTAGCTCAGCTTCAGCTAAACCAACCACCGCTGGTTGTCCACTTAGGTGACCCAGCATAGTCGTATTAGGATTTTTACTTCCATCCTAAATGTTTTTCTCTGTGTTTCTGAGAAATGTTTCTCAGAATTCACAAACTTCAATGAGAAGCAAGACCTGGCACCACTTACATTATTTATTTATTTTTATTTACATCCCGCCTTCAATAACTCAATCACTGTGGATTCTAAATTCTGCATAAGACTGAGCCAGTAACAGAGCTCCACACGGATCTAGTCACTTCAGAAGAGGGCATCTCCAACTTTGTAGTGGGTTCTGTACCCAGATCTCCTTCCCTGGTAGCTGGTTCTGCTCTTAAACCTTCTTCCATCGACACTGAAATCACAGAACCTGCTCCCTTCTGCTCCCTAGCTTTAGCCCATCCTGGGACCCCAACTCCACTGTTGCTTTTAGACCTCCTTCCACCCCCAAGAACGCCCATCTTGGATCAGCTCCTCCTTCTCCTGCTCTGGACCACGCTGCATCGGACTCTCTCTGCAATATAGGCAATGTATGATTTTCCTTTCCCCTTTATTTCCCCCATAGGTTCCCAAGCACACCCTGATTAGGCAGTGGTAAAGGGCAGCAGAGCTAGGGTTATGTTATTATAATGCAATATCATTTCATACTTTGGCTTCCCCTTGTACTTCATATTCTAGCTCTGTGCCTTGATCAGGAAATGAGGACTGTCTTGTTTAAGATATTCTGTCTTCTCTTTCTAAGGGGTATGGTGCTAGGAAGTGTATGGTGCCGATTACACAACAGACTGAAACACTCCCTAATAATTACCACAGACGATGTGTGTGGCACTTGTAGAGGATGCCCCACACATGACAGGGCTCACAGGGGGACCAGCTTGAGCAATACTTCAGGTACTCTGGAGCCTATGCATTAAATGCTTTAAAAGGTCAAAAAGAGTACTTTGGATTATTGTATTTAAAACATTTCTGTGCCACCTTTTCACCCAGATGGGGTCCCCAAAATGACCCCAAGGATTTGAAGTAGGGAGTTGTACACGCCTGCAACAATAACTCTGAGACCAACTCATTCAGCTCAGGACAGGAAGGGGCTGGGCATCAGGGTGGGCAGTGCACCAACGGAATCCCTACCCCAGCTTTCAATTCCAGATACAAACCGTCAGACTTCAGAGACTACACCACAGGGTTAGGATGAGAGAGGTCCAGATGATGTTAACTCCCTCCAGTGGGACCGCTGCTGTTGAAATGAGAAACCTGGTGAAATAGCTAACATAGCTCCACACCCTTTCCTTATCGTGCCAGGTTTCTGTAATACTGCACACGCGATAGCAACGAGTTCACCAAGGATTAAGTCATGGAGGAGTAATCCACCCATTAGCCAACTAGGCATTAGACAGCAGAACTTCTGGATTCACTGGAAAAAACACTGAAAAGTTTAATTGATAAGGGAAAGGGTAAGAAGGGAGTGCCCTGACCTGGATAGACCAGGCAAGCCCAATCTCACCAGAGCTCAGAAGCTAAGCAGGGTCAGCCCTCATCATATTTGGATGGAAGACCACGGTGACGGACTTAAAGATCTGGGACCAGCAGAGTGGAAACACGGAACACTGCTGAGTCACATGACTAACTGAGGAGGGGGCCATTTAGCTCGGAACCCTCAGTGATTGGCGTTTAACAGACCAAATGGTCCGTTTGGAATTGGCAGTTGAGAAGCAGAAGTTAGTTCGTCGTTGGACGGAGAGTTAACAGGGAGTCTGTCAGCGAACTGAAGGAGCTCTGTAGCTCTGTGTGGAACAACCTGGTTTACTGAGTTCTTCAGAAGGAAGTGACCAGATGGTTAAAAAAAAAAACTAAACACAATAGTGTCATACACCAATGAGACATCACTCCTTAAGGGATCTGAGAGAAGTGGTTTAGTGAGGGCTAAGAAAAAGGTCTGAGCCGAGTCAGGAAAACTGGTGGTGGCCGGTTGGACTCAAAAGGGGCCAGAGAACCAAAGCCAAAAGTTAACCACGAAACAGTGCAGGAGGGTGTGATCATCAGAGGGTGTAGTGAACTATTTAACATCTATGTAACTGAGGAAAAGAAACAAGCACTCTAACAAAGAGAAACCAAGTTCAACAGTTCAACCTGAAAAGAAACAAATTAACCTCTGTGTAAAAACTTCCATTCCCCTGTTGTGTTGTTTGTAAATAAAGCCTGTTCAGTTTTAAAGTTAGGAAGCCATGGTGCCTATCTATTTCATGGTAAATACACTTAGCAGTGGTCCTTACAAATATCCCTGACCAAGAAGTAAAACAATTACCCCGAAGAGACTATTGCAGATTTGCATAGAGGACTGGACAGAAAAAATCAGCCGCAGCTCTGACCAGGCACCACATGCAGACCCTCATGGTACTGTCAATATAAAAGGGGGCGTGTGTCACATTGGGTCAGACCTCATCATATCTGGATGGAAGATCACCAAGGGATACCATGGTTGTGACAGAGAGTCAGGCAATGGCAAACCACCTCTGAACATCTCTTGCCTTGAAAACCCCATGGGGGTCGCCATAAGTTGGCTGCAATTTGACAGCGAAAGAATAACAGTAACAGTAATAATAATAATGATGGCATACACAGTTGTCTAAAATCCTAAGTAATTTACCCAATCTGCATATTTCCTTCTGTCCAAGACTACTGCCACTTAAAGACCCACCCCCCCATTATTATGGCATACGTGTTCAGGGACTGTGGCCCCTTTGTCAGACGCGTGAACTATTTTCGCCACCTGGCAGGGATCTGTACATAGTATGGGGTAGGGGGAGTCCACAAAAAAAAGTCATGAAGTACAAACGATAAAAATCTGTCAAACTGAACTCAACACAGATATACAAGCTAACGAGAGTGGACAGTTTGCCACATTGGTCACTGGGCAATAACAGTCTCTTGCTATGCTGATTTTTAAGGTTGAAAGAGGGACAACTACTTTCCAGGGAGGGGAAAGATATCCTCGATTATTAGAATATGAATTCAACGGAATCCTAGCTGCTTATAAATTTAAATTATAACAGATTAGTACAGAACAAGCTATTACTTGCTCATAATTTGTACCCACACAGTTGCTCTGTAGGCAACTACAATTCATGCAAAATAGAGTCTGCATACTAGTTAAATCAGAATACAGTACACTCAAAGGCATTTGATGAAAAAGCCGCAGTCACAAACAGTAGCCACCCAGGCTGAAAATGCTTGCTCCCAAACTGCTTTTAGAGTTACTTAAACACTGTCACCTCGAACATTCAACTTCCTTTTATTATTTCACTGTAGGGTTGCCAATCTACAGGTGAGGCCTGGAGACCTCCCGGAATTGCAACTGACCTCCGGACTACAGAGATCAGTTCCCCTGAAGAAGATGGCTGCTCTGGAAGGTGGACTCTACAGCATCGTACCCCAACCGAGGTCCCTCCCTGAATCCCAACCTCCCCCAGGTTCTACATCCAAATCTCCAGGGATTTCCCACCCCAAACTTGGCAATTCTACTTTACTGCCTTGTATTGATTAACCAGAGTAATTTAAAACCAGAAGGTAGATTCTGCTAAAGAGTGACTGAAGTTCTAATCAGGGTAAAAACAAAGGGCACCAACGAAGACGTGATACCATCTACCGCAGGATAGGAATTACCCTCAACAGACTTCATTTACCGTACCTTCCGAGAACAGTCTATTATCTTCACTTAGCATTTTTACAACCCATCCAGCTGCAATATAACACCATGTTTAGGGAAGCCTGCTTACACAGTATGACCTACCCATGTATTCCTGAAAACCTCACACAGGCAAACCTTTGGGGGAAGGGGGAAATAGTAGTTTTTCAGCTGAAGCCTAAAATTATGATGGTAAGTGACTGCATTTGCATACGCAGTTAATAGCATCATGGAAGTTCTTGTGACCAAAACTTGTGATGGTTAAAAAAAAAGCTAACAGAGAAGGATTAACTTGGTACTTGGTTTTTAAAAAGCAGCAACGGACAGAAAGCAATCTTAAAAGGCTGAGTAACATTAATACAACCGTGTAATTGTTATGAATGTGCATTATGACCAAAATATGCAAGAGAGATTTTGCTACACACATATAGAAGGAAAAATGCATATTTAAAACTGGATAGCCTCAACATGAGAGGTTTTGTTCCTCTATTTTCCTTTCTTTTTTTCCCTTTCTTTTGAAGGATGCTGGAATGCCGTTGATCTGAGGGCATTCGCTTAGCAATTTGTAAATGATTAGCTCCAAGTCCCTGGAATAAAACAAAAAGCTTACACAAACCCTTTCCGCTTGGCTATTAGTATTTAAATGAATCACAATTTGAAATCTTAATTGCAAAAATGCAGCACCCATCAAAGAGTTAAGGAGAAAACCTGGCATGTTAATATGCGGTCCGTGCCTCCCTACAATCGTGCCCCCGACAGAGGCAGGCCAAACCAAGCCTTCCATGTAAATAGACCACACATACTTAAGTGTCTGTCCCTGTTATGCACAAGTGATACCACCCTTGGACTAGTATGAAGACGAAACTTCAGTCATACTCCTTACGACAGCAGGAGGCTTCTTTGTTAACCTTTATTTACTCACTGACAGCACACGTGATCTGTTAAAAGTGAGACTACATGAAATTCTGTTTCCAAACAGCTGCTTCAAAATTTACCCCCATAATTACCCCATCACTGGCTGCTCTACAGTAATACTGACAAACCCGATAATTGAGGAGGAAGAGGAACCGCACGGATGATCTCTGTAGGCAGCTGGATTGAGGCAGGTCGGCGCTGCTGTTATTGTTAGGTTTTACAGCAGTGTTCAACATGGTTGACTACGATTTGTTGGCCCACTGCCTCCCTGACACCGGAGTTTGTAGGGTAGTCTCGCAGTGGCTAGCCTCAATTCTCTGAGGTCAGGGACAGAGTGTAGCGCTGGGGGAAGGGTGTCAACTAGCTTCCCCTTAATATGTGGGGTTTCTCAGGGGGCAATCCTCTCTTCGATGTTGTTTAGCATCGACACATGTCCCCTCACCCAGTTGGCATGGAGTTTCAGGCAGGGATGTCACCAGTACGCTGATGACACCCAGCTGTACCTGTTGATAGGTGGCTACCCAGACACCGCCCCACAAAATCTGGCTGAGGGGCTGGAGGCTGTGCTAGGATGGCTGAGGAGGAGCTGGCTGAAATTGAATCCAACTAAGATGGAGGTTCTGTGGCTGGGTGGGTGGGGGGCTTCAGGATTGGTGTCCCAACTTCCCGCTCTTGACAATGCACCTCTAATACAGGTGCAAGCTATCAAGAGTTTGGGCATGGTCTTGGATACCTCCTTATCTATGGAGGCCCAGATCACGAATGTTGCCAAGCTGGTGTTTTACCAGCTGTGCAAGGCAAGGCAACTGATCCCTTCCCTGTCTCGTCCTGACCTAGCCACAGTAATCCATGCAATAGTCACCTCTAGAATGGATTACTGCAACTCGCTTTATGCTGGCCTGCTCTTGAGACTGATCCGGACACTCCAAGTGGTCCAGAATGCAGCATCGTGGGTCCTTATGGGAACATCATGGACTACTCATATTGAACCTGTGCTGTGTCAGCTGCACTGGCTCCCAGTGGAGTACTGGGTCAGGTTCAAGGCTTTGGTACTGACCTCTAAGGCCATGAGTGGACTGGGAACTGTGTATCTATGGGATCGCCCCCCTCTGGTATGCTCCCCGTTGAGCTTTACGCTCTGCTGAGAACAACATACTGGTAATCCCTAGTCCTAAAGATGACCGACTGTCCTCAACCACAGCCAGGGCTTTTTCAGCCCTGGCTCCTACCTGGTGGAACCCTCTGCCAAATAACATCCATGCCCTGAGGGACCTGATGCCGTTCTGCAGGGCATGCAAGGCAGAGATGCTCCGCCAGGCTTTTGGTTGAGGTCAGCAATGGGTACCACCTTATCCGACACTCCCCTCCCCCACCCTGCCTTTCCCGCTTATCATGAGATAGTCATGCATACTGTATGGTTGCTTTGGCTCCATCTGATGTTATTTTTAGATACTTTTAATTTTTGGATTTTAAACTGTACAGTTTTCTATTGTTAACCACCCTGAGTTCTGTGAATTCAGAGAAGAGCAGGACACAAATTTGAATTATAAATAAATATAAAACAAATATAAATATAAGACAATATAAACATAAATATAAATAAACATATAACAAAATAAATATATATAACAAAATATATAACATATATATATATACACACACAGGGGTCTTTTCGTAGAAAAACAGCTGCAGGAGCTCATTAGCATATGGTATGCTAATGAACTATTAGGCTATTAGTATATGCCACGCCCCCTGACATCACCGGAAGTGATGTCAGAAGGGGAAGCAAAAGGGGGAGGCATCTTCAAAAGCCTCCCCTTCCCTTCCCCAGCTGGTCTGGGTGGGGGAGCTAAGAGAGAAGGGGTTTAAAGTTTAAACTCCTTCTCATGAGAGTTGGGCCACAGAAGGAGGAAAGAGGGAAGGAAAGAGAGAGAATAGAGAGAAGGAAAGAAGGAAGGAAAGAGGGAAAGAAGGAGGGAAAGAAAGAGAGGGAAGAAGGAGGGAAACAGGGAAAGGAGGAAAAAAAGAGAAGAGAAGAAGGTGGGAAAGAAAGAAAGAGAGAAGAGAAAAAGGAGGGAAAGAGGAAAAAGAGTGAAGGAAAGGAGGGAATGAAAGAAATCCGGTGGCAATTCGGCCCCATTATATCCCATGGGCCATTGAAGTCAATGGTGAAAACATAGGGTATATTCTGGGGGCTGGAGGGGAGGAGGTTTGAGGGAGAGGCTCCAAACTCACAGAAGAGCTGATGGAGCCTCTCCCCAAGATATCCACCAAGTTTCAAGTACATTGGACCAGGGGGTCCAATTCTATGGGCCCCCAAACAGGTTGCCCCATTCCCTCCATTGTTCTCTATTGTGAGAAAAAAGTTACTTTTTCCCACCATAAAGAACAATGAAGGGAATAGGGGCAACCTGTTTGGGGGCCCACAGAATTGGACCCCCTGATCCAATGTTCTTGAAACTTGGGGGTATCTTGGGGAGAGGCTCCATCAGCTACCCTGTGAATTTAGAGCCTCTCCCTCAAACCTCCTCCCCTGCAGCCCCCAGAATATACCCTATGTTTTCACCATTGACTTCAATGGCCCATAGGGTATAATGGAGCTGAAATTGACATTCGGCTGCCTGAAAGACTCCCCGGGACGCCGGCTGGGGGCGGGGCTTGGCTCCTGAGCTCCCGGAGCTGTGCTCCGGTGCGCTCCCCCCCAAAAAGACCCCTGCGCACACACACACATATAATATATATAACAAAATATATAAATATAAAACAAATATAAATATAAAAATTATAAATAAATATAAAAGAGCTTATAAATTATAAATAAATATAAAACAAATAAAGTGCTGTCAAGTTGCAGCTGACTTATGGTGACCCCCCCCATAGGGTTTCCAAGGCTAGAGACAAAGAGAGGTGGTTTGCCTGACAACCCTGGAATTCCTTGGTCTCCCATCCAAACACTAACCAGAGCCAACCATGCTTAGCTTCCAGGATCTGATGAAACAGGGTTAGCTTGGGCTACTCCAGGTTAGAGATCAGGCTAGCCTGGGCCATCCAAGCCCAGTAAGACTGACAAACCCGACAATTACTGTACCAATGTCTAATTTGTAATAAGTTCAATGTCCACCTATTAAAGGCGGCAGCACCAAGAAATGTATCGATTAATTTTTTTATTGCCTGTCAGACAGCTGTGAAAATGTCACACTGATAATAAAAACAGGATTTCTTAGACACAACATAACCCATAAATCAGTGGACTTCAATCCCTGGGTCAGTACCCTTGGCTGGGCCCCACCTGCTGGGTCATAATGAACCCCAACAAATTTGAAAAAACAAAATTCTTTGTGGAAGGAAGGACCTGCTGTTAATGTGCATAGACAGATACAAAGGAGCCATATGCCCTTTATACACATACTGAGAGGTGCAGGAGGAATGAACAATAAGACCACCATCTAGTGTGCTACTTACTACCGCTTTCTTCAGTTTCTCTCCTCCAGTGCATCTGTTGGCCTACCAATCAGGCCTCCCTCTTCCTCTAGGGTTACCATCCACCTGATGGGGCGGGGTTCCCCCCACTTTCAGGACCCCCAATCTGCCAACAGTCAGTTGACCAGTGGAGGGGGGAACCTTGCCCCTGAAGAGCCCTGTTGCACCTGACGTGCCCAGGCATTTTGAGTTAAAAATCTATGGCAACCATAGTCTTTTCCCCAAATGCTAGAGGGCCTCCTGCATGACATGCCCGGCATGATGGCATCACTTCTCGATAATGTCACTGCGGTGGGCATACTTAGCGCATGCATGCCAGAAGATCCCGAGACCGGTCAGGAGCACCTCCACCAGCAGCCAGGTAAGACCTGGCAACCCTACTGAATCCATCATCACCAAAATCACTTTCAGTCTTGAACCCAAATGACTCTTTTCTCAACCCTCTTTCTGCTTGACCTCTGTTGCCTTTGATACACTTCATCCCTCTTCCCGGCTAACTTTATTTTATTTATGTTATCTACAGCCTGTCTTTCTCACTGAGACTCAGGGGAGATTACATAGTGTTAAGTCAAATACAATCAACAGGATGGGGTGTCCAATAAACGGTGCAATAGGATTTGGATTGTAGAAATGTGGAACCAACCAGAAATCTGAAACAGCGTTGGAGCAAAGCGCAAGTATTAATAACATGACGTGTTAAATTATGATAAAAAAGATTACATAGTAGGATCCTGCTTACAACAGCAGACAGTGCAAAACTACACACAGTAGTATAGTCCATGGTCCCTAACTCTTTACACCCAAGCATCTTTCAGATCCAACTGGTTGCAGTACAGCCTGGTTATTTATTTACTTATTAAATTTACACCCGCCCTACCCCAAAAAATGGGCTCATGGCAGCTCATAACATAAAACCAACAAGCAATAAAAACAGTAAAACAATAAACAGCATTAGCAGATCAAGCATAATACAAAATTATGTTTTAAAAAAGCCCTTAATTCACTTCACAAGGGGAAAGCTTCTTCTCTGCTTTCCCTCTCTGTTACAAGACCGTTTAGTTAAAATAGTGTGGCAGATCTTGCAGTTCACTGCTGAATGCAAATGTATCTGTTCAGCAGGTAATCAAGTTTAATACAGGCTTTCGGGAAAGAAACCACTGGATTTGCAGTTTGGAAACAGAGGAGCTGTAACCACCTTCCTTTCAGGTGGAGTGTGGCTCATAAATGGGTTCTTAGTGTTGGAAGTGGAGGAGTATATGCCCTTCTCCTGCCTCAGCCTCCAGAGACAGCACCATAGATTTAGAGACAGAGAGGTCAGGACACACAAAGCATCCTTTCCTTTCTGCTATCTGATACTATCCTTTGAAGTTGAATGCTTCCTTCCTTTCGGCTTGACACTTTCTCACACACACAAAGGAGGAGCTCATGCTCTCCATCTCTGACACCATGGATACAGGACAGGCATTCTCCATCCACATCCATCTAGCTAGTTAGATTAGAATCTATCCCTACCTCTCAACCTGCACTATCTAGAAGGTAGTTCCTTGAATAAATCGAATCATTATTAGTTTGAAACTGACAAGTGGCGTCGTGTAACTCTAAGTTTGCTAGCACCCACAGTACTAAGAGCTACTGCTGCATGTGAGTGTCGTGAACTTTGCTACGCACAGAGATTCCTGGCTGTACCATACCAGTGAATCTAACACTTCATTGAGGGCAGAAATGCTTCCAGGTAGGTCTGTATTGCTGACTTTTGGACATGCGTGTGTGTTAAGTGCCACCACATCACTTCCAACTTATGGCAACCTTATGAATTAATGACCTCCATAATGTCCTATCATTGATAGCCTTGCTCAAGTGCAAACTGAGCTGTGGCTTCCTCGAGTGAGCCAATCCATCTCATGCCAGGTCTTCCTCTTTTCCTGCAGCCTTCAACTTTTTTCCTGCTGCCCTCAACCTAAATTCTGATGCACTTTGCCAGTTGCAATTAATTGTCTCCTCTGTCTAATATTGTGCTGGCCCAAGACAGATATAGCATTTTTCTCCAAAAGATGTAATCATGCCTTTCTTCGCAAGTACTTTCACAGAAATAAGATTATTTGCCAGTTCTGGGACACAAAGGCAGTCCTTAACAAGGATGACTTAGGCTTCTCAGCTAGGGAGTTGGTGTTTTACGGTTCCTGAGCCCATACCTTCTGCCATTATAGACTGTCCATCTGCAACACTTAATGTCTCTTTTCTTCATCTGATGTTTCGAATGAGTCTTTATGAGCATGCACGTGGGTCATCCAGACACTGTCCAGATACCAAATATGACTTTTTATGGCTTCTTGTGTTAATATAAAATATTTCTTTAATGGCAGCTGTTTGGCGTTTCCCCTTTTTCTCTCTCTAGGAAATGCATCTCTTTGGCAATGCAATTCCTACTAATGTGGCCTGGCTTCCCGCAGAGGTGAGAAACAATCCCACTATTGTGATTCATAATCGAAGCCATCTGATCAGCGTTCAGTTTAAATTCTTTCTCAGACTTTTCAAATTGTCTGTTTTCCTAAAGCCGATTTAAAACTTCTGTGAGGGGCAGATTGCTTCTTAGATCCAGTGGGGTGCTCTATATTTTCATATGACTCTGGCAGGCTTATTAATAGTAATACAATCAGATCTTGATCTATAATTTCCCTTCCTGCACTCCTCAATTGCTCAGCTAATCCAAAAATGTCTTCCAAACGATGATGTAAATGACTCCTCTTTCATCTTAGTACTGAAAAGTTTCTTTTGCAGATAAAAGCTGGCTCTTTAACGAAGAATTTACAGACAGCCCTTTCCAGCTCACGCCACACAGCTTTGGCTGTTGACATCTGGATGACTCTTAACACATTCCAGTCAGTTAAACCCTTGATCATGGCACCTCTTGCCATTTCATTGATGGAGGACCAGGTTCTCTACTTCGCCAGGTCATCATCTCCTAGTCAGGAATCCGGGATAATGTCCCATAATCCAGTTTCAAGAAGGTGACTTTTCATTTGTTCTCTCCAAATTACGTAATTGTTCTCCGTGAGCCTGTATATCAAGTGACCATGCTGTGCACCGCAGAAGACCACCGTCTTTGTTCCTTTGTTTTCGCCTGCTCGTGCCAAGAGCCTCTGGCAATCTTTCTACCTTTAATCAGAGATGTGCTTAATTTGGGCTACCATCACCCCTGTCGGCAGAGTAATTAAAACAGCAACGGTGCACAACCTGATTAAAGAGTAGATAAAGGGTTATTTAGGAATTCATTCTTGATAGGAAAGAGGAGAAACAGAGATAAGTTCCTAAATATATCTGTAGCCGAGAGAAAGGGTAAAACTGGCTGTGGCACTTCCAAGAAGAACGGGGAAATTGCCCCAACAGTAGCAGTCTGGAGAAAAAGAATGACACTTAACAAGAGAGAAGGATCTAACTATCTCATCTGTCTTCTTCTCTTCTTTGTACACCAGACACTGCCTTTTCCAACAATAAGAACCAGAGTTAGGGAAATAAACCTATTATTGGCATCTCACATATTTTAAGGATTAGAAAAAGTAGTACCCTGTGCCCATGATGCTTTCTGTCCGTATTCTGGCACCCTCCTTTTCCCCCATGTATAGCATTACTGGAAGACAGCATATAAGTGAGAGCAAATTTTTACTCCTTGATGTAAATCTCTGTAACGCAATCGGGTCCCAGGGCAAAGGAGCCACATTCCAGGGTTTGAGAAAGTCAAAAACCTAGTCAGACATGATCGTATCTATCACAGCCATGAAGAAGGCACTTAATTGCTTCGATGGTAAAACCAGCAGAATTTAAGACACGCTTAGCTTTGGCTGGCTGATTCCCTAAGGACTGTAGGAAATGGTACCGCATAGAAGTGTAATGCTGCGAACATCAAAACCCCTTGGAAGTCACACTGGAAAACCATGAAGCGGGAAGATAAGAGGAAGGAAGCCAAGTTACACCTCTTACAATGACCTAATGCTGCAACCATCTCATTCTGGCTGCCTTCTGCACAATTCACTGCTCGGTCAAGACAGTCGCCGTCCGTACCCCGCTCTGCTCCGTATTACTTTCAGGAAACAGGCCATCGGGTAGTCTCCTCTGCCAAGAAGCAGGGGCTCTTGTTACACTCTAAAAACACTGAGGATACAAATAATTGCTCGAAACTGTCTAGGAAACTGTGAAGCGGGGACCGGGGAGGGAATTCACGAACATTCGGGCTGAAATACAAACAAACGTTTGAGTTGTTTTATAGTTTCTCCGCATGTGAGACGAAACTACAGTCACCCCCCCCCACCTGCATTCATAAAATTCGACAGAACTATTGCCGTAATGCAGCCCCGTTTTTGCATAAATGGAGCAAATGTACCAAGACTGTTGCATGTTTGGATTATTTGGGGGGGAAGACAAAAGTGAAAATGGGAGATTGACCAAAGAATTACAGTAGTAATTCTTCCCAGCCACACATATAAATTAACAGAAATGAGGGAAACAGCCCACATATTTCTACACCCAAGCTCATCATTTCTCCTTCTACCTTTATTTGTGGGACAGCTCTGTGAAGTAGAGATTAGAATTAGAAGCTACAAGTACAAGATCACCTGGTAAACTGTTCCCCGACAGATATTTGAAACTGGGCCACTACACCCTGATCTCTCCACTACTCTGGAACTTCTTTTAAAAAAATCCTTTTGTGATGGCAAAACTTAATCCAAAGGGCTTTGTGTGAAAAGAAGCCAGCCACACTTGCTAGAAAGGCGACTATCAGAGCAAATGCAGCACTAAGAAGGTCCACAAACTTATTTATTAAGCATTTATGGTCTACCTATCCACTTTTAAAAAGCACGCAGAGCTGCTCCCAGAAGAACACAGGCAGCAGCAAACAAGAACAGCAACGTGCATCCAACCACCCATCGCCTTTGCAGAGGAGGCCGTTCCCACCTGCTCCTCCGGCTGCACCTCACTGAGTAAAACTGTTTAACAGGCTTTCACCAAAAGTGATGTCAGTGCTCCAGAATGACGCCACAGCATGCCAAACCTCACCCCCTCAATGCTCCCAGGCATTGCCGGCTGCAGCTTGGTCACCATAGATGTGTTTCATTTCTCAAGAAAAGCTGGTCTTTCCTACAACGCAGTGTTTATTTTTTACCGTGTCAGATTGTAACAGCGAAAATGGCAGCAAATCTGAAATCTATAGATCTCAGTTACACATGCACAAACCCAAGCGCAAGAGAGATAGGCCTCACTTTGTACATTAACACCCTGTGCAGATATATGATTCATTTCAGCATCTCAGCATGATTATCTTCCTCTGAGTAGCTTTCCAAGTCAGCAACAAGGGAGAAATGGCGTAACTCCTGACTATTATGAGGCCCAACAGCCAATTTATCCAGGATACGATAAGCAGAGGGCCATTTTCTGGAAACTGCAAACCACCTACAGAAACACAATCCCGTCTAATGCAAACCGTATGGACTAACTTAACACGCCTTGTGGCTTTTTTCCTTACAAAGAGTTTAACAACAGAGAAAAGTTCTGGAATCGTTCTCCCTGCAACAATTGACGCTTGCTGGGATGCAAAGCCATTCCTGCCAAAAGATTACTGAACAGAGCAACTGCACAAGATGACATGTACTTTAAGAAAATCATCAGCTCCGTTTCACATCAAGCCGAATCAGCATCATGCCTTTTTAAAAAAAGATACCTGGGAAACCTTATCCCGGGTCTCCAGTCAGGACGCACTGTGACAACTTACTGTCCGCAAAGAGGAAGGCATTACCAAGAGCCTTCCAAGGCACTGATTGCCGGGTGGAAATATCACAGCAGAACAATCCAAGATTACAGCCAGAACCTCATGCATCTCACAACCATAAACTCAACACCAGGAAGCATCTGGGCGACCATTCCTTCTTAAACCCATCGGCTAGCACTCCCTTTTATCGGATGCATCAGCCAGAGATGCTTTTCAGATTTGGGGAAATTTACTGGCAGCTTTGTATCTTGGATCAGGGCAGTGCCTGTGGAAGTATGTGACACAAAGCAAGGAAGTCTGCAAATGCAACAAGCCTGAGACAAACAGAAAACTGTCCTGGGGTTGAGCAGGGAGGAAGTCTGCAGGAATTCTGGCAGCAGGTTTTGGGGCTCCATATGGGTCCAATCAGTTACTAGTGGGGGGGGGTGGTTATCTGACAAGGAAGCTGCCATTTCCTCCAGAGTACTGCTCACAACAGGGGTCCCCAACACACTGTATGTGGAGGTCATGGCACCTGTCAAGTGTCTTTAGAAAGTAGGTGGGGCTTTTGCCCAGCAAGGCTTCTGATTGGCTGTGCAGATTTTTAAAAGCATTGCTTTAGCAGCTGCTGCCACTGCAGCATAAGGATATTCATTGTGCGACTTAAGCCAAGCTGCAGTAGCCATTTTGTGGCTGGCTCTGCCTCCTATGGCAACCATTTTGTGGCTGCACTCAACAAGCTGTGTCAAAGGAGCCTCCCCCCAGCATACAACATCTTTTGCTTTATGCAGCCTGGGCATGGCCAGAGGCACGAGCCTTTGGAATGAGCCAAAGGGCTCTTGGCCCTAGACTCTCAGCCTATGCCCCTGTGTGTCTGTGCCAGTGAGCCAACACCAGCTTGGGAGGTCCTTGCAGCTCATTAGCTGCATGAAGTTTATATTGTGGGGGGGAGAAGAAGAAGAGTTGGATTTATACCCCACCCTGCGCTCAGCGTCTCAGAGCAGTTTACAATCTCCTTTTCTTCTTCTCCCCACAGCAGACACCCTGTGAGGTACGTGTTGTAAAACATTCAAAAGTATTTAATTACTCAGAGTATCGATGGATCTTGCTCTATTGGAAAGAAGAGATTTCTTTGTGTTTTAAAACCTTTATTTCTAAGATTAAAAGGTATACAGGAAACCTACAAACAAACCCAACATCTAAGAGCTACATTTCTAAGCTGCTTACAGTTCAAGGCATGGCTACTCACTACACACAGACAAAGGAAAAGCTGTGCTTCTTCTTGACCCCTAGAAAGGAACTCACTTGAAACAAACAACCAATCTGTATCACAACAGAAGTTACTTTTCCCAGGCTCAGTTATCCCTTCGAGGTCAGTCTAGACAACAGCAATACTAGGTAAACAAGTTAACCCTATAATGACTGGATTTTCAGACCTTGTAAGCACATACATTTCCAACAGTACGTACTGCTGAGAGAGCTCTGAGAGAACTACTCTTGAGAGAACAGCTCTGAGAGAACTTGCAACTAACACAAGGTCACCCAGCTGGCTGCGTGTGGAGGAGTGGGGAATCAAACCTGGTTCTCCCAGATTAGAGTCCGCCACTCTTAACCACTACACCAAACTGAGGGAAGTTTTGCATTTACGAACCAACCCTAAACTGAGCGCAGAAGTCCAAAAATTGCCCCAGGAGACATGGTACAATGTCTGCTAAAAAAATTTTTTTAACCCTTCCTCCACAAGCGCTTTCTTGTTCAAATACAGCAAATGGGGCCCCTCCCACTTCCCCTTGCAGCCACTCCAAATGGGGGGAAGATGACAGCGGTCTTTTCCACACTTGGATCTCATCCCTGGTTTTATCAGAGTTCAACTCGTGACACAATAGCTTGCATTAATCCCTGGTTATAACAGCATCCGCTTATCCCGGGACAAGTGTGGGGCGAAACTGGGGTGACCTCAATGTAATGTGGAAGCAAAAAATACCCCGAGATAATTACAGGGGTGAATTTGTGTGTAGGGTAGAATGTAAGTTTGGGGACAGGGTTGAACCAGGATTTAAGGTCTAGTGCGGAAAGGTCCAGTGCTCTTGGAACAAAGGCAACTGTAGAAGCTATTCTGGTGGCTGCAGAACACAAAGCTTATCCACAAGCAGATACCAGCCACTTGTAGATAACTAGGGCACAAAGTGGATGCTAAGAACAGAGGATCCAGGGGCGGGTATTACACAAGGCCAGTGCTTAATTTTTAAAATAAAAATTACTTTTAAAAAGCCTTGGAACCTGTAGATTATGAAAGTAATAACTAGCTAACACATATTCTCTTGTAAGCTTTCTGCGTTGTGTTAAATAACAGAGTAAGAACCAGCAAAGACAGAGGACCACGTAACAGTCATTAGTAAGGTAGAATCTGAAACTTTTGAGCCATATCCAACCTGTCAAAACTTTTCTCCTGGCAAATGGTTTCTCTCCTTTCCCTTTTCCAGACCAGCCAACCTGCACATGATTTACCACACGGCAGTTGTGGGGGGTGAACTATGTGAGCCCCCATGCCTAGCTGTGCTCTCACCACTAATTGAGATCATTATCCGACTGGATGCATATTTCATATGGGGCTTTCCCCCGCCATAATACATTCAACCCTGGATACTTTTAACACATTCTTCTCCTGCACTAGACTTTGAAATGCTCTTCTGCCAACCACAGAACTGGTAGGGAAGGTATTTAACTATATTTAACTGTTATAGAATATACTTGCTCACAACTGCACTTCAATGATGAATATAGGTTTATAACCCATAGCTGAAAGAGCCTGCAATGAGTGGAGGGAAAACTAGCCTGGAACAGTTTGGTGTAGCAGTTAGGAGCATGGACTCTAATCCGGGAGAACCAGGTTTGATCCCCCACTCTTCCACAGGCAGCTACTGGTGTGACCTTGGGTCAGTCACAAGTTCTCTCAGTGCTGTTCTCTCAAGAGCAGTTCTCGAAAGAGCTCTCTCAGCCCCGCCTACTTCACAGGGTGTTTGTTGTGGGAAGGGGAAGGGATTGTAAACCACTCTCAGACTCCTTCAGA
Organism: Gekko gecko; assembly: GCA_029375565.1. Classification (NCBI taxonomy): domain Eukaryota; kingdom Metazoa; phylum Chordata; class Lepidosauria; order Squamata; family Gekkonidae; genus Gekko; species Gekko gecko. Next base: position 168,111,973 of record JAPDNY010000004.1, on the reverse strand, counting down.
TAGTGAAGGGTGGGGTATAAATCCAAACTCTTCACTCTCTCTTAATAACTGAGATTACCTCTTCCAAAGTGAGAATGATTGAGGTTAAGACTTTTGACCGTGGAGCACCTTGCTGGTGGGCAAAATGGAGGTATTTTAAAACAAGTGTTTAAAAAGGGATAAAATACTTGAAACTGCAGAGATGGACAAATTAACTTTAATTTTGAGAGCACAAACTGAACAAAACTTTGAGAATACATTGTAAACATTTTATAAATGGTTGGAAGAATACAATAAATGAACCATATGGGCATAAAACTGAGTCAGAAGAAAATATGAACTACAGCTTTAGTTAGGAGCAAAGTTTTATTCAAATCTACATGATGCGGAAAAATAAAGAAGGAAAATATATAATTAGGTAATGTATGAGGTAACCTAACAGATAAAATAATGTGGTAAATGAAACCCCCAGCCTATGCGTATGTTTGTTTGTTTTTCTTGTTGGTCTTTTAAAAAATAAAATTGTTTTAAAAACAAACAAGCAAGTGTTTAAAAAGAGGTATTTTAAAACAAGGATTTAGGAGAAAGTCACCAATTCACCACACAAAATTTCAATTCCTGTTGCGGAAGATCAAGGCAACACCAAGCAGCTTGTAGTCCCGTCCCGTCCCCCCAAAAAACCCCATGCTGGGTCAGACCAGTGTTCCATCTCGTCCAGCATCCTGCATCCAACAGTGACCTCACCGCTCCTTGGAATCTGAGCCTGGATATTCCATCTGGCTGTCACGACTGGTGGAGGAAACTGCATCAAGTCACAGCCAACATAGGCTGAACTCATGGGGTTTGCAAGGCAAGAGGCTTTCAGAGATGGTTTGCACCACTGCCTGCCTCCGTGTAACAACCTTAGACTTCCTTAACAGTCTCCCACCCAAGTACTAACTGGGGCTGGCCATGCTGAAATTCTGAGATCTGATGAGGCTTGGCCTAGCCTGGACCACCCAAATCAGGGCTGCCATGGCTAATAGCCACTAACAGCCACATCCCTTGCATAGATCTGCTCAACTCCATCTTGAATCCATCCAAGCCACCGATTATCATGTTCGGGGGCTGCAAGTTTCACAAGTCACCTACCAGTGACAAGAAGCAATTCTTCCTTTTGACAGAACTGAATCTACTGCTACTCAGTTTTATGATCCCTCTATGAGAGGGAGAATCTCCCCCCCCAATCCAGTTTCTCTACACAATGAGTAATTTCTGTGAACTTCTATCATGTCATCGCTCAGTTGCTTTGTCTAAAAAAATTACAAAAAGTCCCATATTTATTTGTATTTATTAATCCAAATATTTTACCCCACCTTTCCTTTTTAGCTTAAGGCAGCTCAAAAAACCAAAACTTCAAACATACAAGGTAGAATAAGATCCCCATTTCTATTTCTGCTGTCAAGTCATAGCTGACTTATGGTGACTCCTTCTGGAGTTTATAGTGTTGCCAGGTCCTTACCCGGCACTGGCGAGGTGGATGGGAGCTCTTTGGGAGGGGGGCTCCCTGGGCAGCCCCTGGGAGCAGCACCGTCGCTGTCACCCACACCAATCCAGTCAGCTGCACCTCAGTGGAAACTTTAAGTGCATTTCTGCGGCCACCTGTTCCACATGGGGCGACCATGCTTTGCTTGCTAGCCAGGGCAATGGCCCTTGTGTTTCCTGAGGGGGGGGCAGGCAGGAGAGCACCAGCCCACTTCCAGCACGCCGGGGAAGGGGGGCTCTTGGAGTTCAGGATGGGGCGAAAAGGAGCTTCACTTCAGATTCCTCCCATAAGTGGAAGAAAACCTGGAGCTTGCTTATGGGTTCGTTGCCCCTCCCCCCCTTTTAAAAAAGCAGTAGCTGGTTCTATCTGTATCCAAAAAAAGTGAGTTTCTCTCTCTCTCTCTCTCTTTTTTTTTTGAAATAATGGCTTTTTCTGGGGAGGCCAGAGTAGAACGCAGTGTTCTCTCCTGTATTGTCCTCACAACAAGCTGCCCTGAGCCAGCTTTGCAGGGAGGGCGGGGTATAAGTCTGATAATAAATAAACAAACAAACAAGTGAGGTAGGCTGAAAGAGTCGGACCAAAGGTCACTGAATCCTATGCACAGTTACTCCAGTCTAAGTCACTGAAAGCTGAAGTCAGTGAGCTTGGACTGGAATAACTTTGCATAGGGCTGTCCTTCAAGTGAGAGTCACACAGAGTGGGGGATTTGAACCTAGCCCTAGAGTACTAACCTATGCAGAATTAGTCCAATCCAGGTGCATTGTTTTCATTGGGTTTACACGAGTAATTCTGCACAGGTTTACATTGGTAGTCTGAGAACTGCATCACACAAGCTTGGTCCTTCAATATTGTCTATATGGTGAGCTTCCCTCCACCCTTCTCCAAGTACACTTGGGTGCATTGAGAACTTAACACTCCTTTAACTGTGTTTGCTGAGGAGGTAAAAGTATTTTCCAACACTCACCTCTGAACACATTTTTGTGTGTGAAGTGAGGATTCAAATTTATGAGCAATTTCAGAGAGCATGAGTGTTTTAAAGGAAGCTTGCATGGTGTGGACAGGGCTGTTTCGGGGCAGGAACGCACAGGAACGGAGTTCCGGCTGCCTCCTGAGTTGGCCACGCCCAGCAGGAACTCATTAGCATAACAGGCCACACCCCACGGCAGAAACTCATTAGGATTGGCTACATTAGGGGTGTGTGGCCTAACATGCAAAGGAGTTCCTGCTATTAAAAAAGCCCTGGGTTTTGACAACAAACAAGGTAAACAGAACAAGAAGCAAAAGATGGGTGTGGCTGGATGACCACACTTCTGGTAATATAGGGGTGTGGCCTAATATGATAATGAGCAGTGCTGTCAGGGGTGTGGCCTAATATGCTAATGAGTTTCTCCTGTTGGGTGTGGCCTATTATGCTAATGAGTTCCTGCTGGGCTTTTTCTACAAAAAAAGCCCTGGGTGTAGATACTGTGTCTTTACTGCAAGAGATTTCAGGAGTTGCTTGCCTTTTTCCTGCTGCTCTTTGAGCGTGGGATGTGGTTGGGACAAGAACAGGGATAACCACCATGATACATACTTGGATTGCTGGGTAGCAAGGAAGCTGCATGATCAAATTGCTTCTGTGCTTGCTTCTGTGGTGTCTAATAGCTAGCTTCTTTGGCACAAGAACTTTACTGTAAAACACATTCCCTTCTATTAGCTAGCCTGACCCTGCTTAGCTTCAGAGGGTCTGACAAGATCGGGCTAGACTGGGCCATCGAGGCCAGGGCAGCAACAGAATGCCGGCACTTTAAGTGCCACTTAATTGGGATGATCACTGTATTTCAAAGGGGTTCGGGTTAATGATGTCTTCAACAGGTCCTTTAAAAAGAATTCTGTCAAAGAGGTTCCAGAACTCTGTTCTGGCATGTTCCCCCAGAAAAAAGCCCTGGGAATTGTCTTGCTCACAGCAACAGGCAAAGCTTAGCTTGTATTCACTTGAAGAAGGCAACTTGGTTATGTATTTAATATTATTTAATGTTATTATATGCGTCATGTGTGTAACTCTGTTTTAGGCACACCTCTCTTTCAAGGGGTCAGGTTATTCATACTTTACTAGGGAAGGGAGGATGTGTCTTTTCCAGATAGTAGGTCTGCTAGCCCGGTGAAACGTGGAGCATGCAGAATGTGTACCACTTGCTGGAGTGTTTGCAAGTGACTGAAAGAGAAACTTGCATGAGATTGTGGCTTTTCTTCTATTATTAAAAGGTTTTGCTGAGCATATAAAAAAAAGCTGCCATCTTTTGCACAAGTATGGCTGGATGACCGCACTTCCAATAACACGGGGGTGTGGCCTAATATGCTAATGAGCTGTGCTGCCAGGGATGTGGCCTAATATGCTAATGAGCTCCTGTTGGGCTTTTTCTCCAAAAAAACCCTGATGGTAACCATTGTCCATGGGTCAGGAGGGGCAATCTAAAGCATTCAGGGAAGATCAGCATAAAAGTCTAATTTAATAAGTAAATAAATATTTTTTTATAAAAACACATGGTGCCAAATCAGAAGTGAGTTGTAACCAGCAGGCACTAAATGCAAGATTAGTAGTTGCACCAGCCAAGCCGTAACACTGAACTGTGAGAGATATTAATGGAACCCATTTTAATCCTTTGGAAGGCAGGGTTGGGAAGAGAACATCGAAAGGAGTAGAAGCATATATTCAAACCGCTGCTTTTGATTGCTGCGTGAAGAAATGGAAACTCGGTAGCAGCATGGAAAGTCTTATCCACTAAAGCTAATTTGGATGAAATCTTGGTAAGCACTGTATTGAGCTCAAGGAAGGCGCAAACCTTTTCCTAGACAACTGTACCCAGAGGCGTCACACTGTCGCCTACGTATCATTCAGCTCACTTGACAAATTTTCAGCAATTAGGAAAGTTTTTGAATTTCAAACCACCTAAAGACACCTTCTGTAGGAAAGTGTGTCAACACCTTCTTTCCTGCCTTTACTGCCAAGGTATCCTGAAAGAAAGGTGTCCCTCATTTTTGGCACAATTTAAATGCACCTACAGCAATTGCATTGGCTGTTGCTAGCCCCACGACTGGGTTAAATTGTACCAGAAGTTACAGAAGGAGAATGCTGAAACTTGACATGAAGCTGCCTTGCAACATCGTCATCCACTGTGATGTGAATGGGGGACCTAGCAGGGTACAAGCTTAATTAAGAACAAATGCCAATGACAGTGTTGAATCAAGACAAAAGTACTGAGTAACAGGAAGGTGTGATCTGAAGATGGTGGGGGTTTCCTGTACTGGATGGCATACAGTTCATCCCCCTGGGTAACTTCCTTGGCATGACTGCTAATTTTATTTATTTATTTGCCCTAGGGGAAATGTAGGGAGTGCTCTTTAATAACTGCACACTTGGATCATTACAAGTGCGCCACAGAGAGCTGGGTTTTTTTTTTTGTATTTTTCATATGGGCGTCTGTGTGCATGTGCACCTGGAAGTCATGAAGAACTCTGGTGTCTGACTGTGTGTGCACACCTGGAAGTCATGGCAACCCCTACTGGGGGCCTGGAGGATATTCAGAGAGGTGGCTGAATAAAGCCTGCCCTCGCCTCCCGACTGCTGGTATTCCAAGGAGGTCTCCCATCCAAATACCTGCCAGGGTCGGCCCTGCTTAGCTTCTGAGATCTGACAAGATCAGACTTGCCCGGGTTATCCAAGTCAGGGCAACACAGAGCTATCCTTGAAGAAAATTTGGGAAGCTCTGCTTGACACAGAACAGTGGGCTGCCCTTTTGGGGAGTGGGCCACCACCGAGTCTGCTATGCTAGTCACCTGCAATTGTTGATTCACCTGGTTCACCTGCAATTCAAGATCCTGGTGCTGGTCTGTAAGTGTCCAAACAGACTGAGCCTTCTGTACCCAAAGGAAAGCCTTTTCCCACATGTTCCTCCCAGCTCACCAGGGACAACCTGGTTGGAGAAAACTCTTTTTTAAATCTCATCCTTCCAGGATGTGAAGGCAATGAAGACCCAGAGTAGGACCTTCTCAGAAGTTACGCTAACCTTGGGGAGCCCCTGCCCAGAGAGAATGGTCTGGCCATTACTATTATTTTCCATTTGCTAGTGAAGAGACATGGATCTCCCCAAAGGTTTCCTCATCTGTCCTAAAATCAGATGGCAGTTTCATGTAAAAATTATAGTTAGGAACAGTTTGTTCTGTGTGTGTTATTCTTAATGTTTGGATGTGCCACAACTGGTTTTACAATATGCAATGCTTGTACTATTATAAAAAAAGAGAGTTTTCTACACATTATCAGCCACGCATCCTGTACCAACCAGTCAGCAATCAATTTATTCAGGGAATGAAACCACAAATTCCTACAGAGACTGCAAGCTATTTCCTATATTTTTTTTCCTCCTCCACTATTATAATACATCTTCCCTTTCAGAAAGGCTAGAAAACATTTTAACGTTTGAATAAAAACTATTTATGCTCTATGTCTGCTTCTTATTCAGGAGACTGCTTATGTACTCTAAACACAAATCAGATGGACAGGAACAGAAGTCATTTTTAGGAGAATTAAGTCCTCATTTGCCTGGCCCAGCACTGCTTCAGCCAACCTTTAAAACGGCAGAATTGCAGGGGAAAGAGAGAGAATCTGACAAAACTATGTTCAAAATGGGCCTGACTTCCTCTTGTTTTAAGTGCTGACAACGGTATCAAGTATGGAAAACATTATCTGACATCTGTTCACTCTTGAACTACGGAGGAAAATATTAGTACCCTTACAAAGCTCGTGAAAGCTTTAGGTCATAGTTCAAAGAGGCAGAAGCGAAGGCAGGAGTCGTGAGACAGATTACGGCCTGCAAGACATAACTCAAAAAGATCAAAAAGAAACACAGAAAACTTCAGTGAAGTCACCTGGTATCTTGAACTCCAAAAGAGAAGTCTTTTTTTCATACAGATCGTCAGATATGGTTTAAACGGACACTGCACAACATAATTAGGAGAAAGCAAAACCATGGGCTGTGAATGGCTGAAGTGCAGAAGGTCAAGGAAGAAGCATGCAAACGCAAAGCTCATGGATGTCACACCAAGCCATGGAACCCCCTCCCGATACATAACCAGCGTTCTTGCTTCCAACTCACTCGTCTGCTGTCAAGTAGGGTCGCAAGTTCTGGGCTGGGAAATTCCTGGAGATTCAGGGGGAGGGTGGGATTTGGGGTGCAAGTAGGGTTGCCAGCCCCCAGGTCGGAGTGGGGGATCCCCTGATTTCATGGGCTTCTGCCTACCATCGGTCAGAGGGGGAAGCCCCGCCCCCAACAGCCATAAGCCCACGGGACGTCCCCAACGTGATGACATCACTCAGAAGTCATGTCATCATGCTGGGGACATTGCCCTGCTCCCACCCCACTCCTGGAGAGCTCCTTACCACCCCTGCTGGTGCCAGGTAAGGACCCGGCAGCCCTAGGAACAGAGGGACCTCAGCGATGTATAATGCTATAGAGTCCACCTTCCGAAACAGCCCTTTTCTCCTGGGGCACTGATCTCTGTAACCCATAACTTCCGTCACGTTACAAACCACACATCAGAAGCAAGGCCATTTTGCCTGGAACATAAGCATCTGGACCTGATTCCTGAAGTATACTGTGTAGTTCGTTATGCTATAAAACACAAACTGAAGAAGAGAAAAAGAGACTGGGTTTATACCCCGTCCTTCACTACCCGAAGGAGTCTCAGAGTGGTTTACAATCTCCTTTCCCTTCCCCTCCCCACACCTACCTCCCCTGTGAGGTAGGTGGGGCTAAGAGAGCTCTTTCATGAACTGCTCTTTCGAGAAAAGCTCTGAGAGAACTTGTGACTGACCTAAGGTCACGCCAGCAGCAGCATGTGGAGGAATGGGGAATCAAACCCAGTTCTCCCAGATTAGAGTCTGCACACTTAACCACTATACCAAGTGAAGGCCAAACTACACATTATACTGCAGCCACACGCAACGCCAGCCCTATGGCCTCCAGTTCATTGCAAAGTGCACTTGAAAGGGAAGGTTTAACCCTATTTCTGATAATCCTATCCCAGCTACCTCAGAGACCCACATTTGCACTATACATTGCACCCCTGCGGGCTAGGGAAGCACCTGAGATTGTTACGCTGTTCATGGCTTATTATTTGGCCATGAGAAAAGCTTGCAGTGCTCCAGAGATGGGAATTCTCACCTGAAGGAAATGAACCGAGTCACATTAATGGACTCTGCTGGCTTCCTGTACCCGGCCACTCCATCTCACAAGCTTTACTGCCAACATAGCCTTTTACGCTGGATAAACTTCAAATTAAGATAGGAGGCCCTCCCCGTGTCAAAACTCCCCTCTCCCCAACACGGTAAGATAGCAATACTCACCTAACAGAGGGCTTAAATATATTCCTTATGCAGATGTTCCAGATCTGAGCCAAGCTATAAAAAGCACTCTAAGCACAAAACACCCCAAAAAACAGAGGCCCACCCAGGTTTTACTATCCAAATGAATTACTTGATGGAGAAATGTGCAGGTCTGGCTTTGTCTCTCAAACGTTATTCATTACACTATATACATATATTCATATATATATTTCAAGGTCAGAGAGATCTCATCACGCAACCGTTGCCATATTCTGAGGCTGCTGGAAAATAACTCACTACTTGCCAATAAATATTATTGTGAGTTCTGTTCCCTCAGGCTACACGAGGGGAGACTGAAAGCTCATTATCCCATTCCCCCCCCCCCACGGCTCGTCTCCCCCGTAAAGCCATACTGTATTGATTAGGCTCGTGCTCTTGAGAAGGACTTAGAGAGGGAGGGGGGTTCCTTCATGGAAATCCAGGAAACCCACCCCAGCTGGCCATGCTGGCCGAAAAGCAAACCCGGAAAATATACAGTAGACAGACTGGCTTTAAAACACGTTCCAGAAATAGGCATGTGGTGACCACATGTTAGACAGCCCATTTCCTTTGGCTTCATCATTATGTTACATGGTACTTTCAAACTTTATTTTAAATGCAAGTTTATTTAAAGCCAACTTCTCTCTCTCCTCTCTCTCTCCCCCCCTCAAAGAACAAACTCCATCTTGGTCTGCAAGAGAAGAGCAAAGTTAGAGTCCAACAGCACCTTAAAGACCCAACAAGATTTCTGGGGCATAAGGTTGTCAAGAATCAAAGCTCCGCTTGTCATATACAAAGAGAGAAAGAGCGGTGACTCTCGGAAGCTTATATCATGGAAGTCTTGCTGGGTCTTTAAGGTGCTATTGGACTTGAACCCTGCTCATGTTCATCATGAACCCACCAACAGCTACATCCTGAAGATGTAATTTTGGGCAGCTTCCCCCCATACTCACTACCAGGAACGTGTTCATGCCGAGCTCTTCTCAGGACGGTAACTCCCGTCTCAAGTGTCATGCACAAAGACGGCATCTACAACCATTTCTACTGCATAAACACTGTGGTTTTTGCAAGCTCATCAGAGATTATTCAACAAGAAACTTAATAACTGCTGACCAACTTTTAAGAAATACGAATTGTCCAGCAATCATTCATCTTGAAATTCTCAGCCAAGCATTCCAAGTGGTTTTCTCCATCAGGGTAGCCAACTTCGGACTGGGGAATTCCTGGAAATTTTAGGGTAGACAGGACAGGATAGTGGGATATAACCACAGAATCCTCCATTGGCTTCAGGGGAACTGATCTCTGTCGTCTGGAGATCAGTTGGAATTCTGGAAGATCCACCTGCCCCAATTGGAGGTTGGCAGACTCGCCAGTCATTCAGGGCAACAGGGCTGGGCAGCGCTTCACACAAACCAGTTGTTCAGCCCGTATCGTGGCCCAGAATTTCCTACAGATATTTCCAGGCAGCTTCCTCAGCACACAAGTTGAAGCATGAACTGGTAGATGGTTTGCAGACTGTTATGTATGTGGACCGCCACCGGGGGTCCGTGGCTAAGCAGGAGCATGGTCCCCAAACACAAAGTGGACCTAGGATCCTAGTCCACCTCGAGTCTACCAACAGAACCTTGGCGGGAAATTCAAACCTTCCAACGGGGACAGCGGTGTGCTGGGTGGAGTGTATATAGCTGGCCTTGAAGGGCCGTTTTCCTTGTCTAGTGTGTAAAGTACAATAAACGCATCTGAATTCATGTCATAGTTTGAGTCTTCCATGCGGTGAACCCAGTACTTTACACAGACCATTGTTTTTGGAAGTGTTTACTGCTACAGGTACCCATCACGGAGCCAGGGGGGCAGGAGGAAAAACTTGCTTTTCTCACTCGGACAAAGCACGGCCCTTCCAGGCTTGTCCAAGAGCCAGTTTGGTGTAGTGGTTAGGAGCACAGACTCTAATCTGGGAGACCCGGGTTTGTTTACCCACTCCTCCACATGCAGCTGCTGGATGTGACCTTGGGTCAGAGTCACAAGTTCTTCCAGAGCTGATCTCTCAAGGGCAGTTCTCGAAAGAGCTCTCTCAGCCCCACCCACCTCACAGGGTGTCCGTTGTGGGAAGGGAAAGGAATTGTAAGCCGCTCTGAGACTCCTTTGGGTAGAAAAGGGCAGGGTATAAATCCAATCCCTTCTTCTCTTTCTTCTTCTATGACACTGCATGGACAAGTTTGCTCTATGCAAGTGGTCCACAGCTTCAATTCCCCCCCCCAAGCGCTGCATTCAAATCTATTGAAATGACAGCTAGCCACATTGCTTTGGGGGAGGGGATCCAAAACATAACAGTAGTGCAGTATTTTCCTATTGCGACCAACAAATATACCCTGAGAGAGACGGAGCACAAGCTTTTTTAGCTTCCCAGAACCTTTCATCAGGCTGGATATAATGGGTGTGTGTGTGTGTGTTAATCAGGGTATGCTGGCACAGCCCCCAAAAGTCTGGAGTTTGTAGCTTAATTGTGCTGCAGTCTTAATTAGATTACATGATGCTGGGTGCAAATCAATTTGGAGATGCCCCCTGAGGCTCTCTGGATGAAGAACCAAACATGAGAGCTCCCTTTGGGGGGGGGGGACACTCAGAAAAACCCTCCATTCCCCCATGCCCTCCCCCTGCTGCAGTCACAATCATTTACCAGGCTCAGGGTTGGTTTTTTCCCTTCCTTAAATTCATGCATGCCAGATTACTTTGGGACAGTTGCCTAGCAATGCTGGCAAAATCCATCTTCTGCAAAACAAAATATCAAAACTCGTGGAAATGAGATGTTTCTTCCAAACCAGGCCTCATCAGAATCCTCTGTGCCTGTGAATATCATCTCCATTGCCAGCTGAGACACAGAGAATCGCCATTCCACCACCCCTCTCAAAAAACCACAAACCACCACTGAATATCAAGCACCACACGTAAGTATTATGGGGCTCAGAAAACCATTTTTTTTGCAAGCACACGCACACAAACACAGCAGCAGCAGCAACTCTGGGGATGCTACATGCTTCCAAGAATTAGAAGCTGAAATCTGCAGAAAAGAGTCCCATTTCACATAAATCCTAGTTTGCCACAAGTTGTGGGGGGAAAAGAACGCAAATCATCAAGGACAGCCGGAGTGGTATATCACATGAAAGTCCTACATTCCTGGTGACCAAGCATCCATCAAACGTCCCTCTGTGGTTTTTCAGATCATTTGACTATTCAGACCTCAGTTGATTTTTTAAAAAGCGGGTCACGAGGGCATGTCCCTAATGAATAAGCGGGGAATGCCATTGGCACAACGTGCATTTTTCGCCAGGCTGGGACAGTTGGGAGTTTGTTTGTGCCTTTCCTAGTTCTGTAAAGCTAGAAACACTGCCCCAGCTATGAGAATTTTGAGTTCTCGCTCACCCATTTTTGACTCACTGCTTCTTATTCTGCTCAGGAGCTTTAAACCAGAATGATTAATGCTGCCCGGTTTGGTTTGCAATTGCTTCCAGGGTGGCTTACAATCTCCGTTCCCTTCCCCTCCCCACATCAGACACCGTGTGAGGTAGGTGGGGCTGAGGGAACTCTTCTGAGAACTGCTTGTGAGAGAGAACAGCTCTGAGAGAACTTCACACCAGCAGCTGCATGTGGAGGAGTGGGGAATCAAACCCGGTTCTCCCAGATTAGTGTCCATGCTCCTAACCACTACACCAAACTGGGTCTCTTTAAGACAAAGCCTTAAAGGAAAGCCTGCAGGTAAAAACAATGTGACATCTACTTAATGGTAAAAGGGCAGGCCTACACACTTTATGACTTGTTAAGTCCCATACGGCTTACTCACCACGTACAATGATGCCTGCCAAGGGACAGGCATGCCTATGGTTATCAATCTCCAGGTGGAGCCCAGAGATCTTGTGCTATTACAACTGATCTCCAGTTGACAGATATCAGCCCCCCTGGAGAAAATGGCTGCTTTGGAGGGTGCACTCTATACCACTGTACCCTGCTGAGGTCCCTGTCCTTCCCAAATCCTGCCCTCCCCAGACTCCACCCTCAGGTATTTCCCCACCAAGAACTGGTAACCCTAGGCATACCTGCCCTATCACCACGGAGCGGAAGCCATTCAGGCAGAACATGAAGACCAAGAGGTTTATTTTGCTTCTGGGGAAGATACATGTCTAGCTATTACAAGTATAGACAGAAGGTTTAAAGTATTCATGGAGGAATCTGTTCCCTTTCAAATATGAATTTCCTCTATATGACTGAGAAAGACAACTCTATCCCCTGTAAGGAAGAGGCCTAATTTGTACAGCTCTCCTTCAGCTCACCTGCCAATACTAAAGACTCCTCTGGTCTCTACTGATAAGATGAATATAGCAAACCTACTTAATAATTAAAACTATTTCTGATTAGAAGCACCAGTTTACTTTTAAAAACATATATTCCACTCTTAGTTCATATCTAATGCATTTCCCATATTAAACTGAATATTTGTTAATAAAGGTTTCCCTTGCTTGAAAGCTAGTCAAATCCAAATCTAGGGGGCGGTGCTCATCTCCGTTTCCAAGCTGAAGAGCTAGCACTGTCCAAAAACGCTTCCATGGTCATGTGGCCAGCATGACTAGATGCCAAGGCACACTGTTACCTTCCCACCAAAGCAGTACCTATTTATCTACTTGCAATTTCTTGCTTTTGAACTGCTAGGTTGGCAGAAGCTGGGCCAGAGATGGGAGCTCACTCTGTTACACAGCACTCGGGTCTCGAACTGCCAAACTACAGACCTTCTGGTCTGCAGCTCAGCGTCTTAACCTCTGAGCCAACACAACCCTCATTTATTAATAGGAACAGTTAATTGAGTAAATACTGAGGCACATTTTTCTTTCCACTAAATGATGCCTCTCATATGCCATCTAACAGACAGGTCAGTTTAATTAAATAAACACACACAAAAAACACAAAAGTTCAAAACCAAGTAAGTAAGTTTCACATTGTCTGGCTCTTCAGTCACTTACTACCCAAGTGTGTTCAGGCTCTTCCTTTTCCTGATGAAGATGAATTAATCAGCAAGTCAGATCTATTTGCTTTGAAAACTGACCACTCATTCCTCACCCAAAGTTTAGCCACTTTTGACAGCTAGATGAAAGAGATCAGCGCACCCTCATTGTCTTCTCAGGTATTTGGAGGAAGTGTTTTGCCACATACTTGGAATTTGTTAGAGACAATGGGTTTCTAAAAGCAAGCGAAAATCTCAAGAGACATCCACTGCCTGACTGCAAGAAACCCCAGTCCTTGAACATTAGAAGTTAACTTGTGGCATCTCTATTGCCTTTCTCTAGCCATCAGAGACCGGAACATACATTAAAAATGATCAACAAAATCACACAGGACAGCTTTACTCCTACAGAACACAAGTTAGGAACGGCGTGCATGGAGGTTTCCCAATTTTAAAAAGATCTACACATAGAAAGCTTAACTGTCAGGAGGAACACTAGACTAGAACTCTCTGCTCAATACACAGTACCCCAGAAAATGGCCTGCATAATCATGACTAGCATGGCTGGCGCCAGTGAAGGAGTCCCCCACCCTCAGCTGACATTTCCTGCCACCGCTCTGAATGGTGGTAGGAGAAAGATAAAATTTTAAAAGTGGGTAACAGCATGATGTCACTTCTGGTAAATGTGGAAATGACATCACACCTCCCTAGAAATTGGACCAAACTCTACAGCTTTAGACAGCCAGTTTGGTGTAGTGGTTAGGAATGTGGACTCTAATCTGAGAGAAACAGGTTTAATTCCCCACTCCTCTACATGCAGCTGCTGGTGTGACATTGGGTGAGTCATAAATTCTTTCAGAGCTGTTCTCTCAGGGGCAGTTCTCAAGAGAGCTCTCTCAGCCCCACCTACCACACAGGGTGTCTGCTCTGGGGAGGGGAAGGGAAAGGAGATTGTAAGCCACTCTGAGTCTCCTTCAGGTAGTGAAGGGCCGGGTATACATCCAATCTCCTCTTCTTTACCATAGAGCTTTGGCCAATTCCTAGAGCGGCATGACATCACTTTCAGGTTTACCTGGAAGTGATGTCACACCATCAGACAGCCGCCCTTCCATACCCCCGCCCACCCCCAGTCTCCTGCTCATTACCAGGCCTGGTCTGGCAACCCTAATGATGCAACTGATTGGATAAAAGCTTGTCTGGGAGCCCTGGGTAACCTGCTCGGAGCTTCCCAGAGAAAGAATGCAATATGTGAACAATATTAAATTTTAATCCTGCCTTTCCACCAAAAAACACAGGGTGGTATAGATAGTTCTTTATCACAGAGACAGTGGTGGGCTTCCATTTTAGGGACCCTAAAGCTTGAACTGTTATGGGAGCCCCTTCTCAACCAGCAACAATAGGGCAGCATCCAACAAGGTCCAAAGGGCCTTGCAGCCCTTGCAAGGACATCGAGGTCCAAATGGCAGAGAATGGGGTGAATATTAAGTACTTCAACCAATTGTCTTATGATTCTGTCACTAAAATAGTCTTATTTTAATAACAAAGTTAAAAAACTCCATCAATGTTGCTGAAAAATTCACTCATTTAAAAAAAAAATTGCTTCAGGGTCCCCTCCAGGATTGGGGGCCCTGGCGCTTAAGCTTCACTAGTTTCATAGTAGATCCTTCCCTGCACAGAGATGGCTGTTTCCACAATAGTTGGAAATGTAAGGTTTCTGTTCCTGTTTGGTTTGAGGACAGCTTATTCTGATTTTGCACAATACTCCAATTTCCAAGCAATAGCTGTTCCCTCAAATTGCCCTTACTGCTATTACATATGTGTGGACTTCAAATAGTAGGAGAAAAGTTATTTTAACAGCCTGCTCTCTTAGCATTCACTAGCACAGCTTCCCCTTCCCTTGGGCCGTTGTGAATGTACAAGAAGTAAAGTACATTGTTAAAAGCCACTTGCATCTAGAAGTATTTCCAGAAAGAATGTGGTAATCATAAACCTAACACTCAGATGTATCAAGAGCCCTTTATCAGGCTGAAACCAATGGTGGCTGCTAAGTGCTTGAAATTCTTGGGACAGGTGTCTCATTTCAGCGGGTCTGTTTGAGGCAGTTCATCACAACTGCAGACATACACAAAAAATCTTTTAAGAGATTAAAAATAGCACAGAAACTTTTTAGGTCAGATCATTGTTTTAGAATTTTGGCATGCCAAGTATGGGCTGACTATTTCCATGGTATATAACAAATTGTGAAAACTGTCACCAATAAGAGTCTGCTCTCCTTCTCCCATATCCTCCAGGATAAAGTTGGTTTCCAGCTCTCTGAAGGTTTAAGGGCTGCTAGGCGCATGCCTCTGAGCCTAAGGAATCTTCAAATTCAATGCTAAAACTGTTGTGCACGCTATTTGCAGCATGTGCGAAGATTGTTAAGAGGGCAGAACACGGAGACCACCTGTTTCTAAACTGCTTCAGACTTATTTCAGGAAAAAAACCCAACTTCGCCCTCACCTGTCAAAATACTTTTCTGAAGCTCAGAAAATCTGCCCTGCTACAGACAAAACACGCAAGGGCTTATCAATTCAGAATCGGAAACCAAATATCAAAGCACGACAACTGATTCCTTGACAGCCACGTGACTGAAACTACGGGATGGTGACCCAACTCAGGTTTTACATAGTCTATGCTGTTACCATCCCTTGTTTCTGAGGAATCCGGTTCCAGTATTTGAGTATTTACCTTCCTCTTCCAAAATGCCCCTATCCCAGACCTGCCTTAGATATCCGATTCCTAACTGCTGTCCTTTGGGACCAAGCTCTCCACAGCAAATCTTTACATGGCTACAGAGAAGTCTCCGTTTCGACTCCAATGTCTGATGACCTGCCTGCCTCTCTCCGGTAACTTGACAACGTCTCACAAAATTCCAATCCCTTCGGAGGCCCCATCCTGCAGAAATGGAAGGCAAGTTGACAAATAAAAGACGTCTCCATAGGTATGAGCAGCTACAGTTTCTAGAGCTTGCATCCTAGCTGCAGTTGAGCGAATATGATTTCAGGACACATTTCTCAAATTGTGCCTGCACTTAGAGACGCGGGGCTGACTCCCTGCCGTCTCGGTTTCTTTTCCCTACTGGGACAACAGATAGTTAAAACGGCCTTGTTGGATCATCTAGAGTGGGCTACCATGACCCATCAACCCCTACTCGAGACAAAGAATCCTCCTGGACTGCTCTCGGGACCACACTTGGGCCCCTTCATTTTCAGAAGCAAACAAGAAGGTGTTTCATTAGAACATGATATTCCAAGTGCCTCCCTGGGCCTCCATAGCGATCCAGGCAGCCAAGACTTCTGTACCTCTACTATTCCCCCTCCCCAACAGCAGCCCCACATCAAGGCCAGCCCTCTTACTAACAGTGGTTTATCCAGATGCTCTGGAAGCTTACAATTCAAAGAGATTAAACATACCTGAAGTTAAAGTATGCATGAAGTTTGGGGACATATTATAAAACACCATGTGATGACTCATCTATGAAATTATTTATGGCATTTTAATTATTTTAGTTAACCGTATCTGTTCATTAATCATTGCTACCCTGTAAAAGTTCTCTTTATACATTAATTGGAAAAAACTGTATGGCCCATTTAGTCTTTTATTGGTATTTCCACCTGTTTTACAGTCATTATTACATATATTATCTTGTAAGATGACTTTGGTTTTGATTACGTCCACAGGGCGTTTCACCAGCACTGAGAATATCAAACTGCCCTACTTTGCAGGCAACCACTCAAAACAATTGAAATTAATCAACACATATACCAGAGCAGAGGTTCCCACAGGCCATGCAGGCAGATCTTGTGAGACTGTATGAAAGGATTCAGTGTAAAATTAAACTGATGACTATTTGAGACGCAAAGTTCAACCAGATTACTGACCAAAGAACCTTCTGATTGAAAAATTATATATTGATTAAATCAAGCATTTAAAAAAAATTCTTACAAAGAGTTCCATTACACAGTAACGGCAGGCTCCACTTTAAGCCGAAACAAACATTCTTCATTCTCCAATAAAGGAAGAAATACCTCTTCTAAGATGGTAACTTCTACAGTACCATTAATCTGAAAACATTTTCCTCCCTCCCATGTTTTATTTATTTAAATTCAATCTGCTGAATGATGCCATATCAACTAAGATTTCTTTGAGCGGATGACACACATAGGGGATATGCTATCCCATCCCAGTTGAGTGAAGGTAGTTACACTATCACTTAATTTGAAAGAAGTGTTAAAGTATTAGTTGCAAGTGAACGGCATCATTCTAAAATTCTTCTAGACCCAAATGGAAGATCAGAAGATGGGAAATGATTGAAATGGGAATGCCTGTAGAATATAAGAGAAGACAGACGACAGTCAAAGACCACAAAGGATAATGTATGAATGAATCCCTTTTATTATCTAGTGGAAATTTTTTTAAAAAATGTGAAAACAAGATAGTCCTACACATATATACTGATCCCATAGATTTCTGCCTCTTATCCAAAGTCCTCTTTCAAGACCCTGATCCAGATGTCTCTGCCTTCTGAGGTTAGATGGGTGAGGTCATTACGGACATTTGTCTTTGAGTTTCTGCTCTGGACAAGGTTTAACATTCACAGAACCACTTAGCAGATACCTCCTCTATTTTCCTTTAGGTACAACATTAAAATATTTTCCCCCTCTTAACGGTTGATTGATTTGGTTTCACCATTTCTGATTTATTATTAATGCTGTCGTATGCATATTGTGTTAAGGGTTTCTAACAAAGGCCTTTTAATACTGCTCTCTTAATTTGTGGTTGTACTTTTTGTGATCTGCCTTGGAGACTAGTGAGCAGAAGATTGAGAATAAATAAATAATAAATAAATAAATAAATAAAAATGTCATAGAAACTTTACAACACTATGTCTGGTATAAACTGTTTAAAAAATGAAATTCAAAAGCAAGTCACGGGTCACAGTGAAATTGTTATTTGATAACGTCAACAAACATGGTAGACAGTTCTATACTTTGACTGCCAAAAAAGCGTTTTAATGGGGCTCACCTAAGGCTCCTAAGTAAACATAGCCACCATGGAATAAGGGAACGGGACCTTTTATAGCTATAGATATTACAGAACAGGAAGCAGATGGTGAGAATAAAAGAAAAAAACTCACAATGGAGGGAAGCAAACAGCGGGGTATGAACAAAGAGAACTGAACCGATTGTGTTTCCTTGAAAGAATTTTTGAGGTTGTGCTATATTCGTGCAATCACCAGTTCTGGTGTACAACAACAGTGAAAAAGGCAGATTCTATGGAAAAGGGTTTGAAAAAGAGACCCCAATGTTGTAATGTCTTTGTGCATATCTAGGGCACAGCCACATTTACAGTGCAATCATAAACAGAGTTGTTCTCTCCCAAGCCCACTGACTGCAATAGCCTTCAGAGGGTATAATTCTACATAGGATTACATGGCCAGAATTCTTCACTCAGTTCTGATACCAACCACTCCTCTAGAAAAGAATGGTGGAAGAGATGGAGAAAAAGACAACTAAAGCATTCAACACTGTCCCTAGGAGGAAAGGCTAAAGAGTTGGGAAGGTAGGTTTTGGGTTTTTTTTTAAGAGGTATGGTATATGACATGGATAATGTGGAGAAAGCAGAAAACTACCACAGTTTGGAATCACCTGATGAAACCAATCAGCAGTAGGTTCAAGACAAACTGAAGAAATGCTATGTCACATCACACATAATTTACTTAAGAATTTACTTCTGCAAGACGTGGAGATGGTCAGTAATCTAAGATCAGTGGTTCTCAACATAGGCCATATGGCTCCCCAAGGGGCCATGGAACATTTCTAGGGAACCACAGTAAGTGCTATATTTCTAAAGGGACCACAATACGTTTCTGAGGGGGCCATCAAACCTAATTGCCAGGCTGTCATGATCCTGGGCCTTGGCTGAGGCAGATTGAGGCCTGGAGGCCCAGAAAGCCTTAGCTAGATTAGGCTGTGGGCCTACACTTCCCAGGCACTCTCTGTGTCTTGTGATTGGGCAAGGGGGAAAAAACTGGAGCCGAAAGGTTTGCCAGGTCAACTTACCTTGCTGCTGGGGGATGGGAGGCAGCTTTCTGGGAGTGGGGTGGGTGGGGCAGTGTTGCCACGTGCAACATCGCCAATATGATGTCACACAGATGTGATGTTATCATGTCGGGGGTGTCATATGGCAACACTAGCATTTTGGACAAAAAGTTTTGCCCAAAATGCTAGAGCGTCACTGCGCAACGTCCCTGGCATGATGATGTCACTTCCTTGTGACATCACCATGGGCCAAGGCCCCCAAAAGCGGGGGGATCTGGCATCCCTAGAAGCCAATCACAGGTGAAGAGGTGGTACCTGGGCAAAAAGCATAAAAGGCCTTGCAGCGGGACGGAAGGTATTCACTCTTGTAGGCATTGCTGGAAAGAAGCTACTGCAGGCAGAGTGATCCCTCATCCAGAGACGGGTGAGCGTGGCCTTGAGCCTAGTTAAAAGGCAGGCACGTCAGGGATTTTTGTTGTTTTGTTTCCAGCTCTTGTTCATTGCCTTGTATTTTCCCTAATCTAATTTAATGCTGAGCCCTCCTTGGTTAAAACCATACCCGAGTGGTGGCAGCCGGTGGATGTCCCCCTTCAGTCCCATCCACAACACAGGCTTGTAATCAGTTTGTCATAATTCTCACATCTCATTCTCTGTTTCCATTTCAGCGTCATAAATACTGAAAATTACTACAGTTTACAACAAGCATCTTAATGAAAATTTGGTTCAATGACTTGCTAGAAATGAATATTCCAGATTGGCTGGTGGATCCATTTGGGGTAAATGCAGTTGACGCTGCATGACAAGAAAGCTGCACTGAGTTACAGAGCGATATAACAACTCAAGCTAGATTCAAACATGGCAAATATAAGCAGTGAAATGGCTAGGAAGTATCCACTGCTCCGGGAGGAAGGAAAGTTGTACTTTATTGCTTTCCCCACTTCTTACCTTGTTGAACTGAATTTCCTTTTAGTTGGATGGTTTACCTACTATCAAAAGCTCGTAACTGCTTTGATATGGTGAGAAGAGGTGATCTTCATTTGTCACGAACAACCAGATACTAAAAAAACTTGCAAGTTTGCATCAGCCACAACAATCACACTGAATAAAGGGTCAATTATTATACTATTTTTTGTTCACAGGTCTTATGCTACTATCAGACATTTGACGTCTTTAAGAATTTTCTTTGCTACTTAGAAATAAAGTACCGATTATTAGAACCTTTTCTGTTTGCAGGCCTTATGCTACAGCTAGACATTTTATATCCTTAAGAATTTTGTTTGTTATTACACATCTGCACAGAATAAATCATTTTTGTTAGCTACTACAAATGCTTTGTCTTTATATCATACAGTGCAGATGGTCAAGTACCTTTTCCCCATCTAACAGCAACTATGGGGGGGGGGCACAGAGGTGAATGAGACCCAGAAGGGAGCCATGGGCTCAGAACCCCTGGTCTAGATAGCATTAGAAGCCCATATAATTTCATGAAGACTATGAATAGATTTTATCCATATTGGTTAAATCAGGGGTGTCAAACATGCAGCCTGCAGGCCGGACCACGCCCCTGGAGGTCTTCTATCAGGCCCGCGGTGGAACTGGCTGCCTTCTGCTTTTTCTTCCAGTTCTGCTGCTGCTGCGTCATCGTAGGTCTGCAGCTTACAGATACACACCTGAACAGCAGACTCAGGATTGCAACAGCACAGACATTTTGATGCAATAATTCAGAGCAAGAGATGTCAGTTATCAGACACTGTTAAATAAACAAAATATTGCAAGAGTGCTAACGTTTTAAGCATGTTTTTATTTTAAGTAAAAAAAAAAACCTTTGTGTTTGTGTCCTTTATAAAGTTTATATCTCTGCTACCTGGCATTTACATTTTATGACACATGTGGCCCGGCCCAACAAGGTCCCATTTATGTCAGATCTGGCCCTCATAACAGATGAGTTCGACACCCTTGGGCTAAACAGAATCCCTACATTCTTAGCATATGTTTCAATACCAGCAAACTTATATTGATTCTCTTCTTGGAAGCATTTGGGCCAGCCACTGTTGGACACAAAATGATTGGCTAGCTGGACCCTTGGTCTGATCTCATGGGGAAGCTCTTACAACACCAAAACCAAAAATTTTCCCCTATACTGTGTGAGAAATTAAGAGTGGGAGCTTGGACAAAGCAAACTTGTCTCCTTATTGGCTTCACAAGCCTCAAACGTTCAGTACAAGCAAACTCTGAGAGGTCTGAAGACCAGCGCTTTAAAAATAGAAGCACATGAAGTTTGCTTAAGACTAGAAGAAGACTCCAGAGCGTCTCAGTGGGAAAAGTGGGAAGACACTTGCAAGGTTAGAAGCAGAACAGCCGCTCTCTGGGAGGCTGGGCTTTGCTTGGCCGGTACCGCTTGTTGATACAGTGCCAGCAAGTTGCATAGGGTTTTCAAGGCAAGAGGTGGTTTGTCACTGCCTGGCCCTGCACTGGGAACCCTGCACTTCCTTGGTGGTCTCCCATCCAAGTACTAATCAGAGACGATCCAGCACAGCAACAGTGCAAGAGCCATGTACAGTTCACTACTTGACAGCTGATAACCCTTTCCGTCAAGAAGTGAGAAGTCTCATTTCCCAACTGGATGAGAGCTTGCTAGGTACTCCAGCTTTGTAAACTGGAGTTTCCCTAGAACTTTGCTATCAAAACTGGGAGAAAGGCTGCCATGACATCACAACTAGGTAGGCTCCCATCTATAGCTCTCTCTAAGCTGCGCTATAGGGTGCTGGCACACAAAATTTTAACAGGTAGCACAGCGGTTGCTGCTTCTGCTCACGAGGCATTTTCCCCCTCCATTAGACACAATGGAGGATGGGGCACCTCCTTCTGTGGCTCATAAAACTGGACCCCCTGGTTCAATATTTTTGAAACATCGGAGGTGGGGGTGTTTGAAGAGAGGCACCAGCTGCAAATTTGGTGCCTCTACCTAAAAAACAGTCCCCCTCAAAGCCCCAGATACCCCTGGATCGATTCTCCATTACAGCCTATAGGCCCCATTGATTACAATGTTCCCCATAGGCTACAATGGTGCTGGAAAAATTATTTATTTATTTTTGCACACCCCTATTATGCTTTTCAGTATGATTTGTAAGCTGCCTTGAGTCACAGGGAAAAGTGAGATATAAATATCTGAATAAATAAGTAGTTTGAGCAAGCTGATAACATTTAAGCAGCTTCCTGTTTGTTGAGTTAGGCAGGGTTCTGACAGTGATTGTTCCTCTTGGCCTGTAATGCTGGTTGTCATATTTCACTAAAAAAAAAACCCCAAAAACAACAACAAAGCAGACTGCAAGAGTCGTCCCTCCCTCCCTCCCAAGTGCTGATACGTTTTCTAAGGCTCAGCACAAGGCAAAGGCCCAAGGCCAGGTCTACCAATATAGTGGAAAGGGGTAGGTAGACCTGTTCTCCAGAAGCCAAATCTACCAATATGGTGGACTGGGATGGGTAGACCTGTTCTGTGGAGGCCAGATCTACCAATACAGTGGAAAGGGGTGGGTAGACCTGTTGTCTGGAGGCCAGGTCTACCAATATAGCAGAAAGGGATGGGTAGACCTGTTCTCCGGAAGACGGGTCTACCAATATAGTGGAAATGGGTGGGTGAAATTTGACTTGATTCTGTTTTCCCTTATGTTTATATTATTCTTTAAAATGTCATTTAAATATAATTTAAAAGAATTTATTCTGAGATTTTTACAAGGTTATGGGAGTAATCTAAAAAAACTAATTTACGTGATAGTCAAATGCAGACTCACTCACAAGTTTAATGCTACTTGCTTTTTTCCGCTCACGAGGCAGAATTTCTGCTCACAAAACTGTGGAGCTTAGAGGGAACGCTGCTCCCAACCTTGAATGAAGGAACTCTGTCCCCAGCAACCCAAAGCTGAAGTTGGCCATCTGTGCCCAACTTATAACAAGCATCCACAGTATATTAAGCTATGTAGCAGAAGGCCACTCTCTATGACCATTCCCAACTGTAATGCACCACAAGTAGAAAACAAGGGCAGGCAAACACTTGAGGAATGCCTGTCAGACCACAAATAAGTTTACATTAAAACACAGGCAGTCAAGTATGTGAGCTATGCTCATAAGCTCTGGGAGAAACAGGGAAAGCCTTGGAGCCATTACTTTATACGACACAAGACAAAATTCCTCTCTTGCCCTAAGTGGAACAAGCATTAACTCCTTGAGGGTTAAAAAAAAATGGCTGCGACCCTTTTGCTTTTTCAAGAAGAGTTTTACCCCACACGGCACTATTCTCCATAGAGACAAGGCACTCGTAATTATATGATTATAACAACTTTTGCAAGCATTTGAATGACACTTGAGGTAGAACTACAGGAATGTCCCTTAAAAATGCTCCCCAAACCCATAGCTTCTCCAACCCCCATTAGTTTCATGCATTTCTTTCCCAAAGCATATTATCGCCCTTGGGCATTCTAAAGTCAATAGGGTGGGGGATCCAGCACAAAATTTCCACTTGCACTAGAATTCTTGTGTGAGCTGAAACGCCAAAAGACTCACAGTAGTCACTTGCGCGAAGTCAAACTTATTGTGTCCCCACTTGCCTTTCTGCACATGCAGAACATTATGCAACCAATTTCTGGGCACACTATAAAACACAGGGGGAGGAGAGCAATAGGTGGTGCCCAAGGTCTTGTGCAAGCTGAACTACGACAAACCTATATGGGTAGCCGTAGAAAAGACTAACAAAATTTGTGGCAGGGTATGAGCTTTTGTGGGGGTTGCGGTGGCTCAGAGGTTAAGACACTGAGCTGCAGACCGGAAGGTTGGTAGTTTGGCAGTTCGAGACCCGAGTGCCGCGTGATGGAGTGAGCTCCCGTCTCTGGCCCCAGCTCCTGCCAACCTAGCAGTTCAAAAGCAAGAAACTGCAAGTAGATAAAACAGGTACCACTTTGGAAGGAAGGGAACGGTGTTCTGTGCACCTCGGCGTTTAGTCATGCCGGCCACATGACCACGGAGAAGTCTCTGGACCGCGCCGGCTCTTCAGCTTGGAAATGGAGTTGAATTCGACTGGCTTTCTAGCAGGGGAAACCTTTCCCTTATGAGCTTTTGAGAAACACTGCTCACTTCTTTTGAAGCGGGCAGTGATTCATGAAAGCTTACAACCTGCCACAAATTTTATTAGTCTTTAAGGTGCTACTGGACTCTTGCTCTTTTCTGCTATGACAAACCTGTTTTATGTTTCCACTTGTGCACTGCTGGACCTAAGCCGATGTTTCACCATGCAGAGAAGTGTGGACATGTACACTGACGCTAAAATATTTTCACAGCTACTCCACGACGCCAACCGCCATAATGGTTAACATTTTCGAAGTACGCAGTCAAACCAGTTTGTTTACGCCAAAAATAGCCAATGTAGTTCCCCCAAAGCCATTTTAATCAGGGCCCGAGGAGACCTACGGATTTTTAATTAAAGCGCAGAAGGTAAGAACGTGAGCATGAAATGGTAAGTATCAGAGCTCCTTCACACAAGACCAAACTATGTCGGAGCACAGGTATTTTTGTGTGAATATCTTAGTGCTAGATAGGGTTTGTCAGGTCCCCCTGGCTGCTGGTGCAGGAGGGGTGGGGTGGGGCTTGCCAGCTCCAAGTTGGGGACAATGTTCCCTCTAAGCTGTGGAGTCTTGTGAGCAAAAATCCTACTTTGTGAGCTGCTAGCATGAAAGTTGTGAGCAAGTGATTTGGCTGCTACATAAATTAGTTTGCTCTGGAGCCCTCCTTCCTGAGCTAAGACAAAAAATGTGTGAGCTGGAGGCTAAAAAACTGAGCTAGCTCACACTGACTCAACTTAGAGGGAACACTGGTTGGGGAATTTCTGGTGCTTGGGGGAGAAGCCCGGGGAAGCAAGGACTCCAGTAGGGTGCAGTGCCACAGACTCCGCCCTCAAGGGAACTGATCTCTGTAGTCTGGAGATGAGCAGAAATTCCGCGGGGTCCCCAGGTCCCACCTGGAGGCCGGCACCCTTATTGCTAAATCAGACTGACTTGGTTCATGGACCCCAACCACTTCACGGGGGGTGGGGGGGTGTCCATTTGTAAAGCAACTCACCCTTCTTACTCTACTATCAGTTCCGTAAGAGAATGGAGTCTCTCCCCTTCCCACCCTGAATCCAAACGTTACACATCCATTAGCCTAACCATTAGCATCGTGCAAAAGGATTCCATACTTATTAGTAGGGTTGCCAGCTCTGAGTTGGGAAATACCTGGAGATTTTGTGGGTGGAGCCTGGGAAGGGGAGGGAAATCAGCAGGCTGTAATGCCAACAGAGTCCACCCTCCCGAGCAGCCATTTTCTCCAGCTGGCAGCCCTACTGATCAGCCTTGCAAGAACTCTCACCACTTTCTCATCGCTGTTAACATTAGAATTAACATACCACATTCCAGCACACCTGCTGTGTAAAAAGTAAAGAATTCTCTTGCGCTTGGTCCCGTCCACCTAATGTGAATTTACAGGCTCAAAGTCTGTAAACTGAAAAATTCGGCTAGCCAAAGCTGGCCAAGCCTTGAGAGAGTACTTAAATTTCCTGTTTTCCGCTTCCTGAAATAACAGACCTGGAGGAAAAGTGCCCCAGAATGGTTTCCCCATCCCTCCCCCCACTTCTCTTAGAAGTCAGTGAAATATGTGCCATTATTCCTGGAGCTGGCAATAAGTTTCCCCCCAGAAGTGTGACGATTAATAGCCTCAAGGCATCACTTTTCAAAACCCACAAACACTTGCAGCTATTCATGGAGCAAAGCTAGAAAATAAAAGCCCTTTTAGGGACTCGGCCGCTTCACACACCTTGTTAATTTTACAGAGCAGCCGCAAGTCTTTCGGTTACATTCTCCGGGTTCCAGAAATGTGGAAGACACCTTTGAGGGAGATTTTTTTTTTTTTTGACAACCAGTTCCTCGGGTGCCACTCCATCATCTTTGACGGATCTCCGGGAGTTCACACTGAGGACTAAATTGTCTCCTTAAGTGCAGCTTACAGATCTGAACTTGGCCATAAAATTCAACATATGCTTTGTTAAGCGGAAAGGAATGTATTTCCCCTCCACAATTACTCCTCTGTAAAATACAGGAGGCTACATCAAAGGAGAAAACTGAAACGGCCCCGAAATACGGTTTAGTCACCAGCACAGAAGTCTACACACTCCTTCCTCTCAGCCAGTGAGTCCCCCTTACAGCAGCTGGAAAAGCCCAGAAGAAACTACTTATTACTTGTCTTTATTTAATTGATTTATATCCTGCTTTTCTTCCCGACGGGGGCCCAAAGCCGCTTCATAGGGGTCTCCTCTCCTCCATTTTATCCTTACAACAACCACGTCAGGTGCGTTAGACTAAGAAGGTGTGACCGGCCCAAAGGACACCCAGCAAGCTTCTGCAGCAGAGTCGGGATCTGAACCAGGCCCGTAGCCAGGATATTCTTGTTCAGGGGGTATTAGAATTTTTAAGGGGGCAGTTTAATTACAGTTAAGTCATCTAAATGCCTGCCTTTAAAGGGGGAAGCTCTGAGCCTGTTTCCACCCCTTCCTTTCAAGGGACAGGGCAGTGAGCGCGTCAGTTCCTTTAAAAAAGAGGGCATTTAAATGCCTTCTGAGTTCCCTTCCACAGGGCAAGAAAGCTTAGAGGAACACTCAAGCCTGGCACCTCCAATATGTCTCCCCTTTCTGCAAGGCCAGTCCTGCTGTGTGCCACCTAGGTCAGGGGGGTCAAACATGTGGCCCGGGGGGCCAGATCAGGCCCCCGGAGGGCTTCTATCAGGCCCTCAGTGGAACTGGCTGCCTTTTGCTTCTTCTTCCAGTTCTGCTGCTGCTGCATCATCGTAGCTTTGCAGCTTACAGAGACACACCTGAGCAGCATACTCAAGGTTGCAAGACCACGCACATCCTGATGCGATAATTCAGAGCAAGAGGTGTCAGTTATCAGACACGGTTAAATAAACAAAACATTGCAAGAGTGCTAATGTTGTAAGCATGTTCTTATCTTAAGTTAAAAAAAAAAACACCCTTTGTGTTTGTGTCCTTTATAAAGTTTATATCTCTGCTACCCGGCATTTACATTTCATGACACACAATGGCCCGGCCCAACAAGGTCTCATTTACGTCAGATCCGGCCCTTATAACAAATGAGTTTGACACCCCTGACCTAGGTCATGGTGAGTCTTTCAAAAGCATTCCCATGACCCTTTGGGAAACATGCAAATTAATTTTGTGAACGGGAACTCCAAAGGCCTTTAAATGCCTAATGAGCTGTCTTTTCCCAGGTCACATGATGCCGCACCCAAATTCCACAGGGGGAGGGAGAGAGAAGACTGAGAGCAACCCACGGCACTCCCACCGTGGCCGCTGCTGGGCCTCAAAACCTCAAAAATAAGGGTTTTGGCATGGCTATGTGTGGGACAGGGCTTTTAGTTAAGGGGGAGGGCCCCCGAAATGCCCCACTGTAACTACGGGCTTGATTTGAACCCAGGTCTCCCAGACTCTAGCCCAACACTCTAACCAGCCAGTGTTCCCTCTAAGATGAGTTAGTGTGAGCTAGCCCACAGTCTTTTAGCCCCCAGCTTACACATTTCTGTCTCAGCTCAGGATGGATGGCTACAGAGGAAACTAATTTATGCAGCAGCCAAATCACAGCTTTAATGCCAGTAGCTCACAAAGTAGAATTTTTGCCTACAAGACTCCACAACTTAGAGGGAGCATTGTGAACCACTACACCACATGAGATGTTCTCTCTGCAAATATGCAGGGTATGAAACACAGGAATCCATTCTTTTTACCGCAGTATGAAATAAACAAACAGGACGTCCACTATGTGTTCAATATAGCCAAAGTGTCTTAAGACACTCCTTTAAGACAACAAACATCAGGGGCATCTGACTTCACTGGAGCTCATTTCCAGGATAATGCACATATCAGTGACTCCCCTGCCCCGCCGCTCGGGCTGCCTGTCCCAGCTAGGTCAGGGAGATGCAGGGCTTTTGGCGGGGTGGGTGGGTGCAGTTTGGCACCCTAAGAGCCAGCCTGCCCTAGGCAAATGCCTAGTTCGCCTAGTGAGTGAGCTGGCCCTGCATATCACTGCAACAAAAAGACACAAACTCGAGTGAAATTTTCAGATTTCCAAAAAAATCACCCTGAAGTAGAGCAAGGGCCTTGGAGGCTGGATGATGGAACCCCATTGCCTCCTCCATAAGCAGCATGTGCCCCAGCACCCCAACCTCCACTTTATCAGCTCTTTGTTATTCTCACCCTATTTAGACTTGCCAACCCCCTTGGGGCTGAAGCCTATTTAGGGCTGCCAACCCCATGTTGAGAAATTCCAGGAGATTTGGGGTGGAGCCTGGGGGAGGAACCTGACATGGATGCAATGCACCACCGAGTCCACCCTCCAAAGCTGCCTTTTTCTTTTCTCGGGGGTGTGTGTGTGTGTGTGTGTGTGTGTGTGTGCAAATCTCTGTGAGTCTGGAGATCAGCTTGAATTCCAGGAGGTTTCCTGGCCTAGCCTGGCTGTTAGCAACCCTCTCACCTTTGCAGCACAAAGGTAAGGAAGCCGTCCCGCTTGCACCACCTGCATTCAGCTTTGAGCAACCCCAGAACACACACGTGTTAAAAATACCGATCACCCTCCACCCTTGCAGGAAGACAATACAAATTACCAATCACCCTCACCCTTGCAGGGAAGGCCCCGCCCCTGCCCATCTGCACCTAATCCAGCACAATCCAGCCCCCTCCCCAGTTAATGGGAAAAGGGCTACTCTGTCGTCCACTCGATAAAGTTTGGGTCCAGCCAGGCACTTTAAAGACCAAGGAAGTTTGATTCTGGGTAGAAGCTTTTGTGCGCACGCACACACTAATTCATGCATGCCCAGGAAAGCTTATACGCCAGAGAGTAAAACTTTGTCGGTCTTCAGGGTTATATCCAGAATCAAACTTCGTCGATCTTAAAGCTTATATCCAGCATTAAACTTCGTTGTTCTTAAAGACTGTAGCCAGGAAAAAAAAATTGTCGGTTTTAAAGGCGCCGCTGGACTTCATCGGCCTTGAAGGTGCCAACCGGACTCCCAACTTCGTCCTGCCGCTTTCAGACCAGCCCGGCTGCCCACCTGAGCCACCCACTTTATGCCAGCCGCTAACCCCCGCGCACCAACCCTGTGCCGTCCAGACGACGCTGCACTTGAGTTTGACCCCTTTGGGACGGACCTCCACCCCCCCCCCTCTACCACCCCGCCGCGCCCCGACCCGACCCCGCCTGGCTCACCTCCACCCAGCGGCGCGCCTCGGCGAACGCTCCGTCTCCGGCGCCCTCGGCGGTCTCTCCTCTTCCGTCCATGGCCGGCCGGCGGCGGAGCAGCGCTGCCCTGGGGGGGCGGGGGGGGGAGGGAGAGGAGAAAGCGGAGGGCGAAGCCGGGGTCACGGGCGGGCGGAGAAGCGGGAGGCGCCCCTCCCCACCTCGGGGGAAGGCAGGCCGGCAGGAGGCGGCTGCGGCGCCCGAAGGGAAAGCCCGACGGAGGAGAGGAGCGGAGCAGGGTCCCGCTGGGCTTCCCGCCGCCAATTCAAGCCACCGCGAAAAGGGAGCCCAGCCGGTCTCCTCCGCTCCTCCCTCCGTGCGCCAGCCCAGCGCTGCCCTCGCCCCCCTCCCCGAGGCGCCCCGCTTCGCCCCGCGCTCCTGGCACTCGCCCCCCACGCGCGCCCGGCCCGGGACACGCCCCCCCCCCGCTTCTCCGGCAGCCGCTCACCGACGCGTCCCCCTCGGCTGGCTCCCGCCGCCTTCTGCAGCTCCCGTTAGGTGCGCGCCTGTCTGCGGGGCTCTGGCGAAGCAGCGACGCCGGCCCGCCGCCCGGGCACACTTTCTGAAACTTTCCGGCCGGCGGACTCGCGACACCCCCCCGGCGGCGGGTCGGGAAAGCGCAGCGCTCGGCGGCGGCGGGGGCGGGGGGGCGCTTAAGCACGTCGGGGCGCCTCCGGGCGGTGCCAAAGCGCTGCGCGGCGGGGTTGGTGCTCGGGAGACGACGCGCGGAAGAAAGGCGGGTTGGAAGCCGGAGAGGCGCTCGGGCCTTTTAAGGGGAAGCGGAACAGGCGCCCAGGGGCTTCGGAAGCCTGAGCAGCGGGACTGCGCACCTGCCTCCTTTTGCTCCACACCTGTTGGTCTCCTCCGCCAAGGACTTCGCGGCGGGGGCTTCTCCGGAACAGGCTAGGAACCGAGCGGTAGGGACCCGGGGTTGCCAGGTCTGGGTTGGGAAATACCTGGAGACTTTGGGGGTGGAGCCAGGAGAGGGTGGGCTTTGGGAAGGGGAGGGGCCTCAGCATGGTACAATGCCACAGAGTCCACCCTCCAACGCAGCCATTTTCTCCAGGGGGGCTGATCTCTGTCAGCTGGAGATCGGCTGTAAAAGCGGGAGATCTCCAGGCCCCACCTGGAGGCTGGCAACCCGAGATCTAAGGAGAATTGCGCCCTCTGAGTAGATTGAAGTCGGTGAGTCTAGAGGGGTGTTCACTGCCCTTGGGATTACAGTGCAAGACGATTTCACCTGTTCTTGACAATCAGGTAGGTTTGCCTGCCAATGCTCCCTCTAAGCTGCAGAGTCTTGTGAGCACAAACTCTGCTTTGTGAGCTACTGGTATTAAAGTTGTGAGCCAGCGATTTGGCCGCTGCATAAATTAGTTTGCTCTGGAACCAGCCCTTCCTGAGCGAAGGCCAAAAATGTGTGAGCTGAAGGCTGAAAAACTGAGCTAGCTCACACTAACTCAGCTTAGAGGAAACATCATTGCCTGCACAGGGTTGGGAAGTTCCTGGGGATTTGAGGAGCGGAGACCGGAGAGGGCAGGGTTTGGAGGCGGGAAGGACCAGGCCCGTAGCTAGGGTTTTATTTTTCAGCAGGGGGGCTTTCAAATTTTTAAGGGGGCTGGTGGGCGAGCGTGGGGAGTCACAGGTGGCCCGCGACGGCTCAGCAGGCATGAGAACTGGGAGCGCACACCTTTAAAAATGTTTTTAAAAGAGTTGTCAGGACAAATTCCTGTGGGGCTGTGCCTTTAAGAAAGGGGGCAGAGCCCTGAACAGCCCCACTGTAGCTACGCACCTGGGAGGGACGTCAACAAACTAAAATGTCAATAATTAGAGATGCCAGCCTCCAGGTGGGACCTGGGGATCTGTTGGAATTACAGCTCCTCTCCAGACTACAGAGATCAGTTCCCCTGGAGAAAATGGATGCTTTGGAGGGCGGACTCTGTGGCATTGCACCCCACTGAGGTCCCTGTCCTTCATCCCCAAATCTCCAGAGGTTTCCCATTCTGGATCTGGCAACCATGCTTACCCCATCCCCTGCCAGTTGCTGGGGGGGACCTGGCAACCCTAATTAGAATCTCTCCTCCAAAACAGCCCTTTTCTCCAGGGGAACTGATGATCTTTGTGGTCTGGAGAGGAGCTGTCATTCCAACAGATCCCCAGGCCATACCTGGAGGTTAAAATGAAACAGAAAACACCCTGCAGCAGACAAACTACTATATATAACTAATAAACACGCTTTAAAAATACTGTATTGGTCTCTTTCACAAGTTATTACAATCAACCACTCACTGAATTTTATATATATATATATATATATAAAAAAAAACATTATCCATGTTAGAAATTACACACCTTAATCATGTATATCCCATCAGTGTGGATGAATACAATAAATATACACCGGCTATAAAGTCTAGACCAGGGGGGGAAATAGTTTCCTCATGGAACTACTAGAAGTTCCTAGACCAAAGCAATTCCATCCAATATGGCTAACAACTTAATGGAAAAATTCAAATTAAACCAGATCAGAAAAACCCACTGTCCTCACAGGGCACAAAGTAAAATAGCTGTGCAGATCAATCATAGCTAAGACTTTACTTAAGGAATACCCAATTGAATCCCATTTCATGTGGCAAAGCTTCTCCAATGCATACATAGGGAACGTTTTCCCTATGAAGAAAGGTTATAGCGCTTGGTGCTCTTTAGCTTAAAAGAGACAATGACTGAGGGGTGACATGATCGAGGTTTATAAGATTATGCATGGGACAGATCAGGTAGAGAAAGAAGTACTTTTCTCCCTTTCTCACAATACAAGAACTTGTGGACACTCAATGAAATTGCTGAGCAGTCGGGTTAGGATTGATAAAAGAAGTACTTCTTCACCCAAACAGTGATTAGCACATGGAATTCACTGCCACAGGTGGTGGTGGCAGCTACAAGCATGCATGGCTTGAGGAGGGAATTGGATAAGCATATGGAGCAGTGGTCCATCAGTGGCTACTAGCCACAAGGTATAGATAGGAACTCTCAGTCTGGGGCAAATGATGCTCTGTATTCTTGGAGCTGGGGGGGCAACAGTGGGAGGGCTTCTGGTGTCCTGGCCCCACTGCTGGACCTCCTGATGGCCCCTGGTATTTTTGGCCACTGTGTGACAGTGCTGGACTGGATGGGCCATTGGCCTGATCCAACATTGGCTTCTCCCATGTTCTTAACTTATTCTCCAATGTGTTCTAACTGAGTCTGGAACCAGTTATCACAATCGGGTAATAATATTGCCAAAGACCAATCCTGAATCTTTCATTTAGGATGACAGTTGCAGTTGGCAAGATGGTTAGCAAAAACCGGCTTGCCAACCGCATTGAATTTGTAGGACTATCATCCTAGTGGAAGATTCAGGATCGGGCTTTGGCTATCCTAGGTGATGCCATAATGTTGCTGCCAGTTTTTACCAGTGACATCAGCATGCCAGGGTGATACCAGCATGACAGTTCCCCCCCCCTCATTACTTCCTGGGGTTGCCAGCTGGGGCAACACGTGGTTCTTAACATTTTCAAGGAAAGTAGGGGGAAAGGTAGGTATGAAAGCTGTTCTCGCATTCTGGTAACTTCAGACCGATCCACCCATCCATAAAAGCAATTTCTTTATTGGCAGCTAAAACATTAGATAGTCAGCGACCATCCTATTCATGCGCTTACTTATTCCAACATCACCCGAAGCCCAGAGATTGTAGCTTTTGTTCCCGTGTGTTAAGAATGCGGGCCTTTGTGACAGTCGCGTGGGGGAACCGGAGGCATTCTGTTTGCTTTGTCTGTATCAATCACGGCTTTTGTTGCTTCGGAAAGTCTAACAAGGGGAGATGTCAGCGGAGAGATGCGCAGCATCATCTGACCGCCCCAGGTGTTCTACGCCCCATACAAAGCTGGAGTCTCAGATGTTTCAAGCTGTTAAGCTAGCACACGCACCCTATTTCCCCATCCTCTAGAACGTTTCCCATATTTAACCTCACAGGCAGACAGCTTCTAAACAGGACTAAACTGTACTGTTGGTCAATGGTCCCTCTAAGCTGTGGAGTCTTGTGAGTAAAAAATTCTACTTTGTGAACTACCGGCATTAAAGTTGTGAGTGAGTGATTTGGCTACTGCATACATTAGTTTGCTATGGATCCCATCCTTCCTGAGCGAAGACAAAAAATGTGTGAGCTGGAGGCTCAAAAACTGTGAGCTAGCTCACACTAACTCAGCTTAGAGGGAACACTGCTGTTGGTATCCTTGATGTCTCCCACTGGGCCAGTTTCTGAGAACCCAGCTGAAGAACTGCAGCGTATTCCTGAGTTACACCCTTTCAGATGCACTGAAATGCACAGTTCCAGCTCCTGGTTCTAAAGCTTCCACTCAGTGCTTTATCCACTGTAGAGAAAAATCAAGGAAACTCAAAAGGTAAAATTGCAGGGATATTAATCCCAAACGTTTGTAAATGTGCATAAAGCCTAAAAGCAAAAAAAATTAGACATCGTTCTTCTAGCCAGGACATTCCAAGGTCCTCCTTCAATTCCACAGCAAGCAATTTAAAGCTTTGCGCAATCTGTTTTGCGGTACTTTAGGCCTTCACCCTCCTGACAGCTAACGTGCCACAACGTTTATGCCGGAAAGGAGACCAAGTTTCTATGCGGAACAGAAAAGGGGGGAGCTTCCAAAGAGCCTCCTTTTGTAACATACCCCCACCTCCACCCCCTTTGGTTACTTTTATAAATTTGGCCTGATAGATTTACACTCCGGCGCATCTCAGGAAGTGAGCTGTAATTCTCAAAAAGATTTAGTAGAGATTCCTGGTTTATTCGGATGCTAACACATCTGGAATAGCTATCAGGAGAGGCAGCAGAAGCAGCAGCTGTCCGGCCCCCGACCCTCTTGGTCTGACGGGGCAGAGTAAACCCTCGTGGGCACCTGTCGCTTCTCAAGCATCCGTTAATTTCCCACCATTCGTTCCTAAATTCACTCCTCCCTCTTAGGGCCTTGCATGGTTATTCCTTTGATAGGATCCAGGTGCCCTCTTGCAAGGTAGCATTCCTGGGATAAGCCTCCTGCCTTGTTCCAGTGCTTCAACGGCAATCTCTTAAACGTTGGAAACATGTGGTTCTTGTTGCAGATACAACCGTGGCTTTTAAAACTGGGGGGCGGGGATGTCATCAGTTATCGATGGGCTCTTGCCCGCAACATGATGAACAGCTATTCCCTTGCACCAAGCTTTTAAAATACTTGGTTTCACAGTCCCATAAATACTTAAAAGCTTTTTAAAAATACGGAGAGGTACAAGCCTAACCCCTTCACTTTTACAAAGCTTCCTTCTTAAGCGCAAGAGCTGGGCAGTCCCCATCCTTTGCTCATTTAAAAAAGGTAAAAGGTTTCCCTTCCTCAAAAGCCAGTTGAATCCTACTCTAGGGGGTGATGCTCATCTCCGTTTCCAAGCTGAAGAGCCAGCGCTGTCCGAAGACTTCTCTGTGGTCATGCGGCCGGCATGACTAAACGCCGAGGCACAAAAAATTCTGTTCCCTTCCCACCGAAGTGGTACCTATTTATCTACTTGCAATTTCTTGCTTTTGAACTGTTAGGTTGGCAGGAGCTGGGGCCAGAGACGGGAGCTCACTCCATCACGTGGCACTGGGGTCTCGAACTGCCGAACTACAGACCTTCCAGTCTGCAGTTCAGCGTCTTAACCTCTGAGCCAAAAGGGAGACATATAGAGCTGTTGTGTTTAATCAAAACTTCAATAGGAAAAGAAGCATACAAACAAACAACATATACGTGGGGTGGGGTGGGGGAAACCAAGTATTATTTCCGTTTTAAAAATCCAATGGCCATCCATGGTAAGCTACGGTGGTTGATCAGTCGAACTTCTGAAAAAAGCAAAATTCACTTTTCCCCCAGGTATCCCACCAGACAGGCATAAGACAGAATTCAAAAGAACCTGGATTAGAGAAGTATTTTCCCTTAACCTTTGTAAATAAAACCTCAAGCAATGGCCAGGAGCTGTGGATCTGTTCCACTTGCAGAAGCACTTTTCTCTGGACGAAGCCTTCTTCCGCTGCACGAAAACACCTCCGATAGCAGAAGGGATCCAACCCAGTGCTTATTCAAGTAAAACGCTGAACGCCTTATTTTATTGGCTTTAACATTCCCTTGAAAGACAGCATTGCTTGAAACAGATTTTTGAAATACCACCTTTATTTTTTTGCTCTCCAGTAGGAGTTTTGTCCTTGTGGGGTGCGGCCCTTCTTTTTCGCTTTTAAAACACCATCAAGATCTGTTACAAAAAGCCCTCTTGTCCCTCCAAAGCACTTCAGAATATTTTGCATGACTTATTACAGAAATTAGAAACAAAAAGAAGAATCGAAAAACTCAGTGGCTACTTGGTTTCAGTTTTGGGAGTGTTTTTTGGTAGGGAAAATGCTTTCGGATGAGATATTTAGCAGCTGACAAGAATAAGGATGGGAGAGGTCACAGGTCAGTAATAATGAAGAAAGTCTGCTGAAGGCTCAGACCTTCTGAATGACTTCAGGTTGTGGGGGGGAGAAGATGGGAGCTGAAGACATTCCCTGAAGATTCTAAATTAGCTGAGCAAATACAAGAACCATTCACTCCTGTGTTGGGGGGGGGCACGTCATGGATATTTGGTGCGCTCCCAAACATCTGGAGAAGAGCAAACACAGTTCCTGTCTTCAAAGAAAGACAACCCTGAGGGTTATGAATGGGGTGAGTCTGACTTCTGTAGCCGCGAGTTAAGAGCCACCTGGAAACACCTACAGGCAAATGGGAATAAGGGACCAGCAATCGATGTGGGCTGAAGAACAAGAATGCCGGACGATCTTCATTTCCACCTCTGAACCAGCATCCGGCTCCTCCCGCGAGGAAACGGGGATTTGCATGAGAGTCCGGTCATGTTTTTGACCTGTTCCCATAATACCGTCTCGTGCAAAAGCTTAAGAAATATGGACTGCAGAATGACCAGTCCATTTGTTTGAATAACTGCATACAAAGGAAAACGAATTCACAAATTGGGAAGAAGCATACCATGATACTCATAATAAGAGTTCCATCCAATAAGTTACTTAATTACTTCAGCGAATGGGCAGATAGTATGCTAACTTACACTCAGGGCCGGTTTTTGGGGGGTTTTTTTGGAAAAAGGTGCCGGAACCAGTGTTCCCTCTAAGCTGAGTTAGTGAGAGATAGCTCACAATTTTTTAGCCTCCGGTTCACACATCTTTGTCTCAGCTCAGGAAGGCTGGCTCCAGAGCAAAACAATTTATGCAGCAGCCAAATCGCTCGCTCACAATTTTAATGCCAGTAGCTCACAAAGTAGAATTTTTGCTCGCAAGACTCCACAGCTTAGAGGGAGCAATGGCCGGAACTCTCAAGAGGGAAATGAGGCTTTCAATCTGTATACCGAAAACTCGTGAACTTTTAAACATTTCTAAAAGATTTATGTCGAAGAAATTCTGGAACTCCATTCCACCGCGTTCTCCAAGGGGAAAAAAGCCCTGCTTATACTCATAATGGACACTAGCTCACTAGCCTTCCTTATTCTGTATCAGGGAACCTCTTGTACCCTCAGAGCAGATACATCTCCACATGGATTTGTTTGCCAGTGGAGTCTCTGTGAACTGCAGGGGATTGTGGGGCACATTCTAAGGCCGTCCCAGTTCACCTAGTGCCAGGAATCACCACTAAGCAGCACGAAATCCATTATCGAACCTGGTCCCCTGAGAGACAATATTCGAGTCTGGCGGCGCCTTAGAGACCAACAAGATTTTGGAGGTAGAAGCTTCCAAGGCATCTGACAAAGGGAGAATTTGACCCTCGAGAGCTCACACCTGTTGGTCTCTCAGGTGCTAATGGACTGGAATCTGAGCTCACCTACTGAAGACCAACGTGGCTTCTCTCTGAAATTACAATCACCCAATTTATGCCGTGAAAAACCCAAAAGCTTCTGGCTCCCCCGTGGCTTTGAGAATATCAGTTTTGTACATCCCTGTTTCGGTGCGCATGGCTTATCAACTTTTAACTCACGCAGGAGTACCTTATCAAGCTGGCAACAGTTTATGGAAAGAGTTCTTGGGATAAAACAGTGAAGTCCACTTCAGTTACTTTGTAAATTGGAGTACTCCTGACCGACACACACTCCTGTTGAGGATGACCTGGAGCGGTTCCTACTATTGCGGTGAAGGTGTCCCCCAGCAGTTGTTGTGAAAGGACTGGCGGGTGGCCATATCTGCAATTGCCTGGTCACTACGCAAGGCAAAGCACCAGTGTTTCTGTAATGGGATAATCAGGGCTCTTTTTGTAGCAGGAACTCCTCTGCATATTAGGCGACACACCCCTACTGTATCCAGTCCTCCAAGAGCTTACAGTAGACCCTGTAAGAAGAGCTCTATAAGCTCTTGGGGGATTGGCTACATTAGGGGTGTGTCGCCTAATATGCAAAGGAGTTCCTGCTACAAAAAGAGCCCTGGGGATAATTATGACTCCTCACATTCAGGAAAAAAGTAGTATGAAACCAATAGGCACTGCTGCTTTTTGTTACCATAGCGACATTTGTGGGATATAGTAATCTAGACTCACTCAAACTAACGGAGGGAGAAGGAACGGTCCACAAGAGATATAGGACAAATCGGAATTTTAATATGCATCAACGTGTTGCTTAGGAGGTATCAAAAGTGTAATCCATGGCAAAAGCATAATTGTTACAATACTTAGACGCACGGGGTTTTTCGCCACCACTTAAGAATAATTTAGGCTGCTGTCAGAGCAATTGCGTTAAATCTTAATTCATCTGGGTCACGCTCCATGAATTTCTTGCATACTTCTATGGCATCCTAGCAAGAAACAAACCAAAAAGAAGAAGATGTAATTCAATTTAAAGAAACAATGGTACAAACCACACAAGTTATTAATTACTGTCTTGCTGACGGATTGCGCGCAGGGAAAAAAGGTTTCCCCGCTATACGGCTAGCAAGCTTTCAGATAGACCAAAAGCAACTTTCAAGTTCAAACTGTAAACCGGATACTGCCAAGAGCGAGCCATACTCCGTGCGCAAACTTAAATGCTGCCATTTGAGGCGACATATTTTAGCGTGCATCACAGTTGCAGAGGTTAGAGCAGTGCCTGTTAACACACACATGTCAGTGAAACACGGGCAGTACAAGAGGTCTTGAAAAATCATACCTCTAAGAACGTGGCGTCACTCGACTGGCCGTGATTTATTGGGAAAGGCTTCCGTCCGTCTGTGGGGATAAACACACTTTATTAATCCTGCTTTGGGACAGGCCTGCTGAAGCACAGCATTCGGAAAACAACGTCTTCCCAGCTAGCAACATGACACTACACTACGGCTTTTCTTAATGCTTTCCATTTGTTTAATCAAACTCATTTCGGCCATCTCCTTCCCTTTTCCCACCACCATCCAACAGAAGTTCCATTCTGCTGGAAAGCAGACAGGCTTTGATTTGTAGTAAGAGCTGCCAGAGACCCTTGCCACTGTGGCGGGGGGATCTGGGGGGGCATCCCTACTAGAGATGTGAAGGCCCGGAAAAAAAACTGGAAAAATTCGGGAAAAACCCGGGGTTTTCCATTTTTTTCCTGAAGCCTTTTTTGGGGTTTTTTTGAAAAACTGGAAAAATTGAAAAAAGAAAAGAAAATGATCATGGAACGTTTTATTTTAACAGGATGAATAAAATATTTTTTAAGGCAAGGTGTTCGAATATGTTCCAAATCATTTCTGAAAAAATATGTATGGGTATCAGATTAATCTAATTTCTATGCACTGAGGACAAGCAAGTCCTAGGTTACAAACTGAACTTCTCCAATGCAAGAACAAGATGCATTTCTTCCTTTAGGAGGTGCTATTGTCACAAGAAAACAAAAAGGTTTCAGTTTTGTTTTTGCATGTGGGTGGGTCTACTGGCACTCAGGCTTCACTAGGCCTCAAAGCATTGGAAGAAAATACAGAGCAGCAAAAAGGACCTGAAAGTAAGGTTGCCAAGTCCATCTTTGCCCCCAGCAGGGGACTTTGTGGGGGCGTTCCTGGAGGGGCGGGGCATCCCTGATGTGATGACGTCACATTGGGGATGTCCGCCCCCCCCCACTTGGAGGCGGGGAAATGCTGTGCAGAGAGCTGGCGTTTCCCCGCTCACCCGAATGCCAGCTCCGTTTAAGCACAGGCAGCCTTCCCTGAGCGCTCGATCTTGAGCGGAGATCGGGCTCATGGAGAAGCACCAGCTTCCTGCACTGCCCCTTTAAGAGCAGGAAGCTGGTGTTTCCAGGCACGCCCGATCTCTGCTCGAGCACGCGGGGAAGGCTGCCTGTGGAGCTGGCGTTCGGGTGAGCAGGGAATGCCAGCTCTGTGCATTTAAAGGGAGCTCTTCAAGAGAGAAGGGAGAGGGGTGGCTGTGGGTGTTGGGGCCTGGGGGTTTGGCAACCCTACCTGAAAGTATATACTTAATTTAAAAAGTAAGAGTTTTCATTTATCTGATTCATTTTATCATTTATCTGATTGTGGAGGTTTTTTTGTCTGTTCCACATAAACTAGTAAACAGTTCAGGAGATTGTTGCTCCATTTGTTACAATTACAAATAAATATTACTTAAAAGTAAATTCGGTTTGTAAGGATTGTTTGGATACACTATATTTTTATAATGCTAGTTGCGATAATTTCATGCCAAGTAAAATTGTCCATAGTCATATTTTATGTTCCTAAAGTAACAGAATGACTTTCAATCTGGAAAAAAAGTGCTAATGTAGAATTTTTTTCAATTTTTCCAAAAATTTCCATCCCCCCCCCCGAAAAAATCTGGTGTTTTTTCCCCGAGCTTCAAAATTTCCAGAAATTTTACATCTTTAATCCCAACCAATGCAATGTCGCCACCTTAAGTGATATCATCGTGTTGGGGACGTCACGTGTGACACTCTGGTTTTTTGGCAAAACTACTTTTTTTGCCTTCAAAAACAAAGAGTTTGCCCAAGAACTAGCGTATTGCCATGTGACATCCCTGTTTGGGGGGTAGGGTTGCCCTGGCCGGTGGTGGATCTAGGCCCCAAAAGGCAGGGGAACCCCCAGTGGGACCTGTGAGCTGGCAACCCTATTTGTAGTTTCATGCCATCCAGTTATTAACTGACCATATCCACCGGTGATTTATTTTTAATCTTCTGTAAGAATTCAGGCAACCCACCACAGCTGTGAGAATCACAGATGCACAGCTCATTGAGTAAAAAGCAGAAGTCAAGAGGAAGTTTTAGCTCTGTGCAAATACTGGAGATCACAAAATAAAGTCTCAGTTGGAAGCTACGTGGACGCTACGTGAAACCTGTTGGGCTGCATCCAGTCACTCTGCCCAGGTAAACAGGGGGCGTTCTTCTTACGGAGGAGGAGTCTCTCCTGCAGAAGGAAAGCTCCACTTCCAGCTACTCCGAGTGGCAGGATGCAAGCCAACATTCCAAAAGAAAGACTTCCTACAAGTCTGTGGTGGGTAAGAACCAGCCTTGCCCTTCGGAAGCATCTTGCACTATTAAGTCTTCAGCAGCAACAGAAACTTCGCTGCAAATATTTCATTGAGCAATAAGCACAGTATTCACAGAAACTGAAAGCTCTCTCCTGTTTGCCTTCTGTACCACGACCTGGAAGGCCTAGGCTTCGCCTGATCTTGTCAGATCTCAGAAGTTAAGCAGGGTCGGCCCTGGTTAAGAATTTGGATTGGTGACCACCAAGGACGTCCAGGGTTGCTATGCAGGGGCAGGGGACAGCAAACCACCTCTGTTCATCTCTTGCCTTGACAACTCTCCAGGGGTTGTCATAAAATTATATGATAGCGCTTTCCACCACCACTTCACAGGCATACTGACATGGAATCTCAGTTTAGCTCCCATAGCCAAAGACTGTTCACATATCCTCCACAACAACTCTTCTGAAAAGCTATGTAATGGAATGGCCACAGATAAACAGGCCACCCCACCCCCCAGCTTCTTCCCCCAGCCTGCGGAACTATCAGGCTAGACTATCTATGCTGGATCAGAAACTGTTGCCAAACTACATGTCTTTTGTGTTTAGATAAGCAGACAGACCAAGATGTGTCTGTCTGTCTGTCTATAGCAGTAGAAAAGAGCAGGAGTCCAGTAGCACTTTAAAGACTAACAAAA
Organism: Gekko gecko; assembly: GCA_029375565.1. Taxonomy (NCBI): domain Eukaryota; kingdom Metazoa; phylum Chordata; class Lepidosauria; order Squamata; family Gekkonidae; genus Gekko; species Gekko gecko. Next base: position 168,070,485 of record JAPDNY010000004.1, on the reverse strand, counting down.
TTTGTGGCAGGGTAGAAGCTTTAATGAGTCACTGCTCACTTCAGATTCAGCTAGATGGTGAGTCCATCTGTCCTAATAACTTGGAGATTGGAGTAATTTCAGATGCCAAATGACAATAGCAGGCATGACTAGATTAGGTGTGACATGCAGAGGGGGTAATAAGCATGGAGAAATCAGCATTAAGTAATGAGACAGGAAACCTAGGTCTTGATTCAGTCCAGGAGGATGCATTGTCTTGAGCTTCAATATCAGTTGCACTTCAGCAATCTCCCTTTGAAATTCCTTTGTAAGATAAACTGCTACTCTTAGGTCAGGAGCTGAATGTCCTGGAAGGTTATTGGTTTCTGAATGTTATGGTTTCTAACGCCAGACTTATGTCCATTTGTTCTTTGTCACAGGGACTGGCCTGTTTTGTCCAATGTAGAGGGTGGAAGGGCATTGCTGACACCTGATGGCATAAATTACATTAAAGGCGGAACAGGAGTATGAATCTGAGAAGGTATGGCTGATGTTGCTGGGTCCACTGATGGTGTTGCTAGGATCTATATGAGAGCAAAGTTGGCATCTTGGTTTGTTGCAGGCCTTGGTACCAGAGTCCATGTTACTGTCAAGTAGTTTGTCATTGCAGGTGAGAAGTCATTTTAGGTTAACAGGCTGCCTGGAAGCAAGAAAAGGTTGCCCCTCCCCCCATGCCCATGTGAGGGAAGTGTCACTATCCAGCATGGGCTGTAGGTCAGTAATAACACATTGAATTGGCTTGGGTTGTGAGCTGTGTGTGACCACTTGTGATATTCTGCTGTCATTTTCTTTGGGCTTCTCTTACAGCAATCTGTCCCTGGGTATCATTCTGCCTTTCCAACCATCTTTCTCACCACATCAGGAGGATATTGTAGTTGCAAAAATGCCCGCTGCAGATCCTTCAAGTATCTCTGTCTGAGGGGTTGGAGCAGATGTGACTATAGCATAGGGCTTGGCTATAGATGGTTTTATGTGGTTGGGGTGGTAAGCTGGAAGCCTGGAGATATGTTTGCCAATCTGTTGGTTTCCGGTATAACGTGGCACTTATGTGTCCCTCGTGTATCCATACTGTGGTGTTCAGGAAGTTTACTTCTTTTGATTCGTAATTCAAAGTTAGATTGATGGTGGAGTGGAAATTGTTGAAAGCCTGGTGAAATCTCTCCAGGACATTCAGCTGCTGACCTAAGAGTAGCAGTTCTCTTACAAAGGAATTTCAAAGGCAGGTTAGAAAGAGAGACTGCCAAACTGCAACTGATAACAAAGCTCAAGACAGTGCATCCTCCTGGACTGAATCAAAACCTAGGTTTCCTGTCCCATCACCAGCGCTGATTTCTCCATGCCTATTATCCCTTTGCACATCATACCGAATCCAATCACACCTGCTATCGTCGTTTCCCTGGTGTTGTCCTTCAGCAACTGAAATCACTCGACTCTGCAAGATATAAGGACAGATGGACTCACCTTTTAGCAGAATCTGAAGTGAGCAGTGACTTATGAAAGCTCCTATCCTGCCACAAATTTTGTTAGCCTTTGGCCCTGGTCACACGGGCCAGATAACATGGGGGGAGGCGTGGCTGTTCGCCCCGGAGCAAAATAAAGCGCTGCAGCCCGATCACACAGTCCCCCAAGTTGCCACGCTTCGGCTGTTAGCTGCCAATCACACAGCAATGCTGAAGCGTGGCAAAGAAGTGACGTGGCACAATCACACAAGCCGCGCTGCTTTCAGTTTCTTGTTTGTGCGCATGCGCCGTTCCGGGGGCGGGGCTGCTGTCAGTGTCATGTTTGTGCGCATGTGCAGTTCGGCGTTGGTACGCATCATATGGAGACTTACAACATCCAGTTTGTGATGGACGTGGGTGGGCGCCGGATGCCACGGGATACTAGCGCCCCCACGATCAGACGCCCACCTTTGTCCCGGGTTTACCAGATACTAATGCACTTTCCTAGGTACTTTTTAACTCCGCATCTTCGGCGGGATGCCACGGCTTGGCCACAGGAGCATTACGCTTCCCAGATGTTGTGGTATGACTGCGCCCCAAAAATCCACCTAATATTTGTGCCTTCAGCGTGGCAACTTCTCCGTGTGACCAGGGCCTTTAAGGTGCTACTGGCCTCTTACTCTTAGATAAGCAGCTTAAACTGACTAGGAAGCCCATCTCCATAATGTTGATATGAAGAACTACATTTGGACCATTTTTGATGTTTACTGCACTGGACGGCCTCTGAATGTCTGAGAACCCAGGAGGCAGTCCGGCACTGCACATTCCTGGTTACATTCCACAGACCTAGAGCTGAACGCACCCATATTTTCGCAAGCTACATTCTTTTTTTAACTCCATTCCCAAATTTATTCTGGGAAAGGGCATTAGAAATGGTTACCTATAAATATAAATAGCCTGTTTTTCTATGGCAGAACACAAGCTTTCTGTGTTTCTGTGCGGTGCTCCTGGAACCAAAAGCAAGCTATTATTTGGACAGGCTTCAAGCACACAAATAAAAGCAGATTTTAGGGACTGTCGGCAGTTATCTTTTACAAGCCCGTTCTGAGGGCTGCGGTCGCTCCGATTCCTTCCGAGAGTTTTAATAATGGCTTGTAACCGGGGGGGGGGGACAGCTCTGCGAAGTCTCAGGCCCAGGCTTCCCTTCAGGCCCCGTCGGCTGAGATTTCTGGCTGCATTTATCCAGGGTCACCAGTTCCAGGTGGGGAGCCACCTGGAGATTGGGGTAGTGGAGCCTGGAGAGGGTGGGACTTGGGGAGATCTCTACTGGGTATAATGCCACAGAGTTCACCTTCTACAGCAGGGGTGTCAAACACGTGGCCCGGGGGCCAGATGAGGCCCCCGGAGGGCTTCCATCAGGCCCACAATGGAACTGGCCATCTCCTGCTTCCAGTTCTGCTGCTGCATCACAGCTTGCTTTGCCAGACTCTCTCAGTCGTTCAGCCATTTCATGTTTCAACCTGGGTCCTGGACTCAGAACTCTGAGCACGAGATTTCTGTGGCGAATGTCAATAAATCAAAAGTAGGTTTGCAGCTGACAGATACTTAAAACGCATCCTCGAGAGTGCAACAGCACAGGCATTTCGATGCAATAATTCGGAACGAGAGGTGTCAGTTATCACATACTGTTCAATAGACAAAATATTGCAGAGTGCTAACGTTTTAAGCATGTTTTTATTTTAAGTAAAAAAAATATATCCTTGTGTTTGTGTCCTTTATAAAGTTTATATCTCCGGTACCTGGCATTACATTTTATGACACATGTGGCCCGGCCCCGCAAGGTCTCATTTATGTCAGATCCCAGTAACAAATGAATTTGACATCCCTGTTCTACAGTGACCATTTCCTCCAGTTGTCTGGAGACCAACGGTAATAGCGGAAGATCTCCAGGTGCTCCCTGGAGACTGGCAACCCTGATTCACACCCCACGCTTCTTCCACCATGGATCTCAAGGCAGTCGACATCAAGGATACCAAGACCCAGCCCAGCTTAGCTTTAGTAAGGATGCTCTGTCACGCACCATACGCAGGGATCCTTTAATCAGAGGCACAACTGGGACTCAGTCGGAGCCCTTCCATGGGCAACTCATTCTCACAGAAAGTATCAAAGGTGATAATCCTGCATTGCTTAAAATCATGGCTTGGGGGGGGGGAGGTGCAGGAAATCTCAAGAAAGAAATGAAGTTTTCAATCTGTATACTGAAAACTCATGAACTTTTAAAACCTTTTTTTAAAGAGTTTTGTCAAAGAGGATCCGGAACTCCATTCCGGCGCTTTCCCCTAGAAGAAGAAGAAGAAGAAAAGCCCTGCTTAAAATACTGCCCCCTACAGCCCAAGTTTAGCTTGAGGGGGACAGGTCTGTGACTGCCGTGTTCCCTCTAAGCTGAGTTAGTGTGAGCTAGCTCACAGGTTTTTAGCCTCCGGCTCACAGATTTTTTGTCTCGGCTCAGGAAGGATGGGGCTCCAGAGCAAACTAATTTATGCAGCAGCCAAATTGCTCACTCACAACTTTAATGCCGGTAGCTCACAGGGTAGAATTTTTGCTCATGAGACTCCCCAGCTCAGAGGGAGCATTGGTGACTGGATATCCCCATCTTTTTAGATTCCCATTAACAGTCAGCTGGTGAGGAGGAAGGGAGGAAGGAGAGGAAGGAAGGAAGGAAGGATGCCCTCTGCCCTGTCTCCCCCCTCACCCCCAAATGCCCCCACTGCTCCTTCTGGAATTGCTATTTGCACCACTATGAAAAACACACCCTGCCTTGCGTTTGCCTTGTCTGTGCAAACAGTGGCTCCAGGAGAGGCATTAACTCCAGCCCCCCCCGCCCCCTCCCCCAGCTCAATTCACACACTCACACAGCTGCTGCTAATGGAAATTTAAAGAGAGGAGAACTCCAGCGTCTCATCAAGCGGAGCCTTCCGTTATTAACAAAGGCTCATAAAACTCCAGGCAGGAAAAGGCGTTGGAGCTGCTTCTTCAGAAATGCCAAGACGCGAATTGGATTTAAGACCGGTGCACGAAGATGAGGGACAGCCAGGACGGCGTAGTGGACGGAGTCTCAGACCGGGATCTATTTTATTTATTTATTAGGTTTTATTTTAGGCGCCACTCACCCAAAGGGGTCTGATAGCGACGTACTACATGAAAACCGATAAGGTAAACATGACGTAAAAGTGAACAAGAGTGATTAACATATGGAATGCACTGCCACAGGAGGTGGTGGCAGCTACAAGCATGGACAGTTTCAAGAGGGAATTAGATAAACATATGGAGCAGAAGTCCACCAGTGGCTATTAGCCATGGGGTATAGATAGGAACTCTCGGTCTGGGGCAGGTGATGCACTCTATTCTTGGTGCTGGAGGGGGCAGCAGTGGGAGGGCTTCTAGTGTCCTGGCCCCACTGCTGGACCTCCTGATGGCACTTGGTATATTTTGGTCGCTGTGTGACAGAGTGTTGGACTAGATGGGCCATTGGCCTGATTCAACACTGGCTTCTCTTATGTTCTCATGTTAAATCTAGGAGACCCCGGTTGAAATGGCTCACTCTGCCATGGAAGCTGGCTGGGTGACCCAGGGCCGGTCACAAGCACTCAGCCTAACCTACCCCGCGAGGTTGTTGTGAGAATAAAATGGAGGAGAACAATGTAAGCCGCTTTGGGTCCCCCACTGGGGAGAAATTTATGCCCACGAATGATGCCAAATAACTACAGTTGTCAGGAAAAGCCTATAACATCTGGACATTGTGCATCCTGTTCCGTGCTCGTTGTAGCTATAATGCCAAAGACAACAGGGAACCTTAGCGTACAAGTATAGCCACAAATGACACCCACCAAGGGAAGACCATCAACAGTTCACAACTATATATGACCCAAACTGTATATTACATTTGCAGCTGTTTTAGACAAACCTGCTTTTTCAGAAATGGAAGACAAAGACGTTGTCTGCAGTTTCCTTGTGACTGTCCAAAGCAAGCCTCACAAGGAATCCTGCTTGTAAGGTAATCTAACTGCAAAGCAGAAATTGGTACTGCTGTGCCCCAGGCTGCATCCAGGTGTCACGTGTAAGCCCAACTACAGAACAAGGTGCACAAAGCTCCTTGTCCTCAGGTTCAGACATGGCCCTAGCGCTTCCTGAGAATCAGTTCAGCACCAGCTCTGGTTATCTGGGACAGATGAATACAGGTCCATGGGGCACCACCTTGTATTAGAACTGTGGTTAACTGAGAAAAGGCTGGGCCTGGATTAATCCTGGTTTAGGAACCAAGCTTTGGGGGGGGGGGGCAGTAGCTCCAGTTAACCCATGCACACAGAATCATAGAGTTGAAAGGGATCCCCGGGGTCATCTAGTCCAACCCCCTGCATAATGCAGGAAATTCACAAATACCCCCCTCCCGTGAGCCCTGTTCCATGTCCAGAAGATGACCCAAAAAACCCTCCAGGATCCCTGGCCAACTTGGCCTGGAGAAAAAATCACCCCCTGACCCCAATGTGGCCATCAGCATTTCCCTGGGCGTGTAAGGAAGGGCCACAAGAACTAAGCACTGAGGCAGCCCTTCCTGCCCTCCCTCTCATGATCTGCCAAAGTTCACAATCGGCATTGCTGTCAGATGGCCATCCAGCCTCTGTTTAAAAACCTCCAAAGAAGGAGAGCCCAGTCCACCACCTCCCGAGGAAGCCTGTGCCACTGAGGAACTGCTTTGTCAGGAAGTTCTTCCTAACATTTAGCCAAACACTCTTCTGATTTAATTTCACCCTGTTGGTTCTGGTCCAGCCTTCTGGGGCAACAGAAAACAACTCTGCATAGATTTGTCTGTTGTCGATTACTAGAGCGCCTGTTCACCTGCAGTCCTCTGTACACGTGTCCTTTGAAGCTGCCTTCTGCTGAATCAGACCACTGATGCATCAAGATCACGAGTCTTGATTCAGAGGGGCAGTGATCCCCACATTCCCAGGCTGAGGCCTTTCGCGTCACCTACTGCCTGGTCCCTTTTAACTGGAGAAGCCAGGAATTGAACCTGGGACGTTCTGCATGCGATGGTCCACTTCCACTGAGACACAGCCCCCCCCCCCCCCACATGTAACTCTGGTTACGTGTGATGTCTGAATGCAGCCATATTTAAATCTGGCATCACCGAGAATAAGTCATAGAGCAGGATTTGGAATTTCAAGCACTGAATCAGATTCCTCAACAACTCTGGTGCAGGTCAATAGAACCGGCACTGGCAGAATTTTGGAATGTGTTGGGATCCTAAGAGTGCAGTGCTATGCAGAGTTACTCCAATCTAAGCACATTGATATATACTATATAGGGCTTCACGAATAAGTCGGAGATAACTTTGCACAGGATTGCACGGTACCCATCCTAATTCTTTAGACATTATCCATCACACACTCAAGACAGTGAAGGAAAAACTACCGCTCGTCCAGAAATAAGTAACGTTTTTTTAACTGAAAGCTGTCAGCTTATCATTTGGTTTCCAACAATCCCTTTCTCTCCCCCCCCCCCCAACACCCCCGGTGCTTTTAAACTAAGTGTTCTAGTATCCTGGAATTCTAGGATTACTATTCTCAATAGAAATTGTGTACTTATTTGGATGAAAGGCCAGTGTTGTGAGACTTTTTAAACAAAAAAAGAAATAATGAATCGAGCCAAGTTATGTTTGTTTGTTTTAAATATAGTTGCTGCTATCTACCCCGGCTAAAAGTGGGGATGGGAGTTAATACAGTCAAATATTAGGAACTAATGGGTATTAGATGACAAGATTTATTCTAGTTGTAAAAGAAGAGAGTGGTTTGACCTTACCTAGTTCATAGAGACTGCCACCAACATTTACTAATGCAATAAAGTGGAGATCTACTTTTTCATCTATACTAGGTGCCTGCAAGAGAAGAAGGAACACAGACAGACGGTTAGTGAAACAGTATTTATGCAATACAGGGACACAGGTCATCTGAAGCTGGATTCAGAGCATCGTTTAAATGATCACACGAGACAGAAACAAAACCAGAGGGCTTCCGAGACCCCAAAGGATGCCTTTCCCCTCACCGCTGAGCCAGTCTACTACACACCTCAAGGATTAAGGGCCAAAAGACCCTTTTCAGTTCAGAAGTCAGCTGATGGAGAAGGGATACCGTCAAAGGACTGGACGAGCGATGGGCAGGCCACTATACCACCGTGTTTGGTGCTGGCATTCGTAAAATAATGCTGACAGGATGAACACTGACTACTTCCCTCTCACACACGCTTCAGAGTTCCCGTGCGTTTAACCCCATGCTCCAAAGCAACTGTGCTAGAAACACAGCAGACCAACCAGGACCTAGCAGGCCAAAGTGTGGATCAGCTCTTGGGTCCAAGGCTCAGGACCCCCTCCTCTTCCATCCCATCCCTGCCTTTACTCCAGCCCCCTGCCTGACTTCCTGCCTCAGGCAAATCCAAATCACTAAACTGCCACTCGATTGTAACTGGAAGTCTATTCCAAACCGTGGGTTCCGGTTTCACTTGGGCAGAACCACAACTGACTAGTTCCAATTTAACAGCAGGAGTGCGGTTTGTCGGGGGGAGGAATGGGGATTGTCGGGGGGAGGAATGGGGATCACTGCACATGGGGAAGGGAGAGAAGAAGAGGAGGAGATTGGATTTATACCCCGCCCTTCACTACCCAAAGGAGACTCGATCTCCTTTCCCTTCCCCTCCCTGCAGCAGATCCCCTGTGAGGTAGGTGGGGCTGAGAGAGCTCTCTCGAGAACTGCCCTTGAGAGAACAACTCTGGCAGAACTTGTGACTAACCCAAGGCCACACAAGCAGCTGCATGTGGAGGAGTGGGGGAATCAAAGCCAGATTAGAGTCCAGGCTATACCAAACTGGCTCTCAGAAGAAGAGGAAGAATCAGGCCTGATGGCCAAACCATGCTTTCACTATTACACCAGGCCTCAAGGCATCCCATGTATGTTTTCCCAAGACAGCAAGTCTTCCCCATGGACATTTCAGGTCAGGAAAATGGCACAGGAAGAAGGCCAAAGTCCTCTTTCCTTATGGCCCTGATCCAAAATGGAACCCTAAGAACAGATGCAAAAGACGCTGGGAGCTCAGTGCACGTGTGGTCTGGCGGGGCCCGGGGTGGAACGGGAAACAGTGCAGCGCATGGTTAGGCCCTCAGGTCCATTAGGGCTGGCCTATTCGACCAGACAGAAACTGGTGACGCCTTTCCAAAGCATTAACTTCATTACAACTGAAAACTGTCAAAAAACTTAGTGTCCCCGATACTGCAAAACCGACTGGTTAACAGCAAAACGAAATTAGCTTTAAAAACGTATTTTTTTTCAAAATCCCCCCAATTGCATTAAAGTTTTAATGACGATCCATTGAAGAAAATAATATACAAAAAATATATTGTATTAAAAACATATTTTTTTACAATGAATCGTTACTTCGAGAATGAGAGCCTGCAACTTGAATTATAGCGTTCAACCAAGACATAAAGGTTTCTGCACATGCAGATGATTCATTGAGCGTTTCCCCCTATTTGGCTTTTATCCCAGACCACCAAGACCAGCCCAATAGTTTCTTAACAACTGCAACAGAGAAAAGTGAAGATTTCTGGTACTTGGCTCTCGTGCCTTGTAAGCCGATAGCACAGTATAGAGAGTATCACTTAGAGCAGGATCCAGACTAAACTTCCTGCTCACACCAAGGGCACTGTGGTCAGCGGAACACAGGCCGTCCTGCAACCCATTGGTCTCCCTGAAATTCTGCTCCCGGGACAGAGAAGAACACGAGACACAAATGGTGCTCTGCTGCCAGAAGAGAGAAATCGGTAGGAATAAAAAAACAAAACGCCCCAATTTCTGGAAATTTTAGTCTGGATCCGATCCAACAGTCTGTTGTGTGAAGGAAACAACGAGTCATGTTTGTGTTGAAGATGAACACGCATGTATACACGATGCTAAAAGGTTTCCCTTGCTCAAAAGCCAGCCGAATCCGACTCTAGGGTTGTGGTGCCCATCTCCGTTTCCAAGCCGAAGAGCCAGCGCTGTCCGAAGACGTCTCCGTGGTCATGTGGCTGGCGTGACTAAACACCAAGGTGCACGGAACGCTGTTATCTTCCCACCGAAGTGGTACCTATTGATCTACTTGCAATTTCTTGCTTTCGAACTGCTAGGTTGGCAGGAGCTGGGGCCAGAGATGAGCTCCATCACACGGCAATCAGGTCTCGAACTACCAAACTACCGACCTTCTGGTCTGCAGTTCAGCATCTTAACCTCTGAGCCACCGCGGCCATACATGATGCTGCCTTCTACTGAATCAGACAGCTGGTCCATCACAGTCAGTATTGTCTACTCAGACTAGTAGCGGCTCTCCAGGGTCTCGGGCAGAGGGTCTTTCACACCGCCTACTTGCCTGGTCCCTTTTTAGCTGCAGATGCCGGGGACTGAGCCTGGGACCTTCTGCATGCCAAGCAGATGCTCTACTAATGAGCCATGCCCCCCCTCCCCTCCAGCAACTCTTTCGAGTGGGCAGTAGAAACAAGCCATGCTCTGCTTGCAGGTCTGCCTCCTGTCCTTGCTCATAAATGACACTATCAGTTTAAAAAACAACACCACCACCAGAAGATCAGCTGCCCCCCTCCAGTGGCATTCTTGGTTTCACGGAACACGTGGCAAAAAAACCTTGACTGCAGTCCTACGTCAGGCTGCCGGTGGGTTGTTTCTGACTGGTCAGCTGTCTAGCATGCAGACCTTTCAGTCGCCTTTCCTTGCAGGGCACAAAGCAATGTCATATTTTTTTTTGCACACTGTACGGTCATAAAATTTCCAGGAGGCACCTCCAAAAAGATAACATGACCGTGTTTCTTCCTGCCCGTGAACTGGAGACTACAACGGCTGCCCACGCTGTCAAAGCTGTTCAGGGAGAGCAACAACAGAGCAGCTAATCCGAGCGTAAGAAACGGAAACGCAGAGGGATTTTAAAGAATGGATTGGAGCAGGTGTGCTACTTGTAGGGACGCCAGCCTCCAGGAGGGACCTGGGGACCCCCCAGAATTACAGCTCCTCACCAGACTACAGAGATCAGTTCCCCTGGGTGTGGGGGGGAAATGGATGCTTTGGAGGATGGACTCTGTGACACGGTACCCCGCTGAGATCCCTATCCCCCCAGGCTCCACCCCCCAAATCTCCAGGAGTTTCCCAGCCTGGATCTGGCAACTCTACCCCACATCCCCTGCTGGTGGCCGACCAGGGGGACCTCCCAAACCTATGCTGCAGCTTAGCTGCCCCTAATATATGTACCCCACCATCACCCCAGTAACGGCCTAATGAATATCCATCACACACTGAGGTTGAAGACAGGAAGTCAGATCCAATGGAGGGTCTCCCCCAGATAGAAGAGGGGGTGATTTCTGCACCTCCCTGGTGCAGCTGTTAAGGGTTCCCTGTCCCCAAGCCTCAGTATTTTGGACGACATCAAGAAAAGAGGGGGGGAGGTTGTGCTCCACTGGCTGGAATCCCATCCATCAAGCAGAGATTTAGCACGGGATCTGAGCCAGGAATTCATAATGCCTGTTTAATATCGAAACCACCTTTAGAGCCTTGGATTTTAAGTAAGCAGCTTTCAGGATCGTTCCATTCTAAGATGACTTAAGTCGCAAGAGTGAGTAACCTCCCAACAGGGCCAGGTTGGTGGCATTAGCGCTAAGCCCGCATCCTGCTGCAAAAAAATGTGCCGTATTTGTAGAACTGTCGTCCTAAATAGATATGTTGGCACCTCTTTTGAAGTTTGGGGTATTAACTGGAAGTCCTTGTGCAAGCGAAAAATGCTTCAGAACTGGAAGAAAGTCAAATAAGAATAGTTGATTTTAAGGGAGGAGCCGTGGCTCAGTGGAAGAGCATCCGCTTGGCACGCAGGATGTCCCAGGTTCAATCCCCGGCCTCACCAGTTAAAAGCATCAGGCTGCAGGTGGTGTGAAAGACCCTCTTCCTGAGACCCCGGAGAACCACTTGCCACTTGGTAGTAGACAAGCCTGATCTTGCTAGACCAATGGATGGACGGGCAGCTTTGTAGGATAAAGAGGCTGAAATTCCTTTCCCGTAAAAAGTTTTCAAAAGGATTTCAGGGCTTTTAGTTTTAAAAACCCATCGATAAAATGGAGGAAGCTTACAAAGAACAGTGCGAGCCAAAGAGAATCAAAAACCTCTCAAAGGTTATCAAGGGAGTCCTGACCTGGTCGGCCCAGGCAAGTCCGATCTCGTCAGATCTCAGAAGCAGTGTTCCCTCTAAGTTGAGTTATTGTGTGAGCTAGCTCACAGTTTTTTAGCCTCCAGCTCAAACATTTTTGCCTTAGCTCAGGAAGGGTGGCTCCAGGGAAAACTAATTTATGCAGCAGCCGAATCACTCATTCACACCTTTAATGCCGGTAGCTCCAAATTAGAATTTTTGCTCACAGGACACCACAGCTTAGAGGGAGCACTGCTCGGGAACTAAGCAAGGTTGATTCTGGCAAGAACTTGGGTGATGGGAGACCTCCTTGGGATACCAGCAGGTCAGGAGGCGGGGGCAGGCTTTATTCAGCCACTTGTCAATGCTCCCTCTAAGCTGTGGAGTCTTGTGAGCAGAAATTATACTTTATGAGCCACTGGCATTAAAGCTGTGAGCGAGCGATTTGGCTGCTGCATACATTAGTTTGCTCTGGAGCCCTCCTTTCTGAGCTAAGACAAAAAATGCGTGAGCTGGAGGCTTCAAATCTGTGAGCTAGCTCACACTAACTCAGCTTAGAGGGAACACTGCCACCTGTCTGAATACCCTCCGGGCCCTGGTAGGGGTCAGTCGACAGAGATCGACATGACTTCCGGGTGCGCACACGTGCAAACATATTTTTTTAAAAAAGGTTATCAAGGGAGAGGTTGGCGTATCCCTGCTTTGAACGTTCTACAGAACAGCCCAGAAGAAAGCAAAAGTGAATGGTGCCTCCTCACTTTATGAGCAGCCTAGGCTATGTAAGAACCTGTGGTCTGGTGTGTAGACAAAACTCCAGTGAGGATGAGACAAACAGAGGCACTGAGCAAGATTCCCTTCCCCAGAGGCAGCAGTTCTGCATTCGAGCTGCCACGTCCAGGGCAACTAGCAGCGTACTTGGCCAAGAACTGCATTTGCACGTAACCTTATTTCAATGATCTTGCGCGTGCGCGCACACACACAGAGCGGACCTTCTCCAAGGCAAGCACACACCAGAGGACTATGAAGCCTCTTGCCCATCCCTTTTTTCACTCCAGGCCTCCTCCTGGTCTTAACACTCATTGCCGCAGGCCTTCAGGTCCTGCATCGCTATCACTTTTAGAACAGGATATAAGCAGCAGGCCTGAAAGCGTACAAAGAGATTTTTTACTGACCAGCTAGATGCTTTGGGTTCATCAGGTATTGACCTGGATCACCTGGGCTAGCCCGGTCTCACCAGATCTCAGAAGCTAAGCAGGGCCCGCCCGGGTTAGTATTTGGATGGGAGACCCCCAAGGAATACCAGGGGTGTGACATGGAGGCAGGCAATGGCAAACTACCTCTGAACCTCTCTCTTGCCTTGAAAATGCCACTGCTTGTCAACATAAGTCAGCTGTGACATGACAGCAACAACAACAAAAAGGGTATTATAGCAGCTATGCTCTGTGGATCAATATCTCCTGGTGGTCCCCTTTCCCAAAAGACGTCTTGTCTTGCCTTGACCAGGGCCAGGGCTTTTTCTGCCCTGGCCCCTGCCTGGTGAAACACGCTCCCTATTGAGATCAGGGTCCTGTGGGATCTTCTTCAGTTCCGCAGGGCCTGCAAGACGGAGCTGTTCTACCAGGCCTTCAGCTGAGAAGAAGAAGAAGAGAAGAAGAGATTGGATTTATACCCCCTGCCCTTCACTACCCAGAGGAGTCTCAGACCGGATTACAAACTCCTTTCCCTTCCCCTCCCCACAACAGACACCCTGTGAGGTAGGTGGGGCTGAGAGAGCTCTTGACAGAAACTGCTCTTTTTCAAGAACAGCTATGCTAGAACTATGGCTTGGCCAACGTCATCCAGCAGGTGCAAGTGGAAGAGTGGGGAATCAAACCCGGTTCTCCCAGATTAGAGTCAGCGCACTTAACCACTACGCCAAACTGGCTCTCTAAATAAACTGAAGTGACGGGTGTCCATGTATGGCCTCCCTGAGGTTTCCGTCTCCCGTCCAACAATAGCGGGCTATGTCCATCTGCTGTGACCATCAATTTTAATGTTACCATTGAGTTTTAATATTTTAATTGGATTGATTGTTTCGCTATTTATGTGGTTGCCTGCCCTAAGCCCGTTTATGGTATGGGTGGGATATAAATGTGGAAGATAAAATAAATAAATAAATAAATAAATAAATAAATAAATAAATAAAGTATTTGTAGTCAGACAATGTCCATTTTTATACTGATAGAACTAGGAAGATACCCACATTAGGGAGGAGTATTGTTTCCAGAGCCCTGACCCGGATGGCCCGAGGCTAGGCCCTGTCTGGTCAGATCTCGGAAGTGAAGCCGGGTTGTTGGACCAGGTTAGTGCTTAGACGGGAGATCACTCTGAAAGTCCAGGGTTTCTATGCAGAGGCAGGCAATGGCAAACAATCCCTTGCCTTGGAAACCCTACAGAGCTACCGTATCTCAGCTGCAATCTGGCTGCACTTTCCACCATGTTTTCACATGGTGGCCACCCTGTGAAGCCCCCTCCTCCCACCCTGCTTTCCCAAAATCCTGGAAAGAGGTCCCCATTTCACCAAATCCTGGACTGATTATGGGGTGGGGGGGTTGTGCCTAGGGAACAGGCACGCTTCGTGTTCTTCACATCTGCATGTACATATCTGTTCTCAAACAGACACTGGTATCTGTTAACCTAGCACTACAGAAATGTAGTCTATCGTGGCTACAATGCTGAGACACACACATACGACTGAGACATATTTTGAGGAAGCCAATTGGTATGACAGCTGCAAAACTCCCAGTCCACATTTGCCTTGACCTTTTTTTTTTCCTTTGGTAGTTTGCATACAAAGAAGAGAGGTTGCTGTCACTCAGGCTACTGAAACCTTCTGAGCTGGCGAAGCCACTCTAACCTACACAGTGGACAGTGCGGTACTTTGTAACACAGAATGGCTTCCCTCCATAATTTATTAAAAGTCACCTATAAAGATATAGTGATGGCATTAATAGCGAAGTCAAGCTTCACACATGAAGTTAATGCTTGCTGTACTGTTGGTGATAATATTACATGGTACGGGGCAGGGAGGCTTCAATTTTTAGTTCAAATAGGAAATTAGTGCTATGGTACCCACAAAAAAACTAACACTCAGGTTCTCCCCTCCTGGGAACACGGCCTCTCCTGAACTGGAAAGTGATGGGGACAATTACTCCTGAGAAAGCAAAAAGGTTAAAATCTGAACGTATAAAGTGCAGGTTAAATAAATCAAGGGGAAAGGGAGATTTGAGGGAAATTGGCACGATTCGAAATTGTTTCCAAAATAAATCAACTAAGGCTTAATTGCACCGAAGAGAACAATGGGCAATTTTGGTCAA
The DNA here is from genome assembly GCA_029375565.1 of Gekko gecko. NCBI lineage: Eukaryota > Metazoa > Chordata > Lepidosauria > Squamata > Gekkonidae > Gekko > Gekko gecko. The sequence continues at coordinate 168,055,406 of JAPDNY010000004.1, read as the reverse complement.
TAGCCGGAAGATTTTCATTATAAATGCAACAAAATCAGGATGCTATGAAGCCATGGTTTCATTTTTTTTTTAAAAAAAAAGAGATTGGAAAGCGCAAAGAGGACTGAGCTCACGATAAAGCCAAGTGACTACGGAAGCCCTATTTAATCAGATGTAAAAGAAAACCGATTTGGCAGAGAACTGAAAGCCAGCAGGCCCCAACGAAAACACCAAAGAGGGAAAACAGCCACCTAGCAGATGGGGAAACCAGCGGAAGAATCCATTAAGGATCATCTTCTCCTCTTTTTTTGCCATAACTAAAGAGAGTCTTGGGATGAAGATGTAAAGCAGAGAAGTTAAGTCCGAAAGGGGACTCAAGGAGGTGCAAAGAAGGTTCTTCAGGTCTAAATGTTGAGTGGCAGGTTCTGCTGCAGAGAAGAGACGGACGGTGGGGGGGGGAGAGAGAAAGGCTACACTTACAACAGAATGGAGCGCAATGGATGATAATGATATTGTGGGCCTCCAGCGCTGAAGGCAGACGGGCGGACTTGGAGCCTTTACGGGGCTTGTAGCTTTGGCAGAAGCTACGTGATTGCATCTGACCAGCGTCAGGGAGGCGGAGCGACGCAAGGGTGACGCCTTCATTTTGCAGTGGCTAAACTGAGGCTGGGATGAGGTAGATGGAGAGGGCAGCAAGGAGGTCGGAGACTACATGGATATTAAAGACAAAAGAAAACAGAAAGACACTTTACCTACTTTGGACTAAAAGGCAACCTTGTACAGTTTCACTCCACGACACACTCCGCTTCAACCAAAGAGTGTGCCTCACCGTTCTATTTTAAACAATCCAAGAGAGAGACGGAGACAGCTTTCTGAACCGTTTAGGGATATCGGGATGATCAGCAACTGCAGGCCCTATATGGACTTCAGGCCATTTAAAGTAATCATTTCACAAGAAATGGTAGCATTACGCCCATGAGGATATCCACAGGGGGGAAAGGAAGACAATTCCTTTATTACAGCTTGTCCCTTTAGAAGAACATCTGTGGCATGTGCTGAAGGTTTGCCAAATGGCAGGCAGGAGGGCGAATGTGAGGAGGGGAATGCTTAGAGACGGGGGCCCAGAGGAAAAAGAGATGGAAATATTGAGATTCCCCCCACCGGGACATTTTCAGTTATTCCAATGGAAAATTGAGAAGAAAATCGATGAACAAGGAAAAAAAGATCCTAAGAATTCTTTTCTTTAGACATCTTAATGGTAAAACAGGGTTTTACTCTCAAAATGTGTAGCATGAAAATGTATGTAAGACAGCCCACTGCATTGTATACACTGTATACAATTCCTACGTACACTGTAAACAAACACTTTCAAAATGACATTCATTTAAACGCGCCTTTTTAAGCGACAAAATGCTGTAAGTTATAAAGTTTATCAATATGCTGGTGGCCCTACCTACCACCGCTGTACAAAACTGCTTCCTGTCCAGATAATACAGTTTTTCTTTAAAATCTAGCTACCTAATAGATGGCAAACGTTAAGACGCATGCAAGGGCAGGATAGGGTACATAGCAGTCTGCGGCTCTCTCCAGTATATCTGCGCTTCTATAAAAACCTGAGACATTTATGCCAGTTAGTACAGTGCTATAGCCTAAACTAAAAACGATGCATTTTGTGCCAAGGAAGATTAGGTTTGAAAGTATTCCATCTATTTCATTCTTTCCTCCAAATCCTCTCCCCCAAATAGCAGGAAAACAGGAATGCAATGGCTGCTTCCCTGGCTTTGAAATTTCTGGACATTTATTGGGGGTCAGTGCTTTCACCTCTGAAAAAGAAAAGCAAATGAGTGCTCCCACACTAGTCTACTCAGGCCTGTAAGCCAGAATTTTGTAGTTTATGGGGCATTTTTTCCCCCCTGATGGGGCTAAAGTTCTCAGCGCAGAAAGAAAAGCCAGAATTCTGAGGATTATGACTCAGCTACTCTTCTCTCTCTCTGAGTCTTCTCAAGCTGTCTATTCTACACAGGTGGTATCCTTAATCATTTAGCCAACAGAAAGCTGTTACCAGGAGAGATCTCTAAACTGCAAGCTGTCAACCACTTCAGATGACTGTTCTCAGCTGCTGCAAGTTAATCTCTTCTACCAGCCTAAGCAACAATTCTGATAACAAGACAGCAGGTGGGGATGAGGACTTCTATATTCAAGAAAGCTGACACTCAGGCAGAAAAACTCACTTAAAGGAGACCAGTTTCTTGACACAGAGTGAGAAGGGATCCTAGAGGTCACCTACTCCAACCCCCTTGCTCAGTGCAGGAATTAGTCAACTACAGCACCCCATTTTGCTTAAAGGAACGCATGCCTTTAAAAAATGTTTTTAAATTCTTGTGGGTCTGTGTCCTTAAGAAATAGGGTGGAGCGCCCAAAAGCCCCACTGTAGCTCTGGGCCTGATTCCACTCTATCCTACCTCAGTCCACATATGACATCAAACCAGGTTCTTTAGAAGTAACTAGGGTGGATCCAATTGTCCTACAATTAGTCTTTCTCCAATCTAAGGAACTTTCCTCACATTGAAGGAGCTCTTCCATTGGAGGAAGAACCTGTTAAGTTGAACGAAGCTTCCTTAGCCTTCCTTCAAGCTAGGAGCCAAAAGGGAAAAGCAGGGTACGAATGAATCAACTTTGCTTAGCGGAGTGGCAGGATCCACTTCATTGCAATCAGTGCTTATTGGGGGAATGCCGAACTCTTAATGAACTCTTAACGCACTTAAAATCCTTGTGAGACTAAAACCAAGAAGACTCCAACAGGTGTTTTGATATGGATAAGCTCTGTCAATTAAATCCTTGTTGGTTCTGCAAAATGTGTTGGCAAGGTGCAGAGAACACACCCGGGCGAGCCGAGATTCTCAAAGTCCTCCCATCACCGAAATGCCGAGGCACCAAATATTTAACCCTGCATTCCTTCCCATCTCATCCTTGCTTGGCAAAAAAGACTTTGCTTTATTTTTCATTCTACAGCCTGTTAACCTAGAACGACTTTTAAAAAAAGCTTTTAGAAAGATAGTGAAACAAAAATTCACTTGGGAAGGTTAACTATGGCAGGAAATGTGTGCTTTGCTCTGGAAAACAGAGCTTGGGAATTCAATAAAAACATAATTAGGCCAACCATGGACACCATAAATGGCAATTTATATGTTTAGGGAAACAGAAATTGAAGAGATTCCAAAGTGCAATCTTTTATGTTACTTATTTCGATGTTAATGTTTTCCAGTACTCACTTCGGCTGTTAGAACAGTATTGCATCTCAATTAATGCCACAGCAGACTGATAGACCACATCCAGCAATCTTCCATTCATTCACATGTATGGGCCAGCCAGCGTCTCATTACTCGGTGGCTTTCAGCTGACCACTGGGCAAGCCACGTGCCACAAGTGGGGTCAGGCGATAGGAAGGTCTGGTTTATCAACGATAGCCAGTCAACTTTTTCAAGTTCCCAATTAATACTGCAATCCAGTTATGAACATACATGTACAAACCTAGCATGTATAGAAAAAAACATGCATTTAAATCTGGGGTGAGTAACTCCGTGCGTCTACTCTAGCTTTATGTGTCTGCTTTATTGATCAGCCAGGTGTCCGCTAGAAGCTCCGTGCTACTTTCCATACGTTCCAGCTATTTTCTGCAGTTTGCACAACTTGCACAAAAGGATGCGATCAGAAAAACAGATGTATAAAGAACTCCATGTGTGTAGTTTGGGGAGCGGACACACATGCATGCATCAACAACCCCAATTTATACACGGCTGAAGAGACTTGTGCCGCCAGGTATACACCACGCTTATGCCTTAACAGAAGTCAATGTAATATGTTACACTTTCTAATAGGAAAGTGGCCATTGGCTCCCCTGTTGTTCCTTTAATGGGCATGGAACCATTCTTCTCTGTAACACTGTAACGAAATGGGTCTTGAAAATGGTACGGAGGGCTTCTGAGCCAGGCTTGGTTGCATTCTCAATGGACAACCTTGGTATGTTATTCGTGAATTTATGGCAGGCACACTAACCTTTTATGTCTAGGCCTTGCACCTGATGCCTGTAGTAGCTACAAGGTCATTCATTAAACATGCCTTTTGAATTATGCCCCCACCTGACATCAAGATAAATAGCCCAGGTTTGGTGTAGTGGTTAAGTGCGCGGACTCTAATCTGGGAGAACCGGGTTGGATTCCCCACTCCTCCACTTGCACCTGCTGGATGACCTTGGGCAAGCCATAGTTCTGGCACAGCTGTTCTTGAAAAACAGCAGTCCTCGAAAGAGCTCTCTCAGCCCCACCTACCTCATGGGGTGTCTGTTGTGGGGAGGGGAAGGGAAAAGAGTCTGTAAGCCGCTCTGGGACTCCTTTGGGTAGTGAAGGGCAGGGCATAAATCCAATCTCCTCCTCCTCTTCTTCTTCTACATATATCCTCATTTTCTACAGCTATGGAGGAGGGTTTTGTAGGGAAGGTGGCGTGGTATAGCCCGATCTCGTCAGATCTCAGAAGCTAAGCTGGGTCAGTACTTGGAAGGGAGACCACCACGGAAGTCTCCACAGAGTAAGACAATGGCAAACCAACTCTGCTTCTCATTTGCCTTGAAAGCCCCTTGGCTGGGATCACCGTAAATTGGCTGTAACCTGATGGAACTTTACACAAACACGGAGGAGGGATTAGCTGAAAAATCACACATGCCCTCCTCCAACCCATTGTTCTATGGTTGACGGAAGACCTGCATTTCCCATGTCTACACCCACGCTACCCCACTGCATCACACTAATCCAGTGATAATACTTTTAACACGGATGACCTTCTAGAAAATTCTCAACATAAAGCCCATTTAAGTGATGGGCTCTAATCCCACAGGAAAGTCTTTCAATGGGAGATCACTCTATTAATCTGCTACCTATTTGACTGGGAAAAATCACAATGAACTACAGGCATGCAAGATGTTTTGGAGAACAGTTTGTTCACATTCTTAAGTACAACCACTTAATCTTCCCTCAGAACCAACGCGAAAGGAATCTGATCTCTTTGCTTTAAAAGACACATTCCAAAAACTCCTATCGGCGGCCAACCTCAGTTCCTCATGTGTCAAATGGGATTAATTATGCTGGCTAGCCGAACATTACAGGATGTTATGACAATCAACAAACAAAGAAACTGGAGGCTTTGGGGCAAGAGTTAATATAGCAGCATGGTCCACCCACTGGAACAATTCAAGCCATGGAGAAAATCTGCCTAGAAAATCCATGCCTTGGATGGACCACATTTTTATCTTCTCCCTTCCTTCAAACTCAGGGCCATATGCATTCTGCCCTCCATTTTATTCTTACAGCCCCACCGTGTGAGGTAAGTTAGGCTAAGAGAGAATGACAAACCTGAGGTCAGCTCAATGATCTTATTGGCTGAGTGGGGATTTGACCCTAAATCCTATTGGAGTAGGGGATTTGACCCTTAGTTCCTACTTCAGCATTCCAAATACTAGTTCACAGATCTCGAAAAGAATCTGGATAAAGTGGATCTTTGGCTTGGAATGGTTGAAGCCAAGGCATTATTTGTGTTTTGGTGCAGAACTGGACTTCCCGAGCCTTTCCTTTTAAAATACGTTAACTATTAGCTCCAAGTTTCTGCTTGAATTTGTTCTATGCACAAAGGAACAGCTATTGTTGCCTTGAATTCTTGCCAATCCAGTTTATTATTTAAGTATTATTGGGGACACATGAAGATTAACTTCGCACCTGAGGCCTTCAGAAGCCCAATAACACCCAATGTCATTCTGCTTCTGTGAAGAGTAATTAATCAAAGAAGCACCCAGCAATCCAAACAGTGGTAGCTCCAGATCCTTCTAACAAAATAATTATTTTGGAAATAGTTTTTTTTAAAAAAAATCCCAGAGTCATCACTGAGCAGGCAGAAGACATTTTAAATAGTCACCTTCATCATGTAATATAAATCATCTTAGTCTCCTCAAAAACTAAATTGGTCTTTATATTGGGCATTATTATACCTCCTGCGTTTCTCAACAAACCTTGACTGAAATGGTGCCTTACCATCAAGAACTGCATTAAGAAAATAATATTTTACCCCTGGTTCTCTAGATCGACTTATTGCTGCTGTAATGTCAAGCTAGCCCTGATTTGGATGGCGATCATCGCCAGATCTTGGGAGCTGAACAGTGTCGGCCCTGGTTGATACCAAGGAAGCAATACTCCCGCTAAGCTGTGGAGTCTTGTGAGCAAAAATTCTACTTTGTGAGCTACCGGCATTAAAGTCGTGAGCGAGCAATTTGGCTGCTGCATAAATTAGTTTGCCCTGGAGCCATCCTTCCTGAGCTAAGACAAAAATGCGTGAGCCGGAGGCTCAAAAAACTCTGAGCTAGCTCACACTAACTCAGCTTAGAGGGAACACTGCTGAATGAAGTCCAGGGTTGCTATACAAAGGCAGGCAGTGGCAAACCAACCCTGAACATCTCTTGCCTTGAAAACCATTTCAGGTCTCACCACAAGTCAGCTACAATTTGGCGGCATTTTCCACCACCAAAGTCAAGCTAACTCTTTCAAAATTGCAATTTGCACGATACGTCTACATGTCATGATTTCAGACTCTTAACATCTTTAATTTGGTATGGCTGGCTTTAATCTTTTAATCTGGCGTGGCTAGCTTTTTAGACACTTCTAAGACGGGCTGTTCTACTTCCAAGCACAGCTAAAAGGTCTGTTACCAGGATCGATTTGGCTCAGTGCTGAGATCTGTTTTATGGATGGCTCCACTTAGATCCCGGGGCCTCAATGCAACGCATGATACGGCGAGAGCAGCTATGTATTAGAGACATCACAGCTGCCACAAATGTTGTCTATTTCGGGACCACTATATACCTCCTTTGCTTTGTTCGAAAGTATCCGCCCGAAGCAACGTAACAGCGAGAAAGTGACAGGTTGATCAAAGTGTAGAGAGCAAGAGGCTGACTTTAAATATAATGAAGCGGAACCCGAACAGAGAGAAAAAGCACGTATACCCAGCCATTTACCGAGCAAAAATAATTAGTTATTTAAACTTTAAAAGGCACTGCTTTTAAGCTTCTCGTTTTCTGAACAGAACACATTTTGTTGTTGAAACACTACTTTTTTTTGGGGGGGGAAGGGGTTTAAAGCGGAACTAAATCTTAGAACAAGGAGACGAAGGAGGCAGGGACAAGGAACAGACATTCCTGAAGGAGACCACATGGACTGTTCACCAACGATAACAAGAAAGCATGGCTCGCGTGTCAACACAGAAAACACCACAGGCTCTGCAGGAAGGATGGGTGCAGGGCCTTTCATGTTCCCCCTCAACCCATAAACTATAAGGCCAGATAAAACAAAAGACGGACTCAAACTCCGAGAGCGGTAAAGCAGCCTGCACCCAGCAGCTTCTTGAGTTTCCTGCTTCTTAACCGCTATTGCTCCATCCAACTGTCTGAGCATTCACAGGGGCATTCCACAGGGAAGATACAGATAACCAAAAGTGCCGAGCTAGTCAGAGACCGGCATCTGCAGCCAAGGACCAAGAACAGATGAGCGAGTCAGCCATGGTATGGTACCCCCCCCCCAAGGAATCTCCCCCACATATGTTCCTTTGGCCACCTCTATCTATGCATGTAGGAGGAACTCAAAGGCTGCAAGATCAAGATTCTGAGCCTCTGTTCGGATGACCTTTTATCCCTCCTCTCCCGTGCACAAGACAACTTCTGTAATGATGTGCCAGTCAAAAGACAGAGAAGACATGACATCATGTAAAAACGATACCGTTCCGATGTCCTGTAGGACTAGAAGTTTTATAGTTTGCCCAGCTGTGATAGGTATTTGTTCTTATAACTTGTTGGATCACCTTCTAATGCTATCGTAATATTTCTTAAATGCAGGCGCTTGGATCTAAATTACAGACTCTTCCCCCATACGAGAATCTCGAATCCATTCCAGAGGATTTATTTGCCAGCACAGCAAGTCTCGGGTACTGTCTCTTAGTCAATTTGCGGTTCATAAAATATCCATTTAAAAACTTTGGCTCCAGCCACACATATTTGAGGGTTATCCAAAAAAAATTTCAATCGTTTCAAGGGCTGGAATCCACAGTACATTACTCTTTAACCGAATAGAAGTTAAAATGCTGGGCTGGATTCAGTGTTGCATTTCCACGGGCGCAAGGACTTAGGCCTGCGGAGAGCGACTCTCTTGATAGATCCCTGACATTCTGCACCTGGGAGAGGAGGGACCTCTCGCACTCAGGATTCTGGGCTGCTGCAGGAGGGAGCAGCCAGGAAGTTGGCTCTGCAGGTGCGCTGTGAAAACACAGTGTTGGATCCTACCCAATGTTGGCTAGAATTCTGCTCTGCATTTTTGTTTATTTATAAAAGATTATTTTAAAACAGCTTTTAATATATTTTTTTTTACCATGCTTCACTGGTTGGACAGTTCCAAACCGAATATCAAATATTAGACTACATTTGGCTGGGACTGTATTTGCAGCACAAAGATCGGGGGGGGGGGAATATTTACTGATTTAACCCAGGGTATGGGTGGCCAGGGAGGGAAAGGGAAGAACCTGAGACAGCCAGAAAGGCATAAAGGGAGCTTCAGAAAAATCAGTTTAAATCTACTTTTAATACAAGAAACTTATTCTTACTAATATCTCGGAGGTTAAGATGCCGAGCTGCAGACCGGAAGGCCTGTAGATCGGCAGTTCGAGACCCTAGCGCCGCGTGACAGAGTGAGCTCCCGTCCCTGGCCCCAGCTCCTACCAACCTAGTAGTTCGAAAGCAAGAAATTGCAAGTAGATAAATAGGTACCACTTCAGTGGAAGGTAACAGCATTCCATGCAACTCGGCGTTTAGTCATGCCGGCCACATGACCATGGAGAAGTCTTTGGACAGTGCTGGCTCTTGGAAACGGAGATGAGCACCGCCCCCTAGAGAAGGATTCGACTGGCTTTCAAGCTAGGGAAACTTTTACCTCTTTACCTTAGACTCTAATAGGGACCACCCACTGCTGTGTTCTTGAATTGGTAAACAAAAGAGCTGATCAATCTATGGAATGTGTAATGTCGGGTGCCCACAAGTGCAATCCCTGACCCGTCCTCGCCAAAATAAAAGAAGTGCTCGCCGGCAGCAAGGTCACTTGCAGCTATTAGCGTAAAACGGACCTTACAGAGAAAAAATAAGGGTAGAGGTTAAGGCAGAGGACTCCAGTAAGAAACCACCTAGTAAGAGGATGCTGGTTTTGTGGGTCAGCTCCACAAGAGAGAAGTCTTTCAGTCAAATCCCATTACTGTTATGCGAACGGTACTGTTCTGGGCCTTTATAAAACAGATTTCTCTTGTGGTTCTAATGGTGGCATCAACAAAGGCTCCAATTTATATCTGAGGAGAAAAACACAATGGACACTTTTTTTCTCCGCTGTGAGGAACAAGCTTCCTCTCTGCTGAATTTTACTTCTAATGCAAGAAGAATGAGGGGGATGGTGCTTAGCTGCTCCAGACACAAACACTCCCACTCCCATTAAATGCCAACTTGTAGGATTTGGCTCTGGAAAACCCTCAATATTGTTCTGAACATTTAGAGAGCCAGTTTGGTGTAGTGGTTAAGTGCACGGACTCTAATGTGGGAGAACCGGGTTTGATTCCCCACTCCTCCACTTGCAGCTGCTGATGTGGCCTTGGGTTAGTCACAAGCTCTGGCACAGCTGTTCTTGAAAGAGCAGTTTGTGTTAGAGTTCTCTCAGCCCCACCTACTTCACAGGGTGTCTGTTGTGGGGTGGGGAAGGGAAAGGAGTTTGTAAGCCGCTCTGAGACTCCAAGTGAAGGGCGGGGGTATAAATCCAGTCTCCTCTTCTTCTTCTGAACAGGGACAGAACCTCTGCAGAGCTCGTGGAACATGAATCTCAAAAAAACCCCAAAACCCATGTAACTTCCATTTCTAAAGTGACCATGTCAGGTATTCTCATTCATCAACAATTCTATTATTACGCCTTATTATTTGATGCAGATTAAACCAGGTAAGTCGATGCAAGACTCCAACACTCATCGGACAAACCTAAGTTATTTTGCTGAGACGGACAACAGGGAGTGTTTACCGAGGGCCTCAGCAAAAGAGAACTCGGGCAGAGCAAACTATCCGTACATAACTGCCTCAACAGCCAGCCTCTCCCTTTCTAAGCACAGTCGGCCTATTATGCGGCTTTGGAACTCTATGGAATGCAGATGTGATGATGACTCCGTGCATCAATCTGCCTAAGTACATGCAACTTCCTTTGCCCAAGAACCACAAAGTACTGGGGGCAGCTCCAACCTGAAGGTTTTGGTTGCTTCCCAACGTCACAACAAAGCTCCCGCCGTTCAACCTGCCGCTGTACTCACGATCTCCCTCCAACATCATTCCCCCTCTTCCATGTAGGATGGCGAATGAAAGATTCCCCATTCCAAAAGCTTTGATTCAAGCACCGATTCACTGTAACGTCTGAAAGCAGATGCCCGGGCAGAGTAAAAGTACTTCCCGCCCCCCCCCCCCGACAAACTGGGAATCTAGGCCTCGTTTTAGTCCCAGTTCCGAATCCTGGTTTCTAGACATTTGGACATCACAGCAAATTGAGGCTTCCTAACCCGAGAAACCTTCAATCACATCCTTTGCAGAAGAGGCACAATAAAGGGGAGTGTTGGAAAGGTGTACATGCGAAGACTCAACTGTGTGCATCCTTATCACATGCACAGAGGTGTGATCGTCGAAGCTGAATGTAGCCTCTGAGCCCTTTTCCGGGGCTTGTCTTACTTCCTCTACGTTGCGTGACCATACTGCAAAAAAAGTACCGCTCACCTGCTTTGCACAGGTGAAAGCTCTACTGGAACAGATTGGTTCAAAGGGGAAATGGGTTTGTAAAATTCCTGTGTTCCCCCGCCCCATTCGGAATCTCATAAATGCTTAACATACAACACACAACATTATTTGTCCACCCACAGCAATGTATATACACTTAAAACCGAGCACATTCTGCACAGGAAGACAAAGCTCGTCAGAAAGAGCATCTCAGCAATCCTTAAAACAGCCATCCAAGAGATTAGATCCATGTGCAGTAGAGGAAGTCAGAACTAAGGTGGAGAGACAGCAGCAGGGAATCAACAGCTAGTGACATATGAACCAGAGGCTGACGCTCAACCGTTAACATTTTTCACCCCTATACCACACCGGCTGCTAGTAAAACACTGAATTATTCTCACAATCCTGGTTAAGTATTTCACACATCCAAACAGACCCATGGCAGTTTCCTCATAGACACGACTTTGCTACATTTCCCCCCCCCAAGTTGACAGAAGATTTGAAAGAAAAGCAAAAGGGGAGAGAGAGAGAGTTATTGGAAGCAATTTAGCTGTGTTGATAGAATCTGTTCTCTATTTCAGGGGAGGAGGGAGTAAAGTTGAAAAAGTCAAATACCTCAGTCTGACCTTCGTGGGCACTGGACTCATGAGTAACACGAATAGCCTGAAATTTCAACGTTCATCATTAGTAGACATACGTGCAAGTTAACACAGGTTATATAGTTGTCACTGACGGAAACAACAGCCACGACGTTGAGCTGTATTTCTGAAACAATGTCTTCTTTTTAACCCAACACTGAACAGTGGCTGAACACAGTGATTTGCACTCCGATCCAAGGTAGCATTTGAATCTAGCACTGCCTAAGTAACATCAGCCACCACACTGAAGTCAGCCGTGTAGCTTATGTAAGCAGCTATTTGCTTTGTCAAAGGAAGCCCAGCCAGAATAATAGTGCCTAGGTTTTCTACTAAGGTAGGGTTACCAGGTGTCCTCTTTTTTGGGGGGTGTTAGGGTTCCCAAGAACTTACCACGTGCCGGCGGGGGATGGATACATCCTCGCAGGACCATCCCCAGGGGAAGGAGAGGCGCGGAGCACCATGCCGTCGCCAGGAAGGGACGGTAGGCGACGCTCTGGCAATGGGGCTGAAAACTCAATGGTACCATTGAGTTTTCAGCCCCATTGCCAGAGCGTCACCCAGTATCACTTCCTGGCGACGGCAGGGTGCGTTACTAGGAAGACTGGTCCGGCCGGGGAGCATTCGTCCCCCGCCCCCAGATGGTAAGTACTTGGGAACCCTAGGGGGTGTCCATTCCCTTTTGGGCTCTATTTAAAAAAACAACAGATGAAAATGTCCTATTTTGGGGTTGGAAGGCTAGGAGCATTCCTAGTTAGTAGCGATTATCACAGCTTAAATAGTAGGGGTATTTAAAATGAGATTTGTCATCGTGATCACTTGTTTGAAGCGGTTAGTTGGGAAATATGCTCCCTTTTTTTGCTTTTCAAAATATGATTAACTCTAAGGCAAGAGCTTCCCTCAAAAGCAACCGGGCCATGCGGTCCCACGCTTATTGCCAGTCCGGCACCTTGGGGGTCCCGGAAGTTTCTTCCCATCTGCTCCCAAAAACCCTTTAACAGAAAAGGCCAATGATCAAGACGAGACACCGCATCTGTCGATCCTGCACTATCTTACTCAGCTAGAGCCCTTCTGCTAACAGAATTTTGCTTTCCGTAGACCTCTTTCCCTAGCCAAACTTCTTGGAGGGCATACCCAGCCGCAAGACATTTAAATTGTAATCTGTGGCAGGCAGCAGTTTTATTTATTTATTGTACTGTTTAATGCACTTTTGTATGCAAGTGAATAAAAACGGGAGTATATGTTTACCTTACAGACTAGACCTTTCATTATTATTAGTCGGGCTGTGAGTTGCTGAAGGGCACAGGTTTGCCTTTTGCAGGTATTTGGGTTCTTGTGTTAGGGTGGCAGGGAACAGAAAGAAAATGACTAAAGGCTCTCTTGCCTCCTAATGGCAGCTTCTCGTTATTAAATTTTAAGTTCTCAGACTTCTTTAAACAGCTTCGGGGGGGGAAGCCTGTACACTGAAACTCTATTAAGAAAACGTATTCAAGTTTAATTAATCGGTTGAATGAAAGAATCTACCATCTGAGGTGTGATTACTAATTATATTAGACACCCCACGCTAACAGGCTCACCCACTTATCCAAGACCCAGGCAAGTTCACTGAACCAGAAGTTCGAGAAACACTGCATCCTAAATGATATACGTTAAAAGAGTTGTACTGACTTCATAGGTTTCTAAATATTTGGCTCTCTCTTCGGGGCTCATGGAGACGGACTCGTCCAGGAACTTTTTTAACGATGACGCCGATTCTAGAACAAGTCAAGGAAATTAATATTATAACACCTTGCATTCCTCGGAACTTGCCTGTAAATTGTTCACTCTGTTCCTATCCAAAATAATTATTTCATTCTGCCAATTCAGTGCACAGGTGATATAAGAGAACACATAACTAGAACGATAAAAGGTTTGGAACACTTTCCCTATGAAGAAAGGTTAAAACACTGTTGACTATTTAAAACTGTTTACTATATAAAAAACAATAAAACTTCTTCTTCAATAAAAAGGTTAAAATACTTGGGGCTCTTAACTTGGAAAACGACGACTGAGGGGTGACATGACCGAGGTTATGGTGCATGGGATAGAGCAGGTCAAGAAAGAAGTACTTTTCTCCCTTTCTCACAGTATGAGAACTCGTGGGCACTCCATGAAATTGCTGAGCAGTCGGGTTAGAATGGATAAAAGGAAGTACTTCTTCTCCCAAAGAGTGATTAACACATGGAATTCACTGCCATGGCAGGGGGGGAGTGGCTACAAGCCTGGATGGCTTCAAAAGGGAATTGGATAAACATATGGAGCAGAGGTCCATCAGTGGCTATTAGCCACAAGGTATAGATAGGAACTCTCAGTCTGGAGCAGGTGATGCACTCTATTCTTGGTGCTGGGGGAGGGGTCAACAGTGGGAGGGCTTCTAGTGTCCTGGCCCCACTGGTGGACCTCCTGATGGCACCTGGTATTTTTGGCTATTGTGTGACAGAGTGTTGGACTGGATGGGCCATTGGCCTGATCCAACATTGGCTTCTCTTAAGTTCTTATGTTCTTAACAAAGCCTTATTTACACCCACTGAGATACCCAATGCATTACAAGTGACCAGTTCCCTAACGCGCTGCTGCTTAATGCAATGCATAAGCACGAGGGTAAAGTGAAACCCAGAGCATAAAGCCACAAGTTCACTTAAAAGTGCCATTGAAATAAATGGGAAACATGTAATTGTGGTCAGGATTTGGGAGGGCAGATGTCTGCACAGCCTTCACTAGATCTGCTGTCTGTCACTAAGTCTTTCTAGAAAACATTATTCACATAATAGTGACTTCCGTGCACTACGGTAAACAAACCCATGGAACAATTTTTCAGATGCAAAGCAGTTCAACAGCGCCATCTACCTTCCAAACAATCAAAAAACGGCAACATGGCAACAATGAGCTATTTACCAAAGTTAATTTTGTCCCTGTTGTTTGCAATGGCATGGATAAGCCCAATTGTCCCGCAGGCATTGCTGATAGTTTGCTTCATGAAATAGACGGAGGGTTTGACTTCTTGTCCCTGAGATTTTATTCTCTCTTCCTCTTCTGTTCGGAAGGTTTCGTACTAGAAATCAAAGGGGTGGGGGAAGAACCACAACACTTTCATTCAGGAGGAACACATTCAAATTCTGCTTTAGAAAACATTAGTTCTAGAACACTAACCTGGTTGCAAAAGAAATGAAAAGGTTTTGCTCTCCCTCCCCCAAGAAACCAGCAAAGGCCTTCCACTGTCATTACAAAGAGAACCCTGGGACAAAGGTTGTTCCAGCCTTTGAAGAATTTTCCCAGTTGGAGACTTTCTGAAACTTCTGATTTCTTCCCCACTGTTATATTTTCAGCTCTCTATATACGTGGGTCGGGTACCATTTGTGCTGTGTTCGCAACGTGATAAATTAAGGCGGAAGCTCCGTGTTCTTGTATAGAAGGCCAGTAAAAGAAAATTATTATTAAATGTGGCTTGAAGCAAGCTACATGGGCTCTTCCATGTCAAAAGACTTCATCTTCCACCTTCCATTATTTCTTTCAACCTATTGAGCAATCTTCAGAGCCCAAGATGGCTGGTTCATTTGTTATACTCCTGCTATCTTTTCAGGATACAGAAATTTTAGCCTTTAACTCCCTGCTTCCCCCCCAAGGCACGTAAAGCATTAGAGAGGTCTCGATTAAACAAGGAAGGGTATTTTGTACCACTGCAGTTATTACCAAACGTTTGCAAACAAAAATGGCAAGCCTCAGAATTTGTAGTAGAGCAGGGGTCCTTTCTGAGCCTGCGGGCAGATGTGGAATTCTGACACAGGGTGGGGGGGCACACCCACAAAATGACTGCTACAGGAAGTGGAGCCAGAATCCCAGAGAAAGGCCAAGAGCTGCGGAAAAGAGGGGTAATTTAAAAACATACTGGGAAAGAGAAGTAATAAAACCAACATTCTGGAGGCAGCTACCACTGAAACAATATTATTTTAACCTCCTCAGCCTGTCAGATCTTCAGTGGCAAATAAGAAGTTCTCCTGGGCAAACGGTGTAAGAGACATCTAAAAGCACTTGGTGGGTACCAAGAAAGGCATTGGCAGGCACCATGGCGCCCGTGGGCACCACGTTGGGGACACCTGCACCAGAGGACAGAAACCAGAATGCCCAGTGACTGAAAGCCAAGCCATCGCCCGCCTTCATCAACTGATCAGATGACTCAGGTTTCTTGAAGCCTGCATACGTTTCCATGTGACTAAAACCAGTCCGTCAGAAGAGAAGAGCGGTCCTTTTGTTTCCAGATAAGGCACAGACAACGTGCTGCAGCAGGCACCATCTGATAAGAGAAATGCCGGAATGCCTCTAAGATGGTGCCCGCCTTCTGCAGTTTGAGCACTTGCATTATAGACTGTGTGCTGAAAACTGAAAGCCTGCTGCCTAGTTATCTGGAGGCAGGTTTGGTAATGGGGTTAGACCCGTGATCTGCCTGTAATGCAAACATTATTCCCACAGCCAATAAGCCGGGGAAGCTCTACTGTTTTACTCCGGAAGGAAAAGATCTTCGGAAGAACTGCTATACGATAAACCCATCAGGGCTGGGATTTGACACTAATGCATTATGGTCCATGCTGCCTGGCAAACGGTCACTTGCTTGTGACCACTAAAGGAGGCTTTTAGTTGGATGGTTCCATTATCTCATTTTTCTGTCCCTCTAGCTTTGATTGTGTCCTTCCTTTCCGAGGAACTCAGGATGAGACAGAGTTTTTTCCCCCTCTTCCAGTCAGCGCTGGCCCCAGGTGTCTGGGCGCCCTAGGCAGGACTGCCTGGGGCGCCCACCCCACCGGGGATGCCAACCTCCCGGTGGGGCCTGGAGATGGCCCAGCGCCTAGGAGAGCTGAGGAAGGGGCGGGCTTAGAAGCCCCCCTTCCCCTCCCAGGCGCCGCGACTCTCCCGGGTGCCTCGCAGCCGCAAGGCACCCGGGACAGCCGGGGAAGGGGCGGGCTTAGAAGCCCCCCCTTCCCTCCCAGGGGCGGCGCGCGCGGCTCTCCCGGGTGTCTCGCAGTCGCGAGGCCCCCGGGGCAGCCGGGGCCGGGGCGGGCGTAGAAGCCCCCCCTTCCCTCCCAGGGCGGCGCGCGCGGCTCTCCCGGGTGTCTCGCAGTCGCGAGGCACCCGGGACAGCCGGGGAAGGGGCGGGCTTAGAAGCCCCCCCCTTCCCTCCCAGGGGCGGCGCGCGCGGCTCTCCCGGGTGTCTCGCAGTCGCGAGGCACCCGGGACAGCCGGGGAAGGGGCGGGCTTAGAAGCCCCCCCCTTCCCTCCCAGGGGCGGCGCGCGCGGCTCTCCCGGGTGTCTCGCAGTCGCGAGGCACCCGGGACAGCCGGGGAAAGGGCGGGCTTAGAAGCCCCCCCTTCCCTCCCAGGGGCGGCGCGCGCGGCTCTCCCGGGTGCCTCGCAGCCGCGAGGCACCCAGGAAAGCCGGGGCTGCCGCATTGGGCGGCTCGGGGGCCTTTTTACGGGGCGGGTGGGGGCATTTTGGCGCCCCTGCAGGGTCGGCGCCCTAGGCGAGCGCCTAGCTCGCCTAGTGGGCGAGCCGGCCCTGCTTCCAGTCTGTCTTCACACAGTTGCTTTTGCAAAAGCCCATAATTAAGGCACGACGGAATATAATTAGCTATCAGCACTAAAATATGCTGGACTAAGTGTACTTTTGGTCTCGCCCAGCAAAGCTCCCACGTTCGTTGAAGCCCGTCTAACCACCTGGAAACAGCAGGGGTCGATCTCATTCCTAACCTGTCACTGAGAAAGTCTGAAGCTTTCCTCCGGCCGGAGGAGCCTTCGTCCGCCTCAAGCAGTTCTTCTGTTGAAGGAACAGCCAACTCGTTGGAGGAAGGATGGCTACGTCCACCCCACTGCTCTGGTCCTTCACAACACATTTTTTATTTGCTGCATTTCAGCTTTCTTGTGGCACCACCATTAACGAAAGCAACTGGATGTACTTAAAAAATCAGATTATTTTAGAACCAAGCTAGTTTTTCTAAGGCATTTTTTTAATGTAAAAGATACTGTTCATGCAATGGACGTACAGAATGATCAGCTTCCATAGTTATTTACTATCTCTGGAAAAGTTTAGCACATGGATTTGCAATGTGGGGGGGGGGTCACAACAGCCCCCGCCAGGTGTTTTTACAAGGTGGGCAGGGCAAGGTGGGGCTTTTGCCCAGCAGGGACTCTGAATGCCTACTGGAGATTTGATTGGCTATGCATTTTTTTTTTTTAAGTTGCTTCAGCAGCAGCCGCCACCACAGCAAGAAGATCTTCACGGCATGACAGAAGATTCGCTGTGTATACGCGTGAAAATATTTTTAGACGATATGCCCATTTTAAAAGGCATCTGTTAAACAGAGTTTCTGCCTGAAATGTTGAAGAGTTACTATGAGAGTGGTGCATGACCTCCCTTCCCCGATGTTTTAGGGCTGGCCCCGCCTCTTGTAGCGGCCATGGTGTCACCAGCCCCACCTCCTTTGGCAGCCATTTTGAAGCTGTGCCCACCGTTCTGTGTCAGACTTCCAAAGCAGGCTCAAAAATGTTGGGGACCCCCCCCCAGTTTAGCATATTCTAATGTTAAGCAGAACATCCTGCAAGGGAGATGGCTCAGGGCTGCTCCTTGCATATCAAAAGTACGCAGCAAACTAACATCTCGTTTCGGATGGTCTACTCTCGCCACAGTTCAGCGTAACAAAGAATACAATAAGTAGGGCTGGCTGGATCTGAGGACTCTCTTCGGCTCAGCTTTCTAGGGAGAAAGATTTCCTCCAACAGAGAGTGACTTTTTCCGACACAGAAAAGCCTCTCTTGGAGAAATTCCTGATGGAAGGGAATCATGGGATCCATTCCGTCATGTTGAGACAAATAAGGGGTTGGATCCACAGCATCACCAATGGAAAGGAGGTGGATCTTTACTGTATTCACCCATCTTCTAGAACCCCATGGAAAATCAATTCCCGGAACCCGTACGAACTAATGGGCACACATGTTCTGAGACTGCAGTAGAGAGAAGGAAGGGATGAAAAAGGTGTAAGAGACTCTACACCATTTCAGGCTCCGTTTATTTTGGTTTTGCACACATCCGCCAGTTTGACCAAACGCACGACGCCATGAACAGGAAAGCCCTCGTGCTGCCAAGCTTTACGTCTACACCCAAACCACTCAGGAGGAATCTCTCACGAGGAAAGCCAAACTAGTGCTCTCAAGGACTGCTGACTGAAGATCACAGCAGCCTACGAAAACTATAGAAGCTGGTCATCCTATCTCGAAGTATCCAGAGGTTACAGGAGAGTCACTGAAAGGCTCAACTATTAACTTAAAAAAGAAATCATTGCAGTAGTCAGGGGTGGCCAAATTGCAAGTTGGGTCTTTCACACAGTCCACTTTCATGTTCATAAAAAGCTTCTTGTTTTAATATGCCTGTTTTAATACGTTTGGATGTTGCTTTATATGGTTTTATCTGGTTTTACACTGTTCTAATCTGTTTTAAAGTTGGCATGCGTGCCTCATTGTCAGCCGCACTGAGCCTCCGGGGAGAGCGGGATACAAATCCAAATCCAAATCAATCAATCGATCAATCTGCATGTTTTTCAATTAAAACATGTGTGTGATACTTGTTCATGTCTTGCGGCTTTCAGACATCTGATGTTTATTCTGTGTGGCTGTTACGTTAAGCAAGTCTGGCCACCCCATCAGTATATCATCCTTTCATGACACATTAGACACCAAGCAGCTATTCCCATCCAGTCTTAATAAAATGAGGTCTCCTTTCAGTTAGTTCATTTTTAAGATGCAGGTGCCCGGTTGAGTAACCGAGGTCACAGCGCAGGAAGTCACAATGTTTACCTTTTCTGTCACCGGAAATAGTAGCAAAAGAGCACAAACGGGCCTGGGCACCATGCTGAGGAGCTCCGGATCCATTCCGTACACATCTACAAACTGCCAACTGGGATGTATCCCGAGCTGCCTGAGAAACTAGAAGGGGGGGGGGAGAGATAGATATTAACATCTCACCAATAAGTACGTTTTGCCAAGATAGAGTTCACTACTTCGTTAATTTTGATACGTTATATTCAGGGCTCTTTTTGTAGCAGGAACTCCTTTGCATATTAGGTCACACACCCCTGATGTAGCCAATCTTCCAAGAGCTTACAGTAGTTCCTGTAAGAAGAGCTCTGTAAGCTCTTGGAGGATTGGCTACATTAGGGGCGTGTCGCCTAATGTGTGCGGCAAAGGAGTTCCTGCTACAAAAAGAGCGTTGGTTACATCTACAAGAAAGCAATAAACAGTAGTTGAATTGACGAGAAAGAAAAGGAACTCGAGGTGAAGAAAAACATGTATCTGCTCCTGTATGAGGGGGAATCTCAATTCTGCTTTGATATAGATGGCCCAGGTTATCCCCGTCTCGTCAGATCTCAGAAGCTAAGCAGGGTCGGCCCCGGTTAGTACTTGGAAGGGGGCACACCAAGGAAGCCCAGCTTCGCTACACAGAGGCAGGTAATGGCAAAAACGCCTCTGAATGTCCCGTGCCTTGAAAACCCTACAGGGTCACCATAAATTAGCTGTGACTTGATGGCACTTTACAACACAGAATCTCGACTGCAGGCAGAACCCAGGGAACCGTGCAAGAGTCGTACACATTTGAAAGGGATGCGGGCTTGCAATTCGTCTTTTGTTTTTAGAAGAAGAAGAAGAAGAGAAAGAGATTGGATTTATACCCCGCCCTTCACTACCCAAAGGTGTCTCGGAGTGGCTTACGAACTCCTTTTCCCTTCCCCTCCCCACAACAGACATCCTGTGAGGTAGGTGGGGCTGAGAGAGCTCTGACAGAAACTGCTCTTTTTCAAGGACAGCTGAGCCAGAGCTTGTGACTGACCCAAGGTCACATCAGCAGGTGCAAGTGGAGGAGTGGGGAATCAAACCCGGTTCTCCCAGATTAGAGTCCGCGCACTTAACCACTACACCAAATGTAGGTGGATGTCCAACTCTAAGCATCATTAGCAGAACGTAACTTGAGCTTGCAATTCTTAAACAGCCTCTTTCGCACCCAATTGTTACCAGAGGCACTGCCTTTTATTCTTGGGTAGCCCCAAAACAGGGGTGCCCTACTTTCTAACCTGAACCAAAGTCCCCAAAAGCCAGGCACTCTCAGCTTGACCACAGAGTTGGGCTGCAAGTGGGCTGCAAAAGGGATTTCATATTCAGGTTTCATAAGGTGACCTCAGAGCAAGTCTTCCCCCTCCACCCAGCAGAGATTATGCTCATGGAATAACAATGAGTTCCAGAGGTAAGTCTTTAGAAGCCACCTGGCACTCTTCAGCACCTTACCCAGCCTTTTGTGTTTCTTTGTCTTTCTTGCCTCTGTCCCTCAAGATACCGGGAAGTCTCCATCGAAGTGTGTATGTGCAGACGATGTCATCTGACGCTGCCACGTCTGCAAGGGGGGGATATGTAAGCCCTGACGCCATTATGGGGCTTTGCTATGGACTGTTTGCTGTTGCCACATGGTCTGTCTAGACTGTAAAATGGATGCCAAGGTAGAAGCCCATAGAGAAAGGAAAAAGCTGTCCTTTTACTCTGAGGGACTCCATTACATACCTGCTGCATGTCACATACACGGATTAAGGGCCATACAGCAGACAAAGGACTTTCCCTCTGCCAGTCGTTTGCATGAAGGGATTACCCAGTCAAGCATTCAAATCGTTAACGACCCTTCCTGATGCTAATCAGGGACAATCAGGGAAGTCTCCCACCTTTTGTTTACCTGGCCAGCAAGTCCTATAATCCATTCAACTAGCCACCCAACACCTGGCTTCTATTGTTTAAATCCAGACCCTGCCTCTCTGGAAGCCCATTGGTCAAACCTAAGGTCTGCCTCTACTGACATCACACACCCCTGGGACTCATCATTGGTCCAGGTAATCTTTTGTTCTCACCTGAGACCAGCCCCCTGGGCCACCCATTGGGCTGCATTGTCTTACAGTGGGTATATCCCAGCACACAGATGGCCTTAGTGGGTGTGTCTCTGCCATGAGCCAAAATGGCAGCCCACCCCTGAACCCTCTGGGTTTAGGCCACAATCCTTCTTCATGGACTTCTGCACATCTGACAGGTAGTATCACCTCTCCATAAGCCATCAATCCCCTCTGCTTTCTTAGTTCTATTTTGTGTGTGTGAATGTTTGAATACTGTTTGTGTGTTTGTGAATGGATAAATAAGGATTATATTCAGTAAAATAATATTTTATTAATTATACCTGGTCTCTGTGTCTTTTACTGGGAACCATTACAGACTAGCAGCATTCTCTGTATATACAGGCGAGAATCCAATAATAATAATAATAATAAACCAATTGCTATATTTAAAATAGAGCAATTTGGCTAACACATGCACAGCTGTTTGAGATAGGCATGGGAGGGAGGGGCTGTGATTTAAATAAAGTCCAAACAATTCCAGTGAGCAAACCCAAGTTCTGTGCATCCCTGCCTGTGTCAGCAGCCACAAAGACGATGACAGCAACGAAACAACCTCGGCACGAACATCCACGAAGAAACGAAAGTCAGGCAAACAAGGAATGCCCATCGATATAGTCTCTCAAAATAAGGTATCTTTATGTCTTGTTATCGCTATACAAAACAGGCTTTGTTGTTGTCAAGCTGTGCTGCGTGAATGGAACGCGGTATTTTGCGGAAGCTATTACTGCTCCTGGTTGTTTGGTGTGTTTAGGAAGCACTGCTAGTGAGAACTGTAACCCGCCTGGAACAAAAGCCTATCAAGTACAAAAGACTTTTTAAAACACATGCTTAAGAGTGTAAGGCTATGGACAGTTTACAGGCTGCGTTCAGACTAAGTTTTCCATCAATGGAGAGCGCTTCCTGTCAGCGGAGCAGAATTCTTCCGCCTCCCTCGGCCCAAAATGCTGCTCACGGGAACACTGCAGGAAGCTCAGCGGGCAGAAAAGTTCGGCTCCACCGACGGAAGTGCCTTCCCATTAAAAGAAACTGACCTTTGGATCCAACCATATACCTGTAAAGGCTTAAGGAATAACTGACATGGCATTTGTTATTCAGGTAACCTGGAAATCCACATGAACTTTATACTCCCAACTTCGCTGCTCAGATAAGAGGTTGTTTTTTTCTCCAGCACCAACTGAGCTCTCCGAGCACCTCAACCTGAGGCGAGAACTTTCCCTTTTCCGTTGAGCATATTTTATGAGGGTCACTTAAGCAACACAAGTGGGAGGAGAAACCTGCCTTCAGCAATGTCATTTAGTGGTGTGTAGCCTACTCTTTTCTCAGAGATTTGGGCAGAGCGCGAGGGGTATTATCTTTCTTTTAGCCTGACAATAATCCTGCTACGTAGGGTAGGCTTCGTAGCTTGGGAGGGGGATTAGAACTCAGATCTTCCTAGGTTGTCTTCTTCTCAGTCCCATACAGCAAGAGGTATATATGGAAGTGCTGTTGCCACATGTATCGATTAGCTTATTTTTTGCTGTCAAGTCACAGCTGATTTATGGCAACCCAACGGGGTTTTCTAGGCACAAGGCATTTAGACGTGGCTTGCCACTGCCCGCCTCTGCTTCATGACACTGGCCTTCCTTGGTGGTCTTAGAGTTGGGAAGGCCCTGGGAAAAAAACAAAAAAATTGGGGGACAAACGTATTGTTTTCCCCGCTTCTTCCGGAAGAATTCTTTTTTTACAATGATAAATAACATGTTTATGGCAGGGTGTTTGTATATTTAATCCTCCAATATTATTTCTAAAAACTATGTAAAACGAAGAATGTAAGAAAGAAAACGAGCATTTAAAAGAAACATTCGTACCTAAATTTATGAAAGAGAATAGAGAGATTCTGAATCAAAATATTGCTATACAAGAGATTTCACAAGCAATAGAGAAGTTGGGGAAAAGATAAAGGTTCAGGCCCAGATGACTTGATGGCAACTTATTACAAAAGTTTGGAAGAAGAGTTAATTTTACCATATTAAAAAGTGATGAGTCAATTAAGTGGAAAGGAAACACTGCCTCAATCCTGGCAGGAGGCACATATAAACATTGATTCCTAAGGCAGAAAATTATCCAATGTTACCGCAGTCTTATAGACCTATATCGTTGCTGAATGGGGACTATAAACTTTTTGCCTCCATTATGGCAGAAGGGCTTAAGAAATGTATAACTAAAAGAATCCATCAAGAACAGACAGGTTTTGTTCCCAAGAGACATATGAAGGAAAATGTTTGTTTTATAATTCGTGCAATAGAATTTAAACAAAATAAGGAGGAAAAAGTGGCATTTATGTTTTTAGATGCTGAAAAAGCTTTTGATAATCTTTCTTGGACTTTCCTACAAATAGTATTACGACATTTAAACTATAAGACTCAGATTTATGAATTGGATTCAAGGAATTTATATGAAGCAAAACGCAAAAATCTTAATTAATGGATTATTAACAGAGGGATTTCAGATTGAAAAGGCGACGAGACAAGGATGCCCTCCATCACCATTATTATTTATTCTTGCAATGGACATTTTTGCCTCCAGAATCAGAAAATATCAAAATGTGAAAGGATTGAAAGTTGATGGAGAATTCAAATTAAAAAGTTATGTGGATGAGGTTGTTTAGACAATACTAAATCCACAAAATACAATATAATGTGTCACTTTTTAATACAGAAAAGTTTGGTTCTTTCTCTGGATTTAAAATTAATAGGGGAAAAACCAAGATAAATAATCCCCAAATTTTTAACAAAACAGGAAGAGGACAATTTTAAGACAATCACAAGATGTGAAGTCAAAGGTCAAAGTTTAACGGCCTTCACCAGCTTATAATACAGAAGATAAAACTAAATACAAAAAATAAGATATAGGTTAAAATAGTGTGCTATAATTAAAAATGTCCTAAATTGACTATGGAATAAGATTCATCTTCTTTCTGCATATTGCAAAACAGGCTGCCCAAAATCTAACAGCAGCCTGGGAAACTTCTGAGTCCATGTTCGAGAAAATGAAATGTTGAATCCAATCTGGACTGAGTGCATAAATTTTACTCTGGATATCAAAGAAGAATTTCATGCGAGGCTCCCTCGTACCAGCAGCACTGTAATAAGACATGTTGTAAAGTCTCTACTTCAAGCATGCCACAAGGGCAAAAATGCTGGGCAAATGTGATTTTACTAAATCTACCCTCTAGAATCATGGACGGTAGGGAAACACTCCTCCCTAAGGAAAAACCTCTTCTTTGCTTGGGATTCTAAGTGCGGAATAATTACAATGCTGGAGCTGGATTGTCTCTGAGGGGCCCAATACATATAAACAGGGAGAGCTCAGCCAAGTCATCCTGTCGATCTTGATCAAATAGTTTCTTCCTTACCATTTTAAATGCCTTCTCCGTATTTATAAATAGAAGATCCTGGGAAGAAAGTCCCCCTGATTGTAATTTCAGATGAATAGCTTTCAACCATCTAGAGTGAAAGCTGTCAGCTATGATGCCATAGGTTACCTCCTGAGAGTGCGCATTTAGCTTAAGCCAGAATTTTAAGGATGCTAGGGCAATCCTAGTTTCCATTTTAACTACTCCAAGTTTGAGACAAATAAAAGCGTTTGGAACTCATTTTGGCACTTGTAGGAGAGCTCAGAGAAATTCTGATTGGGTTCTTTCTGGCTTGCTTTGGATTTCTAACTGGATTAAAAATCCAAATGAAAGACTGATGAAATTGGAAACAGTGGATTTCACTGAAGGTTTACATAGTCAATTTTTGATTAAAAAACAGGGAAAACACCAAAAATTGCAATGAAATGCAAAGGCCATGTAATTAGAGACAGTGTACTTAAAATCTGGCAGTCACTAAAAACAAGAATTAGTCCACCAACTTCACCTACAACGTCACCAATAGGTGCATACTATGATAAACTTGTGAGAAAAAAAATAATAACGTATCAAGACATAATTAATTTTCAAGGGGAAATTAAATCCTGGCAGGTAATTAATGAAGAAGGGGAAAAGATACAATGGCTAATGTATCTTCAACTTAGATCAAAACTTAAAGAAGCAATTAGTGCAGAAAGAGATGGATTAAGAGATTTCACTGAATTTGAAAGGTAAAGGTAAAGGTAAAGGTTCCCTTGCTCGAAAGCCAGTCGAATCCGACTCTAGGGTTACGGTGCTCATCTCCGTTTCAAAGCCGAAGAGCCAGCGCTGTCCGAAGACGTTTCCGTGGTCATGTGGCCGGCATGACTAAACACCAAGGTGCACGGAACGCTGTTACCTTCCCACTGAAGTGGTACCTATTTATCTACTTGCAATTTCTTGCTTTCGAACTGCTAGGTTGGCAGGAGCTGGAACTAGAGACGGGAGCTCACTCCGTCTTGCGGTACCTGGGTCTTGAACTGCTGAACTACTGACCTTCCACAGCCTGCAGTTCAGCGTCTTAACCACTTGAGCCACCGCAGTTCCTGAATTTGAAAAGATAATACCAAACAACAAAGATCATTTTCTAGGACACATTTATAAACTTCTGCTTCAATATGATACAGAAATGGAATAAGCCTGTGTATGGTGAAATGTATGCAGAATTTTGAAGACGGGATATTAATTCAGCAATGGGAAAAACTTGTGGACGAAAGATATAAAATTTACTGCAAGTCAAGCACTAAGAGAAAATTGGTATAAGATGCTTTTTTGTTGGGTTAGAACTCCAAGAGAATGAGAAGATGAATAAAAACTACAAAGGAATTTGCTGGAACTGTAAAAGAGATGGATGGTACCTTCTGTCACAGAGGTGTCAAACTCATTTGTTACAAGGGCCAGACCTGACAGAAATGTCACTTTGCTAGGTTGCGCCATGCGTGCCATAAAACGTAACACAAGGTACAGGAGATATAAACTTTATAAAGGTGATTTCAGATTCCGAATGGCAATAGCAGGTCAATTACAACAACAGGCTTGATCGGATTCAGTGGGATACGCAGAGGGGGTAGGAGGTGTGGAGATATCAGCACTGGTAATGAGACAGGAACTGTAGGTCTCAATTCCGTCCAGGAGGATGCAAAGAATAAATGGACATAAGTCTGACATTAGAAATTACAACATTCAATTGCTCCTCCACATGCAGCTGCTCATGTGACCTTGGGCCAGTCATAAGTTCTTTCAGAGCTGTTCTAAGGACAGCTCTAGAGAGAGCTCTCTCAGCCTCACCTACCCCACAGGGAAGGGGGATTATAAACCGCTCTGAGACTCCTTTCGGCAGTGAAAGGCAGGGTATAAATTCAATCTCTTCTCTCTTCTTCTGTGTGTGTGTGTGGGGGGGGCTTGTCTTTGTATCTCTCCCACACGAAGCAGGAAGCAGCCACTGAGGGAGCTGTGTGTGTATGTGAAAGAGAGAGGGGGAAGTGAGGCAAGAGGTAGGAAGCAGGAAGCAAAGAGCCACTGAGGGAACTGGGGGGAAAGCAAGCTACAGTGTGGCTGCAGCAGCAGCCCTGGAAAAGGAAGTTGCTTGTGGGCCAAATCTGAGCCTTGTGGGGGGCTGGATCCAGCCTGTGGGCCGTATGTTTGACAGCCCTGTTCTATCATATGTGGTGATCCTGTAAAAAGACTAGTAAATTTTGGAAAGAAATACACACTGAAATTCAGAAAATTTTGAATCTAAAACTGCCATGAAATCTGAGACTATGTTATTAGGAATTTTACTAGATAACATAAACAGGTCAACACCTGAACTGTTTAGATATATGCTAACCACGGCATGGGTAGTATTCGCAACTAAGTGGAAAACCAAAGTTTGCCCATAGCTTGAGAACTGGAAAGATAAAATGGAAGAATATGCTGTTATGGCAAAACTGATGAATTATATAAATAAAAGACCAATTATTGAATTTGAGAACAATTGGAGAGCTTTTATACCTATTATAGATAAAGCTGTAAGAGGAGACACATCATTTAGGAATTTAAACTGATTAATAATTAAAAATCAATACAATTATATTATATTATAGCAATTATTACATGTTATTTTAATTATAGTAATTAATGCAGCTATTGAAATTAATTTTTCTCAGCTATATATCTAACTAGTTATTATAGGAACTCAATTTTTCTATGGAATATTATCTTCTGTTCTTTCTTCAGAAACTGCTAATACAGTTACTTTAAAACCATATACAAAGTAAGAGAATTTCTTTTTTTCTTGCCCATCTGTTTTTTGCCACAGCCTTAACATATAGGAAATTATGAAAATACGTTATATGGAAATGGTAGTATAGGTTGATCACACTGTTACAGCGATCTGTTACAATTTCTCATGTTTTATATTTTCATATTAGTGATTTGTCCTTATTATGTGCTAAAAATTGATGTTTTTCTTCTTTTTGCTATTTCCCCCTCACCCCTCCTTTTATTCTGTACCCCATCTTAAATATTAAAAATAAAAATATATAAAATAAAATGAAGACTTTTATGTAAGACTATGAAAAGATCAAATCATTGCAGTTCCTGTATACTGAGGATAAGCAAATGCTGGAATACAATTAAAATACTCTGAAAATTCTGAGGATACAATTTGGGGGGGGGGGGAGTTGCCGGCTCTCATAAACTGGCAAAAGAGGCTCCTTACAGTTCAAGCGTTCTTTACATTTCAAGACCTTGAAATCTGTAACAAAAAATAAAATTTAAAAAAGTAAATCCAATGCATTATTTTCTGAGTAAGCTATACTTTTAATATATCAGACATGATGCTTTTATGCCAAGCCAGTGTATGCACACTGAATTTTATGTTCCCAAAGTAACAAAGTGACTTTCAGTCTCGGGTCGGCCCCCATTTACAGCCTGGGTCAAAGACCCTAAATTTAACACATCTCTGGGAAATTATTCCCTGTATAGCTGGCTTTTATTAGAGTTGTATATTTTATATGATTTAATGGGGTTTAATTGTGTTGAATTTTATATTGTTGGATTGTATTTATATTGTTGGAACCCACCCTGTATTGGTTCTCCTGGACCTCTTGGTGGCTTTCAATATCATTGACCATGGTATCGTTCTGGAGAGGATGGTTGACCTGGGAGCAGGAACTTCATGCTCTGGTGGTTTCACTCTTACTTAGCTGACCAATTCCAGAAGACAGTGCTGGAGGGCTACTCGTCAGCTTCCGGCATTTATAGTTATGGAGCCTCACTGGGATTCTCATCTTCTCCCCGCCCCCACCCCCTGCCATTTAACAGCTACAGGAAACCAGTGGGAAAGGTCATCTGGGAATCTGGACTTTGGTGCCACCAATATGCAGCTAACACCTAGCTCTATTTCTCCTTTGCAGCCAAGTCAGGTGGGTCTGTGGAAAGCCCTGGAGAAGGTAATGGGCTAACGTGATGAGGGCCAAAAAACTGAAGCTCAGGACTTGAGGTACTGTTGGTCAACAACAAAATGGTTTGAGGAATGTGGAGTCTGTGATGGGACTGCACTTCCCTTGAAGGATCAGGTTTGCAGCCAAAGGGATCCATGCTCTGATTACATCCAGGACAGGTTACTGTTAATGTACATTTGAAAATCATCTGGAAGTTTCAGTTTGCCCCAAATGCAGCAGCCAGGCTAATGTCGGGAGCTGGATATAGAAGATCATATCTGCAAGGGGCACAACTCAAAAAGTGTCATTTGTCACCTTTAAAACCCTAAATGGCTTGAAGCCAGGGTACCTGAAGAAGTACTCAAGAATTTGTGCCCCTGCTTTCAAGGTGAGGCAGGTGGCGACCAGACACGGGGCTTTTTCAATGGTGGCACCTCAACTTTGGAATATCCTCCCCCCAGTAAGGCCCACCCGGAATGTACTCTGATTTCTTTCAGGTGCCAGGCGAAAACATTTCTTTTTACCCAGGCTTTTAACTAAGGGTTTCATCTCCTAAACCTTTTATAGACTACTTCTGGCCCAAGGATCATTTTTGCCTATAGAATTTTAGACTACTCAGTGTGTGTTTTATGTTGTTAGTAACAACTTGTTATCACCTGGCTGTTTTAATGATATTGTCTTGTTTTTAGTGTCTTGTTTTAAGGGCACTGTCTTTGTTTTGTTGTCTCAATTGTAAGTAGTCGCTGGAGAGGGGGCATAACATTTTCTCAATAAACAGCTGCAAGCCAAGCCAGTTTTTTTTTTTTACAGAACACAACCACATACATACAACGAGCTACATAAATAACTGGATAATTCCTAGAACTTTGAAAACTCGGAAGAGGTGACTAAGGTTGCAACAACCACTCTATTCAAAAACAAACCACGTTTCAGCAGTTGCTGTTTTTAAGACACCTAATATAGTTTATCTGAGATGTAAACATGTAAGAGTGCTAGTTCCTTATAGAGGGGCACTGCAAATTCTACTGTCAAGCGTCTATGTACATCACAACAGACTTTAACAGGAACACCCCCTTCTGAGATGAACAGGGCTAAGTCTGTCCCTTTATCCTAAACCTGCCAACGCCCCTTTAACTCTATCTATTGTGGCAGCAAGAAGTAGGAGGAGAGAAACTGAGGGGTTTAAACTGACATTTCTTCAGACAAGGTTCAGGAGTCTAAGAGGCAGGTCAGAACATAAGAACATAAGAGAAGCCAATGTTGGATCAGGCCAGTGGCCCATCCAGTCCAACACTCTGTCGCACAGTGGCCAAAAATACCAGGGGCCATCAGGAGGTCCACCAGTGGGGCCAGGACCCTAGAAGCCCTCCCATTGTTGCCCCCCACCAAGCACCAAGAATACAGAGCATTACTTGCCCCAGACTGAGAGTCCCTATCTATACCTTGTGGCTAATAGCCACTGATGGACCTCTGCTCCATATGCTTATCCAATTCCCTCTTGAAGCCATCCATGCTTTTAGCTGCCGCCACCTCCTGTGGCAGTGAATTCCACGTGTTAATCACTCTTTGGTCAAGGAAAGCACTGCCTTGTTGTCTGACTTCAGACGGAAGCAGACCTCTTCAGAGTGATTGCCAGGAAAAGCAGAAACTGGTTGTTAAATTCTAGAACTTTTAAACTTTTATTACTTCTGGGCTCCTTGATGGTTCTCAAGAGTTGTCAAGGCTACTTCTTTTGAATTACCTATTCAGGGGAAAGGCAAAGGATACCTTCAAAGTACACATCTGGAAGGCAGGAGGGTATTTGAAACCTCAGTAGTGCAATTTATCTCACAAAAAGGCAGCCTTCATTCAAAGTAATTTCAGCCAGTTCTAAACACCTTTCCGACCACTCCGCTATTTGAATTTATCCTGTGGTAGAGACGTGGCCCTCAAATTCAAACACGCACATACACAATCACTAACATACTACCACAAAGAGAAATACTTGGATTTCATGAACTGTTGTATCCAGTAAGAAAACATCTCGGCTGCTACAGCAGGTGCCTGGCACACACACCCCAGTCAGAAATTGTCACTTCAGCACAAAGATCAAGTACATTTTCTACATTAAGAAGACAGGTGAACCCGTAGCAATTCAGAAAACAGGTTAAACGCTTAACATTAAGTAAGCAAGTAAATTCATTATGAAAAAAGTCTCCTAGTTACATCAAAGCTACCAAACATTTTCAGAATGTCGGGAAATGCCAGCAATCATTTGGATTTGTTTGATGTCAACCTGGCCTTGAAGGCAACTGAAAATATAAAGACTCATGTGCACAACGAATCAAGTCGTATAGTAGTTCCCCCCCGCCGCTGGGCCCCTATCTACTATGGCACGGCAATCAGTAAACTCATAATTTCTAGCTGAGATCTTGAAAAATAGAACCTTCGTAGCAGGCTCTCAAGGCTTAAATCAGATTTCAAAACCTTGGTCTCGGGCAACTCTCACGCTCAGAGCACTAACCCCTTTACATACAAAACAGAGTACAGAACTTTAATTACAGCCTAAAACCGGCCCCACACCAGATCACACAGAGATATCAGGGCCACACTGCAGCCAGTTCTACAGATTAGAGCACAGGGGCTCCGTACACCTTCACAACGTGTACACGGTATATAGATGAACCTTCCGTACAACTCGGACCAGTGTCTCATAACGAAGTCTATCTAAAAGATAACCATGTTTTGCACTTACCCCACAAGTTTCGCCTCCTCCAGATCCCCACAGGGTAACTGAAGAGTGACCCTCGCCCACATGTGCCCATCCACAACCTCTGAAGTTCTGCTGGGATCCTGTTCTGTACTGCCCAGAGATGGAAGCAAGGAACATGTCCCACATGCAAGATATGGCTCTCTTGGCAACTGTGGCCTTCCTCAGGGTACCGTCAGACACGTGAGGTCCCCACCCCACCCCCCAAATGAATTTTCACTGCACGGGAGTCTGTTCCCACGCCAGCACTTTTGTTGCAATGTGCGCTTCTTAAAACGCTTTGAAGGCCATTGCTTTTGTCGTTGAAAGTCGCGTAGGTTTCATGCACTTTTTAAAAAAAATTCCACATCAGCCACCTTAGGCAGCAAATATTGTACTTTACACTAATGATCCTGCTCTTACAGCTAATTCAGCTCAAAACACTGTCACACTAAGACTAAAGAAAAAAGGAGGAAATTTATTTAATACATGTGTATATATAATGTAAAAACCTAATGATTTTGAATCTTAATCGACTGAAAAAGAACTTGGCAACTGCCAATGTAATATTAAAATCCACCCCTCCCCCCAAAGAAACCTCAAATTATCCAGTTCACACCTAGAGTCCTGGATACAGGAATCTATCCAACTATCTTTTGCAGCATTAAACAAATCACAGTCAAATAGACAATGCTGAAGGGTGCCTACTTGGCCAGAGCAACAAATATTTAGAGGAAGAACACAAGTGATCTACATAAACCTCTCCAGCTTTTTTTTTTTTGAGGGGGAAGCACCACACTTAACTATGGCAGCAGTTGGTTACACACACACACACACACACCCCTTCTGTCATTAAGGACAGGTGTGGGAATCTGCCATGCTGTGCTGTGCTAGCTGTCAACACGGCACACCTGCTCCAACACTGACCTTCCAAGACTCGGGGGCTGGGGAAGGGGGGCCAGGAAGAGCAGCAGCTGCCGCAGTGCATCACAGCATCGTGCTCAACCTGTATGTCAGGGAGGTGGGGCCGAGGAGAACACTCCCTGTCTGAGGCCATTTGTGCTTGCCAAAGGAGATCAGGTGACTGCTTCATTACAAGGCTGAGATATGACACAATAACTGGATTGATATGAAGCAATGAACAAGGGGCGGGGGGGGGAACCGGGCAGGTAGGGGAAGAACTCTGCTATCGTCAGTAACTGCAGAAAGGTGGTTGAAGAGAAGAACAAGAGAGAAGAGACTGGATTTATACCCCGCCCTTCACTTGGAGTCTCAGAGCGGCTTACAAACTCCTTTCCCCTCCCCACAACAGACACCCGGTGAGGTAGGTGGGGCTGAGAGAGCTCTGACAGAAACTGCTCTTTTTCAAGAACAGCAGTGCCAGAACTATGGCTTGCCCAAGGTCAGCCAGCAGCCGCAAGTGGAGGAGTGGGGAATCAAACCCGGTTCTCTCAGATTAGAGTCCATGCACTTCACCACTACACCAAACTGGCTTGAAGCAAGCAAGATTTGCTACAGAGAAAAACAAGGGTAAGTAGTCATCTTCTGGACAGATCTACTAGAGATCGATGGACAGATCTGTAAAGAGATTCCTTCATGGATGAAGTGTGCTGCCCCAACAGCTTTCAAGCGCGGCAAACTTACCCACTATGAAAGACCTTGTTCTCGCACGAGCAAATCATCCATTTATTTTCTTGGTCCCTCTCTGACGGCCAAACTAGACACGACGGCATCCTCGCAGCTACCACGAGAGTTCCACCTCTATTTTTAAAAGCTAGTTAATTAACAATTATCATATGGCAATGGGTGTAGTATAGCCAGAAGATCCAAAGATTGTCTGGCACTGGCAACCTGAAACTCTAGCTCTTTTTGCAGTGAGCTAGGTTTATGGGGCGGGGGGGAAGAGGCCTGAGAGAGCTGTGACTGACCCAAGGTCACCCAGCGGGCTTCAAGTGGAGGAGCAGGGAATCTAACCCGGTACTCCATATTAGAGTCTGCTGCTCTTAACCACGACACCAAACTGGCTCTCTCTTTAAGGGCTTGATTCTCAAGGACCAAAATGGCCACACATACATACACACACCCCACACACACACAGCTGGTTTCGATACTTGATAAGGTACAGATGGAAACAAGCGCATCATGCTGCAGGCTCAATAAGATGAGGCACTCACGGCATCTTAAAATAACTCTGGGGTGGCAGTGGCATCCTCATGGCAGCCACAATTACAGCACCACATCTAGCCTGGCCCCACGGCAGCAGAAGAAAGAGACCTCACATTGCTTTCGAATGCCAGCATACCACTAATGAAACACAAGGTAAGAGCTCCTGACACATTCTTGTTTTTTTGTGGGGTTTTTTTGGTAATTTTTGGACTTTTATATTTGCATG
Organism: Gekko gecko; assembly: GCA_029375565.1. Taxonomy (NCBI): domain Eukaryota; kingdom Metazoa; phylum Chordata; class Lepidosauria; order Squamata; family Gekkonidae; genus Gekko; species Gekko gecko. The sequence continues at coordinate 168,021,440 of JAPDNY010000004.1, read as the reverse complement.
AGTGCATGTGAGTGTTTCTGCACCTGGAAGTCGTAGCAACCTCTGGTGACTGAGCCCTACTGGGGGCCTGGAGGATGTTCAGAGGGCGGCTGAATAAAGCCTGCCCCTGCCCTCCCGCCTCTGGTATTCCTTGGAGGTCTCCCATCCGAGTACTTGCCAGGGTCAACCCTGCTTAGCTTCTGAGATCAGGCTTGCCTGGGCTACGAGGTCAGGGCTCTCCTGACACGTTGCCAACTCAACTCATCCACGATTCCCTCTTCCCAATGGTTCAATACCCACTTCCCACCTAAATTGGTTAGCCAGAAGCTTCCTTCCAGTTGGAATTTCGAACGGCAACACCCTGCTTGTTCCTCTTGCCCATGTTTCCCCCCCAAAAAAATTCCTTCCTTCCTTCATCAACTAGGACGTGATTTCTAATTACTGTCACTCAGCAGAAGACTGTCATATTGCCTAAGCAATCCAGGAAGCCTGTTTCCTTTTCTCTTGTGTCATCCAGGACCGGTCATACAGGACTCAAAACCAGAAGGATGAGAGGTGTGGCGGAGCAGAGAAGTGGCATGCCACTGTCTCCATACTTTGCACGCAGGAAGAGAGTCTTGGGGCTACACGGGTCACCTGGGAACACAGCTTCGTGCACTGGATGAAGCAAGACCTAAGTCCTTAAGAGCTCGTGCCCCAATAAATCCTGCTAGGGGAAGGGATCTGTGACATGGCACGGCAAGAGAAGACAAGGCGACGGCGGTCCAGGACAGACACTCAGGAGGCGCAAGTTTCGAGAGCAGACTGGTGGTGGAAAGTGCCCTCAAGTTGCAGCCAGCTAATGGCGAACCTGTACGGTTTTCAATGCCAGACATCAACGGAGGTGGCTTTGCCACTGCCTGCCTCAGCATAGCAGCCCTGGGCTTCCTGGACTGGTCTCCCACCCAAGTACTGACCAGGACCGACCCTGCTTAGCTTTTGAGACTCGATAAGATCAGGCCAGCCTGGGCGCCTCAGGTCAGGGCAAGAACAGAATCAGAGGAGCCAAATACTTGCTGCCACCATTGACAAAACTGAGGAAGAATCTGCCCCCTCATTTCCTGTTCCTACTATTTGAGATCTTCCCAGTAGGCGGGAACTTCTGTCCCCCCCCCGTCATGTGCATTAATGGGCTTGCGGCTGAAGACTGTCATTTGTTCTGTAATTTGTTGTTAATATTATTTTATACTGTAGTGCCCTGCGGCCGTGAGCAAAAAAAGCTGACCTAAACTGATATGAGAGAGAGAGACAGAGAGAGAGATCAAAATAATGTACTTTATAATTAAGTGATTTGTTGTTGTTTTCGTTGTCAAGTCACATGGCGACCCTGTGGGGTTTTCAAGGCAAGAGACATTCAGAGGTGGTTTGCCCTTGCCTGACTCTGTGTCACAACCTTGGACTTCCTTGGTGGTCTCTCATCCAAATACCAACTAGGGCCGACCCTGCTTAGCTTCCAAGATCTGATGAGATCAGGCTAGTCTGGGCCATCCAGGTCAGGGCCATTAAAAGACAGGGACTCATTCAGAAGTTTTCCTCTTGCTATTGCTTTAAAACCTGAGTATGCCATGCCAACTAGGGTTTCATGTCAATTCGAACTAGCCCCCGCCATCAGACAGCAGCCAGAGTTTCCGTCTCATTAAAAAGGGGCTTATCATCATAATTCACCGATCTAAAGGGAAAGAAGCTCATTTCGAAAGTCAGCCTCTTACAGGCATCCTGATTTAATTACACAAGGGACAAAGGCTGGTTTCACAAGTGATGCTGACACGGCTTTTTTAACAGCACAACATACAACACTTGTTCACGCACCCCAGAGAGCCAAATTCAGTTTTACATTAATCTTCCACTTATCAGCTCAGTTAAGTGCCTATTCTAGCTGCGGGGGGGTTGTGGGGAATCAAATACTGAGTTGAGCATCATCTACAAAAATGCCTAAGACGCTTACGTCACCCGGATGCTTTTTTCTCATCTGAGCTACCTTAAAAAAAATAATAATAATAAGTTCCCCAAAAGCCTTCCCTGAAAAGACTGGCAAGAGTGCCATTTTTGTGGAACAGCTAGAAGTGGAATGAGGAGTTTCCTTCATTTGAAAAACATGGAAGAGCACAAACCCAAAGAGACAGACAGATTGCCGTTTAGAGAAGAAACTGAAAAGTAGGGGAAAGCTGCTCACCTGATTCGTGACCTGGGGGAAAAAAGAAGAAAAAGAGGTTGAAGGTAGCTGCATTTGGTCCAAAACAAAATCTAAACAAAAGCGGCACAATGCCTTTCATTAAGGCTGACCAAAACATCACAAAACACTGAGGGAAACACTCAGATTTGCAGCCTGTTTTGTGCTGTTTGGCCGAGTCATCATGCCTATAAACCCCATCACTGTAACACAAAACGCAGAAGTAGGAAAGCCTTTCGAACCATCTGACCCAAGATCTCCTCTTTTATTGCTTTTAGACTACTGCTGTTTGTTTACTGCTTGACATAGCATGAATGCCATTGTTTTCCCGCTAGAATCTCTCCGACTGAAAGTTTTAAGTTTGCCTCACTGAAGTTAGTAGCAGTTAAATAAATCTGACCTGTTACACACTATCTTGTCCCATCACCGGCTTAAAGGAAGACTTGAGATTTCTCACTCATTACAACTGTTTAATTATCTTTACAAAGGCTGGGATTCCCTACCTAACCCCACTGTCAACTAGACACCTCAGTGTGTGTCAACAAGGTAGACTAAGTGGCCTCCATTATACCTGATTAGGTTTTAATTTTACATCGTTATGTTTCATCCTGGACTTCCTGCATTTCATAGCTCCTTGACCCCGTTGTCTGCTTGCTTGTTTGCTTGCATATCCCCTGCCTAAAATTACTGCCAAATGAGGAGTCCTTCACTGTATCTGTAGAAGTGGACTCCAGCCTACAACAGCTGACATTGGGACAGGGAGCCTGTCAATCTTTTCACTCCCCTGACACTGTCTACTTCAATGAGGATTCCCTAATTGCAAATGAAGAAATCATCTTTGGTCCACAAGAGCTTGCACAGGAATTAATTTTTTTTGCTAGTCTCCGAAGTGCCACAAGACTACCACTTATTGGAATTAAGAAACTTTCTTTTTCTTTTTTTTTAGCATTTTCCCTTCTCATGGCACCCTTTTCCCCAGCTAAACTTTTATTTTGTGTTCAGGTGGGGCAGCCGTGTTGGTCTGAAGCAGCAGAACAAAGCTGGGGTCCAGTGGCACCTTTAAGACCAACAAAGGGGTACTTGAGGTATGAGCTTTCCGAAGAAAAGTGTGAGGCGCACACGAAAGCTTGCACCCTGAATAAAACTTCGTCCGTCTTAAAGGCGCCACTGGACCCCCAACTTTGTTCTTTTATTTTGTGTGTGTGTGTGTTTTAATGTCTGGATACAGATCTATAAATAATGTGCCATCAGGTCACAACCCACTTACGGAGGACCCCTGGGGTTTCCAAGGCAAGAAGCATCCAGAGGTGGTTTGCCATCACCTGCCTCTGCCTAGCAACCCTGGACTCCCTTGGTGGTCTCCCACCCAAGGACTAACCAGGGTCGATCCTTTATGAGCTTGACCAACAGTGGAGCCTTGTGACACCACAAAAGACGCCCAGGATTTACTCCAGCGTTGTGGATCTCCTCAGATGCAATAAGTGAACTCTCCCCTGGAAGACTTTTCGGGGGAACTAGCAAAGAGGCCCCCCACGCCCCACAGAGCAGCCCCCCAAAAACTTGCATTCCCAAGCGCCCCCCCCCAATAACCTGCCACTCTCATTTGGACCTCCCCGCCAGCCTGCCAAGGGCACTTTCCCCTCTCCCCTCCCTCCATCTTCCCAACCAACCCCCCCCCGACCCCTGCCCTCCCATTTGCCTGCAGGCCCCCACCCCTCCACGGGTATCCCCTCCCATCTCTCACATCCGGGTTCGCCTCCAGGGGCAGCCAACGATGAGGGTCCATCTCGGCGCTTCAGCGTCTGAAGGGAAAGAGACACACAAGAAAGAAGGGGCGGCTCCCCGGCTCCCTCTCGCGCACGCGCACCGCCCTCCCCGCCTGCCCGGCTCCCAGCCCTCGCCGCCTGACAGCTCGCCCGCTCCCTCGCGCTTCCCCCTCCCTCCCAGCCGCTTCGCAAATAGCCCGCTCCGCCCACCTCCTTCCTCCATTTAAACCCAACAGGGCGGGTTGTACCAACTCTACGCGTGAGGGGGAAGACAATTCCCCCCCCCTCCGTTCTCTTCCTCATCTCATTTTCGAACACATATAGGTTTCCCCCCCAAAAAATAATAATGATACATGAACTCGGAGGGAAACGGTCGCTAGGTTTTGCACGACTCTCGTAAGTCTTCCCCCCCATTCTTTTGCCGAAATGGGCTCTCCCGAGCCGATAGTTCCGCCCTGACTGCCCCGGGCGGCAAGATGATGTTCCCGGCTTGATTTAGGTCACTTGTCACGGCTGAGATTAGGAGATAACAGAATGAGAAAGCAGCAAAGGGAAGAGGGGAAGCGGTGCGTAGGCTGCAAAGGTTTGTTGATTTGTGTAATGGCCTCTCTGTGCTTCCCCGGGTCACGTTGGAGTTGAAATAGAATGGACAGCTTTTAAGAGGGGGTGTTCTGTTTGAAGATAGATTCGGGTGGGCAGCAGTGTTCCCTCTAAGCTGAGTTCGTGTGAGCTAGCTCACAGTTTTTAAGCCACCAGCTCACACATTTTTGTCTTAGCTCAGGAAGGAGGACTCCAGAGCAAACTATCTTACGCAGTAGCCAAATTGCTCACTCACAACTCTAATGCCAGTAGCTCACCAAGTAAAATTTTTGCTCACAGGACTCCACAGCTTAGAGGGAACATTGGTGGGCTGGGCAGCCCTGTTGGTTTGAACCAACAGAGCAAAGCTCGAATCCAGTGGCACCTTTAAGATCCACAAGGTTCAATTCTGGGTGTTTATAAACTGCCTTGACCCCAGAGGAAAAGTGGGGTATAATCATTACAGCTTAAAACAAAGTCTGAGTTCCAGTGGCACCTTTAAGACCAACCATGTTTCCGTTCTGAATTAAGGTGCCACTGGACTCAGCCTTTGTTTCAAGCTGTAATGATTCATTCATCAATTGAAATATTTATACCCTGCTTTTCCTCTGAGGTCAAGGTGGCTTACAAATAATAGTTATGCCTGAGCCTAAGCCATCCTGATTGGTTTAGCAATTGGAAAAGGAGTAGGACAAGGATGTATATTGTCACCTTGCTTATTTAATTTATATGCAGAGTACATCATGTGAAATGCCAGCCTGGATGAAGCACAAGACGGAATTAAGATTGCTGGGGAAAAGATCAACAGCCTCAGATATGCAGACGATACCACTCTGATGGCAGAAAGTGAAGAGAACCTAAAGGGCTCAAGGTGAAAAAGGAGAGCACAAAAGTTGGCTTGAAACTCAACATAAAAAAAAAATGAGTATCATGGCATCCAGGCCCATCACTCTTTGGCAAATAGAAGGGGAAGTCAGGGAAGCAGTGACAGATTTCACAGTTTTGGGATCCAAGATCACTGCAGATGGTGACTGCAGCCATGGAATTAAAAGACGTCTGCTCCTTGGGAGGAAAGCGATGGCAAACCTGGACAGCATAACAAAAAGTAGAGACATCACCCTGCCAACAAAAGCCCATATGGTCAAAGCAATGGTATTCCCAGTAGCAATGTATGGCTGTGAGAGCTGGACTATAAGGAAGGCCGAGCGCCGAAGAATAGATTCTTTTGAACTATGGTGCTGGAGAAGACTCTTGAGAGCCCCTTGGATTGCAAGGAGAGCAAATCAGTCAGTCCCAAAAGAAATCAACCCTGATTGTTCCCTGGAAGGCCAGATACTGAAGCTGAAGTACTTTGGCCACCAAATGAGAAGGGAGCACTCACTGGAGAAGCCCCTGATGCTGGGAAAGATTGAAGGTCAAAGAAGAAGGGGACGGCAAAGGGTGAGATGGTTAGACAGTGTTATCAATGCAACAAACATGAAACTAAGCAAACTCCAGAGCACGATGGAAGACAGGAGGGCCTGGCGTGATGTGGTCCATGGAGTCGCGAAGAGTCGGACTTGACTGTGTGACTGAACAACAGCAACACAAGCTATCCTGAACCAGGTGGAGAGGGTGGGACTAATAAATGCTTTAATAAATAAAAAATTCTTACCTTGGGCTTCATGCCTTGAACCTAGGGTTGCCAGGTTCCCCCTTGCCACTGATGGGTGATGGGGGAGTAGGATTGCCAGATCTGGACTGGGAAAGTCCAGGAGATTTGGGGATGGAGTCTGGGGAGGGCAGGGACCTCTGTGGGGTACAGTGCTATAGAATCTATCCTCCAAAGCATCCATTTTCTCCAGGGGAACTGCTGTCTGTAGCCTGGGCATGAGCTGTAATTTCAGGGGATCCCCAGGTCCCACCTGGAGGCTGGCATCCTTAATTGCCCCTGCTTATGCATTTTTCTTCATGTACTAGCAAGAGCCACATCCTGTGTGCGCTCTCTAGCCCATGAAAGTTTATGATACCTTGTTAGTCTTTAAGGTGGAAAGAAGCCTATAAGATCTTAAGTACCCAAAGTCTCCTGTTTGCAAGTGTTTTCAAAAATCTCCCGCATCCTTGCTGCTTGTACGGCTGGCAAAAAGGAGAATGACAACTGGGATGCATGGATCTCTTTGTAATTACTACAGAAGTGACACTGATTTCCCGAAGGACCATTGGGATGTGTTAAAGTTAAAAGGACTGGCTGACCTCTGGGGACTCTCCCTGCTGCCCTGGATGTAAATGGGTCCGGCAACCGAACAGAAATTCTTCATGCATTTGAGGAAGCGGACTCTGACTCAGGGAAGTTTTAAAGGTAAGGTAAAGGTTTCCTTTGCTCGAAAGCCAGTCGAATCCGACTCTAGGGAGCGGTGCTCATCTCTGTTTCCAAGCCGAAGAGCCAGCGCTGTCCAAAGACTTTTTTGTGGTCATGTGGCCAGGATGACTAAACGCCGAGGTGCATGGAATGCTATGACCTTCCCACCGAAGTGATACCTATTTATCTACTTGCAATTTCTTGCTTTCGAACTGCCAAGTTGGCAGGAGCTGGGGCCAGAGACGGGAGCTCACTCTGTCACGTGGCCCTGGAATCTCAAACTGCTAACCTACCAGCCTTCCAGTCTGCAGCTCAGTGTCTTAACCTCTGAGCCACCACGGCCCCTGAAAGACTGACAGGAGGAAGTACTTCCCCAAACAATAATAATGGATCTAGGGAATTCAGTTTCATGAGATGTGGTCTTAAGCACTACTTTGTTTGTGTGTAAAGTGCCTTCAAGTCACAGCCGACTTAAGATGACCCCAGCAGGGGGCTTTCAAGGCATAGAGGTGGTTTGCCATGGCCTTCCTCTGCAGTCTTCCTTGATGGTCTCCAATCCAAGTACTAACCAGCGCCAACCCTGCTTAGCTTCCGAGACCTGAGAAGACAGGGCTGTACTACACCGCCACCATAAATCTGCAAGTCTTTAAGGTGCCGTGAGACTCTTATTTTTTGTTTTTTGGGATGCAGCGGGCTAACACAGCTATGCTTCTGCAAAAATCTAGGGAGATCCCTTTCCCAGATTCTGTGGGTGAGGGTCTGTGGCCCTTTGAGTACATGCTCAGCGCTGCTGCTTCCTGGAAAGTAATGTTTGGGCCAACACTTCCCAAGGGCAGTTTCATCTCCACGATTTGGAACAGGAAAGTTCAGGGCCGCCTTGCATTCCAAGAAAACGCTTCCTTACATACGCTGGGGTGGCAAGATGGAAAATTATATAGGGCTTCACCTGCCCTATATAATCAGGAGTGTGGCGTAGGAGTGGAAATGAGCACTGTGGTTTCCAGTTGCAACATGTAGGTTTTGTGCACAGGCTATGAGCTTCTTCTATATTCCATGTATGTCGAAGTGCTTGGTAGTGAATACTTTTAACATGCAAATGTGCTGCTCCCACATGCCATCTGCTTTCCAGTACAGCATCGGCACACTTAAAAACATAAGGAGAGGCTTGTTGGATCAAACCATTGATCTAGTCCAGTATTCTGATCTAGGCCAGTAGTCTGCTTCCAACAACAAGCAGCCCAAAAAAGCAGAGCATAAAGACAACTACAAATCTCCGTATACTGCCTCTGAACGTGGAGGCCCCATTTCTTCATTTTATGTTTAAGATTTTTTTATTATTTCCCCCCCCGTCAATAAGCTGCTTTGAAGGTGTTATAGAAAGCAAGGCAGAGAAAAGCAATTTTAAAAGAGCAAACAAATGTATAGGAATTGTTTATTAAAATGTTTATACTCTGCCTTTCTTTGTGGCTCAGTTGTATATCTCTCGTGAAATACAATCCCCTTGTTAAATACAATTACCTGTGTGCTGTTAACATGGTTCTTTTCCCTCCTAACAGTGAGTGATGTCACCGAAATAAAATCCCCTGTGCCACACGTTTGTCTGGCAGGCAGTTTTTATTAGGCAACACAGCTTGAGTGGAAACTAGCGAGCCATTAAGGGATGATTCATGGTTATTTATGCTAATTTCTGGCAGTCCATATGGAACCATCTCTTGAGTATAATGTCCCTGTTAGACCATCCATCTTGGCTAATAACCATTGACAGTACTTCCGGAGTCCCATTCTTATGAATGTTTCCTAATTAATACTTGCATTGGATCTTGTTGACATCACATGAATTTTCATGGGTGTGTGGAATGCACACTTTGTACTCTGATATGGGGGGGTGTTTCAGTAGCAAACACATAAAACAATAAGGGACAAATGTACATCCCAAAATGCACAGTGATGAGGGAGCCAGTTTATCATAGTATCCAAATGCATGTTTGCTGCATGGTCCCCGATGTTAGGGGATGCAACTGCATCACTCTTGATGTGCTTAGTGGCAGGGAAAATAAATTAGTGTGCCAATATGCTACATAAAGTAGAAACCGGCTTCTCTAGAATTCAGATTTCTTTCGACAATAGTGCGGCCTGCCTAGCTGAGGGTACAATTCAATGCATGCTTACCTGAGAGTATGTGTCACTGAACATAGTGAGCAGAGCTATTTTTGGGCAGGAACGCACAGAAACAGAGTTCTGGCTGGCTCCTGAGTTGGCCACGCCCAGCAGGAACTCATTAGCATAATAGGCCACACCCAACAGCAGGAACTCATTGGGATTGGCTACATTAGGGGTGTGTGGCCTAACATGCAAAGGAGTTCCTGCTACAAAAAAAGCCCTGGGTTTTGACAACAAAAGATAAACAGTATAAGAAGCAAAAGGTGAGTGTGGCTGGATGACTACACTCCTGGTAACATGGGGGACCACACTTCTGGTAATATGCTAATGAGCCGTGCTGTTATGGGTGTGGCATAATATGCTAATGAGTTCCTGCTGTTGGGTATGGCCTATTATGCTAATGAGTTCCTGCTGGGCTTTTTCTACAAAAAGAGCCCTGATAGTGAGAGTTACTTCTGAACAGATATGCCCAGGATTGTGCTGTGTAGTTATAGCATCAAAGAGGTATGTAAACTATGATATTTGGTGAGGGTGCATAGACACATAGTGGATATTAAAGCCTCTATCTCATACTTCCTCGTGAACCAGTGCATTGTAGTGGTTAGCATGCTGAACCAGAAGAACAGTTGGTTTTTGTACCCAGCATTCTCTACTCTAAGGAGTGTCAAAGCAGCTTACCTTGCCTTGCCTTCCTGTACCCACAACAGGCACCTCGTGAGGCCTAGCTTTATTACTTCTTACTGTTTTTGCAAGCAGAGTCATAAACAGCAAACCCGCATCCCATAGGAATGAAACATGGAAGAACTTAAAGGTTGCTACTACAAAAGTTGTCATGTTGATCTGAAAACGCTAGAAAATTTGCTGAGGTGGGTTGGAGCTGAGAGAGTTCTGAGAGAACTGGGACTGGCCCAAGGTCATCCAGCAGGCTTCACACGAAGAACTGTTTCTATACCCCACTTTTCTTTACCCCAAGGAATCTCAAAGCGGCCTACAATTGACTTCCCTTCCTCTCCCCACAACAGGCACCTTGTGAAGTAGATGGGGCTGAGAGCAGCTCTGAGAGAACGGTGACTGGCCCAAAGTCACCCACCAGGCTTTATGGGAGGAGTGGGGAATCAAATCTGGTTCTCTAGATTCGAGTCCGCCACCCTTAACCACTAGCCCACACTGGCTCTCAAGAGTAGGTTTTTATACCCCGCCTTTCTCTACCCTAAGGAGTCTCAGAGCAGCTTACAGTTGCCTTCCCCTTCCCCACCACAGGCATTTCGTGAGGCAGGTGGGGCTGAGAGAGCTCTGAGAGAACTTTGGTCACCCAGCACGCTTCATGTGAAGGAGGGGGATATCTGGTCTTACACTCTGCTGGACTAGGATCTGTGATTCCTGCGTTCCAAATCTCCACTGTGCTACAGAAACTTGCTAGGTTACCATAGCATGCATAGTGAAAAGTACTGAGACTAATGAGTGATTTCAGCTCTCATACTTCTTTATTAAATCAGGAACAAGGCAACTAAAGAAGGCTCTCAGGCCGGCTTTTATTCCCAAAGGAACCCACAACCCAACACACACAAACCCCACGATTGGACTATTTACACTGACTGAATTATCCCCTAGGATCCCTGCTCCCCGATTGGAAGGGAGCTAGGATCCTACTGTCCATTGTCCTCTGGAGCAAAGCTCAGGCACTTCGCCTGGCCACATGTCGGACCGGCTGGAGTCTGGACCCGGCACATGGCTGGCCGGAGCACATGTTCAGTGCTGGGTACATTACAAATAGCATGGACAGATGCTAAGGAGAGGGCTCATCTACCAACACGTTTAATAGGGAATCCCACTGCATCCATCCTAGCTGACTCCCAAGCAGTGTTCCCTCTACGCTGAATTATTGTGAGCTTAATGAGAGCCAGTTTGGTGTAGTGGTTAAGTGTGCATACTCTAATCTGGGAGAACTGGGTTTGGTTCCCCAATCCTCCACTTGCACCTGCTGATGTGACCTTGGGTCAGTCACAAGCTCTGCACGGCTGTTCTTGAAAAAGAGCAGTTTCTGTCAGAAGTTCTCTCAGCCCCACCTACCTCACAGGGTGTCTGTTGTAGGGAGGGGAAAGGAGTTTGTAAGCCGCTCTGAGACTCCTTTGGGTAGTGAAGGGCGGGGTATAAATCCAACCTCTTCTCTCCTTCTCACAGTTTTTTAGCCTCCAGCTCACACATTTTTGCCTTCGCTCAGGAAGGATGGCTCCAGAGCAAACTGATTCATGCAGCAGCCGAATAGCTGGCTCACAGCTTTAATCCCGATAGCCCACAACGTAGACTTTTTGCTCACAAGGCCCCACAGCTTAGAGGGAGCATTGCTCCCAAGTAAATGTCTCTTGGATGGCCGCCTTAACAGATGTGTGGAAGAGAACCTCTGGACCTGTAGAAACGATTTAAGCTCTATCGGACAAGAACCCCTCTTCTTTCAAACGCACACGCGCTCTAATTCCGTAATCAATGTACAGTACAGTAACACAGTAATTCTGTCCTCGAGATCAAAGAAAGGCATTTTTAGGGAGGCGTGACAGTCGGCGAGAATTTCTGCATCTCACCTGTTCAGATTCCCTACTCGGAAGCCAGCCTCCCAGCAGCCAGAGCTCCCACTTGCTTCCAGAACCGCACGCCAACCAGCGCGCGAGCTTTTACCGCCCGACCCTCTCCAAGACAAGACTCCACCCCCTCTCCTCCCAGGCCCTGAAATCGGAAGCGATCTGCGAGCGCTTATGGTCGAGTAGACTTAAAGCCGAACATGAAATTGAGCAGACTTCAGCGGACAGCGGAAGACAGGAGGGCCTGGTGTAATCTGGTCCATGGGGTCGCGAAGAGTCGGACTCGACTGTGCGACTGAACAACAACAAAGACTTAAAGCCCCGCCTTCCAGTGATGCTAGACAGCTGGAGGGAAACCGCGGCTTCTGATTGGACGGCAGGCAACGTTCTGAGTTAGAACGTTGCTTTCTAGTAGCCTCGCAGCAGCCAATCAGGGCGTCACTCGTCATTGGCCGATGTCGCCAGGTTCTAGGCGGGTCGTTTTGTCCCAATGGCGGCGGGAGCTGCCGGGATGGTGCTTGCCAGGCCGCTGGCGCCCTGGGGTGAGTCGCGGGGAGTGGCCAAGTGTAATGCGGAGGAGGAAACGAGCCAAAGAGGCAGCGGGAGCCCAGCAGGGATTTATGAGCCAGGCAGGTGGGGAGGGAGTGTCAGCGGAATAGGGTTGCCAGTTCTGTGTTGGAAAATACCTGGAGACTTTGGGGGTGGATCCGGGAGAGGGTGAGGTTTGGGGAGGGGAGGGACCTCAGCATGGTACAATGCCATAGAGTCCACCCTTCAAAGCAGCCATTTCCTCCAGGGGAGCTGATCTATGTCAGCTGGAGATCAGTTGTAAAAGCGGGAGTCGGGAGATCCCCAGGCCCCACCTGGAGGCAGGCAACCCTACAGTAGGAGGAGCTGCTGAGCTTGCAGCCCCGTGTCTCTTTACTTCTGAGTAAGCCCTGTGAAGGCAGCAGGGAGAGAGGAAGACCTAATGTGAGATTGGATGGACCTGAGCGAGGCTGTTACGGGCAGGACGTGCTGGATGGCATTAATGCACAGGGTCGCCCAAAGTCGGAAGCGACTTGACGGCACTTTAACGCATCATAGCAAAGCCCCAACGAACGATAACCTGGTCTGGATAGCCCGGGCTTGCCCTTTGCCTTGTCAGCTCTGCAGAGCTAAACGGGGCCAGCCCTGGGAAGGCCAGGGTTGCTAGGCAGAGGGCAGGCAATGACAAACCACCCCCGAATGCCTCTTCCCTTGAAAACCCTCAGGGGTCGCCGCCCTAAGTGCCTGCGACCTGACGGGGGGGGAGGGACGCCCGATTGCGATTGGTGGGGGTCTGCTTTTGGGGTCAAGGTTCCGGTTGCACTTGTGGAGACTGAGTGACCGTGGTGAATGCCGAGCCGCCCCTTTCCTTCCGTGATTTGTCATGCCGCGCTATTTCGTACCGTGCTTACTCGGGAGGAGGGCATGATAGTGCAGCGCTCGGATTCCAAGCGACTCGGCTTGTCCTGCCGCAGCCTGGATTTGTGCAGCGCTTGTGCATCTTTGTCTGGAGCTCCAGGTCTGGCCAGTTCGCTTCTGTCGACTCGGAAGTGGCTCCTGAAGAGCTCAGCAGCTCCTGTTTCCGCTGAGCAGTGAGGCTGAGGGCTGTCTTGGCACTGGGCAGGGAGTCTGCCAGGGGTTCAAACCAAACAAGCCGTCTCGCCGGGGCTGTCGGTTCTGGGTCGGGAAATTTCCTGGAGAGTTGAGGATGGAGCCAGGAGAGGATGGGGTTTGGGGAGGGACCCCAGCCTCCAGGTGGGACCCGGGGATCCCCCAGGATTACAGCTCATTTCCATAGATCCATGGAAGTTAGCCAGCCATGTTAGTCTCTTGCTGCAAAAAGTAAAAAGCCCAGTAGCATTTTTTTAAGACCAACAAACTTTATTGTGGCATAAGCTTTCGAGAAACGCAGCTCTCTTTGTCACATCTGATGCAGAGAGCTGTGTTTCTCAAAAGCTTATGGCACAGTAAAGTTTGTTAGCCTTCAAAGGTGCTACTGAGATCAGTTCCTCTGGAGAAAAGGGATGCTTCAGAGCAGAGGTGTCAAACATGCGGCCCGGAGGCCAGATGAGGCCCCCGGAGGGCTTCCATCAGGCCCACAGTGGAACTGGCCGTCTCCTGCTTCCAGTTCTCCTGCTGCTGCATCACAGCTTGCTTCGCCAGACTCTCTTAATCACTCAGCCATTTCATGTTTCAACCTGGGTCCTGGACTCAGAACTCTGAGCACGAGATTTCTGTGGTGAATGTCAATAAATCAAAAGTAGGTTTGCAGCTTTCAGAGCTAATGTTTGAAGCATGTTTTTATTTTAAGTAAAAAAAAAACCTTTGTGTTTGTGTCCTTTTATAAAGTTTATATCTCCGCTACCTGGCATTACATTTTATGACACATGTGGACCGGCCCAGCAAGGTCTCATTTATGTCAGATCCAGCCCTCATACCAAATGAGTTTGACACCCCTGCTTTAGAGGATGGGCTCTATGGCGCTGTATCCCACCGAGGTCCCTGTCCTCCCCAGGTTCCATCCCCAAATCTCCAGGAGCTTCCCAACCGGTATCTGGTAGCCCCACCCTCTCTCATCCCCTGCTGGTGACCGGGGCAGGGGGAGCCTGGCAACCCTAATAGAGCCATAGAGTCCACCCTCCAGAGCAGCTGTTTCCTCCAAGGGAACTCATCTCTGTATTCTAAAGGTCAGCTGCAATTCCGGGGGGATCTCCAGGCCCCACCTGGAGGCTGGCAACGCACCTTGTGGCGCTTGAAAGGTTACAAGGTGATCATGAAGTGTCCTTTCCTGGACTAGAGCAGGCTTCATCAGAGCGATTTCAGTTTGCAGGCTCTATCGCAACACAAAGCTCAGTTCAGCCCCGTTCACGTGTTAACGGCAAACAGACACATGTGCGCACGCATGCAACTCTTGATAACTCTAACGAAGGGGTGAACAGAAATGTTTTTGGACTGGCGTCTGAAAGAAAGGTGCCAGGCAGGCCTCAAGGGAAGGGGCGTTCCACAGGTGAGGTGCCACCACTGGAAAAAGCCCCGCCTTTGGTAGCCGCTCACTTCACCGCGTAAGGGCAGATGGAGCCGGGCTGGTGAGGAAGATCATAGCGGGCAGGGTGGATGACGATGGGAGGAAGTGGTCCTTCAACTTTCCTGGGCCCCAGCTGTATCAAGACAGACTGTTTGGCTGATGTACACAGCGCATAGGAGGTGGTTGCGAGGGTTTGGGACCGGGGGGTGCTGGCGTGCCCAAGGAATATTTGGGTAGGATCCAGAAATCAGGGGGGCTCATCCACTGTATGGATTGTGCGTCAAAGATACTAGCATGGTTAGAGTGTCAGGCCCAGATCTGGGAAACCCAGGTTGAATCTGCAACTCTGGATGGATGTTGTTTTATGCTTGGTTGTGATTTGTATTTATATCTGGAATTTTATGTAAACTGCCCTGAGCCGGCCACGGCAGGGAGGGCCGGATATAAATTGAATTAATAATAAATAAATAAAACTCTGCCATGCGAACTTGTTGGATGACCAGGGGCTGGTCGTGGATATTCAGCCTAACCGACCTCATAAGGTAGTTGTGAGGATAAAATGGCAAAGAGAATGAAATGTTAGCCTCTTTGGGTACCTTGAGCTGTGGTGGCTCAAGTGGTTAAGACGCTGAACTGCAGGCTGTGGAAGGTCAGTAGTTCAGCAGTTCGAGACCCGAGAGTGCCGCATGACGGGGTGAGGTCCCGTCTCTAGTTTCAGCTCCTGCCAACCTAGCAGTTCGAAAGCAAGAAATTGCAAGTAGATAAACAGGTACCACTTTGGTGGGAAGGTAACAGCATTCTGTGTACCTTGGTGTTTAGTCATGCCGGCCACATGGCCATGGAAACGTCTTCGGACAGCGCTGGTTCTTTGGCTTTGAAACGGAGATGAGCACTGCAACCCTAGAGTCAGATTCGACTGGCTTTCGAGCAAGGGAACCTTTACCTTGGGTACCTTCTGGAGAAGAAGGTGGGGTATAGATGAAACAAACAAATGTTGGGAGAGCCAGTTTGGTGTAGTGGTTAGGAGCACGGACTCTAATCTGGGAGAACCAAGTTTGATTCCCTGCTCCTCCACATGCAGCTGCTGGTGTGACCTTGGGTCAGTCCCAAGTTCTCGCAGAGCTGTTCTGGAAAGAGCAGTTCTCGAAGGAGCTCTCGCAGCCCCACCTACATTACAGGGTGTCTGTTGTGGGGAGGGGAAGGGAAAGGAGATTGTGAGCCACTCTGAGATGCCTTTGAGTATTGAAGGGCAGGGTATAAATCCAGTCTCGTCTCTTTTTCTTCTGAGAATAAGATTGCAAAATCTCAGGGTTTGACATTTCATGGTTTTAGTCGTCTGCAGAGAATTTCCAGGTGTCACAGTGGACACACAGGGAAAACGCTTTTCCACTGTGCATCCATGTGTGTTTTCTATTCTTTCATATGTGCATGCGTGTATATACATGCACACATACACATATGTATCTGAAGGTGTGTGTATGCACACAACAGCTTGTACCCAGAATTAAAATTTGACGTTGTTTTGTGCATGTGTGTGTACATACAGTGGCAGTCATCAAACAAAAACATTTCACAGGGAAAGTCCATGAGAGATTGCTGAATCTGAGTTAATTCACATTCAGGACGGTGGACCCCCCGCATACTAGGGACACTGGATTCAGTTTCCGATCTCTCTAGGGGCGCTGATTTCCTCCCCCCCTCCAGCATTTCTCCTCTGCTCTAATCAGGCTGATTACAGTATACATTGTACCACTGGAAAAAAGGATCCCGAGGTCCCCATTTCTCCTTATGTCTGATGAAGGGAGCGCTGACTCTCGAAAGCTCCTACTCTGAAACTCTTGCTGGTCTCTAAAGTGCTCCTGGGTTCGAATATTGCTGTTCTCTTGCAGACTTACATGGCTGCCTTCTGAACTTTCCTGTGGCCAGTCTTTCTAGTCCCCTGTATCCCTCCTTCATATTGAGGGACAGTGATTGGTGGGCGGATTATGAATACGGGTGTGCTAAAAAACATTTTGGAACTGATCACAGGGGAAGAGGTATGATCCTGGCCTAAAAAAAGAAGAGGATTAGGGTCTTATTTTAAAATAGAATAATCGCCAGATTCTGCCTCCTCTCAAGTTCTATAGGAGGAGACTAACGGGCTGTAGTTTATTTACTTGTGAAGATGTATGTTTATACACTGCTTTTCTCTGCATGGGGACCCAGAGCTGATTTGAACATCACTTTCTCCTCTTTCATTGTATCCTTGCAACAACCGCCCTGTGAGGTTGGCCGGGCTGGGAGTGTCACCCGGGAGAGGAGGGATTCGAACCTGGCTCTGCCAGATGCTCTAACCATTATTAATGGTACAGAAAGAATTGGAAAGCTGCTGTTAGAATGAGGCAGGATGTTGGAGTGCTGGGAGGGAACAATATGTAAGGTGTTTTTTTATGACGTTTCTTTCAAAAGCAGGGAGAAAGAATAGGAAAGGAAAATGGTAGTTAAATGTGAGCAGACAAGGAATGGGCTTCAAAAACAACAACAGGAGGCACAACAAAGAGAAGGAGAGGTCCGTACGTGCTCAGAACTGGAAATGGTGCCACCGTTCTTCAGGCGTGACGGGGAAGGGCAGGGAAACCAAGTCTGGCTGTTCTGTAATTTGCCCCTTGCCTGCTCACCCGCAGACCAGACAGTCTGGCTCGGAAACAGGGTAACCTGAGACTCGAGCCACAAAAGCATTTCTTGTACCAAAACAACTTGGGAAGATGAGCTCAGCCACGTACGGGAAGCCTCCTGAAATCGCACAGAACCTCTGGAGCGGCGTGCAAATTCACAGCAGCATAGCTTCATTTTGAAGCTCGTGAGAAGCCCTTTCAAGTGGCTTTCGAACCGTCTTTCTAGAGGCAATTCTGCATCCAGCATTTGCTCCACATTTTCTTCAGTTGGGAGGGAAAAGTAGAGCTCAAAACCACATTCAAACACCTTGGGCTAATCCCATACTGACTGCAAAGTCACCCCTGAACGGCCATAGGACTCTTTGTATGCGCTGCAGGGCATCTTTCAGTGTGTTTTGGTAAAAGGGGTTGTTCTTTTCCAGTTAGCTGGAGATTTAACCATGTATTACCTGGACTACTGGGGGTTAAGGTTTTTTAAAAGTCTCAAGATGACCTTGTATGAAGCTGTCCTATGATGGAAAAGACTTTTTAAAAAAAAAACCACTAAAGTTTGTGCAGACAGACGGATTGGTAAAACATTATGTCTGTGCTGGAATATCTTCATTGGCCCCGGTCATACGGGCCAGAAAACGCGGGGGAGAGGCGTGGCAGTTCGCCCCGGAGCTAAATAAGGCGCGGTAGCCCGATCACACGGGCCACCGGGTTGCCACACTCCAGCACCTGATCACACCGCGCTGCTGCAGTGCAGCAAAAAAGCAGCGAAGTGCGCATGCGCCATTGTGGGGGCGGGCCGCTGTCGGTGTGTTGTGTGTGCGCATGCGTTGTTCAGCGTTGGTGCGCATCCCATGGACACTTACAACATCCGGAAACCCCGGGGACATGGGCGGGCATCAGAAGCCACGGGATACTGGCGCTCCCGCGATCAGACGCCAGCCTTTGCCCCGGGGTTTCTGGAAACTAGTACTTCGGACTTACTAGTTTTTTACTCCGCGTTTTCCATGGGAAGCTGCGGGTTGGCCACGGGAGCACTACGCCTCCCAGATGTGCTCGTATGATCATGCACGGAAAGTCCGCAGGGCTCCCGTGCCTTCAGCGGGGCAAATGCTCAGTGTGAACGGGGCCATTGTTTGCCTGTTTATTCCAACATTCAATTGCATGTGCCATTGGGTCCCTTCAAACCCTATAACAGCCTGGGACCCACATAACTAGAAGGGCTGTTTTCTCTCCCAGCAACATACATACACACACACAAACAAAAAAACCCACAATCCCTCTCCAACTGTACACTTCCAGTCTGCCTGCTGCTAGTGATTAAGGTCTGAAGGTTGTTTATCCTTCCTTTGCTTTTGGTGTAGAGAGCCAGTTTGGTGTAGTGGTTAGGAGCACGGACTCTAATCTGGAGAACCGAGTTTGATTCCCCACTCCTTCACGTCCAGCCAGCTGGGTGACCTTGTGTCAATCATAAGTTCTCTCAGAACTGTTCTCAAGAGCAGTTCTCAGGCAGAGTTCTCTCAGCCCCACCTACCTCACAGGGTGTCTGTTGTGGGGGGAGGAAGAGAAAGGAGATTGTAAGCCGCTCTGAGACTCCGCGTGAAGGGCAGGGTTTAAATCCAGTTTCTTCTTCTTCTTTTCAAACATGGTGCCTGACATGTGGTGTCTCCCACTAGGGGAAGTCGGAAGAGTCCCTTTGCTGGTAATGGTTAGAAAAGAACAGAAAGCTGTTTCATGTTGGAGATCTTTTTATTAGGATACATCAATACAGTCTTTCCATTTTTAGCTGCCTTGCTGTGGTGTTGATCTGATCTGTTTTCGGATGCCTCTGGGGTATTCCTTTTGCAAGCTGCCTTGACCGCTTCGGTGAAAGGCAGGGGATAGACATTTTTAAATAAGTCAATCAACAAAGCATGAGCTTGCAACCTCGAAAGACTTATCTGCAGGTACGCTGGTAGGAGCTGGAAAGCTGTGAGACAGAGAGCCACTGGATCCCATCTCCCTGTGTCCTGGCAAGTGGCCATAGGCATTAGGAAGGAGGAAGGGCCTTGTGGGAGACGTTATGTAGATCATAAATGGCCTCAAAAAGTCAGGAAGTAAAAAGGTGTGAGGAGAAGAAGGGAGTCAGTCTAGGGAAATGTAAGTTACTGTGGGATTCAAGGCGCTGATATCTTCGTCTATGACTTCCTGGAATCCTTCCGTAGGTCAGTATCAGACTTCTGTTCCAAACTTCCACCAGCCGTAGATTTATATTGGATGCTTACTTTAACGTCTAATGCCTAGCTAATGTACTCAAAAAAATCTGAATAATATAAAAAATACTTTATTAGTTGCTGTAGATTTTCCAGGTTGGGTGGCCAAGGTCTTGGCATTGTAGGACCTGACGTTTCTCCAGTGACTGGCATCCTCAGGGGTATAACGCAGAAAGACTCCATCTTGGCATTGTAGGACCTGACGTTTCTCCAGTAGCTGTGACTGGCATCCTCAGAGGTATAACACAGAAAGACTCACTCTTGCTGTGTTATATCTCTGAGGATGCCAGTCACAGCTACTGGCGAAACGTCAGGTCCTACAATGCCAAGACCACGGCCACACAACCCGGAAGATCTACAACAGCTAATGAACTCTCTGTGTACTCTGTGAACTGACTCACAACTGGGTAACTTTATTTATTTTTTTCTTTTGGTAGATTTCGGTAGCACCGCTGATATCATTAAAACAATACCGCAAGATTTGTTTGCAGAGCTGGTAAGTTAACATCTGTCTCGAGTCCCACTTTATGAGATGTAGAAACGTCCTCGTTAAAAATAATCACTATTTTTATAGCATTCTTGCTGCATCATGTGTCTGGACAGTGTCTGAACAGTGTTTAGAGAGTTCCTTATCCTTGTATTTCTGGAGCATAAATAGCCTCAAAGGAGAGCAAAGAAGGATCGTGCTACAATTTTGCCACTGGCGTATGGGACGGCCTAG
Source organism: Gekko gecko (assembly GCA_029375565.1). Taxonomy (NCBI): domain Eukaryota; kingdom Metazoa; phylum Chordata; class Lepidosauria; order Squamata; family Gekkonidae; genus Gekko; species Gekko gecko. The sequence continues at coordinate 168,001,163 of JAPDNY010000004.1, read as the reverse complement.
AGTGAGAAGTCCTAGACTCTTCAGCCTTTCTGCAGAGGGAAGGTGGTGTTCGAGACCCGAGTGCCACATGACGGAGTGAGTTCCCGTCTCTGATCCCAGCTCCTGCCAACCTTTCAGTTCGAAAGCAAGAAATTGCAAGTAGATAAATAGGTAACAGTGTTCTGTGTACCTTGGCGTCTAGTCATGACGGCCACATGACCACGGAAATGTCTTCGGACAGTGCTGGCTCTTTGGCTTGGAAATGGAGATGAGCACCGCCCCCTAGAGTCAGATTCATCTGCCTTTCAAGCAAGGGAAACCTTTACCTTTACCTTTAGAGTGAGAAGTCCTAGACTCTTCAACCTTTCCTCAGAGGGAAGATGCTCCAACCCCCTAATCATCTCAGTTGCCGTCTTCTAAGAGGGATGTCATTAAAACAAGAATATCTTCTCATTCTATCTGAGGCCTTGAATTTAAAAACACAGAACAGACTATATTCTGGTCTGGACGATACCTTCATTGGGGAATTCCTTGTGTGGTTTCTTAAGTCCATCTCCCTTCCTCAAGTGCCATCAGCTCTGAATAATGAAGCTGTCACAAGGCTTGGGTTGGTTGCTTTTCTAGACACGAGGCTGACGATAAAATAACGCTTAGGGCTGCTCACTTGAGGACAGGATGCTTAATTTCTTGATCATCTTTTCGATGACTATGTTGCAGATCAAAAGCTGCTATGGGTGCCTCTTTGGAGGGACTTGCAGTTTTTGCATTAAGAGAAGCCACCCGCACCTTACCGGAAGGAAAGACCAGATCATCTTGTTTGTTCGCAATAGTTCCCCAAAATAAGCCAAAATAAGCTTTGAAATCTTTGGTTAACCAATTAAAATATCCCTATGCCAGTTAACACAACAAAACCTTTACTTAGTCTTATTAGTCTTGCTAATTACTTAGCAAGTTAATTAATTGATTTATTTAACTCATTTATACCCTGCCTTTCCCCCCAAGGAGGACTCAAAGTGGCTGACACCATTCTCCTCTCCTCCGTTTTATCCTCACAACTGCCCCCCCGTGAGGCAGGTGAGGCTGAAAGGGTGTGACTGGCCCAAGGTCACCCAGCGAGCTTCCATGGTCTGCCAGATACTAGTCTGACACTCTTAACCACTTGCACCCGTGTTGAATCCTGCAGCTCCAGCTAGAGTACTGAAGTTGTCCCATCCAGGTCTGCTCTCCCAGGAGGCTGATGTTCAGCTATGTAACGTTTATGACCATTTATTGCTTTTTGCCATTTAAAACTTCTGGCTCAGGAGCTCAAAGTCTTAAGCCAGCCTTGTGTTCAATAGGACAGTGAGTTGGTGTGATATTTTGACTTCTTGGTAATAACCTTATGTATCACCATTCAGGGCAAAGGAATTTGCTTTTACTGTCTTTGGCAGATCAGGGAACTGGTTCCCCATCTCTCCCCCCAGGACTTGGCTACAGTGACCCATGCAATGGTCCCTTCCAGACTTGACTACTGTAACTATGTGGGCTTACCCTTGAGGCGAATCCGGAAACTTCAACTAGTGCAAAATGTGGCACCCCATTTGCCAACTGGCTCACTTGTGCAGGTGCACATTTAGTCAGTGCTGCGCAGATTGCATTGGCTTCCAACTGAGTACTAGATCCGTTTCAATGTGTTGGTTCTGACCTTCAAAGCTCTGTGCGGCCAGGGACCAACATATTTGATGGACCGCCTTTCCCTGTATGTGTCCTAGAGAGCCTTGCGCTCAGCATATCAGCATCTGGTGGTTGTCCATAGCCCAGAGAACGTCCATGTAGCCTTGACCAGGGCTTTTTCTGCCCTGGCCCGATCTGGTAGAACATGCTTCCATTGGAGATTAAGGCCCTGCGGGACTTGTTACAGTTCTGCAGGGCCTGTAAAACAGAGGTGTTCCACCAGGCCTTTGCTTGAGGTGGCAGGTGTCCAATTATTCCATCTAGAAGAAGAAGAAGAGATTAGATTTATACCCCACCTTTCACTACCCAAAGGAGTCTCAGAGCAGCTTCCAAACTCCTTTCCCTTCCCCTCCCCACAACAGACACCCTGTGAGGTGGGTGGGGCTGAGAGAGCTCTGACAGAAGCTGCTCTTTTTCAAGAACAGCTGTGCCAGAACTGTGGCTTGCCCAAGATCATCCAGCAGGCACAAGTGGAGGAGTGGGGAATCAAACGCGGTTCTCTCAGATTAGAGTCCGCGCACTTAACCACTACACCAAACTGGCTCTCTATTGGCCTCCCCTGCTGAACCTTCCATCCTCGAACGGCCCATCAGGTGAATACCCATAGTTTGGTCGATGGCCTAGCGGCTCCAATTTTTGTGGCTACCATATCAAACTGCTGTGCCATCTGTTTTCTTTATAGCTCAGTTTAAATATGTTTTAATTATTTTATTATGGATTATTTTTATGAAGTATTTTGATTCTTTACTGTGAAATGTTTTAGCTTTTGTTGTTATCTGCTCTGAGATATAAGCCAAAATTAATAAATAAATAAAATTTGATTCCTTTCGGGGAAACAGAGTTCTCTAAATTACGTTAAAGAGACTTGCAAATAAGCAGTCGCTGTCTAATTAGCATTGGAATCTGTTTTCTTCGTAGTGTGCGCAAATTATCCAGTATCTTCGGTGTCAGATCTCAGGAGTCAATACAGTGGAACTGTGTCAGGTAAAATGGATTGCTTCCATTTGTAGGCAAGCTATTTGTAGGTACTTTTTTTTTTTTTTTACTGTTTTCATTGTGACACTTTGAATTTGTGTTTGTTTCCCTAGAGATTTCAAACAGCTGGGATTGAAATTAGTGCCAGTGACTTGGCAAAGGTAGTTAATGTTGTTTCCTCTGTATTCAGGTAAGTAAACAGGTCTTTGGTTCCCCTTTGTTTACTACATACATGTCTAAGCTGTGCAGAGAAGGAACAAAAAATTATTGGTAGGCTGGAGGAAAAGAATAGAAGTGTATCTCATATTCCAGTTTTCTTTCCACTTCTTTGCCACCCACAAACTTTTGTGCAAATTGTAGACATTCATTGTGCCGAACAGGATGAATTTTAGTTCAGTGTTGTGAACTTGAAGGCATAAAACGTTTGGTTAAACGATGCGGCTTCTAAGGTCTCTTTTTAATGGAAAGGCAGAAAACTGAGGCCTGGCCCTTGCACTCAGCAGGAGAAGAAGTTAAGCCCAAGCAAGGGCTGTACCACTTCAGGGAGCAGGTGATGGTCTTCAAGACAGAATGTTTCTCCATACAAGAAGATGTTCTCCGTATAAGAAGCCAAATCGCTCACTCACAACTTTAATGTCAGTAGTTCATGAAATAGAATTTTTGCTCACAAGACTCCACAGCATTGAGGGAGCATTGGTTGTGGGAGGGGGGGAATGGAGGCAAAGAGGATGATGGAAGCCCCTTCGTGTCCCCATTGGGAAGAAAGGAGGGGTATAAATGAAATAATTTTGTTAGAAATATGTATAAGTAAATTATAAGACCGTAATTCTCATTTTTTTAAAACAGTACAGCAGCAAAAAATAAGCTGTCATCAGAAGAACTTTATACAAGACTAGGAAGTGCCGCGGATACTTTGCCAAAACAAGCCCTGCAGGTTATTCGTCATGTGTGGAATGAACAGGGGAACTCCATCGCCGGGTCTGAAGATGCTAATAACATAGGGATGGTTGGCCAGGTAAGCACTTCAGGACAAGTTTGCAGAGGCAGAGCAGACTTCAACAGAGCACAGCGGTAAAAAATGTGCAGTCGTTTTTCTTTGGGAGGGGTGCCAAAACTAGTTTCCAGTTTTCACCTGGCACAGGACATTGTTCTACCAGTTTTCCTCCCGTCACCAGCGTCAGAGGCTGAGAAGACACTAAATTCGCTAGACGTCAAGAGATCTTTATTGTTATACTTAAACAGAACAAAACCTTTTCGCAAAACCTCCCATTTGTTTTTGTGTCGTTTGGGTTTCTCTGAAGGGGAGACCAGCCTCATCACAAACCATCTCCAGATGGATAGTCTCCGCAATCCGCTTTTGTTATGAACAGGCTGAGTTACCCGGCCCGCTGGAGGTCTGGGCACATTCCACACGAGCTCAGACAACATTGGATGCATTTCGACAGGGCACTCCTGTGGCAGACATCTGCAGAGCGGTTATATGACTGTGGGTGGAATTCTGATTCTGTGTGACTCCTCTGGTTTTGGCATCCTGTACCCCAATGATTTGCTTGAAGTTCAGGCTTCATTTTAGGCCAGTTTATTTAAGTTACACTCTAAAACATTTTTTAATATATTTTAAAAAGAAAGCTATTTTAAAAAAAAATCCAACCTGCTCAGTTACCAGTAATAAAGAATCTTTGAGCAGTTCTGGAAAGAGCTCTCTCAGCCCCACCTACCTCCCAGGGTGTCTGTTGTGGGGAGGGGGAGGGAAAGGAGATTGATTGTAAGTCGCTCTGAGACTCCTTAGGGTAGTGAAGGCTGAGATATAAATCCAATCTCTTCCTCCTCCTCTAATAATAATAATAATAATAATAATAATAATAATAATAATAATAATAATAATAATAATAGGCCTCTCTAAGATCCACTGACTAACCCACAGTATATAGAATTTCCAGTTGTGTTCCCAGAATCCTACATTTCCTCTGAAGCTTATTGGGGGTCCCTCAATAACAAGATGAGAGAGAGCAGACCAACTTCCCCAGAAGGCTGTTTGATCTCTACTCTTGCTCTTCCTCCATAGCCCAGTGCTGCAGTGTTAAATTATGCTCTAAAGTTGCCTTTCATTTCCCTCAGCAATGATGAAGCTTGGCTAGTCTGGTAAGAGCCCTGCAGAAACATGCCCTAGAATACTCACTAGCACACAGGGGCACAGTGGAAAACATTTCCTCAAGGTAGAAAGTCCAAATAGCACTAGCTTATAGTATTAAAGAAAACCTTAGTTGTTGAATTCCAGCCATGGATTACTACAGTGGTCCCCAGTGTAGTGCCTTTGGGTGCTATGGTGCCTCTCGGTGCCTTTCCTTGAAGGTACAAAGTGTTTTTAGAAAGTGGGCAGGGCCAGTGGGTCTTTTGCCCAGCATGGCTTCTGATAGGCCACTGGAGATTTGATTGGCTGTGCAGATTTTTAAAAACATTGCCCCGGCAACAGCCACCACCACAGCACAAGAATCTTCCCTGGGTGACTGAAAGTAAACTGCGGCAGCCATTTTGTGGCTGGCTTTGTCTCCGGTAGCGGCCATTTTGTGACAGTGCCCACCGTGCTGTGTCAGAATTCCAAAGGTGCCTGCAGGCTCAAACAAAGTGGAGAGCGCCTGGATTATTACGGTCTCCTGAATGACAGGGCAGATCCTCCCTATTCCACAGAACTCCAGTTGGCCACAGCAAACTGTTCATCAATAAGCGTCCGGGTGGTCTGTTTTTGTTTGCAGCTTATTGACTTCCAGTGGAAGCTGGGGATTGCAGTCGGCTCCGACAGCTGCCGGTCTTTGAAATGCCCTTACGTTACAATGGCAGTAAAAGTGGTCGATGCTTCAGGGCACGTCACGAGCAAATCTTTTGAAATGACCGTCCCACAATTTCAGGTGTGTTGTCTGCTCTAGCCTCTCTGAAAGGCTGGCATGTGTCCCTGCAGATCAACTCTGGTACACGATACAGAGGAAGCATCATTGATTTCTAGGTATATTGTGATGAAACTACATATAGCTTTAAGGGTTCCATGACTGGTATTCCCACAGTGTCATTGGGCACGAAAAAGCAGCTTTAGGTGGGAGTGCTGATATGGATTGGGGCTATAAGGTCAGGAAACAGGGAGTTTGCTTTTCTTTAAGCCCCAATAGCACAAAAGGTAAAGGTAAAGGTTCCCTTGCTCGAAAGCCAGTCGAATCCGACTCTAGGGTTGCAGTGCTCATCTCCGTTTCAAAGCCAAAGAGCCAGCATTGTCCAAATATGTGTCTGTGGTCATGTGGCCGGCATGACTAAACACCAAGGCTCATGGAACGCTGTTACCTTCCCACCGAAGTGGTACCTATTTATTTACTTGCAATTTCTTGCTTTCAATCTGCTAGGTTGGCACAAAAAGACAAGTACAATTTTGCCCTGACATGGATAGCCCAGGCAAGACTGATCTTGGAAGCTAAGCAGGGCCGACTCTGGCAAGTACTTGGAAGGGCGACCTCCAAAGAATACCAGAGGTGGGATGCAAAGGCAGGCTAATCAAGCCACTGCTCTGAAAAACGTCCAGTCCCCCAGTAGGGGTCGCTAGGAGTCAACCATGACTTTCAGGCAGGCACACAAACGTGCACACATATATTTTAAAAAAGGAAAAAGACAAATACAATTTGAAAA